>OX438984.1:294443-1631649 GCA_949316085.1 Hypercompe scribonia | reverse complement strand
GGGCAGATAGACAGGCGGACGTGGCGGCAATATTACAGTTTTTTAGTAATACGGAACCCAGATAAAACTTACACGTAAGGAGAATACCTATGTCAAAGCGAAAGGCATTGATCCCTAATGAATTACGGTAACAAATATTTATTTTATTGCTGTTAAAAGAATATAATTATTGTATAAGAATCTTTTTGGCACTGACATCACATTTTATTGTGTAAACATTCATTTATCAATGCATTTGAGATAACTGAACGCTCCGAATAATCATTAACCCAATTATTAATGTTTGTTTATAAAGATTTTATTATATATGTCCGTGATCGCGTCCGTACAATACCACTTATTGATTGCACTATGAACGACAAACGCGACATATCACGAGAAACGAATATCCAATCATATGTGTTGTTTGAAGACAATGATGGCGATTTCATCGCTTCTTGTGGCTTTGTTAATTGTTAGAATCAGTTCTGATTGGTCGTGTTACAAACTTTAATAGCTTTAGATATAAGCTCTTCACTTAAACACTTACTTTGTCGCCCTTAATAATTATGTTCATGTCCATACATTGCTATTAAAAGATAACAGGCACTTGCCTGTTAGCGCCTATTCCGGTTCTGTTATACTTTTCATAACCAGGTGTACATTGATTTTAGTAACATTTAGAATATACATTTGAGTATAAATAAAATCCTTTCGGATTGCCCTTAGTTTAAGAATATAGGAGTCAGTAGTTTTTGGTGTTTCTACTAAAAACTATCACGATGCACGACCAACCACAGACGATTAACTCTGAAAAGCATAGGACCATGAGATCGTGTGATTTCAGGTCCCCCGAGTCATCATTAAAAAAAAGGTTTCTTCTTGTTTATTGTAAACTTATAAGGTTCTTAATTGTGGTAATCTTCCAGGGTGATGGTGCCAAGATGACAATGTGGCGGCTGTTGGCGGCGCTGATCGTGCTGGGCGCATGCGCCGCCGAGCCCCGCCTCGCGCAGAGCACACCGCGCCCGCGACACTGGCAACGAGGCCCACGCACGCTAGCAGATAGAAAACCTAATCCATTTGTTGGGTAAGTTGTAATGTTACTTTTGAATGTTGAATTTAACAAGAATATTTATGTTAGCTTTTAAAATAGCTAGAATTTTTGTTAGTACTCAGTGATCAGAGATTTTGAGATGCTCCAAATATTGAAAGTTAATTACATCTGTCAAAAAACGACATTCAGCAAATTAAATCTAAATGGTGTAAAGTTTTATAGGTTGTCAAGGAATTCCATAGATTATATCCATTAGAGTATACTCAAGTTGCTTGCATGCATCAGATTTAGACGTGACGGAATACTATGTGGTTTTAGTTGTTTCGATTTCTACATACCATTTTACCGTGAACTCCGGTAAAACGCTGCGAGGGTTGCCAAACGAAAAAGGATGCGTAAGTAGTTATCGTAGAATTACAGAGAAATCGGTAGACCATAGTTACTTTCCACCAGATGAATTATTGCGTATTTTCCCCTTGTATCATTGAGACGTCGAATTCAGTGGTTTGAGTTCTTTTGTAAACGTTTTTGAAATCTATTTTCCTATTAAAAAAAGTATATGTAATGATTTCTTATTTCTAAATCTATATTCTTAACAGAAATGAAGTGCAGGGAAAGGCCCTCATAAATCTGGGTAAGAAATTCTATGTTGGCATGTTCCCAGACCTGAAAGTGACTAATGCCATATTAATTCTTAACAACAGGTTTATTGTAAACGGCTAAATCTATCGTGTTGATCCATGATTGAGGGACAAATGTAAAGAATGTAATGTAAATGCATTTTAATCTGCGGTGCATCGTGCCAACATCCTTGGACATGTACGTGTCTCGCATATGGCGATACAGATCATCCGACACTGTTCACCGTCATTTTGAACTTATGCCCATTTCTGTATCACTAAGTTCTTTGTTGAGTAGTCTATGTCCAGGAAAAGTTCACATAGTATTCAAAGAATTGCTGTTGTAATGTTTGATGGACCTATTTGTCTAGTAGTTAATGACTCACACTACTTAACCAGAATTTGTGTTTTCGCTTTACACTCTGGACGGTACACTGTGTCTGTTTTTTTAAGCCTCAGTCCCCGGCAGCTATATCACACAGGAATAATTTGAGAAATATTTGTGTGTTTAGAAATAGCATAGCTTAGACTCTTTTTAGTTTAGGATCAGACGGCCGAATCATATCTAACACTATGAGAAAAAAAA
Source organism: Hypercompe scribonia (assembly GCA_949316085.1). NCBI lineage: Eukaryota > Metazoa > Arthropoda > Insecta > Lepidoptera > Erebidae > Hypercompe > Hypercompe scribonia. The sequence goes on along the minus strand of OX438984.1, from coordinate 1,629,407 downwards.
ATGACACCATCAAACATTTTCATAAGCAATGTACAATAATTGAAGTTGATGTGATCTTAAACTGTAAACTATTAAACAAGAGGTGCTCGCGGCGAGAGTTTCGTAACATTTAATGATAAATTGAGAGTCGAGCACATACAGATTATGCCACGTAATCCAACATACTAGCACAGTAACATAATACACCTAGATATAGTACTCCACCGTGGGTAGCGGCGCGTAGGTGATTTTCACGCTTATAATTTTTGGAGTCGGCCAGAGGGCAATAGCGGAACAAACCGACGACCGTCGAGTTCACTGGGACAGGTTATGACGAAGCAAAACTCCGCGTCCAAGGTCGGGGATGCAGGCAATAAATGCAAGGATGACCAGCCAATTGAATTATACGCTCTCACACTGGACTCTGTAGAAGCGGCAGACGATCAATGCGATATCTTTGTAACTATTTAAATAATTGTAGTGCACAAAATCCTTACATTTTTGGAATTCTTTTTGTTTATTTGTTGAAGAAATTAACAAAACCAAATGATTTGAATTTTTAAGCATGATATCACACTTTAGGTAAGACAAAAGCATAGACTAAATAAATTGACGATTCAGTCATAAAAAAATTGAATCGATTTAAAAATAATCCCGTATTAATAGTAACAAATACCTACTTCTATTTAATTCAACTTAGTAATAGTGCAATAGTGCTTATATATTTATTTTAAGGAAGAGGGTTTGACCGTGGACACAGCCATTGTCGTCTCGTCAATGACAAGAGTAAAACTATCAAACCTATAAAGAAATCACTTTCTACCAGACAACTTCAGAACACTATTCATTACTATCCCTATACCGAGTGACAGTAATAAATGGTACCTGATGTTGAGAATAATAATATAACTGAACATATAAATAGATAACATAAGTGATACTAAATTTTATTTCGCAAAGTTTCGGTGTAAGTCTCTGCCTAACTTAGATACAGGAGTGAGTTTACGTATGTCCATATTTTAGAGATCCTTGCCTAAGCTAGTGTTATGGCCGTTAATGTAAATATTTTTATCATTATCAATAGTTTTAATAGTTCATTGCTGGATAAAAACCTCTCTGTAGCAAATATATCCAGACTGGTTTGATCCAGAATTAGTTTCAAGTTTCTCTTCTGTTTGTAGTGTTCTTACAACACCTATGAAATAAATAGTCATGGTGACCCTCCATATTCTTAATCTTTCACGATACCATATTGCATTAATATTTAATCTCTTTGTAAAATAGAGACAATTGATTTATCTACTCCATTTGAGTTTGTTACATAGTTTAAAGCTGTGTTTACGAGTTGTTAAGTAACAACCTGCACAAACCATAAACGCATAGTAATTACATGTTTAACCTAACACTCAAATAAGAGCGAAAGAAAGCGATGTCAATGGTTAGTTAAAATCGTTTTTAACAATAAGTTGATACGTGATTCAAATTTTCACAGAGACACTTCTGTCTCGTTCATTAGCAAAACAATTTTCATAGCACTATCAGCATCAAATTTATTTAAATGTATGAAATTTTTCAAATATTTGAACAAAAGTACGATGTTTATAATGTTGCTCTAAATAGTCATAATTAAGTAAATTTTCAATAACCGTCACATATGTACGTGTGTGTGAGTAACGAAATTTTTAGTTTTAGCTACTCAGGAATGTGTTGGACTTTTTAGATATTTTGTGTATTGATGTTAAGACTTTCTTGCATAATTATAAAGACAGTAAAAGAAAATGATCCCACGATAACTTGAGATATTTTTGCAAGTGTGTCTCCATGCTGAGATAAGTTTTATGTAACATATCAATGACGATAATTTATTAACGTTTAAAGATTAATGGGTCACAGATATATGCTCTCCTGACATCATATATCAGGAAGTACCAACTACACACTCGAGATGACATTCTGCAACTTTACAGTAGTAATTATTCCGAATTGAACGTTTTGGACTAAGTTACATTTGAAATGAGTGTAAGCCATTCAGCTTGTATCCAGTTCATATTTTAGTACGAGTCCAGTCCATAAGTTGCTAGTTCTAATTCAGCTTGAAAGATCATTACGCAGCTATCCAACATGTTATTATTTAAGAGTAAAATAAAGAATATTTTAAATAATAATCAACAATTTCTACTCACACATAATGCATATGCATCTTTTTATGCACACATCTATTCTCTAACTTAAGTGATAATATCTGCCCGCACAGTCCCATATTCATTTGATGTTTTCTTATCTAAATCCGAAGATCCTACACTTCGTAAATAAACCAAATAGACTAATGACAGATAAGACTCAACTATTCCAAAATATCCACGTGGTGCTTAAACACAATGACTTCGCACATCTCATATACGGCTATCTGAACCGAATCTAGGCAGAGCATATACCAAAGTCAAATTCTTCTATATTACCAACTACCTACATATTGTAGGTATTTTATGTCAAGATACAGACACAAATAATTGTGCTCATCACACAATATCCAGACAAAGACAATCCTTCAATAGATTTAGATGTTAAAAAATACCGGCATGTTAGCCGGCATTTCTCAATTATTAACAAAGAATGAAGATGAAAATTACAATGTTATAATTTCGTTAATTTCGATATGATCGAAATATACAATATATTATGATGACCGGAATGCTCTTGAATGATAAGACATCATTTAGCAAAACAATTTGATTAAGTGCAGTGGTGCATCAAATTACGATTATGTGAGGTTTCAGTGTAAGGACATGCGATACTCTCTGACCCTAGTTGAAATTAGTCCAGTTTAACTAGCGTGGTGAATCTATTAAGTACGATGTAGATATCGTGCAATAGGCAAGGTTGATTTGGCCACTGGCTATCTGCAGTAGAATTAAATCGTACACACAGAAGCGCAAAGCCAGAAAAAAAGGACTTGACTGCATTGTGGATGGAGAAATTGTTGATGTGAAAATAGAACTTTATTGACGTCGAATCAATGGTTGAGTTTCATCATCAACTTATTACAGTCCACTGCTGGATATAGGCCGCTCTTTGAAAAGGGAGTTTCGACATATGTACTATATCACGCTATCTTAATGGATTGGAATAGAGTTTCTTTCAAGTTTTTTTTCTCTTTAGAGTGATGTTTTCCAACGCAATTTGTTCTCTTAGTCGTCTGTCACGACATCCATATGATGAAAAGGATGGTGAAATTGTGTATTCTTAATCCATCACCACATGGATAATAGTCGTGTTTAGTTGGTAATATAGAATTTGTGTGTGTGCGTGTGACATAAATAAGCTAAAAAAGGTTTTAACACACGATAAATATACTTCAGAAATAATTATTGTCTACTAATATATAATATTCATATAATGCTACCCAAAATTTAAGAACTTTGTAATAGGAAAACACAATTGATAATGACACGGAAGGTTAAAATATTGGTAAAAAATGCTTTATTCAATAAAGAAACAAATTGCACTGTTTCCGTGGCATCTATGCTTCTGGTTACATTATATTTACTTGGTGTATAACGAAGTGTGATATAATTAAGTAAATAAATAAGTATTTAAACAGTTGCACCGCATACATTAGCGAATATTGACATCACACGTGACAGAGTGGCTTCGGCATTTATCTTGTTTGTAGAGGAAAAGAATTTGTATTACTCCCAAATGCTTTGAATCTATTTATGTTACTTTATCTTTTAGCTATTTGACGTAATGCCTATCTATACACTATAGTTTCATTTTGGAAACTGTTGTTTTCTTTTTCTGTGTTTTTTATTTCACGCCGCAGACTCAAATGACTATAACTATACATGTCTGAGCTACCCATCCAACCATCTTCAGAAATAATTGATGAGATCGCATTTGTTTCAGGCCACACGTATGTCGATCGCGAAACAGCACGCATTGCTGTCCCGGATGGACGTCCAGACCGAACTCTTTACTTTGTATAGTCCGTAAGTATTTCAAAGCAAATAAAGAAGACTAATTATAGCAGTTCCGGCTCCAATAGCGAAAGCGTGATTTTTAATAAAATACCAGTTTTAGACTGGCCTGTTGCTCAAGTCGTAAGAGGTCGAGGGTTCGATTCTTATCCTGAAAAAAATCACGTGACAAGCATAATCATTTGTTCTAATTTATATATGTTTAAGTTGTATGTTTGTCAGCAGTCTTATAGTGCTTATTGTACGTGCCTATTCCTAGTATATTACGAATTTATATGTTAATTTAATTAATTACTTTCTTTAACCAAAATAGTGACACTGTCACGAATATTAATTTTATCGGTCAATTTTTAAGTAAAACTTGTCAATTTTAAACATTTTCTTATTATTCATCACCATCGCTAACCTTTAATAGTCCACAGACATAGGACAGTGGACATAGGTCTCTCCTTAGGCACAACTTTTTGGCCTACAACACCACACTGGACATCTCTGTCCAACGTGGTGTTGTAGGTGTGCGTTGTGTGTGTTGTATTATTTACCAACTCTCGTTGGTAAATAATATTTATCTAATAAAAATTAAATAATATAGAGTGGGCCAAGAATTCGTTAACATTTGAATCTAACATCCCGCGCAAACATGTTACGGAAGTTCCTGGGACCGATGCTACGGGAATTTGCTGGCTACAATCGTAACACATAGTTTCAACAAGATGGAGCCACTTGACCAACGGTGGTCATTTAGACGATGTACTTTTTAAAAATAAATTCCAACTAATTAGCTTTCTTGTAAATAAACAATTTTTATAATATATGAAATATTTTTTTTTACACAATTTCTTCAAATGTTAACTAATTAGTGAAGTGCTTTAGTGTTTCCTATACACCAATTTCACCACACCACCATACGGTCTGATATTATAACTCATTGTTGGGTAAAAAACTAAATTGATTGCTTTTTCAGGGAGCAGTGTAATCCCTCATTATTGTCGCAGCCCATTTCTTTTAGTATTATTATCTAATTGAATGTTAACCAAATTATTTAAGTATACCAATATTTTTTGTAACTGTTGGCATATTAAAATATTAATTAAATCAAAGTCACATTGTGGTCACATCGTGGTTGCAATAAGTAGCTATAGCAAATATACAACTCGAAAGTGTTTTGTATAGCATGTCAAAATTTGAGCTCTATCGGTTCAGATCTTTTTAAGATTTTGAAACACACACGAACTAACCTAACATTTATATATATAGATGGATATTATAATGGCACATAATTCTTGTTTGCAGCCGTATGTCGTCCAGACTGCGGATCTCCAGGCGCTTGCGTGGCGCCCAACATGTGCCGCTGCCCCGGTGGCGTGGAGGCTCCTTCGTGCCAACCTGGTGGAATTTATCCCTATCCAGGTACGCAGTAACTAGCTTCTAAGTAATATTCTGCAATAGACATTCTATTGTCCAATAGGCTAGATGACACCTTAGTCAAATTAGTTATTTTTTATCATCTGTCAAAACGGTAATTTTGTATGAAAAATGTACTAAATATCAAATTGTGACGTTACTGTTTTAGACTACTCAATTGAGCAATATATTTCACTGTATATTTGATTGAAATTCGTAATAATAATAAAAAGTTATGTTAATTGTATTCTCCGAGATGTTTCGCGATATTAGTTTTAATGAAGTCGATATTGGTATTTATTTACGATACAATCATCTACCCAATTAATATATGGGTAGGTTAGAATCCTTTCATATTCTCTCCTCCTTCTCTCCTTCTGTCGATCGGCAACTCTGACATAGTGTTTTGTAGGATTACAATGCTATTACAAAATAGCATTAAACATACACACTGAAAAGCTAATAAGGAAGAAAATATATAACTGTTATTTTAGTGAAATAGTTTTGAATCTCTTTGTAAATTTAGAGTAACATTATTTTTTTACGAATTACGGTTACTCATACAGTGACCTATTTGAGTTCTTGTATTCATACTGTTTCTTTTTGTGACAATGCAGTACGGACTCCAGGGGGGTGTCGTCGTATCTGTATGAATGGCGGTACATGTACTAACGGCACGTGCGCCTGCGCACCCGGTTGGAGTGGAGAGTTCTGTACTGAACGTGAGTACTCTAACAATTATTTTATTTTTAATTACTAGTTTAATGGAAATATTTCTTAAATAAATATATAAAGCATTTTTTTAATATTAAATAATTTTGGCTGTCTTGGATCTTTAACGTGAAAGAAATCATGATTTGCGTGTGTAGATAGAGAAAATGGCTCCTTTAGCTAATTCGTAAAATAATTAATATTGAACTAAAGTAGCATTCGTATAGTACGCATTTAAAATTATAACGTATTGATATTTCCCAGCAATATGCCGCGAGCCATGTCTGCATGGTGGCAGATGTATTGCACCAGACCGATGTGTGTGTTTCCACGGACTCTCGGGAACGAGATGCGAGATCGACAGAAGAACTGGTAAGTTTATTTAATAAGAAGACTATTAAAATAATGCGTAAAGTAACGAGCGAGCTAAATAACTTATTATGTTCAATATCTTAAACGTATGAGAACTACGCTCTTTACGAAGAGGGCAGCTCAACTGAAGAGGTGCTAAGTACGGCCTCAGAGGAAACTGCCGTTTAACAATTGTTTTGTTACTATACAACGAGAAATTCTTTTTACTTTGGGGCGGGGGGAGGAGGATGTTCAAGGGCGGAAGCTTGTGACTCTCGAAGAAAGACTCTCCATGAACTGCGGTACTCACTTACGTGACTTTACAAAAATGATGAAAAAGATGAATTTATATATTGGTGTGATCTGTTTCGGTGTGGAGGGCCGTGCTACACGGACACGCGCGGCGCGCTGTGCACGGGCGCGCTGGACGGCGTGGTGTGCACCAAGCAGCTGTGCTGCGCCACCGTGGGCGTGGCCTGGGGCCACCCCTGCGAGCGCTGCGCCGACCTGGACTGCCCGCACGGCCACCTGCGCAACCTCGCCACCAAGGAGTGCCAGGTGCGCTGTTTCATCTTTAGCAGCTGTTTTTTCCCTTTCTAGCAACTTGTGGAAGTGATTCCCTAAAAATGATGGGAGCGAGTAGTTATCGACCGTGGATCCAATGTAAATGGGACACGAGGTTCTTTAGTTTCTTTGTATTTTTTGTATAATATATTCTTGAATTTGTCAGGACATCTCTAAAGCAATCAGATATTTAACATTCATGTTACGTTAAAATACTGTTTGCTTATGATAATCAAATAAAATATAGATTTCATCTGTAATTTGTCCTTATGCTTTCTTTATGTTGGCTCATGACATGTTTTATATATGCATATGTTTGTCAGACAACGTTCCTGACGAGTGTGGTGGTTCACAGGACATAGACGAGTGCGCGGCCGTGCCGGGGCTGTGCCAGGGCGGGCGCTGCGTGAACTCGCTGGGCTCGTTCTCGTGCGAGTGCCCCCCCGGCCAGCGCCGCCACCCCGTCAGCAACAACTGCGAGGATATCGACGAGTGCGAGGATCCCGACATTTGTCCGGTAAATATTTCTTCATGATCTGTTGCTCTCTTTCATTCCATGTGCAAGATCGTTAAATCAAATGATTTTATTTTCCAGAACGGCAAATGTGTGAATACGGAGGGTGATTATTATTGTCTGTGCGATCCACACTTTATTCCCAGTCCGGACAAGAAATTCTGTATCGGTGAGTAGGCTTTGATTTCTTTCTTCTTTCTTCTTATAAAAAGACAACGCCCGCATTAGGAATAAATCCTGTGTCGCAGGGGACTTTACAAACATACAAGAAACGGACACAAAGAACACCCAAACTCAGAACAACAATTTGTGGATCACACAAAGTGTTGTCCCATGTAGGATTTGAACCCACAACACTCAGCGAAGTGGAGAGCGGCGTGGCGACCGCTTAAACCACTAGGCCAATCGTGCAGTCGAAGTTTCTCTTTCTTTGATAATTTTATATTTTTCGCTTGCTCCGGGTATCGCTGTTAAAATATCCCTACTGGTAGGGATACTTGGATCTATATTATTGCTACCGGTAGGGATACATGGTACCTTCTTTTCCATATATTGCTACTAAGCTAATTGGTAGGTATACTGGAAAATATTTTCTGTTAATCCCTACCACTGACGATAAAAAATTTCAGAACTTTATTTTCATGAATCATTAGATGTTCCTGAATTACTTACAATAGTAAAACTCTATTTAAATGTTCACTAATTATGATGTTACATTTACGCCAAACTTTATTTAATATTTGTAATCACAAGTCTGATTGTGAAACATTTAATTAATCATCCCTACCGGTAGGGGTCAACAGCAAAAACAATCAATTATTTCTATCAATTCGATTAGTACCGGTACTGATAAATTGGAAAAAAGTTCCCAATATCACTACCAGAGTAGTGGGAATATTTCAGTAGGGATATAAGGAACCTGCAATATATTTTATATAAAAAAAATGAAGAAAAGACTTATTCTCGTCTCAAATTTTCACTCACGAGTGCAGGTGTCCTCGGTGATGGTAGTTTCTTGTTATTAGGTTACAAGTGTACTCCTATAACTTTTATATTCAGGAGACTTGCCGATACTTGACAGATACCATTGTCTTCGTTACTCAATACGAAGTTAAAAAAGAAACAGGAATGCGTAGGGTTCCCATCAAAAACTTAGGGCCCCAAGCCAACCTCACCTGCAAGTAGTGCACCTGCTGAGTGACTGACGAGTCTTTGGCAAATAAAACCTTCCGATTAGCGGTAATACCAGCAGTAAGCTTGCCACCTATAAGGACAAAAACTATACTATTAGGACAAAAACACTGCCGAAAACTGAGCGTTTCATGTACTTCTGCCTACCTTTGCGTGGATACAGGCGTGATTTTAAGAATCTTGGATATTGAGATTAGCGTAATGTGATAATTGTAATACGATGCGTTATTTGTGTACAGATGGAAGAGTAGGCAGCTGCTACACGTATTTGGGCGAGACGGGCGAGTGCGCAGACCGCCTGCCCATGCCGCTGTCCAACCGCGACTGCTGCTGCGGGTACAACATGGGCCGCGCCTGGGGCAACCTCTGCACGCCTTGTCCGCCCAGAGGATCCAGTCAGTATCTCTTCTAGTTTTTGATAACCACTCTTATTGTCACTAGCTTTATATTAAAACATATTTTCTATTCTTGTTTTACAGTTATGGGTATACCTTACCTGCATATCGTTTTTGATAACGTACAACAACAGAATAATATTACTCTAATCGAATTAAACTCACTGAATTCTTATTAGATAGCATCAGTTAGAAAGAAATTCTGTTCAAAATAAATTTGCCTTGAAAGTGTTGAAAAATGTCTGCATCAAAATAAGACTGTTAGTGTTTAAGCTTACATATAAATAATAATATAATTATATTTAAATCACATATTGAACCTAAACTTGGATATTCTTCATAAGCCCAAACATTAGCAATCATACATTATGAAAATAAAAAACTATATTCTCAAAAGTGAAAAAAAAAATGCGTGTGTAAAATAAATAAATATTTCGGTCGTTTGACACACAGCAACATCTAGTTTCAAACTAAGCAGAGTTTGTACTGTGATAACTAGACTGACTGATAGAATACTTATATACTTTTTTTTTGTAAATACATACATATTATACATAGGAAAAACCCAAACTTCGAAACAAATATTTGCAGATCATATAAATGTTTGGTCCGACCCGGGAATCGAACCCGAGATCACAAGCACAGCAGTCGCATTCACTACCGCCACCGAGGCAGTTAAATGTATATAAAACTATACTCATAAATAATGTGAAAATCAAACGAGCGAAATTTTTAAATGAAATATCTTGAAGTGCTACTGAATCATTAAACTGGTCTCACTTGCTGGAGTAGCTCACGGATCCATTATTGACTTGCCTGACAAGTCTACCTAGAACATATGCGTCTCTTGTACGTACATAGTTGAGTAAAGGAGCCGTGTACTGTCCAGGCGAGTGGAGCCACCTGTGCGGCGGCGGCATCATCCCGCCGAGCTGGCGCCGCAACGTCACGGGCGGCGACGGCGGCGACACCTACGAGCCGCCCGCCATCGCCAAGATCAACGAGTGCATGCTGAGGAACGGCATCTGCGGACTCGGCACCTGCGTCGACAAAGACATCGGGTGCGTCACCGCGTTTGACATCGGTTCTCCCATTTGCTTCATTAAGTTCCACAAAGATCCTGACTCCGATCTAAATCAATTTTGATCGATGGATGGATGATGGCCTATCGATGCAGGGGTTACCCCGATAACTGTCAAGTTATCGTGGTAACTGTGTAGGCCTTACACTGTCACGATGACTGTCATACCGTTTACGTTCCCAAGCGGGGTGTGAAAAAGCATCTCACAAGGCCGCCATAGTGTGAGTCACCATACTGCATTGTCTGTATTTGCAATGAGTATGGTGACCACAACTATAGGATTCTATTCATGTTTTCCATCAGGCAGAGTAGAGTCACTTCGGCAGGGTCTTAATATAGAAAAAAAAATGGCGCTTCTCGAGAGGCGTTCGTTCAGCTTTAATGCTGATGTGATTGAACTTATATCTCTGTTTAAAGGTACCAATGCGATTGTTGGGAGGGTGCGGAGTCGGTGGTGCAGGATGGCAATCCCACGTGTATTGACATCGACGAGTGCGCGCTCGAGTACTGCAAGGGCGGCACTTGCATCAACCGCCCTGGCGGCTTCGACTGCAGGTACATTGCTTCATTCTTTTTGGCATAATTGTTTTTTTTTTAAATAACAATGATTATTCATTTTGTTATTTTTTTCTTATATAAAAACAATTCGTTTTTACTAGATTAATGGGTTATCATTACAACTCTAGATTTCATTTTTATGCTTTAGTAAGAGAGAACAAAAACACAATGTAATGTGTAGACCACATTACTGTACTTTACAGAAATATGTACTATAAGGGATTGGGTAGATGACTGTATCGTAAATAAATACCAATGTCCACTTCATTAAAACTAATATCGCGAAACATCTCGGAAAATATAATTAACATAGCTTTTTATTATTATTACGAATTTCAATCAAATATACAGTGAAATATATCGTTCAATTGAGTAGTCTAAAACAGTGACGTCACAATTTTGTATTTAGTACATTTTTCATACAAATTTGTCGTTTTGACAGATGATAAAATGTAACTAATTTGAATAAGGTGTCATTTAGCTTATTATTCATTATTATGATCACATTTTATATTTATTATTTATTTCGATTTGACAACTAAATTTAAAATACAAATTAATATAAATGTTATTTACTAGAACTTTAATAATTGGCACATATTATTTATATATATATTTTTCTTTTGCTTTATCGATCAGTTGCTGTTGGAACGAGAGGTATTATTTATAAAATAAGTAGAAGACGTTTGTTTATAAACATAATAGTTGGTTAAAAACTTATTTTATCGATTTTATTTGATATTAAACAGGTGTCCTCCTGGATTCGATCCCGTTAACAACGGATTAAGATGCAGCGATAAGAACGAATGCGAGATGACGAACGGTGGCATGTGCACTAACGGAGTCTGTAGAAACAGCGACGGAGGGTGAGTTATCTATGGTTTTGAGTATTTTCAATTAAAAATAGAGTCTATGAATATGTCCAAAATGAAGATGAAAAAAGAAAGGCTGGAACTCTAAACCATTTCAATTTATGCACACTAAACCTATTCAAGTTTAAAGGCGCTCGAGATTTGTCGTTCTTTGTGACAGTATAGTTTCTCACTCCGAAGATAAAAACATATACTTTATTGATTATTAAAATCTGAAGAAACTTTTGAGAACCAAGAAATGTAGAAGATTAAATTTTATTAATATAATTGTTATGAAAATATCCGTGAAACTTAACTCGTGAGTTTGTTTTTGTAAATGTAAAAGATCATATAGTATTTGTGTAGTGAGGAATTTATGGAGCTTTAAGACGGTCGTTTCGAGAAACCCTCGGAGACTATGAGTAATAAAAGCGGTACCCACTAGGTACGAGTGCATCTGCAACCCGGGCTACGAGTCCACGGAGACGGGGCACGCGTGCCGCGACGTGGACGAGTGCCGCGACAGCCCGCGCGTGTGCCGGCGCGGGCGCTGCCGCAACACGCCGGGCGCCTACGAGTGCGAGTGCGAGCCCGGCTTCCGCGCCAGCGCCGGCGGCTACTGCGCCGACGTGGACGAGTGCGCCGACAAGAGCGTGTGCCAGGTGCGCGCCGCGAGCGGGACGGCCGGCCGCAGCGAGCCTCTAGCCTTGTAACGTGTGCCTTGTGCGCAGGGCGGGCGGTGCGTCAACGGCGAGGGCTCGTTCCAGTGCGTGTGCGAGGCGGGCTACCGGCCCACGCCGGACCGCGGCGCGTGCGTCGACGTCAACGAGTGCTCGGAGCAGCGCGTGTGCCGCAACGGCCGCTGCCACAACACGCCCGGCTCCTTCCGCTGCGAGTGCTTGCCGGGCTTCACGCTCAGTAACGACGGCAGGACCTGTCTCGGTAAATACGCTCTCTCGCTCGCGTGTACGACCTTCTACGAATCTTTGTAGCTTTTGAATCGACTTGACGTTACTCATGAAAATAGATTGGTCAGATTTAGTCAACGTTTAAGCTGACGTGGAAACGGTTTACGGTGTTAAATACTGAGTAAAATAAATGGAGTTGAATTGTTTCTGCCCACCGCTCTGGTAAATAGGCGTGACATTATGTATGTGTGAGTTTGAAGAATCTTATTATAATGTACGAACGAAGGTCACGTCAGCTAATATTGTGTTTGCTCATAGATGAAGTGCAGGACTTGTGCTACGAAAAATTCGAAGATGGCCATTGCACAGGACCTGGACAAAATGCAGTCACGCGTTCTCAGTGTTGTTGTAGTTCCAGCAAAGGTATTTGATGTGTTCTAATTGTATGATTCTTCTTAAATCTCTTTGTTTAATTATTCTCTCTTTGAATAAAATTTTACTTTGTTATAACGATTTCAGTCACTCTGAGTGTATTTTGTTTTTTTTTAATGTCAGTAAAATTAGTTTTTGTTTTCAATTTTATGATATAAAACTTATTAGTATACATACATTTCAAACTTTGTTGTTTTTAATCGTTGCGCACTTCGATTTTGTAGGTCTACGGTTAGGTTGGGGGGTCGCTTGCAAACCTTGCCCTGAACATGGGAGTCAAGATTACAAGGTCCTTTGTCCTGAAGGCTCCAGCAAAGACAATGGTGGGGCTGACATTAACGAGTGTACAATGATTCCGGGTATTTGTCCACACGGTACCTGCGAAAACTTAGAGCCAGGGTACAAATGTATCTGTGATCCTGGATTCCATCCTGATGCTGATGGAATTTGCAAAGATATTGATGAGTGTGATATGCATCAGTCGGTGAGTAATTTAGAAACTAGCTCAAATGTACAAAGGCAAAGATTTTTCCTTCTAAACGACGTGATTCGGTTTGTTGCAGTATTGTACAGGAGGGCAGTGTCGCAACACCCTCGGCAGCTTCACATGTGTGTGTCCTCCGGGCACTCGATACGAACCCGACGAACAAATTTGCCGCGACATTGACGAATGCGAGGGTGAGCTTACTTTCATCGTCAAGGAATATGACAGGGGCGACATCCCCTCTATGATTCCAGTCGGAACAGGTTAAAAACCTTTGAGTGAAAAGCACCCAGCCTCATAATGCTCCATGCATCGGGCATCTAACGTGGTCGTGCACTCGTCAATTGAAACCACTGTACTGCGTATGCACACATATATGATATACTAGGAAAGCAGGAATATAAGCTTATAAAAACTCAAAAGAGTGTATGACGGCTAATATTAGTTTTTAACGTTTTGATTGGGTTTGCATATTACAGAAATTTGGGCGAAAATTGTAAGCCATATCTAGAAAATACATATAAATTTGCCCAAGTGATTTAAAGTTGGTAAAATTAGTGTAATCTTTTGTTTTTTTGCTCATACATGCCTTACATTTGATACACTTATTGCTCATTTTATCTTCCAAATTCTACTGATGCAGTACTGGATATTTCCTCTAATAATGTGTTTATTTAACATCAGGTAGACATACAAGGTTGATCAAGACTCTTAGATATTTGTCTTACGTAGTTCAGTGGTGGTGTTCATATACTTTATCGTATCGTGTGCGACCCTCACTAACAGCGGCTAAAGAGCTCATACCATCTGAGAGCTGTGTCATTCATCCAAATGGACCTTACAAAAATAAACATTAACGGCACTCGATCAATTTCATTGCACTGCTTAGTTCAATTATCCATAATAATATATTTAAAACTATTAAATAAAAATAATATTCAACATGCGGGTCTGTTTGATAATGTCTAAGTAAGAATTGTCTGAATTCAGAGGAGAAGAGTGATTCTGGCTTGCCACTTTCAAGTTCAACATTTTCTATTTCAATCAGTATAAAGTGCGCGTTCTCATTGGGTGTCCATGCTATAAATAAATGATGCTTCTTGCATATATTCTTAATTATTCTGCTTTCGTTCTTGTTATCAAAACTAGAAAAATGATGTTCTAAATATTCGTGACCTGAGTGATCTTTTATTTAATTAAGTAATTAATTTGTTTCAATTGGCATCTGTGTCTTTTCTGTTAGATACGAATTTTAACATTCAAAGACAATACACAGTTACTTAATATCAGAACATGCCTGATGGCTTGCTCCCTATGTCGAAAAAGTTTGAAAGTTATTATATTTCTTTGGAGATTTTTGTACTTCGTATATAATTTGGACGTTTTGATAGTCAGTCAGTTTCTTTGCTCATTATTATTATGTTTATGGGGCTTTTTGAAAAGATAATAAACTGTTTGTAGAACAATCGAACCCATGTGACAACGGTCGCTGCATCAATTCACACGGCAGCTACGAATGTGAATGTGAAAACGGATTTGTGCTTGACGCCACTGCCCAACGCTGCCTCGGTAATGTATTTATTTTGTTTAGTCATTTTGTTTATGGCTTCTGTTTTGACTAAAGTATTGTTAATAAACTCATTATTAATGTTGTTTTAAAATTTAAAGTTGCCTTCTGGAGCTATTGTACCTTTTCTTCTTTATTTTTTTTGTACAAAAACCGTTAATAATATTAAAATCTACATTAAAAGTGTAGTTCTTATTAAATTTAGTAATTTTTTAAGTAATATTGATTAAAATGGTTTTATTGCCTTTAGATAATCGTCGCGGCTCATGTTGGCGACGAGTGGTTGATGGTCAGTGTGAGGCTGCGGCAATGAGGCCGCTTCTCCGCCAGGAGTGCTGCTGCAGCGTGGGCCTCGCCTGGGGGTCACCCTGTGAGCCTTGTGAGATGGACCACTGCCCATGTCCTAAAGGATTTGCGAAGGTGCACACAATTTTACACGTTAAAAAAGAAATGCTGAAATTAATTCAAAATAACTATTGACGAAACATCATTTCAGTGCAAAATTTTCATGTCTAATACAATGTCTTACGCTTTTAGTTGGATGGTGCCACGTGCCGTGACGTGGACGAGTGCCAGCTCGACTCAGAGCTGTGCATTGGAGGCACCTGCATCAACACTGATGGCTCCTATCGGTGCGATTGTCCGCCAGGACTCAGTCTCGATGCTACAGGTAAGCACTTTAAACCAAAACTACATAAATATCTTTCTACTTGACTTCATATTTTTTTTATCAGTGTTAAATAAAAACTGACGAAAATTTAGTCGAAAATTTCAAAAGCGTGAAAATTACATAGTAAAGAAATGTTAATAACGACATGCAGGTAACCGCTGCGTGGATACTCGGCGTGAGTACTGCTACACGGACTATGTGGGAGGGCGGTGTTCGAGCCCGCTGCAAGTGGAGGTGTTACGGGCAGTGTGTTGCTGTTCGGCGCTGGGTAAAGCCTGGGGCGACGGTCGCTGTGAGCCCTGCCCTAAGAAAGGTATCTACATGCTACGATTCTAAAAAATCTGTGATAATTACTGTATATAATTATAACAATGGTTAAATTTAACAGGAACCGACTCCTACCGTAACCTCTGTATCTCTGATGCGACCGGCCATCGCCCAACAGTTTGGGATCGTCCTGGCGGTAGCGGAAACGTTACTAGCATTTGGGGCAATAAACCGACTGGTCCTGGGGGCGATGACTATGACTGGACTGGAGGAAACGTTGACAATTGGGGCAACATGACTTCTGACAATTGGCATAAAGGAGGCCCGGGAGTGATCCCGGGACAGATGGAGGTCAATGAGTGTGCGGCCTTCCCCGGCCTTTGTGGACACGGACGATGCAGGAACTTAGTAGGAACTTTCACCTGTGATTGCTTCCCTGGATATGAAAAGGTTTGTTCTAAATGATTTTATCAATCAAGTAAACTGTACTTTGTATATACTTTGTTAAAATAAAGCATCAGGGCTTTAATACCTTTCTAGAGAAAAGACTCGGTCTTGTTTCCTCGATGTTAGATTGCTATTCGTTAAAATTACAGGTATTAATGTATAATTAACTTATATTCATTAGGATACTATTTAAAGAAAACATAAATCTGTGCCTTAAACTAAAACTAATTATAATTATGTTATTGAGCAGGACTCGAAGAACCACACCTGCGTGGATGTGAACGAGTGTGAGATCGTGGACGGTGTTTGTGGCTCCGGCGAGTGTCGCAACACTGAAGGCTCCTTCACTTGCCACTGCCACCCTGGACATAAATCCGATGATTTCTCCAAAGTTTGTGTTGGTAAGAACAGAATATTTATACGTATGTATGTATATATTGGCATTTATTTAACTTTATATACAGAAAATAAAAAAAAGGTGGAACGATGCGTATCTCTATTAAATACCTTTGAATCGTAATAATCACTGGAATGAGTTTTCTGCCTACCTGCCTGGAAATATTGAAAGTAAAATTTTAAAACGTTCCATTTATATGTGGAATGCGAATTTATATATATTACACTTATGAATGAAATTATACTCAATGTGTTGTATTTTTAATTCTATGAAGCTCAGAAATTGATGTAACATCTTCCACAGATATCGACGAGTGTGCAGAAACTAGAGGTCTTTGTCGCGGAGGTCGGTGTGTCAACACTCCTGGCTCGTTCCGCTGCGAGTGCGGCACCGGAATGGAACTAGCACCCGATAGACTGAGCTGTAAAGATGTGGACGAGTGCTCTATCACTTCTGGTAAACATACCTATAATATTTTTGAACTATGTATTTGGGCAGAAGCTCATATTAAAATATGAATTAAATTTACTTGTTAAATTCGTCTCCATGTTGTCAGCATGTTCTGACTATTTTTCAAAATGTTTCCCAGGAATTTGCAGTAACGGTGCTTGTGAAAACTTGATGGGAACATACCAGTGCGTCTGCGATGAGGGCTATGCTCAGTTGACGGTCAAATCTCACTGCGAGGATATCGACGAATGCACGGAGGATCCTACGAGATGTCAACACGAGTGCGTCAACACTCTCGGCTCCTACCATTGTACTTGCAGGTGAGTCACACTCGTTTGTCAATTTGATACGCTGAAGGTTATCATTATTATCGTGTAAAGCTTTTAAAGTCCACCAGCTGGACATAGGCTTCTCTTTTGAAAAAAGGTTTTAGCCTGCTATATCACTCTGACCAGAAGGGTAGGACGATATTTTCTTGCAAATTGTTTTTGTTATCAGTGTTTCAGTCTTAAGGAAATTATGACGTTCTTTAGGACTGGGCTTTAAAATGTAGGAAGGTGGTCTTTTTTGAAGGCGATCGATAGTTACAGAGATTAGACCACACGATATAAATACAAGCTAGATAAGTGAGAATGTATCCTGGTGTCCGCAGGGAGGGCTGGCACCTGCGCGCGGACGGGCGCACGTGCCGCGACGTGGACGAGTGCGGCGGCGGCGCGCGGCCGTGCGGCGGCGGCGCGTGCCGCAACACGCCCGGCTCCTACTCCTGCACCTGCGCCGACGGGCTGCTGCCCGCGCCCGACGGCGCCAAGCCCACGTGCCAGGACATCGACGAGTGTGCCGATGTAACCGCACCTGTTTACCTTCCAACTGCACCTTCGCTTACGTTGAAATATCTAAAACAAATATAAGTGGGTCATCGAATCTCCCGCTTCCAATATTCGCAGACCGAAAATTTCAGATAAATGGCGATGTAAAGATCGCAGTTTTAGATCCAATCGGTATCGTTCAAAGTTACTTAGGAAGCACTATGCGAACGATGAAGGTATCTTAAGTTCGATGTCTAACATAAAAAAAGAAAAAGGATAGAAAAATCAGTGTCAGATACTAAATTCCGCTTCAAATAAGACTGTTGTTTTAGCCAAAATCCAATATCGTTAATATTTAAAAGTAAGAATCTTTGAGTAAAGTGTACTCAAAATTTGCAGATACCAGATCTTTGCGGTGCGGGAGAATGTCGCAACACCATTGGTAGCTTTGTCTGTCGGTGTCCCGATGGGTACAGCGTTAAACCGGAACAGGGTCCCGCCTGCACAGATGATGATGAATGTGAACTTGGAACCTGTGACTGTCACCCTGCTGCTGATTGTATCAACTTACCTGTAAGTGTGATAGGGATAAAAAATCATACTTATTTAATTTCATCCTTCAAAAGCCTAAGTAAAATCCCGATAAATTGGAAACGTATAATACAAATCATTACACACAAGAGTCAGATATAAGATAAATTTAAATTCATTATTGAGAATAGAGTACAATAATTTTACAAAGTAATCTTCAATCATTGAGCAATTCCTTCACGCAATAATTAACATTTCATAATGTTTACTGCCCAAGGACCATACATAAAAATGGTGAATTGCTCAAAATTCCCTTATTTGAACATATTGGAAACTTGCAGGGTTCGTTCCAATGTCGGTGTCGTGACGGTTGGCGCGGCGATGGTACGGAGTGCGAAGATATCGATGAATGTTTAACCAATAATGGCGGTTGTCATCCGAGAGCCACCTGTACTAACACTGATGGCTCGTTCATGTGCCTTTGTGACACAGGATACAAAGGAGATGGGTATGTAAGAGATAGTAATAGGAACCTACAGTAGATAGTACAGATTACTAAGAGATAGCTATTGTTTAGCACTTAAAGCAGTCGGTACTGCCCCTAATGTCTCACCAGTCGTGTCAGATAATCGTCTTATCAGAATGTGAAAGTGAAGGAACAGAGGGTGCACCTTCATTTGTGCACTATAATACCTCCTGCGTAATTGGCTGGTCTCCGTTAAGACTGGTCACCATGGCCGAAATTGGCTTGAAGTACATCATGACGCTAAGCGATGATGATTACATCGAGTGACTGCAGATACCAGAGGAGTCGTCTCCCTTTATCTGAAAGTCCTCTCAAATCCATGGATTACGTTAATTACTAACAATCTCATGACTCGTTTGCTTATTTGATGTTGTCATAATGAAATCTGGTGCAGTTTTTACTCATATTGCCGGTGGAGTGTAAGACTCCAATGTATACCATCACCTTTTAAATCCTTGAAATAATTGTGACATTTTGATTTCTGGAAATAATTTCCATTTTTAAGATGCAATGATTTTATATTTTAAGTTAGGAATATACTGATTGGATTGTGAAACTGTTGCAGGTACTCATGTGTGGATATAGACGAGTGCGCCAACGACCCGACTCTATGCGAAAATGGCCATTGCACCAACATCCCTGGTGGATACGAATGTGATTGTGATGTAGGATTCACTAAGTCGGAAGATGGGAAGTCTTGTCTTGGTAGGTAACATACAAAAATTATGTTCAAATATCGCCCATAGAAACCAGCATAAGTTTATTTGTTACTTTTATCATGTCTTATTTATACTGGATGGTATTTTTTGCTTTATGACCACAGACATGGATGAGTGTGCAACTTTCGACAACGTGTGCGTGTTTGGGCGCTGCGTCAACACGTACGGCATGTTCAAGTGTATCTGCGACAAGGGATACCAGTCTGATAGCATTGATGACTGTGAGTATTTGTATTAGTACTAAATGTCACCATTACTATTTGTTTCGTGGTTTTCGCAAGAGCAACTAAGGGAGCAATCCATGCAGGACAACAGCTCTGCAAAGATAAGGAAAATTTGGCACAAACCCTCTACTGACCTAACTGGTTCGCCTGATATGGTATGTGATTTTTTCCTTTATTAAGAGCCTGCCAAAGAGACTACTCTGCCTGATGGAAAGTATGAATAGAATCCAAGAGTTGTGGTCACCATACTCATTACAAATGCATACAATGCGGTGTGGTGATCCACATTATGGCGGCCTTGTGAGATGCTTTTTCACACCCCGCTTGGGAACGTAAACTGTCACCCCTGCATCAATGGGCCTCCAGTCTCGCACTCACCAACAAAACACGACAACATGGATGCTGGCGCTTTAGGTTGGTCTTCTGGGGAGGGTAGTACTATCCTGGTCGAGGTGTCCTTTTCAAGTTGAAATCAACGTGGAAAACTTCTTCATAACTATGAAGCAGTTAGCCAAGTCTAACTATTCTTTGGAATATCTAGATTTTTAACTAATCAAATTAATTTTTAGTGATGCCTGGTTTCAACTGCACGGACGTAGACGAGTGTAAGTCACCTCAGTCGTGTCAGTACGGACAGTGCATTAACACACAAGGTTCCTACATCTGCAAGTGTCCCACCAACTACGAGTTGGTGTCGGACGGCACCGCTTGTTACGGTAAGTTTAAGTTACTGTTCGAAACTGGATTTGAATTCATGTACTAGACTTCAGCAGTGAAGTGTCTGGTTTTATTTTAGTTTTGATTATATTATTCTTGTATTGTGTAAGAATACAAATAATGATAAGTGTGCATATTAACAGATTCAAGAAAGGCCAGATGTTACGGGAAAGTGGATTTACGATCTGGCACTGAACATTGTCAGGATAGTGACGAGTTGTCTGAAGATGGCACCATGGCCGCTTGCTGTTGTTCTGTTGGTAAGTTGACTACAGTTTTTGTTTTAAATCACAAACTTTGTATAAACCATTAATAGATTAACAAGATTAGTCACAAATCTTTTTTTTATTTTTGCTCTTTATTGTACTGTGGTTTTCCTGGATCATTAGGTGCTGCCTGGGGAAATTATTGTGACCTTTGCCCGGAACCAGGATCAGAGGCATACAGACAATTGTGTCCCGGTGGACCTGGCTATCAACCTGTTTTGGAACCTGTAAGTTTATTTTTATGAAGAAAATGTTGAAAATTTAAGATCCTATCAGTATTTTATTCTTCACAAATGATGAAATGATTTTCGCTAACATTACTTTCAGCCATCTTATGTTGTAACATTAGCCGACATAGATGAATGCGTCCAACATCCAGCTCTCTGCGAACACGGAACTTGCACGAATACATTTGGTTCCTTTGTGTGTACTTGTGGAGAAGGATGGCAGCTGACTTCTGATGAACAGCGGTGTGAGGTATGCTAAAAACAAATGCCAGTTTCAGAAATGGTTTTTAAAGATAAACTATTTTTAGAAAAAAGTCCATTAATCACTCTCATTTCAATAGGATATCGACGAATGTGCCAAACCAGACATTTGCGGTCCCGGCATCTGCAGAAACATGCAAGGCAGCTACGTGTGTTTGTGTCCCGAGGGATATGTGGCTATGCCTAATGGAAGTTAGTATTTGATTGTGTATCAAATTTTAACGTCAATTGCTCTTAATATCAATTCTTCTAATGATTTGTTCAAACTAGTATATGTCAAATTGACATTGTCAATTATTTTTTTTCACAAAATTGCTCACCGATACTTAAAATTATCTGTTACTCTTTAAATATAATTAAATAAATACTTTGTTCTTATACCTATAAACCCATGGAAATTATGTAAAAGTGCAAACTACATTGAAAATGATCTGTCAATATTTATTAAAATAAGTAAAATTTTCATGTTTCTCAAGTTAATAAGACTTTATCTTTATTACAGAGGAATGTGTCGATGTTCGTAAACGACAATGCTATATGGAATATTACGAAGAAAGTGGTCGCGGTCAATGTTCTGGGTCTTCTGGTGTTCCTCAAACTAAATACCTCTGCTGTTGCTCCGTTGGAAGGGCATGGGGTGACCCTTGTGAGCCTTGTCCAGATAAAGGATCCCACGAACACATGGCCTTGTGTGGTGAAAAACCTGGAGAATATATCAATCCTATGACAAACGAAACGAAGCCTATCAACGAATGTGACATCATGCCACAGCTCTGCAAACCTGGTACCTGTCATGATACACCAACAGGATTCCAATGTGGATGTGATCACGGGTGAGAGACTTATAGGTTAAGCTGTAAATTTGAAAGCATCATAAATAGTACCGAATATTTAGACATTACCTCTTTTAAGTTTAAATTAATTTGACTTTCAGATATGAGCACGATAACACATCGCACCTATGTCGCGATATTGACGAGTGTGCTTTACACCGAACGCCGTGTCGAGGGTTAGCGCAGTGCGTTAATTTGCCCGGCGCTTACGAGTGCCGGTGCCCGCCCGGGTACGCGCTCACCGCCTCCCTCGACGAGTGTGAGGACGTGGACGAGTGCGCTGATGAGAGGTTGTGCGAGCACGGCGAGTGTCGAAACACTATTGGATCATACAGGTAGGAAATAAACGACCTATCTATATTTTGTAATAAAATTCGTTGTGAACGTGTAACGGTCCTGGGGAATCCTTAATGTTGTGATTTGTGATTCTTACTAGGTCTTTTTTTATTATAAATCAATGTATTGGTTTATTTTAAACTATATATGTATGTAACTAACGACTCACTGGTACCCAAATCGACACTATAGTAGTACATTATATCTGTAAAATTTAATGTGTGTTGTTTAAAAGCGACATAAACATAGTTTGTCGATCGAACCATAGATGGCGTGTGTCATACTTTCTGAATCGCGATATCATTTGTTTCGCATGACGGGTTAAATACACCAGATATTTAATGTTTGTAAAAACCTTTCAAGGCACATATGCTGGTTGCTATATTTGTGTGAAGTATACAGTAAAGTGCGATGCGGTGGTTTTATTCAAATCACCCCAGGTGACGCGACAGTGGTGACAAGGAGCGCCGAGCGTACATGTGTTGAAAAAAATAAAATAAAAACATATTTATCATAATCATCATCAACCTCTAACAGTCCACTGCTGGACGTAGATCTCTCCTTAGAAAGAAGATTTTGGTCTACTATACTTTTGGACACTGGTCAGACGGGTTATTATAGGATTAGTTTCAAATTTATCTTCACTTGGCAGTGATATTGTCCAGTGCAGTTTCCTCATTTAGTCACCTCTTACGACACCCGTGACATGAATAAAGATTTGACTGACATTTAGGTATATTTCTTACTTTTGCTTTATCACAAAAATGTGTATATTTTTATAAATATTTGGATAAGAAAGTCTATTTAAGTCCCAGCAAGCTGTGTAAGAATCTATAAGAGTGATAAGTTACATTGATCCTTTTCCAGATGCGACTGTAAGCCTGGTTATACACTACGTGATAATGTATGTCGCGACGTGGACGAATGTGCTCGCCCGCGTCCTATGTGCCGTAACGGTACGTGTGAAAATTTACCTGGATCGTACACGTGTCACTGCGACGAGGGATTCAAGCCGGGAGCTAATAATGATTGCATAGGTATGTATGCATACATGTTATGAATGATTTTGTTTGTATAAAACTTGCTTTTTTTTTATTTGTGAGCCTGTCAAAGTGACTCTAGTCCAGGCAGACTAGAGTCACTTTGACAGCATGGAAAGCATAAATGGAATCCTAAAGTTGTAGTCACCATAGTCATTATGAATGCTGACAATGGGGTATGGTGATCCACACTATGGCAGCCTTGTTAGATGCTTTTTCTCACCCCACTTGGGGACGTAAAAGGCATGACAGTCATTGTAAGAGTGTAAGACTTACACAGTTACCACGATAACTGTCACCCCTGCATCAAGGGGCCTCCGGTCTCGCACTCACCAACGAAACACGACAGCACGGATGTTGTCGCTTTAGATTGATCTTCTGTGGGAGGGTAGTGCTTCCCCGGTCGAGCCGGCAGCTTATAACTTAATCAACTGATTTACAGAACTACATTAGAATTTGGTTTTCTCTACATTTTGAAATTTTTTCGTTCCCATATTATCTTTGAAGTTACATAATTATCCTAAATTTTCTAATCGATAAATATATTACACACTCACCCAGAGATTAGCAAAAGTACATCAAATGAATTATTTTATTACACAATTTGAAATCGTGTAAAGTAAATCTTCAATACACCGTTTCCTTAGCACAGATTTGCAATTGTTACTTATCGCAATCGCACATCGCAGTCTGATAGGCCTTTATTAATTTGCATTCCGATTATAACCGGTCGTGTGTGTGGCCAGACATAAACGAGTGTCGCGAGGGCGGCATGGTGTGCCGCAACGGGCGCTGCCGCAACACGGCGGGCTCGTTCCGCTGCGAGTGCGCGCCCGGCTACGCGCTCACGGCCGACGCGCGCCACTGCCGCGACGTGGACGAGTGCTCCGAGCTGCCGCACCCCTGCGGCCGCGACGGCTCGCCCTCCTGCACCAACACCAACGGCGGGTAATCACCGCCCGCTCACTACTCCCTATCTTTCCACTTTAGCTTCATTATGTATGTCTAGCGTCGCGTAAATTATTCTGCAAATCTCTCACGATAAATATATTTCCAAAAACAATTTCGATGTTTCTAAATCTGTCAGACGTGTTACGACGACACGACTCAATTTTTTTTATTGTCCTGGAACGATCTTTGTTTGTGAATTCTGAATGTCTCTATAAAGTTTATAGCTATCATGTTTATTTTCAGCTACGAATGTTCTTGTGGTGCCGGTTGGCGTTTGGTAGGCAGACGGTGTGTGGACCGCGATGAGTGTAAAGAGATACAATACGTGTGCGCGGGAGGGGAATGTCGAAACTTCAATGGAGGGTAAGTTATGTAGGAATTATTGTTTATATTTCATCCGTGATTTTGTGAAATATATTATTTTAGAACTTATTCGCTGAACGTTGACTACTAAAATTTAGTTATTTCATCAGAATTTTTTTCCATTCAAATTATTGACTTGATTCAGATTTTTGCTTTGGACGTAATAAACCAAATTTTCGGTCAAATCGCAATCTAAGGCCTATGTTCAGCAGTGGACGTCTTCGGGCTGATGATGATGATTATGACGGTCAAATCTTGGTGTATAACGACTTACTCGTGTTTATACAGAAGATAATTTAAGCTTTATGTAACCTTTTGTATGTATGTGAAGTACAAACTAAAAGATAACTAAGATTAGGCGGAAACATTATTACTTTTTACCCCCTTTTTTTTTAGGTATGTGTGTGATTGTCCAGCTGGGTGGCGGTTCGATAAAGCAGCTGCAATTTGCGTGGATGAACGTAAAGAACTCTGCTATGATGAATGGGAGTCGGGAAGGTGTCACAGAGCCAGACCACTGCAGCTTGGCAGACCTGAGTGTTGCTGCTCAGAAGGTACGTCTATTCTACTACTAGTGTCGCTAAACAATTTTGACTATTCTTAACAATGAGCCCTCAACTAGCCTCGAAACTAGCAAATAGCTTTTTTATAGAACTTTATGAAAAAAGTGATAATACGCAAAAAGCGAAAGTAACGAATTTGAAGGTTTAGAATTGACCAGAGAATAAGCACATGGTATTGTTTTAAATTACAAAACACGTTTACTTGAAAATAACGAGTATTCATATTTTTGATGTAGCCATTCATCTCAAGATGTGATGTGATTTTGCTATTTTACTGATTATATCTAATTAATCAATTTTTCACCCCACTTTTATAACATTTATTTTACCGTTTTTAATTTGTAGGTGCCGCCTGGGGACGATATTGCGAACGCTGTCCCGCACCAGATTCTCCTGAATTCCTTCGCATCTGTCAAGGCGGAATGGGCAGACCAAATCTCACCCAAGACTTAGACGAATGCAAAGTCCGACCTGATGTTTGCAAAGGTGGTCGCTGCATCAACACTGATGGGTCTTTCAGATGTGAATGCCCTCCTGGCTACACTTTGGATGGTACTGGGCTAGTGTGTGTGGATGCGGATGAGTGTGCAGCTGATCCTAGGATATGTGGCAATGGAACTTGTACAAATACACCTGGAGGATATGAGTGTAGATGTAACTTTGGATTTACGCAAGGGCCTGATCAGGTTTGTACTTTTTGTATTCAAATGTCTCTTAAATTAAGACAATTTAATATGCAATGTTCTTGATCTTAACTTGATCTCTTGACATTTCTTTACAGACGTGTGTAGATATAGACGAGTGCGCTGAAGGTCGAGCCCTGTGCACGTTCCGTTGCCACAACACCCTCGGCTCGTTCAGATGCACTTGCCCTTACGGGTACGCAGTAGCTGCGGACGGCATCCACTGCAAGGACATCGACGAGTGTGAAGATAACAAGGTGTGTCCTCACGCTTGCGAGAACGTTGTCGGCTCCTATATCTGCAAGTGTCCTGAAGGTGAGTGGAGAAAAAAAACTAAGGTTTGATCGTTCGATCAGAATAAAAATTGAACGGAGATTTCGAGAAATTAAATTGAAATGTTAATAAAACTAGCAAAAATTTTAAAAAGTTCTTTCATATGAATACATACTGTGGTTTAAAAGTTTAATCGTTTTATAACGGGTCCGCCATCTAACGTTTTTTTCAACTGGTGCTTATTTCGTGAATGGTAACACTTAGTTCATGTTTGATTTGACAGATAATTGGTTTTATCCTTCCGCTGAACGAATATAGTTATGTATACGTTTGAGCAACGCTGGGAAATCTGGGAAATATTGCGACATTACTTTGAAAATCAGGGTTATGTTGCAGAATGTGTGAGAAAATTGCGTACGGATTTTGGAAGAACAGAAGCACCTTCAGTTCCGTATGTTCGTTATCTTGTGAAAAAAGTGAAAGAAACTGGCATCTTCATCGATAAACCAATGCGTGAAAAACCCAAAAACAGTGCTTACACCCAAGAATATTGCTGCTGTGACAGAAAGTGAGCGTGAAACGCCATCAACATCAATTCACCGTCGTTCTCAACAATTGAACATTTCGGAGACATCATTGAGACGAATTTTGCATAAAGATCTTGATATGACGCCATACAAAGTCCAATTGGTTCAGGAGTTGAAGCCAACTGACCATGTAATGCGTTTTTGCTTCGACTCGAAGATGCCGATTTTGCAAAAAAATCATCTTTTCAGATGAAGCTCATTTTGATATTGGCGGGTATGTAAACAAGCAAAATTGTCGCATTTGGGGCACAGAAAACCCGCAGGTATACATTGAAAAGCCAACATCCAAAACGAGTCACTGTTTGTTGCGGATTTTGATCCAGAGGCATAATTGGGCCATTTTTCTTCGAAATTTAGCAAGGAGTGGCCGTTACAGTCAATGGCGATCGTTATAGGGCCATGATGAACGAATTTTTGTTCACAAAAATTGAAGAAGAGGATATTGACAACATTTGGTTTCAACAGGACGACGCTACGTGCCACACAGCCGAAGCTACACTCAATGTTTTGCGCCCCGGTTTCGAAGATCGCATTATCAGCCGCAGAGCTGATGTTGTTTGGCCACCTTGGAGCTGCGATTTGGCACCGTTGGACTGTCATTTGTGGAATGCCGTCAAAAATAAGTGTCACGCCGATAAGCCAGAGACAATTGACGCTTTAAAGGACAATATTCGTGAAGCCATCGGTGAAATACAGATGCACACAATAGATAATGTGCTTAAAAATTGGACCGATCGTGTAGGCCCGCCATTCTCTAAGTGTGTTCCGCGGAACCCTAGGGTTCCGCGACATCCCTGTAGGGGTTCCGCAAGAATTTAGAAAAAATTCCAAACACCTCTCTCTGGTCGACCGTTCTGACGCGGCGTATCACGATTCACGAGGCGCAGCCGACCTTAGTCACCTCGTACAATTTTACTATGCCGCCACCGCGGATATCTACTTGTGAGCGCGAGTCCCTTTGATAAAAGCGCGCGAGTCCCTTTGATAAAAGCCGCCCCTGAGATTAACAATAATTGTAAACAAGCTACTTTCGGCTCTAATTTTAAAACGTAAAGTCGAAATTGTTTACACAGCATTTTTTGTATTTCTATTTTTATTTCAGCTTGTTATTTATCAAAGGCGCCGACTCGAGTATTTTTGAGAATGTTCGAGATCTGGCTAGGACTATAAAAGCGGCGATCGCGCCTCGACGCTTAGTTAGTCGACGATTAGTGTTCGGAGTGATTAGTACCTACTTGCTAGAAACAAAGTGTTTAGTGTTCTACTGCTGTATTCTGATTGTACATTTCTTCTTTGGACTAAACTCTTTTACGCAGTAACGATCGTGCGTTATTTTGACCCCACCATCCTGACATGTAACATTATTAATAAAGAAGAATGGAACGTTGGCTTACAGGCGTTAAACGTGTTGCAACAACATCTTCTAACGAAGCCGAATGTTCAAAATCAGATCGCGCGGAGTATACAGCAATTACCGATCCAGACGATTATGCAACGACGTCAAGTTCCACGGTTTCAAAGGCGAAAAAAAGGAAGTATGATGAATCATATATCAATTTCGGATTTGTTGATTCCAACGGCTCACCTCTCTGCATGTTATGTAGTAAACTGCTTCCTAATAGTTCCATGGCACCTGCCAAGTTGCGCCGGCATTTAGAAACTGTACACCCCGAGTCTAAAGACAAAAATAAAGAATTTTTTGTACGTAAAAAAGAACAGTTATTGGAAAGTCAAAAAACTATGATGCATGTAACCCAAACTATCAATGAAAAGGCCACAGAGGCATCATATTTAGTTAGCTATCGCATTGCACAAGCAGGTGAAGCGCACACTATCGCTGAGAATTTAATAAAACCATGTGTGTTAGACATAACAAAATGTATGCTCGATGAAAAATCTGCAAAGCATGTTTCTACTGTGCCGCTATCAAACGATACTGTTTCACGGCGAATTCATGATCTGGCAAGCTACGTCAAACAAGAATTAGTTACACGTCTACAAGAAACACGATTCGTCTTGCAAATAGATGAGTCTACTGATGTCGCTGGTCTGGCTATCTTGCTGGTTATCGTGAGATATCCATATGAAAGTTCTTTGGAAGAAGATATGCTTATGTGTTCACCGCTGCCCACAAAAACTACCGGAGAAGAAATTTTTAATAAAATAAATATATTTTTTGGGGAAAATAATCTCAGTTGGAACAATTGCATTGACATTTGTACAGATGGGGCCAAGGCGATGACGGGTATTACAGCAGGACTAGTGTCACGAATAAAAAATAAAGCGCCTAATTGTAGTTCCAGCCATTGTATCCTGCATAGACAAGCACTTGCGATGAAGCAAATGCCGTCAAATCTAAAATTAGTTATGGAAGAAGCGGTAAAAATAATTAATTTTATCAAAACACGACCACTACAATCCCGATTGTTCTCATTATTGTGTGAAGATTATGGCAGCAAACATAAAACACTGCTGCTCCATACAGAAGTGCGATGGCTGTCTAGGGGTAAAACTTTAACAAGGCTATTTGAACTTAGAGCCGAGTTACAAATGTTTCTTTCAGATACTGCTTTTAATTTGAAAGACCGTTTGTATGATAAAACTTGGTTGTTCCGACTGTCTTTTATGGCGGATATCTTTCAAAAACTGAACGAATTAAATGTATCATTGCAAGGTAAACAGACAACAGTGTTCCAGGCCTGTGATAAAATAACTGCCTTCAAAAGAAAATTAGATTTTTGGATTATTTGCGTTGGAAAGAGAGAAATAGAAAGCTTTACCTCACTCAATGAGTTTGTTAGCGATAACGATTCAGAAATGTTTCAAGATGATGTATTTGAGGAATTGGTCAAATATCTCACTTCGATGCGCGCATCTTTTGAGAAGTATTTTCCCGAAGAACAAAATACAAAAATGAAACTGAATTCATGGATTCATAATCCTTTTTTACCCAACTTACAAAAGCCCGAAAGTATGTCAAACGAGATATATGAATCTCTTTTAGATATGTCATCAGACACAAGTATGGAGGTACTGTTCAAAACGACGCCTCTCAACGATTTTTGGTGCAGAATTCGTGATGAATCTCCAATGCTTGCCAAAATGGCTCTGAATATTCTTCTCCCGTTCCCAACAACATATTTGTGCGAAACAGGATTCTCAACCTATGCAGCTACGAAAACAAAATACCGCAATAGACTGGACGCCGAACCTGATATGAGACTTCAAGTGTCCTCTATCAAACCTGATATCAACCAATTGATGAAAAATAAAAAACAGTTTCATACCTCCCATTAGATTTTTTTTCTTTTTTAATAACTTCTATTATTATACTTGTTATGTAAGTAAGTAATAACTAACTGTTACATTGTACTTTTATTATACTTATTAATAAAGAATACACTTTTAAAAACTATTGTTTTATTATAGGGTTCCGTCAAGTATTTCGCTTTCCAAAAGGGTTCCGTCACCAAAAAAGATTGAGAACCGCTGGTGTAGGCTACTGCATGGCCAGCCAAGGCAGCCATTAGAATGAAATTATTTTCCATTATTAACCGGAAGGATTGTACTTTCAAATAAAAAAGAAATTTGTGAATATTCAGTAGTTTTTTTTTATACCATTTAGAAGAAAAAAAGTTATTTGGCGGACCCGTTAGTTAAAGTATGCAATAAATAATACATCATCAACATATTCAACAACCTTTAACAGTCCACTGTTGAACTTAGGTCTCTCCTTAGGAAGGCGGTTTAAATAATATATATTCAAAACAAATTTATATTCTTTTTAAATATTAGATTTGAAGAATATAGAGTTAGGTATATTTATTTATTTATTTTTTTATTTATATAATATTTATAGTTTACAGAACTTATAGTAGATCGATTTAGGCACATGTACACAGTTCCAGCATATATAGTAGACCGATATCGGCATATACACAATCGATTTATGTAGAACAATAACAATGAGAGCGCCCCGCAGGCTACCGGCGCACGTCGGCGCCGCACGACGCGGAGGACGCGTGCGCCGACGTGGACGAGTGCGCCGACGCGCGCGAGCGCTGCGCGCCCGGCGTCTGCATCAACACCGAGGGCGGCTACCAGTGCGACTGCGACGTGGGCTACGAGCCCAGCCCCGACCTCACGGCCTGCGTCGGTGAGCCTACCTCCACCTTCCGCCTCGCTACCAACTACTGCCTCGCCCGATCACTTTGGCTTCTTTAAAAGCAGCGATTGATAACCCCCCCCTCCCTTCGATTATGCAGTAAGGGGTATGATCTTCATTCGATGGACGACAACGCACTCCTGTCTGTTAAATAGTATCCGTAGTAACTTACCGTCAGATGACCCGTCTACTAGTTTGCCCACAATACCATAAAAAGTTTTTTTGGCTTTACTCTCACGTATCCATGAAACAGAAAATCTCTGGGAACGATTCATTTTCGAATTTTCGATGTACAGATATGTATTGCCGTGATGTCATTTATAAGTGACTGTTACTTTCAGACCACCGCACCGGCATGTGCCACCGGTCGCTAGTGGCGGGCCGCTGCGTGCCGGAGCCCTGGCCCAGGTACACGGCGTCGACCCCGCCACCTCCGGCTCATGTCACCAAGTAAGTCTGGAACTTTTTTTAATTGGACAATAAAATTAGCGTTTGTCTTCCAACTTACCTAAATAGAAACGATATATTACATAAAACACTTACGTTAAAAAAATATTGAGATATTATCTGACATATTTTTTTAATTTAATTTCAGCATTACGTCACAACATTTTTATTTTAACATACGACGTCTGTGTTCCACAGAGCCCAATGTTGCTGCACTCTGGGCGTCGCGTGGGGCCCCGAGTGCGAGCTGTGCCCGCAGCCGGGCACTCCTGAGCGGCTGGAGCTGTGTAACCCCACGAACTTGGGAGGCAGCCACAACGGGAAAGTGCCGAGCATCACTGACAAAGAAACCAACAACTTGATCGACAACGGCATCAACATCTTCGATGTGGACGAATGTGCAGCCATGCCTGACTTGTGCGCTCCCGGCAGATGTGTCAATACTATCGTCAGGTTAGTTGTTGGATTATTTTACTGCTGTTCTGGTGTTAAGCAATTCTTTCGATATTCTTTACTGAGTATCCGCTCTCTAGTTCTTCACTCAAAGGGCGACAAAGTACTTGTATCTGAATTATGGTTATCCATTGACGGCTTCAGTATCCGTTATTTTCAACTGATCCTAATCTGCTATTTAATCGCAAAGGGTTTTTCTGAGGCCATCTTTATTATTTATCTGAAATGAAATAATAAATCCTGAAAATAAATCAAGGTTTACTTTAAGATAAGACAGATTAAAATGTTGGAAATCATGATAAATTGATCGTAATTACATTTTTCTGAACTTGTATGGTCACTGACATGGCCTTAAAAGTTAAAGAAGCACTCATATGTTCTGAAGTAATTCAGAAAGTTATCCATCTTCCTATATCCTTGTTTTGGATATTTTCAATTTTGAAAAATTTTCTCTGTTATTTGCGTGTTGACTGCTATTTGCATTTTATTTTTTTCCAGTTTCCGTTGCGTATGTGGACGTGGCTACAAATCGGCGGGAGACGTGTGCGCCGACATCGACGAATGCAGCGTCAGACCTCCTCCTTGCGAACAGCTTTGTAAAAACACTGAGGGATCCTACGAATGCCTCTGTCGGTCCGGGTATGAAGTCGACGAAGATGGAGCCAATTGCCGAGATATAGATGAGTGTGAACGAGGAACTCACACGTGTCAGCAGATATGTTCCAATACTGAAGGATCATATGAATGCTCCTGCCAAGATGGTTATGAGAAGAGAGGCGATGCTTGTGTTGGTGAGTCATGAAGAAGGTTCCCAGTTTCTTCTTTTATCCGTCAATGAGACTTGAGTCAATGTGCTACTGTGACTTCATTGTCACTTTCAACAAATGCACAGTTCTCGTTAACTTATCTAATGTAATGCCTAATTAGTTTCCTACGGCTTCTCTTGTATCATTATTGATTTTTTCAATATTTTTTTCGTAACAAGTAATTTATGTACTGTTCCTATTTAATCTATCTTTGTCCTTCATCCAGATCTGATCTGCTGTTTTGGCCAGCTATCGTGAAATACCAAATCTCTTAACAATAATGAGAATGGAAGAAACTTTTTACGATCACTTCTTTTGTTTTCCATTTCAGATGTCAACGAATGTCACGAAGAAGGTCTGTGTCCACCTCCAGGCAAGTGCGTGAACCTCCTCGGCTCGTACCGCTGCGTGTGCCCGCGAGGGTTCAGGTTGGACTTGGAGGGCACCAGGTGCTTGGACCGGGACGAGTGCGAAGATGGAAGGTGCCAGTCACCTTGTAGAAATTACGCTGGTGGATACCGATGTGATTGTCCTGCTGGTAAGTACTCAAATTATCGATAAACTCTTTGATACTAATTGAATGATTTTTAAATTAAACGATTTTGGTGTTAATGTTTGCCTACTCACAAGTATATTACTTTCACAAACAAAACAACGAAAACCAAACGATGCTAGTCAAATATACTTTCAATTATTCAAGAAATCGAAAACTACATATTTACTAGATATAATATAAACTACTTCAATGACTAGTATAAAACTGTTATTATAGAACTTTCAATTTATAAACTTAGTCATACTAAACAATTTTTAATTTTATTAGACACACTCACATTATTATTGTACAGAAACGTTGGCTTTATGCACTTTACCATGTACAAAACATGAAGTATTTGAGGCAGTATTTATTTACAAAGAGCTACAAATAATTTTCTTCACGTATTATTTTAAAAATGTGTACAGTGGCGCCATTCTGTATTGAACAGAACTAAATAGTTCCACTTTGAAACTGTGTATACTCTTTGAGTCATATTATAAAGTTCGCTGGTTATGCAAAAGATGGCGTTATTACTAATTTATGAGATACACAGATATCTGGAAAATTAGGTACCTATTCAGTTTAGTAATAATTGAGACTATTCTTTTACTTATCTTTTCGGAGATCAGAACGCAATAATTGCCAAGTTAATTACATGATTTCTTTGACGAATTTACAGTACGACATATCAATATGTACAGTTATAAATAGTGTTTTCACAAAAATAAATATCCTTGTGGTGACGGATTAAGAGTATGAAGAGCCTTCATTTCTATTCAGCATGTGGATGTGCCGTTAGAGCTGACTAAGGGAACAACTACGCAGGATTATAGCACTGTGAAGAGAATGGAAACTTGAAACAAATTTTATACTATCCGAGTGGTTAGCATGATTATAGTGGGCCAAAATCTCTTTTTTGAGAAGAGGCCTTTTTTTTAACGTGAACCCCCTCGGGCTATCACTCCACCGGGGTTTGCGGCAGGGTGGTGTGTCGAAATCGGAGCGACTAAACTCACACCAGGAGGGATCCGGGAACAGCTGTTATTACGACATCTGGATTCCTCCTAGCATCATCCACGAGATACGAAATAGCGAGATCGTCCTCCTTACCTTCCTTCCGCGAAATGACGTCTTGGTGCGGAAGGTTGCGTCCGCGGTAAAATAACTGTCGCTACCGACCATGGAGCGTATGACAGCCGGTAGCGAGAGGTCTTCTCCAACAACTGTAATGAGCAGGACCCCACGCTGCGCCGTCCAGGCGTATTTGAGGTTGATAATCATAACAATGATTAGAACATTCTTTCGCTTTTTGCTGAAAATGGCAATAATTTATTGATATGTGTTTGCTACACAAGTGTCATTCAATATTGTTTTACGACATAGGGTCCTTATTTGTAACAAATGATCTAAAAGGGTAGCTTGAACAGATTGCAGCGCTAGTAAAATTTCTACAAAAGCTGTAGATGCTCCTCGGGTACAAAAATGAAATTTCGGACGCAAAGGGCGGAATTCCCTTTTTAACACGCTTTTATTAGCTTGGTATGTATCTATGTAACGGCATTTATCTTTAGGACAGATAGCGTACTCGTACATATAATTAAATTAATGTCAATACAGTTTCCTGTAAAATAGAGCTACGGTACCACTGAAATACGAATGTTGGCATCGATTCTGAGTTGGCTATCAACTATACAAAAAATACGAAGCTGCGCTTTAGACTATGCAGTCAAGGTTTTCGACTATTTACTGCAGGACAAGCTTATGTACCACTGAATCACGGTAGGTCTCTGGACCCTATTTCAAAAGAAGAACTTAATGGCTTGAAATAGACAGGGAAAGTCCCATGTAATGATGATGTATACGATAAAAAATTTGTTAGATTACGGAATTATTTATCAAACAGCTTGGTAGGCAGTTTTCATATATGTTAACATCATAATGTCGATTATACATCGATTACTAGTAAAGAAACAAGGATAAACGAAATTTCAAATAAAACATTCTTTTGAAGATAACCAAACTAAAAAGTAGAAAATTACATAATAATATATTTCAAAAAATGAAAAATCAAACTATGAAGTGAAACTAAAAGATAAAAATAATTTAAACGAATTTAAAATTACTATAGTGCGATTAGTAAGAAAACGAATTTTATTGTGAAAAGCGTGGAGCACTTTTCAAAATATTTACAAAATGAGTAGTTCTATCAGTATTTGTCAATAAAATATTTATAACAATTGACATCAAACGGAAAAGGGAAAGAAAACCCTGACAGAAATGTCATTGCAAGACTAAGTGGTTTTCTTATGTGCGCTTATATCTACTCAACTCTTTATTACTTGTTATTTATAATTTTAATTGTTTTTCTCTTTACAAAGTATCTGGAGTCATTGTGGTATCAATAGTTAATTAATATTTATTGAAACCGATCGTCCTCGTTTGAAACCACTCGACTCTCGTAAGGAAGAAAGAAACTTCGGTTAAAGTAGTTTTCTCGGACGACCGTGAAAGTTGTTGTGCGTTGCAGGCACGGTGCGGTCGTCGAGCGGCGTGTGCGTGCCGCAGGACTCGTGCGCGGGCGCGCCGTGCGGCGCGTCGCCGTGCTTCGCCGTGGGCAGCGCCTACCGCTGCGGCTGCCCCGCCGGCTACGGCTGGGACGCGCCGCACGCCGTCTGCCTGCAGGTGAGCCTTACTGTGACAACGTGTTATCACCGGGGCACCACCTTTCGTGCACAACCCCTGTTTTACCATAGTACTCACTGCAATATAGCTTTAATGCTATAATCGTGGCAGAGCTACGTTTGACACGAACGAGTCTGGTCAATCGATACGACACCGGTTTTAGCTCAGCTAATATCGGTCTAGTCTTATTTTCTTTCATTTACATTCTTTTGGATGTTGAACTCGATTATTCCCATTTTAACATTCGTCAACTTTTTTAAATTTTATTTGTCAAGAGCTTTGACTATTCGAGGGTTGATTGGTTTTTATGGACCGTCTATTAGGCTAGAAAGAAGAGGCTAATGAATCTACTGTAAGCTAATTTAGTATACGATGGGTATAATAAAGATGTATATTTTCAAAAGTTGGCTGGTGGCTGCGCGACGGCAAGTTGCCTTTACGGCTGTTCACCTTACGGCTCCTCGTACCAGTGTGGGTGTCCAGCTGGTTACCAACTCGTCGGGGCAGGACATTGTCTAACGGCACTGGATGCTGCGTTATCGCCAGATGACATCGGAGATGCGCCCGTATTCCCAGTGCAAGATCAGTACAAAATAGGAGGAGAAAATGAACTTATATCCACTGAGGGATGCTTCTCTTGTAAGGTGTGTAAGAGTTTTGTTTGTGAATGAAACTCAGTACAGAAGAGGTATGGCTGTTGATTGATGTTTATTACGATAAAAGCAAGCGAACCTAGCAACTCCAGCTCTATGAACGCTCGTTGATTCAACCATATAGCGCAAGCTCTCCTGGGTACCTGTTACGATCTTCGATTCTTTTTGCCGAAATTACTTCTGCACTGATGACAAAGTCACAGGAGATGTTAAACAAAAACCAAATGATAAAATGGTTGCAATGAATACTTATATTTCCTAAGGATTCTCTTCTCTCGCAGATTCGCACCTTTCTACCATATTAAAGATGTGCAGAACGAATGACATACATTTTTTTCGATCATGGTTGTATTTTTGAGAATCGCAAAGTTTTCAGCAGCTACAAAACTGTCGTAATCTTACACGTAGCATGTTGTTTATAGGTGAACGGTCGCAGACGAAGAGCACCTGATGAAGCTATAGTGTTTGCAAATGGAACTACCATCGTCAGGAAACGAAAGAGGCGTAATCGACGTAAGTATGCTTTGATAGCAGAAGCAAATTTAATGTACCTACTCTCTTACCAATTCCCTAAGCTTTGTCCAGAGCAAAATTTTTAATGAGTTTTGAAGTGCTGCTGGTGACTAAAACCAAAAGTGTCACACTTCTTGATTTAAAGTTGAGAATTTTCCTTTGGGTTCTTTTATTTCATTCAGATTTTCTCACTCCATTTTAGATATAAACAAGCATTAATCCGTAAAATAACAGATTAATTTTGTCCATTTTATCTAGGATATACCTTATTGCCACAAAACGGCAATTTAGAAGTTAAGAATTGGAAGATTTGTAGTGTTTACAAAAGCAATTATTTTCTTCTTTTTGTTTTAACTTTTCTTAAATAATTTATAATGTTCCACAAAACTGTTCTCGAATTGAGAATAGTGTTTACTGTCCACCTCCAGTAACAAGTCCTTTTGTGTCAGGTCGTCGTTCAATTCTGGAGCCGGAAGCTGAATTAATAGTAGTATCAGCTCACCCAAAACAAACGTGGGGCCGAGCGCCTTTACTGAGACTAGTCCCCGCGGAGGGCAGGGCGCGGGCGCACTACCGCATTGCCTATGGAGATCCTAACAACGACTTCGTGTTATCGAAGAGAGACGGTGCTACCGCTCTCAGACTTAGAAGACATCTAAAGAGTCAGGCAAGTGTATAGAAAAGTATTTCATCAATGTCTATTTAACGTTGTCGTCTTATTCTAATTAGTCACATACATATAAAATGGGTGATTTCTAAGTTCCATTTAAATTTTTAATGGTGTCACTTAAAAATTAATCACTTAAAGACGAAATAAGAACGCAAATTTAAAATCTAGGGTCGACGCGTTTTCGTAATATAATTCAACATCACTATTGAATCTGCTTATATCGATAAAAGTTGCTATAGATATTATACGAGTGTATAAATTTCTTTCATCAATATAATAAATCGTCACATGCATATGCCAGGACGTGCTGGAGCGGCAGCTGGAGCTGGAGGCGCGCTTCGTGTACCCCCCGGAGAGGGCGGCGGCGCGGGGCGTGCGCACGCGGCGCGCGGCGCGCGAGCCCTCCGCGCCCGCGCCGCTGCGCCTCTACGTGTGGATCCGAGTGGCGCCCGGCGAGCCGCACGCGACCCGCGCCCGCCGCTAGACGCACCCACGCCGCACGGAGAACTTCATCCGAGTACAGCTGACGACAATCGATTAAAAAAAAAACTGCATCGGTACTAAGAGCGGCGTTCGGTCGTCAGCCTCTACGTGTCAACTTTTTGAATTGACGCTGTTGTTTCGACGATTTTTCGTACAATTTTAACACGATCGACTCGATTGTATTTTGACCTGAAAATTACATCGAAAGATGCATACCGAGTTACAAATGTTTAGTATTCGATATCGTTAAGTAATAAAATTAAACGTTAGTCGATTGTGTCGTTGCAAATTCACAATTATTAGAACCGTAGCGACGATATCGATAAATCTCAGTTGTGCCACTGCCATCACTATCCGTACTGCCTATATTGTATACCTTAAAAAAAAAATGTTTACTCGTAAAATAAAAATGTCTGTAAAATTAGTGCGCAAGTACAAATAGATTTCATTAAATATGTTACTAAATGATATGGCAACAAAATTTAACAATTTCATTTTATGCAACTTAGTAATGCGTTCTTTACGTGTATAGAAAAAAATGCCTTATGCATAACAAAACCGTTTAGGCCAGAATTGTTGCATTTTATTTCAAATGTTATTAACGACATTTGTCTATTAACAATTAAAATAACAAATACTTTCGGAGGCCGCCTATCTCAGACGGTGAATCTTTTTACATACAAATCACAATTTGATGTGTTTTAAATAATAATCAAATGGATATCGATCATCAAACACTATATCGATACCAATATAATTATAGATGAACATTTACTTGGAGTCGGTTCAGACCGATCTCGTCGGTAGTATTAAAATAATTTGTGTGAGATTGAATGCATAATATATAGTTAGTTGACGATGATATCGATAAATCAAATGTCATTTGATTTTGACATTTGTCCGCTATATCGATTTATTTTAGAATATTAACGATACATCACTAGTGATTTGCCATTAATAAGAAATGCCAGTGAATAAATTTATTTTCGTTGTAATAAGAACTAATGTTTAACTTAAGATCTTCTCCTGTAAAGCCTTTTTATAACTAATTATTACTTATTTTAGTGTAATTTTGTGTAAGTAAAATAGTGACGGGATTAGGAGTTCAAATTGTTATCGATATGACGTTTCTAACATACCAGTGCAGCACCAGGAGAGGGCATTAAATATAGTAATTAATTTATTTATTTACACTTCAACCCCTAACTTTTGTCTATAAAAGTGATCATAATACACTTTTCGCTATACTTCGTTACGATTTGGTCTAATTTAAGAAGTACTCTAAAAAGGTACAATATGAATGCAATAGTTTGTTTTGTAAATATGTGTATACAAATATTAATATAAAATGATTAGTTATGATAGTAAAAATATTTTAGGAGCTATTTTAACTTAGTTTTAAGAAGTGGATCAAAAATAAACTAAAACATACATTTTTAATTTAAAGTTTTGTTTTATTTATGAAATGATTATTTTCTCTAAGGGTAACACAACTGATTGGTAACTCATTTGTCTGCACTTCAATCTTTCCAATACACGCTTAGTGCCTTCCACCATTTTTTCCTGGGCCAGCCATGACGGTGTTTAACTTTGTGAGAACGACGCTGGATGCTTAGTTTTGTCCACAACTCGATTGACATGCTGCAGGCGCGACCAGCCCCGTTCCAATTTAGACTTGCAGCTCTTGGCTAACGAAGGTGATCTGATTCGAACTCCCAGGTTACTGCGCTTTGTTGTTCGCTGTTATTGCATGACAGGCTGGTTTGGTTGTAGTCTGATGGATGGTGTGGTGGTTTTAGCGGTTTTCTCACCACTTCCCACAGTGCTGAGTCTTAACTAACTGACAATACTTTAACATTCAGAAATTATTGTTCGGAGTCTGGGTGTTCTTTGTGCTTATTTTATGTATGCTTATAAAGTCCTTCGTGACATAGGATATATCTAGTACGGGAGTTGTCTTTCTAATAAGAAGAGAATAGACACTCCTGGTTCAGATCCTGATTAGTCAAAAACTAAGTCTAAGCACAGTAGGTGAGGATGAGTAACATACGTAAGTTCATCAGTTTCTTTGTGGTGAATTGGTGTGAATTGCCGCAAGCCGCCCTGAGTGTAGCCGCACATGGGTGTGATGGGTTTTCCCCTTCGTCCGCTACAATAGCCAGCCGCAAGGAGGCGACGTCCGCGTGTGCCATACATCGTCTAAATAGAGAATTCAGCAGACGCTAGTGCTCGCATTACTGGGCTGGGATAAATCTGGATGGCTCGATCGAGGCAGTCAACCAACTTCTAACATTGCTGTTGTCATGTTTTCCAAATAGGAATTTTATCCTCCTATACTTATATCCTTTTTTTGTAATCTAAAGATAAGCCTAAGAACCATAAATTGACATAAATCAGAAAAAGAAATTGTTTGTGATATTCACATCAAACACGTCAGTTAAAAGTTCGCAAAACGAAACAAATAGTGAGATGCTATGAATATATTCGTCGTTCAGTTATCTAAATATTGTATCAATATCATCCACAACTATAATTTAAGAAGGTAGATATAATTAAAGAATTTCAAAATGTCAAAACAACCAGAAGAGAAGTTTTCCTGTGAAATGTACAGTAACAGATTCTTTATACTGTGTGCTATAGGCGGTGCACTAGCCTGCGGTTCCACTCACACAGCAGTCACACCGCTCGAT
The DNA here is from genome assembly GCA_949316085.1 of Hypercompe scribonia. NCBI lineage: Eukaryota > Metazoa > Arthropoda > Insecta > Lepidoptera > Erebidae > Hypercompe > Hypercompe scribonia. The sequence continues at coordinate 1,588,200 of OX438984.1, read as the reverse complement.
CTGGTCAAGTGCCGCCTGCAGGTGGATCCCCAGAAGTACAAATCTATCTTCAGAGGGTTTAGCATTTCTTTCCAGGAAGGCGGTATCCGTAATCTTGTTAAAGGATGGGCGCCCACTTTGATTGGATACTCGCTGCAAGGCAGTGCTAAGTTCGCGGGTTATGAATACTTTAAATACCTATATGCCAATATGGTGTCTGAAGAGAATGCTTTTTTGTACAGAACCTACCTATACTTGGCGGCATCTGCGTCAGCTGAGTTAATTGCTGACTGTTTTTTAGCACCTTTTGAGGCTACAAAAGTACGTATGCAAACAACTCCCGGTTACACTTCTCAAATGAGGAGAGCAATGCCACACATGCTTAATACTGAGAGCTTTGGCGTATTTTATAAAGGATTGCCACCGCTTTGGGGTAGACAAGTTCCTTATACTATGATGAAGTTTGCATCGTTCGAGAAAACTCTAGAATACTTATATGACAACGTGGTGCCAAAACGGAGGGCGGAATGCACAAAACCCGAACAACTGGTAGTGACATTCACGGCAGGATACATAGCAGGCGTGCTCTGTGCTATTGTGTCACATCCGTCTGACACGATAGTATCCAAGTTAAACAAGGATCCAAGCGCATCTGTCGGCAGCATCCTATCAGAAGTTGGAATGTTCGGTGTCTGGCGCGGTCTGGTGGCGCGCATCATCATGATTGGGACGCTCACTGGATTGCAGTGGTTCGTTTACGACGCCTTCAAGGTGTATACGGGTATGCCACGTCCACCTCCTCCAGAAATGCCAGCTTCTCTCGCTAAAAAATTAGCAGAAGAGGCTAAAACGAAAAAGTAGTCGATACAAAAAGTAAAAGGTTTGGATTAATACAAAATATGTTGTAAGGAAATTGTCTGGGTTAAAAAGAGAACGTGTTATGGGTGTAACTTAAACAAAATGATACCGAAAAGCAAAAGTTAGACTGCACCTTAAAATACTAATGTCTGTAACAATTATGTGTGTATGTTTATTAGTAATTTTATAAACAATAAAAATTATTGAAAAAATTTGAAGTTAAACATATCTATACGTAGACATCTTTAGACTTTACGCATGCTAGTATTGCTTGCCAGAAGATGATCTTACAAATTCTTCTAACGTTTAGACTACTACAGATTGCATACTTAAAACAACAAATGTTTACTCTTTCTCAAATACATACACTTGTCTCGTTACTTCTTTTTCTCACGAGATACTATTTGTACTATCTGGATATTAGGTATAATTCAAAAAAGCAACATTATTTTAGATTAGCTGCTTATAATTTTATTAGCTTACAAAGGGATTGAAACATGGAATCGTAATGTACGTAATTTTAGAAAAACTTGTGTAACTTTTATGAGATGTATAGAGATTTCTGATGAGTAACGTTTTTCGCAATCATTATGCTCGTATTAATAAAAAACATGTATTTTAGTTTTTTTGTTATTTCCTAGACAGTAATTGTACCGTTCACTATCGGTAACAGTAAATCAACAGCTGTCCGAAAATTTGGGAAAAATTCCATTTAAAAGCGCACGTAATGTTTGCAATGTATACGTTCTAACATTATTCAACTGATCATTTTTGACACACTGTATGCTGTAGTTGGCAACTGCAATTTGAAGCGTTCTTATACATAAGTAACGGCTTGTGTAAAAACGGGCAATATTAAGAGAATCCTGCAAAATGTACAATTTAGGTTTAATAATGCATTGGCATCGGACAGAGTGTACATCCAACAGAGAGATGTTGGGTGTCTCTCTGTCCAATGAAATTCCTTTTTTTCTTTTTTTTTTTTTTTATCTTAAGAGCCTGCCAAAGTGACTCTACTCTGCCTGATGGAAAGCATGAATAGAATCCAAGAGTTGTGGTCACCATACTCTTTGCAAATGCTGACAACGCAGTATGGTGACCCACACTATGGCGGCTTTGTGAGATGCTTTTTCACATCCCGCTTGGGGACGTAAAAGGCATGACATGACAGTCATTATGTCAGTGTAATACTTACACAGTTACCACGATAACTGTCACCCCTGCATCGATGAGCCTGGAATTCGTTACAAACTTATGCGACAGAGACGTAGAGTAACCGAAAACGTACAGAGAATCAGTACTCTGAATTTGGCACTCCTTAGGGTTGACCTTTATTCAGCAGTGTACGGCCATAGGTTGATTGATGTTATGTGTATGTAAAAGAAATTTAACAACAACGTGAAGGCGCTCTTTGAAAAATTAAGGAACAAGGTGCAAAATTTTAATGCTGAATGATCGAAGTAGCATATAATAAGTAGTTTCTTAAAAGGAGAAAAATAAATATGAAAACAATATAAAATATGGAAGGGCAAAGTTTTGAGTATCAACATTGAAATGTGAAATTCGAAACAGACAGTAGTATCCCGTTATGTAGAAAGGAATGGTGACGTTGAAGATGCGACGTTGAAGTAGAATTGATGAAAGAGGTGCTCAGTAAGCCTGAGTAATCTTTACAGATTTTATTCTTTTAATTTCTTTATGAATGTATAACATAATTTCAAATAGTAGAATTTGCATTCCAGTTTTAACACAACTAGACAACATACCATGTTGTGAATTTTTTAATATTTTAACTTTAATCCTTTCACATTTATAAAATTTGTTTTTGAGAACTATTAAAATTTATTACGAAGTCAACTCACCGTATTTACGTATACTTATTTATTTATAGAATAAATGTAGCCCATTTTAATCGTGAAATTCGAGGCATTAGTCTATAACAGAACCATACGGACGTTTATCTCTTAGCATCACTAAAATGTATTGAAAAATACTATCGGAAAAGCAGGTTATAATGGTACGAGACGATCGTATACAAAAGAGCCAGGGATCCTCTGTGGCAATAACAATAATATGGGGATTTATTCGAGCGCCGTGCCCCACTTACCGGATTTAACCGGGTCGGTCTGTTAGTGACCAGCGGTAAATGGTGCCGTTGCCCGAACTATGTTTTATAAGTGGCCGGATCATGATCTCAAACACTGGCCGACCCATTTAACATAATCTAGCAGATCCCTGTTTGCGAGATATTTCTATTTGTTTTATGATTTAGGAAAAACGTTTTTTTATTGTAACCTGTTTTATGTTATCTGGAGTTAAGTGTCTGGGAGTATTTATAAAATTGGATGGATAACAATATTTTTTCAGTATTGGTTTTATCAGATCACGTTTATTTTGACTACATATTCTTCTTACGGTATTTTATAATTAACCTTCTTAATTATTAACCCACAGGGCAATATGAGTTTATTTCTTTGTCTTTTTTACTACTTAAGTACTTGAGTTATTTATTTATTTAACTTTATTGTATCAAAATAAAAGTTACAAAATAGTTAAATGTAACAATCGGATTATCGCTTACGTCGATTTCTTTCAGACAAGCCTAGCACGGATATTACGTAGTTTACATACGAGTATATTATAACGAGAATATCTAAAAAAATATCATAAAACATTCGCATGCATATATATATACAAATGCATATACATACATATATACAATAAATATTAAGAGGATTTTTTTTTATAATATATTAACAAATAACAAACCTTTACTAGCTTTTTAAAAACAAGCAAGGTGTTTGTTTGTTTGATAGTTACAGGTAATTTGTTCCAATTTCTTACTGCTTGCGCGATAAAAGATTTGTCTGGAAACTGAATGGAATATTTTGGCATTTTTAGTATCAAATCCTTCGAAGACCTCTGGTACTTGCAATGTGTATTGTTTAAGAACATAAGGTATTCTTTGAGGTGTGGGAAAAAGAATAGGTAGACTCCAGTGACAGCGTATTGGCAGCCATGCGCTGTTGCTGAAACATGCGTGTAGAACGATATTCGAAGATCATATTTGCGTAGTCCAAAAATAAATCTAACGCAGAGATTTTGGAGTCGCTTTAGTTTATTCAGTTGGTTTTCGGTTAGATCTAGATAGCTGATATCGCCATACTCAAGGATGCCCAATTTTAGTATTAGTGTGTAAGAAGTTCTCCAGTCTTCCCAGAGATCCTACAGCTGCAAATGATTTACGCCTAACTTTCTTTTTTTTATATTAAGAGCCTGCCAAAGTGACTCTACTCTGCCTGATGGAAAGCATGAATGAAATCCAAGAGTTGTGGTTACCATACTCATTGCAAATGCAGATAATGCAGTATGGTGACCCATATTATGGCGGCCTTGTGAGATGCTTTTTCACACCCCGCCGATTTCAGCATGGGCGGGCCGGCTCGACCGGGGCAGTACTACCCTCTCACAGAAAATCAACCTAAAGCGTCAACATCCGTGTTGTCGTGTTTCATTGGTGAGTGTGAGACCGGAGGCCCATTGATGCAGGGGTGATAGTTATCGTGGTAACTGTGTAAGCCGTATACTGTCATGATGACTGTCATGCCTTTTGCGTCCCCAAGCGGGGTGTGAAGAAGCATCTCACAAGGCCGCCATAGTGTGGGTCACCATACTGCAGTCTGCATTTGCGTTGAGTATGGTGATCACAACTCTTGGATGCTATTCATGCTTTCCATCAGGCAGAGTAGAGTCACTTTGGCAGGCTCTTAATAAAAAAAAATGTTGAAGATTACTGAACAATTGTTGTAATTATTAATAGAATAAAAGATTGTTTTCTCTAATATAGAAAACACAAAATTAACACAAGATTGTGATCCAAAATAACCCAACTTCAACCCAATGCTGTTGACACGTGTCACAGCTCACTAGTTTTGATTGATGTACACTATCTACATCTGCGACATTAAACAATTTTAATGTTATGAAATAAATAAAATAAAGAATATATGAACTAGATGTAGTACGTATATAGTGTGCAGTTATGGGGCTCCGAAGTTAAAGTACATGTTATGTGACAATCTAAGGTCAAACAAGCATAATATACTATACATAGCTACCCTGCAAATCGCAAAAAAATTGAGTGACGACAAAAATGATTGTAATAATAAACATGTAAAAAAACAAATAAATCTAGAACCTTCTCCTCTTAAATTAGTTAAAAACGAGTAGAACAGCTTAAAAAAAAGGGTATGTGTATTTAGTTACAGAGGGATGGGTTGAAAGAGAAGAGAAGAACAGTTTGTTGATCATATCTTCTGTTTCCTCTGTGATTTGTTTTTTCATGGAATAAGGCTCAAATGAGTAGTGTCGACATTAAGTGTACTCAGTGTTTCCATATTCATCTTTATTTCTTTCATCACCCAAATAGATTGGAAGTAGATAAAAATCGAAGTTAAATCAAAAATTTAAGTTGAATTTCCGAGAGGACATAACTAGTTTCAAAGAGCCACCCATTTTTCTCAGTCCTGACTTTCGTTATGAAGATTTTGTTGGCAGACAATTTTAACATTTCTTATAAATTTTCTCCAGTCTCTTCATAGCTAGCTGTACAAGTTTTGAATGACATTTTGAAAACTTGCGAATCAAATAACTCGCCAGGAAGAAATCGAATACAATAAAGTACGAGTGGAATAATTGAAAAAGTTCCCTTTAAATCGGTCTCAGTCTAGTGAACAACAGTTTAGTCCAAGTTTGTCGTTGGCGAATGGGTGGCGCTGCGGTCGGCTGCGACAGCACAACTGAATTAAGGCAGATAGACAGTTGTGAGTTGATAAACTAGTTAATCTCGATCTTACTTTGTATCAGCGACATTTCTTATCTCTACCCTCGTACTGTTCATGTTTTATTCTCATCTACCTATGCAATACGGCATGTCTCAAGAAACAAGAAACAAACAAAGAGGATCTTTCTCTCTTCATTCAATGAGTGATAAATCAGTGACAATGTGACGAGAACTGTTTTTATGTTAGAGACTTAAACAGCTATACTGGAATTCAGTTTCGTTTACATAACACGGTCTACTGATGCCTCAGGGTTCAACGTGACTTGCTTTGATTTTCAGTTGGACCATAAAAATAAAATGTTATATCAGGAAATTAATAGACCTGCAACAGTGTTAACAAACTAAATCATAAAGTAATTCCTGGCAAATAGTAACTATGTACGTATCGAGTTGTGGACGTTATGAAAATATTTCTTTGTTGTGCTTGTTTTCCGAGCCGTTTGTCATTTAAAAGATACAAAACTTAAAAAAAAGTTAATAAATCTCAGTTTACATCGCAATTTGTTGACAAAAGTTATGTCTTTAGTCTGTTTTTGCAGAGGTTAGAGAGTTCTCTAGGCAGTAGGGCCACACTGATTTCAGCATGAGCGGGCCGGTTCGACCGGGGCAGTACTACCCTCCGACAGAAGATCAACCTAAAGCGACAGCAACCGTGTTGTCGTGTTTCGTTGGTGAGTGTGAGACCGGAGGCCAATCGATGCAGGGGTGACCGTTATCGTGGTAACTGTGCAAGCATTACACTGTCACAATGACTGTCATGCCTTTTACGTCCCCAAACTGGATGTGTGAAAAAGCATCTCACAAGGCCGCTATAGTGTGGGTCACAATACTGCGTTGTCAGCATTTGTAATGACTATGGTGACTAGACCAACTGCTTCGTTGGTCTGATGCTTGAGATCTCAGATTCGATTCTCGAGACGGATCAAATGTTTGTATGATTTGCAAATACTCGTTTCGGAGGTTGGGTACTTTCTATATATAATATGTAAGTATTTACGAAAAAAAAAGAAGTTTAAGAAGTATAAATGTATTTTTATCAGTTGTCTAGCACTCATAGTACAAGCTCTGCTTAGTTTGGGACTAGATGGCGTTGTGTTAGATATCCGAAATATTTTTATGGTAAATATTATTATAACCCAAGAAAGATACACTTATTTTATTTTGCTTTATTAAAACTTATTCAAAGAAACTTCGTTTTCATATAAAATTAGCTCCAGCATATAACATCCGATACTTGACAAATTTGAACTTATATCATTATGTGTCGACGCCATTATTAAACTAAAATTATACGCAGAATAATTAAATTACTGCTGCCGTCATCAACCTATACGTATGGAGGTGTAAGTTAACATTCAGATTGAAACGCTAAAGGTACAGTGCAAAAAATAAAATTTGTGTGATTTTGAATTTTAAAGTAGCTCAAGATAGCTGCACCTCCTGTACTAACATGCAATGGCAAATCCAGCGTCTTAAAAATCTTTACTAACATTTTTTTTTCTATCTTAAGAGCCTGCCAAAGTGACTCTACTCTGCCTGATGGAAAGCATGAATAGAATCCAAGAGTTGTAGTCACCATACTCATTACAAATGCAGACAATGCAGTATGGTGACCCACACTATGGCGGCCTTGTGAGATGCTTTTTCACTCCCCGCTTGGGAACGTAAAAAGCATGACAGTTATCGTGACAGTGTAAGGCTTACACAGTTACCACGATAACTGTCATCCCTGCATCAATGGGCCTACTTAGTAGGTCTAGTAGTACTTGTTGTGTGACTCACTAATTGTTTTTGTGAGTCTGGGTGTCTTTGTGTCCGTTTTGAGTATATTTGTGAAGTTAACCGTGACTCAAGATATATTCCTAATGCAGACGTTGTCTACAAAACAAAGTGTGGGATGTGTCAAGTAATAATTATTACTGATACGAAGGTATTATTTATTTTTCAACATTTTTTCAAATTTCTAACTTATATAAAACTCTAAATAATGTACCAGCTGACGCTTTATTTTCCTCAAATCTTATAAAAATACAGAAAGTGTTGGTTGAATTTTTGTAGTGGCAGCACAAAGAGGGTAAACAGTGAGTCCCACCTGGCCAGCTGCCAGCCACGGAGGTACTTAAACTGGTGATTAACTTAGTTAGCTACAATGCCAACCGTTACGAATTGTTAACTTTATTTAGTTAAATACTTTATTACTTTGGATAGAAGCTATCCGGTGGGAATTTATATAAATTCTCGACAGTATTGTAGGACGTACTAATCTTTAAACAGTTCTGGGGTCTATGATGCCGTTTTATCTATACTCAGTTACAGTACGTATCTATTACAGAGTCGATTACTGTTTGATACCAAGCATGGTATCGTTGGACTGGGTGTGTGACACTAGTAGGTATTTAAATAAAACCACTGAGCGCTGTACTATGGGTTTGTAAGACTCCACGGTTTAATTGGCTGTAATAAACTCCAGGTTTCTTCTCGTCATTCAAAATGCTTGTAGGCCTTATACGCTAACGCGTGAACACAACGATAGCGCGATCTAAGTTGGTAACAGCTCCTTCTAGTGAACGTAACGGTAACTAATATATTGGTGTCGACTTTGATCGCACTGTGCTGTTATTGGTCTCGAACAGTTACAAACAAAAACTTGATCCCAATTTTTAACGGCCAACGTATTCATGATTTTAAAGGTACTCCATCTAAATGTTCTGTTCAAAAACGGCTTCTTCTAAACTTTTCATTGTAATTAATATTAAAATTATATTTATTTATTTATTAATTTTATCTGTTTACACTTTATGCACTTTGTACATCGGTGGACTTAAGGCCCAAGGCAAGTCAACCTTATAGTGGTGTAGAAATATTGTAGGGGAGGTGTACAGAGGTAATATTATCAATGAAAATATACCCTACATAAGTAAACTTATACATACATGAACACATGCAATACATACGTCATAAATACACATACATATACACTATTTTGTTCGACTTCTATCTGTCTGTCAATCGTAATCTTTCATTATATTATATTATATAGAACATATGTAACAGTACACTTAAACTATTAGGTATCGAGCCCATAAACACAAAACAAGCTACAGGCAACATCTAGTATGCAATAGTTTAAAGCATATGTAAAATTTTCAACAATAGATTCTATCTAAAAGTCAATAACTCTGAAAAATATATTACATTCTGCGCACACCTATGAAACAAAAAAAAATCGAATACTATCCGAGAAATATAATTTTAGCGATCGCCACGATCGGACTCTGTAAATTGTTCGAGGAAATGTCGGTCTAACTTGTTACATATATACCAACTTAACAGGTCACTTGACGTAGACTTTATTACTTTGGAGTAAAGTTGATGTTAGTTCAGCAAACGTTATGATTCTAAAGCAGTCAGCGGCCGCGACTTCTGCAGCGCAGGGTGTGAAAATATACTGATAACGTGAGTTGAGGAGGGTCCGCTGCCGACCTCCACATAGCTTATTGCTTCTAAATTTCACACATGTCTTTTTTTTGATAAAAATGGATTGAACGAATGTTCACCAATACCAGTGATTGTATGTCTTGTGATCAGGACAGTCTATTTCAAGTGATTGTTTTCGCAAAATCATTTAAACATGTTGTATAGATAGCGGAATGTGAAATAGTTTATTTGTCTACGGAATATATAACTGATTTTGATTTAAATATGAGTTATATAATCTCTACTAAGTCAGGCAACATACAAAATTGTATAGTATTAAATTATCATGGTACTACTACGTAATGACAATTTAAATTATGCTGGCTAATGAATAACCATTATCTGTCTGACTGTGAGTTTGTTACACTCTCACTTCTAAACTACTCAATGGATCGTCATGAAATTTTGGTAGCACATATATAAGATACAGATGCAGACACAAAGTTCCTTTGATATAGAATAATAATACTGTTCATCAGAGTATTGAATTATTTGATATTCATCAACATCATTATCAACAGTGATTAACAGTCCATCACTGGATATAGACCTTTTTTTTTGTACTCTGCGGAAATCCCCACGGATACCACCGAAGGTTGGTTATGTCGGACTCGAACTGACCAAAAACCGTACGCCATCTGAGATACAATTAGCTAGGGGACCAGGTGCACCCTAGTAAGGAAATCCCTTGAACCCCGACGTACCTCGGGCCACTTACGGCTGCAAGTGGCCTCCTCCTGTGTGGAAACCTCATGGTTTCTTTACTGCTTCCCCTACCCCGACAGGGTGCACGCAGTCTGTAGTGCTCGCATTGCCTTCCTGGTCTGCTTCTGCTAGGGTGACAGATGAACTGGGTTTAGAACTATCCTTAGAAACGAGGTTTTGACCTAGTTTACTACGCATATACTATGTACATAAATATGCTATTGTTTGATATTAATCTAAATTATTGTAAACAGACAAACTAATTACACTATACACTGAATTAATACTAATTTGAAATTCAAAGTAGCTGTTGAAGTATTACACGACTTCCTCGATACTAATAGTTTCTAATCAGGTATAAATGGTCTGCAGCACTCTCACAAACGGCGGTTCTGTAATATAATGCTGCATTCAGCAGTCATTTCGCCAGCAAATTCTTGTTTATAAGTACAATGAAGTTGCAAATCATAATTATTTATGGAGGAACAAAATGAAACAAACCATAAATAATATTAATTTCATGAAAGTTTTAAGTAGGTATTTCTGAGAAGGCCGTTTAGAAAGGTTTAAGTTTTTCAATTATGTGGTTTATACAAAAACTTTTGTGCCTTAAATTAACATACCAAGATAAAATTGTCTCATCAAGGAACAGTGAAACTCGGAATGTTTTTTTTATTTCAAACAGGACAGACGTGATGTGGGTGAATTTATTATTGATTTATGTGAGTGATTGTATCCGTCAGAAGGTATTTCTCAATCTAGGATGTATCTTTCTCACTTTTTGTCTCATCTTTGTTTCTTCCGTATATTCTTTTTATTTTTTTGCTGACTGTACATAAAATTGGAATATCTTTGTTTGTGCTTTTGTTTTGGTTAGGGTTCGCAATAAAGTTCATGTACAATAGGTAAATTATATTTATTTCTGCAAGTAAGTCGTTTACAGGTACTTTTACACGTAGATTATAAATTTCAATAGGAGGACATGGAGCAAAAATGATTATTGGTCCAGTTGCTACTTGAAATGAGGACGAGTAAGTCGAGTATCCTTATTTGTACGAGAAAGTAAACTTTCCTTCAGAGTAATTCAAAGGATTTATTTCAGAAATCACGTGTTAACATCGTCGATTAACGTCTTTTTAAATATATATTAGTTATATTATATATATTTAAAAAGTCATTAATCCAGCGTACCGAGTATCCGTGTACTATATTGACATTAAGAACTCAATCTAATACATAAATTATTTCAAAAGTATACTGCAAAAAGAACCGGAGTCCCGTATGTTTACACGCTAAAGTTTCTGGAATACTATTCTGCATACGATGTTCAGATACGAACGGATAAAATAGTCGGAGTGATGTATAATGTCTTGTATGATATATCGGGGCCGTTGCGATGTATTGGATTCCAAAAGAGTTTTGTTTCTACACGCCACGAGCCACACTTATTTTCATATTGTTTTATGAGTTTCCAATTGGTTCTACATTTGTGTGCGGAGTTATATTTGTACAACATAATGGTTATATTTGTTTAGCCAAAGTTGTATTGAATTTTTTTATCGTCATATACGATTCGACTCAATTCAAACCTTCTATTTTGTTGTTAATGTTCTTATATATAAGCTACATCTATAATAGTACCCTTTCATGAGCACCGAGCTTTATGTGTCCATACTTTTTACATTTTTTTACATTATATATCATGATATCATCACATAACATGATCATTACCATCACATATCCGTGACGGATTACGAATACAAAGTGTTATCACACCCATTCATCCCATGGATGTCGTAAGAAGTGACTAGAGGAACAAATTACGAAGAAAAACATCACTGCAAAAAAGAAGGAAATTTGAAACAAATCCTATACTAATCTGTGTGGCCAGCGTGGTATAGTAGGCCAAAACTTCCTTTCAAAGAGAGGTTTTTGTCCAGCAGTGGATTGGTAAAAGTTATTGATGTTGATCAGTCATCAGTTGATGCATACAAATAAACGTCATCTCGAGCTATTAACTAACCGTAGAAACAGAAGAAATATTTTAAACGCAGAAGATTATTTCAATTGTTTTTCCTTGCTTTACTGTCTTGTCCTTATTTCTAAATATGCCACACAGATAGCAATTAGTTCACAACATATTCATGTTCACGAGTAACCAAAGCGTACAGGTGCACGATATGCTGCATCTGATTTTGGCAATCAATCTTGCATATGTTTGAAGTAAGACAAATCGAATTCTACAGATAGATGCAAGATATACATACGTAACTACATACTGATGTAGAAGTACCCATAAAGTATAAAAGTAATGTTCTTCTGTTGTTTACAATACGTTGAAAAGCTTTAACTACTGTTCCGTAAAAACTTTCCACCCCTTGTGCACAAGATCTCATTTTACTGACAAGGCCCGTGTCTACTCCCAGATATTAATATTAAGCGATTAAATTAACGGTATTAGGAGGAAAGATAAAAATTTCATTTGATAATAAGACGACCTCGGGTTGGAAGACGAGTAATGTTGGCTTTAGGCCGAAACGAACCGAGAGCTACTGAAAACTTTATAGCGAATACACAACCGACAAAAATTTACACAAGTTTTTTCCATATAGTTTAGCGAACTATTTATGTTAAAGGATACCATTTTACAAGGATATATTACACGATCCTGGTTTGGGAATGTTTATCAATTCAGTTATTGACGGTCTTAACAAAATTTTCTGCTTTTTGGTTAACTACTGAAGTCGTGGAAAGTGTACAAATAATTTGCCATGGACCATGTGCCACAAGCACCATTCCAACCGCTCATTGTTATAATAAACCGATGTGAAGGTTCCCAAACCAACAATCTAATTTTACACACCAATTCTTTCAAGCAAAAGCTCCAATCTTTCCAGTAATTCGTTAAAATTTGTCCCCGCCCCACCTTTTACCTTGCCCCTCCGCAGTTCTGTGACGCGTTGCGGGAGGAGGCATAAAACACAGTATAATTCCCGGTCATTATTTACAGTTTTCCAAGAGATTTTGGGCGCACGTAATGACTTTATTTGAAATGGAATTTTCTAAGACAGCCGACACGGCTGGTCCCGCGGTTTGTGCCGGAGCTCGCGAATTGAATTGAATTAGACACCGCGTATGTCGCTTGTATTTTATAAACAATCTTATGCATAAAATACACGCAATTTGTGTTAAGTATTAGAAATCTTAAGAATATGTTATAGTTGATTTGATGGCAGACTAGGCTTTAATCAAAAATACTCGTATTATTTTTTATTTCTCTGTGTTCTAGGAACGACAAGAAATGCTACTATTTCAGTTATAAATTCTTAAATTCCTGCAACTTTGTAAGCAGTTTTGTACATTGGCGGTATACTGTTTGCTTACTAACATTTTTAAACAATAGGTTCGCTTCTTCGGTACAAAGCGAATTTAACAAAATGGTAACATAAAAAGTCTTGTCTTGAATTAAACTTCAGTCAAATAAACTAATATGGATTATAAAGAGTTTTAGAGATTCCTTCTATTGCTGGCTGCCTACCTAAAACCAGTTCTCCTTGGGAAGAAAATTTATCTTCAGACAAGACAGAAGAAGATTATATTAGTGTTTAGAAAGTTAAGAGGTAGAGACCTGGACCTAGGGTGATAAGTCTTGGATTGGAGAAACGAGATTGAGACTGTTTGAACATGAAATTCTTTATGAATAATATAGGTAAAGATTTACATTTGATGAAACACATTTAGCATGCGAAATAAAAACTAATGATTCAGTAAAACGATAAATATTATGAAGAATGTTTGTGTGTCGCATGTCCGTGTTTGCTTATAAACATAAAATTTAAGTTAATCATTAGTAAAGAGCATGACAGAGAAATTGTTTGAGGTTGTATTTTTGTCGACCATTTAACAAAATCTGCACGTGTCCAATGAGTTTAACGTCAATCAAACCTTTAGTGCCGACTTTGTAAGTAAGTTATAGCATTGTGGCCAGAGAAACAGTGGATTTGTGTGAAACTAATTTGAGAAATTTAACCTAAGGAAACGAAAGAATCCAAACTTTAAATATAAAAGTTCCAGAAACTTCTTGACACTTATTATCACAACATATTAAAGTACTAAATTTTTTTGTTAAACATAATAACGTACATACATAATTATATACACCCTCATCTTCATCTTGTAGTTCGGGAATAAATTGTGATGAAATTCGGAAATATTAAAAATGGAAAATAAAGTAATAAAACGAGAAACGGGTGAAGTAGAGCAAAATTATAACCTACCTGGAACAGGTCTTTGGTAGAAGTTATCAACTCTAGTAACAATGATTTATGGAATCACCTCACAAATGAACACCGTGTATTTCTTGGCCTGATGTTAAAATTCGTTAGGGAGTATTTTGATCCGCTCCGCTTCGTCGTGTACTCGTAAAGCCGCCAGCAGCCATCAGTGTGTCGCACAGAGCAGGGCGTTTTACGGCAAAACTCACCAATTCGCCCCAGAACGCCCCGCGTCGGTTCTCACGCAAATACCCTACATTTTTGTCATGTACACGGAAATGATTAAAGGAAATTCTGGATTTTGTTTGGAATTCTAAATGAGTTTTTATTGGAATTTGAGGGGAACAATAGTGGGGTTACACTGTTTGTCTGATAAACATGCCAAATAGAATTATTGTTTTTGTGCTAAGAATATATGGGTTGGAAAGCAAAATGTAGGGTAATGGGATTAACGACTGTCCTTTTGTTTCTTGTTTGGGATAAATTAAACTTCAAATTTAAGGTTTATTCCATTAAATTAAAACAATGTGTCTAATAGTTCAAATTAAAGTAAGCATAACTGTTTGATTAAAATATCTCATAGAATGTTTATCTTCTACATACATACATATATCTTTTTTTTTTTTTTTTTTTCGGTAATCCAAGAATACAGCCTTGTTTTGCCGAAAAAATCTTAAATGTGTAAGATTAACACCCCTGCGTCCGATAACAAAAATAATTGATATAATGTAAAGAGAGGGTTAAATATAGCAAAGCGAAGCAGAGTTCAGTGGGAAATGGCAAAGTTGCAAGCCATCGGACATGCCGGCATGATGGTTATTACTACGAAGCACCATAAAAACACGACTTGGAAGCCTTGTCTTACTTCTAATTTGTTGTGTTGAACTTGCGTAATCCGGAGACAAGAATGATAGAAACGTACGTGGTAAGTACCCAAAAAAACTGATTCCATTTTTTGTCCTCAACTTATCAAATATTGCAGGAAACTACGAAATTTCATGTCGCATCACATCGACAGCTTTTCAGTTCACTGATGGACATAAGCCTCTCTTTAGAAAGGAGGGCTGGGCCTATTATATGTACCATGTTGGCTAGACGGGTTGGTTTATGGTTTGTTTTAAATTCCTGGATGTCGTAATAGCAGCGGTTCCCGGATCCCTCCTATCTCAGGGGCAGAGTGGCACACCGTGTGGTTTTAGTCGGTCCGATTCCGACACACCACCTCGCCGTAAACCCCGGTGGGGTGACGGCTCGAGGGGGTTTCCACACGTTAAAAAAAAAAAAAAAAAAAAAGGTTTGTTTTAAATTCACCTTTCTGTTTGCAGTGATATTGTCCTAAATAGTTTGTTTTCTTAATCGCCTTTTACACTTGAACAGGGGTGGCGACACTCCGTCTCTTTAATTCATCATCATACGGAAAACATCTTATGTATTTTCCTATAAGTGTATCTATTTTTTATAATAATGATGATATCTCTTTTTTTTTCTTGTACTCGTATGAAGCAAATCCGTTACTTTATTTATTCTAGTTGTTACTTCGTGGACATTGGTGTGAGTTTCAGATACTTAAATTGTTAATTTTCTTGTAAAGACTATATTGTATAATTGTTTTTTGTCTCAAACAAATAAAATAAAATAAATATAAGCATTTGCAATATCGTTGTAAAGTCTCACCCTGATACAATCCACGTACATGGCAGACTCTGTAGTAAGGAGAATAGCATGGTTGAAGTACTGTAAACTAATGGGTTAAAATATTCGATCTGGCTATCAGTACGCTCATTTTACCAGTAAATGACTCATCAAGAGTCACTCGAGTGCAGTTAAAATAAAAGCGAAATTGTATTTTTGTGCTACCGTGGGCTATTAATTGAATAAAGCGATTAAATTAAATTAACGAGCCCATTCATTTGCAGTTTAACTGCACTTTAGCCCGAGGGTTGCAGTTGCAATTTCACCCTGAGTTGGCAAATTGTTATTGACTTATTCTCATAAATTCTGAGTAATGTGTTTGATTGTTATTGTACGTTTTTCTGTGCAAGTGCGTGGATTAAAACCTTCATTGTAAATAATCACATTTTTAATAACTTGATGATACTTCTAATATACGGCAGGCTAACCAGATACTAAGCGGAGCCTGTCGTCAGACTGCTGATACGCATTCTTATAAATTTCTAAACAAATTGTAGACAGTTTACATCCAAACACAGCACAAATGCTCGTACTTATTACAATTATTCGACTAGATTTGCAACCGAACTTACTACCACAAATTTAGGTCTACACACAAATTTAAGTTCTTAATAAAACAAAAACTATGTGAAAAGGTTTCCTACACAGTGATTGAACGACGAAAATGACCTGGGATTGATGCTGCTCACTCTCGCATTTGCTTTTATTGTCTTTGAAAGTAATGGACATTTCATTTATTGTTGTTTCGTATTTTTTTTAATATTGTTAATTGTTTCTTCTTACATGAAAGTCGAATAGTATTAGTATTTTTTAAGTATATAAAGAAGAGTGTAGTCTAAGCTTTCTAGTTATTTGTTTCTATGATTTACCTAAATGTCTTGACGGCGGTAGTGTTACGCTTCGGTTTGTTAATCTTGACTAATACTGGCTAGGTGATAGGATTGCTAGGGCTCGTATTCCTGACTGGCTGACTCAAAATTATGATTCTCTCTTTAAAAGGCCAACCTTAGTTTTTATTTAATCAATATTTGCGAACTTTTCAATGCAAGATGTGGCAAAAGAACACCTCTGTGGTTTGTTTCGGCATTTCTTGGGAGAGTAAATCTTAGACAATACCAGCGCCATCTAGCTGTAAAGTCTGACGTGTGGAAACATCTGTAAAAGATTTATTTTCAGAAATAAATATAATTCAATAATTTATCTTGGGTTGCCAGTTAGGATCACTCGCCACAAGAATCCAACAACTCAGTTTAATCAATTGTTTGATGTTATGAGACATCAACGGTGAAAATGGTTCATAGGGTTTCAGTTTCACATCAAATATTTTCATGGTGGACGTATTAAAAGGTTGCTGTTAGTGACTCTTTTAGAAACAGTACTTTATTTGCTGTATATATGTATTTTGTATAGTAAATCATATTAGTGTTGTTTTTATATTTGGCGCAAATATTTTGTTAAAAATAGATTGCAGATTTAAAATAAAATGAATTTAATTTTGGTTCGACACTTGTAATATAGTGTCATAAACTGTTTGACAAGGTTTCTTCAAGGAAATCGTGATACCGGCTAAGATTGAAGGGAAGTCGCTATTCGATTCGGTCTATCGACTGCTATAGGTGTACAAAAGTTTGGCACTTACTTGGAGTGCCGAGAAGATCTAACATTACGTAATAATTGAAAGTTCTATCAAATCATAAGTTTCTTATTTGGGTTAAAGTGTTAACCTATACATTCGACGGTAAGCTGATAGTGATACTGATGATAGTGATAGTGATAGTGAAAGATAAAATAACAATATCCCGGCAGCAGGCGGTGCTCACTAACTCGATATTTTGCATGAACTACTCAAACTTGCAAAACTCCATTATAGTATGATATTTTTTTTTATTGTTTTAAGCCCCCATCAAAGTGTCTCTTCTCTGCCCGATGGAAAGCATGAATAGAATCCAAGAGTTGTGGTCACTATACTTAATACGAATGCAGACAATGTAATATAGTGACCCACACTATGGCGTCCTAGTGAGATGCTTCTTCACGCCCAGCTTGGGGATGTAAAAGGCATGACAGTTATTGTGGCATTATAATACTCACACACTTACCACGACAACTGTCACCCCTGAATCAATGGGCCTCCGGTCTCACACTCACCAACGAAACACGACAGCACGGAAGCTGTCACTTTAGGTTGATCTGGTATTAGTGCCCCGGTCGAGCCGGCCCGTTCGTGTTGAAATCAGCGTGGTTCTACTATCATCTAGCCAGTAGACAGTTACCCAACTATCTACTGGTTCGATGATTAGGTAGAACTTTACGCGATACCGTGATATTTGTTGACTCTAACTAGAAGGAAGTCTGCATAACAAAGAGTTTAGTGACTTCTACAAAAATATTTTTATTTCAACACTCATTCCTGAACTTAAATGTCTTCTTCCGATGTCGCCAACAAAACACAGATAAAATAATATAAAGTCACATTTTCAATCGCAGCTTTTTCATTCGAACGACAAAAGAGTTGTCTTTGAAACATTCAAGAGACCCGTTCATTCGACGACCGGGAGTGAGTGAACGAAAAGAAACAATGAACGAATTGCTCGGTCGAATGGACGTCAAAAGCGAGGCAAGTGGAATGAAGTGTCACTATTGTATTACTTGATGTGACATTTAGATAGTGTTTTCGATTACTAAGCGACGCAGGCTGAATTGATTGAGATCTTTCAAGTAAAAGAACATCAATATTTTAATGAAAAATAAATGAATCAACTCTCTTGTGGAATATATTAATTTTTGAACTCGGCGATGATAGTGGAACGATCTAAACGAAAAGTTACAAGAGTCTCTAAGTATGGACTGAGGCTAAGTTTGTGATGCCCATCCACAACGTCGGCAATCAGTTAAAAGCTTGGTAGCCGAGTTTAAGGTTGAGTGCATGATGCTTGAACTAAAATATTTGCAATATTGTTATTGTTAATATATTTTTATAGTACTTAAAGTAGTTCAAGTTGACTATTGATTTTTAATTGGATACCGAATACTGTCGATACTGCAACATTGATACTTTGGATATTCCTCATCATCATCATCAACAGCCTTTTAAAGTCCACTGCTGGACGTAGACCTCTCCTTAACAAGGAATTTTTTCTCCTACTATACTAAGCTGGCCAGACGGGTTGGATTAAGGTTTGTGGCAAGTTTTTCTTCTCTTAGTAACGATATTGTCTTGTATACTCTGTTCCCTTAGTCGCCTTTTACGACACCCATGGGATGAATAGGGGTGGTAACACTATGAATTCTTAATCCGTCACCACACGGACAATTTTGATATTATCTTGTTTTATCAAAGTTTTAATATAAACTGTTGGTATTTTATTGAAAAATTGTTTTATTTTGCACTTTTTGCTACAAAGTTAACAATGATTGTTTTTACCCCAGAATCCGTTTAATTAGTAATAGTTTAGTCTGGAACTATTTGGTTACACATTGCCACACCATGGAGGAGGAGAAAATACCCGCTGCAGTAAGCTCTCCTGTATACAATGTTTTTCTGATATCAAGAATGAATTAAATGAGTTATAATAAAAACTGGTGCAAAGTAAGAACATTTTATTTAAGTGTCCTGTCTATAACAAAACGGAAAATTCGCAATTTAGAAGCCTCTAAAGGAATATAAATAGACAAAGGCAACACCCCCACTAGGAATGAATCCTGTGTCGCGAGGGATTTTATAAACATACAAAAAACAGACACAAAGAACACCTAGACTCAGAACAACAATTTATGGATCCCACAAAGTGTTGTCCCATGTGGGACCCACCCACAAGACTCAGCACTGTAGTGAGCGGCGTGGTGACCGCTTAAACTACTAGGCCAACCGTGCAGTCGAAACATTGCAGTTTGTTACTGCGCTAGATAATTAAAATAGGCATCGGTAACGTATCCGAAATAACTTTACACCACAGGGTTACGCAGAACAACACTAGTTCATAAGTATAACTTATGTTAAACTATATATCATCAAAGAAAGGAATTAAAAACACAGGCAAGAACTTAAATCCTGTAACTTAGATGGATAATTATTTAAGATCTACTGGTTACTTTCAGGCTCGATAGACGTAGAAGCGACATGAACCGAGTCACATTGAGTAACTTATATACTTTATTTTACAAAAAAAATACACTGATGCAGATTTTATAATTTGTCTGCTACATGGAGAAGGATACCTAAGTTACGGCAAAGGACAGTTTAGTTCTTATTTGAGATTCTTTTTATCAAACTTCTTAAAATTTCTTTAAAACATCTTTCAGAAATTACTTCTTGACAGTGATATATACTTTAAAATACTCAAATACAAAATTTGTTCTTACGATATAGGAGGATTAAATGATGTTTTAAGGTTGTTTTTAAATTTCATTCGTATATTCTTACAAAAAACCTTTCAAATTGACTTGTAAATTGACACAAGCTGACAAAATTATTTGTATTTCTTGAAGTTTCATTAATTTAGGTTATTCTATTACTAAACAAAAGTTTCGTTGCATAATGTGTTCATTTACGAGTACTTCACATATACTTGAATGTTACTATTGTTATCTTAAATCAGTCGGTCGTGTGCTTGCTCCTAAATTGTGAGACTAGAGATACAGTGGACGTAGTTTAACTAAATTTAAACGGATTGAGAGTCCGTATTCACTGGGAAATCTACCATTTGTGTAGAATGAGATCACAACTGTGATATAAACTCCAAGATTTAGAGAATGTACTGCACGGAGAAGGTAACATCTAAACTTTGAACAGTGTGTAATTTGTGCGAATAGATTAAACACTAATTAATGTGTGGTGGTTTTCAATCCATCGATCGTTGGCGTTAATTTTTTACTCAGTAACTTGAGTTATCTTTCACGTAAGCGTTATAGTGATCTTCAGAATTCATTACTTTGATCTATCTACGTATGTTTCTACGTTTCAAATTCACATTACAAATCTTTAAAATTCTCGGATTTCTACGTTATAAAAAACATATAAGTCTTACTCTAAAATAACTCTATAAACATTAAAATCCATTGCCTAGTTTAAAAAGATAGCATAGCGTACAAGTAATACAAAATCGACTTCATTGTAATACTTTGCAATGATTAGTAAAAACAATTAATTCTGTCACGCTATATAACTTTATTAAAAGATATTGGGTTTCCTTTATATTAGCGATTAAAAAAAACTATACATGGTATTTAAAATAATTCCTCATTGTGTACGATATATACAAGTATATTTGGTTCATAACATCGTCCAATAGGGAAAGGGTTATGTGATATGGGTTCCAAAGGGTTGCCAACCCGTCAATTGTAATACTTTGACATGGATGTCTACTATCGGTGTTGGTATAGGTCTCGCGGAGTCTTGTGGCAGGAAAAAGTATAAACAATAGTGATTTTAGACGGTAATGCAAACTGTCACCTGGCGTGGACAAAAAAAGATTTTTGTTGGCAATCGCTGGTTGAATGTTGTGATTCTTTTAAAACAACATTGTGTATTTGATAAACAAAATATGTTTATTATTCTATTAAAATAATTGAAAGTATTTAAAATATTTAATATGTTCTTAAATTTTGATATTTCCTATGTATGTACTCCTAGTCGATGTACCACGGCGGCCAATCTCAATGGAGAGCAGCCAACTGGCTTATTGATGCAGGGGTGACAGTTATCGTGATAACTATGTGAGGCTCACACTGCCACGATGACTGTCATGCTTTTTACGTCCCCAAGCGTGGTGTGAAAAAGCATCTCACTAGCCCGCCACAGTATAGGTCACCATACTACATTGTCTGCATTTGCAATGAGTATAGTGATCACAACTCTTTGGATTCTATTCATGCTTTTCATCAGGCAGAGTAGAGTCACTTTGGCGCTTTAACTCCAAATAGAAAAAAAAACTACGCAGAAGATATCATAGTGCATAAGTATATGCATAAAAACAGATGCACTCTCTGTTCCTTACTCTCACAATCCGATGGGATAATTTTTCGACACGACCAGAGAGAGATGAGGCGCAGGACTAAGGTTTTATACCTCTGATACACGAGTATTTCAATATCATATACCAGTTGATAACTCAGAGTAAAAATCTATTTATTATACAAGTAAAATGGATCGAATTGACAAACACTTAAAAAAAAACTTGTAATATTTATGTCCAATCTATTTTCAAAGCAAGTCAAATACTTACATAAATTTTATACTAACATAATATGCAGTAAATAAACTAAATATACCTAAGGATTTGGAGTAAAAAAGTTTATTAAAAGGGTCGAAATAGATAAACCATAAAATTCTCTTCTCTTATAGTGGCTCAACGCGGGCCATAGATTGGCGCAATATCGACGGTTACTTCGCACCACTGTGCACGGCCGTTCAATATAATCCGATGTTTTATGCCAAATCGATAGGTCCGCGTAAAGATAACACCGAACACTGTATCGGACCCCTGTTAGATACTCGACATTGTATTAAAAGAGCTGATAATGCGTGCAGTACTATTGTGTTTTGTAATCTGTGGATATGAGATACTGGTATGTGTTTATATCATACATGTTTACACTCACACAATAAATAAAATGTATTAAATATCCACATTTTGTCGACTATAATTTTAGCCTCATTTGTTACGGTATGTTTTGAAATTTCAGAAGTTTTCAGAGGTAGTAGAGCCACGCTGATTGTTGTACAAACAGGCCGGCTCGACTGGGACAGTACTACACTCTTACAGAAGACCAACTTAAAGCGAAAACATTCATGCTGTCATGAGTGTGAGACCGGAGGCCCATTGATGCAGGGGGTGACAGTTATCGTGGTAACTATCTGAACCCTACACTGCCACGATGATTGTCACGTACGTCCCCAAGCGGGGCGTGAAAAAGCATCTCATTAGGCCGCCGTAACCTATTGGTCACCATACGGCATTGTTTGTATTTCAAGTATGGTGACTAACTATTGGACACTATTCATACTTTCTATCAGCCAGAATATAGTTAGTTTGGCAGGTTCTAAATAAAAAAAAAGTGCTCCAAGTGCAAAAACTTTACTATCAAGTTCAAGTAAGATCTCTGCGAAAGAATACTTAAATAAATTCAGTGCTATGTAACTTCTATCTACCTGCATTTAAATCTATGTCAAAAGCATGTTGAGACCTCTTTTTTGAATACTTTTTTTTGTTCTTAGGAATTCCAATAAGTTAACAATAGTCATTCAATCTGCCTAAAATTAATAAATTAAAATTTTGAACTACAATAAACCGCCTACTTTTTTTCAATCAAAAGTGTAGAAATTTAAAAAATAAATAAAAATCACATCATATCATATCAACAAAATTTAATAGTTCACTGCTGGAAATAGGGACCCATTTCATAGAAATATGATTTTAGCATATTACAGCACGCTGGCGAGACGGGTTGGCATAGCTTTTGTATCGGATTTTCCTTCTCTTTACGAGTACAGTATAGAAGTTCTACCCAGTTTGTGCCTTAAGTCGGTTCTTACGACACCTCTGGGAAGATTACATTTGATGACACTCTGTATTCTCAATTCACCACCACACGGTATAGGAAAACATTTATTTTTTAAAGTTTTGAATTTATCGTTTCTAGAAATAGTTAAAGACGGCAAATTCGTTTCTTAGAAATTCGATGGCGAAACATTTGTCGTATACATTGTCACCTCAGGCCACCTACTCCTATTTACGACAATTGTAAATCGTTTTGGCACTAAGTTTGGATTTAGTGAACCCAATTTGAAATTGATACCTGTTCTAGATCAGGTTATCCAGGTAATAATGAAGGTCTCGATTTCATTCATTTCATTATTTCTGTGTCTGAGTTGACAGAGCGTATTCGGTAACTTCTTGCTTAAAAATGGCGTTAATATCTGTATATATATTTATATGTACATGAAATGAGTCGATGAAACTAAAGACGTCTCTTTGGATATTATACTTTTTCTAACACAATCACACCAATTTTGAAGTCATTGTAACATTTAAAACAGCTGATGTAGAGTGATCTATTTTTATACACGTGCCACTTTCTCTTCATCAATCAACCTCTAAGCATTTTATTTAATTTGGCAACACTCTGGCCTAATTCTATTACCGATTATGATGGATGAACAACGATGCCGTGTGAAATTTACTTAACAACGACGAACACCAAAATCTAAATATACATTGCTTTTTTGGCGACAAACACAAAATTTTCAGCAAGGTTTTAATTTCGCTTATTCTGTTACAATTTATGTAATAGAATAAGCGAAACAACAAAAATCGTACTGAAAGTATAACTTATTAATTATGTTGCAAATTTAATGATTAATGGATTTATACTTTTTCATGCACAGACTAAGGACTAATAAGAATTTTAGTGGTAAGTTCTGTGTCTTCAATTTGTTGATATTAAAATAGTTAGATTCGTGTTGTGCAGAATTGACGGTAAGCTATCAAAAACAATCTATACATATTCATAATTATTCTAAAAACTCTTGTCACTATACTTCTCGTTGTCTCGTTCAAAGATGCTTAAAAAAACTGTATTATCCAGTAGTAATATTTTACAGTTTTGTTTTAACACGGAGCAGTGTTAGCTAGGACAAATCTTGATGTAAGTTCCTTTCCTTCCATAGGTCTTTGGCTAGATTCCCGCCACATTAGGCTGCTACTATGAGCGTTTACGGTTATTTAATAATTATGATTCACGTTCACAGGAACTGATAATATCTGCCTAAGAAATCACATAAAATTTTAGTTGATAATTTGATTTCAATCAAACAATTGCAAAACTTTCGCTTCGTTAACGCGTCGAGTTGATGTAACTTTTGATTTGTTCGCAATTCATTTGTTGAATTTGAATTTTTGATTTATAATAAATACAATCCGTTTATTGTTACTAAACGATAACTTTGTTCGGACTTGAATTGTTTATTTTTATACTTCACGTTAATTGACTGTTTATCATTACTTTATAGTTTACATATTTTAAAAGTTATTGTAGTTGAGAAAAGATAAATGAAAATTTTGGTACCAAAACAACTCTATTAACCAATTTACTTCTATTATCTAAACCGAAGGTCAGTATATTTTGTTTAAATTCTTAAAGAGTTTAAAGAAACTACGAAATTATTTTGTAAAATAAATTGTTAATTGTTGTCAGTAATGTTTGATAACAAACTCTACGAAAGTTGTATATTTAAGTCTTCAGAGTCTTTACATCGCCTCGCAAGGGGCACGTGGAGGCTGTATCGAAGTGGTTTCACCTCTGGCAGCGATGTCTATATCACTGTCCTTAAAAAGGGGCAGATCCTGGGGTAGTGTAGGTCTTTGTTGCGTTGCGAGGCGGTACTGTTACGCTCTTCACGTCGCCCGGCGATCAGCTCGAGCCAGATGCGAACCCAGACCTGGGGAGGACCAGTGACACAGGTGACGGCTTATGCACAGTCCTCCTTGGTGTCATGTCCGGGTAATTCAGTGGCTCATACCGCGCTGCGGTCTGTGAGGTGTCGTGTCGATGTTTGTGTTTCTTACTGCACACCGTATGTGGGCGCATTGCGGCGGTCACAATGCGCCGACATACGGTGCGTCCAGTTGGCACACGTATGGTAAGCAGGCACACGTATTACGCCGAGGTGATAGCCGCGACAACAAGGCGAACGAGGCAGTTGCGAGCATCCCCGCACCTTCAAATATTGATAAATTAATTTTGAGTCAGCTTTTGACTTGAGTAGGAAAATGCAATTCAGCAGAACATGAAGATACCTCTTTCAGTTGGAAGTCTTTATCTTAAAACTGAAACTCTTGTACAAAGTAAAAAATATTGGAATAAATTTCTATTTTTAATTTTAAGTTAGCTTTATGATTTGGTTACAAACTTTAAAAGTACCTATTTTTTTTATAGAAGCCTACCAAAATGACTCTACTCTACCTGATGGAAAGCATGAATAGAATCCAAGATTGGTGGGTACCATATTTAATGTGAATGCCGACAATGCAGTATGGCGACCCACGTTATGGTGGCCTAGTGGTAAAAATATCAATGTACAAAAATTTAATTACTATATATTACTATGAATACATCTGTATTATCTCACCGTGATCTTCTATAAGGAGCAGTAGGAGTAGGAAGACACTGCACTGCTTGGGCAATTCTCTGCTTTTGAGTGTGTATATAACTTTACTACAGTTAGCGATAAATACACAAATGAAATGACTTATTATACTTTCACGTTTAGTAATACTTCGTTTTATAAGGTGAACCAAGAATTCGTTAACATTTGAATCTAATATCCCATGTAAACATGTTACGAGAGTTCTTTGGACCGATGCTACTGTTTGTTGGCAACAATCGTAACACATGATTTCAACAAGACAGAACCACTTATCGCGCATTCAATGAGTTCTTACCGGTGGTCAAAGACATGTTGCCGGAAAAGTTGATTTCTAGACGAGACGACGTTCCATGGTCACCCTGAAGTCCGGATTTATCCCCAGTAGACTTCTTTTTATGGGATTATTTGAAGAATCAATAAACAAAATACCAATGGATTAAAATACGAGTACATTACGTCAACTAAAAGAAAAATCAGCGAAGAGATGTCGGTGATCTCGCGGTCTCTGTGCCGACGAGTATTCAAAAATTTCGGTGCTCCCTGAGATGATGTAATTTTTAAAAAATTAATTCAAACTAATTAGCTTTCTTGTAAATAAATAATTTTCATAATATATCAAACAGTTTTTTTATACGATTTTGCAAATATTAACCAATTCGTGGCCCATCCTTTATATCTGTGTTCTTACGAGAAATAAAGTGATCGTATCACAAACACTAGGTTGTACTAGCAGTGCCTTTGACTTCCATCAGTGCGATCTCATTGAAACATCAAAATATAAGTAGTTCTAATGTTTTTATCTGTTATTTATCGTTTCCATTATAATACTAGAACTACTAATTAACTACATACATAATGTAAGTCTATTTCTAAAATTATTATATAATCTTAACAAAATCAAATTAATTAGTTTACACTAACGAACCAGATAGGTAGGACCCAACAAACATGTGCGCAGGTAATTAGAGAGCCATGTAATTATATCGAGCTATAGGCAGTTGAAACTATTCCTTGGCTCCAGACGATAGCCAGGCTTGACTATAAATCGGTCCGACATTGTTACGCCCGTATAGATAAGGCACAAAACACAGATAACGCAGCCTGGATTGATCTTCAATGAGTAGAAATTCATTTATCTTGACTAAACCTAAAGTAAGACGGTTGCTTAAAGTGATATCGACCTTATGTGTGGAGTAGACAGTTGGCTTTAGGATGTGGCGTGTGTTACGAGTGGGATTAAGGAGAGCTTCTGTAGTTGCGATTCTGCGACAGCCCAGGCGTGTACGAGTATTTGTGAAACTTAAGTAAAATAATCTTGTTTAAACTAGCATGTAATTGGTTAATAGGAATTATTAATAAAAAAATAGTATAGGTCTTTGGTTTTTTGTTTTTGGAAATCTTGGTAGATTTTACAATATGTAGCCAATGATTTAGTTAAAATTAATTATATATTTAATAATTCTGCTTTCGATATATCAATATCGCTAAACTAAATTTATTTACTGGTAAAGCTTTATAAACGTTGTTACTATTAACATATATTGAGGCATTTTTTTATTGAAAATCTCAAAAATGTGGAGATTTTTTTGTTCCGAGATTTTTTATTTCCTTTTTATGACTTTCACTCTCTGTCTATCTCCCTTCTCATAAAAACAAATAAAAATAAATTAAGACAATGTCTAATTCTTAACAAAACAATTATATGCCTAGCCCAGATTTTGATTAGACTGATGATAAATATATTATTAGTCCATATTACCAAGTACATATGTACACCTTTTAAATAAATTAAGCTGGAACAAGTACCATTGCACAAATCTTTTGTCTGTTGAACCTGTGATCTGAACTCACGAACGCGTAGCAGTTAGGATCACACGTAGAACTTTCGCTACTATATTAAAAGTGCGTCTTAGTAGCATTTTGAGAATGTCCCCTTAACCCAAGGAAGCACATAATTTGTGACCGCTATCGACACGAAGATAAAACCGTTCGATTCGGCGCGACTTTAATTTCTTTCCTGACGATAAATGTTCTCTGGCACACTTCCCTTTCTTTTCTTATATGTGGGAATGGGATACAACATGCTATGTAGACAAAGAAGTTTAGTTATTGGATCGCCAAGAGTCAACTTAAATTGGGCGAACGACTTACAGTGTATTTTTGGGGAACAGCAAGGCATCGTTTGCCTTTTAATATGGCTGAGCATATGCCTTAAAGTCACAATTAAGGTGATTAAAACCACTAGATGTATCATTTCTTTGACTGATTTAAAAGCCAAGTTATATTTATTTTGATGACTTCTGTTTCGGTGTAAATAATCCGGCTCGACCGATGTGATACCACGATCTCACGAAACACTGATATCAAGTGATTATTCTGTCGAATTCTGGCCAAAAGCAAGGATGACAACAGCAATCTGTATCTCCTGCCCCTTTAGTCAAGATGTAAGTGTACCACGTTGATTCTTTTTCTACAACCGCTAATACCTCTAGTCTCTTGTATTACTGACTAATATTTAGTTTTGATTAAACGATTTAGCATTGAGAGACATAATTCCCATGTGTTTATTAGTTTTCTAACAACGTTTACGTTTGTAGAATGTCAACTTGACTAGAAGGCTGAGTTTTCATAGTTATGAGACTGACCTGTCTACGCGTTTGTCCTCTATACCATTAAAGCCTGAGAGAGCATGTAGAGCCGTCGGTCCTTTGCTTTGTCTCTCTCTGGTTGTGTCGGCAAACCATCCCCTTGGATTATAAGAGTGAGGGAACAGAGAGTGCACTTATTTTTGCGCACAGGCTTGTGCACTTGGCCGTTGCGGTCGAAATCGGCTACATCGTCATCTTATCACATAAATATAAAATTTGTTGATATCATCCCATTGAAGATGATCAAATAACAGTACTCAACAAAAGAATAAAGAACGTAAAAATAAATATAAAACTCGATCCGAAGCCAATCTAATACGACTTGAAAGAAAGTAGCATCAGGTTTGTTTTGTATTTTGAAATCTGGGTCAAGGTCACGAACCGTCATCAACCTTTCGACAGAAAGTGCCCTTTTACGGGTAACAGGATATCAAAACTTAATTAAGCGAAATAGTTGACTGAGTGAAATAGTCTCAAGTGACGATTACCTCATTGGCTTCCACTTCACGAACAGAGATTAGACAAAGAGATTTTATTGATTTCATTGTTAATTATAAAATTGATAATAATTTCCTTACTCATCTTACACGTGGTCGTCTGACCCCAAAGTAGGCAAAGTCTGTACTATGATAACCAGACTGTCGCTTAACACATACACATATTATATATAAATTACACCCAGATACTGAACAAATGATCGTGTTCATCATACAAAGGTTTGTTCTGCGCGGGAATCGTACCCAGGACCTCTGACGTGAAAACAGGG
This sequence comes from Hypercompe scribonia, assembly GCA_949316085.1. NCBI lineage: Eukaryota > Metazoa > Arthropoda > Insecta > Lepidoptera > Erebidae > Hypercompe > Hypercompe scribonia. Next base: position 1,558,811 of record OX438984.1, on the reverse strand, counting down.
TCAACATTTCATATTTCTACATTTAATACCATCAACATCAACAGCCTTTTACAATCCACTGATGGACATTAGCCTCTCCTTAGCAAGGAGGTTTTGGCCTACTATACCACACGGGCCGGACGGGTTGGCATAGGGTTTATTTCAAGTTTTCTCTTCTTTGTAATGATGTTGTCTTGTATACTTTGTATATTTAATATGTAATAGATTTATTTCATGTAACAAAATTAACTTTAACCTATTTTAAGAAATTAAAATTTTAGACATTGAGAAATAATATAACGTTCACTTTAATAATAATGTTTCTCTCTCGCACATAATAGTTACAGAACAAGGTCATAAACTAAGCATTATATGATCGAGTAAGTGAATCTACGTGAGAGAGTGTTATCTGTGTTAGGAGGACCTGTAAAACCTATGATTTGATAATCTTGTCAGCATTTATTATCTCACATAGGCAGACGCCTAAGGAGAACCTTTACTAGGTAGTAGAGCCACGCTGATTTCAACACGAGTGGGCCGACTCGACCGGTGCAGTACTACCCTCTCACAGAAGACCAACCTAAAGCGTCAGCATCCGTGTTGTCATGTTTCGTTGGTGAGTGTGAGACCGGAGGCCCATTGATGCAGAGGTGACAGTTATCGTGGTAATTGTGTAAGCCCTACACTGTCACGATGATTGTCATACCTTTTACGTCCCCAAGCGGTTGTGAAAGAGCATCCCACAAGGTCACAATAGTGTGGGTTACCATACTATATTGTCTGCATTTGCAACGAGTATGATGACCACAACTCTTGGATTCTATTCATGCTTTCTATCAGGCAGAGTAGAGTCACTTTGACAGGCTCTTAATATAGACAAAAAAAGAAAGAAAGACGATTTTGGCCTACCACTGGCGATGTTTCTGTCAAGTGTTCCTATTCTATTCAGTGCTGTTGTCTTGCCGAGTTAACTCTCTTAAATCAGCTCTTACGATACGTACAGAATGAACGAAAAACTATGGTGATGGATTACCATAGTTTTTATTTATCATATAAACAACAGTTACAAGAAACATATGTGAAATGTAATGTTTAGGGATTGATGGTCTGGTTACTGATGATAGATGTTCCTAGTAATCTGGATTGTCAATTCAGAGGTCGTGGATTCTAGTCTCACATAGAAAATATAATTGTGTGATAAGTAGAATCATTTGCTTTGATTTGTCTCTGGACTTAGTTTTTTTTTTAAAAGACAATTTTGGCATTTGGAATATTTTTGTGTGTACCTACACATACATGAAACGGATGTAAAAACACGGAGACTCAGAACAACAATTCGTGAATCAACCCAAGCCTTTGTTCCGTGTAGAGTTGGAATCTACAACACTCAGCGCAGTAGAAAGCATCATGGCGACAGCTTTAACAATTGTACCATGCGTGCACTTAATTTATCTGTAATATGTGTGTGTTTAGAAATATATACGTATGTTTCTCAACTGACTGCGTACCATGATATAAGTTGTCTGGAATTATGAGTCACTGAATCCCTTGAGTCTCTGCAGTTGCGAAGACATGTCGCCTCCATGGCAGTCCTCTATCGCCTTTATCATGGAGAGTGTTCTGACGAACTCTTCCAACTGATCCCATCTTCTCCGTTCCTCTACAAGACAACTCGTGCTAGCCTTGGAAGTCACCGTTTCAGAATGGTAGACATACGCTCCCGAACTAAACGGTTCGGCTCTTCCTTCCTGTGCACATCGGTTAAAACCTGGAATTCATTACCAGCGCACGTGTTTCCCTCCCACTACGATCCCGGGTCCTTTAAGCGGGGCGTGGAGCATCTCGTCGGAGGCGGCAACAGTCCTAGCACGTTGCCCGCTTTTTGATATCTTGGTGGACATGGACGCAAGGGTTTATGACCAAACTTGCGCTATCCGCCGGAGTGAGAGCGGGGAAGACCAGGACGAGCTCGACATGCGGCAGAACGCTCACTGACAGGCATTAGCACAGTGGCGTGCGCGGTTGAAACAGCCGCAAAATGCACGCCAATGCGCTGTCGGTGCTGTTCTGCCCAACCTCGAAACCTGGGTAGGTTGGGAAGGAGGTCACGTCACCTACCGACTTACACAGATACTCACCGGGCATGGTTGCTTCGGTGAGTATCTGCATAGGATCGGACGCGAGGAAACGGCACAATGCCACCACTGCGCAGCCGACTGGGACTCCGCCCAGCATATGCTGGAGGACTGCCCCGCGTGGGTATCTGAACGTGGAGTCCTAGTCGATGAAACAGGACGAGATCTGACACCGCCAGCAATCGTTGCTGCCATGCTGGCGGGTGAGGAAAACTGGGCCGCAGTGATCTCTTCTGCAAAGCTGGTTTACTCCAGATAGAAGAGTTCTCCGATCGAGCGAAGTTATATCGAGCGGCGTTATGAGCCGTCGACGGGACCGCGAGCCGCCAGAGAGTAGGGACCTCTGGTGGCGGATTAGTTGCTGCGGTCGGCGATAGGATAATTTGTTGCGGCCTGGTCGCAAAAATTCGATCGGGCCGCAACAAATTATAACAACCGGATTGATAGGTGGAGAAGCCTTGGTGGCCTCCCGAGGATAGGGTCTGACTAGGCGCGGCGTCGATTTTGGAGGGGACCTGAAATAATATGGTCCGGGTCCCCTTCAGAGAAGGACGCCTGAGACCGGCCGCCGTGGTGGTTGTTATTGGAAACAGCACATACTCCTGGCTCCTGCTTCCCGAGGAGCCGGAGATCCGAAGGGATTTTCCACCCCGACAACAAAAAAAAAAGAAAACGGCCACCATAGCGTGGGTCGTCATACTGCACTGTCTTCATTCGCAGTGAGTGCGGTGACTACCGCTCTTGGATTCTATTCATGCTTGCCATCAGGCAGAATAAAGTCACTTTGGTAGGTTTCTTATTTAAAAAAAAATAAGAGAGTGATTAGACTTGGATGTCTTAGACTATTATTTTAAATTATTAGCTTTATTGAGAACAAAGTTGTGTAAACTGCTTTTTACAACTGACACAAATGGTAATCACGAATGTTGTAACTCGGGTGAAATATTTGAGAAAACAAACATATCTTAAATTATAAACATAATTTTGATTTTGTTGCCATTTACACACGCAATATTTCTTCAACATTTATCTACTGGTATAAATAACACAACAGAGTCTATACCAAACTAATTTAAAACCAACAAAATCAAAAACAAATTAACTAAAATTTAATATCGCACCTTTTCCACTGAGCACTTTATATCCCAATACACACAATATATCCCAAAACATAGAGTGTGCGTAGCACAGTGTGCAGTTGTTATAACGAAGTGAACATTAACAAAGAGGCGGCCACTTGGGGCGGACTGATTAAATCTGAAGTGACGCGGAGGAATGACCGGACCGTGTTCGGAGAAACCCAGGATTTGGCCCGGCTGTCCGTCACACCGACGTGAAACCTGTGATGTCAAAAAATGACTTTCTCTATTTTTGACATCATTGGTTTCAGATTTTTATGCCTCCAATATCGCATTGATAAAATCATACATTCTCCTACAAATGTTTTGTCAGCAAAATCACAATTTATAAAGGGACCGAGACCGGAGGCCTATTGATGCAGGTATGGCAGTTATCGTGGGAACTGTGTAAGTCTTATACTGCCACGATGACCGTCATGCTTTTTACGTCCACAAGCAGGGTGTGTAAAAGCATTTCAATAGGCTGCCATAGTGTGGGTCACCATACTGCGTTGTCTGCATTTGCTAGGAGTATGGTGACCACAACTCTTGGTTCCTATCGATGATTTCCATCAGGCAGAGTAGAGTCACTTAAGCAGGTCATTAAAATTAAAAAAAAAATATACACTAAGCGGTGGAACCACTCGCGGAAATTTCTTTTACTGATGGTAACTTTATTAACAGGACTTGTGAGCATTTGACAAGCCTCAGCCACAGTTTTATTCTAACAATATGAATCAACTAACACTAATATAGGGTCACAAATGTCGAAAATGATATGATTGACGTCTATACATACATGCAAACATACATTAAATCGCGAATGTTTCTCCAGAGCGGAAGGCAGAGGCATATTAAACGCCCACATTTGGTCAGTGTTTTGGCCTCACGTAATACGAGTAGGTAGCGAAGCCTATTGCTGCTAATCGGGATCATTTGTTTGCCAGAGCCTCATCTGTCGATGCAGCAGGTGTACCACTTGCAGGTGAGGTTGACTTGGAGTCCAAAGTTCCTCATAATGCCACCTATCTCAAAAAGGTGTTAGTAAAGTTATGGACTATAATAAAAGCTAATCGGTGTAAGAGTCACCCGGGTGATGTTTAATCTGACCAGTGAGTACCTGGAGGGGTTTAATCTAGACTACCTGTGGTCGCAGAGATACGGTAGCCACTGACACCTACCCTGGCCCACACATCTAACACGCTGCCTTTAATGCTAACGGTTGGAACATTGTGTCACGGTGGAGGAATGAGAGATATTGACAATGTATTTTAGCGTTTATGTAATTGTGATTATATATTATAGGAGTTGGTTAGTTCATATTAAAAACTATGCGACCTTGAATTGTACCTACTTGTCTGGCCAGAACGTAGTATGAACTCACTATGAGTTATCACTTTTTTTCTACGGAGAGGCTATGTCAAGCAGTGGTCTATTGAAGACGTTAATGATGACTTATTTCAGCAATTGTTACTTTTCCTAGTCCGTCCATATAAGCAATATCCCTTTTAAATCATTAGTATTAAAGTAAATCAGATATGAACACGTTTCTTTCAAAATAATTTCAATTTTCCTATGTTCAAGTGCTAATAAAATTGTAGGCGAAAAATGTATGGACTTTTAGGGCATAAATGTGATTGTAAATTGTAATCAAGACGTCTTATAAAAATATAAGAGGTTGATGTTTGTACATTAAAGACATTGAACAAAAAACTAACGAATAACAAAAATGAATCCTAGCCTTTTTTTTTGTTTGCTTATATATTTGTCTACGTGTTTGTGCACGCTAATCTCAAAAATAGCATTACCAGTTTGGATGCAGTTTTCTCTTATGTATTGTGATAAACTTTACTTAAGATACAGTGTTAGTTTTGTCTCAATTGGTTGATAAATTAAAAAGTTATATCAGTTTAAAGCATTACTATGAAGAGATGTGACAAGAAGGAGTGTGGCTTCTTCTTTGTATGTTGGGCAATAGTGAGTAACAAATAATTTGAAAAGTCTAAAAGCAAAAGGTCCGTTATTAGATAATTGAAATAGAAATTGTACTTACCAAAACATAGTAGAATATACACTTCTTGTAGGTCACACAAAATATTAGTTAAAGTAGTAAGTATTCCTTACTTCATGATTGAAATGTTTGGTTATACATTTTATAGAAACAATATAAGTACAACATTTATTAGGTAGTAGAGCCACGCTGATTTCAGCACGAACGCGGCGGCTCGACCGGGCAGTACTACCCTCCCACAGAAGACCAACCTAAAGCGCCAGCACTGTCGTGTTTCGTTAGTGAGTGCGAGACCGGAGGCCCATTAATGCAGGGGTCACTGTTATCGTGATAACTGTGTGAACCTTACACTTCCACTATCATGCCTTTTACGTCCCCAGGTCAGCATAGCGTGGCTGTCGCTGTGGCGTCGCCATGCTGCATTGTCTTCATTCGCAGTGTGTATGGCGACCATCGCTCTTGGTGCTCCATGCTTTCCATCAGGCGGAATAGAGTCACTTTGGTAGGCTTCTATAAAAAAAAATTGAATCATTATACGCATATACTGTGTACTGGTATGGTGACTTGACAACATAATCTCATACTCGAGCACTTCACGAAATACAACGTCATTCATAAGATGTCCAACCACCTTATAAAGATCAGGTCCCGAAAACCACATTTAGTAGTGCACTACAGAAACGACGTCGCCATCTTACCTTCATAAATCTGTACACCTAAGACTAGGTGTTAGTTTAGATTGTCTTATATAAGACACTACATCACAAACTTAAATACAACCGAGAGAACTGAAAACCTACCTAACCGTAACTAGTTTAAAGTTGAAATTTGTTAGTCCATTATTATTACAGAGTTAGGTGAAGTGTTCTAATGGATTCCAAATACATTAGTGTTTGTGCGAGTCTTGACATACGAATGGAGAAAATAAATAAATTGCGGCTGTAAATCAAAATGGCAGTTTGAAACTGTATCATCTTATATGTATGATAGTTGTATGATTTAAATATCGTTTCGTATCCACGGTAAGCCTTTAACATTTTTAAATTAGTTGCCCAGACTGATTGATCGACTCATTCATGTAGAATTTAAACCAATCATTTGACAGCTGCTACTTTTTAACTGTGCAGTGAGCACTTACAATACATTTTTCTTGGAAATTTCACCTTTTAGAGGGTAACATTAGGAACGAAACATTGCGTAGTGCGTTTTTCTTCAAAGTCAGAAACTGAAATTAAGTTATTGAACTCTTGAACGAATCCGAAGTCAATATTTATTCAAATAAGTTCACCATTATCTTTTAATGACAACGGTTTAACAATTTTTAAATGTTACACAGTTAACACAATTGTAACACTCACATACTTTGTTATAGAGACGGTCATTAGTGGTCTCTTGCAATTTAAAAGGTGTTAATAGCAAGAGATCCATCGAAACTTTATTGTCAGTATGTTCAATCTCAATTGCCCTTCAAATAGACTTACAAATCACACGAAATAATAAAGAAAAATGCGTAGAATAAAGACTACTATTTAGGTCAGCAGTGTTGTTCACCTGGTGAAATTCCTCAACAGTAGAGAAAACCGCTTCCATTAATACTTTTCTATACGAAATACAGGGCAAACAAGTTGATGGACCTGATGGTAAGGGATTACGATCGCTCATAAACACCTGCAACGCCACTCTTGAGAGCCTCTTCCTTAGTTTTGTGGTGGTAAACGAGAGTTCCAGTCATCTCATTGACTCGGTACAAAAACTATAAAAAAATTGCTTCTCAGCGGTTCTCTAAAAATTGGTTGCGATAAAGTATCACATAGTGTTTATTTCTTAGTATGAAATGTTATACTTAAAATCTTATGAGTGACGGAGAGAGTGAGACTGCCAGAGAAGCCTTAACCACTGCTTCTTGTCCCCCTCCCCACATGAGAAGTGTGAAGAACAGTCTTAATGCAGCAATGTACTGGTTTCTCTTAAACCGAGGTTTCTATGAGTAGTCACTCATCACCAGGTGACCCGTGATCTCGTCAAATCTCTAGAGGTATCATAGAAACATACATCACAATCCCTTCGGTGAAAATAGATTGTATATAAATTTAAAGTGACAGTGCTCAAAGTATCTGTCATCTCTTATATGATTCGATAAATGGACAGGATATTTTGCTAATACCACTTAAGTTTAGTAGCTTGATCATAAAAGGCTATGTGTGTAACTCTCCGTCACTCACTCAGCAACTTCGCTTACAGTTTACGAGTAGTTCAAGGCATTTGTCATATTTCTGATGGTTGTTCTTCTATTATGAGTATTGTCGGGAGTACAAACATAGTCAAAGGGTATTACAGGTTTTTACATCATTTTCCAGATTTAATAAACAAATATTTTTCGACAAGGGTAAAAGAGGTAGTAGAGCCACGCTGATTTCAGCACGAACGGGCCGGCTCGACCAGGTCAGTACTACCCTCCCACAGAAGACCAACCTAAAGCACCAGCATCCGTGTTGTGTTTCGTTGGTGAGTGTGAGACCGGAGGCCCATTGATGCAGGGGTGACAGTTATCGTGGTAACTGTGTGGTAAAGCAGCTCACAAGGCCGCCATACTGTGGGTCTCCATACTGCATTGTCTGCATTTGCAATGAGTATGGTGACCACAACTCTTGGATTCTATTCATGCTTTCCATCAGGCAGAGTAGAGTCACTTTGGCAGGCTCTTAATATAAAATAGAAAAAGTAAAGACTGGTCACTTGACGGTAAGTGACTATTGTCGACATGGAAATTATTCAAAACAACAAATAGGGCTCATTTTGACTTTTTTACAAAGGATGTTCACATTATCTTTTATTTTTTTATACACACTTTTAAGTGTTCAGTTATATACTTAGGATGTTTATGAGCTCTGAAGTGGGTGGCAAAAAAGTAATGTTTTTCATTGAGTGAGTGAGGCTACCAGAGAAACCTCAAACTGACCTTACCATCAATAGTTTTTATGAGTTGCAGTAGTCGCTCATTACCAGATGGCCTGTGATCTCGTCAAATATCGATAGGTACCATAAAAGCATAAATCAAAATAATTTCAGTGAAAATAGATGAAATAAAAATGTGTCTCGGTACCGTGTTGACTTACTGTGTAAGTTGTTTGTTTCAGAAATGTTTGTAAAATGTAAACTAAAGCAATTTATTACCAGCTCGGACTGTAGATCTGGTCGCGTTGATTGCGAAACACCAATTTATTTATTGTCGTTGTTCCTAATCCCTTAATATATCGCCGGGGACGATTCTAGACCTTTCAGACTTAAGACGAAAGAAAGAATAAGCCGTTCTACATCGTAAGAAATGATATTAGAAACGGGAAACATAGAGTTTGAAAGTTTTTAATACGTATTGAGATGTAGATAAAAACATATATACATATATTGTATATACGTTTAATACGCCTCTGTCTGCCCTTCGAACAGAAAAGATGTGACTGCTTGTATGTAAAAGGATAGAGCTTTTTCATTTTAGTGTACAACATTATAATTGAAAATATCGCTGTCTTATAGCATGATTAATTTATTTTCATTTTTGTATTGTATATTCCACAATGGTACCGTTATAATCAGTTTCTATCTAAAGGCAAATATGTAAAACGTCATTTTAAATACGGATTTAAATATTTTATTTTTGGACTTGTTGAAATTTGGCCGTACATTTTTAAGATACCGTAGAATTATGTCTAAAGTTTATCTCTCATAAAGCCTTATAGACTAAAGAATTCCTCGACTTGAATGTTGGATAAAAACTCTAAAGACTACGAGTAGTTTTTTATGTATTGTTTTTAAGTTTATTTATGTTGAACTTGGTTAAATGTTTATAGAGAACTACTTAGAAAATATAAAACTTTTGAGATACATTTTGATTTAATTTGTTATATAATCATATTTTTAATAACGAAAACCTGTAGGAATTAAGTAGACAGTAAGACAAAGGCATCCATATTCAGCTTTGTCATGACGATGAAATGAATTTGGGTGTTCGGTATTTGCTGTTCTTTGTATTCGTTTCTTGTATGTTTGTAAAGTCCCTAACGACACAGGATTTATTCGTAGTATGGACGGAGTAAACTCTCTAAGAAAGGACTCCATATTACGATGTCCAAAGAAAGAGTTTTCTGTCTATCTATCTACTTCAAGAATTTAGAAAGTTTGGGTCTAGTGTTAAGGTTGATTAAATGATATAAATATGTAGAAGTTTTTCGAAACATATTGTGGGATTGACGTGGTTTGGATCTGCTGTACACATTATTTATTCTACGCGTAGATTATTTTGTTTATAAGTAAATCTTAATTTAATTTATAGCCACACTAGCTTTTGCCCGTGGTTTCGCCCACGTGGAATTTGGTCTGCCACATTAAGTTTCGTAACAGATATTTTTTTTTAACATGAACAAAAATCCTACCATTTTTGTGCAACTTCAATATTTTGTCATGTATGACCAAAATGACATAAAATCATTACAAATTTTAGCCTACATGTTACTTCGATGTATAACCTATATTACTGTAAAGTTTCATCCAAATCCGTCCAGAGGTTTTTTGAAAGAGTAACAAAAATCTCACACAGTACTCATAAACTTTTGCATTTATAATATTAGTATCATTTGACTGCATGGATGGCGTACTGTTTTTAGCGGTCGCCACGCTGTTCTCTACTACACTGAGCGTTGTGGGTTCAAACAATACACGGGACAACGCTGTGTGTGATCCACTAATTGTTGTTGTGAGTTTGAGTGTTCTTTGTGTATGTTCCTTGTATGTATGTTAAATTTTTCTAATGAGAGCGATGTATTATAAAAAAAATGATTGATTTTTAGTTAGCATTTAGTTAGTTATTACGGATTAATTTAATATTTTCGTGTCAATTTCAGTTTTCAAAGTAATTAAAGAATAAATAGTCAAACCAATTTAGTTAAACGTCCTCACGTGGTCGGCCGAGCTCGCACATTTCAATAAAATAAATATTTCAAATGAAACGAAGTTCATTTTAGTGTTCACAGCGAAAATGTTTCAATTTGAAGGCACTTCACTCCATTATATGCACCCAAACTTTCATTCCATAGAATAGGGAGCTGTTTATACAATTTGTTGAGTAAACTCGTTGGTGAACTGCATTTTACTTTGTTTGAATTTATGCTATTTTAGGCTGTGTTATCGTTTTTATTTGTTTGTGTTATAATTGTGGTTGGATGAAATATTTCTGCTCACTGTTGAGAGAATATTTGTTGTGGAATTTTGCTATTTATTATTGTGGATTAAGCTTTTGAGTTGTTTGCTGCTAGCTAGCTGCAGATTAAGTTTGTAACTATTAATAAAATAATAAAAATATATTAAAATATTCAACAGTTTCTAGTAATTAGTCTTTGTAAGTTCAAAGTCTTGCAAACGCTCTGATTGTAATGACTGGCACTATTCACTCAGTTCAGTTTCGACTAATTATTGACATCCAATATGTCTCTACTATCTATTATCATTCCAGTATACGTTGTGGATCTCATTACACTGAAGGGATTGGCATAAGTCGATTACACAATCGATGGTTTATAAGATTATCAAATCGATATCTATTTTGGGAAGACTGTTATATGTATTATATATTTGAGATAGATGTTAATACCAAAAGTTAGGCTAATTAGTTGGGAATACGGGAACACTTTACTTGCTTAGTGAAATGCAATAAGAAATTGCCATAATAACTTTCTATAAGGAAACAGTTTCACTCTGGTCACGTTGGTTTAACGATGACGAAGCATAACTCTGCCACGATTACTTATTATCTTAATTTCCTCAATAATTAATGTTAATACTAACTAACTGCCTCGTTGGTCTAGCGATTAGCGTGTGTGACTGCCGATAAAGAAATCAAGAGGTCTCGTGTTCGATCTCTAGATCGGGTTAAAAAGCGATATTAAGTCGTGTCGGATAGATGTCTCAACAGATTGTGAGAGTAAGGGAACTTGTGTAGTTGGTTGTTCTCCATTGAGACTGACCGCCGTGGTCAAATCAGCTAAGAGAACATATACATGTACTAACATGTACCTGAACAAAACTCACATCCATTTAGGCGAAATTCAAATGAAAGACGCCTTAATATAATGCTACTTCTAAATACAATTTTCATACTTTGTTTGAAGTATTACCCCGGGGAATTGAACTGTAACGTCGAATGTGAATTTTGTTGGGCGCAGTGAGCTCTTTAATTTAGCAGTATTAGGCGCAAGAGAAATCTGTGCTAATGAGTCGACACGGTAATTAGTCATTTATTCAGTCAGTGAGTTACCTTGAGTCGGTGGATGAGGGTTGGGATACTTTGGCCCGTTTAACTTACAACTCTCTCTTTATATGTGATTGTGGGGTTTGAAATAATAAACGGTGAACAAAAAGGGTACCTCCAGGTTTATTTATGTTATATAGGTGCTTGTACGTGATTAAATTACGCAGATTCGGAGATTAAATTAACAGACTGATTACAGTCACGTAAATCATGTTTATTTGGCTTTGGTTACAATTAAATTGGTTTGGATTTGATTGTCTTTGGTTACTTGATATGTTTTTTTGCTTTTCACTAAGTTATTGATAGAAAAAAGGTTTTCATACTGCGAAACAAAGGTATCAGTATCATTGTCATACAGTGTTGCCATATATATTTTGTTGAAGTTAATGCTACAAATACACACAACATACGTTGAAAAATTGTATTTTGTTCCATTTTCAAACTATAATATACCGATTTTTTCATACACCATACGTACATTAAATATGTTTAAAAAAGGAACGCTGTATTGGTTATATAAAAACCATTAAAAGTTCACATATTGTCGATCAGCAGGCGGTGCAGTCAGCGGCGGACCTAAAACCAAAGCTAAAAGTGCATGCAACATGGAATTCTTCCAATAGGGTCACCGTTCACAGCAACCTAAGTTGAATATTTAGCAGAATCATTTCTTCACACACTAAAACGTATGCTTACAAAAGAGTTGGGTGGCAACCCTTGCCGTTATTTTCCTTGTCTTTTGTTTTGGTACGCCATCTTATATTTGTTCCTACAATTAAAGTCTGTTCTGTCAGGTCATTATTCACTTTTTTTGTTTACAATAATTAATTACATCATTAATTTAAAAATTAATGATCCCTAAGGGGATTAATGAGAAAACCCTGCGAAAATATTATTAATAATAAAATAAAATATTCTTTATTGTTTCTTAATAATAAAATATACATGGTTGGAGGCCCTAGACCCTACACTAGGATTCTCTGTGTTGTGAGGTCTAGACTAGTTCTAGTGTGGTGTGTTTTATGTGATGTCATGAGGTAAGATGTGATGATGAGTGTGTGTGTATTGATGTGATGTGATGTAGTGGGGTGTGTTTTGATGTGACGTTATGAGGTGAGACGTGTTGATGTGGTGTAGTGTTCGAATGTGATGAGGTGTAATATGATGTTATTTGGTGTGATGTGGTGTGCTACGATGTGGTGTAATGTGGTGTGGTATAATGTATAATGAAATGAGGTGTGTTGAAATGTAATGTAGCGTAATTTGAAATGGAGTGCTGTGTGTTATATATGTATATTTACACATTACGTATGTATTTCCTAAGTAGCATTCAAGTATTATGCCAATATATTTAAAAACGTTCTGCTTTATTGTAGTCTCAGTAATATAGCGAGTTTGTTATAATTTCCTTGCAATTCTTTCTTGTTACTTTAATTTTCTTTCCTGTTACGATTTCCTGCCAAACGATTTGCGGCATATAAGTTTATCCCAGTAAGTTCTTCAGTTAGAGCGGCTGCAAGTGCAAGTTGATTGTAAAATTCTGTGAAATCTTAAAGCAACAAAGAGGATGTATAGTTGACTGACCCTAAGCAATTCAGCCTCAGCGTATAATTAATCAATAGGATATCGGAATGGACGCTTGAATGCTACTTTAGCACTTACCCGCAATAACCCACGACATTATGCCATAGTTAAGTGTGGACTGACACAAAGAAATGTGGACCAGCCTTACAACTGCCTCATCAGCTATTCCCCCGAGACGTTTAAACACCTGCACCAACAGTCTACACCTCCCACTGAGCGCTTCCGGATGTCTAGGTAAGCTTATTGTCGTAAGCAAGGTAATGAGGCTTATGTCCAGCAGTGGACTGTTAACAGTCCACTGCTGGACATAAGCCTCTTATTAGCAAGGAGCTTTTGGCCTACTATTCCACGCTGGCCGGACGGGTCAAAATAGGGTTTGTTTCAAGTTTTCCTTCTCTTTGTAATGATGTTGTCTTGCATACTTAGTTCCTTAGTCGCCTCTTACGACACCCACGGGATGAATATTGGTGGTAACACTATGTATTCTTAATCCGTCACCACACGGACAATATTTTTGTGTATACCTTATACCTGTATACCTTACAAACGCCGCGCATTAAGTATTTCTATAGTCAGAAAAACTCATTAACACTTTTCTAGTCCGACTTGGGAATGGAACTTGAGACCTCTTGATCGGTAGTCGTCTATACTAATCGTTAGACCAACGAGGCAGACAGTAGCAGGCAATATAACAGGTAATATTATAGCTGTGATAATGTTACCTGTTATATTGAAGATCGTGCTTATTTAGGTTTCCATTAGATTTGTAATTATACATTAATTTTTAGTTCTCTTTGTTAGTGTTAACGTAGTACATAGGAGGCAATCGCGCCGGCATGTTACCCAATGGTTAATGTACGATTAAGTATATTAATGTTATTGTTGACATAAAATTACTACAAATTATCTTCTTAATTTTGTTTAAAATGTACATTTAATCTGCAATAGTTTCAGTTTCGAGTCACTTTACATCCACATAATGATTACTCGTGTATTATATTATGTACAATCTACTTATTTTTTGATAATTCATTATTGTTAAAGGTACTGTAGTTTGACAGTTCTGTCGTTGACAGGTGTTCACTAAACTTGTGATCAAACGTTGATTCAAGACGAACACTGGGGAAAAAGTACACAATATAAACCGTTATTTTAGTACAAAATACCTTCTAGAAATATTGTTATACGTAAATAATGTAATAACATTACCTTTTATATGAAAAACCTAAGTGTTTATGTATGATACAGAACTCACGGGCTTTAATACAAGCGATATTTTAAATGACACTGTGTTATTTGTCTTAGATTATTATTCCATTCTATGTTATTAAAAATAGAGTCCTTGTCCACTTCAAAGCATAAATTGTTCTTTGTCAGTACATTTTTGTTAACATCTTCGTCAACATTGACTTCGGCACTTTTCCAAACCAAGTTAAACCAGGGCTTTTAGGTTCGATTTCCACTCAAGACAAATTATATTGTTAAATTTTCGTGTGTAATTTATCTATAATATAGATGTTCATGTGGTAAGAGATTAAGAATACCAAGAATACCCCTATTCATCCCATGGGTGTCGTAAGAGGCGACTAAGAAAGTAAAATTTGCAAAACAACATCACTGTAAAGAAAAGGAAAATTTAGAAAAAAAACATATTCCAACCTGTCTGACCAGTGTGATATAGTAGACCAGAACCTCCTTTCTAAGAAGAAGCCTATGTCCAGCAGTGAACTATTAGAAACTGTTGATAATGATTATATATGTATTTAGATGTGTACCAGCAGTTTAGCTACCTGAACACAGACACGGCTTCGTTTTTTTTAGAGCCTGCCAAAGTGACTCTACTCTGCCTGATGGAAAGCGTGCATAGAATCTAAAAGTTGTAGTTACCATGCTCATTACAAACGCTGACAATGCGGCCTTTAAAGTTGCTTTTTTACGCCTCACTTGGGGACGTAGCATTGTATTACACATACTTACCACGACAACTATCAGCCTTGTATCAATGGGCCTCGGGTCTCGCCAACGAAACACGAAAGCACGGATGCTCTCGCTCTAGGTTGATCTTCTGGGAGGGTAGTACTACCCCGGTCGAGCCGGCCCGTTCCTGCTGAATTCAACGTGGCTCTACTATCTTAAAAAGTTTGCAATCAGACGGCCACGTATGTAATGTCTCGAGTTATGATTATAATAAAGTTATGTCGGTACTTACCAGTTATTTAATATAGTTTCTGTAGGACCATGAAACTACATTGAACCTACTTATTTACACAGAATGTACGCATAAAAATGCATCTCATGTCACTTTATTGCCATATTTAATATAATATATCGATAATAGTTTTCAATGCTATCGTGTAAATTATTCAAAGAGCCATAAAAATGAATAAGTATGAGCGGCAAATGGTTCAGCGTCTGCAGTCGATAGACAAGCCCCATTACGAGAAATTGTTCTATTCTGAGACATCGAAATTGTCCTTAAAAGCATGCACTATGTTACAGGGCTGTCCAAAATGTAGTTAATTTAATTCATTTATTTTTATTAGTACTACGTTTATAATATTTATTTTCTTTATTTATTTTTTATGGCATAGACGACAAACGTTTAGGTGTGTCACCACGGTAAGCGAAAACCGACACCTGTGGAACCTATGGAAGCCTGCTAGCTAGCTTTTGAGTGGCACCATCCAATATAGAGCTATTATATCTATCTCTCTCTGATCGTTACTTGATGTGTGACTAAAATCTAGTAAAAAACCTCAACAACAACACCAGAGACACCATTCTGATGTTGGCATTATTACTATCCTTGTAGGCACTCTATCAGCTTTAGATAATTCAGCAATATAGCAGCAAAATACTCATTGTGAAGCTGTCGCTATTTGGCATACGTGTCGACGCCCTAGAGTGGTTCAGCTCATACATCTCCGACAAAAAACAAAGAGTAGTTGTCAGTAAATCTTCGTGGTGACCTTACTTCTGTGCACTTTGGTATACCAGAGAAGCGTATTAGGTCCTACACTGTTCCTCATATATGTAAATGACCTCTGTGAACTAAAACTTCTGCAAGCTAGACTACTCACATGTTGATACGGCAATTGTCTTTTACAGCAAAAATTGAGATAAGGTTCGGGTGATGCCTGAGGGTAGTTTATGGCTCGTTTCTGATTGTTAACAACGAAATCTATTAACGCTAAATATAGGTAAGACCAAAGCAATCAACTTTTCGATCACTAAAAGAACATCCCCGCACCGTGGTTTTGGGCTGGGACTCCATATGTGCATGGACTGAAACTTCTGTGATTGTCCACAGATAGCACAAACTACTATCATCAAATATCTGAGTCTGTGCTTGGACAGTCATCTCACGTGGTCTAGACATCCGGAAGCGCTCAGTGGGAGGTGTAGACTGTTGGTGCAGGTGTTTAAACGTCTCGGGGGAATAGCTGATGAGGCAGTTGTAAGGCTGGTCCACATTTCTTTGTGTCAGTCCACACTTAACTATGGCATAATGTCGTGGGTTATTGCGGGTAAGTGCTAAAGTAGCATTCAAGCGTCCATTCCGATATCCTATTGATTAATTATACGCTGAGGCTGAATTGCTTAGGGTCAGTCAACTATACATCCTCTTTGTTGCTTTAAGATTTCACAGAATTTTACAATCAACTTGCACTTGCAGCCGCTCTAACTGAAGAACTTACTGGGATAAACTTATATGCCGCAAATCGTTTGGCAGGAAATCGTAACAGGAAAGAAAATTAAAGTAACAAGAAAGAATTGCAAGGAAATTATAACAAACTCGCTATATTACTGAGACTACAATAAAGCAGAACGTTTTTAAATATATTGGCATAATACTTGAATGCTACTTAGGAAATACATACGTAATGTGTAAATATACATATATAACACACAGCACTCCATTTCAAATTACGCTACATTACATTTCAACACACCTCATTTCATTATACATTATACCACACCACATTACACCACATCGTAGCACACCACATCACACCAAATAACATCATATTACACCTCATCACATTCGAACACTACACCACATCAACACGTCTCACCTCATAACGTCACATCAAAACACACCCCACTACATCACATCACATCAATACACACACACTCATCATCACATCTTACCTCATGACATCACATAAAACACACCACACTAGAACTAGTCTAGACCTCACAACACAGAGAATCCTAGTGTAGGGTCTAGGGCCTCCAACCATGTATATTTTATTATTAAGAAACAATAAAGAATATTTTATTTTATTATTAATAATATTTTCGCAGGGTTTTCTCATTAATCCCCTTAGGGATCATTAATTTTTAAATTAATGATGTAATTAATTATTGTAAACAAAAAAAGTGAATAATGACCTGACAGAACAGACTTTAATTGTAGGAACAAATATAAGATGGCGTACCAAAACAAAAGACAAGGAAAATAACGGCAAGGGTTGCCACCCAACTCTTTTGTAAGCATACGTTTTAGTGTGTGAAGAAATGATTCTGCTAAATATTCAACTTAGGTTGCTGTGAACGGTGACCCTATTGGAAGAATTCCATGTTGCATGCACTTTTAGCTTTGGTTTTAGGTCCGCCGCTGACTGCACCGCCTGCTGATCGACAATATGTGAACTTTTAATGGTTTTTATATAACCAATACAGCGTTCCTTTTTTAAACATATTTAATGTACGTATGGTGTATGAAAAAATCGGTATATTATAGTTTGAAAATGGAACAAAATACAATTTTTCAACGTATGTTGTGTGTATTTGTAGCATTAACTTCAACAAAATATATATGGCAACACTGTATGACAATGATACTGATACCTTTGTTTCGCAGTATGAAAACCTTTTTTCTATCAATAACTTAGTGAAAAGCAAAAAAACATATCAAGTAACCAAAGACAATCAAATCCAAACCAATTTAATTGTAACCAAAGCCAAATAAACATGATTTACGTGACTGTAATCAGTCTGTTAATTTAATCTCCGAATCTGCGTAATTTAATCACGTACAAGCACCTATATAACATAAATAAACCTGGAGGTACCCTTTTTGTTCACCGTTTATTATTTCAAACCCCACAATCACATATAAAGAGAGAGTTGTAAGTTAAACGGGCCAAAGTATCCCAACCCTCATCCACCGACTCAAGGTAACTCACTGACTGAATAAATGACTAATTACCGTGTCGACTCATTAGCACAGATTTCTCTTGCGCCTAATACTGCTAAATTAAAGAGCTCACTGCGCCCAACAAAATTCACATTCGACGTTACAGTTCAATTCCCCGGGGTAATACTTCAAACAAAGTATGAAAATTGTATTTAGAAGTAGCATTATATTAAGGCGTCTTTCATTTGAATTTCGCCTAAATGGATGTGAGTTTTGTTCAGGTACATGTTAGTACATGTATATGTTCTCTTAGCTGATTTGACCACGGCGGTCAGTCTCAATGGAGAACAACCAACTACACAAGTTCCCTTACTCTCACAATCTGTTGAGACATCTATCCGACACGACTTAATATCGCTTTTTAACCCGATCTAGAGATCGAACACGAGACCTCTTGATTTCTTTATCGGCAGTCACACACGCTAATCGCTAGACCAACGAGGCAGTTAGTTAGTATTAACATTAATTATTGAGGAAATTAAGATAATAAGTAATCGTGGCAGAGTTATGCTTCGTCATCGTTAAACCAACGTGACCAGAGTGAAACTGTTTCCTTATAGAAAGTTATTATGGCAATTTCTTATTGCATTTCACTAAGCAAGTAAAGTGTTCCCGTATTCCCAACTAATTAGCCTAACTTTTGGTATTAACATCTATCTCAAATATATAATACATATAACAGTCTTCCCAAAATAGATATCGATTTGATAATCTTATAAACCATCGATTGTGTAATCGACTTATGCCAATCCCTTCAGTGTAATGAGATCCACAACGTATACTGGAATGATAATAGATAGTAGAGACATATTGGATGTCAATAATTAGTCGAAACTGAACTGAGTGAATAGTGCCAGTCATTACAATCAGAGCGTTTGCAAGACTTTGAACTTACAAAGACTAATTACTAGAAACTGTTGAATATTTTAATATATTTTTATTATTTTATTAATAGTTACAAACTTAATCTGCAGCTAGCTAGCAGCAAACAACTCAAAAGCTTAATCCACAATAATAAATAGCAAAATTCCACAACAAATATTCTCTCAACAGTGAGCAGAAATATTTCATCCAACCACAATTATAACACAAACAAATAAAAACGATAACACAGCCTAAAATAGCATAAATTCAAACAAAGTAAAATGCAGTTCACCAACGAGTTTACTCAACAAATTGTATAAACAGCTCCCTATTCTATGGAATGAAAGTTTGGGTGCATATAATGGAGTGAAGTGCCTTCAAATTGAAACATTTTCGCTGTGAACACTAAAATGAACTTCGTTTCATTTGAAATATTTATTTTATTGAAATGTGCGAGCTCGGCCGACCACGTGAGGACGTTTAACTAAATTGGTTTGACTATTTATTCTTTAATTACTTTGAAAACTGAAATTGACACGAAAATATTAAATTAATCCGTAATAACTAACTAAATGCTAACTAAAAATCAATCATTTTTTTTATAATACATCGCTCTCATTAGAAAAATTTAACATACATACAAGGAACATACACAAAGAACACTCAAACTCACAACAACAATTAGTGGATCACACACAGCGTTGTCCCGTGTATTGTTTGAACCCACAACGCTCAGTGTAGTAGAGAACAGCGTGGCGACCGCTAAAAACAGTACGCCATCCATGCAGTCAAATGATACTAATATTATAAATGCAAAAGTTTATGAGTACTGTGTGAGATTTTTGTTACTCTTTCAAAAAACCTCTGGACGGATTTGGATGAAACTTTACAGTAATATAGGTTATACATCGAAGTAACATGTAGGCTAAAATTTGTAATGATTTTATGTCATTTTGGTCATACATGACAAAATATTGAAGTTGCACAAAAATGGTAGGATTTTTGTTCATGTTAAAAAAAAATATCTGTTACGAAACTTAATGTGGCAGACCAAATTCCACGTGGGCGAAACCACGGGCAAAAGCTAGTGTGGCTATAAATTAAATTAAGATTTACTTATAAACAAAATAATCTACGCGTAGAATAAATAATGTGTACAGCAGATCCAAACCACGTCAATCCCACAATATGTTTCGAAAAACTTCTACATATTTATATCATTTAATCAACCTTAACACTAGACCCAAACTTTCTAAATTCTTGAAGTAGATAGATAGACAGAAAACTCTTTCTTTGGACATCGTAATATGGAGTCCTTTCTTAGAGAGTTTACTCCGTCCATACTACGAATAAATCCTGTGTCGTTAGGGACTTTACAAACATACAAGAAACGAATACAAAGAACAGCAAATACCGAACACCCAAATTCATTTCATCGTCATGACAAAGCTGAATATGGATGCCTTTGTCTTACTGTCTACTTAATTCCTACAGGTTTTCGTTATTAAAAATATGATTATATAACAAATTAAATCAAAATGTATCTCAAAAGTTTTATATTTTCTAAGTAGTTCTCTATAAACATTTAACCAAGTTCAACATAAATAAACTTAAAAACAATACATAAAAAACTACTCGTAGTCTTTAGAGTTTTTATCCAACATTCAAGTCGAGGAATTCTTTAGTCTATAAGGCTTTATGAGAGATAAACTTTAGACATAATTCTACGGTATCTTAAAAATGTACGGCCAAATTTCAACAAGTCCAAAAATAAAATATTTAAATCCGTATTTAAAATGACGTTTTACATATTTGCCTTTAGATAGAAACTGATTATAACGGTACCATTGTGGAATATACAATACAAAAATGAAAATAAATTAATCATGCTATAAGACAGCGATATTTTCAATTATAATGTTGTACACTAAAATGAAAAAGCTCTATCCTTTTACATACAAGCAGTCACATCTTTTCTGTTCGAAGGGCAGACAGAGGCGTATTAAACGTATATACAATATATGTATATATGTTTTTATCTACATCTCAATACGTATTAAAAACTTTCAAACTCTATGTTTCCCGTTTCTAATATCATTTCTTACGATGTAGAACGGCTTATTCTTTCTTTCGTCTTAAGTCTGAAAGGTCTAGAATCGTCCCCGGCGATATATTAAGGGATTAGGAACAACGACAATAAATAAATTGGTGTTTCGCAATCAACGCGACCAGATCTACAGTCCGAGCTGGTAATAAATTGCTTTAGTTTACATTTTACAAACATTTCTGAAACAAACAACTTACACAGTAAGTCAACACGGTACCGAGACACATTTTTATTTCATCTATTTTCACTGAAATTATTTTGATTTATGCTTTTATGGTACCTATCGATATTTGACGAGATCACAGGCCATCTGGTAATGAGCGACTACTGCAACTCATAAAAACTATTGATGGTAAGGTCAGTTTGAGGTTTCTCTGGTAGCCTCACTCACTCAATGAAAAACATTACTTTTTTGCCACCCACTTCAGAGCTCATAAACATCCTAAGTATATAACTGAACACTTAAAAGTGTGTATAAAAAAATAAAAGATAATGTGAACATCCTTTGTAAAAAAGTCAAAATGAGCCCTATTTGTTGTTTTGAATAATTTCCATGTCGACAATAGTCACTTACCGTCAAGTGACCAGTCTTTACTTTTTCTATTTTATATTAAGAGCCTGCCAAAGTGACTCTACTCTGCCTGATGGAAAGCATGAATAGAATCCAAGAGTTGTGGTCACCATACTCATTGCAAATGCAGACAATGCAGTATGGAGACCCACAGTATGGCGGCCTTGTGAGCTGCTTTACCACACAGTTACCACGATAACTGTCACCCCTGCATCAATGGGCCTCCGGTCTCACACTCACCAACGAAACACAACACGGATGCTGGTGCTTTAGGTTGGTCTTCTGTGGGAGGGTAGTACTGACCTGGTCGAGCCGGCCCGTTCGTGCTGAAATCAGCGTGGCTCTACTACCTCTTTTACCCTTGTCGAAAAATATTTGTTTATTAAATCTGGAAAATGATGTAAAAACCTGTAATACCCTTTGACTATGTTTGTACTCCCGACAATACTCATAATAGAAGAACAACCATCAGAAATATGACAAATGCCTTGAACTACTCGTAAACTGTAAGCGAAGTTGCTGAGTGAGTGACGGAGAGTTACACACATAGCCTTTTATGATCAAGCTACTAAACTTAAGTGGTATTAGCAAAATATCCTGTCCATTTATCGAATCATATAAGAGATGACAGATACTTTGAGCACTGTCACTTTAAATTTATATACAATCTATTTTCACCGAAGGGATTGTGATGTATGTTTCTATGATACCTCTAGAGATTTGACGAGATCACGGGTCACCTGGTGATGAGTGACTACTCATAGAAACCTCGGTTTAAGAGAAACCAGTACATTGCTGCATTAAGACTGTTCTTCACACTTCTCATGTGGGGAGGGGGACAAGAAGCAGTGGTTAAGGCTTCTCTGGCAGTCTCACTCTCTCCGTCACTCATAAGATTTTAAGTATAACATTTCATACTAAGAAATAAACACTATGTGATACTTTATCGCAACCAATTTTTAGAGAACCGCTGAGAAGCAATTTTTTTATAGTTTTTGTACCGAGTCAATGAGATGACTGGAACTCTCGTTTACCACCACAAAACTAAGGAAGAGGCTCTCAAGAGTGGCGTTGCAGGTGTTTATGAGCGATCGTAATCCCTTACCATCAGGTCCATCAACTTGTTTGCCCTGTATTTCGTATAGAAAAGTATTAATGGAAGCGGTTTTCTCTACTGTTGAGGAATTTCACCAGGTGAACAACACTGCTGACCTAAATAGTAGTCTTTATTCTACGCATTTTTCTTTATTATTTCGTGTGATTTGTAAGTCTATTTGAAGGGCAATTGAGATTGAACATACTGACAATAAAGTTTCGATGGATCTCTTGCTATTAACACCTTTTAAATTGCAAGAGACCACTAATGACCGTCTCTATAACAAAGTATGTGAGTGTTACAATTGTGTTAACTGTGTAACATTTAAAAATTGTTAAACCGTTGTCATTAAAAGATAATGGTGAACTTATTTGAATAAATATTGACTTCGGATTCGTTCAAGAGTTCAATAACTTAATTTCAGTTTCTGACTTTGAAGAAAAACGCACTACGCAATGTTTCGTTCCTAATGTTACCCTCTAAAAGGTGAAATTTCCAAGAAAAATGTATTGTAAGTGCTCACTGCACAGTTAAAAAGTAGCAGCTGTCAAATGATTGGTTTAAATTCTACATGAATGAGTCGATCAATCAGTCTGGGCAACTAATTTAAAAATGTTAAAGGCTTACCGTGGATACGAAACGATATTTAAATCATACAACTATCATACATATAAGATGATACAGTTTCAAACTGCCATTTTGATTTACAGCCGCAATTTATTTATTTTCTCCATTCGTATGTCAAGACTCGCACAAACACTAATGTATTTGGAATCCATTAGAACACTTCACCTAACTCTGTAATAATAATGGACTAACAAATTTCAACTTTAAACTAGTTACGGTTAGGTAGGTTTTCAGTTCTCTCGGTTGTATTTAAGTTTGTGATGTAGTGTCTTATATAAGACAATCTAAACTAACACCTAGTCTTAGGTGTACAGATTTATGAAGGTAAGATGGCGACGTCGTTTCTGTAGTGCACTACTAAATGTGGTTTTCGGGACCTGATCTTTATAAGGTGGTTGGACATCTTATGAATGACGTTGTATTTCGTGAAGTGCTCGAGTATGAGATTATGTTGTCAAGTCACCATACCAGTACACAGTATATGCGTATAATGATTCAATTTTTTTTTATAGAAGCCTACCAAAGTGACTCTATTCCGCCTGATGGAAAGCATGGAGCACCAAGAGCGATGGTCGCCATACACACTGCGAATGAAGACAATGCAGCATGGCGACGCCACAGCGACAGCCACGCTATGCTGACCTGGGGACGTAAAAGGCATGATAGTGGAAGTGTAAGGTTCACACAGTTATCACGATAACAGTGACCCCTGCATTAATGGGCCTCCGGTCTCGCACTCACTAACGAAACACGACAGTGCTGGCGCTTTAGGTTGGTCTTCTGTGGGAGGGTAGTACTGCCCGGTCGAGCCGCCGCGTTCGTGCTGAAATCAGCGTGGCTCTACTACCTAATAAATGTTGTACTTATATTGTTTCTATAAAATGTATAACCAAACATTTCAATCATGAAGTAAGGAATACTTACTACTTTAACTAATATTTTGTGTGACCTACAAGAAGTGTATATTCTACTATGTTTTGGTAAGTACAATTTCTATTTCAATTATCTAATAACGGACCTTTTGCTTTTAGACTTTTCAAATTATTTGTTACTCACTATTGCCCAACATACAAAGAAGAAGCCACACTCCTTCTTGTCACATCTCTTCATAGTAATGCTTTAAACTGATATAACTTTTTAATTTATCAACCAATTGAGACAAAACTAACACTGTATCTTAAGTAAAGTTTATCACAATACATAAGAGAAAACTGCATCCAAACTGGTAATGCTATTTTTGAGATTAGCGTGCACAAACACGTAGACAAATATATAAGCAAACAAAAAAAAAGGCTAGGATTCATTTTTGTTATTCGTTAGTTTTTTGTTCAATGTCTTTAATGTACAAACATCAACCTCTTATATTTTTATAAGACGTCTTGATTACAATTTACAATCACATTTATGCCCTAAAAGTCCATACATTTTTCGCCTACAATTTTATTAGCACTTGAACATAGGAAAATTGAAATTATTTTGAAAGAAACGTGTTCATATCTGATTTACTTTAATACTAATGATTTAAAAGGGATATTGCTTATATGGACGGACTAGGAAAAGTAACAATTGCTGAAATAAGTCATCATTAACGTCTTCAATAGACCACTGCTTGACATAGCCTCTCCGTAGAAAAAAAGTGATAACTCATAGTGAGTTCATACTACGTTCTGGCCAGACAAGTAGGTACAATTCAAGGTCGCATAGTTTTTAATATGAACTAACCAACTCCTATAATATATAATCACAATTACATAAACGCTAAAATACATTGTCAATATCTCTCATTCCTCCACCGTGACACAATGTTCCAACCGTTAGCATTAAAGGCAGCGTGTTAGATGTGTGGGCCAGGGTAGGTGTCAGTGGCCACCGTATCTCTGCGACCACAGGTAGTCTAGATTAAACCCCTCCAGGTACTCACTGGTCAGATTAAACATCACCCGGGTGCCTCTTACACCGATTGGATTAATAGTCCATAACTTTACTAACACCTTTTTCAGATAGGTGGCATTATGAGTAAGTATTGGTTGAAATAAGTAAATTATAGGTGCACCCTGCATAGGGGTCCCACCAAGAACTTTGGACCCCAAGTCAACCTCACCTGCAAGTGGTACACCTGCTGCATCGACAGATGAGGCTCTGGCAAACAAATGATCCCGATTAGCAGCAATAGGCTTCGCTACCTACTCGTATTACGTGAGGCCAAAACAATGACCAAATGTGGGCGCGATCTCATATTACTGGCGCGGCTAATGTGGTTCCTGGCATGGGAAGAGTGGCTCGACGGCCACGAGAGGGGCGACGTGACCACCGTTAAAGTTCTGACACTGATCGGAATGACTGAAGGTGGTCAATGCTGAACACCAGCAACCGGACGGCTCGACCCGCAGACGCCAACTTATTGGGAGCGGGGGCCTTTAACCTTTGTAGGAGACTGGCCAAGAGGAGAAAACCTCTATAAAAAACCACACGGATAGGATGGCTCAGACCATATGTCCAAAAGTGCCTCCGGGTGTTCCTCTGTTACGCAGAGGGCACATGTGAAGGTTATGTCGGAGGACGACGACTCATAGGGGCGACGGGATTGCCGTCGGAAACTCTGCGTGGAGTATCTGACGGTAGTCACTGCCGAACTCCGGCAACCAATCGGCCCAACCCGTAGACGCCGAGATATCGGGAGCGGGGGACTTCTCCAACAGGAGGAAGGGTGGAGAAGTTCGCGAGGAAGAAAACCTCTATAAAAAATTACTCCTAACCCAAGCTGAGGAAGCCCGGTGAAGAGGTTAACGGCTGGGGGGGTATCCCAGTCGCTAGGGCAACACGACGTAAGCTCACGTTAAAGAGCAAACAACACAATGGACGCGACCTATAAAAACGTAGTACCCCAGGAGGGTACCGACCGCACCGCGGTCGGAGAATCCCTCAGCACTCCGGGTGATACCGGAGTGTTCAGCCCACCGTACTCTGGGGGGGCACAGTTGCGTGCAGAGCGGTGTCCGAGTCCGGGCACAACGATTGGGGCGCACACGCCCAGTTTTGTGCAACCCACAACGCCGAGTTCGGCGTCATGCCGCGCCCAGTCAGGCGAACGAGGCAGAAGAAGTAGGCGGGCGCCAACAACCGAGCGCACAACTACAGAGCATGAGCAAGAAATGGAGTGGCAGCGTGAGGATTCAGGAAATAGCGATGCCTCATCGTTCTACTCTGCCTCCGCGCGGTCATCCCAAGTCCGCAAGAGGAAGCCGAAGGGTCCAGCGGAAGAGAATCGACGCACTAAGGTTGCGCGGTCTAGACGGGGTTCAGCAAATGGCGGTAGGAGTGAATCGGGGACGGAGACGGAGACGGAACGTGCAGGTGCAGTTGGTTCATCCACTCCTCTGATCCCCTCAGAAGAAGAGCAGTGCCGCGAAAAAGCAGCAGCGGAGCTGAAAGGGCAATCCACTAACGGCATAGATACCAAAATCCGGGAGTCCCTGTCGGCAGTCAAGAAGGCTTTCGCGGGACTGAAGGGAGCCAAAGGCGGCAAAAGAACTGCCGCCAAAGAGGCTATGACGACCATCAGGGCCGGTGTGTCAGAACTCCTTATGAGAACGAACACATCAAACCTGACAGATGCAGTAGGGAGATTAGAGCGAGAGAACAAAACACTCCGCTCCCAGATAGCCTCCCTACAAAAGGAGATGGAGAAACTCCGCCATGGGGGCCAAAAACTCCTCCAAAATAACCCGGCACAGTCCAAAGAGGGGACAGGCAGGGCCACGCCCTCTAAGGTAAGTAGCGAAGCAGCAAGCCGGTCCGTGTTGAGGCCAATACCGGACCGAGATCAATATGCGGTCACACTGGATCGTGTGTTGGCTGAAGTCCGGGCTAAAATGCTAGGGGAGCAACGTCAAGAGAGTCACTCTCCTTTAATTCGCGTAAATGAGGCCACGGGTGCAAGGGCGGTGGAGGTCAACTATCCGCCGCCAACTAAACAGAAAAAAAAGAGGAGGAGACGAAAATGGACTACCCCACAACCTCTAGCGACACATCAATCCACGGGGCAGCAGCAAATTGTGGCCACGTCGACAGAGGAAACTTGGGCCATGGTTCTTGGTCGAAAGACCAAAGCCAAGGCCGCAAAACAGGCAGCAGCCACGAGCCAGTCAAAGGGGAAGCCCCAACCTACGAGGGTTGTGCCACGGCTTCCCGCAGCTGCGGCTGTCACTGTCTCCGTACCTCCTGGATCTGAGACGAGGATAGCTACGTTAATGGAGGCCGCAAAGGCTAACATTAATCTGGGTGATCTAGGCATCACAGGCGGGCTCCGTACCAAGCGAGCGATGACCGGGGCCCTCATTTTGCAGATCCCCGGTGAAGGTAGCGCCGCTCTGGCGGACAAATTGGCAGCACGCCTACGGGAGGTACTGTCCAGCACGGACGCTATCATTGCGCGTCCTTGTAGGGCAGGTGACCTACGGGTGTTGGACTTAGAAGAGTCCATCACCCAAGCTGAGGTCGCCAAAGCTATAGCAGCGGCGGGGGAATGTCCCATTTCCGACGTCAAAGTTGGAGATATCCGTATTTCTTCGTCACGGCTGGGTACGGCTTGGGTCCGCTGCCCGCTTGCGGCGGTTCGCAAAATTGCGAACGCCAAACGGGTGCAAGTGGGTTGGGTCTCGGCCAGGGTGGAGGTATTAGCAGCACGGCCGCTGCAGTGTTATCGGTGTCTCGAATTGGGGCATGTGAGGGCGAAGTGTCCCAACGAGACAGACCGCGGTGCGCAGTGCTACACGTGCGGTGGCATAGGCCACGTGGCGCGCGCATGCACCGCAAAAGCGCCCAGGTGCCCTGTCTGCTCGGACCTTGGCCGTCCCGCGGATCATCGGCTGGGGAGCAAGAAATGTTCTCCACCGAAGAAAAAGAAAAGGGAGCTACAGACAGCCCCCGCTCCAGTCTTGGCGAGAACTGACAATAGTCAGCACCCGCTGACTACAAGAATGCCACAGCCGGCAACCCGTCCGGCAGAGGAGGTAATGGAGTCTTAAAATTCATGCCTCCCCAGAAAGTTTTGCAGGGTAACCTCAATCATTGCCGCGCAGCGCAAGATCTGCTGATGCAGATACTCGCTGAGCGGTCGGTTGCCCTAGCGGTGATGGCGGAGCCGTACTGTGTCCCGGATCACCCTCGGTGGTTCGGGTCGTTTGACGGCACTGCCGCTATCTTCTGGGCAGGGGTCGAAAATGGCCTCCACTGTACCCTCCTTCAGCGAGGACTGGGGTTTGTGGCAGTTGAATGGGGCCCCATGGTCATTGTGGGCTGCTACATATCGCCGAATTGCGGCCTCCCCGTATTTGAGGCGTACCTGGACGGCCTCAGGAGCTGCATTTGCACGTACCTGTATCGTCCGGTACTTGTCCTGGGCGATTTCAACGCCCGCTCCACACAGTGGGGAGATCGTCTGGACAACGTGAGAGGAGATACACTCGTTGAGTGGGCGGCGGGACTGAACCTCGGTATTGTGAACCGCGGCTCAGTGAGCACCTGCGTGCGATGGCAAGGGGAGTCAATTGTCGACCTGACGTGGGCGACTCCCCTTGGTATCGAGCAAGTGTCAGGATGGAGGGTGGCAGAAGAGGTGGTCACTTTGTCGGACCACCGCCACATCGTCTTCGATGTGGTCATCTGCCGCCCGGCCGCAGGCCTAGACCACCGCTGTAGCTACCCTCCGCGACGATGGTCCCTCAAGCGGATGAACCGAGATATGCTCGTCGCCGCAGCCATCGTCGCAGATTGGCCAGGGGAAGAAGAACGGGTCTCGTCTGATCCAGAAGCGCAGGCGGCCTGGTTCCGTGGCGTTATGACTGACGTCTGTGACGCGTCGATGCCACGGGTCAGACCGGGAGGCAGGAGGGGTTCTGTGTACTGATGGACAGCGGAACTCGAGCAACTTCGCACAGCGTGCTCGAGAGCCCGTCGCCGGTTTCAAAGAACCCGAAGAAGACGGCGAGCCACAGCCGAGGAGATTGCCGAAGTGAGGCGGGAGTATGGCGCCGCAGCAAAAGCTGTAAGCCTTGCAATCGCGGAAGCCAAGGCTCGGTCTTGGAAGGAGCTCATACAGGGACTAGACAGGGACCCATGGGGGCGCCCTTATAAACTTGTATTGGGCAAGCTCAGACCGTGGGTCCCACCACTGACTCAGACCCTGGATCCTGTATTCGTGGGCAGAGTCGTAGATACTCTCTTCCCCAGGGACCAGGGTAGTCCCTCGTGGCCTCCATTGCTGTCGGATTCCACTATGTGGTCCGACGACTTTGAGGTGACGGAGGATGAGCTGGACCGAGCCATGAAGCGACTCGCCGCCCGCAACACCGCTCCTGGCCCGGATGGGATTCCGGGTCGAGCATGGGTGTGCGCTTCGGTGATCCTAGGGAATAGGTTGAGGCAACTGTTTACCAGCTGCCTCCGTAACAGCGTATTCCCTTCCGGCTGGAAGGAAGCCAGGCTGGTACTCATCCAGAAACCTGGCAGGGCTGCAGATACTCCCTCGGCGTTCCGACCTATATGCCTGTTGGACGAGGCGGCGAAACTCTTTGAAAGAGTTATCGCCGCCCGTATCAGCCGACACCTGTCGCTAGTGGGCCCTGACTTATCAGACAACCAATTTGGTTTTCGAGAGGGACGTTCAACGCTCGACGCGATCGACCGCATCCGCTCCTTATCGGAAGAGGTTGTCTGTCGGGGGGGAGTGACGTTGGCCGTCAGTCTTGATATAGTCAACGCCTTTAACTCCCTGCCGTGGTGGGT
Organism: Hypercompe scribonia; assembly: GCA_949316085.1. Classification (NCBI taxonomy): domain Eukaryota; kingdom Metazoa; phylum Arthropoda; class Insecta; order Lepidoptera; family Erebidae; genus Hypercompe; species Hypercompe scribonia. Next base: position 1,528,429 of record OX438984.1, on the reverse strand, counting down.
AATTAGAGAGGCACTGGTATATCACCAATTGCCCCTCTACTTGCAGCACATCATCGGGGCCTATCTTCGCGATAGGTCCATATCCTATGTAGGTCGGGACGGTGAAGTACTTCAAAGGGAGGTCACATGTGGGGTTCCCCAGGGGTCGGTCTTAGGACCCCTTTTGTGGAACCTCGCATATGATGCGGTCCTGAGGACCAGTCTACCCCTTGGAGTGAGTGTCGTCTGCTACGCGGACGACACTCTAGTACTAGCTAGGGGGTATGGCTTCCAAGAAGTCCTGGAGCTCACCGAGTTAGGGGTGACCTGTGTCGTCCAAAAGATCAGCGATTTGGGTCTACGGGTTGCACCTCATAAGACGGAAGCCCTGTGGTTCCTCAGGAAACGCGGAGGTGTCGTTCCTACCAGCTCGTTTATAAGAGTGGAAGGAGCGGAGGTCGAGGTCGGTCGACACATTAAGTACCTCGGCCTAACCTTGGACAGTCGCTGGAGCTTCGAGGAGCATTTCGAGCGGATGATCCCACGAGTTCGGGGGGTGGCGGGCTCCCTACAAAGGCTGTTGCCTAACATAGGGGGCCCGCGAGAAGAAGTGCGCCGCCTCTACTGTGCGGTGCTACGATCCATGGATCCTCTCTACGGAGCGCCGATATGGGCCAAGCGCATATCGGCCTCCTCCCGCTGCAGAGCTAAGCTCAATCGAGCGCAGCGGGTAGCGGCCATTCGGATCGTACGAGGATACCGCACCATCTCGTCTGAGGCGGCAACAGTCCTGGCACGTTTTCTGCCCTTTGATATCCTGGCCGATATGGACGCGAGGATCTATGACCGTATTCGCGCTATCCGCCGGGATGAGAGTGGGGAAGACCAGGACGAGCTCGAAATGCGGCAGAGCGCCCACCGACAGGCATTGACACAATGGCGCGCGCGGCTAGAACAGCCACAAAATGCGCGCCAACGCGCTGTCGGTGCCGTTCTGCCCAACCTCGAAGCTTGGGTAGGTAGGGAGGGAGGTCGCGTCACCTACCGACTGACGCAGATACTCACCGGGCATGGTTGCTTCGGTGAGTATCTGAATAAGATCGGACGCGAGGAGACGGCACACTGTCACCACTGCGCAGCCGACTGGGACTCCGCCCAGCATACGCTGGAAGACTGCCCCGCGTGGGCATCTGAACGCGGAGCCCTAGTCGATAAAATAGGACGAGACCTATCGCCGCCAGCAATCGTTGCTGCCATGCTGGCGGGTGAGGAAAGCTGGGCCGCAGTGGTCTCTTTCTGCGAAACTGTTATGCTCCAGAAAGAGACCGCTGAACGGGATCGAGAGAGGGCCGATCCCGAACGAAGAAGACGCCGGCGGCGTTATGAGCCGCCGACGGGACCGCGAGTCGCCAGAGAGTGGGGTCCTCTGGTGGCGGATTAGTTGCTGCGGTCTGCGATGGAATGATTTGTTTCGGCCTGGTAGCAAAAATGCGATCGGGTCGCAACAAATTATAACAACCGGACTGATAGGTGGGGTTGCCTTTATGGCGTCCCCAGGATAGGGTCTGACTAGGCGCGGCGTTGATTCTGGAGGGGACCTGAAATAACATGGTCCGGGTCCCCTTCAGAGAAGGACGCCTGAGACCGGCCGCCGGGGTGGTTTTTAGTGGAAACACCACATACTCCTGGCTCCTGCGTCCCCAAGGAGTCGGAGATCCGAAGGGATTTTCCACCCCGACAACAAAAAAAAAAAAACAAAAAAAAAAAAAAAAAAAAAAAAAAAGGTAGTAGAGCCACGCTGATTTCAGCATGAGCAGGTCGGCTCGACCGGAGCAGTACTACCCTCCCACAGAAGACCAGCCTAAAGCGTCCGTGTTGTCGTGTTTCGTTGGCGAGTGTGAGACCGGAGGCCCATTGATATAGGGGTGACAGTTATCGTGGTAACTATGTAAGCCTTACACTGACACGATGACTGTCGTGCCTTTTACGTTCCCAAGCAGGGTGTGAAAAAGCGTCTCCCAAGGCCGCCATAGTGTGAGTCACCATACTGCATTCTCTCCATTTGCAATGAGTATGGTGACCATAACTCTTGGATTCTATTCGTGCTTTCCGTCAGGGAGAGTAGAGTCACTCTGAGAGGCTCTTAATATAGATATAACATAGAATTTCATTTCCAACCAGAACAAATTACAATTAATAATAATCCCACACCTCTCACACACGGTCGTCTTATCACAAAATAGGCAGAATGTTCGTAAGCATTCTAATTGGAAATTTGTACTCTACGTATGTAGGTATTACAGATAAATTGCACGTAGATACAGAACTCACAATTATTCTCATAATATATTATCTGTCCTGAATGGAAATCGATAATAAATCGACTTATAATTCGTCTATCATCTTTTTCTTATTGGCTTTTTATTTTAATGTCCAACATTCCCATGTAATCCTTAAACGGCTAAATTGACAGCAAGCGTATTGCTTGCTTTAACATAAGTAAAACTAAAATTATAGTGAAAAGAATGTGACATTTTAATACGCTTCTGCTTGTCCTTTCAGGAATATAGGCATGAGTGTGTATACACCCTTTGACTGTCAAACAGTAAAACAAATATAAAATAAAAGACTTGAAATCGACCTTAGATACTGTATAAAAATACTTTTCTAGATTTTATTTAACCACTTAGCGGAAGTGGAGTACGAAGAATTAAAGATTTCTAGCACTAATACCTATATTGTGAGTTGTATGAGTGAACAAACGGACGAAAGGACATTATGAAACTTTTCTATGAAAGTATGGGTTTCTTTATATTTTTTTTTATATTAAGAGCCTACCAAAGTGACTCTACTCTGCCTGATGGAAAGTATGAATAGAATCCAATAGTTGTGATCACCATACTCATCACAAATGCAGACAATGCAGTATGGTGACCCACATTATGGCGGCCTTGTGAGATGCTTCTTCACACCCCGCTTGGGGACGTAAAAGGCATGACAGTCATCGTGACAGTGTAAGGCTTAAACAGTTAACACGATAACTGTCTCCCCTGCATCAATGGGCCTCCGGTCTGACACTCATCAACGAAATACGACAACATGAATGCTGGCGCTTTAGGTTGGTCTTCTGTGGGAGGGTAGTACTGCCCCGGTCGAGCAGGCCTGCTCGTACTGAAATCAGTGTATCTCTGCTACCTAGAGACCTACCTTTCTTGCTATTTTATATACGGAACTCTAAGAAGATTATCATCGTGAATCAAATGTTTTAAAAACAAAGTTTCAAGATCATTATACACAATATGAGTCTAATCTTAATTTCCAAGTAACAGATAAGTGCGATATTACGAGAAAATCGAAATCATATTACTCAAGTTACCTAAGTATATTAAGTAAGATTATATAAACTTATCTTTACTTAGATTAGTTTACTTCGGTCAGATTAAGTACGATTCGTTTAATCAAGTTTTCAAAATACTTTTACATGTACTTGTAATTCATTTTAGGTTAAGAAAACACGAGCATGTATTAAGAAGATTGGTTAGAGAGGAATCACGGGACCCTCTCATATTGACTGACGCAGGTGACCTCTGAGAAAGGATGCTTCGGAGATTATCTGTGTATGATCTGAAAGGAGCAGATGATTAAGTGCCACCACTGCGACGACCAGCATATGGACACGGCCACCCACACGCAGAATGAAGTAGAGAGACAGAACTGGGGTGTGATATCATGGCGGCCATCGGAATAAAAATTCCTTCGTTCGGTAGCATGATTGAGGCTACAGTATGGAACGTGGAACTTCGCTGTATCCTTATGCTAGCAAATTATGATTGAAAAAGAGATGACGGTCCACCAGGTCCAGGAACGGGTCCAACACCGCGAAAGACTCGGATGCCGGAGGTGGCAGAACGATCTCTGTCTCTCTCTCTCGGGGGTCTACGGATTTTCTTCTTAGGGTCCTAGTTCCCTGGTCCTGGTCTACTAGAAACTGAGACAGCATGTGGTTCTTGGTCGGTTCGAGTTCGGCAACCACTAAGAAGTGGTATACGCGGGTATTGTCGCAGAAAAAACGGGTTAAGGAAATAACGGTTGTTTACCAATCGTCTTAATTATTATGACGTCTAGTAAAGCGTACGACACCATTAGGACGAACCAAGTGTAAGACTCATTGTTTTTGAAATTCTCATAAAAGTGTACTGTTATGTAATTTATGGAGACAGATGTAATTCTGATGCGTCAAGCTAATCTAACTCTATCTCGGTTAAATAGAATTAATACAGAAAAGCATAAATGAAGGGATATTAAAAAAATAAACAAAAGACCTGATAATTATGTCAGAATATTTTGATATGACACTTATTTGTGTCGATCTGAGGGGCCTGTTGTTTTGCTTATTTCTATTATAATACTTTCCTAAGTCACTAGTACTCCAAAGAAATTAAAATATTAAAAATATTAAATTAGTGAACAATGTAAAATAAAAAAAAAGACTATTTGAGTACAATAACAGGATCAAGATTGGCCTTTTGAAGAATGGACCATAATTTTAAGTCGACCTGTCCATACAGATGGCATACGAGACCCAGGCATCGTGAGCTCAAACCGTCATTAGTTAAGATTAACGACCTGAAATGTGACACTACCGCCAGCAGGACATTTGGGCAAGCCGTAAGAACACTTGAAATTACCAGAAAGTAGCTAAATAAAACTTAAAATTACAAGCTTGAACTGTACTCATATTAACATGTACAAAATATCAAAACAATTGAAACACAAAATACAACAATTAATTAAATGTACATTACTTTCAAACATAACAGCAATAATATGAACATAAATACGGCATCAATCAATCATCGTCATGGTAGAAGAATTTATTTAATCCCATAACTTTATAGCCATTGACTATACGTGGCTATTGAAACTAACTATTCACCAATTTCATTACATTTCACACTTTCACACAGCTATTAAATATCAAACACATAACTGAAAAGTCGTAATAACAGAAGCAGAATTGAATTCAAAAACTTAGTGTCTCTACATTTGTTCGAGATAAGAATATCATGACCTAAAAGATTTGGCAAAAAGAACTTGTTCCCACCGAGCGTGGCAGTGACGCAGCGCCAAGATAATGAGCTCACAGGGACTTAATTAAAATTGTCTTGGTTGACTTTTCTTTTAAAATTCATTTGTGAAATGAAAATATGATAATTTTAACACAATTTCGCCTTGTGTGTGAGTTTAAATGTTGGAGTGGATTTATTTAAAAAGAACTCCCTATATTTCAGGTAACTTATGTGGTTCGCTTTTTCCGCAATATAGGAAAAGTTTCTAACTTCTGTTGCAAAGAAATAAACAGGTGCACAAAGATTTCTGAACAATGAAGCAATGTGGAAGATTCGTGAAATTCGAAATTTCTCTAATATTATCTTATTTTAATAAAATAATTTCTAAATTTCTATTGTATTGTCAAGTCAAATTAAATTTAGTGTTCATTATAACAGTATTAAATTTTAGTCTGAAATTACTAGGTTTCAGGTACGATTGATTTAATTGTGACGTTTTTCAAATAATGTTATGCAAATACTGTTTTAAGATTTTCATGATTTTCACACCTACACATAGTTTTTGTAGCACACAGATTGACAATGATGATATAAAATGAACAAATATTTTTAAATTAAACCATACTTCTTTCATTTGATATTTTTGTTGTCCTTTGTTCGTCTAATTTTAGTTACGTCAAACGAAGTATAGTTATGTATGTCCTAAGTTTTCAGCATATAAAACATCATTTAAGAATACTACACTAAGTTTTAGTGATATTAGGTTAGTTACAGAGTTAAGAACAATAGAATTTGCAATACTTTCTGGCACGATAAGGTAACTATGTAACTTGAATGTAGGGTAGACCATAAATTAGTTAACATTTGAAACAATAAAAATATTAATGTAAAAACTATTTGATGCATTATAAAAATTGTTTATTTAAAAGAAAGCTAATTGGTTGGAATTTATTTTTTAAACATTACATCGTCTAAATGACTAACATTTCAAAATTTGCACTCTTCTAAGCGAGTACCGAAATTTTCAAATACTCGTCGGCAAAGAGACCGTGAGATTGCCAATATCTTTTTGTTGATTTTTCTCTTAGTTGACATAGTGTACTTGGTTTATTGATGTAGACATGATTCGTCAAATAATCCCATAAGTCCCATAAGTAAATAAAAGTCTGCTGGGAATAGATCTGGACTTCTGAGTGGCCATGAATGTCGCCTCGTCTGGAAGTCAGCTTATCTGAAAACATGTCTTTGACCATCGGCAAGAACTCATTGAAGGTGTGATAAGTGGCTCCATCCTATTGAAACCATGATATACGATGGTAACCAGCTTTTGCCAGTTTGCGCGGGATGTTAGATTCAAATGTTAACGAATTCATGGCCCACCCTATATTACCAAGGTAGAATAAGAGTTGAAAGAATGAGATGAATAGTTTTAAATTACAAATAAAAGTCACCTACTGACTGTCATTCTTTAAGCCATAATATTTTTATTGCTTTTCATAGTTTCCTTGTACAATTTCTTTGTTTAGAGTGACTGTATTTCGTTATGTAGCCGCAGTTTTTTATTTTAGGCATCTGCAGTTACTTTATATACATAAATGCATGATATTTTAATGCCTGCAAAAACATTTGGTTTTATTAATGTAATTTTTTGGTATTACTATGTACTTCTAATCAAGATACTTAATACTCAATTACCCCAGATTACTACTTAGTAATCTAGTCTTATCCTAAAAGTGTGTGCAATACAATGCTACGATGACTGTCATGTCTCTTACGTCCCCAAGTGAGGCGTAAAAAATCGTAACAGGTCACCATAGTGTAGGTCACCATACTGCGTTGTCAGCATTCGCAATGAGTATGGTGACTACAACTTTTGGATTCTATTTGTGTTTTGCATCAAGCAGAGTAGAGGTACTTTGGCAGGCTATTAAAATAAAAAAATATAAAGGGTGAATTAGGATTTAAAACAGACTTCACAGATGGTGAAGTGATTTAAGCAGTCGCCACGCTACCCTCTGCTACGCTGAGTGTTGTGGGTTCAAACCTCACACGGGAACAACTTCGTGTGATCCACAAATTGTTGTTCTGAGTCTGAGTGTTCTTTGTATCCGTTTTTTATATGTATATTTCCAAAATCCTCTGTGACACAGGATACATTCTTAAGGCTGACGTTGTTTTCTAAAAAAAAAGAATATTTATTTCATTTGATTGATAGATCTATTCTTAGGTAGATTATTTTTTTTTTTAGAAAGCACTATTTGTGGAGTAGACTGAGTACTACAATCGTGTATACTTTTTAAATAGTTCTTATTTAGTACTTTGTTTCGCTAAACGTATTTATATTGGTACAAGAATCACAAGACTTCTGTCTTCTGATTTTGAGAGATTTTTTACTTTTCTCACCAAAACATTTTAGCTTACATGTATTTAACTTTAATGCAGTCAACTTTAATGGGACCAAAGTAAATTCATTATCCTAGTACAATTTATTAACGTGTTATATATGTATATATAAACATAAAGAATAACTTTGAAGGAACAAACAAATGTTTTCTCCAGAACCATTTGCATTTAGAAGTGTATTTTTTAATTTGTTTAATTAAAAATTCCTCAAGTCTTTGTTCTGTTTCCTCAATTTTCAGGAAAATTGTTCATGATGAGAACAGTTCTCTTGAAGGTGTAATTAAGTTAATAATATGATTTTAGAACCAGGGATATACACGATGGCCGGTTGTTCGTGTAATAAATTATAGAGGCAATTTCTGTAATGTTTTTGAATTGCCAATTACGTTCTTCGGTTAGATATTACTGAAAATTAAATATAGCCTACATATATTCGTACACTTTAGCCTAAGGCCATTAAGCAGTATAATAACCTTAATTATAATCAAAACGTTTTGGTAATTAATTCATAATATCTTATCTCAAATATCTATGTTCAAATTCATTAATCTAAGAATTTCATTATCCAGTTTGAAATGTTCTCTAAACATGAAATTACCTTGTGTTAAGGAATATTATTGAATATACATTAATCAGTATTTACATTTAGACAAATTTATCAGTATTCTCGTTACGGTTCTGTATAATTTGTCTGTATAGCCCAACATTAAAAGAATTGTTCGTTAAATCAGATCTGTGATAGATTTCTATTCGTCTCGTTTGAAAATTTAATTATTTTCTGTCACGTCACGCCTGACGTACACTTACGCTCAATGCACCCCAATATGCAAGTGATGATTTATTCACGTTGGTGCCCAGTTTTAGATCCCATTTCGTAACTGTTATTTTTTATTTTCATTGAATTATTACTTGTACCAGAAACTGAATATTTCTGAGCATGTCTTTTTAGAAAAGCATGTTTATGTGTTGCATATTTTTCATATTATTGACTGCTTCGTTGTTCCAGTAGTTAGCGTATGGGACTGCTGATCATGAGATGTCAGATTCCATTCCCGGGTCGCAACAAAGAGTGTTATTGAACTTTTCTGATTATAGAAATGTTTAATAATATTCTGGTGTTTGAAACTTATGGTCTCAACTCTCGTGCCTTGGAGAGCACCTTAATCCGTCCGTTCAGCGCTTGGTCTTTGTTCGCTCATATCGGATTGCGACAGTGAGAGAACAGAGAGTGCACCTGTGATTTTTGCAAACACTTTTGCACTGTAATATCTACTGCGTGGTTGACTGACCGCTATTGAGACTGGCCGCCGTGGTCCAAATTGGCTAGTAGTAAATCAATTCAACCTATCGCCGTCCACTGCTGAACAAAGGTCTCCCAGAAGGAATGCCAACCATCCCGGTCTTGGGCAATTCGCATCCATCTACTGCCAGCCACCGTCTTCAAGTCGTCGGTTCATCGCGCCGCAGGGCGTCCTACACTTTGTTTACCCAATCGTGGTATCTACTCTAGTACACTTCGGTTCTAGCGACCATCGGTTCGACTGGAGACATGGCCGGTCTACTTCCACTTTAGCATACTGATTCTCCGTGCGATGTCAGTTACTCTAGTTCTCTGTCGAATAACCTCGTTACGAATTTTACAGCCAGATAAACGTCCAACATCGCACGCTCCATCGCACGCTGAGCTACTTTGAACTTATGGACCAATCCAATGGTGAGAGACATCATGATCATGTTATTAGAGTAATTGAGAAGATTTATTAAATGATGATAAGTGACAGCTGCCGCTAAGTGACTTGTAACTCAAAAGACACAAGTGCGTCGCTGACCATTGATTCCACCAGGATTAGAATAAAAGGTTGCTTAACACCAGTTTGCTGGCAGTCTGGTGTTTTATATTTTTAATATCAATGATTTTGTTAATAATATTTGGCCCATTTAGACAGCAATAAGAACTGTAGAGAGACTACTTGCACTGGTGGACTAGAGGTAGAGACTGTCTCGTTGATCTAGTGGTTAGTGTATGTGGCTGCCAATTAAGAGGTCTCGGGTTCAATTCCCGAGTCGAGTCAAAAGTATTATTGAGTTTTTTTAAACAGATATGGAAGTTTGACGATGTTTTACGCCGGTACCTCGCATAGTACGCCAAGTTGTCGGTTTCGATTGTTATGAACATTTATGGCAATCGTTATTGGGAAGTCAGCACTCTCAAATAGAATGACAACTAGTGTGACCTTCGAATTCAGTTCGTTCTCAGTTGCAGTGACCCGATGCCAGTCGCTCCCTGGAAAAACTGAAGCTCAAATACAACTGGTTGATGTAGTGGCCGATCGCAAATAATCTTGCTAATAATAAAGGCTAGGAAGATGAGGCAACAAGAAAATTGACATATGCCTGGTAGATAAATTCTAAAAATAGGATCTTTTCTGTATTCGAACTTCGTAGTGAATTAGGGTGACGTCATGAGCCCAGTGACATTAATGAAATGTAAACAAAATCTATATTCCCCTTAACATTTTATTTCTTTGAAGGGTCACAAAACAAGATAATTGGATGAAACTGTTTCGGCGAAATGGCTGGTATTGAATTGAATTGTGACGAAATTTGTCTATATGTTAGTTTGAAATACATTATATATGTTGAAACTTTATCATCATCATAAGCAGCCTTTAACAGTCCACTGTTGGACATAGGCCTCTTCTTTGCTAGGAGGTTTTGGCAGTGTTTCGAATTTTCCTTCCACATGTAAATTTTAAATTTCCGTATTTTTATTAGTCATTTGGCACTTCACTGAATGAATGGCGTAGTAGACTCAGCAGTCAGCTTGCCGCTGGCTACTGGGTTGAGTGTTGTGGGTTCGATCCCCACATGGTAAACAACACTTTGGATGATCCATAAACTATTGTTCTGAGTTTGGGTATTCTTTGTATCTATTTCACATGTGTATCAAGTCTCTCAGGATACTAAAGATATGCATAGTATTTGATAGACTTTTATAACAAATTAATTTACTAACTTAAAAAAAGTAAAATTTCAATTATGTGGTGTTTTACTATGTTTTTATTTGTTATTTTAAAAGCCTGCCGAAGTGACTTTACTCTGCCTGATGAAAAACATGAACAGAATCCAAGAGTTATACTCACTACACTTATTGCGAATGCAGACAATGTATGGTGATCTACATTTTGGGGACCTAGTAAGATGCTTTTTCACGCTTCACTTGGAGACGTAAAAGGCATGACAGTCATCGTGGCAGTGTAAAGTACACCCATTTACGATAGCTATCACTCCTACATCGATAGGCCATCGGCCACGCACTCATCAACGAAACACGACAGTATGAATGCTGTCGCTTTAGGTTCATTTCTTGTAGGAGGGTAGTACCGCTTCGGTCAAGCCGGCCCGTTGATACTGAAGTCATCGTGGCTCTACTATCTTTCTCGGTGACTCATTTACTTGAAGAAAAACAAACAGAAAATTATTTGGATAACTATGTGAATGTGCTTTCACGCTGGTCAAGTAGATCCATCTGACAACGACACATTGAAAATAAAAGTCACTATCGACCAACAAAATATTGTTAACATAAAACTTCTGCACATTTCATTTTAACACTTCATAAATGCTTAACTCTGAATTTACGGCTATAAACAGAGTATATGTATTCGCTTGTAGTACCAATATGTGGAGTATGTACTGGTCGAAGGTGCTCAATCGTCTTTATGGTATCCGGTGTTCAGGATATAAATATTCATGCTCAAGTTTATAGCAGCCAGTCTAGTGTCACGTTAGTTCAAGTTATTCCTCATATGTTGCTATTGCTTCGAGGATACAGGTTTTATTCAATGTTATGTTTATTATAAAACTTATACACTTTGATCTTGAAAAAAATAAATTTGTTGGTAACTATCGTAAAAAGTAAATTTTAAACTCTTTTGTATACAATTTGCATAAAGTACGTACGTTATTATCTAGAAAAAGATATTTAATCTTCAAAAAGAAAAAACCTTATACAGACATTCAGGCAAAACTAAAAATTTCTAACTGTATTGTCAAAATTTACATTTTCTATTATTTGTTTAACGTAAGGTATAACAACAGGCGCTAATTCGAGACAAGGTACTTGAAAAAGATTACATGAGTAGTCGATACGGTATGGTTGTCTACGGTAGATACATAGGGTGGATGAATACGCTATTAATAGTACAAAATTGAAGCTAATTGGCAAACTTTGAAGAGATTAGTATATAATGTGAATTAGAAACACGAATCATAAGTAAGATATTAGATCAAAGCATGAGATAATGATGTTTCTATAAAGTAATAAAGCCTTTTCGTCACATGTTTGTAGCCATAGACATTTCTTAGAATTGCTTCTTTTTTTTTTTGGAAATTTAGCTATTGAAAAACTGCTTGAACTTTTTTGTGTTATTTTAATGTTCTTTATTAAATTTAATCACATTGTAAAGTTAATAAAACCCTTCCTTCTCCAATACAGTTAAAACTAGACCCGCCTGTCAATTAGTCCGCGAGTAAACTCAAAGAATAACACAAAAAGGTTTGTTGAAAACTTTTTAAAAAAGAAATGGAAAAAGTTCTCTCATTATAAGAGGTTTAGGGTCGCGGGACGTTATGAAAGGGCCGAGTTGTTCGTAATACGAGATGCTTTTAATTTACGAATGCAGAAGACAGATGTTTGCGAACAGCCTATTAATATTCACTTCTTTTAAATTTTTATAACCGGTAGGCAGTTTGTTTTACAGGCAGATTAGAAGCTTTAATTAATGTCTTCTGCAGAAAATGTCAGCAGTTTCTATGGTAATTGATAAATGTTTCTAGTACTCCGCAATTTACTTGTCATTAGAATGAATCAGAATGAGACATAAATACTTCGTGTTTTCTTCTTTCGTCGTTCTATTTTTAATGCTTAAGTAGTACAATTTATCCATTGAAGGAAAAGCTTATAAGATAGTGGGTGAAACTTTAAAATAAGTAGAGTTATAACAGCTTGAAGTATAAAATATATAATACATGTGGAGGGAATGAGTGTCATGTCCCTCCGACACAAAGAGAGGATCCGCCGACCAGGCAAGGTGATCATGTCTGGCGGGCCACGGCCCAACAGTTGATGTTGGGATATTGTATATATGCTAATTGCCACGCGAATCTTTATTTCGCGATACAGGATTAGTAGTTGCTTCGTAGTTCGTTACATTCATACGTTTCGTTCTTACTTCGTAGTTCGATGTATCTTCGCTAGATGGCACTGTTGTAAATTTTTATTTGTGCTATAATGTGGTAGTCACCACATTATATATAGCATATATAGTTTTTTGACTCGCCCACATTCTGAAACAGATCTTTTCGGTCTGTTCTGTTTTAAATTTTTATTGTTACTGTTAGTGCCATATACTTAATATTTTTTGGATTATGAATGAATCAGTTTCATTTAATGTCACAAATAATCTATGTAATATTTTATCACTAGTGATATTTCTGCACAAATACGATCTTTTAGAAAATAACGTTCTTAAAGGTCATCACACACTTGTATACAAGATACACTGTATTTGTGTGATGTATACAAGATACACTGTATTTGTGTGATAGGGTACTGATTTAGATTGTTTTAAGATATTTCTTTTTTTCTCTCTACTACTATGTTATAGTATAACCATAAAAGAAAGTCAAAAATGTTTACCAATGCCAAATAATAACTTAAAAACGCTTGAACACGTCGATATTAGTAGCTAAGTTTAAAATCGTACCATTTTAAATTCTCGAATAACTCTCAGTATCAGCACACAACAAGGTACATTCATCTTAAACAATGCCACAAGTTGAGCTAAGAAAGAGTCGCCGTCAAGAGTTAGTTAACTCGACACAGGAAAAATAAGTTTAATTCGTTGATTAAAGTGCAGCATTTCCCGAGTGATGTACGGTCGGTGCGCACCGCCTCCGACGTCTCAACAGTTTAATGTTGCCTCTATGTTTCGGTTATATATTGTGTACTCAGCACTGTACATGGTATCAGATTAGTTTAGATCAAACTAGTGTTCCATATTGCGTGTTGAATTAAAAATGAAAAGGTAGAGAGTAACCGATATTAAAACTATTTACATAGTTTGTTTTAGATGCACCTACGCAACATTCCTTACTTCGTATTCGTCCATACGCACACAGCAAGATCTGCAGTATAGATCTGTTAGGATATTAGCAGATTTTGATCCCAAGGGGATTGATTCACACTTCCATAGGATTAGTGTGCACACACACACGTACACATACTATACACAGTACTAATTCTTTACTCTACACACATCAAAACCTCACCACTATGGTTGCTTACTTGGGCAGCAGCTGCTAGAGTGAGATGAGGTTACCAATTTGTCGTTCAGGGCATCCTAGTACAGATACCAGTCGCTCACATAGATTTCTGTTATATACATATGAATATTATGCCTAGAATATCTATGTAGTAGTCTGCCTATATCTAGGTAGTAAACCCACGCTGATTTCTAGGTAGCAGAGATACACTGATTTCAGTACGAGCAGGCCTGCTCGACCGGGGCAGTACTACCCTCCCACAGAAGACCAACCTAAAGCGCCAGCATTCGTGTTGTCGTATTTCGTTGATGAGTGTCAGACCGGAGGCCCATTGATGCAGGAGTGACAGTTATCGTGGTAACTGTTTAAGCCTTACACTGTCACAATGACTGTCATACCTTTTACGTCCCCAAGCGGGGTATGGAAAAGCATCTCACAAGGCCGCCATAGTGTGGGTCACCATACTGCGTTGTCAGTATTTGCAACGAGTATGGTGACCACAACTCTTGGATTCTATTCCTGCTTTCCATCAGGCAGAGTAGATTCACTTTGGCAGGCTCTTAAGATAGAAAAAAAGTATAAGTTTTTATTGTTCTTTTGCAATTTTTTGGGCGACAAAGAAAATAAACTGATTTATCATTATCTTTTCATTTCATTTCTAAACATATTGATTACATTTTGAATACATAGAAAAATACATATTTAAAGATTATTATAGTTTTTATTGTCATTTTTTGACCAATAGGGAATCATATAAAAGAGTTTTACTTGGTACAATTTTTTTTTGCCGTTTGAAAATAAATACGAATATATTTTTGAGAATCGGTTCTCGAGATGAACGACCTATCTACACACAAGTTTCTTTGCTTACGCCTAAGAGCACGTGTCAAATCTTCACCTGTCCGGGTTTTATTTTTTTTTAGATATGTACCTGAAAATATGTTTAAGCTAAATTACTCGTACATTTAGTTATTCGTATATTAGTTGAATTAAATTCATATATATTTTGCTTATGTAGTTAACCTCTCTTGTAGGATTTTTATACCATCCGTAGATTGACCCGAAGCGAACTTCTGGGTATTCAATTCGTTGTACAAAAGTAAATAAAAGTATATTAAATATATATATATACATATATGTATATATATACATATATATGTAGCTTAAATGAACAAAATATGAGACTGTTGATGAAGGATGATGAATAAACCCTGTCTAAAGTAAACCTTGAGGTTTGTGGGGGATAATCTACTAAAACTGCTAAGCATGCGCGGGTAGCTATATGTTCTCGTCATTTTTGTTCCTCATTACCCATTATGTAACCAGATTACGTCACAGCGAAACATGGCAGAGAACAGTTCATAATAATTGTAGGCAGATAAAGTACGAAAATGGTTATCAATAAAGTAAAAAGTGTCTGAAGTAACGACTGTGCCATTCGATTGCCTTATTATTACACGAACTCGAATTTATACAATGTGTTATAGTGTTACTCACTAACTTACTCAAGAGTGAGGCAGCAAAAACTCATTGGAGGGCGGAGTGCTCGCTGTGACGTATGCCAGTGATTAGCACGCCGCTGTGCCGGTCACTGAGATATTGTGTGCTGAGCGCTTTTTGTGACCTCACTGAGACAAACTTGTACCTTTACTGAGATGATTAATTTGAAAGTATATTTAAGAGGTATACTTGTCACACATCCGCTCAGAGAAACGCTAGTTTTTTATTCGAATTTGTAAAACATCTTAAATGTCTTGAGGACGCAGCGGCAGCGTTTGCGACTGTTGTGCTTGAGGTTCAGGTTTGATTTCCGGGTTGGAGCAAATGTTTGTATGATCTACAAATATTTGTTTCGGAGTTTAGGTGTTTTCTATGTATAATATGTACGACGTACGTATTTACAAAAAAAAGTATATATATGTATATATATTTATATTAGTTGTCTGGTACCCCATAGTACAAACTCTGCTCAGTTTGGAACTAGATGGCGTTGTGTCAAATGTCAGTTGTCTAAAATATTATCTTTTTTTTCTTTAAAGACAACTTCCGCTTTAGGAATAAATCCTGAGTCGTCCAGAACCTTGCAAACATACATGGAACCAATACAAAGAACACCCAGACTTAGGACTAAGATTCGTGGATCACACAGTGTGATATAGTGTGATATGTTGTGTACCTAAAGTGTGGTTCTATTTGGGGTTTGAACTCACAACACTCGGCGCAGCTGAAAGCG
This sequence comes from Hypercompe scribonia, assembly GCA_949316085.1. NCBI lineage: Eukaryota > Metazoa > Arthropoda > Insecta > Lepidoptera > Erebidae > Hypercompe > Hypercompe scribonia. Next base: position 1,512,418 of record OX438984.1, on the reverse strand, counting down.
GTGAGGTAACCACTCAAACCATTACACCATCCGTACAGTCAGCCAGTCTTTAAACAAACATAAATTCGGCACACCTAGTAGTTACTGACCCTGACTGCTTAACTGGAGGTCATAGTTTGGATTCCCGCCGGGACAAATATTTGTGCGACAAGCTCGATCATTTGTTCTGTGCACGTAAATAATTTATCTATGATATGTTTGTATTTAGAAATGTAAATATATGTTTACCAGCAGTGGTACAGTCTCTGTCCAGTTTGGGATCAGACGGCCCTGTTGTATATGTGAAGTATTTAATATTATTAATATAAATCTTGGCATAAATGTCAGATTTGTGCAGTAATCAACATTAAGTATACAGCAGAATATAGATTTTACTTATCTTTAAGAAGTCGATTAAAAATAATATTTGAGATTAGAGTACCTTTACATCATCACACATCGTCACAGTCGAATCAACGTTCAGTATTAGATAAGATATTGTAATTGATGATACACCTAAATGAAAGTAAGTAGACGAAATGTGGAACAAGTATTATCAATTCTGCCTCGAAGCGCTGCAGATTCATTTATCATTATAATGAAACTAGAATGAATAGAGATCTCTTGAAAGTTCTTAAGATTGATGTCACTGAATCGACTGCATGTTGGAATTAGACTGCAGTAAATTCAGAGGCATATCTTCAAAGCTTCGTACATTAGAAACCTGCAAGTTAACGTAGATTGAGATTGAAATAAAACCATGACCAACGTAATTGTAGTGTGTAAGTGCATAACCCATGTAATCCATGTTAATTATTTCATCATTTATAATGTACACGTGTAACCCCATTATCCTAATTATATTTAAGCAATGTTTAATATGAATAAATGTTCAGTCTTAATTATGATTTCGGTGTTTTAATTCGTCTCCTAATACACTCCGTACATGGCGACCCTGCCAGTAGCCGAGCAGCCGCGCGACTCGGTTATTTGATACGACTTTGCCTAAAAAAGAGTGGAACTTTTATTAGACTTTGTGCATAACGTAGTGGAAAATAATTGAAGCAATAATTATGGCGCGATAGAACAAAGACATCGATCTGTCGATTCGGACGTTGCGATTCGTGTGTTCCGTGAATCTTCAAATCATCGTGATGGGTAACCAAAAATCCCAGGAAGTTGTTATCGCTCAGAACGCAGCGGATGGGAATAATGTAGCCAGATGAAATACAACAACATATGTAAACTACAAATTTACTGCTCATGGTCATGTGTATAGGCATGCTTCTGGGTGTGCTATATTTTGCATATGTGCTATACAAAAAATGCCATATGCAATGGATATCGCGGCAGATCAATAAAGCTGCATTGAGAGCGTCTTTCTTTCGGCGACCACCAGAAATCTCCGGGTGTCTTGAGAGCAAAGCTCAGGCACAGGCTCCGAATAAACTGTATCCAGGTGTTGTGTAAAATCGGTTAAATAAAGTGCGTGTGTTGGCAAGTGTTCGGTTAAATAAAATGCGTGTGGTGCTAACTATTCGGTTAAATCTATAAAAAGCGTCCAGATTGTGCGTACGGTACGGCTCGCGTAACACGGTATACAACGGAAACTATAGCTGTATTTAATGGACTATTTAGTGGACTTTAGTTGTTATTAATATAATGCACTATAGTATAATAATGTGACGTACATACCTATATTGTACTTGAATAAAGTTTGATCAAATTTTGGTGGTAAGTTATGGCAATCTATTTACAATCTTTATATAATGAATTAAAAGAAATTCGATCATATTTAATAAAAATAGGCCCTAAAAGGAGGCAAGGTAATATTTTAGTAAATAAATTAATTGAAGCTAATAAAATATATGAGCGATATAAAGAGTGGCTTAATGAGTATAATTTAAAATTAAGCAAACATGATGATGATGATGAACTAGTGCATAGTTTTTGCAAACAGTTTTTAGCATTATATAGCGAGATAACTGATTTATGTCAAAGTGAAACATCGAGCTCTGAAACTATTTTAACAATGAATACTTTTGATTTGAAAATTGCTCTGCAGTTATTGCCCTGTATGACAGATACTGTGGCCAACACTAAGCAATTAATAGATAACATCGAATATTATAATTCTTTATTAGAGAAAGAAGCGTGTAAACAAAATTTAATCAATTTTATTTTAAAAAGTAGATTGTCTCAAGCTGCGAAGTTAAGATTAAATACTAGTTATGCAAATGTGAATGATTTGATTTTGGATATGAAAAGAGAACTTTTACCACGTAAGGCGGCAACTGCAATTTCAAGTAAATTGGAGAACATTAAACAAAATAATTTACCTATTTCAGATTATGGCCAGCAAATATCAGAATTGTTTGTGGACCTTACGATATCGCAAGCGAACGAAAATTCAGAAAATTATAAAATATTGAAACCTTCAAATGAAAATATAGCTATTAAAAAATTCGCTGAGGGTTTGCGAAATCGTAGGCTCAGTACGATCATAGCCGCTAGGAATTTCACCACCCTAAAGGACGCAATCCAAGGGGCTCTCGATGAGGAAGGCACCAGTACATCCGCTTCTGGAGAAATGTTGAGTATGAATAAAAATAATTATTTTAATTCCAATTATAGAGGTCATCATTTTAGAGGTCAGCGAGGAAGATACAACAACCAGTCTCCCTCTTATAGTTCTTATAGGGGTCAAGGTCGAGGTTTTCGAGGCAACCAGCGAGGGCAGAAACATCAGTTCGCCTTCAGGGGTACTTCAATGCGAGGTCACCAGTTTCGAGGTCAGCAGAATGCAGGTATGTCTAGAGGAAACCGAAGGATAAGCTAACAGCCAAATGTTCACATTATGACTGAAAACCAGCCTGTAAATTCTATAAATACAGAAAAATTTTTTCGTGACTAATGAAATTAATCATACAATTTTATCTTGCCATAGTGATTTTTACATAAATTTTTCAGTAAATGGCGTAACATTTTCTTTTTTATTAGATACTGGCGCATCCTTGTGTACAATTAAATATAAACATGTTTTAGATTTGAATCTTACGATATACAGTGAAGATATAATTATCATTGGTCTCGGGGGCAAAGTCCAAGCAATTGGATATGTGTTTATACAATTGAGGTACGATGATTTAATTGTTAGTCATAAGTTTTAAAATTAATTTGTACAGAAAATATAATCTTTCAGGCCCAAGCATCGATGAGTCGTAAAAATTATAGTATGCTACTGGCAATATTACTGATTTCAGATTTTATTACGTAGATTAAAAAAAAATGTGATTTTAAATTCACTTATTAAATAAACAAATAAATATTTCGGACATTTAGCACACAACGCCACCTAGTTTCAAACTAAGCAGATCTTGTGCTATGATAGCTAGACTGACTGATAGAATACTTATATTTTTTTTTGTAAATACATACATATTATATATAGAAAACACTCAAATACCGAAACAAATATTTGCAGATCATACAAACATTTGGTCCGACCCGGGATCGAACCCGAGACCTCAAGCACAGTAGTTACTTTCGCTACCGCTACGTCATCGAAGCAGTCGCTTATTACATACGTTGATGTACTCGTACATGACGTTGGACATGGACTCTCGTGATAAAGCTACTCATAATACTTTTCATAACTATTCCTTTTTTTTTCTATATTAAGAGCCTGCCAACGTGACTCTAATCTGCCTGATGGAAAGCATGAATAGAATCCAAGAGTTGTTGTCACGATACTCATTACAAATGCAGACAATGCAGTATGGTGACCCACATTGTGGCGGCCTTGTGAGATGCTTTTTCACACCTCGCTTGGGAACGTAAAAGGCATGCCAGTATCATGACAGTGTAAGGCTTACACAGTTACCACGATAACTGTCACCCCTGCATCAATGGGCCTCCGGTCTCACACTCACCAACGAAACACGACAACATGGATACTGGCGCTTTAGGTTGGTCTTCTGTGGGAGGATAGTACTGGCCCGGTCGAGCCGGCCCGCTCGTGCTGAAATCAGCTTGGCTCTACTACCTAGTATGGTTCAATTACCAATAGCTGTAATTTATATTTATTACTTAAGTTTTTAATAAATACACTTTTTTATTGTAACTTATGTCTGGTTTAAGATCAGACGATCGGTTATGAGTTATTTAAATCATAAAGAAAACAGAATAATGGATGCATAGCGTATATAATATTACGGTAACAAAAACTACCCATTTCCTAGAGGTTGATACGGCAAGTGCACATGATACTATTCTACATACTTTTATGTGTAGGTAGAAACAGAACAGTACAATTTGTTCGTTGAACACCTGGTCAAATCAATTTTCTGGTGTGCGCACAAAGCCTCGCCGTGTACTGAAAACTGTAGTTTTTGCCGCCAACATACTCGTATTATACTATAATCTTCTTGTTTTAATCACGCGTAGCTGATTGAAAAATTGAAGTGAAATTATTATAATGAAATATGTAATAGTCATCATACACTTTAATCATTTTAAAATAATGATTTTTAAGTTTAAAATAGCTTTTTACAGTGAGAAAAATTTCGCCTTTTTATGGAAACTTATTTCATAAAATTAAATAGACTTTGCATTCATGAAATTGATTAGTTTTTCTTTTATAATTATTACGTGAACATTCATTATGTATAAACAGAATTGAGTATAATAAATTTGAAAATAAAAACTAATATGAAGAAATAAATTTGACTGAGGGTTTCACATAAAATTCCTAAAAGTTTATAAAGCGGGTCCACACTAGGTCAGTGAAGAGAACAAGACCATAATCACTCTTACTCTGGTATAGACCCTTTTTAATACAGTGGTGTTTTATAAACTGAGTCAGTAGCCTGACATTTTTAGCGTTTATTTTCGAAAAATTAAGAAGTGCCTGTTTTGATATTTAGTTGTTTTCTACTTACTCTAAACCTGAAGACTACATTAGAAACTGTAGTGTTTTGTCCCCTCCTGTAGTGATAAGCAACTCAATAGTTGCTTTACGAAAGTTTTCTATAAAGTCGTGGTCTCGTTCCAAACTGATCCGGTCCATTTCTGCCAAATGATTCAATTAAAGTTAGCCTCTTTCATAAATCTTGAAGCGAGTATTACGTACGTACGTACGTTATTACGTACGTACGTCCATTATATCATATGAACAGGATAATCTCGTAGAAAACCTTGACCTACCAAGTAAGAAAAATACTCAGAAATATATAAAAAATATCTAGTTACTAGTACTAACGGTATTGGTATCGTATTTCCACCCACATCGAAGTCACCCTACATCTACACGAAAATACAGTACAGACGGAAAATAATTTCTTTTTACGTCATTTCTTATTGACACCCTTTCATCTTACGGGGGTCTAATGCTGCCTTTGTTGTGGATATGGAAAATATTATATCAGTATGAAACTTGCAATATAGAAAGTTGATGGAGGTTTATTGAATTGTGATGGCAAGTGTCATGGTCACTGATTATGGACGCCATAAAATTCTCAATGCTGTGTAAGAGCTGTTGAAAACTGAGATAACTTGGCACGTCTCTATGAGATATGATTGGGAACGAAGAAATCAGTTACGGTATAGATTCTGTCAATAATTGGCTGGAGGTACGGTTAGGAAAATAATACTATTTAAAGATTAATTACTTCTAAGTGGTATAAGGATGAAAAATAGAGTATGCATGAAGTTTAATAAAATAAATTGAAAGTTTAAAAACTTATAAAACTTATTTTCCTCTTAAACGAACTGCTATCATGGTACATGGTATAATAATAAAAAGTTACGCTTTCGGGTAAATAGATGTTTTTTCACAAATAAGAATACAGAGATTGTTAAAAACCAGCAGAGGTACACTGATATCGGTTTCCGAATAAATCACTTTGTCGTATAGGAGATTTATTCGAAACCTGACAGGTTAAAATTAGGATCAAATCAGTAAATCATAAATCAGTTACGGTATAGATTCTGTCAATAATTGGCTGGAGGTACGGTTAGGAAAATAATACTATTTAAAGATTAATTACTTCTAAGTGGTATAAGGATGAAAAATAGAGTATGCATGAAGTTTAATAAAATAAATTGAAAGTTTAAAAACTTATAAAACTTATTTTCCTCTTAAACGAACTGCTATCATGGTACATGGTATAATAATAAAAAGTTACGCTTTCGGGTAAATAGATGTTTTTTTACAAATAAGAATACAGAGATTGTTAAAAACCAGCAGAGGTACACTGATATCGGTTTCCGAATAAATCACTTTGTCGTATAGGTTATTTATTCGAAACCTGACAGGTTAAAATTAGGAATACGGAATGTTACTACCCCTATCCATGCCTTGGGTGTCGTAAGGTTTGACTAAGGAAGCAAATATTCTCATGTGTAGTTTAGCTAGATGTCCTTAACAGCATTGCGAAGAGATGGAAAACTTAAAACTCTATACCAAGCTGTCAAACCAGTATGATATTATAGGCTAAAATTTCACTTCTAAAAAGAGGCCTACATCCAACTGTGGACTGGATGGTCAAAGTTTCCATAGTTTTTAGACCATGCAATGCATGCCTTTCGAGACCAAGACAATACTCTAATTAAAACAAAACATCAACGTGGAGCTGCGAGCCCCGCCAGGTATGTCAACGTATTTTCTAAAATTTACATAGTCGATTACTCACACTCGTTTGTTAGAGTACCAACGACTACATGAAACACATGTTGACGTATGATTTTAAAAATAATTGCACTAGATGTTTGTTATGCTAAATGAATGATCAACAAATAAAATTTAATATGTAGTTTTGTTGGTAAAAGAGCAATGAAGTTATTTACTCATTTAAATATGTTATAGCTATAAAGTAAACAACAAATATAACATAAAATCAAAAGATTCAAACAATTTGAGTAAATTAAATTTCTAGCAGAACTTTGAATGTAATATCAATCAAAACTTTCTATCTCAATGAAACAGAACACGGGGTGGCGACGCCGGTAGCGTGTGGCTAAGTTATAGGAGTTGTGATTACGTAGTTGAGGGTTGTATCTACCCACCTGAAGTTAGAGCTTAGCTAGAGTTTAGTTTGATGGGTTAAAAGTTGAATCGATCAATTCATCCAATCTAAAGTAATTCCAGAAAATTCTGTAAGTACAGAAATATTCTTGCTTTTACGCTTCTAAGGTCATGGAGTTAATAGAAAAAAAAGTATAAATGTTGAACGAGGTTATTTAAATTAAAACCGAACAGTAAATGCTAACACTAGCAGAAACGATAACTGAAGAAAAATGTATTATCACATTCATAGCGAATAATAACAGTTTGATTAAATTGATTGTTTTGTGGCACAGTATTCGTGAACGGCCGAAAGTAACTTTATAATTAATTGAAGAAAATATAATATACTTATGTCGAAGTCAGTTCCTATTTTTGTCTTGATGTTCAGTATATTGAATTGGATGGTCACAAAGTCTGCGTCTTTCTGGTTTCCCTTAAAGCAAGATAAAATAAATAATGACGAGTCATCAAAAATGATTGAACAACATTCTGTAGACCAAGGAAATTTAATGTTACGTCGTGCACTCAAACTGACCACATCTCAAAATCTACTCGCTCAACAAAACTCAGATTCTCATGCATCAGGAGGTATGAAGGGGCGACCAACACGGACTTCATTTCAAACTGATTACGACATGGAGAACGCTAGTGAAGATCATAACATCGTTGATGTAACGTCCGGACATCAAGTTTTTAAAGAAAACGTGATTCAGAGCTACATTTAAGGCAACGGCGACGAATAACTTTGGCACCGTTCGCGAGAGGACAAACGCCGATAGCAAGTGTGACAGTTGACCTCTTACCAATAAAAAAGAAGAAAAATTAATTTTTTTTAGTGTGTTTTAAGTTTTAGTGATAAAACATAAATATGTATTAAAAATTGGACAGTTAAATAACTTGATCAGCGGGAATGGGCTTGCCACCTATTATGTAATGCCAAAATTCTATAGAAAAGCGGTTAATATGCCCTGCCTACCTATTTAACAGGTGTGAATTCATATATTTGTGTATGTAGTTTAAGTGACTTTAAAAAATCGAATGTTATTAATTCATTTGCATATTTTTTGTGTATTTATGACGTGACTTCTCTATCAATTTTATGCAAATTTACTGCTTGCTTCTTGACCTTTAGGAGTCAAGATATAACTCTTCCAATAATATAGTTATGTAGTGATATTTAGACCATTAAGAGCAATGGCAAAATGTTTTTAAGCAATTGTTTTGCTTGTTACCTTAAAATTAAACTTAAATCGATTTAGAAAACAATTTTTTTTGTCGAATATTTCATATTTCTTTTAATTTCGTCCCATTTAAATGTGAAGAAAAAAAAGTACTCATAATGGTGGAATAGGTAGACCGCTGTCAGGAACACGTGGAGAAGTTTAAGGACAGAAACTAACATTCATGATCCTTTAAAAATGATACAAACCAAACAAAAGATGCTAAGCCATAAAATTCAAAACCTTTTAGATGTTTCTCGTTGAAATCCTATAAAATATACTTTCTTAAAATGGAGTTCAATTTTTTATTTAATCCAATTACAAGTATGTGAATATTGTCAAATATCTACCAATTGTATTGATTATTATAACTTCAGCACAGTTTTAGTTGCTATTAAATTTGTGTAAAATATTCAAATATAAAATCGTTAAAGCTAAGACTGCGCTTAAAGTAACTGGCACAATTTGCTTTTCTACGTTTAAATATGATATAAGACTCTTAGCTAGAAAAAGTTAAAACAAACAAATAAAATAAGACATTGTAACTCGGTTGGAGTTCATTAAACACTTAATTACTTAAAATGGCAACAAAGAGAAAAGCTTCGAACTAACTGTTCTAAAATTCATTTCCAACGGCTTCAATAGCACCACGCTCGAGCCTGAGACGGCTTATTTGTGAATAAATCTCATCTCTCCTGCGAGTTCGTAAACAAAGAAGAACTTATACAGATTTGACCTCCGCGGAATAAAGAAAAAAGCACGTCGGTAAGGCACATTTTAATCACTTGGTTCGCGCGTCTATTGAGGGCTCAATTTTGGCGTATTCGAACCAGACTATTCGTACGGTGGGGCTTTGGTGACGCGCGACGCGTGTATTCTTTACAAATCATTTCTTTTACTAACACGTATTATATACTCATAACTCATTCTCATAAATTCATATTAGGAATTTATGAGAATTATATACACGAAGAAAAAGCTTTATCTATAAGGTCTACACCTCTCTGTGTGCTCTATTTTCATCATTGAACGTAGAGTTTGTTGGTAAATCAAGCAAGTTAAAAGTTCATGTTTAATATCACAGCATTTTGTAAAATAAAGAATTTGGAAGAATGTTCGAAATTATTGAAGAAGTTTCACTTAAACATCATGTAATAGTGAGTCAGTACGCGCCCCGCTGCCCCTCAGCAATGAGCCCAAGACTTTCATCTTACGCCGGCAGCTGCACAGTCCGTAGATTACTTTGCAATTGAAAACAAATAATAATAAATACGAACGTTGCGAGCACGCCCCGGGAAATTGGAAAAAGGGAGAAAAACGCCAAGTATTTGGTGCTGGCCTTACCCCGCTGAGATATTGAAGCAGCCGCAGCCAGATGCTCAAATATGAGTTTTATGTCTCCAAAATATACAGATGTTTCACTTTTTATTGATATCTTTTTGTTTAGTCTGTGATGGATTCGATTTAGATATCAAAGATACGATTGTGCCATTTGAATTTTCTTGTTTCAGTGCCATTTATCGCATGTGTTTCTTTGTGGTTTGGCTCGCTCGTTTCTCAGACATACCTTAATGGATTTGTGATTTGAAATGACACACAGATAGTTTTGTACAAAGTTTTTAGATATTTTATTTTGAAGTCTCTTCTCTGAAACATTTTGGTTTCTTGAATTTATCTTAGTAAGTATAATTTATTTTGATTATGTATTGATGTTTTATTTGATGCATAATATAACCCGCATGGTGATATTATTTGTGGTATAAATCTAAACCCACATTAGAAAAACTGATTTAAGTTCCTTTCTTTTCCACAAAAAAAGTGGTGTTGTTTTTGGCACGTTACCATCTTCTAAAGCTAGCTCTCTTTAGTTTTCCTATTTTTACTCTCATATTTTTCTTTAGCCTGATATGCTATGACGAAGAATATACATTATATATCTATATCATTACATATATACATTAAATAATTATATATCATTATGTAGCGACTTCCACATTACAACACAAACAGGAAATATACAACAACGTCATCTAGCGAAGATGCATCGAACTACGAAGTATAAACGAAACGTATGAATGTAATGAACTACGATGCAACTACGAATCCTGTATTGCGAAATGGAGATTCGCGTGGCAATTAGCATATATACAACATCCCAACGTCAACCATTAGGCCATGGCCCGCCAGGCATGATCACCTCGCCTGGTCGGGGGATCCTCCCTTTGTGTCAGAGGGACATGACACCCGTACCCTCCACAATTAATTTAAATCAAATAAGTTTCAACAAAATACAATATATATTTTTATTTACGCACTGTCAAAACATCTGGTTTGTCCTATGTTATAATTCTTCGAGAGATGCCAGAGAAAATATTTTCAAGGCTCAGATATGTTTGTTACATACTTGTACTAGTGTTAACTAGACATACAAAAAACATAAGTATCGTTTACATACAAAGTCTAATCTGTGCGCAGATTCAAAATTAAATACTTAGATCTAAAATGTGACGTCAGATCAAAGTCCAACCTTTACACGATCGTATTTTGCCTGAATTATTTCTGTAAACAAATTGCCATGAAAACATGTATCCTATGTAAGCATATAAGTCAACACGAGTATCAGACAAAGGGTGAATATTTAATATAAAGAGCAATCTATGTTCAACTCATGTTAATCAACTCTCATATGACTACACATATATCTTGCTTACTTTGATAGAAAATGTAACATCAGTTTACGTACTTGTGTGTGAAACACAAATATTTAAATGGTTGAGATATAAATTGGATGGATACACATCTGGACAGAAATTATTCTAGAACTCGTGTTTTAGAATTCTGTCCAGATATTATATTTTTTAACTAATTTAATTTGACAAAATTAGTTAATACGTATATGAATATAGTATTAAAATGGATACGATTATATGAATAAATGGTTTAACCAAATTATTAAATTAAAATCCGAAGAATATATTCATTTGCCAGATGCGATAGCGAATAATGCTAATGTTAATGACATTGGACGTTTAACTATATTGCCATCTCGGTATATTGGTAGCGCACGGAATATGAACGAATATGCACAAGACCCAATGTCTTATGTACAAACATACGGTCGACCGGATCTGTTCATCTTACATCAATCAAGATAAGGCTATGAATTATCCAATTGAATTTTTAAATTCCTTGGAACCAGTGGGATTGCCACCACATTGCTTAATTCTCGAAGTTGTTTCTTTGATGATATTATTGCGACATATTAATCACCAAAGCTATGTAATATCCCCAGATTGGTAGTGAAAAAGTTATTGCCAAATTTGATTGAAGCTACGATCTTAACTGTTAAATCAAAACGAGAAGTTTGTTTGATACCGCGTATCTCTATAATTCCTAAACTGATGTGTTTATCATTTGCGATGTCAATCAATAAAGCTCAAGGGCAAACACTTAACGTTTGTGGTATGAATTTGGAGGAATCATGTTTTTCACATGGCCAATTTCATGTTACCTGTTCCAGAGTCGGTAACCCCAGCCGTTTGTTTATTCATGCTCAAAATGGAAAAACATTAAATATTGTTTATTCAAATGTTTTGGATTAAGTTTTAAAATAGCCCAGCATTTCACTTTTTTTTTGTTGGAATAAATGCATTTGATGTTTCAACTATTTTTTTTTTAATATTTCTCTTTATACGTAGCGAAGCATGTACCAGGCCGCTAGTATAGTTATAATAAACTAAGACAGAAAGAAATAAGAGAAAATAATAATCACTGAATGTTTATACTTTTCGAAAAAGGTATTACTTTTTGCAATTGACAAAACCACAGTACACCTAACTGTGGTCTTGTCAGGTCTTGTCTATTAGGAGTAATATGTGCAGAACTTAGTACTTGTTACGCATATGACAGTACCCTAGTTACCATTACAAAATGTACAGAACGTTTGAGTATACGGCAAAGTCAGCGTTAGCAACCTTCAGGGACAGATTACCATTAGCAGTATCAACATTAATCTACCACATTTTTAGTACATACAAAAGTATATCGTTTAAGCCCTTATATCGTTTAGGTATTGTTTGTCCAGAAAATGACGTCATTGAATCTAAGTCAATAGCTCGGCATAACGATTGTGTGTTCGTAACATTTCATAACAACTCGGATACATGATGCGAATATAATGGTTTTACTGGATATGCCATAAAAATTTTATAGGTCCTAAAACCCGAATCTTTATTTATCGAGTATTGCGATGTATTTGTTGCTAAACAAGAGCCAAAAATTCGTTCCTCTATAATAAACGTAGTGAAGATGTTGAGACGAACGGCTATCAATGTACTTAGCTGGGAGTTACATAGTAAAGGATAATTGAGTGATTACCTATACTAGTATGAGTTGAGAAAGTATATAGTATTTTGACCGCGTACATGTTTCGTGGATGGCCCTATAACGATCCTTTGTCCACTTTACAAATAGTCAGGTGGACACTCGAGTGGGAGGACATTTTTCTTTTACAGAAATAGAAAACTTGTCATGAAAACATTTTACAATGCACAGAAAAGTGATATATGTTAAATTATGTTGAGCTTAGGTTTCTATTATCCAGTTCTGTTAGATTATTAGATTCATCAAAAGATACCGATCACCACATGTTTCTTGTAATATAACTTTTATTTGTTTTTTAAATGTTATTGTTTTAAAGAAAATTATCTAAAAAATAAATAGTTACATTTGGTAGTTTTTTCATAATCTCTTGTTAATCAACTATACAATCTTGCTGTATGCTTAACAAGAGGTCAAGCAACCAATTCGATGACTCTCTTATTCAGTAAATTAGGTATCAGACAGATACATTGAATATCTAAAAAATTATTCCTCGTTACAAATTACATAAGCATGGTTCTTATACTATTTGTAACTAAATAGTCTTTTATAAAAGAAGAGTAAATAAAAACGAATCAGTTTCATAATTGTACTTGTGCGAATTAATTCAGTATCCATTTTACATATGTATTGTTACGAGTACACAAACCTCTCAAACGTACGCAGCACTTAACTGCTGACTGTACAAGTAGTACTGTAATAAGCTAAACGTTTAGTGGCCATTACCGAGTGTAAGAGCCTCCACGGTCTTTACATCTGTGTCTCGCACAGACATTCTCGTCACGCGCTCCTAGCCCGCTGACGGATTGGTTGGCGGCTCCTGCAGCATACAAATGCGGCAGACCGGATAGTTTTCATAAAGATAAACCAGGATTATGAGAAATGTGGCTGGCCGTCAAGACTCCACCTTTATACGTTATTTATTTGGGGGTTAAGGCTTATGTATGTTGCGCCGTTTTGCGCAACTTGTCATTCTGACAGCTTGGTTAATGCTACTTTTTTGTTTAATATATCAATATTAACTATCTTAGATTATTCTCAGGTAGTAAGTATTTATTGTGATTTTGTTACTGAATTATTTTTCAGGTCGAAATTGACTTAGTTATATCTGGCAGACTGATGAATGATGACATTAATGTCATGTACGAGCATGCGATTGGAGTTTGAGATTAATAGATAGAGATTGCGGCAGATACTTACAATTAAGTTTGAAATTATTCTCCTGCCCAATAAATAATCCCCAGGTGTCACAGAAATCCGGTGTTAAGAACTTTTTACAAAAACAGTGAAGTTACCGGGCTCCGAACTCTCCCTCTCCCTAGTTATCACCTCAAAAGACCGCAACGTACTTGCGGTCCTGGTGAGCGTCATGGTGATCATGGGTCCTGATAAATATGTAGATATTAGATGACTCGCTTGATAGTTCATTCTTCTATCATAAAAATATTAAGTATATATATATAGTATATATATATTAAGAGCCTGCCAAAGTGACTCTTCTCTGCCTGATGGAAAGCATGAATAGAATCCAAGAGCTGTGGTCATCATACTCATTGCAAATGCAGACAATGCATTATGGTGACCCACACTATGGCAGCCTTATGAGATATTTTTTCACACCCCGCATGGGGACTTAAAAGGCATGACAGTCACCGTGACAGTGTAAGGCTTACACAGTCACCACGATAACTGTCACCCTTGCGTCAATGGGCCAATATATTAATATACATGCTAATGACGTTTTTCTTGTCTTAATTACTAAGATTGCCGATTAAGAATTTTATATACTATCATTAATCATTATCTCAGGCAAAAGACGTCCACCGCTGGACATACGAGTATACTATAACTTTTAGAAAATTTGTAAAAACGTTTTGCAGTATACGAACACTTAATATATAACACGTTAGTTTTAATTGTATTTACAGGTGAATTTAAACTGACAATTTTTGGAATAGATTTTCACGTAATTTGCAATTTTTGTAGCAGTAGAATTGATCACTTACCAATTTATTTTTCTTAAAGAGATTGCGCAACCATGCAGTTGAATTATCCTGAGAGAATTTACAAAGGGTTTGTATTGAAGTGGAACATAAAGTCCACACAAAGTTAGTTTAAAAGCTCGTCGCTTAAATGGCGAGCGCATGATGTTGGCTGTTTGTTACATTACTGTTTGTTACAGTACCGCAATTATGTGGTAGTGGTAGTGGATAGTGGATTCATGAGTGTAAGTTGTGTGGATAAACGCCATGTACCTTGTGGAGATGTTTGGTGCTAGTGGATTAGACTTCGATGAATTCTAAATGTCAGAGTAAGATTTATTTTGAATGCAAAACACCAACCGTGTGGAAGCAACTATAATAAATTGACAAAAATTTACACAACAGTTTTTAATTATATGCTAATACTCTAAAATTTTTTGCTCCTCACCGCCACCTAGGAAAGATGGGCCGAACTACACAGTCACTACTCAACCTAAATCACGCAATGAAATGATTCAGGGGTGACAGTTATCGTGGTAAGAGTGTGAGCCGTATACTGCCACGATGAATGTCACGCCTTTTACGTCCCCTAGTGGGGAGCAAAAGCATCTCACTAGGCCACTACATTGTGGATCGCCATACTGTATTATCTGCATTCGCAATGAGTATGGTGACAACTCTGGGATTCTATTCTTGCTTTCCATCAGGTAGAGTAGTCACTTTGGCAGGCTCCTAAGATAAAAAAAATGAAAGTTGTGCTGATTCGTTTGTCGGTTAGCCACGCGACCGCCATAATAACCAAACCGAGATCTTCGCTTGTTTCGACAGAAGTGTTTTGAATTAAAATTACAAATGTAAAAAGATTGACTGCATTGATATTTGCTACATAATCAAATTATCATCATGATCATCAACGAACAGCCTTTATCGGTCCACACCTGGACATAAGCTTGTAGCACCTAGCTACATTCTTATAAACAATAATTTCCTGCACTTGTCGACGCGGTGCCGTTGCTAGGTGCCGCTCCGCGGCAGTCAGCGGTTAGCCCTCCAAGTTAATTCATGTTGTTTGGCTTAATACATTTGCTCCGCGCTTGCGCATCGTATTTGAGTATATTGTTATTGTTGTGAATTTACTCCTATTATTTCACTTAAGAAACTGTACTTAACTATCTTGCCCTCTGTGAATTAAATAAGTGTTAGCTAAATCTCAGTGTGTTATTAAATAAACTATAAACTTACTTATACGTAGTTATTAGGGTGTCCCTTATATGACAAAAAAAAATTTTTTTTCGAATTTCGAAATGCATACCCTCTATAATTTTTACTAATGCTATCAGATACTTAAATATAAAATTTTTTCAATCTAGCATAATTGCAACCAGTGCCGACCGAGCTTCAAAGTTTAGTAAAAAACGTGTTTTGTCCTAAAATTTTAGTCTGCTATAATTTCACTATAAATGCAATGCATTAAGTGAATAAAATTAAATAATAAATTAGATGAACATTAATCTTTAATTAAAAACATAAAGAAATAAGAATCATTCAGGGTAACTTCTTTTTAGAGTAGTTTTTTTACAGTCTGGATACAATTTTAGATGTTCCTGGACACAGCGCAGCAAGAACTGTTTTTGTTCTTCTTCAGCCGTAATAAGTCCGTTAAAATCTTGCATTAATTTAACAGCACTTTCAGCAGTATCATTTACAACTCTCAAATAACTTATTCTTCTTTTAGCCTCCAGAAAAGCAGCATTGTTATTCCAAGAAGATACATCTTCCTTTAGAAAACTGTCGTCGATCTGCAGTCGTGATAAAAATTGTTTGCTCTTTTCCGATACGAAATCATCCAGTGCTTTGTCTAAACAAAAAGAAAAATAAGTTAAATAACAAATAAAAATCAACAACAATTTTGAAAATAAATAAATAAGTATTGGACATTGAAATTGAAATCCAACAAAAAGTCAATTTAACTTACCAAACAACTTTTGAGTCAGTTCTTCCTTCGACGGGTCATGGCGTTTGCTAAAATCCGAGATTTTGTCCCTGTTGAAGTTGGCAATCATCTTCTTCTTAGTTTAGTTGTCAACTTCATCATCAAATAGTGATAGAATGACTGTCTCTTCACATAAATACCACAAGTGATGGCTGAACTTGCTTATAGAAGCTTTAGAAATTGTTGCGTCAACTTTTTCATACTCTTTTAACATCTTCAAGAAGCGCAAATCTTGATTAGGTGCTTTGGTCGCCACTGTACATTCGAGCCAAGGTTTAACATACAATATTACGAGAAATAAGCAAACATCTTGTAGAGCCTTTTTGTCCTTCGCAGTTACTCTGCATTGTGACTGAAGTAAACATATTTCTAAAGAATAGATCGCTCTCGCCATCCAGCGTGCCTGATGTATAGCTCCGGGGGGCCTTAGTTTTAATTTTTCCTCTGTGTCTCCTCCTAAAAATATTACGCACAGTTCGACCAATTCGCGGTAATCATTTCTTACAAAACCTTTATCTAATTCTGCCTTATAAAATAGTAACAACGCTTGAATGTCTGTCTCGGCAACCCGTGCTTTTACGAAATTAAGAGATGGTTCAATTTTAGTACAATCAATGTTTTTCCAATTTTCTTGGAACTTTTTGAACCTCGGAATATCTGGGCTACTAGTAATTTGCTTAATCTTGGTTTCAAAGACAGCTTTTAGGACCAATTCATAAACATGATGACGACAGGCGAAAAGCAACAATTCTCTTCCTAAAGTTTGCTCCAAAATAGCACAAGCTCCATTGAAACGGCCCATATTGGAAGCTGTTGTGTCGCAGCACATTATTTGCACTTTATCATAAAGGTTCCAGTCAAAGAGAGCTGCTGATACAGCCTTCGCTTGATGTTTTCCAGAAGAACTTTCTAGTTTCAGCACTGCAAGAAGCTGCTCTCTATCGTCAAATGAAGCTATAACTGGCAAGCGTTCTTCTTTTGAACTCCGTACATCCAACCCCGGTAATAGTTTTCCATCCCAATGGACTGTGACTATGTCGGGTACATTGTTTTGGAAGTTAGATTTTATTGCTTCTGCCCTTGATTTTCTAGTTTCAGTACGAATTCGCTGAATCGAGGATTTGTTAATACAGAAATCATCGCTGCTCAGACCAAGCGCTTCTACCACCGCATTAAGAATGTAAACGGTATCTCTAATGCTTAACTGGCATCGATCTAAAGCTGCAACTAGTTTAGGTGTTATAAGATTCTTTCTACCTCTTTTTGAACTTTGTTCATGGCAGGGAACGTCCGGCAAGCTGAGTTCAGAATTCAAGATCTGTTCTTCGTCTGAATCTTCTACACTGTCTAAGTTATTTGTGGTGGAAGTAGATGCAACAGCTAGTGATTCTCTTTGTCTTACAATCCTTTCCTCTTCTTCCAATCGTCGTTGTCTAGATCTTTGTTCTTTTTCCGCCAATTTTTTATCTACACCACCTAAGCATCCCGGTCGACCTGGCTCTCTCTGTTTCATTAAAAATAATTTATTTCCTCTATTTTCATTCTCTCAAAAGCATGAGCATGTGCAATATCAAACAAATTATCAAGATTAATTATAAAATTGTTCTCACGACTCTTAAACGTAATCTGAGTTTTCTTACAATTTTTTTGCAACTCTTTCCAAACATGATATAAATCAATAAGTTTCTTCACGCAGTTAGGAAATGCCCTTGTTGGAATTCTTGCTTTTTCCCAATATATGATGCACTCCCTAATCACAAGATTTGCACTTTCACTAACAGTCAATTTAACCTCACGAATATTGTAAAATAGGACTGAGAGAACTTGTTGATTAGATGGTAATTTTGCACCATTTATTTGGTAGCTAGTCAATCCAATAAGAAAAATATTTTGTTTATCACTCCGTAATTCCACCGACATGTTTACGCACTAAACAATGAAGCACTAATAGTCTCAAAAATCACGTACGAAATGGCAAATAAAACATGTCGTAACAGGTCACTGGGCAGTACTTAAGCAACTTGTATCGACAAGTTTAAATAGCAAGTCGGCACGGGTTATCGTTTATATATCGAACTAATATTTTTTTCTAGATAATATAGGGTTATTACGAAACTTTTAAGAAGGTATGCGTAAAAAAATATCGAACTTGAAATTTAAGGGACACCCTAGTAGTTATACATAGTGTTAGTAGGACTGGACACATACACCCACATACCTAGCTACAGGCTTCTCTTTAGCAAGCAGGTTTTGGACTAATGTTCCATGCTGGCCAGACGAGTTGGTATAGGGTTTGTTTCAATTTTTCCTTCTCTCTACAACGATGTTGTTCTGCATCGTTTATTCTCTGAGTCACCTCTTAAGATACTCATGAGAAGAATAGGGGTAGTAACACTCTGTATTTTTAATCATCGTCACACCTACAAAATTCTGAATTAATTTTGGCCCAGAAATGTAGTATTGTCGTAGTGCAGTTGCAGCATTTGATTTCTCAAAATTTGATTGACAAAATCGTCATTAATACAAGTACAGTTGCCTGCATGAGTGAGTAGTAAGGCATATTGTTATTCGTACAATAGAAGAAGAAAAACAAACAGTGACGGTAAGGCACTTTGTCTGGTTAATACCTGCTATTAAAATATAAACGTAGGTACAATCTCATTTCTGTAAAAAAATATGAATATCAGTCACGGACTTTTTACTCTAAAAGAATTTATTTTATTGTAATATTAATGACATGAAAAACTTTCGAGCTCATCCAACGGTCTAATGACGGTATGATGTGTCTCTACTCTGTAGGGAGAAAAGTATGTTTTTGTATGGAGTCGGCATTGTGTGTTTTAAATACTTAGTTTTATTTTTTATAGATTTCTAAATGACGACGATTTCAATGTTCTCATTGCAATCTTTTCTTGATTAGTAACATATAATGTATACTCTTCTTTTTCAACTCTAGATGTTTGGATCAGTGGTATGAAAGAAATGTTCAACGCGTACATCGATCGGATACAAGGGATCTTAATTTCACATCTCTTTCTTGGTGACCTTTCAATTTCAATCAATCTATTTATAATTATTTCTACCCGTGCATAGTTTTTAGTATTGATCTTTCACATTAGTAGTCGGTTCTCCTTTGCATGTCGTGATAGTGTCCACGTTAGCATCAGTACCTATAACTTACCCTGCCCGCGCGCGCGCCAAAATTTTAGTATTAGCTTTCGATATTAGCGGTCGGTTCTTTTTTGCATGTCCCGATAGTGTCCACGTTTTAATCAGTACCTTAGAGATTTTAACCGCACGGGTGCACGTAGCCGCCAATTAGTTTTCTTCTCGCGTCGTTCAGTGACCTGCGTCGTAATAAGGAAGTATTCTTCATGTGTAGTGATAAAGTCACTATGTCAGAATTTGTGACTATAAAGTGGTTACAACCGCTAGGACGGTTTCATCTTATTGTGCTAGGAAGTTTTGGACTTCTCGAGTGAGGGCGGGGTCTGGAAATTCACCCCGGCTCGTTATGTTCAATATATCACACCAAAATTTTATAAACGTCGGTCTACGATAAAGATAATCAGGTAAGTAACCTAACGGACCTCACCACCACTAAGTCTGGTAGCCAATAGTTTACGATACAAAACCAATTACATTATTCTGTCCAGACTTATTGCGTTGATACGAAAAGAAGTATAAAGATGTAACCTGCATACTCGATAGAATCATGATAATGCTGTTTGAAAGACTTATTATAGAAGAGTATAAAGATATATAAACGAACCGGAATTAATGAAGTTGTCAATACAACATTGAACAAAATCCTTCAACAAGTCGCATGTTAATAGTGATCGATAATAAATGCTTTCGCCACGAATATATTCCTCACGGAACTTCGAATGGATTCTTCGCATATCTCATTACTATGTAACGGACGGCCTGGATAAACGTAGGTTAACTAATTGGCCGTATACATTACCGTATTTCGTATTCGTTCCTCGGCTGTAGGGGTAGCTAAATACATGCTGTATGATCTATGTTTGGATAAAATTAACTTTATTACCCTCTATCCAGGATGAAGCTTATGTATTCTTTGTATTTTCTTATAAATCCAGTGTAAACAGAGGAATAGAAGTTGATAAAATGATGTAAGTTTTTCAGCAAGGTATTGGCTTAAGATTGTTAAATCATCACGAGATTATGATAACATGGCAGTTAACTCTCATAGACTCGAGATTTTGCTACATAGACAGAAGAGGTGTCTTTTCTTATTGGAGTGGGCTGAGCTCAAACTTTTTCGAGGGTAGATCTTAACTATGGTAGGTCGGTTACCCTGGTACGTGGTATACCTGAAGCTGACGACTTTTGTTTCACTTCTTAAAGGCTTTTCTAATCCCATCCGGGTCAATATGAAATTGAAGTGTCTGTCTATTTATCGTAAGTAGTCACCATAGAATTTCACTTGAGTTTTAAATTATAAAAACGTAAGCAGAAAGAAAATTAGTTTTAATTTATAATTTATGCAAAAAGACATCCTTAATTGTAATGTTCCATAAAACCAGTATTGATGAACACTTATATGAAATATCGATGCTCTTCAGTAATGAGTAGTGAGAGGGTTCAATATATTTTGGGCAGAGTTCCGCGTGTGCTGCCGTTGTGTGTTGCGCGTAATTGTGTTTGTCATAGTTAACAACGAGTCCTCGCCCGCGGCGTTTGGGATTGACGAGTGCGAGTCAAGTCATAAACGGTAGCGGAGGCGGAATAGAAGAAAAATAGTAAAGATTTAATTTACAATTTTTCTTAATAAAGATAAAGGAATTATTTCCTTGGATGTATTTGAAATATGTAAATTAAAAACTAATTGTTATTAAATAACTATACCAGTTGTGTTTAACAATTATGTGTAACCAATTCACTTCTACTATTTCCATGTTGGATGACGTTCAGAGTAGTTCCGTCTTAAACGAAACATAATACTACTTAAAGGAATCTTTAGTAAAAAAGATAATGTTATTTAAATAATTAATGCTGTCAATTATGGATTAATTTAAAAATGAGTAAATAACACCAACGTAGTTCTTTACTACAGTTCTTTTAGTTAATTTTGTTACTATTACTTTTATGCTTCTGAATGTATTCTAGAGAAGATTTTTTTAAAGACACGACAGTCATCGTAGCAGTTTATTGCATATACTTACCATGACAACTGTCACCCTTGCATCAATGGGCCTCCAGTCCCGCACTCACCAACGAAACACGACAGCACGAATGCTGTCACTTTAGGTAAGAATTACAAAACTATTCATTATAACATTATGTAGAACAGTGTAAGCTAACAACTTTTATCTATATCTATCTATTGGTAGTTTAGTCTTCGGTTTGGGTTAATTTAAGATTACATAGCTATCAAATTATAATATCAGAGCAAACTATAGGTGTTACGATTTCTCAAAAACAGATATTTCACAAATCGCTTATCGCTCATGTTTTAAAAATCACCCTGATACTTTAGTATTATTAGCTTTATTCTAATCCGCTTTGTGTTGCCACAAGTAAATAGTGAAATATATATGAGCGTGATTCTGGTTCGCTTCTAATAACTGCTAGAAAATAGATGGCCTTTAATGTTACCCTTTCTGACGTAGTAAATTTTATAGTGAAAACACTTCTGAGAAAAGCCCGTGTAGTTACAAAATAAACATGTCTTTTCTTCTTACATCCCTTACTTAAGTAAAACAGAACTATTATAGGTCGTTTAGGTAGGAATATAAATATTTTATGTGTAACGAGAGAGGGGTAAGCGATCAAAGGGTCATAAGTCGGTTAATGATAAGTGTTTGTGTCCACCTGTGACTACAAAATCTTAAGTGCGTTTCCACAATTTCAGCCGCTTTCCTTGACAATCATTTCCTACGGTTATCTGTGACGCTGTGGTATCACTTTGGTCGAGATTTTTTCATAAGTAAGTATGGTTCACCTATGATAGAAATACTAACTGTTGTTGGGCCCATTTTGTTTAAAAACGACAAATTGTTTTCTTTTAGAATATTGTACTTTATTATAAACTAGCTGTGCCTGCGATTTCGTCCGCGTGGAACAGTGACTTTCGGCCGCATTTTTTGGATAAATCTTTTGGTTTGTTTTGGATCATACTCCGTCGTTTGGGTAGTTACAAAATGTACTTTACAGTAATGCTTCTTTATATACGATATTAGACGTGTAGCCATCGGGGATGAAAGCATACAGGCTGCTAGGATTGCTAACACGTGACAGAGCCACATATGACTGTGAGAAAAACAGCTAGTACTTAGGTCAACACCCACAACTGTTAGCGTCTGACCTTGGGCTTTATTAATCGTCATTGCGAAACATAGGCTCACTGTTTTACAGATATTTTTACTTTACTGAGTTTTATAGCTAGAAGGCGCCATCATTTTCTAAGGTCAAGGTCGCGAAATCTGCGGGAGCAGTGCGCGGTGGCAGTGTGTTGGGTAGTGTGGCAATGTAGGCTCGTCGCTACTCTCCGTGTTGTTATCTGCGACACCATTTCCTTATAAATCTATGGGGCTACAACCCACAAATTTTACAAATTGATACTTTATATTTATACTCACCTAAAGGTTCGTCCGACAACCGTTGGGGAAGAAAGGTTCTCGAGTGGCGACCACGTACCGGAAGACGAAGCGTAGGTAGGCCCCCCACTAGATGGAACGACGACAGCCCGAGTCGCGGGGAGCCGATGGACGCAGTTGACGTACGGCGTGGCGTTCTAGGGGGGAGGCCTATGCTCAGCAGTGGACGTCTTCCGGTTGATGATGATGATGAAAGGTTAGCAGTTTTTAAAATTAGAAAGATTAATTAAGAGTTAATGACGACGGACAAGATTATATCTTATAGAATCCTGATAATCTACGACATTGTCATTTTAATTAAATCAAACAACAATATCAGATAATAGTATCGAGACAAGATTGTAATCAAATATATTTCTTTTATTAAAGTAATCTTGATGCTTTTTTGTACATGATATCAATAGACATCGATGGAGAGTAACTCTTAACAATTTAAATCTACCGACAAGATCTATTTGATTACATAAAACAAAATATCTGTGACTGTTTTTAAATCTTGAATGTTAACATTAAAAGACTGGCACCGACAAACGAATCAACTTTAAACAATTATATTTAGTATTCTTAATTTTATTTGTTTCGTTACTTCAGTTCGATAAACTTTTGATATTGCAGTTGACTTATATTTGTTTTTTTTTTTAAATAAGATTCCTCCCAAAGTGATTCTACTCTGCCTGATGGAAAGCATGAATCCAAGAGCGGTGGTAGCCGTGCTCACTGCGAATGAAGCCAGTGCAGTATGGCGGCCTAGTGAGATGCTTTTTCACGTCCCGCTTAAAGGATCCGGGATCGTAGTGGGAGCGAAACACGTGTTTAACAATCTTCATGATAATTATGAGATTGAACTCACAGTAAAAAGGTTTGAGACATAATATTTAAGCGCTTACTTTTCACTTTCTTGAATAATTTCTCTTTGTCGTCTACCAGGGCTTAATGTAACTTGAAAGCCTAAACCAATAACAATCAAGATTTAAAAGAACTTAATAACAGTTGTATAAATTTATTTTTAATAGATTTTTATATAAAATGATAGATCTTTGTTTCATCTAACCCACATCTTTCGAAATTAATTAATGTAATGTATAGTTTCATTGTATAAAGTTTAATGGGACCTTTCGACCTTCTTATCGCAATAGGGACATAGTCTGAGATAAAATATATTCTTGTTACCCCTTAAATAATACTATAATAGAAAATTCATTAATTGAAAAAATCTTATGGTGATGAATTCAGAAAACAACCTGTCACGACCCTTATTCTTCCCATGGGTATGAGAAGGAAAACTTAAGACAAACCATATACCAACTCGTCTCGATAGTGTGGAAAAGTAGGCTAATATGTCCTTTCTAAGGAGAGACCTATGTCGAGCAGTGTACCACTAATGGTTGTTGATGAAAACAATGTTAAAATGTATTAATATGCTAAATTTTGATCTCTAAAAATAGCTCGTAGTGATAATGCTGACTTTTGTAACTTTTCGCTTGATGTGTTCTCGTAACAAACTTTTTGATGCTGTATCTACACTTAGGTTTATTTTACTCTGCTCATGAATAACATATGTATACGATTATTTATGTACATAGCTTGTTAGGTACTAAACAAAGAATCGTTATTTTTAACGTAGAGAGTATGCATAAAGCTTATGTTATGTCTAGGAAATTTGACAAGGAAAATTTGGTAATGGCCTACTGAACAAACTTCTTGACATTGGAATTCTGTTAGCGTCGGCATTCTTGTTTATGAGATTCACTGTTACTGATCAAACAATCTGCCTCCATTAAATATTATGTACGATAAAAAAGTTAGTAATATTACTAAATGAGTTATATTTCGTAACAAAAAACCAAATTGCTCTCTTTTCGTAATTTTTTGATAATTGTTAGAATTGACTAAGCTTCAAATTTTGATTTATTGTTAAAAATCTACGTCGGACACGATTCGTAATGAAGCAGCTTATAGACGAGACAAAGAAGAGAGATGAGTCTACGAGTATAATTCTTCAGAAGGTTGTTTTCGCAATTTGTGAAGAAAAGCAGCACCACACTTCTGAATTATGCCTCAGGCAGCTTTCCACCGAGTATGACAGAACTAAATATCTTTTAAAGGACTTTTAAAACCGCTTTTCCACCCACCTTCAAAAGCTCATCCATAATTCTGTCTTTATCTGATGTGTAATCGAATCAAGAATGAGGAGATCCGTAGACGGATCTCTTCGACGTTGCCCGGTGAATTGCTCAATATAATTGGCAATGGGCGAGGCACATTGCTCGCAGACAAAACAATCGTTGGGGCAGCAAATTTCTGGAGTGGCGACCACGTACTGGAAGACGAAGCGTGAGTAGGCTCCCTACGACCGCCGCCGCAGTCCGCCGACCTGAAGATCACTAGAAACCATTGGACGCTGGCAGCACGGGATCGATTCTTGTGAAGAGCCTTGGATGAGTCCTATGTCCACATCATATATGATGATGATGGTAAAAATTTGTGCGGCTTAAGATTTATCTTGATAAATGTAAGTCGCTGCCTTGCTAGAAAAATATTCAGTGTACAAATGGCTTTGTAGTCTTTTTTTTTTCTAAATGCAGAGCCTGCCAAAGTGACTCTACTCTGCTTGATGGAAAGTATGAATAGAATCCATAGAGTTGTGATCACCATACTCATTGCAAATGCAGACAATGCAGTGTGGTGACATACTATGGCGGCCTTGTGAGGTGCTTTTTCATGCCACGCTTGGGGACATAAAAGGCAGGGCAGTCATCCTGGTAGTGTAAGGCTCACAAAGTTATCACGATAACTGTTACCCCTGCATCAATGGGCCTCCGGTCACGCACTCACCAACGAAACACGACAGCACTGATGCTGGCGCTTTAGGTTGGTCTTCTGTGGGAGGGTAGTACTGCCCCGGTCGAACTGGCCCGTTCGTGCTGAAATCAGCGTGGCTCTACTACCTAAAGTCTATAATCTTCTTGGTAATTAAATGCAATAATACAAAAATAAGAAAGAAACTCTTTAGCACCATTAGCAGCTTAACGCCATCCACTGATAAACGAAGGAGTGCCAACTATACTATTCTCAGGCAGTTCTCATTCTCCTCTCATTCTGCTAGACACTTTCCTCAAGTCGTTTTCTCAAAAAGTAAAAACAAAATAAATAAAAAACATGTTAAATTATTAGTCCCTTAAGGCTCCCACGTTTCCAGAATTTCAATAAAGATCGACTTAATGCTCAATAATTTGAGCGTTGAGTTGCCACAATAAAATAACGCAGCTCTTAGTAGCCCTGCTATCGCCAAGGGGCTCGTATAAGCCAAGGGTAACATATAAACCCTCCAAAATCGTTTATTCATTGCACATCACTAACCGGCTTGTTAAAATTCTATTTCTTCTGCACTATTGCCAGCTAGGGGTGAACTTAATATTATCGCTATTTTATGCGGTATTTGAAAAAGTAGACAGTGTATCGTAAGCTTTATCTAGGGCACAAACTAAGTGTACTCTAAGGCTACGATGTAATATTGTTCGTTTTACATCAAAAGTGATCAAATTGTTTATTTATAAAATAAGGAGATACAGTCGACTTGATTAAAATAATACGGCTACACTGAAAAATGATATTAATCAATTCCTTTGTAGTATTTTTTTTTGTTTTAAGAGTTTTCTGTTTTTATATATGTGTATACACTAGTGTAGTTAGTGTCTGTATTGTTGGTCGAGCGGTTAACGTATGCGACTACCGATCAAATCTGTCTCGGGTTCGATTCCTGGTTCGGGTAACTTTACAAACGCAAGTCGTGGGGGACCCTACAAACAAACAAGAAATGGACACAACAAACACTCGGACTCAGGACATCATTTCGAGGATTACACAAAATATTGTCCCATGTGGGGTTTGAATCCACAACACTCAACGCAGTAGAAAGTACAAACACGTTCTGATATACTCGTAACAGCCTCCGCTTTGTATCAAATCTTCAACTCTGACCTAAAGATTGTTTTTTAAATCTACAGACAAAAATTTAATCTCACTTTGTTGCTGTATTTTTTTGTGGAGGTATTACCTTCATCATGACGGAGCATGACGTCATAGCAAATTTAAAACAATACTGTCAGGTCTCAGGTAACTAGACGGGATTAGGATGAAAAAAGCCTCCCACCTGTTGTTGTGATCATTAATCATTGTGTAAATTTATCTTCATGAAGAACGAAGGCCGTTATAATGAGTCGTGAACATTTTTGATAATAAAATAAACAAGGGAAATAACACAAACTTTTGGTTTCTTCGGGAATTGCCAGAGTTTTACGTTGGCCTTTGTTTATGGCTTTATGAAGTTTATTTTCTTGAAATTATTGTGCAGCATGAATAGTATCGTATTTGATCTGAAAGTTATCTTTTTTGGTAACAAACCTTTAGTTAGCTATCCATAGTAGTGTAATGCGATAAGATCTAATCATTAAAGAGGTTTTATAAAAGAAGTACGAGAACCAGCCCGCAGGGATCACTAAAGAATAGGATTTCACACAACACAAATCCGTGCGAGACTGTTCTATCCTACACATAAGTGTGTGATACTCGAAGGTCTTAACCAAGACTTCTCGGAAACAAACTCAGTATCCACAAAATCAGCAATCATAATTTGACTGTTATATTATATCAGTGTAATTTTTCAAGAGTTTGAATGGAATAAGAAGTAAGAAAGTAGATTCAACAGTAATAGTGTTTTTAGATTAGAACTGTGACTCCACTTAGTTGACACTGTTTATTTCGTATATGTTCATTTCAAGTCAACAGTTGAAGAAAAAACGACAATGCAAGCGAAATACTTAACAAACGATAGCAAAGTTGAACACGTAATGAAACAAATAAAATGTTTTAAATGAACACCGTGTTCAGCGCACAATACATCAACACTTTATCTTGGCACATCGAAGTTGGTCAAAGAGCACTTAATTAAACTTGTACAAGCGTACCGCGGCACTCGTCTGTACCTTTGTATGAGCGTACATAAGTTTGTATGGAGGTACAGTCATGTTGCCAACGTCACGTGTGGAACAGCAAATAGACGCGTTGAGATATTGCGAGTTCGTGCATCGTATTCATATCGTAAAGCATAATTTCAGAAGTACAACTAATATATGTTCTAGAGACTGCTTCTAAAAGATAATATGATGAAATTTTGTTAATGATATAAGCATCACATCTTTCTAGTAAGTAATAATCTCTTTCTATTTGCTAATAGCCGGCGTTTAGATAAGTTGAAAAGTACGTGAATCTTACTGAAGTAGTAAATAGTAATCTTTGGCAGGAAATGCAAAGGTAAAGAGACTTTGTCCCCGGAACCAATACGAGTAGATAAGTAGTCTAAAATGAAGAATTAAGACTTTAAGAATAGTTGAATCTCTCTCAAACCAATAACTAATTCTAGTGAACTAATTTACACTACTATCCTGAGAGAAATCTCTACGTTGAACAAACTTATTCAAACTGACATACATTACATGTACGTGTACAATGAAACTTATTGCCGATAAAATTTTGTAAAAGGTTACGATACCTTCCATTTTCCGACGTTTCAAACTCGTGGTGACGGATAGACTGGGTCAATCAATCAACCTATCGCCGTCCACTGCGGAAAAAACGGCTCCCCCAAGGAACGCCAACCATCCCGGTCTTGGGAAATTCGCATCTATTTGCTGCCAGCCACCTTCTTCAAGTCGTCTGTCCATCGCGCTGCAGGGCGCCCTACACAACGTTTGCCCAATCGTGGTGTCCACTCTAGTACACTTCGGCTCCAGCGACTATCGGTTCGTCTGGAGACATGACCGGCCCATTTCCAGTTCAGCATACTGATTCTATGAATAACCTTGTTACGAATTTTATCAGCCAGAGAAACGTCTGTAGTGGGTAGGCTGTGATAAATCCCGCTGTTCAACAAAAACCATGTGTGTTTAAAAATCGCAAGTCTAAAATAGTTAAATAACGTATTAATAGAAATTACTTCTGATATCCACTCTGTTATATCTGTTCCGTGGCATTGGTGTCACAATATCAAGATGGGTATTACAGTATTAAGTGTCTAACATGTGCATAGCAATAAGGGTTGGGATTATAGTTGATACAATATTGTGACAAATTGCCAGGGGACTATTTTACCTATATCTGGTTCAACTGAAAGAACTTGGGTTCAGTGGCGACTTCTACATCAGCGCAAACAGAAAAATATACTACATCGCCATCTATCACATCGAACTACGGAGTATAATGAATTACGGAGCAACTACTAATCCTGTATCACGAAATAGAGATTCACGTATCGATTAGCATATATATAATATCCTAACGTTAATCATGGGGCCGTGGCCCGCCAGGCATGTTCACCTCGTCTGGTTGGAGGATCCTCCCTTAGTGACAGAGGGACATGACACCCGCCCCTCCACAGGTTCCATCTAATGGCCTGGTTTTAATTACAACCACCTCTGACTTAGCTACAAATCGATTCATGATTGCTTATAATTAGGTTGTAACAGTTTTTATAAGTGAAGAAACGAGTTATTTACGTCACATATATATAAACTTGATCACATATTTCATTTGATTGGCGTACATTGAAAGGGTGTAAAAACATATTTACAACAAATTGTCCTTCGCTCTATATAACAAGAGTATTACTTATAAGGAAATAGAAGAAGATACCGAAATGAACGTAAAATGCCACATGCTCAAACGTTAATATTTTCCGATATGAACTGTGATTAGCCCACCTGTTGCAGCAATAAATCAGTGGTTCACTGCATTAGATTAATCTCCTGGGTAATTTATTAGTTGCCGGTTGAGCTTGAATTAAATAATTCACGCCTTTGAAGTCAAGTTATGGCAATATTATAATTTATTGAACGCCGTTTATATGTAGTAATTGATTATATGGAGCAGTACTGTTTGTGGGTAGGCAATGATTTTAATAATGCTTTATTTGTTTGAATGTTTGAGGGCACAAATAGTTAGGCCAAATTATGTATGGTTTTTGAGTATAATCTTAAAGGAGCCACCGAACAGAACATCGGTTCCTGTCTGCGCATGAAAATTTTTATGAATGAAATTTAAATGGCTATTATTTTGTATGTAGTTTTATAAAATTTAGTATGATGTCAGTTGTAATATAATAAAATAGGTCAAAATAGAGAAGCCAACAAAATTACATCCACAGTACAAGTGGGTGCGTGCAAAACATATTGACAGGTAACTCAGGCGGCAAACATAGATTGACATACAGTCAAGTGTTGCTAGAAAAAAAATATCTCTTACTACTACTACTATTTTATTTTACAATATACTGATTTACACTTACATAATTTTAGGACACTTTTTTACGTTTCTCAGGTAAAAAAACAAGGAGTTTAAGGAAAAGTCATTTTTCGAAACATTTAAATTACTTTCGTTTTTTACCCTTGAAAAAATTACTCTGCTACATTTGATTATTTATTTACGTGACAATACCGTCTGTATTGCATTTGTATTGCATTACATTAATATTGTATTATATTAGTCTCTATCATAAATCAAATTAAGATCTTATAAAAATAAATTTAAATATATGCTCTTTAATACTATTGGATCGTGACTGTAGTTTATTGAATATTTCAAAACAACTGTCAATAATTTTTAAAAATGTTATTAACAAATCAGCTGTCTCCGTTCAGGACAAGATTGGTCGATATCCTTTGAGTTAGAGGCGCACTATGTAGTGGCATGCAAGCTATTTTACTGACTGCTTCGTTAGTCTAACGGTTACGTGTGCGACTACAGATTAAAAGCTACGTTAGTGAGTATTTTAAATCATAGAAATACCTAATATTAACCCAGAATTTGGAAGTTCAGGCCTTAACCTCTGTGTCTAGGAGAGCACATAAAACCGTCTTTCCTGCGTCTGATCCCTCTGCAGTCGTATTGGATAGTCGTTTTATCAGATTGTGAGAGTTAAGAAACATAGAACGCACTTGCGTTTACGCACACATTTGTGACACACACGTTGAGACTGGCTGCCGGGGCTGAAATCGGTCAGGAGTACCTCATTATTATACTTTGGCAGAGAACACCATTTCCACATAACCTGGAGAGGGAGTGGCGACTCAAAAGGCCTTCCTTGCAATGCAATTGTGACTTTTCAGTTTCAGGTGTTTCAATAGTTACTGGTCATCAGTGGACCTGACTGTTCGTTTGCCACTTTACATCATCATTGTAATCAGCCATTGTAATCCACTGCAAGATATAAGCCTCTCCCATTGCATGTCAGTCCTTATACCCAACTCCTGCCAGCTATCTTGCGCAAATCATCACTCGACCTGGTTTGTAGCCGTTCTACACTACGTTTATCGAGACGTGGTCTCCACTCTAGAACTTTTATACGCTATGATCATCCCACGGCAACTTCATCACGCTAATTCGGAGGATTATATCGATGACCTTGATTCTCTGCCTGATCATCTCATTTCTTCTTTTAATTAAAAGTTTTCATTGTATTCTAATATTAGATCTACAATATATAGGAATAGTTTCATTCTCCCAATCAACGTACAACCAGTTGACACAGCGAAATTGCGTTATAAGCGCGCGCAAATGATTCGGCAATTCAACATTTGGCCAGCCACACAATACGCGTTGATTGATTGCCAAATTTAAACAGTATTCAAACTCTACATCATTAACAGTTCAATGTTGAATAATTATCGTCTTAACTATATATTTAGAAATTAAAAATGGTTCGTAAAATTAGACAATTTTTAGCGTTATGAAGTAAACTGCACGAATAGCGTAGTGTTTTAATTGTTAATGAGTGTTGTGGACTTAAGTTTTCTATGGAAAAATATTTGAGTGATCCACGAATTGCTGCTACATATGTACATTAATCAGTTAAAGTTTTTTAATTGATTATCTATCTTAAATTATTATCATCTATCTAGATATCATATGTTAAGACGATTTGGATTAATCGTCTTTACTTGAACTAAACATTAGAATTTGATAGATAAAATAGTGATTTGTTTAATAATCTAATCTGTATTATTTGTCGTGATTTTAGAGAGATAACCAAAAAAAAAATTAAAGTACTCAACGTAAATAATAACAATTAGTCGATAACAGAAAGTGTTGTACCATGTGGGGTTTAAATCCATAACACTCAGCAAAGTAAGTGTATAAACCACTAAACCGTACATGCAGAAAAAAATATATATGTCATATCTCAATCAATTATCTTATGCTTTAAATTACATTATTATTAAGCCTGATTTCACTGCCATCTTATATTTAAGTAGCAGTTTTAGTACAAGTGGTTCTGCTAGGCAGGACCATCTAACATAGTCAGAGAACTGTTCCTCATTGGTGAAGGGTATAAGGGTAATAAAATGAAAGTTGGAATTTCTTTTTAATATCCTGGTACTAATTTCATTATCAGACTATCATAGTCCATTGTTGGACATAGCCCTGCCTAATAACACACCATTAATTCAATCAATCAACCTATCGCCGTTCACTGCTGAACGAAGATCTTCCCCAAGGAACGCCAACGATCCTCGACTTGGGCAATTCGCATCCATCCGCTGCTACCCACCTTCTTCAAGTCGTCGGTCCATCACGCGGCCCCATAGGGCGCCCTACACTACGTTTGCCCAATCGTGGTATCCACTCTAGTACACTTTGGTTCCAGCAACCATCGGTTCGCCTCGAGACATGGCCGGCCCATTTCCAATTCAGCATACTGATTCTCTGTGCGATGTCAGTTACTCTAGTTCTCTGTGGAATAACCTATAATTATTAATTTAATATTTGAAAAAAATCTGTCATACACATCCATGTTGTTTTAAGATTCAATATAAATTAACATACATTTCAAAATAAAGTCGGTGTTTACTGTGAGCCTTTTTTCAAAACTCAGTTATATCAAATATATCTATTCGATGTGAAATTTCTGAACTCTGGTACTGAGCGTGGAGGTTGTACAGATTCCATGCAACGTCGCTATATCTACTTACGATGTACGCTACCACCAATGAAATGTCAAAACACGAGAAATACGACATTTGAATATGTCCACTGATATTTATGAAGCTCGAAATGTGATAGAAGTCGGTTTTAGATGGAAATTCTCATTGTGATATCTTGATATAGTTTTCAAACAGGAATTTTATTAGATTTTGAATCTTGATTGAGTTTTTTACTTATTGCTTGATTATTAATCTATGTACATTCTGTCTATATTATTTAAGTAAGCTAAAAAATATTTATTTATTTAATGTGTGTTAAAGACGTGATGTGTGGTGAATTAAGCATACAGTGTTACCACCCCTATTCATCCCATGAGTGTAGCAAGAGAAGACTAAGGGAACAAAATATGTAAAACGACATCACTGCAAAGTGAAGGAAAACTTGAAAGAAACCTTATACCAGCCCATCTGACCAGCATAATATAGTAGGCCAAAACCTCCTTACTAAGGAGAGGCCTATGTCCAGCAGTGAACTATAAAACGCTGTTGGTGACGATGATGATGATAAGCTGAGTAATTTTTGATTGTTTTTTAACTGCCGCGTGTTAGGTAAGACTTTCTACTAACTTGTAATCAGGCTTGCTATCAATCTTGATAGAAGAAAAACTCAGTATCAGTTTAATCAGCCCGCAAACTGAGTCAATTACCAGCAGTAATGATGATGTTCTCCTAGCTGATCTCGGCCATGGTTGCCAATCTCAATCGAGACCAGTCAACTACAGTCTGAGATATTATCATGCACAAGTATGTGCGATAACATGGGTGCACTCGCTGTGTCCTGTTTCTTAAAATTTAATGAAACGGCTGTTCGACATAACTGGGGAGAGATCTGATGCAAGACCGAAGGCTTTACGTGCTCTTCGGGGAGCGAGAGTTAAGACCACAACTTTTAAATTCTGGGCTGTTATTAATCATTTCTATAATCTGAAAAACTTAATAATACTATTTTGGCTCGATCTAAGAGTTGAATACGAGATCGGCAGTCGCATACGCTAACCGCTAGATCAACGAGGTAGATAAGAAGTAATAGGGTTCTGAATTTTATTTACTTTTTTCAAAGAAATATTGAAGAATATGAGTGACGATGGCTTGTGGTTACTATTTTTTTAGCTTTAGCTATCTTACTTTAAAATTATTGGATTTGGGTGTAGTAATACTTTTTACACATAGCTTTACGTATATACATTTATTTTTTGAATTGCATATTGCAGAACATTTCAGTCGGTCTCTTCAAGTGGCTTCATGAGCATGTGATTTTCTTTGTAAGCTCAAAGAGAGCAATGTATCTATATCCGGCCTGTGATTCAAAAAACAAAAAAAAAGAAATATTACAGACATAATTAGTAAAATTCTCAACACATCAATCTCATGAGCTATCTGAACACCGACAAGGCCTTGGGCGGCGGTTAAATTATAAAATAGACAAAGTAATTTGCAGCACCTTATATTTTACAGTTTCCGAGGTAGACGGTAGAGCGACCATCATAATTCAGAGTTGAGGATAATCCTGTCTGAACAATAACAACAAAGAGCAGTGATTAGCCTTTTGTTGTAACTTCGTCACATATTTTGCTTGTAATTTGTTGGCGGAAGGCAAAATTAATTTAACATTGTTTTTGAACCACACAATACTTTTGAGATGATTATTTTTTTGTTCATTTCATTTTTATAATCGAGGTACAGAAACAGACCACAGATTATATAATGGCTTTGTAAAGATAAAACATAGATCTTGGTGTTATTGAGCTGTAACGAGGCTGAACGTACATACTCGTAATTATGAACGGTATCACTGCGTTTACTTATACTATACTACTATATCGATGAGAAAATAGAATTGTTGTACGTTATGTTTCGGTAATATCTTTTCTGATTTTTCCTTTTAAAGTTCATTAGTCTTAACAAGAAACTCTAATAGCTTCGTCATAGTCTTTGATATTTTTTTTGAACATTTGACACACATCATCTAGCGTCAAACTAAGCAGAACTTGTACTATGCAGCTAGATTGACTTATAAAATACTTATATACTTTTTTGTTAATATATAAACATTATATTTAGAAAAAAGCCAAACTTTGAAACAAATATTTGTCCGATTCGAGATTCGAACCCGAGACCTCATGTACAGCAGTCGCATACGCTACCATTGCACCACCTGTACATACATTAATGTATGTTTGCACTAATCACGCAGACATATTTACAACTACATTATAAGTTTTCATAATTATTAATTTCTATTGGCTTTTATCCACATTATTAGGTCTTATAAAACACTGAATGTTATTTTTCGATTTAGAGATCTGATTTTGAAGTATAAAGCCTTACACTGCTATTTTTTGTTTGAGTTTAAGTTCCGCTTTCTTTTTATGAACTAAACGCTTTTTGTTAGTCTAACAACAGTTTAAGAACTAATGTCATTACAACCTGCTTAACTTAAGAAGAACACACATACGTACATACTTTAGCGGCATTTATTTAAAAAAAATGTGTGGATACAAGTCCACTGGCAAGGACGTGGACCTTCACAAATTTGGTTGTTTTTTTAAAAAAAAAGACACTAGTAATACATTTAACGCTTAAAGATATTTGATTTTGTTTTGATAAATTCTGTACAAGACGTAGAATAAGCATAGGCTGAAAACAAAATAATCCCTTCAATGTCAGTCTACTTTAGTACTCTAAGAACCTCTCAAAACATCTAGTGTGACCTATATTAGTCCATTTATGTTTCGGACTGTCTAGAATTTGAAGAGATATTTAGACGCCCTACATTTTCCTACATATCGTGTAATCCTATCGTACGAGACACATGTGCTCGCGGCTGTAGCAACGAATAAATCATGCGCATCGCACTCAAGACCTGATTCCACCTTATACTGTTTGTGCTCAGATTTAACTGATAGGAAAACTTTCTGAAGTTTTATTCGTATTTAGCCAAAGATGTTTTTAATTAAATTGATATTGTTCTTTTATTTCTTTTCGTACAAAGCAGTTATTAGTATAAAACAATTAAAAAATATATA
This sequence comes from Hypercompe scribonia, assembly GCA_949316085.1. Lineage (NCBI taxonomy): Eukaryota > Metazoa > Arthropoda > Insecta > Lepidoptera > Erebidae > Hypercompe > Hypercompe scribonia. The sequence goes on along the minus strand of OX438984.1, from coordinate 1,476,112 downwards.
TTACGAACTCAAAAGTAGTTCAATCCACAGAGCGTTAACTTCAAATGAGTTGTGGAAGTGTTACAAGAAAAAAAACACACTAATTGAAGTCAGTTAAAAACAAACTAGTAAAAGCGTTATAAATAAAAGGTTCAAGATAAATATATAAGTTGAAATACTATTTAACACATGCTGCACTGACTGCACGGTTGCCCTAGTGGTTTAAGCAGTCGCCACGCCGCTCTCTACAGCACTGAGTGTTGTGGGTTCAACCCCACAAGAGACAACACTTTGTGTGATCCACAAACTGTTGTTCTAAGTCTGGGTGTTCTTTGTGTCCGTTTCTTGTATGTTTGAAAAGTTCCCCGCAACACGGGATTTATTTCCAGTGCGGGTGTTGTCTCTTAAAAATAGAAATGTGTTGACATTTTTTTAACAGTGTTCAAAGAGTTTTTAAATGGGCAATGCTGTTGAAGTCTTTTTACACATCTTAAATGGCTATGAAAAAGTTATTGTGAGTGTAATTTTTATGTAAAATACTGTCATTTATATGATTCCCTTCAGTAACGTAACATTTATTTAATCGAAAGCCTTCAGCTACACATCTATATATACTAGGTCTGTCTATAGTCATATATTAGAGTAATTAGATTTTATAGTTTGTAGTAGTTGTTTTTTTTATATATTAACAGCCTGCCAAAATGACTCTACTCTGCCTAATGGAAAGCATGTATAGAACCCAAGAGTTGTGGTCACCATACCCATTACAAATGCAGACAACGCAGCATCGGGACCCACACTATGGTGGCTCAGTTAGATACTTTTTCACGCTCTGCTTGGGGACGTAAAAGGCATGACGGTCATCGTGGCAGTGTAAGGTTCACACTATTACCACGATAACCGTCAACCTTGCAACGTGTGCTCTATTACCTTTTGTAACTTGACATATTTGATTTTACACTTCAACCTTTATAAAAGTAAATAAATATTTCGGACATTTAAAACCAACATCGTCTAGTTTCAAACTAAGCAGAGTGCTATGATAACTAGACTGACTCATAGAATACATATATATATATATATATATATATATTTTATTATATTATGTATAAATATTATGTATATTATGTATAAATACATATTATACATAAAAAAACACCCAAACTTCGAAATAAATATTTGCAGATCATACAAACATTTGAACCGGGAATCGAACCCGAGACCTCAAGCATAGCAATCGCATTCATTACCGCTGCACCACCGAGGCAGTCTATGTGAAATGTGGTGACGAGTAGCATACAATATTTGTGATGTAATTTTTTTTGCTCATAATACTCAATTTCGTTAAAGGATTATGCTGTGTTGCTAAATTCTTCTGATGGTTTCCGATATCAGAGTCCGATTAGTGCTCTCATTCTTAGAGTTGGTAATGCTCCGATCAAAATAGACTGCTAAAATATTAAATAGCTTGGCTTTAATAACTCATGAGCACATTTTGAGTTTATGATAGGGTGAGCACCATTAGGTCCTGTTGCTCCTTTATGAAGATTTACAATTTTGTGTTTTCTAAGTACGTCGTTTAGGTTGAAATTGGCATCAACGACATCTATTATGGAGTGGTACCATGGTAAAATAGCATGTGTTATGTGTTACACCATTGTTATGACTACAAGTTGAATGCAAATGTTTATTAAACGAGGCACAGATCTTTTCATTACCATTGTCCGTGGCATGTTTTTTAGATTTTCGGTATAAAATTTTATAAGATCTGGTAGTCCACTGGTTACGGCCCTATTTCTATCATTTAATACACAACACTGCCACACCACACGCATCCGAACTGAACGAAGATTTCCTTTTTTTTTGGAGTTTATGACACCGCGCGGGCGTATACGACTCGTGCGACAATTTCAACATTACGTGTCTAAGAAACGAACCGATGGTCGCTGGAGCCGAAGTGTACTAGAGTGGATACCACGTTTGGGCAAACGTAGTGTAGGGTGCCCTGTGGCGCGATAGACCGACGACTCGAAGAAAGTGGTTGGCAGCGGATGGATGTGAACTGCCCAAGACGGGGATCGTTGGCGTTCCTTAGGGGAGACCTTCGTTCAGCAGTGGACGGCGATAGGTTGATTGATTGATGTGTCTAAGAAGCGATCAACTGCGCACACCTATTATAGGGCAACTACTTGCATTTTACTGCCTAAACAGATTTAAGAAATACTGTGGTAACTAATATGTAACAGTGATAATAGGTAATTTACTATATTTTATTTAAGAAAAGTAAACATTATTATTAAAAATCCTTATAACCTTATAATTAAACTTAACGAATATACTTACTACCCGCCATATTTTCGATAGAAAATCTTACAAAATTTTACTATTATTCGCAGACGTGAACTGTTGCAGTTAAACAAACCAGAGAATGATTTAAATGAAGCATTAAGTTCACATATGTTTCAAAAACGTTAAAAAAAAAATAACATGAGTTCGGATATAATGCAATGGTGGTAAAATATGACGGTAATTTTAAAGGTAATGGTGGTAATAGTAATAAAACAATAATTATTATTTATTACTTACAATTACAATGAAAATTGTTACAACATTATAAGAAGACACAAATAATGGGTCAGGTCAACTTGTATCTCGCAACATTTATCTTCAAAGAGAAACCGCGTATTAAAATTATAACCTACTTACAAGTAATTTTGGGTCAGTTCTCATGGAGTCTAGAAATTTTTGTGTAACTTCGAACATTTGAGGCGTCACCCGTAGCTCGACAGAGTACTAATTTTTTCCTGTTTTTCACTATACCGTACAAGTGTTCGTTACTTTGACACTCATTGTTTGCTAGCAGAGTAAGGCGATGGCGGAGTCCCACTCACGAAAACTCTGCACCATGGACATGATCATGGTTTTCAGTGCGACTAACCATAACTCTGATCGAACATACCGGCTGCAGTAGTTTTGCATCGTGACATTAAGCACGTACTTGATGAAATGAATGTCGTTTACTTTAGTTGTAAATCTTTCATACGTCTTCATTGTACACTGCTCTGTATATTGTACAGACATAGATGTATATCTACATGTTGTTTTACAAAAGGTGTTCTTATCGCTTACGGTAATTTCTTACAGACAATCTTTGTACGGATATTGTCAAGACTCTCTATGGTATCTTTTCATAATACTCTTAGTACTAAATAAGTAATACATGTATACACAAACACAAACTTAGATAACATGTATTTAAAACAACCGATTCATTTAAATACACACATAAGTGTATACATACAAAAGTCCATAAATACACAACACATATCGCTTATATCCTATGACGTACCAAGTGGTAACAGTACGTTTTATTTTTAGTAATAAGTCTTAACAGCAGTTGTAAAATAAAACAAAGTAGGATGTTAATTTCGACAATAAATCCATGTAAACATTATTTATCATAATCTCTTATATTTATGAACATCACGCCTTAACCCGCACGTAACAAGAGAAACCCCTAACAAAAAAAGGCAACACATTATACCAAAAAGACGAAATTATCAGCAACCCTCTCTTCGAAGCTGAAATATAGAGGAGATATTCACACAATATACCGGCAATATCTAATCTCCGATATGAATGGTTCGGGGCGTGCTTCGATCTCACCCCGAAATGAAAAAGCCCGGGTCCAATATGGCGATGGCAATAATTACAACAGAGTTGACCTTTGACACAATGTCATACGTGTCTGTAACGATTCGATGGAGCACAAAGAAGGCATAGAAAAGGGTGGTGACTCAATTATTTCGGTACAGAACAGCTCACGTCAAAAGAGCACGAGGCTTTCAGTAGGCTAACGTATTTGTGTTGTGATCAGTAATTATACTTAAAATGTGATGTTATTCATCACAGATTTGTATTGGTGATGATTATGTTATTGTGTGGTTTGTTCGTAGGCCATTTACTGATGAGTGTTGAGTTAAATCACTAAAATAATTATGGTTAGTTTTTAGGCTTCCATAGAATTGAACACAAACTTTGATTATTTTTTCCTTTGTAGCGGCTCAGTTTAGAGATTATTCTAGAAAATCATAATTCGCTATGGGTGTAATGTACATTAATTACACGGACAAATTAGGACAGTAGAATTTGGAAAAAAAACTAAAGAGTACTTCATGAGATAATTCTTAAACAAAATTTACTTAGCAAAATTGGTATAAGTGTAAAATGCGCAGTAAGTATTACAAAAGCCTATAACTTCTTATTAATAGTGAACTAGTTTTAAAGTTCATTGAATATTTAAAAACTTTTTTAAGCCGAGGTAGCTGTTTCCAATAGCTTATAATCTTACGCTACTGGAATTGAAAATAAAGTCCTTATATTAAATTTGAAATGAGAGTTTTAAGAGTTTCTTGTTAGTGTTATATTATTAGACGCTTACAGACATTGCGGAGCTGATGCTATAATAACTTAATCATAACTTAAATTGTTAAAAACTGTATAAAATTTTATTGTAAGTTCATTTTAATTTCAAAAACTTTATTATTACTTTAATTCAAGTTTAATTAGAGCTATTGTTTTTAAAAGTTATGCAATAGAATTGCTGATAACGGTCTCAATCAGTATGTTAGTGTATTCACCAGGTAGTAGAGCCACGCTGATTTCAACATGAACGGGCCGGCTCGACGGGGCCAGTACTACCCTCCCACAGAAGATCAACCTAAAGCGACAGCATCCGTGCTGTCGTGTTTCGTTGGTGAGTGCGAGACCGGAGGGACATTTATACAGAGGTGACAGATGTCGTGGTAACAATGCTACGATGACTGTCATGCTTTTTAAGTCCCCAAGTGAGGCGTAAAAAGCATCTTAATAGGCCGTCATAGTGTGTATCACCATACTGCATTGTCAGCATTCGAAATGAATATGGTGACTACAACTTTTGGATTCTACTCATGCTTTCCATCAAGCAGAGTCACTTAAAAAAAAAGAGTACACAGTAGCATATCTATTAATTGAAAGAGCCGGCCTTCGCTGAGAGACCTTACATTATACAAAATATTCATTATACAAATAATTCCAAAAGTCTTGATTTGTCAAGACTTTATTCCAATTTATCAGTTATATAGTATTAGTGTACCAGATCTCAACCGGGGTTGGTAAATTTAATCATAGAAGGGCTATACTTTGGCAACTATGCCTCTCGGAAACCGTCTTACCCAGTAAATGAGGGTAAAACAGAATCTTCAACCTTGAGTTCTAAGCCTTTAGGCGGACGCATTCATTTACTATCTGATGAATGAACTACTCGTTTGCCTGTTTTACCATAAAAAACTTACAGCAATTGTACATCTCATAATTGATGGTTCAGTTTAATTCTTTCTCATCTGATCTAATCTCAATTAACGATTTTCTTTCTTAAATTACGATCACAATAAGTAACACACCTTTAGATCCGCACAAAGTACAAAAGCGATACCAGTCATAATGTTGGACCATCATTGTTTCGGATTGGTTACTATAACGACACCTATTGTCTACTTGCTAGACAATGCATGCTCCATTTATAAGCACGAAGTTTGATTTACTTGTTTTCAGATCTTGTTGAAGCTAGTTCAGTTTAAGAGTGATACTTCATTAATAAAACATCACGCTACGTATGTACGTACACAAATAATTACAAATTACTTAAAAAATATCCACAATACACCTAAATCAAAATCAGTTGTAATAAATTATTATTTTAGCTTTAATTTAAATGAAACATCACATAAACCGCCTTTTACAGTCCACTGCTGGACTCTCTCTTTGTCTTTAATATATACGATATCAATAATTGTATATTTGTGTCATATACAATCAAAATTGGTAGCGTTTATATTCAAATGTTCAGTCTCCAAATATATCTTTAAACAAATATAATTCTTTGCCTTTAAAAAACACTACTCAACTAAAACAGGTTGAGCAAGTGACAACAATATTTATTTACAAAGTCGAAACTTATTGAACATTTCATATTTTTAACTGCAGCAAATGAATTTGAAATTCACTAGTCGTCATGACGCCGTAGGAAATCTCGAACGAGTAAATAAAAATTAAATAATAAACCAGAGGCAACGTTCACAAAGTTGCTCGTTGCAAGTGCGCCAATGATTTTCGATTCGTAAAGTTTTAAAATTGCACCAACTGTACCGTGTGCTGTTTCCGAAGCGATTTTATATTTTATTTGTTAACTACGACTAGTTACAGGTGCGAATAGTTTAATGGAGTTCTTTCTTTTTAAAGAGTTTATTTCAAATTAAAAAGAAATGTAATTTCTTTATCCGTAATTTTTGACAATTGAATACAAATATACATTTTAATCGAAATGGATAAAGTTCTTATCAATATATAGGAATGGCCAAGAATTCGTTAACATTTGAATTTAAAATCCCACGCAAACATGTTACGAGAGTTCTTGGGACCGATGCTACTGGAATTTCCTGGCTACATGGTTTCAACAAGATGGAGTCACTTGTCACACATCCAATGAGTCGCTGCCAGTCAAAGACATGTTTCCGGAAAAACTGATTTCCAGACAGGGCGACATTCCATGGCTACCCAGAAGTCCAGATCTATCCCCAGCAGGCTTTTTCATGGGGTTATTTGATGAATCGTGTCTACATCAATAAACCAAATACATTACGTTAACTAAAAAAAAAATAGTGAAGAGATGTGCGGTGATCTCGCGGTCTCTTTGCCGACGAGTATTCAAAAATATCGGTGCTCGCTTAGAAAAGTGCAAACGACGAAACGGTGGTCATTTAAAGGATGTAATTTTTAAAAAATTAAATGTAACTAATAAACTTTCTTGTAAATAACCAATTTTTATAATATATCTAATGTTTTTTTACACGATTTTTTCAAATGTATAATAATTCGTGGCCCATCCTATAGTTTTTAAAACAGCGTCAGCTCAATTACGTGACTGATGGAGTAACTTCAAACAAGGGTTTTTGTTTGATTTTATTTTGTATGACGTATATTTTAATCCTCTACGTGGCAGTTATTTATCTCAAATAAAGTGTAGTGAAAACATTATAAATATAAAAAATCTCACCTGAGATGTACTTCGTGAGTTCTAAACCAACACTAGTGACAAATTACAAAGTAAAATGTTTAATCAATGCATTTTTTTCGTAATATAATTTATTTATTTGTTTATACTTTCTGCAAATAAGTTACATTGCATAGGCATTTTCTGACTGTCGACCTTTGGGTGATGCAGAGTTGTGTGTAGCAGGTGTAACGTTAGAGCTAGTAGTGTTGATTTTTTAATTTGCGTATAAATATTGCATGTTATACATAATGATATAAACATATATACATACGTATATGTATAAAAGGAAACACATACCTACAAACGTACATACACATAAATACATACATATTCATACAATGATGAATAGGCTACTAATTATTCTGATGACTCCGTCAACAAGTCTCCGTAAAGCTATAATACATTGATTAAACACCAAACGATTAACCATGTAGGTTTAACTGTTAACATATGCTACTGCAGTACAAGAGGTCTCGGGTTCGATTCGTCAATAACAGCCTGGAGTTCGGCAGTTGGTGTCTCAACCCCCGTGTCTTAAAGAGCACGAAAAACCGTCGGGTCTGGGTCTCATCTCTCCCCGATCGAGTTGTATCGCCGTCCGAAGTCGAAGGAATAACTAAAAGTATGTTATCTTTATCTCTTGCTAAGGTAGATGAAATTGAAAGACAATGCAAAGGAAGGGGATCAGGGTCGTATTTTTGTGATTTTAACTGTCCATTGTAATAAAATCTGACAAAGAGGACACTTATAGTATCAGACGCACTTGTATTTCATTAGCCGCAGGTGTCAGTGGCCATTAATAATCACTTACCATCAATTTAATAATAACAGTGTTCAGCAATTAATTCAAAAACAATAAGGTATTCGTTACTAAGATATCCTACAAAGTCAGAAATATGATCTAAATTGGAATGAAAACTTAGGCTTCAAAGCTTCGTTTTAAAATACTTAAAAGAAACCAAATAACTGACTTCTTTTAATTTAGCCCGAGGGTATCACGTTAGCAATATTAAAAAAACAAATCCTTATTAGATTTCGCGAAGGGTTTAATTTCTAAAATATTGAGAAAGAGGAAAATGTTCCTTCTAAAAACAATTTTTCCTTCCTTAAAGCAGTATCTTAATTGAAATTAGATTAGGAGAAAATTCTGTTATTTTCGGCATTTGAAATTTAAATAATATTTTACTTGCGGTGTGATTTCAGATTCTTGATTTAGTTAATTTAAGTGGTGTTTAAAATAAGCTTAAGGTTTACAGGCCGTTATATTACTACTATATTCTATTATATAAATAATTAAACACAATTTTGAAACATACCATTTTCAATGTGAAAATTACAATTTCCATGTGAAGCAGCACACTTTGTAAACATTATTACGTCATCCACGTAAACGAACGTCGGTTAGCTCAGAAAACACATCACAGTAATGCTTCTTCGTCTTACATTTAAACCTTTACACTCAACAACACATACGAATAGAATTACCATTGCTAATTAACCTCCAGCAATACATTTGACAGCGAACGGGAATCTCATATGTTACTTCAGTTTGATATCACGTCGCGGGTATTGGATGTTAAGTAATTTAAATAATTTAGATAAAGTACCTGTTTAATGTCTCACTTGTTTTATAATGGTGTTTATTGTATAAAATTGTTCAGTGTTGCGTTTTATTTATGTCATTTATTTGAAATAAAAAATAAAATTATGTTCTTTGGTTTTGCAATTGGAGGTGTTGCTACTCATTATTCTCTTTTAAATAATCTTTTTGTTAGTCTACTAGAGGACAGAATCAGTTGTTATGGTGAACCTTGGGGAGGTCTATGTCCATCAGTGAGCGTCTTTCAGTTGAGATGATGATTAGTTTTCTGTATACCTATGTGTTAATACTTGTATTTCACTTTAACCAAGTGCAGATATTTTATATTATGGTATATTTGAAGCAGTAAGTGCAACAATTTAAAAAAATCTGTTAAACTCGACCAGCTCGACCGGGGCAACACTAGCCTCTCACACCAACCTAAAGTGATAGCACCTGTGCTGTCGTGCTTCGAGACCGGAGGCCCATTGACGTAGGGGTGATAGTTCGTGGTTTTTCAACTCCCCAAGTGGGGCGTGAGAAAGTATTTCACTTGGCCGCCGTAGTATGGGTCAATAACTGTATTGTTTGCACTTGCAATGAGTATGGTGACCATATTTCTTAGATTCTATTCATGCTTTCCAGCCGCAGAGTAGAGTCACTTTGGTAGGATCTTAATATAGAAAAAAAACCTTCAAGTGTCCTGTATATTTAATCTTTTATGCTATTAAAAGCCTTGAGAATAAAAAACTAGTAAAAGAAATAATTTTCGCATTCGCATAAATTCTAAAGTTCACAACACATACACAACAATATTCACAAATTCTGGATTAGCTTATATCTCATAAAGCTTAAATCCGCGTTTACTGGCAATCAATCAACTATATACTGAAAGGATTTAGCGCTGCAACTGCATCACAATTAACAACGTGGTTAGGCACGATACCCACTCATTTACTACAAATGTCGACCACAGTATTAATATCCCATCAGTCTGATACGAGGAACTGACAAGCCGATATATTGTTGGTTTATTGAGTTACTCACAGTGTATGGTAATTTTTATTGAATTAAAATGAAAATGTGTGGCTTTGATGAGCGGCTTCAAAATGCTCGCACAAATGTGAATTCAAAAAATGTTTTCAAACAATATTAAAATGTTCTTGAAAAGAAAATGACAGTGACAATGTTAATGTAGTAATGATAGTCTCAAACTAACAAAAATATTACTAAAATGTTAACGACAATGACCCTACTTTCTTAGCCCATCGAGAGGTCAGTCGATAGCACATCTATTTAATAAATAGTATACTGTAATTGTGAGAAATCTTTAAAATAGCTCTATATATATATGCATATGGCTGCTTTATGACTTTATTTGCTTCAGTTCACAGCTTACTAGATGTATTGTAAAATTTAACAAACACCAATCTCGATTTCACAAGACTATAGATTTCATTCGATCAGTTAGCGAATAATGTTATGAACTGCTGTTGTTGTGAATATTGTACACGTTATCAATCGAATTTACCCTGAAAACTATATCGTCCATTGCCAGATTATACTCGTAAAATTCAGTAGCAATAACATTGCCAATATCATTAATTTCAGCATTTTTAAAAAGAAACACAGTACAGTTATTATTTTAAAAATGTCAAAGTAGTGTATCCAAACCGAAGCCAACTTGACACCTCACAATGTTGTCTGTACGAACAAAAAACCAATTTTGATTAAAACTTTATAAAGAGGGGTGCTCGATTAATTTAACTTTTTTTTTGCGGTCGCTCTCGCCTTTTTGTTACATTCCAGTTCTATTGTGATACCAGCTGTACTAAAAATTTGTATAAGAGGAAGACATAGTAACTTTTCGATGTGGTACTCTTGTAAGTGCTTTTTGGAACCGTGAGATGGAACTGGAATGTGATATGAATATTTACATGAGGTGAGGCAAGCTAGATGTTATGGGTTCTGATATGAGAATTGGTCAGAACAAATTATTGTGTAATAATTTAGAAACGTATAAATGTATTTATGAGGAGTGTATTATAATATTTAAGTGATATAATAGTTATAATTTTGAGGGAGAGACTACAGGTCAAGTTCACCCAGGAAAGTGGTTTGTATCTTTCACGTTTTCTTGTTGGATATTAAAAACAGTTTCAATTATTAAAACTTAACAATAACAAAAACTAACAACGATTAAAACTATACGTGTATGTTCCCGTATGGTGATGGGTTAAGAATACACAGTGTCACCACTCTTGCGCTTTTCATGGGTGTCGTAAGAGGCGACTAAGGGAACTAAACATGCAAGACAGCTTTACAAAGAGAAAGAAAACTTGAAACAAACTCTATACTAAATCGCCTGGCCTGCGTAATACAGTAAGCCAAAACTTCCTTGATAAAGAGAGACCTATGTCCAAAAATGGACTATTGAAAGCTGTTGGCGTATGTGTAAAGGTTCTCGAGTGGCGACCACATACCGGAAGACGAAGCGTAGGTAGGTCCCCCACTAGATGGACCGACGACATAGTCCGAGTCGCTGGGAGCCGATGGATGCAGTTGGCATCCAGCCGTACGGTGTGGCGTTCTGGGGGAGAGGCCTATGTTCAGCAGTGGACGTCTTCCGGCTGATGATGATGATGATGATGTGTAAAAGTAACGAAAATCTAAAAGTAATTATTGAAAATTAATTTAATGACCCTAAAGCTTTTTATTTACTTGTCTTTTCACTGTGTAACCATAACTTCTATGGAGTAAAGTAGTTGGCTATGTTATATAACTCTGCAATATATACAAGCGATTCTACAGTCATACATGTAGGTAAACTCTTTAACTTTATTATTAGCTTATATCTCAAACTATAAAATTTTTGGCAACACCTAACACAAAACTAACTTTGAAGTTGATAACCATGAGAGAACAAAAGAGGTAGATATAGTTATCTTTACATTAGATATGAGTAAACAAAATACACATAAAATTGAATAAATTAACGTCCATGAAAATGGAGAGACAAAACAAAGGGGAATAAGTTTGTTACAGCTTAAGTAACAAGTTGTACTACCACGGTTGTGATATATTTTTCTTTTTCGCAACTTTTCATATTTTTTACGCGCTCTTAGGCTCAGAAAGTAGTGCGTGACCTGTTAAAATGATTTATAGATGTGTTGATGGAATAGTGTTTTCGTTGTTGAAATTATAATTTCTATTTTTAATGGGAGTGGAAATAGATAATAGATCACACTTCTAAATTTACGATTGGTAATTGAGAAGTGTGATTGAATAATTATGCACCCGATTCATAGTATATATTACAAAAGCATATTTAAATTGCTTTGCTAGACCAAAGGACTTTGAATTCATGGGATAGAAAGTTAGCCATCTGCTAGCATATTCTTTCTTGGTTTCAGTACTAAAATCTATAAAAGATAGATTAAGTTATATTGGCTGACAAAATAGAACATACGAAACGATCGAATTTCAACCGACTCGTGCGATCTCAGGTATCAAATAATACACTGATGTGATTACTTCAAATTCTAGTGTATAGGGTCGAGGCAGTGTCAGTACGTGTCTAAAGCACGTGACAGTGATTCAGACAATAAAAGCTAGAGGTAAGACTAACACGGTGTTTTGTGATAAAGTTTTGCATTCGTTTTTATAACGATTATTTGAAACACTTCTTCAAAGCTCAATAACTTTAGTTTCTATCTACATTGACAGTAGAGACTTGTGATTTAAGATTTTTATGAGAGATTTTAGAAATCTTAAAATTTTATGTTTATAAAATGTTACAGAATTATCTGGTTTCCTGTTTTGGTGACTCTTCAGTCGAGAATGCTTTTATTTTTCGAGTTTCAAATTTCGAATAGAAATCATGTCAAAATTTGAGACAAATATACAATTGATAATCGCCTGACGGTAGGTGACTTTTGCTTTTTTGAGAAACATTTAACTCAAGAAACAAGAGCGTGGCCCTTGGAGTACTTCTCACCTCCAATAGTCTGTGAGTGATAAATAAGTTTTTCTCAAAGAACAATGGCAGGTGTGTATGTGACTTTTGCATCGCCTCGATTATCTCATGGAAATTATTGTTTTTGTATTTATTTTGTAGGCTCTTTTTAATTCTCAAAATTGTATAACTTTGTGTTAAAAAACATTTTAATTTATAATATAATTTTCAGACATTTGACACACAACGTCGTCTAGTTTCAAACTAAGCAGAGCTTGTGTTATGATAACTAGACTGACTGATAGATTATATACATACAATATATACTTTTTTTTTGTAAATACACACATATCATACAAATATTTGGTCTGACCCGAGAATCGAACCCGAGACCTCAAACACAGCAGTCGCATTCACTACCGCTCCGCTAACGACGCAGTTAAAAATTAATTTAAAATTTTGATTTAAAAACCTTAACATTTCATTTATATTAAACTTTACTATAATATAAAAATATTTTCAGATATCTGAGACACCACACCTAGTTTTCACTTAAGCAGATTTTAAGCATGGCAAGTTTAGATAAAGTAGGAATGCGTTTCGTTATTGCAATTATAAAATCTCCTTGAGAAGAATTAAAATTCTTTTGGCAAAGTTCATAATAACTACTGGGGATGATTCACTTTATAAACTGCATAAACCTCATAACCGTCCACTACATATTGCTACTGATACAGAACCTGCCTCCTCTCTGAACGAACTAGATATTTTTGGTGAAATTATATGAAGTCTATATTTAGACGTAGAATTTATTTACAGCGATGTAGAAAGACAACGTGGTCTTATATCTCGTCTGAACTGAATTAGTATTCTCTGTCAGCGCACGGAGAATGTCATTGTTTAGTAACTTTGATATTTTCTTTATTGTCTGTTTGTACTTATAAACAAAAGCAATGTCATGGATTAATCTTTTTGAAGTGAAAACTTCTTTAGGCGCGTTGAGCGTTTTGGTAGAGGGTAAAATCCTCGGTTCGCGTCACCGACATGCTAATGATAATAGTATATCTATAGCTATGGAGAATATGATATTATATATTATATATGAAATTTAGTATTATTATATATTATATATGATATTATATATTATATATAGCTATATATGAAACATAAAAAATTTCATATAATTTTTGCATATAGTTTTAATTACTCTCAACTTAATAGTTCCGTTTTCACTTCTATCGGCAGTCCCACGACTGCTACTGTTTTTTTTTTTATTTGAATTCTCTTACTTTGTTAATGTTCCTTTAAACTAGTGTTTTTGAAGTAGAATGTGTTTCAGAAAATACATTTTTATTAATCTGTTCATTGTTTATCGATAACAATGCAAAAAGTAACTGTGACAAGAATTTCAATGTTTTATTCTTGACTTACATACAAATTACCTTCCTTTTTTGAAATATTTGGTAATTTGATGTCCCTGTTTTGTTTCCAATAGTAACCTCTTTCTTTTTTGTGCGCAATTCAGAAAGATACCACCGAAAGGTGATTATGTCGGAGTCGAGCCGAAACCGCACGCCATCTCAGGTACCTGTAGCCGGAGAACCAGGTGTACCCTAGTAAGAAAATACTTGGAACGCCAACATGCCTCGGTCCACCTACGGCTTGTAGATACCCTCCCCTCCTCCCCACCGTGTAGGAATCCTCATGTTCCCTTTTCTTGCTGGTCTTAAAATGGCAAGCGTGGTCCACATAGCGCTCGCATCGCTGCCCCAGCCTGCTTCTGCTAGGGTAACAGATGGCCTCACCTGTCACCCCGGGCCTGCGTTTACGGAGGACGACCTCCGGCGCCTGAATTTCCTGCGGTACTTGACCCGTTCCCGGGCCTGGTGTACCGGAAGAATTCTAAAACTCTTCCAGTCTCTGATCGGAGAGTTCTAAAACTCCCCGGTCTCGTTCCGCCATTTCCTGGCCGCAACCATGTTACTGAGCGAGGGAATCTGATGGTCGCCACGAGATCACACCTCTGCTTTACCTAAGCTGGGCATTTAGACAGCGCAATGGTGGCACTCAGGTGTTGGCTCCTTGTGGGTCAGATACAGGTGATATCCGAAACATCCTTTTCTAGTGATCACCTACATACGTCAGCCGGTATGAGAGGGTCCTGTGATGCCTCTCAAGCCAATCCTCCATAATGGGTTTTACCCCCAAAGGAACAGCGTACCTAGCACTTGGTTGCCCAAGTCATTCCTTCCATTACTGCATTTTCAATTTCTCGAGTCCCAGAACTCCGACCCAACTCCTGTGCCTCCTTGCGCCACTGACAAAGAACCGCAAGGGCTCTCGCCTTCAGGTCCTATGGTGGATATTCGGCTAGGAAACTCATGGCCTCAAAGGAGATCGTGCGATAGCTCCTTACATAACCCTGATGGTCAGCACTCACCGGCACAGCTACGGTCATCGTCGTAGCCTGGATACAGAAAAGAAACGAACCCATGATACCTGGCTCAGCAATCAGGACTACTAACCACAATTTCTGAATATTAGGCATTCAGTAACCCTGTGTATTGGTGGATCATAGACCAACATTGTATATCTTGAGTAAAAAGAATCCATGGGTAGATGATAGTCACTAACCTTCAAGAGATCCATTTAATCTCTTGCTAGTTTAGTATGGTAAAAAAAAAATATATTTATAAATTATATAAGCTTTGTTTCTTCTTATTTTATGCGTTGACCTTAATATATCCAATAATCGTGTAATCTTGCATACATGTTACCATGGATACAGTAAAGGTTTGGTATCCATCATTCAGAAAAAAAGTGTTGTTACCGATAAATGGATAAATTACTGTCACGGGATAAAAGCCGTGATCAAATATATGAGAAAATATAGTAAACCCATGTTTTGCAGATCACTCAGATTCAATGAGGCGGTATAATAGCGATCGCCATTTAATTACGCACGACCGTTTATCCGTGAAACCGCACGGGGACAACCCACAGCCACACGTATATCAATTTCAATAAACTCCTGATATTCCGCTCCCATCTTTTATTTACTGTTGTTAAATTAAAATATCTAAATATCTGATCAAGGCTCGGACAGTACCTGTATTTAGAGATTACGATAATATAGACATACGAGTACATACATACTTCACTTCATTTAAATTTATTTGTGCAACATAATAGTAATTACGTTGTTGATTTCGTGATGGCGACACTGATTTATTTATTTAGGTTGTGGTTTGGATTGTACCACTACAAATATTATGTGATGAGCATTTTCTTTTTTTCTTAATAAGTTTTTGGGACGAACGACGGGAAAAGAAAAGCCCACGACTATAGTCGGTAAGATGTGGTTTTATACTTATACATGTATTTATATTTTATAAATTGTATGTTTTATGTATCCGTAAAGTGACGGATAAGAACTCAGAATATCATCACTCCTATTCATCCCATGGGTATCGTAAGAAGCGATTAAGAGATCATGTTACGCAGCACAACATCATTGCAAAGAGAAGAAAAACTTGATACAAGCCCAATATCAACCCGTCGGGCCAGTGTGGCTTAGTAGGCTAAAATCTCCTTGCTAAGGAAAAACATATATCCAGCGGTGGACTGTTACTGGTTGTTGATGACGATGATGATCAAAATGATAAGTTTATAAGCATCAATAAAAAATAAAAATACTAAAAATATATTTAAAGTAAACCTGTCAAGGGTATAAATTAATAACAGTTCTTGTCATAAAATGTACTAGCAATATTAAAAATTCCAATTTATATAAATGTTTATTGGCTATATTCGTAATAACTCTGTAACTGAGAAATCTCTTCATTCTTATATCTCCAGAATAAATGACTTTAGACTTCAAAGGTCACGCTGCGAAAATTCTTTAGTAACAATTGTTAACTGTTTTCTTAAAAGGCTATATTTCGAAGCTACAAGTATCATAAAGCAATTTACTCTAAAACAACTATTTCTTTGAATCTGTTATCCTATAGTTTAAATATATATAAAATGTTAAATTGGTTTGTGTACTCTTCAAAAATTTAACAAGTTCTTCATCGACTGAGCTCAAATTTCGTCCATATGTTCATAACACTTCTACTATAATGTGTCACAATGAACCGTGACAAATTATATAATAGCACAAATTTTGCTTGAAGGCTATACATGTGTATGCATCTATGTCCATAGATCCTAACGATGAAATTGAAGCCATGTACGAGCCATGAGCCATGAATTTAAGTTATTTTCGAGAGTTATTACAAATCATTTTTTGGGAATTTATATCAATAGCCAATACCTCACATCTGCGGTTTACAGATGACATAGTCATCCGTGTGGTGAGGGATTAAGAATTTGAAGCCGGTGGCCCATAGATGCAGGGGTGACAGTTATCGTGGTAACTGTGTAAGCCTAACACTGTCACAATGACTGTCATGCCTTTTACGTCGCCAAGCGGGGTGTGAAAAAGCATCTCACAAGGCCGCCATAGTGTGTGTCACCATACTGCATTGTCTGCATTTGCAATGAGTATGGTGACCACAATTCTTGGATTCTATTCATGCTTTCCATCAGACAGAGTAGAGTTACTTTTGTAGGCTCTTAATATATAAAAAAAAAATACATGCCTCTACCACTCCTATTCATCCCGTGGGTGTCGTAAAAGACAACTAAGGAAACAAAGTATCCAAGACACATATTACACATATACATAAACATATTTTCCAGTGATCACTGATGATCACTGATCACAAAAGAAGGAAAACTTGACACAAACTCTATTCCAACCCGTCTCGCCAGCGTGGTATAGTAGGCAAAAACCTCCTTGCTAAGGAGACATCTAGGTCCAGCAGTGCACTGTTAAAGGCTGTTGATGATGATGATGATGATGATAGTCATCCTGGCAGAATCTCTGCATGAGCTGGAAGAAATGCTCAACAGTCTGGATTTTAGTCACAGTTCAGTCTTCAAAACAAGTGGGGCTGGGCATGAACATCGAAAAAACGAAAATCATGTAAAATACGCATGGCTTCCCGAGTCCCGCAACTGTAAATAGCGCTGCTATATAAGTTACACAAGAATACATCTACCTTAGACAAATTATTAAACTTGGTCAGCACAACTTCCATCTGGACGTAGATGGGAGGATTCGTCTGGGTTGGGCAGCATACAGGAAGCTGTATCACATCCTCGAGTCACCGATTCCACAATCATTAAAGACCAAGGTATTTGGCCAGTGCATCCTACCCGTCATGACATACGGAGCCCAGACGTGGACACTCACCATTGGACTGGTCCACAAGTGTAAGCTCAGCGTGCGATGTAGCGTGCGATGCTGGGTGTTTCTCTGGCTAATAAAATTTCTGACGAGGTTACTCGACAGAGAACAGGAGTAACCGACATCGCACGGAGAATCAGTACGCTGAAGTGAAACTGGGTCGGTCATATCTCCAGACGAACCGATGGTCGCTGGAGCCAAAGTGTGCTAGAGTACGGCGCGATGGACCGACGACTTGAAGAAGGTGGCTGGCAGTGGATGGATGCGAATTGTCCAGGACCGGGAGAGACCTTCGTTCAGCAGTGAACAGGTTGATTTGATTTGATAAATTTACATTAAATATCTCCATTTTAAGATTGTGTCAGTGATATTACCAGCCATCGTACATTGTCCTACATTTCATAAAATTTTATTTTTTTTATAATATTCATATATAACTTAATGTATTATCATTTATTTATATAACTATTTATTTTATTCATTGTATTTTAACGTGTAATTACGGATACCGCAGTTATAACCCTTCTGAATATTATAAAAATCTATGTATCTGTATTTACAAAGTTAAGCATCCTTAAACCCATATATAATATTTATACAATAAATTGGGCAATGTGCGGGACGTAAAGTCCATGTTTGACCAAAACCAAACATTTTGTAATGAGCAGACCCAATTAAACTTTTGCAGATTCAACTCACCTCCGGAAACATTAGCGGTCAGGAGCCGTTCTTGTTATTTGACCAATGCCGTCTGCAGTGCTCTTGAATTAGTACCTTTAATGGATGATATATAGGGTACCATAGAGAAACTTTGTTAAATTATATAAGTGGTACATAATTCTGTGTAAACTACAAATTACAATTTCATTAATATGGATTTGAATAGTAAAAACGTTTGAGGGAAATGTTTTTCTTTATTGAGGTGTATATTATTTTCTCGTGTTGTATAAAACTTTCTTTAGACCATTTCTTTTTATTTGAAGAGTCTACCAAAGTGAGTGTTCCTGATGGAAAGCGTTAATAGAATCCAAGAGTTGTGATCACCATACTCATTGTGAGTGCAGATAATGCAATATAGTGATACACACTATGCCACCCTAGTGAGGTGCTTCTTTACGCCACGTTTGGGGACATTAAAGGCGTGACAGGCATCGTGGCATTGTATTGCTTACATACTTATCATAGGATCGGTTTATGGATGAATGACCGATAAAATAAATATTTCTGTGTCTCGGCTCGATGTTCGCTTTTGTTCTCGAGTTGTGTATAAACACCGTGGGTATGTCTTCAAACTTTATACCGCTATGAGGTTTCTTATCATCTCCACTCTTAATTTTATTTTAGCATCGGTGCAATGCGTGACATAACAAGGAGTTTTGACAAGTTTGAATGTGACTAAACCTCCTTCGACGTGTAACCATCTTCAAATAGGAAAAAAGAAAAAGATATATCGTGGTTAAGAATGAATAAAGCAAAGAAGTGTCCTCTGATTTTTTAGGGGATAAGAATTCAACTGGCCTTATTTCCTAATTTAAAAGTTTTTAGCATACGTAAATCTATCACCTCTGCATCATTGGACCTCCGATCTCACACTCTGCAACGTAAAGCAACAGTATGGATGCTGTCGTTTTAGGATGATCTTCTGTGGGAGGGTAATACTGAACCGGTCGAGCCAACCCGTTCGTACTGAAAACAGCGTGGCTCTAAAGCTCATGTGTTGTTGTTACTAAAGTATTACTTTAGTTTTTTTTTTTTTTTTTTAAAGTAAAAATTATTAAGCTTTTATGTTAGAATGAGAGATGTTGCTGGGGATAAGCTTCAGGAACCATGTCTTCTCAAAAATAAATTAGAAAGCATTTCTTCACTACATACTTCGACTTCTCTTCATCATCTTATCATTTTCCACTATAATATGATGAGTTTAATGCCAGATCAAAACTACTAATATTGGTAATATAAAAAAAATAAACGGGTTATGATTCAATACGATCAATATAAGCAACGACACACAAAATTTCATGAATAAAATACTTGAACATTTTCATCCATAGTAAGGTTACGCCCAATTGACTTATAGGGTCAACGACTTTCTATTATAGTTCCTTTTGTTAATCCCAAGGGGCAATAAAGGGATTATTATACTTTGGAGACGAACCTTGCAAAGCTTCTGTGTAGTGAAGACGTTAATACCGGTCACTAATCTAAATGATAGAAATTGGAGGTAAATATTATATGAAAAGGTAAATATATATTTGATATTATTATATAGCAATGGACTATGAAAGGTTTTTGTGATATAATATAAAGATAAGAAGGAAAAGGAAGATAAAGAATGAAAATGTATGGATGAAACGTATGCGAAGTTAAAGTTAAAAATAGTAATCGGCTCATGACAAAAAGGTGTAGATTATTTTCAATAAAAATGTAGAAGAAACTTTGTCGCAGTAGAAAGGCAGCATCCTGAATAAAAGATATTGATTGATTGAACAAGTTGAAATCTTAGAATAGGCGAATGCCAATATTAATAGAAAAATTGATCTGCTGAAGTCGAGATGTCAATCGATTCATATAAACCTAATGTTAAATCATGCGAAATTATTTTTAGGAAATAAGGAGACAATGAGCAATCTAGTTTTTATTTCGATGGTTACAAGTCATAAACAACAAATAAAAAAGAATTTATTTGATGTTTTTTATGTTTTACTATAAAAATTTATCTTTCAGTAAAATATGGATCTAATGACATTAAATGTAAATAAATAACACACTCATTACTTAATTTTTTCCTCAACACAGTAACCTAAATTATTTTAATGCCATTATAATGAGGATAATTTAATCCAATTAAATTGTCAATGTTCTAAATTCAACTTTTTTACATAACGTGAAAAACAAACACCATCATCAAACGCCTGCTTCATTATGACACCGTTTTCTCACTCAGAGAAAACACAAGATTCTCTTTATAATATAATTGTTTCTAAAGCCGTTTACAAAACAATTTGCAGAATCTGAAACTACCCTATTTTCTCGAACAGAATCAAAAGCTCTGAGTCCAAACATTTTTGTTCTAAGTCCCTCGGTAAATGAAGCCGTCCGAATCCGGTTCGGTGTTGATTATTCCCGATAATTTCGGTAAATTCCGGTATATTTAGTAACAAGGAGCGTGGGGTCGCGGCATTATAAACACTCGCTCGACACTAACGCGATTTAAGGCTCTGTCCTGTTGGTTTCATATGTGGTGCAAAGGGTGAGAGGTGGATGATGAAATAATTATTTATTTTTATTAGTTTAAACAAAGGTTAGTTTAGTTTAGTTTGTTCGTGTGGTGACGGATTAAGAATACATAGTGTTACGACCCCTATTCATCCCGTGGATGTCGTGAAAGGCGACTAAGGGAACAAAGCATGCAAGACAACATCATTACAAAGAGAAGGAAAACTTGAAACAAACTCTATGCCAACCCGTCTGACCAGCGTGGTTCAGTAGACCAAAACCTCCTTGCTAAGGAGAGGCCTATGTCCAGTAGTAGACTGTAAAATGCTGTTGATGAAGACAAAGGAACAATAACATTTTCTTTTAGAAAAGTACTACTCCCGCACTAAGAATATATCCTGTGTCACGGGGGACTTTACAAGATATGCACAATGGACACAAAGAACACCCACACTCAGAATAACAATGTGTCATTTCATGTTATGTGAATGAAATGACACATTGTGTGATTCATAAATTGAGTCCACAACACTCAGTACAGCATAAAACGACGTTGCGACTACTTAATCACTTTACCATTCATGCTGTCATTGCCAAACTAGTAACTACAATTTTTGGATTACACAGTGTTGTCTAATGGGGGATCGAACCCACAATACTCAGCGCTGTAGCAATCAGCGAGGTGACCTTTTTAACTAATTTGCCGTCCCTGCTGTCTGTAATGAAGGTCGCCTTTCTATTCCTTAAGAAGGATACTTTTTTATCATGGTGGAAGGTAGGAATTGCGTGTCAAGAAGTCATGAAATTAATATCGACAATGATATTAAAATACTCTGCTAAGAGGTTTAGGCCTATTTATTATTTTCATTAAAAACTTAGTTGTTTAAGAAAATTTTGTTTACTGTGTAAATTTACGTACGCGTTATGTGATTTAATCATAATGCCAGCTGCAAGTGGTTTATTTATTGGTAATAGTTGAAACAGAAGTGTACTTTCAAATATCTCTTCTTCTTTTACTTAATACACTTAACTAACAAGGTCGGGGCGCCCTACACTATATTTGCCTAATTATGGTCACTATTCTGACATACTTCAGTTCGGGTGACCATCAAATCATCTGGAGACATGACCGACCTATTGCCACTTCTGCGTGCGATGTCGGTTGCTCTAGTTCTCGGTTGAATATCTTCGTTATGAATTTTATTGGACAGAGAAATATCCAACATTGCACGCTCCATCCTACGTTGAATACTATAAAATTGAAATCTATCAAATCACTTCTATCTATAGGTATACAAAGAGTAACTCGCTACCTCTTACCAATTGTACCAGATATCAATCCTTAAGCCGTCCGACTTAGACGTACTCCCTTGCTTAATTTTGCGGAATGAGCTCTTAAGCGTGGCCCTTTACTTGTCTGACTTGAGGACCCTACACCTGAAAACTTATCCTATTTAATATGGGTTTCAGCCTGTTTACCTACATAGCATTTTATGTTGCTCCAAGGATTAATATCTCACCGAGCTTAGTGGTAACGAGAGCACGTTACGTTTGGAAGGTTTCAATTGACGACGAGCTTAATTGTAATTAACTACGTTATTTACATGTTATTATGTACGTAACATGTAAGTCTTTACCTTGCTTTTTGTGTTGAGTATATAAAACATATCTATCTATGCTGTAAGCACTCGTTAAGAAAGGATTTTTGGAAATATCACCCCTAAGGCGTAAGATAAAAGGTGAACAGTTGCATTAAAGCTCGTCAGTTTAATAAACCTGATAATCATATTTCATGAAGATATTACTTGTAGTAAACTGACAAATACAATGAATGACCATACAATTAATTGTCAGAATGACTTACAAATTTTGGCTGATGGGTTTAAAGTGATTCTATATATAAATAAATTAGGAAGTGTTTTATATCTATACAAGGAATCCCTAACGAAACACATTATCTTTTAAGCCCAATATATACTGGCACATAATATAAACAAAAGAAAAACACATCACGTATCATATAAAAAGAGATTGAGTCACAAGAACGATTCCAACAAGTCATAAACAGCTTAATCTTTAAAACGACGGTACTAGAATGATTTTAATTTTGAATTTACATTGTCTTATGTAAAGGAGAAAATCTACTATGAGTTCACATTTTGTACTATGACGTAGGATACATTCATCACTTGTTAAATAGTGAATTCATATGTAAAAATCGTAAATGATATATAGAAATGGTAAGGTACTTCTGCCTCGCTATTAAGAAATCAAGATTAAGTACCTTTTCTTTTCTTTTTACAAAGACAACTTCCGTATTACCAATAAATACTGAGGCACAAAGAACATCCACACTCAGAACAACAATTTATGGATCACACAAAGTGGTGTCCCATGTGAGGTTTGAACCCACAATATTCATAGCAGTAGAAAACGGCATAGCTACCGCTTATATGACTACGTTATCTGTACAACACAAATAAAGAAGTGGCTAGATAAAACCGAAATGTCCTCATATATTAAGTCGAATTTCAACTGAATAATGGTTTAAATAGTAGCAGAACACTAATATGCATAGATTATAGTTACACTCGCGCCGATACACTCCAGAGATGGACAGCTGCATTTGTGGATATTATTTTTTTTATTCCACTAATGTGGTAATGACAAGTCTGTTATCGATAACTATGCCATCTAGGAATCAGATGCACTAGAGTACGTACATTGCTCGGACGGGTAAACAAGAGAGGCAATGGTAGAAACGTCAAACAGTTCAAGATTGTTTGCTTGTAATTGAACTAGCTGTTGCTGACAAATCCGAAACCTCTGACTACAAAGTCAATATCAAAAAATTACTAAGGTATCGATCTTTGACACAACAATGATACCTCCAGTATAATAGCTAAGAATAACAGCGATTATATAATCAATCATTTATTCACTAACATCAAAGGAAGCCTAACTATGCAGATTATATTTACTTGAAAGACAAGATAGAATTACCAAAGCCAAGTCCGAAATCGTTATTTAAAACGTTTGAAGTTTATTTGGCCTCTTTAAAGGTAGGATGATATTCAAATCGTTTTGGACTCAGAAGAAAAATATAGTTAATTGATAAAGTAAGCGACGCAGCCATTTGTGAAGTAAATTTTTCTTCGATACACACTTTGAATGGCAAATGCGGCTGATGGAGGGTTAGGAATAAGTCGTTATGGAAAGTAAAAATTAAGTTCTCTTTTCGAAATATTGTCACGTTCGACTTGATTGTCTTTTTTTTGTGGCAACTTTAAAAGTTGTACACAATGAGTTTTATATTTCTTATGTTCTGTTTTTGTAACAGGCTGGTGAGAACTAAGTCGTCTGATAAACGAATTTTTCAGCATCTTACGCACTATCGTTTGATTCGAAACTATACCCATAGTATGATAATTAGACTACTAATTTACAATATTGAGTCACTAGATCAAATTTTCTGTAGGTCGGTCGTAATTTGCCAATTGGTGGTAAATTTTGAACCGTTAATTCGTTAATTACAACATCCCGAAATAGGTATATTGTTTAAAGACTGATTACAACAACAAAATAATAAATTTATCAAAACTCTAACCCTGTTGCTATTTTTATTAGTGTTAACCATTTTGGTAAAGTTTTTGCAAACTCACAATAGCACATTTCCGTAACATTTAGCGAAGATTAAACAGAGTACAATGTGAATTCACATCCTTTTATCTTAAATTTCTTAGCCCTTGACAATTTTTCGCTTCAAAAATCGTCACAGAAAAAAATGTCGGAAAAGCAAGACCTAAATTCAAGATTATCAGCGCGTTTTGGGGAATTTATTCTACAAGGGATAGAATCACAGCGTTTTATGGTCGCCGATAAACAGCAGCCAGTGTGAATATTGCCTAACCAAAAGAATATTCTCTTTCATTCTCTCATTGAATTTGCTTGACAAAAATAAGGCTTTAATATTATTTTACGTGTCCAGGTTTTAAACATAATTTTGTATCGTGATTTCTTGGAACGATTTCTTTGAGATTCAAAGTAAACGAATTATATTTTCTTATGTTTTTTTTTGGAACTTTCTCAGGAACAGTTTTTAGCATATTTAGGATTTGATTGCTTTAGAGATTTATAAATTATAAGTCTGGTATGCAAAAGCTAGACCACAGACTATACATACTTATTTAGTTATATTTATTGAACTATAAATGGTGACTCTTGAGTTGTAGGCGTCCATGGGAGACGCTAATTAGCATCAAGTGACACGTTTGTTCGATTGCACCAAGTACCTGTTTTAAAGTAAAAAAAGACCTGGCAATATTGTTCATATAAGCATTTGTCCATTTAAAAGCACATCAACTTTAATAAACGTTTATATATGTTAATAAACTATATTAGTCATATTTCATTACTCCAATCACACACAATTGATTGGTACATTTTATTAATTATAAACAAGCATAATATTGAATGAGGCTTTAGAAAACAAACAGTAAAATTTTCGTGGAACGTATCCGAAAGAAAAATAGGTCAATGAACCTCTATTTCAACTCGGTTAAAATAAGTAAAACAGTAACATTATATTTCGACAACACCCTTTATATTTACGACAAGTTTCCTACACAAACAACATCAACATTTCGATTATAATATCTGAATATTACGTAGGTATTTATCATTGTTCGGGCTGTTTCAATCAACGTCAGGGATGTCATCCAAATAAAGATAAATGTCAGTGTGAATTCACCAACAAGTTTAAATAGGGAAGCGAAAAACATCCTATCAAAGAACCGGTTGGATCTGTAATAATTTAATGCGATAATTGTTTGATCCCGTCGGGAGCATTAATCAATTTCCAGTACAATTCCGCTGTTAACTTTAGTAACACTTGGAAATTTCAGTCTCGCTTCTACCACAGATTATGTGATGTTACGCAAAAATAAATGTTATTCAGATACTTGCTTATTTTTTATGGGTACACTTTTATGGGTACATTACATTTGAGATAAATTAAACTTTTTTAATCAACTTCAAAGAAAGTAAAAATAAATATTTGGTACATATTAATAGAAAAATCTTTCCTGTTTTTTTCTTTCCTTTTCCTGGGGTTTTTAAGTAATTATCTTTTAATTGATTTTGTGTGAATATAAGTACACCTACTAAACACCCTGTTCATATGTGACATATGATAATATAAAAATAATCATTAAAATCGGTACACGGTTCAGTAACAAGTTATAAGATGTCAAACACAAAAGAAAGAAAGTAAAACAGTGAAATTGGGAGCCGATTGAAATCTGTTTAAAATACTACGAGTTTGACAGTCGACGGAAACTGAATTTCGACTGTTTGAGAACACGACATTTGACATTTGATTGACATTAAGAGAATTGGCCCATTATGGTTAGTAAATTTTTTTGAATATAGAACCTGTCAAAGTGACTATTCTGCCTAATGGAAAGCATGAAAATCCAAGAACGATCACCATGCTCATTGCAAATGCAGACAATGCAGACCTACACTATGGCGGTCTAGTGAGATGCTTTATCACGCCCCGCTTAAAGGGCCTGGGATCATAGTGGGAGAGAAATACGTGCACTGGTATTGAGTTCCAGGTTTTCACTGATTGGTAAAGGAAGGAATGTCTGTAACGCTTAGTTCGAGAACGTATGTCTATCAGTGCAAAATGGTAATTTTTAAGGTCAGCACATGTGGTCGTGCAGAGAAACGGAAAAAGTGGGATTAGTTGGAAGAGATCGTGAGATTATTTTCTATGACAAAGGCGGTAGAGGATTGCCAAAGAGGCGACATTTCTTCGCAACTTCTGAGTCATAAAACTCGGTGGCTTCGGGACTGTCGATAATGCGGACTGCTCGCCGTTGCAACGAAAAGATTAGAACACTTTTCTATACAGGAGTGAACCTGATTCTTTCAAAGTGGTTTTACAAATGCTTGAGCGAAAAGAACCGCCTCACTTTGTTCAGTACACCTAGTTTGCATAAGGTCGTCTTGGTGACACTCAATGTACAAACGCAGGTAGTGCCAGTTCTGAAGAGCGGGGAGGGGTAAAAATGGACACTTTTTGGCAGAGATCTCGTTAATTTTTGTTTCTCTAGCGTTGCACAAGATAGGTTCTATTAACGACATTGAGATAAGCTCACGTCATTTTTCACCAACGTTTGCTAGTTTAGCTGTAAGGTCCTTAAGGCAGTCCTTCTCCAACAGCATTTTTATGGACATAAAAAGGTTGTTATTTCTATGTTACTTCCTATACGTATCTACGGCCTCACCCCAGAGATGTATGTTGTACGCTGGAAGGTCACCCGTGGATTGATATGGTCTAAGGCCATATTGCCGATCCTCTGATGGAGTGTGATAATGAATACTCTAGTTGTAATGTTGATGAATTTTATTGGAACGAAGTTCCTTATCGGGCGGTATGCTGGCTAAGGGGGCTAAGCGAGCGTCACGAAAAATCCTCACGACACTTTTGCTATAGTGCGTAGCGCTCGGAGAGGGGCAAGCCGAGTATAGGATTCGAGTTATTCGTTCTCTCTCTCTCTCTCAACAGTGACAAGACACGCGATGCGCGCGTCTGCTACGTATGCGTACATTGTTTTGTCGTGTTCGTGTGTAAGTAGTTTTAGTTATTTTTAATATTTTTAAAAATAAACAATGGATTGCGAAAGTTATTAACGATGCAGTTTTTCACGAAACTTACATAAGATTGAATCACAAACAAAATGTTTATATTCATAACTTTAAAAAAACATTGATTACAATTTTATTAGCATTCCTTCACTTATTTTATTTATCATTTAGCTCCTAAACAATACTTATTTCAAAACGAAAGTAACTTCGTTCCAATCGGGTGTCCCACATGTGACACCTCAGACATTTTTATTATTATCCCTTAAGGTATACAGTAAACACAAGCAATACAATTTTTTGTAAAAATTATATTATCATCTTATAGTTTATCTACAAAGATTTAACAATTATTGAGTGTCTGAAAGCTTGTTATAATCTATATTCATATCGTATATAACTTGAATCAGGTGTTCAAAGTCAAATTTCTTACCAAAGCAATCAACCGAATCAGTGTATACCCAACACTGACTCGGTTGATTACCGGTGTGGTCTGCAGTGCGGTACATAAGGAGATAAAGTCACAGCGGTGTTCAGTATAATATAAAGTGTTATTGTCAATAGTTTATTTATGTGGATATAGACTGTGCACTTAGTGTTGGTATACTTCGCAAGATCCTAAGCTTAGCTACACGAGATAAGATACATTCTGTACATACGCTTTATTTTACACTTAATGTGGATTGAAAGAATAACAAATAAAAGTCATTTGTTACGAAGATAACATACTAAATATTTAAATTCTATACGTTGATGTAGATCTTGTATAGTCGGGGTGCTTGGCTAGAAAACCTCCACGTGGTGCACCCTGGTAACGTTGGCGATGGTGTTCATCACTGCCAACGACTAATATTCTAGCACGAAGAGGAAGCCATTTTCTTCGGCAATTCGGCCGAGACTTGGTTCAACAGAGCGGGCGTGTCTGTCGGATCCTCTGTTGGTTCTTCGCTCTTCGGAGCAATGAGGAGGAAAACCTCGGTAAAAATTCACGATGGTTCCCACCATTCCGTTTCTAGGGTCGACCCTTTCTAGGGTCGAAATTCCTTGGCTCAGCGGTGGAAAAGGTAGGACAGGGTCGGTGTGCACTTACACTGCCACCGAGCAGGCATCAGGAGACATAATCTCTCTGCCGCCGTCGACATATCGTAGCCCCGAGTTGCAGACTCGCGACTCCAATCGGGGACGAGGGTCTTGGCTTAGCCACCCGGACTGGCCGGACTGTGAGGAAGAAAACCTCTATAAAAAATTACCCCGAATCCCGTGTTCTGGTGCGTGGCCAGGGGATGCATGGCTGATGGGTAGTTCAGTCGTAAGCGCACTCCCAGCCGAGGCACCTGCGGACTTCTCGGTTGGGCACAAATTTACGCTTGCCCAGGTTTTGGGGATGTCTGCCCGGGTCAACCTTTCTTCTCCCCATCTCATGGGTTCAAATATGGAATCAGAAATAACTCAAAACAAAAACAGTACAGACGAAAAGAAGGAGAAGAAAACCAGAAAAGGAAAAAGTGCACGAGCGGACGACTTCTCTTCCAACGAAGAGGATGCATTGGTTAGCACGCCTATCTCGGTGGGGCTCCCAGAAGTCATTGTGGCTGCTGAGAGCCGAAGAATATCGGAACGGTTACGTTCCAGATCCGTCGCGGGCGGTAACTCCAGTGCGAGAGAGGACGCACTGGAGCTTATGGAAACGGAGCTATGCAACAGCCGGAAACGCGGACGCTCCAGGGACGAGGAGAGCGACACATCCCAGTTGATGTTGCCTCCTAAGGTTCCAAGCAGTCGCAGAGGAAAGTCTTCTGCGACTGCTTGGAACCTGGAAGTCTTCTGCAAGGCGGAAGCCTACAGTCGAGTCAGGGCAGACGGCGAAACACTGGCGGAAGAGGAGATTGCAGATCTCCTGCTGAAAATTAAGGAGCCGATGGTGGGGGATTCAGTTCCCCAAACACCATCGTCTATGCAGGAGAGAGCGAATACGGCGGTGGCCATTATCCACAAAGTGGCCACCAAGTCGAGTAATCTTAAGGGCTCTTTTGTGAGAGCCCTTAAAGACTCCTCTTCCGCTATTGCGGGGGTCTTCGATACCCTCATCGGAGACGTGGCTCGTCTACAGACGGCCAACGATCGCCTGACGGGGCAAGTGGCTGAGCTCAGCGCTCAGTTCGCCCGATTCCGGGCGCATTGTCCTTCTGTAGATGCGGTTCTGTCCCTGTCTCAGCCTGCTCCCTCTTCCAACCTCGGTGGTACTCCTGATGCCCATCTGCGCCAAATTACGGATGCAGTATGGCGCATGATAGACGGGCGTCTGGTAGGCCTGGAGGCGAGGCTGCCACCGGCCCCCGTTGTCCGCTTGCGGCGCATAAGCCGAAGGCCGCGTTGGCACCGTCAGCGCTTCCCGTTGTAGGCGGTCGCGTGACCTATGCGGCAGCGGCGTCGGTGTTTGCTGTTCCCACAACAACTCCGGGGGCATGACGGGCAGCAAAGGTAGCGACCAAGACGTCTGCACCGAGGTTAGGGTACAAAACAGCGGCAAAGGCTGGGGCGGAGTTCCCTCCGCTCCCCACTCCAACCGCTGTATCTGGCACCTCCACAAGTGCTCCCTCCACATCTGCCTCTTCTACGGATGATTGGCAGGTAGTCGGGGGGGCTAAGAAGTCCCGAAAGCGGGGTAAGAAGGCTGCATAAAAAGCAGCCTCTACGTATGTTTACGGCTACGGATGGTGTCAAGATCGCCAGGCCTACCAAGTGCGCAGAATTGCGCATTTCGGGCCTGGACGACTCCATAACGACCGAGGATGTCCGCGTTGCGGTAAGAGAGAAGACGGATTGCAACACGGACAACATTCACCATCCGCCCCGGTCCAGGAGGGCTTGGCGCAGTGTGGGTTAGCTGTCCCGTAGCGTCGGCCAAAATGTTGGATGACGCCGGCAGGCTGCTTATCGGTTACGTGAGCGCTAGGATCACAGTCCTGGCGGTTGTTTCGACTGCAGCGGATAATGTTTCCGCTGCGGTCGACCGCCACCTATGTCTATAATCGTCTCTAGTAATAAGCTTATGAAAAGTCGTATTAATATTAGATATGCATGTAAATTATGCACTGTATTGTCTTGTTGATCTAGCGGTTAGCGTATACTGAGGTCTTAATTCCATACCTCATAGAGTACGTGAAGTCATCGGTCCTGGGCCTCATCTCTCCCTGGTCTTGTCTCGAGTCGTTGATATATTATGAGAGGGAGAGAACAGAGAGTGTGTTTGTGCACGTATTTGTGCACCTTTGAGACTGGTCACTAGGAAAACATCATCATCATCTACAGTAAGCATACGTACTGGCATTTCGATCAGATATCATCGTATAAACATGTGATTAGAGAGCAACATTTGACCATAAACTGTTAGGCAGGGGGACGCCTCTGACATCCCCCAGGATAGGGCCTAGCTAGATGCGGCGAAAGACCTGACATCACATGATCTGAGTTCTTCCCAGAGTAAGGTATCTACAGATGCCTTTCTGGGTGGTTTTTAATTGAAACACCACATTCTCCTAGCTTGTGGATTTTCTATTCCGTAACAAAAAAATAAACCATCGTAGTATATGGTGTAACGCGATGGAAATGTCCTTTAAAAGTAAGAATAATTGTTATTTTATACTTTATAAGTATGTTTTTAAATGGTAAATAAGAGTTTCCTTTTTACATTTTGAATGATTGTGGGTGCTGTTTATTGAAAAATGGCGCGGTAATTGTAGGGTTCACAATTGCTGTACGAACGTCAAGACTTATTAGAACGAGATAGTCATAGCTCCAGTGGCGCAATCGGTTAGCGCACGGTACTTATAAGCAGTAATACGTGTGAGAAATGCCGCGGTTGCGAGTTCGAGCCTCGCCTGGAGCATTATTTTTTAGTTGTTTAATACTAAGGATATAATTTTATATATATAGATAAGTGGTTGAATTAAAGTATAATAAAGTTTAAATTAAACTGTGTATTATTATTTTGACTTTAGAGCAGAGATCTCTGACAACTGCGTCTATCGCTTAGTCTCTGACACCTCCAATGTTTCTTCCAGTCTTACATAATCAGATTTCACCTCACTTAAATTATAACGTTTTGAATGATTTATCGATAAAACTTGTCCGTGAAAATACAGTACGCCTTTTTCTGTTATTTGAATGTCAATTGAGTTTTACTTTTCTTCAAGATATCGTGTTCTAATTTGCATAATTGATTTCTGCCTCCGATGGAAGGCTTGAATTGAAAGATGTCGGCTAATTAAAGGATAAAGTTTTTCGACGTTGTTATTAGTTGAATTGAGGTATTTAGGGGATTGTCTAAATTTAGGGTAGAGTTGAGGCTTCAGGATGTGGTCTTCGAAGTTTTCTTTTATTTTCATAAAACTTTATCGATGTTGTTTATGTGGCATGTATTTCAATTAGAATGATACCTACCGGTGTCATTGTATGGTGATATAAACGTATTGATGACATTTTATTATTAAAAAGCTCCAGTTTAATACAATAAAATCACTTTAAACGATACAATTACTTTTTACTTCATGCACTTCTTCAATTGTTATAGGCCACACGATACACTAACATTTCGCAAAAAGTATATTTTTATGTTCTTTAAAATGAAAGTGAAGATGGCGATGAACGAGTGTGGTTCAATAGCCGTCATTTTAAAAGTAGCTAATATTTCTTATGGTTATCTAACAGCAGAGAGAGTGTTGGATGTGTGATGCTGTGGAGGAACGAGTAATATTGGGATATTGTATATATGCTAATCGAAGCGAAAATTTCTATATCACGAAACGAGATTAGACGTTATTCCGTGGTTCGTTACCCCACAGTTCGATAATAAATTCGGTAAACTGAGTAGTGAAATAGTGTAAAAACCCCTTAACCAACTTTAATTGCTTACGAGGCAATCATGTTTTATTTTTTTAATCCTGACTTTTTAAATGATTCAAAGTTATTTGAGTAAACGGTTTTTTAACCAATAATTAAATCAAACGCTGAACAATCTTGATACTTCAGCTTTAAAATAATTAATAACGATCAGGTGAGCTGACAGACCGAGATAAATATTTGTGATATTAACAGCGGACAATCTGATTAACGATGCTGCATTGCTGCCCCGTAGTGTTGTGATCATGGACTTCGACGATTTTGAATGACGACAAATTTAAATATTGAAAAAATGATATATTGTCAACTTTCTTAAACTGTTTTGGGCCACTGACAACCACCACCCCTGTCCACTGGTACCAAAGCGTATTGCTCCAGTCTTCACGGTATCAGAAGTTAGGGCTGGGGTTAAGTTGGATGATCTTTCCCTTCTTTTCTCTTGGGTGGCCTTCTAAGAAACCATAGGCGCTGGCTTGGTAACCCTAGGTACTGGCTGAGCTATTGAGCCCGCTCTAGTAGCAGCCGCATATGACATCTTTGGCAGAGCTAGAGGTGGGCCGTAATTAGCTTTCTCTCCTGTCATGATACACCTCACCAGTTGCTCTTCCAGCTCTACCATTCGGAAGGACGATATTACCGATGATGCCAGCGCCAGGTTCTACACGTGTCAAAGCTGGCTATGCATAGAGGTTGATGCTCCCCCTCTTGCTTCGGTAAGATTCACTACGAGGCGGGCTTTCTTCCCTTGTTTCAGGCCCCCAGATCCTTGAGGCTACGCTGATTGCCTCCTTGATCCAGTTCACGAGGTTCCCAACTCTACGGCGTAGCTCCTGTAGATTCTTGCCGCGTGCTTGCTCTGGTTTGACAGTGGTTGTTGTTCCCAGAATTTGACAGGCAGTTGTCGAAACCATTTGGCTTCGATATAGAGACTCCCCAGGCGCAGTGCGACCAGAGTTCTCCTTGGTGGGAGATACATTTTTTACCTAATATAAGATGTTACCTAATATTAGATAATTTTAGTTTAATGTCCTCCAACAGGATGTTTTCGGTATTGGACTTCCTTCAGTGCCTCAACCCGTTACCAGACGTGAGCTTGAAGTTTTTATAGAAGGTTATATCCTCGCCATATACGCTAGTCTCTGTTGTCGTATAATATGAAAACATTTTTGTAATTCTCTTTTTGTACTGGGATATGTTACATAATTCTTGTAAGTCCTCACTTAAAATTGCGTAAAGGAGAATGACCATTATTGGTAGAGGTTTTTCTCGTACGCGAATATGAATATAATATCAAAATTATTTTATTTATTTTTTAGGTTACTTGTGATCAAAATGCTAGGTTTTAACTGAGGATTTGTTTTAAAACTTAGTAAGATATGTTTTTTTTTAATTGAGATTGTAGTTTGCCTTACATGACTATTCTGTATTGTCATAACCAAAATAAGAAAACATTTTGCTGTTTTATTTTTTTTAATTGTTACTCATTGATAGATAATAATAAAACCGTTTGTTAGTTTTTTCTTCACAAAAGATGAAATGATTAGGCAATATAAAATACGAAATACAAAACAGATTTCTTTCAAAGGACTGGAGTCTGTACTAGTGTTACTCCTGTGTGACAGTTACCGATCAACATCGATTGAGCCGAGGAAAACGTAAAAAACTAAGGCACTAGCTACTTGTTAGTTTTTAAGATTAAGTAGCTGTTTGATTTTTTTTTGTTTTTTCACATGACTTAATGTTACTTAATTATTATTGTTGAACTTTGATATTGTATGTAATTAGAGTACCAATTAGCATACATAAATAAGTAATACCTAAATAACTATTAAATATTAATAAATACTAGAGAATAAATAATAATAAAATATGTACAATAATATATAATACTAACATTTAAACGCGGCTCTGCCCGCGTGTGTATTAGTTATCGCGGTAAACAGTAGCCTATGCTTTATTCTGATGTATAAGTTTTATTATTGTAAAATTTCATTTAAACCCATACTTCATACATCCTAACCAATTTTCACGTTTATAATATTCAAAGTTACTAAAAAATTATAAAGTTTATCGATAAAGAGTTTAGATATCTTATTAAACACAGCATTATCTATAGGACACCGTGGGTATTTTTATAAGTCTAATGACAAAGATTTTGTGTGTAATTCAAATACGAAACATAATGGATTTTCCTATGGGAATCAAATGTTTTACTATGATAAAAAGTAACCTATATCACTTTCCATCCTCTTACCTGTTTTCAAGCTTAAAAATTATATCATAAAACTGCTTTGATACGACGTGAAAAAATGACAAACAAACAAACACATTTATAGTATTAGTAAGAACAAGGTCACTTTTTCTTTAATTTTACAGTTGTTCCATCTAAGTCTGAATTTCTTACACTTTCTTATGTAAATAAGGAAGACTTAACGAAAATAGCTGGCAGGATGCAGTGGATAGATACGGACTACCTAAGACCGGGATGGATGACACTATTTGGAAGAGTCCTTCGTTTAGTAATCTCCAGTGAAGGGCGATATACTGATTATTTACTTATGTAAATAGTCACGAGATTAAAATATACATAGTTTTGTTTTTACATGTTTCTTTTTCATTTGTTTTTAAGCTGTAGCCAGTCGTGGGTTTGATTTTCATTCAGGTCAAATAATTGTATGACGAACACACTCATACTATATGAGAGAAGATGATGATTTATTCAGTGTCTTTATTATCAGTTATGATTACCAAACTATAAACTTAATTTGATTACTTTACATGTCCAAAAAAACCCTAGTGTTGATTACAAAATGAAAACTATAATTGATATTTGATTATTTCATAAACCTTTTTCTTCAACTTTCGAGTTGAAGCAGTACTGTACTGTGGTCCATACATTCATGGCCATCTTTGTAGCCTTAATTTGCCACTTCAATTGTAAGAAGATATTAAGGTACATAATATCGATAATTTAAACAGACATCACTAGACTGGAATGTAACAGACCTGAAATTGAATTTACAAAATGAAAATCGTTAACTTATCGACTTTTGTGAATAAGAAATTGATGAATGAATCCTGCAACGACGTGTAATTATGATTGAGCTTTTAAGTGAATAGATGGATTGATCAATTCACAGCCTTTTAAAGTTTTGAAATATTTTCAAGTTGCGTTTTCGAAGATATAATTTGTGTATCACTCATTATATCCTGATACAGACAAATATATATTTTTGTATCAAGTAATATCAAAACTATCCATATGCTCGTAAGACAACGGACGTCCATTCAATTATAATAATAGTGAATAAATTCTTTATGTCGAACTGTTGTGGAAATGTTCGATAATGGCTACATTAGTAAAACATCGTGGCACAGTCACCAACGCCCACCGTTGTGTGTGTATGTGTGTGTGTGTATGTGTGTTAAAACTACTATTACGTATCATAGGGCTTAGGTGTTATACGCCCCGTATGTCGGGCTCGGTTTTGGTAGTGACCTATACCGACTAAAAAACCTCCTCTTTTTCGCCGCCTTCTTACTCCCCATGGGGTCACCGTTAGGTATTTCATCACGGGGGAAGGACTTAGCAGCTCAGCTGCTGTGTGCTCCTGCTGCTTGGCTACCAGTCGATCTAGCTCTCTCTTGGGTGCGTAGTTCTCTTAGCACTTCTGCAGCATAGGTGTTAGTTGCATCCCATTTTTCCTTTGTCAACAGCATTACGGAAGTTAAATTTTCAGGTTGGATTCTACATTGTAGTGTAGTCTCCCACCTCTCCCGTGCTGCTTGGAATCGAGGACACACGAAGAATACATGCTCCGCGTTTTCGTTAATGCCCTTGCAGAGGGGGCACTCTGGGGAATCATCGTGCTTGAAGCGATGGAGGTATTCTCGGAAGCATCCGTGTCCTGAGAGCATCTGCGTGAGGTAGTAAGTGGTCTCTCCGTGTTTACGGTTTATCCACTTTTCCACCTCGGGTATAAGCCGGTAGGTCCATCTCCCTTTAGTTGAGTGTGTGTATGTGTGTGTGTATGCGTGTATGTGTGTATGTGTGTGTGTGTGTGTTAGTGTGTGTGTGTGTATGTGTGTGTGTGTGTGTGTGTGTGTGTGTGTACTGGACTCTCCTTAGCAAGAAGGTTTTGGCCTACTATATAATGCTGACCAGACAGGTTGATTTAGGATTTGTTTACTACACTATACTCTCAACCCACATCGTCCAGCACCTGCGTAAGGTGGGCCTCGATTTGTCGGACGGACGTCGCCAACACATTCAGTAGTCTACCATTTAGCTGCATCAAGGAAGCACTCTACTACCATAGGGTGCCAGAGTACCTGAGGCGGCTTGTGGCAGACTATTTAGAGGAGCGTACCGTCGTGTACAAGGACCGAGATGGTGTTCTAAGGCGGCGGCTCATGTCGTGTGGTGTTCCACTGGGGTCTGTCCTCGGACCACTCCTGTGGAACATGGGATACGAGTGGGCCCTTCGAGATCGTATCTTCCCCGGGCTGGGCGTAATTTATTACTCCGATGACACATTGGTCATAGCCCAAGAGACAAACAATGAAGAGGCTGCGCACCTGGCCACCATGAGAGTCTCTTTGGTGGTCGGGTACATTGAGGCGCTGGGTTTAATTAAGGCCCAGATGAAGTGTCTGAGCCTGATCCTCGACGGGAGGTGGCTCTGCGACGAGCACTCCCGACAGCTTACTCCAAGGCTGGTCAGCACGTCTTCTGCCCTTGGGCGACTTTTGGCTAATTTAGGTGGAGCCAGCGTTGAGACGAAATGGTTATACACGGGGGTTGTTCAGTCAATGGCAGTGTATGGTGCACCGGTGTGGGCGGCGGTTCTGACCGTCCAGAATAGGGCTCGCCTCTGGTGCCATCAGAGGATATTGGTGGTTAGAGCCATACGCGGTTACCGCACCGTGTCGACGGAGGCGGTGTACGCCTTGGCTGGAACTCCACCGTGGGATTTAGAGGCGGCAGTGCTCGCTGAAGTTTATCGGCGGACGGCTGACTTTCAGACGGCCCCCACTCGTCGAGCCACGATGGCTTGTTGGTGGTCGCGGATGGAGACTCCGCGTGCTGGATTTGCTGCCTTGGAGCCTCTTCAGCCGGTCATCGTCGAGTGGGCAGGGCAGCAGCACGGGACTCTTTCCTTCCTACTGACGCAGGTCCTTTCCGGGCACGCTTGCTTCGGGAAGTATCTGCACTCGGTTACCAGAAGGAAATTGAGTCTCGTCCGTCACCACTGCGACTATAGTGAGGACTCAGTTTAACACACGCTAGCGGTTTGTTCTGCCTGGACGACGCAGCGTGGAGTCCTCTCTGCAGTTACTAGAGGAGATTTCTCGCTTCCAGCCGTCATACGCTCCATGGTCGGTAGCGACAGTTGTTTTATCGTAAACTTCTGCAAAGATGTCATTACGTGGAAGGAGGCGGCGGAAAACGCCCGAGAGGACGATCTCTACTCGGACCCAATTACCAACCACGCATACGAACCAACGCTTACCAACGAGTCATGCCGCCCTGAGTGTGGCCAAGTGTGGACGGGATGGGTTTTCCCCTTCATCCGCTACAATGGCCAGCCGCGAGGAGGCGACATCCGCACGTGCCGTACTTCACCTAAATAGAGAGTTTTACCCGAAGATGGTGCCTGCGGTATCGGGCAGACGCTAGGAGGGATCCGGATGTCGTTATAACAGCTATTTCTAGATCCCTCCTGTCTCAGACGCAGATTGGCACTCCGTGTGGTTTAAGTCGGTCTGATTCCGACACACCATCCCGCCGTTAACCCCGGTGGTGTGATGGCCCGAGGGGATTTCAACACGTTAAAAGAGAAAAAAACAAAAGGATTTGTTTCAAATTTCCTTCTCGTTGCAATAATATTATCATGTATATTTTGTACCATTGGTCGCCTCTTAAAACACTCGTAGAAAGAACATTTTTATAACCTGACTACTTAAAGATAGGGATATAAAAAGGAGGAAACAAAAATAGTTAAAATAGAAATCCAGAGGATCCATAGGAGCAAAACTGGTCTAGTAGAACTTTGGTCGCTCTCACACTATGATTATGCGCGCGCAACGAAAATCTCTAGTAAACAGATACCATTTTTACACATATATTTTTAGAATTCTATCTGAATATTTTTCTTGTTTAGTCCTTTTTAGACCCCTTTCTTTAAGTAGTTGGGTTATAAAATTTCAAATTTTATAACTTATTTAATAATATACAGAGCAAACAAAAGTACAAGTCACCTGAATGTGAGTGACTAATAGTTTTCAGTTTCCCGATTTCGCAGAAACGAGCTCGTACACTAGACGTGCAATATCTACATTCTCGCATTCTAAGAAAGGGTAAAGACAGAGACACAAATGGACACAAATAAGAGCTGATTATTCAGCTAAACTGGTATTGAGCTGAGTCGGACCGCATGCATTGTAAGATCGCAATCTAAGCAAATAATTTGACTTAAACAATATCTATGCATTTGTAATGTACACGCCAAAACTTTTCTTTTGAAACTAAACACGTGATAATTATCTCAGTTTAATTTTTTTCGAGGTTAAAATATGAACTTTGAGTTCTGTCGTATAAAATTTTGATAAAATTTACATAGGCTATGTCATCAGGGTCATTTCTTCAAATCTATTGGAACATCATTCATTGAAAACGGTACAGCAGGTTACGGTGAACATATTAACATACCTACATAAACTGCCAAAATGCCGTAGTCGAATAAAAAATTAACCTAGAAATATATGAACTAAAACTCAAATTTAAAAAGTAAAATATATGTAATTTTGGGTTTGTATTAAAATATCTGAAGACTTAAATGAAAACGATCAATATATCACCTAGTTCTCCAACAATATTACTTGCTTATTAAAACAAGTCTCTGAGCACCGCCATTGTCAAACTTTCTAACTCCAGACGTCCTTAGAGGATCGATTCCGTCACCGATATTTGAATTTTAATATCAAGTCTTAAAGGTATCACGAGAGGCCTAGGAAAGAATCAAAATTCATGTTATTCGCCAAAAAGTTAAGTATTTAAGAAGAAAAAATATGTATATTTGTTACACCTGTTTTTTCTTCAAGTATCTTTGTTTTACTGTAATAAGTTTTTATTGGCAGTAAAATATTATATTACGATGCGCCTTCAACACTTTATTTGTTTCTGTTCGGGGTGTTTACTTAATTCGGTGTTGGAGTGCCGACTACGGGTCGTTTCGGCAGAAAAGAAAATGAATAATCAAGAGCTCTTATTTTATGTTTGTTTCTAATGTGTTTTAAATGATTGTTTTCACTTTACTGGCCCATAAACATAAAGAATTTCTGATCCGCTAGTTTTATCTGCCGCTACATCAAAGTACTCACATAATATTGTATTTTTATTGTTAAAGTTGTTGCTAGTAAAGCGACCTTCGACATGTACATGGTGCTATAGAAATATATATTGATAGTTAAGTATGGCAATAAATATATTAAATTATACGGTTTTAACTATTAATCAGGTGAATTGGACGTGAATTTAATAGATTAATGATTGAATTAATGACAATAACTGAGCTTTATAAAAATATGTTATATTAGAACCAGAAACGATGTGTAAAATACGAAATAAATATCACTTATAACTGATTTGATTATTAAAAATTAAAAATCTAATATGTGACGTGAACATAGATCACTCTTAAATGTTATTTTTGAAACTAACTAATATCGATAGTGGACATTCTATGACAGAAATTATAATTTCAATGATGATGAATATTCCATACTGACGTGAGCTGACTGCAAGGTTGGCGGTGGTTTAAGCGGTTGCCACACCGCTCTCTACTGCACCGAATGTTGTGGGTTCAAACTCTACGTGGGACATCACTTACAATACTTTGTGTGATCCACAAATTGTTATTCTTAGTCTGGGTATTCTTTGTGTCCGTTTCTTGTATGTTTGTAAAGTCTCCCGCGACACAGGATTTATTCCTAGCGTGCACGTTGTCTTTTTAAAAGGAAAGAAAATAAAAGAAAACCGGATATTTTGTTGTTTAACACTTTTACAGATGAAGATCCCTTCCACCTTTGTTTTTTTCTTCCAAATGTGTACTATAAAATTTTTATACTACAAATGAGTCATACTAATAGACCACACCACTTTGCTGCTATAAGTTATATATTTGTGGCGACTTCGACGACGACGTAAAGCAAAAAGATATACCACAACGAATTCTACTGAAGATTGTTGGAGGAACGTGACACTAGTTACCCCACATTATATATCATTATTACTGTATTTGTCTGATCTTTAATTGGGTCCAAATTTTATAAAGATACCCTTTTTTTTTTCTGTGCGGAAATCCCCCCGGATACCACCTACTGGTGGTTATGTCGGACACGAACCGACCAAAAACCGCACGCCGTCTCAGGTACCAGTAGCCGGGGAATCAGGTGTACTCAAGAAAGGAAATCTCTGTTTATAAAGATACCCTAATATATTGCGCACAATTATATTTCTCAACTGTAATAATAAGCATTAGTAGTAAGTGTAGTAAAGATGTTGATAGGGCTGCCACGATGCAGTAGTGTAGTAGTGTGATAGGAATATTCACACAGTACCACGTAGATTGTGTTTACGCTATAATGCGTAAAAGGTGCAGCTCTATCGCGCAAGGTTCATGGCGGCGCTAATATCATTTTAAATATGACAGTGGGTTGTCCAGACTGTTAATATAACAATAACTATTTCGTAGACGTCAATGAGTTTGCGTGAAAGTGATTGATAATATTTTATTTTTGTTTCATTGTTAAATTTTTTATTATTTGTTTTTATTGCTTTGATTTATTTACATATATTTTAGCATTTATTTTAACTAATCATAGAATGAAATACTTACATTGTAATTAACAAAATGGACCGAAATTCTCCGAAATAAATAACTTATAATTATTATTCATTTTATTACAGTTATAAACATATTAATTTCATTTTTAAAAACTGAAAAAGTAAAACAAAAATACATATATAAAAATATTAAAAGTAGTAGACCAGCGACATCGGGTACAGAGACCAAGACACCGGTGGTTAGGGCTCCAAAGACAGGAACCACCTCACTATATTATTATAATTATTATTCATACACAACATTCTTTAAAACATTTGCTATGTATCTTGGTACGTCATTATACAATAATATAAATACAATGAGCAGCATCTACTGCTTGACTTACTATGTCTGTAAAAAGACTGTAGCCAAATGTTTATGAAATTTAAGATGAGATGAACCTGCATTCATTTTGATTAAATAAAATCAAGCAAAGACGTACACATACACATGCACTCACTTACACACGCACGCATGCACACATGCACGCACGCACACATGCATGCACGCACGCACGCACGCACGCACTCACGCACGTACGCACGCACGCACAGGAGGATAGTGCTTAGGCGATTTTGAAAATAGTTTGTAATTCGGTACCACCTATTTAATATCTCGTAATACCTTTAACAGAGCTCTTGAAGCATTAAGGATAGTACAATTGAGAGTACGGCTGTAATAAAATAAATAAATAGAGAAGACGATACTAGGAAAAGGATACTTCTTACTAGGATTAATTTTGAATTGAAAGCAATAATTAGGGCAAACTCTACTTGCTTCTGAGAAACCCTAATACTTTAATCAAATTCAATAGCATTACATATTTATGATTCCAAAATATTTATTCATATTTCATGAAATATGATTATAAAAAAATGTTAATTCTACGTCCACAAGGAATTACTAAATGTTTCTCTAATTAAGCAAAACCACGGCATATGTTGTTAAATAACATTGACATAATTATATTTGTTCATCATTAAATAAATAAATATATTTGCCGTCCTGCTCTGAATTCAAACACAAATATTTCTTTTTAATATAAAGAGAAAACACCGTTCTTTACATACATACTCTTAGTAAATATATAAGGTAGGTTATCGAGGATTATCAAAATAAACCACAAATTGTTTCTCTGAAAATACAAAGTTTTGTTTATTTAACACGTTTCTACGATATCACAACAATTCTGTTTAACTATTACAATTACACTATTATCTTACCTGTAAATACAAAGAAACGACATTTAAAGTTTACTAA
Source organism: Hypercompe scribonia (assembly GCA_949316085.1). Lineage (NCBI taxonomy): Eukaryota > Metazoa > Arthropoda > Insecta > Lepidoptera > Erebidae > Hypercompe > Hypercompe scribonia. The sequence goes on along the minus strand of OX438984.1, from coordinate 1,433,293 downwards.
TATCGATTCCTCAACTATATCCTTTCGTTTATCACTCTATAAGTTTCTATAACAATCAATTTTCACAAAAAATCTAAATATCCTCCACCATTAAAAATCACCCTTCAATCTCTCTATGCGCCACAGATAATCTAAAAACGCGCGGAGCGCGGCAAATTTGAATCAATGAAACAACATTTCATTACATATCATATAACTACGTAAGATGTCGTCTGGTTTATTTCTGTCTTCTAAGTTCTTTTAAGTATCTATAGGCTACGATATACGTTTTAGTTTAGTTTACCAACTTAGAGATATGAATCAGGTAGATTCCACTAACAAACAACGTAGTAATGTTAAATTTATAAAATATTTCGTCCGTTAAGACTTACTTAGTTTTAATAGTCAATTTGTTTATATTATATATAAAATGTAGTATATATTACATAAGTATGTTCATTAGCAACCTGCTTCCGATGGCCATGTGTGATATGGGTGAGAATATTATTATTACATATATGGAAGAACGGGTGTCATGTCCCTCTAACTCTAGCGGAGAATCCGCCAACCTGGCGAGGTGAACATGCCTGAGGGTTTGCGGCTCAACAGTAAATGTTGGGAAGTTGCATATACGCTAATACATGCGAGAATTTTTATATCGCGATATAGGATTAACACTTACTCCATAGTACGGTGTGTCTTCGATAGATGGCACTGTAGTTTATCTTTGGTTGCGCTGTTTGTAGAAGTAGCAACATCATCACCGTCAATTATACATATATCAAGTTCACCTGTCAACTTACTTACATTATTATATCTATTGCTTAAAAATACACAAATAATTTTTAAAAATCAATAAGTATAACAATTCATCTTCAATATCTACTTTAAATTAAAATAAAATATTCAAACTCTATTAAGTCTTCTAACAAATTATATTTTTAAAAAACTCTTTGCGAGTACACTCAATTGACACAAAAAAAACATATGAAGTTCTTGGTGAACTTCATTAATAACACGAATAATTCGTGTAAAATGTTGACATTTTCAAAATAAATAGTTATATTAATTTTTGTTATCTAACACTTTCTTTTTATTGCCGGATCCATTTGGATCACATGCTGATTTCAGTAAAACTCACACTCCGTTGGCCGGCCTAGGTGCTCTATTCTGGAAGGACCGGGGCTATAGTATTTCCAGTCTTCCGTGAATCGACACTGCGCCGTATCAAGCCCTACCTTAAGGGAAAATACTTTCGCCCTTGTTATGTAACATGGTACGGAGAGATATATTAAACACGCATACGAGTAAGTAAAAAAAATTGAAAGGGTAGTTATTCTCACTAACCACAACACCGACAGGCCAGTCAAACAAGTAAATTAACGAGAAGGCTTTGAATTTGAATTGCCTAACGTTTGGCGAAACGTTAGGCAATTCAAATTCATGATCAAATTCATCATCATTCAAATTCATGCCTTGACTTTTGGTCAGCTTGTAACTACAGCCAGTGCAACCATTGTACACACACAACAAACAAATACACAAGAAGAAATACATTAACAAGAAACGGTGTCTGCCACTTGTTTTGAGTAAACGCAAACGATGTCTAACATCTGTCTTCCCTGATTAAGTGATACACAATGACGCCCTTTTCAAGAAATCACTTTTTCAGAGTGCAGTAAAGCAAGAGTAACTATGTAACACATCAACAATTGCCTTTTACTGACTAATAATTGTAAAATTTAGAATTCTTTACTTAAAGTAGTATTTTTTACGGCTGTTTTTAACGTACCTGTAATGAGCTCTGTTATTAAGCTTATTTAGAAGCGGCGAATCGTGGTACTTCACCGTCAAAAGCTTTGTCACAGTAATTCATAGCACGCAGTTAATTATTCAGCCACATGAAGGCACCTTTGTTATTCAAATTAAGATGCTCGTTGCAAGTCACATTATGACAGAAGCACATTCCGAACTATGCCTTATGTATGTAGAACAGTGAATGCGACCAAGTAGGTGCGGTGTGGTCCGGTTTAACGTCTGTGATTAATTTTACATGTACTTCTATATTCATGGGTGGATAATCAGTGTAGAAATTGCTCGAGCTGTGTATGACAGAGTAACCTCAGATTGTGTATTTTATTCATTTCTGTTGAAGTCTAGTGATGCCCGTCTCGACTTCATTTATATTCTTAAAGAGGAACACTAATTCTTCTTTAAAAAAAGTTGGAGCTAGAGAAAGTCACCATGACGCTGGACAAGGATGGGGCGCGTTTTCTTACAAGTATTTAGAGTTTTTTTATTAAGAACTAGTTGTGTCTGCAACTTCGTTTGCGTATTATTTGAATTTTGAGTTTTTACCTTAGAAACGTCGAAGGAAATCTGGTGATAAAAAGTAGCCCAGTAACCTCCTCTATCTCCTAGTGAAATTCTTATTAAAATCGGTTCAGCAGTTTCAAATATTAGCCTGGATAAACAAACAAACCGACAGATACAATTTTTAAATTGGTAGATTATGTTTTAGTTTCGTGTAAAGAGCTATAAGCACTTTAGAAAACTTGAGACACTTCAATTTTATTTCAATGTAATGATATATTGACGTATTGATTATAATACTTATAAATATAAGAATCGTACGTCGTGATGTATGTTATTGATTCATTTCAAAACTATTGAACTTCTTTTAATTAAATTTCGTTACCACCTGTAATTTGATTTATTAGTAGTTTTATTTCAATTACTGATTTTAACATTTATTGATGCAAATTAAATATTTATTATACGACAATAGTGTGTTGTTGTTGGATAGTTCTTTCTAATAGACGGTTCATCGTTTTCTCTTTTGAAAGATAAAAAGTCAACGCGGGTCAGGTAGTGTAATAAAAAAGTCTTGAAATACATCACGGACGTCTTCTGTTTGACCTCTTATTATACAGTACCTTGTGCTATATCTAGCAGACTGCTGACAAAAATATTTATACACAATGTAAGCGGCCTCAGAAAAATGAACGTGCCTATCACATTATTACTTTTTCTGTTAAGAAGTCGTGAAGTCTTTTTCTGTAATGTTCTCTTCACGGAAAAAGTCTTCACGATCTCTGTCTTAGCAGTCTCTGATGCGACTGATGTAATGAGGTCTCGTTTTTGATTCCCAATTCGGTTCAGAAGTTTGATCCATAAATATTTTTTTCGGTGTTTGAATATTTTTATGTACAATATGTATGTATTTACTAAAAAAGTATATAAATATTGTATCAGTCAATCTAGCTGTCATAGTACAAGCTCCGCTTACTTTGAAGCCAAATGGCGTTGTGTGTTAGATAATATGCCTTGGGAGATGGCCGTTTATGATGATGATTAAAATGTTAACACTGTGTTAAAGACCAGATGTTATGTCCCTGCAATACAAAAGGAGGATTTTCAAGCTTTTTTTTCTGGATTTGTCGGTTCTTCGTTCTTCGCGTAGGCTATCCTTTCGTGGAACGCGCTTCAGATCGAAGTCTGGCCGGCTACTTGTTTAAAATTAAAGTGAAGCGAGTTTTACTGGCTGAATCGGTGACGTCTTAGTTCATCATCTGGTATTATTATATCTTATAGTGGTAATAGGTATGCACGGATATATATGAGTTATATGTATGTGTTATATATTCACATGTTTATGTAAGTATATTTGCTTATTTATGGTCAAACTAGTATATATATACAAAATCCTCTGTCAATTGCTTCTTATCCTTAAGTGCACCTACCTCACATTTTCTCTGCATCGCCCAATCCGTTGACTTGCAGAAAATGCCTTAGGCATTAAGTCCGCCGATGCATTTATTTGTGCATAAAGTTGTAAATAAATAAATAAAACTTCTAAATCGTGATATAGGGTTAGTAGATTAGTCGTGAGACAGTCACTCTGCTGTTCGGTGTGTCCTCGGTAGATGGAACTATAGTATGTTTGTGTTTGCGCTGTATGTGGAAGTTGACACATCCACTTTTTGTGGAAGTTCTCTTCTTACTTGGACGATGGATGTAGTGTACGATGATTAGGTGTTGATGAAGCCGTAGGGATAACCAAGCTGAAGCGGTTGCTACCTGCACATCTTACTCCTGTTGAGGCCGAGGTTACTGGCTGGCAGACACTCGGTTACTGCCCATTACTGTGAGAATGAACACGATGATAGTGATGATGTTGCTTGCTCTTAATCTGCTTCATTGAAGGCTGCTGCTAATTACAACAAGGTCACCACTATGGAGGAACAGGTATCGTGTCTCCCCAACACAAATTAAGGATCCTACAACCGGGCGAAGCAGGATGCAGCCCAGTGATTGGTGTTGGCAAGTCGTTTTACATGGTAATCAACGCTAAAAATTCTATATTCCGATTCAACAATGCATATTAGGTGAAAATAAACTGTTTATTGATCTGTGTCTGTGATTTTTAGTGTGAAATACAAATAGGCAGCTAAATGTACCAGTGTTTTATTGTATTCATGTTTATCTGTTTGTATCTCTTACAGAGATTAAATATGAATGTGGTAAGTATTATGTTCGTTACCTGAACTATTTTTCGGTAGCGATTTAATCTGTGGAAATTATTTTAACTACTGCTGTGATGAGCTTAAGTTCGGAGAATGTTAACAAATACATTAATGACATATAATGTATTCATATATGGCAGTTATATACTTGAGGAACTGGTTCTTTGTCTGTTTTGATCCCTTATCTCTAGAACTTTTAGTCTCTTTTTTTTCCGTGGAGGTTCAGTTATTAAGACAATATTTTAGAAGCAGAGCAGTGATTATTAACATAACGCATAATGTCAAAGATCATTTCTTAAACTAAAAAAAAACATCTTGTTTTTTTAATTTCATGATGAAGACTCTTGACCCTAAATTAGTACAATCAAGAACTAGTTAGTCTGCCATATCAATTTTTTATCTAACTCTAACTCAATTGCATAATTATATACAAAACATTTACTGAGACCGGCTGAGACCGACGTCGTATGTTATTGTCATCGGACCTCGATACGACATGGATCATATACTGCGAAATATAAACTGCTTCATACAAAATATCTGTAACATTTCAAATCCATGCTCAGTCCAGGCCACGTACACGGTACCACCCCGCAGCCGGTCCAATACAATTCTGCCTCTATGATTTTAATTTTTTCCTTCAAATTTAGAACCATTAAATCGTTGTAAAAAATATAACTAACATTCATACACTCATTTTCTCTGCGCTCTGCAGCTTACTGAAACTATATTAATTAAAAGTTTTACTCACACACCAATTCTCTACATATTTATTTGCTTCTTAACTTAACTCTTGATCTGAAAGTCTATTCTACGAGAACGAAGCATCTAATAATTTTAGTAGAACAGGAGTTCTCGTCGGGCATGGCGTCTTGCATCGTCTAACTTATATCGCCGTCATAGATTAAAATGAAGAAACATTAAATGGATGTGGCAATATTTTGAATTCGTGGAACAGTTTCTGTGTTGGAGGAAGTTGAACATATGAAAGTTATTCGTTTCTTTCAGATTTTCTTGATACCAGTTATCAAATGTTAACAAAAGTATTTAGTTTTTTACTCCATTATTTTACTTCACACATACATTTTTAGTTAAAAAATTAAAAATTTATATTAAAATCGTAAACCTGAAGAGTTTCTTTGTCTCTTTGTTTGGTTAAAAGAGCTAATTTCAAGAACTTCAGGTTTGAATGTTTCTTTTCCAATGCATTACAGTTCTAAAATATTTGATTTTAATAGAGGTAATATCTTTAAAGTATTTTTGTAAATAATACAAAGATTAAAATGAGAAAACAACATTTGATTTAACTGATACACGTTTGGCAGACCTATTGGTCTAGTGGTTAACAACCCTGACTGCTAAGACGGCGGTTGCGGATGTTAGGGTGTTTGTTCTATATCTGTACATATTTTTATGTGTTTAGACATACATATATAAATAGATTTATCAGTAATTTGGTTGCTATAGTATAAGACGACATCAAACAGACGAATATGAAATACGAGTACGTTAAGCTATTATTATTTAAATATGTCTCGCAGACATGTCATTCCTTTCGCACTTCTATTTTCATCGACCGCGGAGACCAAAGTAAAGTAGTCTATTGGTCTGCACTAAGTGAATAGTTGGCGACTTAGTTGCGGTAAGTCCTGTAAGTAAACGAAACTGGAGGCTAACTTCGCCCTAAACTGCATGCTAAGTCGTAACAGTTCACTTTTCACAGTAACATTTGTATTTGATACATGGGTGTGTTAATTTAGAAATGATTCAAATATTCTTCTTTTTTAGAAACCTGTATCATGGACTCTCACTGTGAATGTCGCATAAGACTTTTCACCGTCTATAAACGGGTTTTAAACGGGTGTGCATGCTAATTTTTTATAATGCCAGAAACCATCCTAGAAGAAAGTTTCACTCTGTAGGCTCAAATCTCCTTTTTCCCCTCGAATGACATTTAAAGTAAGACGACTCACTTCTGAGTTGTGATTTGCAGGAGCTCATGTGCTTTTATATATATTTACCACCAGGCCACCCGTTTGCTTATATGTATCATCAAATAAAATAATGAGCTCAAATGTCATCCGTCTGTGGGCTGTCGGGGATAACTGTCGAGCCACCTCACCGAAGAAGTGGCATCTCTCAATGTCACCGCTGCCAGCTCTACGGGCACTCGGCGCGAAACTGTTTCGCGCGCCCCAGGTGCGTCAAGTGCCTGGAAGACCACGCGACGGAGGAGTGCAAAAGGCCCAAAGACAGGGCCAAATGCACTGAGCCAGTCGCGTGCGTGCTGTGTGGCGAAACAGGCCACCCCACCAACTACAGAGGTTGCCCGAAGGCGCCTAAAACCCCCAAGGCGAAAGGACCTCAGCGTCCCCGCCCAGTCGTCACTGCTACTGCAGGGACTGGGGGGAGCTTTACAGCCGCTCCTCTGCCGAAGACGAACGCCTGGGCCACTCCCAGGAAGACGGGGGAGACCTTCCCACCTCTGCCCGTGCGGAAGACGATGCAGGCCCCCATACCTGCCCCAGTACCCGCAAAGGCAGCCTCCGGCGTGCCCATGCCCACAAAACCTCTCCAGGGAGGGCACAAGCCGCTCGTCGACTATAGGAGCCCTCCAGCCCAGCTAACCCTAACCCAAACCATCGACCCGGACCTATCCCTAGTGGCAAGGTTCGCGAGTGCGATTGATTTTAGCGAGCTACGCCAGCTCGCTAACCTAATTCGTCAAAACGAGGGCAATCCCTTGGCCCTCCTCAACGTCAGTATCAGATACTCGAGCGTACTCGAGAAGTTAGGCGCGTTCAAATGTAACCCATAACATGGATAGGACACCGACAAGCAGAGTCAAACCAAGATCACTCAAGCTAGGGTATTACAACGCCAACGGCATCAGTAGGCAACGAGATGAAGTTGGCGAATTCCTTAGGGCACACCAACTCGACATACTTTTCGCACAAGAGACCTTTTTGAAACCCTCGCAGAGAAACCCAAACGTTGCGAACTACTCTGTGGTCCGCAACGATAGGATTGACTCTGCGCTAGGGGGAACTCTTATATATTACAAAAGGTCCCTTCACTGCGTACCTATGGATCCGCCTGCGCTGACTAGCATCGAGGCTTCGGTCTGTCGAATAGGCATGACCGGACACCAATCGATCACACTAGTTTCAGCCTATCTGTCACCCAATCGGCAACTACTCGAGAGCGACCTCCGAGCACTGCTAGAACTGAGCGACGCCGTGATAATCGGCGGCGACCTTAACGCCAAAAACACCCTTTGGAACTGTCACCAGTCCAACGCCAAAGGCAGAGCCCTGGAGTCGCTCTCGGCTAGACTAGCGTTCGACATCATCGCCTCGCTCGAACCGACCCACTATCCGCACATCGTGTCTCACCGACCCGACATTCTGGATGTGGCGCTCCTAAAGAACATAAACCTACGTTTGTGTTCAGTAGAGGTGCTACACGAGTTAACTTCTGACCACAGACCTGTGGTCATGGAGTTCGCACCCAGACTGGGTCCCATCGACACAGGTCATCGTACCCCCACTAGACGAATCACGGACTGGAGGCGCCTCGGGACAAAACTCGAGGCAACCTCGTCCGTGCATCTAGACAGGATACCCGACTACATAACCAGCCAAGAGGACATCGCGACGGCGATCGACTCCCTCACAGCACACGTGCAATCGTTAATTAACGAATGCACTCGGGAGGCACCAGCGACGAACGATCGCCGCTGGAACCTACTTGATGACGTACGTGAGCTGCTGAGGCGGAAGAACGCCGCCGTACGAGCCTATGACAGATATCCATGCGAAGCCAACAGGATCAGGTTACGAAGCTTAGAAAGAGCGGTCAAGTCGCGCATCGATCAAATGCGCCAAGACAGGTGGGATAGGACACTACAAGACCTCGAACCTACCCACCTTGCCTTCTGGCAACTATCCCGCTCGCTTAAGAGAGACACCATCACCTGTATGCCTCCTCTAAGCCGACCTAACCTTCCACCGGCCTTCGACGATATCGAAAAGGCAGAGTGCCTGGCCGAGAGTCTAGAGAATCAGTGCACGCCCAGCGTAATACACTGCGACTCAGACCAAATAGCCGAAGTTGATTCGGAAGTAGAGCGCATAATAACCTCACTTCCTACATCAACACTAGCCTCAACATCAACGCCGACGGGGACGACAGATGAACAAGAGCTAGACACGGTCACCCCGGAAGAAGTCGAAACGATCGTCAAGGGCCTACACGCTCGCAAGGCGCCCGGTTCGGACGGTATCACAAACAGGGTAATAAAACTCTTTCCGGAGAGGCTACTGGTCCTGCTGACGTTCATTTTCAACGCAGCGCTCAAAAACAACATCTTTCCACAACAATGGAAAGAAGCCGTTGTTATTGGGATACCGAAACCTGGCAAACCAAAGTCCGAACCGACCAGTTATAGGCCGATCAGTCTGCTTAAAGGATTAGGCAAGCTATACGAGCGTCTAATCTACAATAGGCTGAAAGCGTATGCCGATGCTAATCTTCTCGTCCCCCACGAGCAATTCGATTTCCGAACCGAACACTCGTGCGTCCACCAAGTCCACCGCATCGTTGAATACACCAGCGATCGGCTTCAACGCAACCTGTTCACAGGAATCCTCTTCTTTGACGTAGCGAAAGCTTTCGACAAAGTGTGGCACAACGGCTTATTATTTAAGCTATCCACCATGGGAGTGCCACACGGACTCGTGCTCATCATACGAGACTACTTGTCGAATCGAAGCTTCCGCTACCGAGTAGAAGGGTCACTGTCCTCCACTCACCCCATACGAGCCGGTGTCCCACAAGGGTCCGTGCTCTCCCCCCTACTCTTCACGCTGTATACTAGCGACATTCCGAAGCATCGGTATGTGCAGACGGCACTATTCGCAGACGACACGGCTATCTACTGCTCAGGAGTGAACCCCTCGACAGTAGCCAAAAAACTCCAGACCGCAGCCAACGCACTGGGCGTTTGGTTCCGGAAATGGAGGATAGAGGTCAACCCCGAGAAAAGCCAGGCGGTGCTGTTTCCCAGAAGACAGACCCCTCAGATTAAGATGTTCGGCAAGTCTATCCCTTGGGCTAGGCAGGCCAAATACCTAGGCATAACCCTCGACGACCGTCTAACCTTCGGCCCCCACATCAAGCCAGTCCGCAACCGGGCTGCCTTCGTGCTAGGACGTCTCCACAATTTATTAAACGCGCGTTCGAAGTTAGACTTAAAAAATAAAGTTAGGTTATACACGGCATGCGTACGTCCTATAATGACGTACGGTAGCGTAGTATTCGCACACGTTAGGCCACACAGGATCCATAGGCTACAAACACTACAGAATAGGTTCATGCGCAAAGCTACGGGAGCACCGTGGTATGTACGCAACGTCGATCTCCACATCGACCTCAGATTGCCGACCATCAAGCAATTCATAAAACAGTGCTCCCTTAGCTACTTTGACTCTGCTCCGACTCACCCCAACCCTCTAGTGGTTGCGGCCGTAGTCTACACACCAAGTAGGATCTCGAAAATACGTCGACCCAGACACGCGTTAGAAGAACTAGACGACGAAATTACGCTCGCTCAACGTAGAGCGAACACAATTAGGCAATCTAATAGGAACCGTCCGCGTTTTCGTCCCCGTCGTGGGGGGCGGAATACGCGCCGCGTAAACCGTCCACAAAACATGGGAGTAGGTCGCCCCAACGTAGCAGCAACACCCCAAGCCGAGGTTCGTATCCCGCAGGGGGTGCCCTTGGGCTATGTTGCTTAACAAATGATCGGTTGAGAGCCCTCAGCGCTCACCGTAATACCCGCGTAAAGTTGTAGAGGCCAACCCAGGCCAACAGCTAGGTCAATAACAAAAAAAAAAAAAAAATAATGAGCTCAAGTGATAGCTACATTTTCTAACGTGGAAGAGCAATACTTTGCTACTTATGAGCAGGTTGATATCCAGAAATTTAGTTTGAAGCAGTTTTTTGCTCTGGTTTACAGAGGTTACAAATGCTTCGCCTCCAGGGGGAGGAAGGACTCAAGAACGGCAATGAATTTGTGACTCTTGACTCTTATATCAAAAAAAGTTAGGGTAATTGTATTTTAGCACCAACAACATGGATTCCTTAATGTATTATGAAGAAGTAGTAAGAAGTATTCTGTAGAATTATTCGTAACATAGGAATATAAGCTGATGTGTAGATAGAACCTTATTCAAGTCACTTAATACTTTAATAAAATACGCTTTAGATTAACGTTGTCCGAAAACTATGCTGGATTAATGTTTCTCGTCACGGTGCAACTGACAGTATGCAGTTTGCAAACTTTTTGTTATGATAACATTAAAAGGCTGGCCTTATCTCTGGCGGCAACTAGTTAGTTTTAAGCTTATTTTATTAACTTTTTTAAATGAAGTGATTATATTGAAAATGAGGGTTCACTTAAAATGAACTGATTTTTTAACAAAAATGTTAATTATTATGAAGTACGCGTAGAGGTGATAGTAGAGAATGATTCTGGAAGACATGTAAGCCGTCAAACGTGTGTTACTCTGTCCCACTGAGCAATAGAAGACATTGTTGCAAGTACTTAACAACAAAAACGGATTTGAATGACTAGCAAATTGAGGATGCTATTGCTATGTGTTAGATTCGCTAAAAATATATACTACTTATTTAAATTACTACATCACATCACCATCATCATTTTAAAGCTAGCAGAGCCACGTTTATTTCAGCACGAGCGGGCCGGCTCGATCGGGGCAGTAGTACCCTCCCACAGAAAATCAACCTCCAGCGCCAGCATCCGTGTTGTCGTGTTTCGTTGGTGAGTGTGAGACCGGAGGCCCATTGATGCAGGGGTTATCAAGACAGTTATCGTAGTAACTGTGTAAGCCTTATATTGTCACGATGACTGTCATGCCTTTTACGTCCCCAAGTGGGGTGTGAAGAAACATCTCACAAGGCCACCATAGTGTGGGTCTGCTACTGCATTGTCTGCATTTGATATGAGTATGATGATCACAACTTTTAGATTCTATTCATGCTTTCCATCAGGCAGAGTAGAGTCACTTTGGCAGGCAATATAAAAAAAATCATCATCATATCAGCAGCCTTTCTTTAGAAAGGAGATTTTGGTCTACAATTACTACATACGAACAAACCCCTACTAATTAATAATAATTAGTTTCTGTAGCTGCCGTAACTATAGGAACTACACACGTATTACACTACTTAGTAGGGGCCTGTGTCGTCACTATCACTTCTTTTGTTAGTATTTTATTTAAGATCTTGAGTGACCATTTTATCTTAAATTGATGCAAGTTTCAAAATATTGTGTCATCGTAACAGTCCATACGAACATAGTAACACTTTAAACACCAAAATCCATCAAACGATTAAAACTACAGAGCGCGGCAAAAATACATACAAAATATTACCGTGCTTCGGGCACAATTTGATAGTTACGAGAGTATACTCAACAAAAATGTAAATATAGCTTCCTTTTCTTTAAACAAAGGAAGGGATTTATGTTTAAACTTACGAGGATGCTGCAATATTCAGAACAAATAGATACTTTACGATACCTAAGTGCATGTAGACGACGCAGCGGTGGCTTTACGCTTGCATTGAAATATCGCAGGCTTTCATTTCATTGTTTGAAGCTATCTGCAAACGCCTATACTCTATCGCCAGTACGGATACAATCAATTTTGATGGAAATACGGGACTTTATAAGAGATTTAAGCAATGATTGCTGAAAGGTATCGTGTTAAACAGGAGTGCATAGAGTTTCCACCGATAATTTAGGGTCTCAAGTCAACCTCGTCTGCAAATGGTGCTGGCAAACAAAATATCCAGATAAGCTCCTCAAGCACAACAAGGACTAAAGCACAGACGAAAAGTGGACGTTTTAAATGCCTCTGCCTACCTTTCTGGGGTACAAGTGTGATTTTATGTATGTATACATCCTATTATTATAGTAGAATAGTGAAAATCAGCAAAAGCGAAATATGTTTATAAGACTGAGCAGATTTTGCTAAAACTCATAAGGCCCAAATCAGTACGCTCTCTTCAATTTCTATAAACTCTCTCTCATTGCGAGTAATTTGTTCGATGTAGAGATTTATAAATTAGAGAAATTGTTAAATATGCCTGCATCTACGTAACTGCAATTTTAAAAAAAAGTAAGCTATTTTACCCCCTAACATACCTAACATAAGTTAATTAATAATAGGATATATATATCTTCGAAAAGACCTCCCAAAAAACTACTTAGTTTTTTAATCAAGACGCATATCATGTTTAATTAATAATTAATTCCTTGTTTATTTTAAAAACTCTTTATTATTTTATTCATTATTATTTTTATAAGGAAATTGTAAATCTCTCAAGGTTAATTTCTTAAGAATAATGATACAGTACAGAATTATTTTCAAACACACAAAACTCTAGACTAATGAAAAATTAGATCAATTTCTGTTCAAAATGATTCATAAACTACAGTTTTCTGAAATGTGGCATCTGTGTGAGCCACGTTCTTCCTAATTTGAGTTAAACTTTTAAAAAAGAACATCAGTACGTTATTAGTTAACTATTTTATTAAATTGCTGCCAACTAGAAGAACAGGTATGATATTAAGAGCACGGTCTAGGATTTCATTAGCCTTGTTATGAGTTGATATTTGAACTTGGTGAACTACGTATTTTGGGACACCAATGGACATAAATTTATTTATATATTACCACATTTTGAGGGTATTAATAAGGAAGTATAAAAATTAAAAAAAATACTGGTAAATTGGGAATAATTCTTCATAACTTCATAACAAAAATTATGCATCAAGTATCTGATACCCATAGAACAATTTTCACTTTCTTCTGGACTAGATGATATTGTGTGTCAAATGTCCGAAATATTATTTATTTATAACTTTGATTTCAAATTAATATTATTCTCATTAAAATTTGACGTTTTGATAGTGCTAGCAAAATTATTAGTATACCAACAAAATTAAAGTAAAATATTGTCTGAAAAGTATTCTTTTTATTTTAAGATTTCGAAAAGCATTTGTTGTTTTCTTTAGTAATGAAAAATGTTTGAGAACAATCAACAAAGACTTCACTAGCATTCCAGAAAACACCTCTCCTATAAAAGCAATTACTTTTTCCACAAAGATCTCATAGCAGTCTGCCATCATTGCCACCCTAGTTCAGATCAAAGTGATTCGCTTTTGTTCCGGCTGACGGCGCTGGCGAATGATTTCGCGTTAGTACAGTGATTGCTTTTTGACGTACCGTAGTTTCGGTTCGATGCTTGTACCGATCTGATCGCGCATTGACCTGCTACCACCCTCATATTCCGCTATTTACCAATTACTTGCTGATAGTGTTTGAATGATATTGTGGATTTTTTAACGCTAGTTCAATTAGACTACTTAGTGATTTTGTTAAAGGTCTTTGATTCATTTTATGTTACTGAAGGCTGTTTATAGGCTGGTTTTGTCAATGAATTGTGTAATGAGATAATTAGTTTTAAGTATGATGTGATGAACTTTCTTCATTTTCTTCTTTCTTCTTCAAAAAATATGTATACATACTATTGGACATGACTAGGTTATGGTCACATTTGACTAGGTTTGGACTTTTAATCAATTAATTAATAAAATCAGATAGTGATATGATCAACTTTTATTGTAGCTGTTGATGTATCTGTAGCCCATTTGCTCTAGAATAATAGTGCCCAATTAGGTCCTAAGAAATTATCGTTCCGCACGAAAGTTTGGAACCTTATTGGTCAGGGTGCGACGCTTGAATAAATTTTAAACTCGCTTATTTGTTTATTAATGAAAAAATCTGAGGCAATAATGTTAAAGAGAAACTTACACCCACATAAATAACATGCTCAAGTTTTTGTACATGAATTTTTACACAGTAATTTTAAAATCAGAACTTCCTAAATTTTTAAGCGCTCTTCTCTAAACTATTAGTTAATCTTGGGGTTCCACTAGAATGAACTAGAATAGAGTAAAAGATAGAAACTTTTACTCAGAGAATATATGATAACATAAATTTTATTCACCAAAAGAGAAAAACGACTTATCCCAAATAACTATGAGTTCAACCAGTAGTAATATGAAACTTACGAAGCTACGAAAGCTACAAGCCCGATAAGCATACTACACATAATACCGTATGCAAAGCTTGCAGCTGCTCTTGACAAAACGACATTTTATTTAAATTACGCGCCAATACTCAGTTACTGGAATACTTTACAATCCGACACTTCTATAAGGCTCCAAGGACACTTCACATTGGTCCCCATTGTGCGAATATTTTTCTTTCATCCAGTTGTTATCCATGTGCTACTTAACAGATCTATTCATTGTAACACTCTCAGTAGATATATTATAACTACTAGCTGACCCGGCCACGCGTTGCTGTGGCTAAAGTTTTTGTTATATTACATTATAGTAAACAATCTAAAAAAAAAATTAAAATGTAGCTTATATGACACGTTCGTAGATTTACCATAGCAGCGCCATCTATTGATTACTTACTCAACCCAGTCGAAAGGTATCGACATCTGTTAGAATCATTTGGAGTTAATAGATAATTGTGACTGTCAAATAATAACAGACAAATAATTAGCAATAAATTAAAATTGCGACTATAATTTGAGATTTAAACTATCCTATCTCTCAAGTTGGATCGAACTGCACATGGTATGCGAATTTTATTATAATCGGTTAAGTGGTTTAGGAGTCCATTGAGGACAAACATTGTGACACGAGATTTATATATATTAAGATATGCGATCGAATATCAACTAAATCCTGAGTATCATTATTTTTATTTTTTTTTATTTATCTTTTATTAATTTTTCTTCGAATACATCCAACTTCTAATACTACAAATAGTTTTTATCAGTTTAGGCTGACATCTGTAGCCAATTTTTTATTTTAATTAAACAAATGAAGAGTAGTAGAGTAGAGCCACGTTGATTTCTGCAGGAACAGGACGGCTCGATTGGGGTAGTACTACCCAATCACAAAAGATCAACCTAAAGTAACACTGTCTTTGATGAGTGCGAGACAGGAGACCTATTTATGCTGGGTGATATTTATCATGGCAAGTGAGCCTTACACTGCCACGATGTCCATCCTGTCTGAAAAAGCATCTCACTAGGCCGCTATAGTGTTTGTCACCATATTGCATTGTCAGTATTACCAACAAGTATGGTGACTACAACTCTTGGATTATATTCACGCTTTCCATCAGGCAGAGCAGAGTTACTTTGACAAGCTCTTGAAATAAGAAAAATAAATAAAAAAACATATATCAAACTGAATAATAAAAACCTGATATTTAAGTAATTATGAACTTTATTCAGTACGTTATGAGTAGAACTAGCGTCAACATATTCTTTCGCATACATTTATACTGTACCAAGTTAAAGTATTTGCAAGGCTATGGCGTGCAACAAAGCATGCAGCAGTGCAACGTCTAGATCGGGCTTACCGTGGAATGTACCATGTTTGCCAACTAAATCCCTGCTTTGAGCTGTGCATGTTTACTGAAAAATTCAAGTGAGATTTCGAGCATGTCTGAAAAACGGTAAAGCAAACCGAACCTAGTACAAGACGCTGGATTCTGAGAATGTTCGGGCTTATCGAGTCGTGATGCATGGCGGCTTTAGCTTTATGGTTGCAATATTAATAAAACTCATACCTTATGACCGTAGTTATTGGTATCGAGATGTATTATATAAACTGTACTATGAATAATGTATTTTGATGTTTGAGTCATCTAGCAGAAAATATTTGCCTTAATCAATATAGAAATCGAATTTGTTTATTTGTTTATTTACGAGCCTGCCAAAGTGATTCTACTCTGCCTGATGAAAAGCATGAGTAGAATCTATAAGTTGTGGTCACCATACTCATTGCGAATGCAGATAATGCAGTATAGTAACCCACACAATCGCGGCCTAGTAAGGTGCTTTTCACGCCTCGTTTGGGGACATAAAAGGCATGACAGTCATCGTGGCATTGTATTGTACACACTTGCCACGACAACTGTCACCCCTGCATCAATGGGCCTCCGGTCTCGCACTCACCAACGAAACACGACAGCACGGATGCTGTCGCTTTTGGTTGATCTTCTGTG
Source organism: Hypercompe scribonia (assembly GCA_949316085.1). Classification (NCBI taxonomy): domain Eukaryota; kingdom Metazoa; phylum Arthropoda; class Insecta; order Lepidoptera; family Erebidae; genus Hypercompe; species Hypercompe scribonia. Next base: position 1,416,600 of record OX438984.1, on the reverse strand, counting down.
GGAGGGTAGTACTGCAGCGGACGAGCCGGCTCATTCGTGCTGAAATCAGCGTGGCTCTACTACCTAACGAATCTTTATCCACTGCAATTAATGAAAAAAATTGGAAAGGTTTCCTAGGACTTGTCTAGCTAGCAACACGTAAACAAGCCATTGTACATCAACAAATGCTAGAAAGCTTCCATTATATATTAAAAGTTTTAAGTTCTGTTTGTTCAGGACGATCCTCGAGGCGCATCCTAAAATACATTTTCTATTTAAGCCTCCTTGACAAAACGATATTTACATTTCCACATTCCCAAAACCGCATCTAAAATACATTATCTTATTCTATTAAATTTTCGTCAAGTTTGGCTTCAATTTTGTATCTTCTAACCTGTGTAATGGGCTGACGTGATGGATGAATACAATCGTGTTATATTTCGGCAGAGGGTATAAAAGGTACAGGAGGATGGAAGGGGATCCCCCCTACAAGCAACAATCTACTATAGTGAGAGCTCTAAGCAAACAGCGAGTCAAGCGATGTTATTAAAGATCAATTTGTAGGTGAAAACTCGGTTAAGGAAACACATTTTTCCATTCTGAAACTTTCTGTTATTTTTGATACCTGTTCTTGATCTATAAAGAGGGCAAAAGGCATAGGTTAGAAATAGTGCAGGACGTCGATAGATTCAAATTTAATGACGGAATAGCGTTGGCTGGAACAAGTGGAAACATTTACATTCAAGCGTCTAGTAACAGCTTGGATTTTTTTATTTGGTTTCTTTTTTTAATAATAATAAATAAACTTTATTCTCTTTTCACAAATGTATACCTTAAGATTGTTAGTTTGGAATTTAAAACCGAATTGCCTCCAATTAGTGTCAGTTTCTGTTTTAGGATTCGATACAAATGAAATAGGAATTCTTGTCGACTGATTGAATTAGACATTACTATATCACGTACACGCTACAACAATAAACTTAAATTTAAAATCATGTATATTTGTGAAAGAGTTACACAGCACACAAATGACACATCTCACAAACGGCAGTCGATCTATACGTAAGCATATTTTTAGACTTATTGTTTGAATTGAATAATCAACGATATAACTGTTAATGAGCGTATCTCGCCATTAAGCTGTGCTAATTCCTGAGGACTTTGTGCATATGTATTTTCAATTTCTTATGAATAAATGATTAAAAAAAGAAACTCGTACCAATTACGAGTTTTTTTTTATGAGCAGAGCAGAGCTTAGATAGTAGTAACCAGACAGTTGATAACTTTACTTATATGTTTTATATAGCTACAACCGAAATAGGATATCCAAACATAGCATGTACAATTATGCTCATCACAAAATTATTTATCCTGATTGGGACTTTATCTCATGACCTTTGTGATAACAGATAGTAAAGCCTCCATGTTAACAGACCTGTTTAAAAGGGATCTAAATATCACGTATGAGCTTCTAACTTGTAATACTGTCTAAGGCTATCAGAACATCTCATAGAGTCATCTAGAACCCCTCAATTAACAGCCTAGCTTATTTACTATACATTTAATCAAACAGCTAGGCTCATACTTGCCTCTTTTTCATACTTAGTTTCAGTTAGTATGATTAATGACCCTTAAAAAATGTCGGAGTTTGATTTTGATAATAGTGTTTTAGTAGTTTTACCTGTGATGAAATTTCAGAATGTCGTTCTCAGAACCTTTCGATGGCTAGAGATTTCATTTATAATTATAATTCCAAGCGTGCTGTCAATCAGTGTCGCAATAATAGATGTATTTGTTTTAAAAACAAAGTTTTTTGCGGATTCAAACAATATGGAAGCTTTATTTGCGTTAATAAATTATATTTCTATGCTTTTATTACCTTCACCTGTATGTTTGTTTGTTACAGACTTTTGTAAGCATATCTTTTAGTTTTTTTTTAATTATATTTATTATTACTTACAGGTGTACTTTGTTATTAAGTCACGCTAGTTGATGTTATACCATGAATTAATAAGTAATTTCTAATGACATTTTTTTTGTAGGTACTATTCTAGGTAGTAGAGCTACGCTTATTCCGGCACGAGCCGGCCAGCACGAGCGGGGTAGTACTACCCTCCCACAGAAGACCAACCTAAAACTCCAGTATCCGTGATGTCGTGATTCGTTGGTGAGTGTGAGACCGGAGGCCTATTGATGCAGATGTGACAGTTATCGTGGTGATTGTGTAAGCCTTACACTGTCACAATGACTGTCATACCTTTTACGTCCCCAAGCGGGTTGTGAAAAAGCATCTCACAAAGCCGCCATAGTGTGGGTCATCATACTGCATTGTCTGCATTTGCAGTAAGTATGGTGACCACAACTCTTGGATTCTATTCATACTTTCCATCAGGCAGAGTAGAGTCATTTTGGCAGGCTCTTAATATAGAAAAAAATAAATAAATAGATATGAATGATCTTAGCTTCAGCCGGCCAGTTCATTAAATATTGTATTAGAGGCTATGGTTGAATAACATTGAGGTTGCTAGTTGAACGGTGATATTAAAGAGGCTAAGCTATTAATTGAACAGCTAATCAAGTTGGTTGTCTGCGACATAAATAAGGCCGTCTGGCTTATCAAGTCTTCTACATACCAACGTACTCGTAAGTATACTTTTGAATGAAGTAGATATTAAAATATGAAATAGCTAGATGCTCTGTATAGATACTTAAGGCAACTAACTAGAAATATATTATATAATATGATACATAATTTTATCATTTAAATATTTATGAATTTCAATAATTAGTACTTTAATATAAATGTATTTATAGGAATATTTGGGTATAAGAACTAGGACTGCACGGTTGGTCTAGTCGTTTTAGCGGTCGCCACGTCGCTCTCTTCTGTGCCGAGTGTTGTGGGTTCAAATCCCACACGAGACAACACTGTGTGATCCACAAATTGTTGTTCTGAGTCTGGGTGTTCTTTGTGTCCGTTTCTTGTATGTTTGTAAAGTCCCCCGCGACAGAAAAAAAAGAATGCTGCAGGACCATTATATATGTTGGTTCGATAATTCAGACTGCATTGTGATTTTTAATATTTAAGAACAACAGTCGCGTTTTCAAAAGCTACACATTTTAGCAAGCAAAGAAGTGGAGAAGTACCTAAATAATAATAAAAGAGCTACATCGTTAAAAACTACAATAAATTAAAGCAAGCATCTCCGCGGCGCTAAGTGATACACTACCACCGCGCATTTCCCCGCCAATGAATATTCAAAAAGCTTTCACGTAGCCGCCATCTTGCGCAGGGCGTACTCCATATCAATTAGTGACATCATTACACCGCAAAACGCGGAATGTCTACCAATGAATACATTTTTAGTTTAACAGCGCCATGATGAATGGGGTGCGTGTAAATATGTATTACTGAATATGCATGTAAATTGGATCTCAAGTCTTGTAAACAACAATACTTAGTAAGTTTTATATGTTGAGCTCAAGATGGATTGGTGATATTGAAAAGATTTCTCGTTCTAGAAAACATTTTTAGTAAGATGTAAGTATGTAGCAATCGCTATTATTAGCGGCTTGGCACTAGGATGTACTAGAATCAGAAGTACATCTATATTGCAGCATTTATTGTAAATTTTCCAGTTTATTTAGGTACTTTTCGTTTCAATTTGAATTATATATTATATAATGTGGGCCTGTAATTTCAGGTTGTATTTAGTAACTATCTGGTGGTTTTGAGTATTTCCACTACCTACCCAAATGTCCTATTTGTGGTAGTGTCGTACTTCGGGTCATTAATCTTGACTAATGACGGTTTGGATTCGCGATGACTAGGGCTCGTATGCTGTCTGTATTGACTCAAATTTATGGTCCTTTCTTCAAAAGGTCAGATTACTTCCCAGAGTGAGTCTTAGGAAATGCCGGAAAACTTAAAGTGGAAAAGACAAGAGTCTGAATTACACACTCATAGTTCTTGTGCTGTTTGTTTCATGCTAAAACAAATTAAGAGAAGGCGAAATACCTGTTGATAAATAAACTGTTGTTCTAAAGATTGAACTGAGGGCGGCAAACGGAAAACTGAGTGCGTTGAAGATTAACATCAACGGATTATGTATGTCCATCAATAGACTGATGATACATTAAATAATCGATTGGCTGTTTATAGCAGTTGAATTTCTTTTTTAGCAAATACCAATATAAGTACTAGTGGCGAGGGAATGCTTAGGTATGAAAGCTTGACTTTCATAATAAATATACAATTCTGACTTTATTGATCTATTTCTTACAATTACTATTCTATAGAGATGATATTTAGATATGTTATTATCTTCTCTCCCATCTCTTTTACCGCCTAATTCGCAATCGAAATCGATAAATAAGACTGAAATTTTTGTTAAAAAACCTCTTGAGATGTCTACACCTCTGGTTATTCTTTCAAAATTATAGCTTTGAGTATACATATGGGAACATTCTTGTTATGTTCTTAAATCTTTGTAGGTAATGACAGTGTAAATACAGTACACATAGACCGATATAGTTCGTCAGTCATAAAATTTGACGACGTCGTGAGTGTCGTTCGTGTCACTTGCGGTAATAACATTTGGATGACATGCTGCCGAAACATGGGTCACATTATTATTGCATCGTGTACGTTGGCACAAAGATACCTTTTATTATATCAACCAATGTTACATAATACACTACAATCATAACAGATGGGTTACTTAACACAACCAAACTTGGTATTTGAAATTTTTTGTCAAACTTTTTTACAATTTTTCACATAAGAGTGTAAAGATTTTTCGTGATATATGTATAGTTCCTTTCTTAAGCCTTCGAAGGTTATTAAATTTATGGTTTGCGAAAGACTTTGGTGTCAAACGTTCACACTTGAATTCAACCAACTGTTTACCATCATCAACACTATATCGTCATCACACAACTCAGGAAATGAAATTTGTATTGTTCTGTATCTATCTACAACAGCATAATAGACGAGAAAACATTTTCAAGATTATCACAATAATATCGAATGTATTACAAGTGTCGTATAACGTACACACACCGAGTTAATACGTAAGGCCGCACGACAATAGGGACCGTACTCATCCGCTGGCGATTTCTTCCTATTCATTGCACACCCCACTCGCCTCACCCCCCTCTTTTTTAATCCGAAACTTATGACCGTGTAAATGTAACGGCAAGGGTTAATATCGTATTTTATTGGACGTGTTTCGGTAAGGGATGGATTTCGGATTTTTTCGTCGATTTTTCTTTCTGAAATAGTTTCAATGGGTTTACGGTGTGAGTACATGATAATAATAGCGCTAGTGATATTAGTATACGAATTTATTTTGTCGTAGGAAAGGGTTAAGATATTTGTGTCCAGCAGTGGGCAATTACTGGTTATTTGTGATAATAATGAAGCATACATTATGTTTAACATAAGATGTTATTAGTTAATTTGAGAAAACAGTTTTACTTATTAAAATGAACTCTGTTTTAAGGTTTCTATTCGTCTTTCTATAGATCTTCTTTTCGTGGTTTGTATGTCGGTATCCGACGCAAACATCGTGTCATTGTATAAATAAAATGGGGGCAATAATGTAAACTCATTTAATTTAAAAATGTTTATCTTCACTCTATGGTTTATCACGAACATTGGTCATCATAAGCTTGTGTTGCCCAAATAGGACATTTTATCGACTTCATGTCTTGAAGGCTGGGCTGGCTTGATGAGAGTGACAACACTGACTCGTAGAAAACAGGTCCAAGACCCTGTCTCCCTATTTTAGGGGAAGGAGACACAAAGGGTGGCAAACATATCCATACATATATACAGATGCCCGTACCTCCGCCGTCTCCTTCTGCGAGCAGGTTATGCTTGTGAAAGAGATGGCGGAGCGGGACCAGGAGAGGTTTAGAATTCTCCCCGTCCGCCAGGCCCGAGAACGGGCTAGGTACTGCAGAAAACTCAGGTGCCGGAGATCAATAGACGATCTCCACCCTCCATAAGCGCAGGCCTGGGGGTTTCCCAAGGTATGTCGGGGTTCCAGGAAAGACCTTACTAGGGTGTACCTGGTCCTCTGATTAGTAATATCTGAGACGGCGTGCGGTTTTCTTTCGGTATCCGGGGGGATTTCCGACTAGTACAAAAAAAAAAAGATGCCCGTACCTGGTGGCTTATCATCAGGTGAATTATGCGTATGTATGTCTGCCTTCTGTCTCTAAAAAAAGCATTTCATTTGCATTTATATGTGTGTATTCATAACACTACAAATTTTATATAAAACGATTAAAATCTACTACATTCAGTGAAAATATTTAAGCTGCAAACAACCCATACATCACCAAATTAAGCTGCGCTTTAGTTTATAAAGTCTTTTTATAAATTAACAGAAAATGTTCACTTGCGTACTCACTCGAACTGTGGCGATGTCAGCCGTTGGGTTCATTTATTTTGTTGCATTTTTGTGTTTGCTACTTTAATTTAAATATTTACAAAGTACTTGTTTGTATAGTACATTTTATTTACGGACTGGTTAGTTAAACATTTATTCCACTGTAAGCTGTATTCAGCGTATGTGTATTTCTTCTTTCTATAGAACGGCGGTAAAACTATACGTAAAAATCAAAGTTCAAACTTAATCTAGTTAAGAGAGGGGGAAGGAAGAAGGCAGGTATATGGCTGGTTCTTCGGTTCCACTATAATCGATTTTCTAGCCACTAGATGATGAGACAATGTCTCACCATTCAGATGCACCAGAGTATGAAATGATTGACATGAGTCTCCTTAGATCACATTTTTGTTTCGACTTGTCAAAGTCAAAGTCAAAGTCAAATTCGTTTATTCATTTAGGTCACAAAAAGACACTTATGAACGTCATAAAAAAAAACAATAAAAGATGAACAATCTGTCGATTAAAATTACAGCTAGCTGGGTTTGACTCAATACTGCTACGCGATGTTTTAATGTCCTAAGGGGTAAGACAGAGCCGTATCAAAACGCCCTGTTACCTATATTTTATTTGCATTATATCCACGTATATGTTATATACATCCAAATGCAATTATGCGTTATAGAAAAATTACATTCATAAAGAAACAAAATTTGTCCCTCATTTTTGTCTCTTCGTGGCTCAATTATGCCTAAGCAGCCAGAATCAGTAACCACTATACCAATAGGTCTTGAAACTGGATAAGTGCAAAATAATTTAAATATAAATACTAAATCCTATGATATAATACAATATACCATAACACCATAGCAACTGTAATTTGTACGCCATTGAAATTCAAATGAAAAAGTAATTTATTAAATTTATTCAAATCTTGACACTCGAGGTGCGAATATTAAAATAAAGTGACGTCCATTTTGTGAAATACAACATTAATTATTTCTAATTATACAACTTCAACGTTTTTTATACATTTTAATTACAGCAGGCTTTTAATGGTAATTGTATAATGTCTTGTATTACTTAGGTTTAATTAAAAACGTCTTTAGACACAAAATTTCTGTATCTAGAATGAAAAAACAAGTATTGAAAGATTAGTATTTAATTAATGCAGCAAAAACAATATGCAAATGAACTATTTTTCGTTCCACAGAGGTTTAACATCAATACATTTGGCGTTAAAAGATATAGAGCTGAAAAAACAACATTGTAAGATTATGCAGTACAAATTGCTGACATTGGAAATATTGCTATAGTTATGTGAAATTACCGTCTTTTTTACTTTTCATCATTCAGACAAAATGTCTGATTATTTAATTCATAGATAATTTTATTGACGTAGTGTTTTATGTAAAGACCCGCTACGTCAAAGGTCGCTGATTGAAATTCAAAATTTTTGTGTGCACGAATGTTTAATGTTTGATTTGTTCTGAGTGTTTCTATGTACTCGTATAATTTGTATGTATTTACAAGAAAATAGGTTTATATCAGATGTTGTCGTATGAGTGTGGTGGAATATCATTATTAATAATGTTACCAAATAATCATCATTCTCAAAGTTCTATAAACAACCGTTAAATTCAAAGGTTGGTTAGAAACTTGACAGTTATTTTTCTAAAGAATTCGTGGAGTTGACCGAAGTGAACAGAAATAAATCCAATAGCATCTTCAAGATATCATCTAGATACAAATCACGAGAGTTCACTCTTCCTTACTATTGTTCTCACTGTTCTGTATAAGGATCACAAACGGAGGCGTGCCTGTCTATTTCAGGCCATGTCCATTATTTACAGAACTCAAAAACAGCATGACATCTTTGCTCTTGAAATATTTAACAAAGATTTTTAAACTCCAAAGACCTACATTTGCCCTTTAGAACTACTATTTTTTGCTCAAAATGAGCGATTGTTCTAATTATTTCACTATAAATTTGATCCTTAAATTTTTTGTTACCAAAATTACTTTCTAACTTATAAATAGGAACATTTTTTAAGCATTATTTGCTTTGGTTAACAAGTCATTTTTAATCCGAATTTGGTTCAAAAGCAATTGCACTGATTGGCTAGCTCTTTAGTGCTTTGTACACCAGCTATGTAACCGCCAATACATTATACCACTTTAGACTTCCAAGATTGTATTTATTTATTTTCAAATAATGGAAGAATATCTTGGTTTAAGAGTGAGTTAAAGAGATGTTTTAAGTGATATCAAAAATGAAAGTATTTTTCACTGCGTGAGATTTGGTATTGTAAACTTATTATGTACTTTAATATTAAGAAAATTGATCTATAATGGTGATAAAAAGGTGGTTTCGTCTTGTGTTCAAAGCAACTTACCCCACCTCTAAAATATACTTGTAATATTATAGTTTGGTTAACCCAGCTTAAAACTAAGACTGTATTAAAAAGGAAATTGAAAGTTAGTCAGAATTAGATTTTACGAAGTTAATTATAATACAATGAATCCAGTTTTATTAAATAATTAGAAAGTAATCACGAAATCCATAGCTCTCAAGTGAACATGAAGCTATGCTCCACTCATAACTTTTGTGAGCACGTCATCAAAAGACGGACGGAATGGATAATCAAATGTCAATAAAATGGCGGCCACCATCGGCTATACATCTGTCGGATTGGATATAAAACACGATCCATTGAACACATTTCCTACACATTATGTCTGCGTCACCGCGATGGAGTAATTTCAAAAGATGCTAAGAAGATTATTTAGAGATATTATGTACTAAGTTTAATCGAATAAATTAAATTAATCTCTCATTGATAATAAAATAAGTCTCCACTTCAAACTGAATAATAAATGATCGACTAAAAGACTACAATATTAATAGCGAGATTTGGTCTTTACTAAATTTTGCAGAATAATAATCGGTTAATTGCGAACCTTAGTAAAATGCAACTTTAAAAACATATTAATAGAGTTCAATTCACTTCTTTACTAAAATACAGTTCTCAGTTTGTGCATTCGTATCAATAAATTTATACACTAAGTCCCGTCATGTCAATACCTACTTGATTCGTCTCTTAAGATTCACATTAAGTGATTGCCAAAATATTCTCTTGTCTCGAGGAGGTGAACTTAAATTGTATACTTATCAAACTAATCCATCGGAGAACTTTGCATTAGAAATTTATAGTAATTAGTCTCGTCTAGGAGCTTCCACTGATTAAGTAAATTTACTTTGAAACTCATATTAAAAATTGAATTGTTTTTAAGTTTAATATATTTTTGTATAATAAATTAATAATACTAATACCTATAAATATGTTAATAAAGATGAATTACACTTATGCACACTATATAGCACATATGTACAACGGTCAGCGGTTTAGCTTATCAACCCCCCTCGGGCCGTTAACCCATCGGGGTTTACGGCGGTGAGGTATGTCGGAATCGGACCGACTAAAACAACACGGTGTGCTACTCTGCGCCTGACATAGGAGGGATCCGCGAATGGGTTATCAACACTACACCAACGAGTCCATCGATAATTTAGACGCTTAAACAATTGACAATAACATAGACTCCATTTCTTGTTATGGTTTAAATTCCTAAATTTAAATATTAATGGAAAATCTACAAACCTTTGCAGAACACCTACTTGAAGTATATAATTAGTCAGATGTTTTATGTAGACTTCTAAGAAATTGTTTGTTAGAAATAAGTACCTCCAGTTTGTGCCAATTTAAACATAGTGTATAAATTGATTAGAGTACAAAGACTTGACCAGAGTACAAAGACTGACTTGGCCAGTGTTCGACAGAAGATGTGACAAACCTTTACCTAGTTCTGGTTATTTACGTTAGTCAATTTATTTATGTATCATCTATAGTGTTTTGTAGTGGGTAGGTTTTTGTAAAACCTTTGAGATATTCACATACACATAATACATAAAATTACGCCGGTTTCCCCGAAGAGGTAGGCAAAGGTATCTTAAATGTCCATTTTTCGCCAGTGTTTTGGTCCCACGTAATAGATGGCGAGCGTATTGCTGCTAATCTGGATGCTTTGTTTCCCAGCCTCGTCGGTCGATCAGAAGCTGCACCACATGCAAGTGAGGTTGATTTGGGGCCTTAAGATCTTGGCTCTGGATGTCGTAATAGCAGCTGTTCTCGGATCCCTCTTATGTCAGGCACAGAGTGGCACACCGTGTGGTTTTAGTCGGTCCGATTCCGACACACCACCCCGCTGTAAACACAGGTGGGGTGACCACATGTTTAAAAAAAAAAGGGCCCTTAAGTTCTTGGTGGGAACCCTATGCACCCTCATAATAATCATTAACATTTGGAAGGTATATACCATAATTAATGTGTAAATTAACTATGATACTCCGAAATTAGACTTGCATAGAGTAAGTTCTTTTTTTTCTTCATGTATTCATCTATCTGTTATTTTTACTCAATCTTTCATCACTATTGTTTAATTAATGAAATACAAAAGTAGTGTTTACATTTTTACATGTAACCAAGTAACCAGTGACTTAAATACCAGCAATTTATATAGCCAAATCCTTTTATTTACTATGTAGCTCTGCACTAGAGTTCTTTTAAAATCAACGTTGTTTATTTTTTTAGCAGGTTCCCTCATCCAGTCTTAATACTCGGTTCGGTATCATTTGTGGTTAGCAGTTTGCCACATTTCGTATTAGAGAAAGGTTAAATTTCGCTAGAAATTCGGTCGTTCTAAATTAAGCATTTCTTTACAGCACTTTTTAAGGTACGATGAAAGTAAATTACAGTTTAAATCCAGTTTTGAATTACAAATTAGTATATTAACTGGGTTATAAGAATAAATAAGGAATAATAAATTTAGTGTTTACTAATATTTTTTAATAATATTTCGGACATTTAACACACAACGTCATCTAGTTTCAAACTAAGCAGAACTTGTGCTATGATAACTAGACTGATTGATAGAATACTTATTTACTTTTTTTTTGTAAATACATACATATTTTACATAGAAAACACTCAAACTTTGAAACAAATATTTGCAGATCATACAAACAATTGGTCCGACCCGAGAATCGAAGACGAGACCTCAAGCACAGCAGTTGAATTCACTACCGCTGCGCCAACGAGGCAGTTGACTAGACCAGTAATACATCACAGAAAATGTTGAAAGAAATTCTATTATATTATTGAAAGTAAAACAAGTTAATCCTAGGATTTAATTCTAGCTCTACCTAAGTAGTAGACGTTTTCCTATGAATTATTTTACATATAGTCTCAAAACGTTCACAACAACCACCTCAAATAATTAAACACACAATTTCTCTTCAAACATGGCGCTATAATAAAGAACAATTTCATCTTTTAATAACATTCATGAAACACATAATTTGTACCATAAAATTAAGTCAATATCTCTTCAGCCCGTAAACGAGAACGACTCAAACGAATACATAAACTTGTCTCCATGAGACGAATGTGTTTGTTTTGGAACAAGGTTAGCAAATATGGCTGACTGATTAAAATCTTAGACAGAATATATTCAATTTTCTTAAACCGAAACGACCAACATGTATTAATGAAATTAGTATCAAGCTTAGTAGAATTTAATATTCACTGCACGACTCCCTACTTATCCACGATGTAACACATATCGTTGATGGCAGCATTCAGCACTACTGAACGATTTTAACGTACTTAAAAATCTTCGATAAAATATATTTTATGATTCATAGTAGATCAAAATCATGCTGGCGTTGGAGATGTTATCATCTTCCTATACTTTCCTTTTTCCATGGGATCCAGTGTAATATTGATTTACACTTTTATTTATGTATATTTCATGCACTTTGTACATCAGTGGACTTAATGCCTAAGGCATTCTCTTCTAGTCAAGCTTAGGGTGGTGTAAAAATATTGTAAGAGAGATGCACAGAGATAACATTAACTATGAAAATATACTTTACATGAGTAAACTTATACATACATCAACACATACAATACATACGTCATACATACACACATGCATAATGTTCCTTTTGCCTAACGCTAAATTTCTTTAGGAACATTATTGATTAGGAATATATTGGATTAAGGAAGATGATAAAACAGGTCATTAATACTAGAAGGGCTTAGTTCCTTTGCTAACTTACAAAACATGCGACAAGTCTTGAATAGGCCTAAGGCTGCAGACTCATTCAAAGAGACTGTGATTCTATCTGTTTTATTTCATTAGTTTCTGTGCATTTCATTATATGATTGTATAGTCCACTTAAACAGAGACATCTACAATTAATAACTTAGTAAAATATACCATAAATATCACATATAGTACACCATAATAAAGAACGCTCGTTGGGTCGATCTGATTAATCAAAACACATTTGTACTGATCCAGTTTTCAACGAAAGTTTGATAAGAATCACTGGGTGGAAGGTGAAATATGTAAAATATATAAAATTATGCCTGTTTCATTGGAGAGGTGGGCAGAGGCATATTAAACGCTCACCTTTTGCCAACGTTTTGGCCCAATGCAATACGTGGTGAGCCTTGTCCGTTGATTAGAAGGTGCACCATTTGCAGGTGTGGTTGACTTGGGACCCTGACTTTTTGTTCCGTACCCTATTCACAAATTGTGATATTATTTAACGTTAACAATAAGTTGCATGTTTAAAAAGTGTTCTAATATATGACTGTCAATATTTGTCTAAGGTTTATGCCATTAAAATTAGAATTAGAAAAAAAATATACCAAGTTTCTCCATTTTTTAGACTTCAATGTTAATAAAGAAAATATATACACAAAAATATTTTTCCAAACCTAAAATTCTTGGAATACTTTTGCAAAAGCCTTCAAACATATTTATAAATGTGTCTGTAGTTAAAAAATTCTCATTTCGCGATATTTTGTACAAATAATATTATGTACATATATTATGTACACAGAGGGCTGAAAGTATTTTGGATACCTACAGCTGATAGTGAGTTCATATTATAGTCATCACATCTTCTTTCGTCTTTTACAACCAACCACAAATGACTTTCAAAAAAAGGTCAAATATTTAAAAAAAAACGAAACTGGATTGTCTAATTTAAAACAAACACCAAGAATGATACTCAATAAGCCCCATTAAAAAAGGTTACAAATATAATATAATATATTGTAATAAATATTTTGGTAAGAATAATTATATAGCCGATATCATTGGCAACTCGAAAATATAAAATATTGAAAATTTTGTCTTTCATTTACGAAGATGACGCTCATGGTCAATAGAGAGACAATTTATAATCCCCATTGTGACATCAGACAAGTTACCTACAATTCAAAGTTTTAAAATCACTCAAGTGTACACTTCATCGCATGCCGAAACGAATCTGGCTGGAAGCCGAAGTCACAAACACAAATAAAAACTAAATCAAGACTTTTTAAAAAGTCAAACTCTCCTGCTAAGCACACTGCAATATCCCTTGAGGGTGACGAAGCAAATGTTGCATGCTAGACAAAATTTATTAGATTTTTAAAAAACCACCAAAGGAAAAAGAACCTTATAATTTGCAATTTAAGTTCAGCTTTCCGTGGGACGTCGAACAGTTACTAGAATTCCATATTGGGGATTATTGCAAAAACTTTTGCATAGGGAGATTTTGACTCTAAATAGGTGATTCAGAGTTTCATTCTACTACTTTGGAATATTCTATTGGAAGTCCACATTGTTCATTCGTCATTACATAAGTTATGGCAACTTTTGACCTTTGTATTCGTTTGTTGGACTTTGTTATGGGCTCTAGGAATTTATGTAGTTGTGATCTTGTATGATGAATGAAGTTTTGAGGTTAATTCTCTCCAATTTTCATGATGTAGTTCAACTTCATACTTTGTGAAGAGTCTTGTAGTTTTCTAGAGGGAGTGCCGATTTCAGAATAATAACAATTTTAAAGTTAAATTTTCAATTATTTTTAAGTCTTCAAAAATTTTGGAAAAGGATGGATTTGTTTGGATTATGTTCGCAACACTTATGCGTCATTTTTGAAATCACTACTTTCAAGCTTTTGTCATGTACAAGGTTTTCTTATTTTAATCCTAATCATTGTGTTGAGTCGTAGTTATTGATGGCCAATTAGTGATTGTAATTTTTTACTTAATAGTTAAGGGTTTTAATGTATTTTTGTAAATTAATATTCAATAGTTTTATATACGTAAAGTACTATTTATTTATATGTAGCCAAAATCAATGTATTTGGATTTCATTAAGTGTCCTGAATCGCCTGTATTTTTTATTGTACCCCATCTGTACCCTAGCACGTTTTGCTGTGACACTTCGTATTGGAACAAAAGTAGCGCGAAAAATAGCCAAAATCTATCTTTTTAAACAAACCAATATATAACTTCAATAAATAGAGATATTAAGAAGTTCTTTTTTTTTAAAATCATACTTCGATATGTGTATGATTTTTGTAGTAAATTAGAAAATGATACTTCGATATGTGTATGATTTTTGTAGTAAATTAGAAAATGTTGCATAAAATATACCAAAATATCATCAGTTATTGTTAGTTTTGTCTTATGCTGTTATAATTTACTTAATAATCCCTTGAATTTCATTTATATTAATTTCAACATAAACAGACATCGCTTCAGGCATTTCCTTTGAGTGAATCTTCTTTCCTCTTGGGAAGTGATGAAGACTTAAACAATCTACGGACATCAACGAACATTACAAAGTGACTGGTATATTCATGAATTTAACTTTGTTTGTCCAAGATTAAGTTAATGTAAAGATTTAAATATTTGACCTTTACTTTTTTTATGTATTAGATGATGCAGTATCTGTGTCTTCTAATTTTATACATTCGGCTTAAGCAATGATAAAAGTTAATACAAGATATGTGTTAAAATTTTGCGTAGAATTTTGGATCTTTCGCCTACATTTTAAATGGAATCTGGGCCTTGTTTAAACCAAGATTTGAAAACTATAATTAATAACTGTTTCGTATTTAAAATACTGAGAGAGTCACTCTTAGAAATACCGGCTGGCATCAAAATAAAGAATGAATAGAACAGATCTAGATATGGCAGTTTGCGTTTGGTATGTAAGTAACTCTTTCTTTATTTTTCGCTAAGTGAGTGAGTTTATCAAAGCCTAAAACTCTTCCCCTCCTAATTCTGAAGGGCTCAATTTCTTACTCTTGAGTTACAAGCCTCTATTTACGGCGACAGTTAGTTGCCTTTCTTACTTATAACCTTGTGTTAATGGCCGTAATATTAGTTCAACTGGACAAGATAAATACAATTTGAACTAGAGTGACACAGGATCTGCGCTGCTTTTTTCTCCTTTTATTCGGGTCTGAAACGAAATCCGTTTAAATTTACCGAAATCATATAACCTCACATGTTCGTCGACAACCTTTAATAGTCCGTTATTGAACTTAGGCCTTTCCGTAGAAAGTAGATGTAGGTTTACTTATACCAATTCTATAATGCCTTATTAGTCTAGCGGTTAGCGTATGCAACTGCCAGTGAAGAGGTCTCGGATTTAAATCAAAGGTCGGGCCAAAAAAGTATTATTGAGATTTTCTCATTATAGAAATGTTTAATAACAACCCGGAGTTTGAAATTTGCTAACTTAATCTCAGTGCTTCAGAGGTGCTTCGTGTTTCTCTCCTCCTGTGTGTTAGATAATCCTTCCATCGGATTTTAAGAGTGAGGGAACAGAGAGTGTGCCTGCGTTTGTGCTCGCGCTTGTACACTTTAATATCTCCTGTGTAGTTGACTGGTGTTCATTGAAACACATCATGTAACTACACGTGTTGCAAAATCGTAATAGTTTATATATTCTGGTAGTACAAATTTCGGCACATATTTGTCTTAAACAAACATTTATTCTCAATGAGTATTCAAAAATAGATTCAGCAGCTTGAGGCAAATAGATACAAGCGCAGCGGCCCACTTAGCAAACAATATCGGCTATCAAACGAAACATCTACAGTCTACACCAATACAGTGTACGAGTATGGCCACCCGAGCTATTTGAATTTGGTTAGAGCACTGCTGACGTCGCTAAACTAATATCAATTTTATGGAAGAGAAAACAGATTTTATTGTATTTCATTTGTTTTTAATTGTTATTTGTAGTTTGAATTCGTTTGATTTTAATTTTTGTTGTTTTTAGTATGTTTTAAAATGATAGATGACAAACTTGTAATGTAAAAATTATAACTTTTGGAATCATACGTAGTATGACTCTGGTCGAGACTGCTTATATACGAAACCATGACTCTCGAAGCAATGCAAAGTAGTTGTACGAGTTCATGTATAAGAATCCTTGGAGTTGCTCAATGCTTTTTCCATGATAACTGATTTTTGCAAGAAAAGGTTAAAAATATGTTAATAGTTTCATAAATAATATTAAAAAAAAATGACTTAAGTTTTAGGGTTGAATTTCGAATACGAATGGGTAGGAAACGTTTCTTTGAACAATTCTTTTATACAAATTGCTTTGGTAAGATGTTGTTCTGTAGTTTCGAAAGAGGTCTTGCATTTACTGTATTATTTAGTTTCAGAGGAGTTCCGAAAGACATTGTGCCGTTTAAGTTTTGATATATGGACACATGAACATGCTAAAGTGATTTTTATTCCTATTTTATTTAGATGTTGATGTCAAAACTGAGCGGACAATTCTTTGAACAACATTCTTGACTAACGTATGTGTGCATTTATCTTAGTGTTGTATGTGAGTTATATTAATTTAGTGACTTATTTTTACTTGTATTACTATGATGGCAATAATTTAATGTGATTATACTAATTGATGTATTCGATTTTTATGAAATCCATTTGACCAAAGTTTCAAACCAATTTGCTTTAATTTATTACTGAAGCTTTTACCCTACTTCCTGTTATTTCTTAGGTTTTGTTTATTCTGAAATATAAAGTTTTACTATAGAAAGGGCCACGAATTATTTAATATATGAGATATTCAAAAAAAAAATTGACATATTATAAAAATTGTTGATTTAAAAGAAAACTATTTCATTGGAATTTATTTAGATCAGGACTTCTAGGTGGCCATGGAAAGTCACCTCGTCTGGCAATCAGCTTTCCTGGAAACATATCTTTGACCACCGGAAGGACCTCATTGGATGTGTGATAAGTGGTTCTATCTTGTTCAAACCATGTGTTACGATTGTATTCCAGTAGCATCGATCCAAAGAGCTCCCGTAACATGTTTGCGTGGGATGTTAGGTTCAAATATTACGAATTCTTGGCCCACCTATATAAGAACATTTTGTTGAAACGAGTTTGAATTTGAGCTATAACACACTATACACATATATAAGCACACTTAAATTTGTAGAGTTGGAAGCTAGGTATTAAGATTAAATTTAATATTGCAGACAGACTAGATCTGAAGGGCCACAGGGCTAGCTTAGATATTTTAAAGAAGTGAGTAAAGCAAGAAATATACTTGAACATATTGTAATTTTTTATGATAATGAAGGGCCAAATGAGTAAACATGTAACTTGTGTGTGTTAGCCCTTTGGGCCACTGTGCCATAGTGAAGCGTGACAGGGTACAGCTATTGTAATATAGAACTTTATTTCTGCTGAATATTTCAAAATATAAATAAAAGACATATTAGAAATATTTTTTTATTACTGTAAGTTAATTGAGATGCTTTAAGACGTTTACTAGACCCAATATTATTCAATAAAGTCTCAGTAAAACATTTAAACCCAATCGACTTTTTAACGTATGAATCGAGAAAAGCGATGGAAGCGAAAGCAAAGTCATTAATTCCACGGAGAAGAAATTAAAATCCGATACGACACAAAATTTCCTCTTTTGACTACTAGACAAAGACTATCTTTACACTAAATACAGTCCAATCAGTTTTGAACACTAGCCAGATGTAACTAAGGCTACATTTCAGTTGTAATAAAATGGTGCTTAAGATGAATCGAGTGTAGAACAAAGGAAATTTCCAATTTAATTTGCCGAACACTTCTTATCTTTTTTTTAGTATTTATCTCAGTTTGATTACATTTAAGTGAAATGTTTTTTCTCGTTTACTTTGCGGATGTGCTAATTTCACATTGTTAGTGGACAACTAGGATATTTTGGAGATTTGGTGAAAACCAATCATGTGTAATCATAAAAACCAGTAGGTTCTACAGATTTTTATGAAATCTTTTTTTATAACATAAGGCAGAAAGAAAGAAAAGAGTACATTACACATTACAGGTATTACAGGTACATATACCTTCCTCGAATATACTCTTTTATTTGCAAGTGTGTGTATGTGTATACAAGAACGGGAAGAAGAGGAGTTCTATACATGTGTTAAGATAGCTCTATATACTGGTTTAAGTGATGCCAGATTTGAAAAAACTTTAATTTTAAAAAAAATAAGCTATTAAGTAAGCACAAAATTCGTTTATTCTGAAGTGATATGAGTAATAGAAGTCTGCCACAGAAGACCATAGTGACAGCATCAGTGCTGACGTATTTTTTTGGTGAGTGCGAGACTGGAAGGCCATTGTTACAGGAGTGACAATTATCGTGGTAAGTGTATGAGCCTTACACTGCCACGTTGACTGTCATGCCTTTTGCGCCTCCACGCAACTCCACGCGCCGCGGGACGAGAAAAAGCTTCTCTCTAGTCTGCCATAATGGGAGACACTATACTGCATTGTCTGCATTTGCAATGAGTATGGTGACCACAACTCTTGGATTCTATTCATACTTTCCATCAGGCAGAGTAGAGTCGCTTTGGCAGGCTCTTAATATGGAATATAGAATCATTTTAGCAGATGAAGTAGCAGAAGTTATTAAAATGCACGACTTTCTCAAACAAGAACGCACAAGGAATAGAAATTGAAACATCAACCGAAGCAGAAGTTAGCTAACTTTCCAAATAAACTGCGAAAGTAGTTAACGTCTATGATATTTTCAAAGAGTAATACACAGAAGCACTTTTAAGCTTCTCAATGCAGTTCAGTTTGCGTGCCGTAATGATTCATAGTAAAAACTTTTCCAAAAGTTCTGACGTTAAAACCTTGATAAAACACATGTCAAAAATTCGAAAGCGAAAAAGTTCTCTCACTCATTATTTTGTGCAATATTATTCGTTACACGTTACGAGGACATAAAGTAAATAACATATTATTAAATGTACAGTAACTAGACGAACATCTCAACAATGCAACAGAATAAAATACTTTTTGAGTTGACAGCAAAAATTTTTTTTTGTTTTAAAAGACAACACCCGCACTAGGAATAAATACTGTGTCATATGGGACTTTACAAGCCTACAAGCAACGGACAAAAAGAACACCCAGACTCAGAACAACAATTTGTGGATCACACAAAGTGTTGTCCCATGTGGGGCTTGACCGCTTAAACCACTAAGCTAACCGTGCTGTCTATTTAAAACTATTTCAGGTAATATAGAAAAAGTTACAAAGCTATAAATAATATAGCAACTTTAACATACAAATGAAAGAAACATACTTCAAAACCTAACAATGTAGACACACCGCACTAAAGAGTAATTACTAATTTCTATTAGAGTCCTTTTGTAAGGGACATGACACTCATTCAGAAATACTAATAACATCTACATAAAGGAACAGTCCGTACAGGGAAGGATGAAGAATATGAAGTATCACCACTTCTATTCATCCCGTGGGTGTCGTAAGAGCGTAATAAGGGCGCAAAGTACGCTACTACGTACACTTGCTTAGGGGGATACGTGAAAGTAGGTCTGTTTCTGGAAAGTCTGAAGTTTCTAATTAATAACAATGATTAGAAAAAGTAGTCACAGAATTCTGTGGTACCTTTCGTCACGAACACTTTATTTTTTCAGAATAATAAGCAGCCTGTATTATTCCAGCTCTTTTCATCTAGATCAGTTCAGCTGTTTTTGTGTAAAAAGGTAACAAACATACCTATAATTTTTTTTACACTATTAATAAGATCTTTGAATTCATCATGAAATGTATACAGTATGTAAGACATAAAATGTTTGAACAAAGTCTCACATAAACGGCTTAAATTTCAGATAACCTTCGGACGTCTTCCGAAGTCATCCTTCTTCATAATGCAATTAGAGTAGCGTCAGTTCACGCCTGACCGATTTCCTTCATTTCCCTTTTCCATCAAATAATCAGGAAGTGGCCCAAAGCCGGAAGTGGAGGGTCCCGCGTGATTTCGCTAACATATTCTTGTCGTCTGAAATTTACAATAGCAATAAAAATAAAGAAAATTATGTTATTACAATTATTCTCTATAATATGATTATAGCTAGAGTCGAGAATTAAATTTTTAGTCAATGAAAATTAATTGTGTAAAGAGTAAAATTCCACGTTCGATGTCCGGATGATGTAATTTTTCTCAAGTAGGTATCTTTTCACTAATATATAAGATTTATTACATAGTTTAGTTGGTTGCTAGACAGTACGTAAAACCTTTTTCTGGAAAGGGTAGTAGAACTGACTACTTGTGTTCTCCCGAGCGTAGAAGGCATTGGCAGTCGGACTAGCTGTCGACGGGGTTGCAAGCTGTCAGACAGAGGACCTTTGGTGGCAGATTAATTGCTGCGGACCGCGATTGGACGAAGACCTAGTCGCACAAATGCAATCTGGGCGCAACATATTAGGGCTGATAAGCAGGGCGAAGCCGCAGAGGTTTCCCCCTGCCCTAGCCGTGGAGGTTTTTAGTTAGAACAACACATACTTCTGGCGCCTAGGTCCTCGAGGAGCCGCAGATCCGATGGAATTTCTGAACACCTCTACATCTAAAAGAATTGCTACTTTAATTCTGTGAACCTTACCTGGAACCTTGTGTATTTTTATTATTTATAAACAGTATATTATTTATGTATATATAAATAAACAGGTTATTTTAAACAATAAAGTATTATTATTATTAATAATTAGAAATTTAATGTTCACTTTGCATTTAAAAAAGTTTCATCAAATTTTATATATAATAGGACGTCTAGAACGTCGGTGTGGTATATGTCTAAGACGTCGACGAAAATGACGATAAACCGAAAATGTTGTATACATTTCACTGTCAAGTGCCAAGTCTTTCCAAGCCAAGTCCAATTGAAACGGTGACTAACACTGAAAAAGGCTAAACTCCATATTAACCAATTTTGTGAATTGAACGTACTCATTGTATATTAAAAAATATTCATTTTACGCTTACTGGTTTTTTACTTTTACCGAGAATTTTAATTTCAAAGTTGTATGAATAATCGAAACATTATACATACATAAGCACTAATTTTACTTAATCGTGAGCTCTTTATATGTGGAGTTCTTATGAACGTGTAACGAACCTCTAAACTACTAGACCGATTTTGACTCATTTCTGAAAATATTTGGGAGGGTAGATTAACAATTCAACTTGCAGTCGGTGCAACTGAGATCTAGGTTGCCCACTTATTTTAAAAAACTGAAAAACTGAAGTTGTAATGACCATGATCATAGGCGAGTTGGGTTACTATTCTTGTCTTGTATATCTTATAATACTAGTCAAAGCTAAGTAATACGAATTGGTTATATTTAATCCACTATCATCGCGATTATACTAATTATGTAGCTTATTATGTACTAATAAATAAATATTTCAGACATTTGACACTCAACGCCATCTAGTTTCTAACTAAACAGAGCTTGTACTATTATAACTAGACTAACTGATACAATACTTATATATTTTTTGTTTTGTAAATACATACGTATTATACATAGAAAACACCCAAACTCCGAAACAAATATTTGCAGATCATACAAACATTTGATCCGTCCCAGGAATCGAACCTGAGACCTCAAGCAGCAGCCGCTTTCGTTACCGCTACGTCATCGAGGCAGTCAATAATATATGTGGAAGTTAACACGTAATTGCGTCTCGGTATGATTCAAGAACTCATGTTGCGCAACCTTTTGTTGCCCTAACCTCGAGTAATGCATTAAATACTCACATATGAAAACAAAATAACTCGTCTTAATGAGCATGCATAATATTTTACACAACAAATTTTAAATAAAAGCCCCCTTCCCTCCATTTGAAACTCAGCAGCATAACAAGCGGACAACATTGTTAATATTTGATTACTGGCTATCAGTCCAGCCGGTAGTCGATTACTGGACGGAAATGATCCTTTAGCAGTCAGAGCGCGTCCTAGCCGTCAGATTAACGCTAACCGGTTTACGTGACGCCGTCTATTTGACGCCCGATGATGCGGTGATTCCTTATTTGATGGGTTAGGTTTTAGTTTCTAAATTGACTTGACGTGATCTTATTTTAATAGAAAGGTTTTAACAAGTTTTTGACTCACTCTATATTCTGCAGCTCCGGAAAATGTTTCACATCGTGTTATATTACTTATAGTTTATAAGTAGATTGTCTATAGTGAGATTAATCACGTGTTTCTTTTAACATTCGTAATAATAACTGTAAAAATGCTTCAACTTAAGTATACAATTTTATGACATAAATATTTTACATATTTTTAGAAGCTTCCAGGTTGACTTAGAAGTTGATGCTATGATTAAAGTTAGATCTAATCCCGAAAATACCTATGTACTTTTCCTATTTACTTTTGCTAATATAATGATTATTGGAATAAAAAAATTGGCCTCTTGAATTGTATAAGTAACAAAACATAACATTACGAAACACTATTAACTCAAGCAGTATTCATAGATTTAAATTGGCTGCGACTATATTCTCGTTAATTTAGGTCATTTTACCAAGTAAAGGTACAGTGGTACTGCAGATATTTTACTGTTTTCTGTAACTGAGTAGCTAGGACGTGAAGGGATTATAAATATATAAATTAACCATAATACCATATTAAACCTTTCAAAAAATTGAACAATATAGAATTCTTACAACACTGCGAAGTTTAGATATCTATATACATATGAATATGGTCTATACGCTACTGAAAAACAATAACTGTGCCATTTCCGGTTTCTGGCTAAACCCAAATCGTATAAACAAATCCTTCTTATTAATATTAGTAATTGACGATACATTAAGGTTGCACTGTAACGTGAAACTCTCAATAAGTTAGTATGGGATTCAATAAGAGTTTGGTTCGGTTCCAAAAACTTTAAACTGAATTGCGCAGATTTGTAACTACGGCTATTGGATTAGCGCGTTGAGCCAACTGGAAAAAATCAAAATGATTTTTTTGTTATTCTTAAGTAACGTATAAAAATTATAACGAAAATAAATAGAAGGTTTACCTTATTGAATCTGAATTTGTTTGATCTTCGTTGTTTTTTTATTGAATGAGGTTGCCCGAGTTTTAAAATTTCCCTTCTCCCCATGCTGGGGGAAAGAGAAAAGTTAAAGGACGGTTCCGTACGTCTGTCTGTTTGTTTACAATTATTCTCTTAATTAAAAATACAATTACATATAACAACACGTTTGTTATCACACGCTAGGAGGGGAATGTGATGTGTTATATACATATGTATATTTTGTGTATGGATATAACCTTTTTACCCGACTTCCAAGTAAGGGTTATGAACGTTTTAACTTAGTCTAAAACACGATGGTAATCAATTTTATACAATTCAAGAATTACTTTCAATAAAATCGAATACATATTATTGCATTTTCATAAAACCCGATAAAATCCAAGTACCGAATTCTATACAAATTTTTCATTATAAACAAATTACTTACAAAAATGGTTTACGCGAACATTGTAAGAGTGGTCTGAGCGTCCAATAAACCTCGCTCCTACTTCGGTACATACGTAAATTCAAATAAATGAGCAAGACGTGGAGGTTTGTACGAGGCTCTTACTTACCATGTATTTATTCGTATAAATCGGACTTTATGCAGGCACCCTCGTAAAATAGACTTTTTGGTCGCCTTCAAGGTATTTGTTACTAGCAATTTGGAAAATAAGGTTTTGCTGTAAACGGCCAAATCTAGTGCATAAATTGAAGTACTAAAACTGAAGTACTAAACTGAAGTACTATATTCCTATCTATATTTTATCTAGATTGGATTTTTGAACGTAAAAACTTGACCTCTTCATAAATAGATATTTATTTTTACGACCTTATTATTAAAATACATAAGCTTTCAACATAAGTGACTTCACTAAATTTGATTTGATGTGTCACGTTCAAACGCTGTCAAAAATGATTAAAGTGATTGAGTTTGTAGTTTAGTTTCATAAGTTCTACTTGTACATATGACAGCTGTACTTCTTAAGGTCGTAATTTAATCTTTAAACTTATTTTCTCAAATTACATAAGGATTGACTTTAAATCAAATTCGATACGGCTTTGATTTGAATTTTCGTAGAGCGACTGTGGTTGGACAGTCGCGCTACGCACCAACCAACACAAGCACCAGGGCCATATCGAAGTACTATAGAAAGATAGTTGCCGGACTTCGGCGGTTTCTTTAGGGCTTCAACTGCTCGTGATCAAAGACTTTTTAACCTTAAATAGATTGAAAATTTGGAGATTTTTGTTAGAAAAAGATAAATTCTCAAGTAAATATTTACAGAAGTCTTTTTGTATGAAAGTGTGTTCAAGAAATACCACTTTAATCAATCAAATGCGGCATTGATGTTATACATCGCAAAAGACACAAGTACAAAATCTAAATAAAGCTCTTTAACATACAAACCTTTACTAGACAACGAATTTCTCTGAAACTGGTAAGTATATTTCTATTTATATCTAGTTTTAAATGACAATAACGGTAGTAGCAGAGTACTGTCGATGCATAAAGAATAATATCATAGATAACTAATATCAGGTTATGCATTAATTTTCATTTCAAGAAAATACATCAAACACATTTGGCTATTGTCGACAAGTATATGTAAATTGTGGTTGTTTAATTCTACGTATTAGATCTCATATCTGCCTCGCTACTTCAGAAAGAGAAACACATACTTATTAAGTGATAGGTGAATGGAGCCCCATGCAACAGGTAAGCACATACTTATTTTATAGAAAATATGAAAACTCTTAAAATGGACAACTAAATTCATATTTTATAAAAATACGTATATTATTGTTCGCAAGTTTGTGTTAATACTGATATAACGTCAGTTAAGTGATATTAAAAAACAAGAAAGTAGAATATTCATATTATTTAAAATGTATTGTGATTAACTTACATCTCTATGTGATATACATAAAAGCAATTTGCAATTAGAGTAGAAGAGCCTCGGTGATTACAGCACAAACGGATTGGCTGGACCGGAGCAGTACTACCCTCACACAGAAAACCAACCTAAACCACGCTGCTGTCTTTCATTGGTGAGTGCGAGACCAGAGATCCATTCATGCGGGATCGACAGTTATTGCGATATGTAAGCCTTTTACTGCCACCATGATTGGCAAGTCTTTTACGTCTTCAAGTGGGGCGTGAAAAACTATCTCACTAGACTACCATAGTGTAAGTCACCATACTGCATTATTTGTATTCGTAACGAGGATAGTGACCACAACTCATGGAATCCATTCATGTTTTCCGTTAAGCAGAATAGAGTCACTCTGTAGAGCCCATAAAAAATGTGTTTCTTGAATTACTCTTATTCCTTTAGATGCATGTATCACATCATGTCTGGTGTACATGTTGGCAGCGAGCTGACAGAACATCAGTTTGTGCTACAGTATTTGTAAATGTGCTGGTGGTTATGGAAACGACAACTTACCAGATTATAAGTGAGCACCTAACATGTAAGTTAATTGTTTTTGTCCAGAATGTGAATCACGACAGCGGCGTACCATATGACTAGAGATGAAGTTATCAGAAAACTGAAGAATATGCAGTTTTCATATGCAGAATGAAAATGTGGCAGATTTTGTAAGGTTTCTTTCTTTAACAAATATCAAAAAGAAAGAAATCACACACTTGACTTACACATTGTAGAGCGAATGTTTGAAAACCTATTGTATTATTGGTTAGGGATTTTTGTAGACAACAGTTCTTGTAATAGAAAACAGAAATGCATGAAAAGAATGCAAGACCCTCAGCATAGCTTTTAGAGTATAATTTAACAGCCTATGAGTGCGAATAAACACTTTTTATGGAATAAATACTAATGCTTACGTGTTTTGGTTCGTCTTCGATTTTTATCTATTCAAAAACATGGAACAAAGAATCTGTATCAAATTTTGTTTGAAAAACGAAATTAAGTGCGCGGATGCATTCCAAATGTTGACTGTGGCATACGGAGAAACTACTTTGGATAAAAGCAACGTTTATCCGTGGTACAAAATGTCTTCAAAAGGCCGAGAAGATGTGAACGACGAAGAGCGTGCCAGACGCCCGAGCACATCGATTCGCTCGTGCCATTCGATTTTAATCGATAATTTGGGCATAAGACGGGTCGCTGCAAAATTCTTACCAAAATTGCTCACTGCGACTGCGACTTCTTGGCCAAAGACAATACACTAATGATACCGCAGCCACCGTATTCCCCAGATCTAGCCCCCTGTGACTTTTTATTGTTCCCGAAACTGAAGAGGCCCATGAAAGGACGACGCCACGCCACGATTGACGAGATAAAGACGGCATCGAAGGAGGAGTTGAACAAGATACAAAAAAAATGATCTTTTGGGGTGCTTCGAAGATTGGAAAAACGTTGTCATTAGTGTATAATATCCCAGGGGGATTACTATGAAGGGGACAAAATAGATATTCCCAAATAAATAAATAATTTTCGAAAATACACAAAATTCGTGATACTTTTTGAACACACTATGTACTTGTGTGTATAGTGCTTTTAATATGAGTTCATATCATTAAAACATACCTTAATTAATTACTGAAAACAAACAATACTAATATTGCATCTTTTATAATAAATTCAATATTACACATGCTTGATGTGATATATTTTGGAATCTGGCTACAAGTTTCTTATATTATAACATTTAAATCTTAAAAGCCTGCCAAAGCGACTCCACTCTGTCTGATAGAAAGCATGAATGGAATCCAAGAGTTGTAATCACCATATTCATCGCGAATGCAGACAATGCACTATGGTGACCCACACTTTCTTCACAAATTCTGTATTGAATTCACCTTCCAACCAACAACTGTTATTTTTTTAAAAGCGTAATTTTACCCGTCGTTTGTATCATTTTTATATTTTTTTCTGGACACTTGGTTTTATTGTATCAGCTTTTTCTGACAAGAATATAAAAGTGTCTATGAAATATATTTTTGAAGCAGTATTTTTTGCGCTACAATTTACAAAAACTTCACTCAAGCCCTACGAGCATAGTCACTCATTGTGATAAATAATTGACCTAAAATTTACTCACTCCACTAAATGTTGCAATTTATTTTGGTAAATTAGTTTTGGTAAATGTTTAGCCTATGAATTTTAAACAACTCGTGAACTTGAGGTTTCGATGTTCTTTGCGGTTATGAATGGAAAATATTTTCATCACTTACTTGTACTTGATCATCATCATCATCGTCTCAGCTAAAAGACGTCAAGCTAAGCACTTTCATAGTTCCCAATCAAAAGTTTCTAGGACACTCAATATTTTTTTTTAATTTACGAACAGTTTTGAGACTCGCTGCATTTTAGCGACTCATTTTATCCACTAAATGACAAATAAAATAAAAAAGGTGTGTAATTGTGGGTATAATACTAGAAACCGACGAGCTGCGTGCTGCGATTAATGAATTTGGATTAAGCAAAGAGGTGTGTCAGGACTGTAGTACCCCTCTGGGAAATAGGCGTGACGTTATGTATGTACGAGTATGTAAGTTAAAAAGTAGATCAGAATTAAACGATATGTTTAACAAGTTCTTGATTTTGTCAAAAGAATTATGAAAAACATATTTTCGTAAAAACATTTTTGAGATGATATTTTGTGGAAGGTGTGATGGCTCAAAGTGATTGCTGAGGCGCGGTCCATGTAACATTGGCACGTCTAGAATTGTTTAACTTTGCAATGTGTTAACCTATGTGGTTACCACTGAGCCACGAGCTACCTCGTTTTGTATCTTGTATTATTCTCAAAAAAAAGTACATGTATTATAATATAAATTGTCCGGAGTCTGGCTAATCGAGAGTTCAGAGTTTACTATGTTTCAATAAATAGAAAACTATCATTTTCTATTAGTGAAATTAACTAGTAAATAAGTATATTTAATGATAAATTAATAATTTTAATTAAATAACTATTTGCTACAAGTCCGCCTAATTACAGTGTACCCAATTAATTTATTTGATGTAAAAAATACACACAATAGTACTTAATATGAGGCAAAATAATTTAGTTTCATTAGACTAAATTAATATAATGAGAGAGATTCGGCAACCTATTAATCAAACGTTAAGATGTGTACCTAGTTATTACTATGAAATTATTAAAAATATTTTTCACACCCAGTATAGCAGATTAACAAGTATGTGGTGTTGAAAAATTATCTTAACTTGTACTGTTAATCGGATAAAATTAGATGTGCCCTACATATATACATATATATATAACATCCATATCCATTGATAATCACATGCGTTCATAGCGTTAAAGAAGAAACCAAGTTTGTTAAAGATTACAGCAAGAAAGCTCAATTACCGTTAGCGGTTTTTGGTAAGTATAAATGGGTAAAAATGGCAACGAATAGTGGAATCATTATGCTGCATTGTCATTATACGCACTCTTGAATTCTGCTTATTCTGTCTATCAGGCAGAGTAGAATCACTTTAGCAGGCTCTATATTAGAAAATAAATAATGCGCAGAGTGGAAGGACAATTGGAAATGAATTAGAAATCATTAAGCAATGGCTTGGCCAGACTTGGGCTGCATAGCTTTATCTCGAGTTAGATGTACCGGTAAATCCGGTTGATAATTTCGAATATTTAAACTATAAAAAGCAAATGAAACACCAGCGTCCATTACTGTAAACGGTTATTGTTCCGAAATAGACGGACGGAAACGAAAAATAAAACAATTACAACGCATAAACTTAGAAATACTCCCATTCGCCAAAGTTTTGTATTGTTTTGCGACATCTGAATAAGTATTGTCGAATTTTTACGATAGCTGTACACCAATAAAATTTAATATCGCCCCGTGTTGAGAGGATCTACCAATTTTGGGTGTTCAACGTGTTTATTGTCACCATCTACACTTAATTACATTTTTAGGTCACGATTTATAGAAAATAAAAGTTGGAAAATATGCATGAAATTTACGAATTCCTTTTACGTTCCATTGCATTGGTTACTTCAACATTGAGTTTTTATAGTTCGTGTATTGTGGCCACGGCTGGAGCGTCTGTGACCACGATGGGTTATATTCAATCAAAATTTAGGGTAAATAAAGGGATTTTGGAGTTACTATGATAGTGTTACTCCACAATATACATATTTTTATTTGATGCATCTACCACTTGAATGGTCAAATTAAACACAGAATATACTTAATATGGATTTACTGTTCAGGTGGTACCAATATTT
The DNA here is from genome assembly GCA_949316085.1 of Hypercompe scribonia. Classification (NCBI taxonomy): domain Eukaryota; kingdom Metazoa; phylum Arthropoda; class Insecta; order Lepidoptera; family Erebidae; genus Hypercompe; species Hypercompe scribonia. The sequence continues at coordinate 1,386,710 of OX438984.1, read as the reverse complement.
ACAGTATTTGTCTCCAAAAGCTTGAATTACGCTTTTGTTAATCAGAGTGGTCACTTAAAATTTTTGTGTAAACAACTCAGTGTATAAACAGTGTTGCCACATGAACGCTACAAGATCATTTCTATTATGTCTCGATTTATAAATTTCTCTTACCAATTATGACAGCTTACAAACATAAAACATACTTGTAATCATATTCGACATTAATGATGTGTTTAACCTTTTATTTACAGAATATTACAGTAATAGAAGTAATATATTTGAAAGCTTTTTCACAAATGAACTCACCTTCAAATATAAGTTACGTAGTCTGGCGTGAGTAAGAACTTATGCCAGCCAATATAAGAAATATTTTCTACTCAATACTTAGTAAATATTGTTTTCCAAATAGATGTAAGTTTGTTAGGAAACTTTGTGTAGTGTGATTTTATCTGGTATACTTAGTGCTAGGTTCATTGGAAGTTGGCCAGGCACAATAAAATGTTTAAGGGCATATTTACTTTTAATAACGTTTATGGTATGCCTTAGGTTTTGAAGACAAAGAACTGAAAAATACATTTCTATAACTTAACCTTAAGATCCTAAGACGAGCCTGGGTATCTCAAGTAAACTATGTGAAAGACAATGTCCTTGCATTGTCTTTCACACAGTTTACTTGAGTCCCTGAGAGCGTTGACAGATTTGCTGTCAACGCTCTCAGGGAAACATCAATGTACCTAGGGAACCAGCCCAGAGGTGGTGACGAAAAAATAAAAACGAATACTCATTCTATTTGAGAGTCAAACGATTGAACAACACGTAAACGTGATCAGTTGATTGTGAATTACAAATACCTGTTTATTATCGTCATAGGGCAATAAAATTAAATTAAATATTTAAAAAAACTTCGTCACAATATAACACCTCTAAAAAGTAAACAATAAATACATGTTAGCCCTTATAGTTTAAATTAGTAAAATTTTTATATAAGTACCCTCATCGCATCGAGAGGAACAGAGAACGGGATTGCCTATCCTCAGACAAACCTAAGTTGTTGTTGATTTGCTATTTAATGCGGTCCTGGTATCTGTTTATTAGGTAGTAGAACCACGCTGATTTCAGCACGAACGAACACAGAAGACCAAATTAAAGCGACAGCATCAGTGTTGTCGTGTTTCGCTGGTGAGTGCGAGATCGGAGGCCCATTGATGCAGGGGTGACAGTTATAGTGATAACTATGTGAGCCTTACACTGCCGCGTTGACTGTCATGCCTTTTACGTCCCCAAGTGGGGTGTGAAAAAGCATCTCACAAGGCCGCCATACTGCATTGTCTGCATTTGCAATGAGTATGGTGACCACAACTCTTAGATTCTATTTATGATTTCCATCAGGCAGAGTAGAGTCACTTTGGCAGGCTCTTAATATAGAAAAAAAGCGATTTCTTTGAAAAGTTAATTTATTTGTTTATTTATTTTATATTACACACAAAATTGGTACAAAGAAAGAGCTAGTACTTCATTAGAACTAGTATTTAAGTAGAAACTAATATAACGTTAGTTAATGTAATTGAGAATGAAAACGTATAATAGACCAGACTTTCTTTCAAGTCCAAGGTCATAGAATAGAAGACAACCTGTAGACTAATAAATGTTATTAAGTATAATGTCTTCTATATTAGAGACATAAGCTATGTGTGTAAGGATACGTTAGTTTCATTTATTTTTGAAAAATTTTGGGCGGGGCTCCATCAGTATGCCTGGTGATCTGGTAGTTAGTGACTTTGACTGCTAAACCAGTGGTTGTGGATTTGGTTTTCGGCGAGGAAAAATAGTTATGTGCTTTTACAATTATTGACTCTGTGTTTCGGTGTGATTTTTCTATTATATATATATATATATATATATACATAACTTTAATTGTAAGTTTAATATATATATATATATATATATAACATATGTTAAGAAATATTTAGGGATGTTTATCAGCAGACTGGTTGCTGTAATACAAGCTCTGCCTAGTTTATAATTATTTACGTGTTTATCACTGGTATTATAACTACATTATTTTTTTATTACAGATAATTGAGCGGATAACAATGGCGTTCGAGGTCACTTCTTATAATTTTCCATTTATTATTACAGAAAATTTATATATAAGATAGGTACAACGTTTCAACAAGGTCTGGTTGAGGAGTGTGATATGTCTTGTTCAGTAGGCGAAAGATGAACGTTCGATTTGATACTGAGTGTAAATGTGTTTCAATTGGAACAAGCACTTTGTTCGAATCATTCACATAGTATGTTTAATGCAACAAAAGCCACACTTCAGTACGCATGGGCCGGCTCGACAAGAGCGAAACTGACTTTATAGAAAACCAATGTTAAGGAGAGTCTTGGTTTGTTCTTTACCAAATGATGATTCTGATCCCGTCAACAATCTATCAATCCTGTCCGTTCCTCTCCAGGACAACTCGTGCTGGCCTTGGAAGTCACCGTTTCAGAATAGTAGACATACGCTCCCGAACTAAACGGTTCGGTTCTTCCTTCCTGTGCAAATCAGTTAAAGCCTGGAATTCATTACCAGCGCACTTGTTTCCCTCCCACTACGATCCCGGGTCCTTTAAGCGGTTTGTGAAAAAGCATTTCACTAGACCGCCATAGCATGGGTTGTCATACTGCACTGTCTGCAATGAGTACGGCGACCACCGCTCTTGGATTCTATTCATACTTTCCATCAAGCAGAATAGAGTCACTTTGGTAGGTTTCTCTTTAAAAAAAAAATTCCTTCGTTTTAATTACGTCCATGAGCGGCGGTTGTCATTTTCACTAACAGGTAATTCATCTGATCGCTGTCCATGAAATATTGCAGAAATATAAATCTGATCTACGAATACTCTCAATTAACATAGAACTCAAAGTGCATATGTTCAATTTTTTAACATGTATTATGTGTTTTCAGCTTATTTAAATCTGAATGTTTCAATTTAGTACAACCATTCATAACGTCGATCGCCGTTTTGATATAATCGATAGTTCTCGGCTTTCGTAAAATGTCTTCTTACAATCTGATTTTCATAACTTTTTGCTTCTTTAATGTCATTTACGGAGTTACTTGAAAGACTTGAATTAATTTGAAACTAAAATTAATTCATATTTAAGACTAAGTGATAAAAGGAATATTTTTTTCTTGTATTGCTAACATTTTATATTAATGCTCGGCTCCTATTGTATGTCGTGATCGTTATTTAACCTCATTTTTTTCTCACACTCTCTCAAAATATCTCCACTTTTGGAACTGAAATTTATGGTATGTCTTAACCTTGTACTTTCGTTTATTCGTTTTACATATCTTTTTCTGTGGTTTCTATTGAAACTGATTCCTTTCCTTCGGAGGATGGACTTCAAGTAGTCAAAGGGTAATAAAAGAAAAGAGCCATATTTTTTAATAATGTCGTGTTACTCATTTTTTAAATAAGACTTGAAAAAGGTTCGAAAAAAATAATAACGATGATATAAAGTGTAAGATTGTAAAGAGTCTGAATCTTAATTTTTATTTATAGTATATATATCTTCTTTTGGAACAGTTCCTGTATAAACGTTTTTAGAATATATATTTTTTTGCCTACTTAATTAAAAATATTTTTTTTGAAGCAATTGTTATAAAAACGGTACATTTTTTTTAATTTTTTCCTTTCTCTAATCTATATAAATATGTATAGATATTAATAATAAAAGTTTCAGTCCCATAAATTTGTGTTCATTTATAAAACTAATGTCTTTCTAATAACGTTTGTTGATCAAAATTCTATACATATCTCAATAGTATCATAAGAAATAAGTAGCTCTCATTTAGTCATTACGAAGGTACATAAGTACGTATTACCATAATTCTGAATGTCTTCGAGAGCTTTATATTTAAATATACCGAGAAATCACATTCAAGGAAGTCGTTGTACCAATAAAGCGTTTTTGGAAGTTGTTTTTGCTAACTTGTTGCCTGTATTATATTATTGACTAATATTAAATTAACAGTAATTTTCCATTGAAATTTCAGGAATAGGATTTTACACCATTCAAAAATTATACCAATTTGAAATTATCTGTAAGGTATTTCACGAAATTTCAACTTTAAGATTCAACATACAATTATAATCAAATAGTTATAGTCATAGTCAAATAGTTAACAAATACAGGTAAATAGGACAATGATTGTGTATTTTTATGACACTGAATTAGACTAATTAAGTATTCTTCATTTTTCATATAAATTTTATAAAAAGTAACCCACATAATTTAAACACAACTGTTACCATATTTTATAATGATATTTTTCATTTTATTAGCTGAACAAAGCTGTGCTGGTGAAATTGTATGTAATTTTAATAGATTTTTATGACATAGGCTTATGTGGTAGACGAGCACACGTGTGACGCGGTAGCAATTAGTTATTACAAGACAAACCAAGAGACATAAGTTCACATTTGCCCTTGAATAGTAAGCTTCCCCCTCTCTGAATTAAGAGGGGCAGATTAGACTAGTCTTTTGTGTAGTCTTATTCCTGTAAAAACGGCTCCATAATGTAGAAGTATGGCCTTCTCATTTTTTAGGTAGTGGAGTTACGCTGATTTCAACACAAACGGGCCAGCTCAACCGAATCAGTACTATCCTCTAACAGAAGACCAACCTAAAGTAATAGGATTCGTGGTTTTCGTTGGTGAGTGTAAGACTGGAGGCTCATTGTTGCAGGGATGACAGTTGTTGTGAGCAGTGAGTTAGCAGTGGAATGTTTGTGGAGTCATTGTGAAGGTGATGTGGATCGATCAATCGATCAGTCGGCCAGGGAGACCCGTACAAGCGTTGGTGTCGTTGGCCACCCACAACATATTTAGAAACCCAACTACAGTTAATCACCCTGAAAGACTGCTCTGTCAAGTTACGCTTAATCCTCGGAGTAGCTCGTGCCGATTGTTGAAAGGACGGTGGAGCCCTGTGACCACTTCCGGGAGGGCACGGGAGCCCTTCCCTCCGGCAGTTCGGTTACCATCATGTTTTACCATTACGTGATAACACAGCATTCTGAATTAAGCATCATGAGCATTCTGAGCGCCCACACAGTTATACAAAAGCAATCGTAACAAAGTTGATCGCCTTAAAGCAGCGTATAACAAAGCCGATGATGATGAAGACGGTGGTAGGCATGCAAGAAAGTTTGCATTATAGCGGATGCGGCTAAGAACTCGTCGCACTCCAACTACTACCAACCTTTATTACCACTGCCGAAATATTCCAATACCCACCAGCTGAGGCTAATTCTCGAATCGACGAACGTGGCTTGCACCTGTCTACCATGCCGACTTGCGATTCCGTTATGCGGGATATCCGTGTCCAGATATCCGTAATCGTATCCATATATATTTTCAAAGGTTGTAAGTCCAATCACCCTACATAATCATAAATTGACTTTCCTTAAAATTATTTCTGTTTTCATACTTTCAGCATCTTCAAATCACACGTCTGAAGGCTGTTAAAATAAAACGTACGTCAAAGCGTGGTAAGGTGCACATTTTTCTTTGTTCTGTAATTATACATGGTAGGAAGATCGCGCTATCTACTTTATAGGTATCCGTAATGAAATGGAAAAACCTACCTCTTACGGATTCAGGATGTTTACGCTATAATTTACTGTTATCTTCTAAGAAATATGCATCTAATATGAAGTTATTTTAATAATGCCGTATTTCTTATTCATTGCTACCGGTGTAAGGTTGCTCATTTTCTGATGTTGTAAAGAAATGAAAAATGTACATTACGACGGGACAGTTTTATTTTTATTTTATTTTAAATCTAGAATACGAAAAGTGTTGATGGATTTTCGTGAAACTGAACTGAATCAAGATTAATCTTTTTCGACAAAAATTTTGTATTTGTTTCTAGAACATATTGTTTGTTTTAGTAAAGTGCAATAATTGCTTTACCTGATTTAAATCACTATACACCAATAAATGCTTACAATTTACATTTCAAGAAATATTTAACTACTCGTTAAATAAACAAGGAAATAATGGGATGTCTGTGTTTTTCTGGTTCGCTTATATTGACATTAACAAAAGTTATTAACAAAAGAACTTTGCCATATTGACGAAAATAACTTAAAAATTATTGTATTTATGGAAACCATTTTAATTTTTATTTTACTTTATCATTTTATATCAGTAATGACTTTATTAAAGTGTACCTTTAAAGAGACTGACGAAGACCAACTGTACATGCCTAAGCTATTAAAAAAGTACTTTCTAGACTTGTTGAACAAGTTGTTGAAGAAACTGTTGAACAAGTTGTGTACCCTATCATGGCCGTGTTTAGCAGTTGTGGTGCACGCAACTAAGTTCCAAACAAAAACACCGGGTGGCGCTGAAGTCGGGAAGTGGCAGGTCTCCTCACCTCGTTAAACCAAAGTCAAACGAAACTTTCTTACCGACTTAAACTGAGGTTATCTTGCTTTCACGAACAATTTAATAATGGAATAAACTCGCTGAATTATATTTGACTTCTCATTTTGCTCGTCTCAGTTATATCTTCTTTCTTTGTGTTTGGTTCGCCCATTTTACAGCTAACATTAATTAGGGAGACTTCATTAAACCTAGTCGATGTCTTGCTGGTCACCATTATCTATTTTGTCTTCACACAAATGGCAGCTTTTTTTGATAAATTGGGTCGCTTGATTTCGCTTTGTTATGAATTTACTTAAGGATAAAAGTGAGAATCCAGCTTTTACACAAAGACGATTCGGTAACATAGTAATATACTACGTACGAAATAGATCATGTTGATTTTGTCTACGGGCTTTTGTCATTTCTTTTTTTTTTAATTTCTTTTTAATTTCTTTATGTTTGCTTATTGCTTTGTGTCTTCGTTTAATTCCTTGTGCACTCCTCATTAACCTTAACATGAAATTTTAGAAGAGACAAGGTTGCTAAGAATATTTGTTTGTACAATCTATCACAAAGTATATTTCGAACTTTCAAATCGAGTTCCACTTTCTAACCAACGTGACATATACTGATTGGTGAGAATTTCTTAAAATAACTTCAAGAATCATGTCCCAAGACAGATGAACTATTAACATAATAAATTGGAATAACTCATTGCGAGAGTTAGCTTTTTATTTGATTTTTTTGAAATATTTATGTAAATTTAAGTGCTAGCAGCCTATTAGATCTGGTAAATACTTGAAAGCCTAAGCCTGTTCCTTCATCTACGAGAAAAAGCAAAGTGTCTTCAGATCGTAAATTCAAATCTAGTAGTAGTCACATGTTATTTATCAATGTCTAAGTCATGTGTCGTCCCCGGGAGACAAAAACAGAGCTATTTAGCAGAAGAGATGGAAGGGGGAACCGAACCAGTTCGTGATAAGCATCCATTTTTGCGAGGTCCTTTCTACGAATTTATTACACAGTTTGGCGTATTGGCCACAGTGGGCCGTGTGACTACTTCAACAAACATTTGCGACTTTTTTGTCGTGAAAACTTTTCATTGTGGATGTTGCAATACTCGATATTGAAATTTATGCTCTGATATTGAAAGTTGAAAAATGATACTTATTGCACAGTGATTGTAATAACCACCGAGTGTCGCAGAGATGAGGCTTTAATTGCGGTTTTTTATAAAATTACCATATAGATGATGAGATAAATGTATAAAAGATAACGCCCGCACTAGGAATAATTCCTGTATCGCGGGGGACTTTACAAACATACAAGAAACGCTCACAAAGAATACCCAGACTCAGAACAACAATTTGTGGATTACACAAAGAGTCCCATGTGGAGTTTAAACCCACAACACTCAGCGCAGTAGAGAGCGGCGTGGCGATCGCTTAAACCACTTGGCTAAGCGTGCAGTCATGGATCTGTGTGGTATTATTAAATTTAGTATGGTATGTGGAAGTGAATTAGGTTTATTTACGTTCTAATTATCACAATAATATTTGTTTTCTGTGATTAGAGGTTCAAACAGCCATTAAAAAGTTACCTGCAAATTATATTTAAACAATAATGTAACAACTCCTTGGTTGATTGATGTTGGGAACAAACGCCTGTTACATTCTGTAATATAGTTTCGGCACAACACTTGCCTTAAGAAACAATTCTCTTTTAAAATTTTGTATGTATGAGAAATTTTCACATTTACTACCGAACAGCCTCGGTGGCACAGCGGTAGTGAATGCGACTGCTGTTATTGAGGTGTTGGGTTCGATTTCCGGGGCGGACCAAATGTTTGTATGATCTACAAATATTTGTTTCGAAGTTTGGGTGTTTTCTATGTACAATATGTATGTATTTATAAAAAAAAAGTATATAAGTATTCTATCAGTCAGTCTAGTTATCATAGCACAAGTTCTGCTTAGTTTGAAACTAGATGACGTTGTGTGTCAAATATCCGAAATATTTATTTATTTATATTTAATTAATCTCCTTTTTAAGTAACTTAAAATTTACAACCAAAATAGTCGCATTTACTAATTCCTTACTATAGAATGATCCTTATACAATGCTCGAAGGATCTCACGGGAGCCTCTATCCTCCTTTATAGCGCCTCTTTTAAAACAACCCGATGATACCTAGCAGCCGATAATACATCTATATATACGAATATATATCGGAATCGTGACAATCTCATTGTGCTATGAATCTTACACCCATTCGGGTTAATGGGCTTTCATCAACGCCTGCTTGATTTAGGTGCTCAAAAGGTTTTTTGTTAAAGGATTTTGCGTTTGGTGGGTTAAAACGATTTAAAAATGTTTTGACATTTTCATGTTATTAAGAGTTACTTTTAAAGTATTTATATACGTTACAGGTATCGTATTTTACTCTATTATTACATAGTCTAAACTTTGTTCAGTCACATGTAGAAAATAATATACATTTTTGTGTACTTCACATTTCATTTTCGTTTCATTTCATTTTTTATTTACTTCCAAATTCATTTTTCATTTCATTATTTCATCATTTCATTTTTATTTCATTTCATTTTCAATACGTGTCTTACTGACATAATTTATAGTTACGCAATTAAATACTTAAAATTACTTCTGAAAAGCAATTTAACAATGCGTTTAACAATTTTTGAGTTGCAGAACGTACTGCAGTCTGAAATCTAGTTGATGAAAGTTAAAAAGATTTTGAAGTCAAAAAAAACTTAAGTAGTTGTGAGCTACTTAATTGCCTAGTACCATGTACTTAAGCCTATGCCATTCTATACAGCGATTGCTTAAACATATATCAGCTAACATTATGTAATTTAAAATTGTACATATAAAATATGTAACAAATTAGCACAATGTGATGTTTACTCCAATTTGTAGTCTGTTTGTGGTTTCTTTAAGTAATAGGGTGTCTTATTAACACGGGCCTAGACCCAATTTACAGATGATTCTTTGATAATAATATAATATAATATTCTATTACGTTTACACAACGTCATCTTGTCCCAAACTAAGCAGAGCGTGTGCTATGGGTACTAGACAATTGACATAAATACATGTATACTTTTTTTATAAATACAAACATGTTATATATAGAAAACACCCAAACTCTGAAACAAACATTTACAGATCATACAAACATTTGGTCCGACCTGGGAACCGCTCTCAGCAGTCGCATATACTGCCACTGAGTCACCGAGGCAGCGAGAAGGATTGAAAAGTTTTCATTTATTTTAAACTGTTTGGTATTCTACGGAATGTTGGCCGTGGAGTGGGTCGCGGCAAAATCGTCGTGCATTCACCATACAAACACTTACATACATCTAAATAGCACCAATATTTCACAACCGACGGTCTATTGTGAGGATAATCAGGCAAGTACCTAACTGCTAGGAGGTCTGGTAGCCAGCGTGATTTCGATACATTACTCGTACATTGAATTTTTTGTTTCTTCCTATGTTACGTGCAACAGCAGTACTTACTTTCTACCAGGTAGTAAAGCCACCCTGATTTCAGCATGAACGGGCCGGCTCGTCCAAGGCAGTACTACCCTCCCACAGAAGACTAACCTAAAGCGACAGTATCCCTGCTGTCGTGTTTCGTTGGTGAGTGCGAGACCCGAGGCCCATTTATGCATGGGTGACAGTTACCGTAGTAAGTGTGTACAATACAATGCTACGATGATTGTCACGTCTTTCACGTCCCCAAGTAAGCCGTAAAAATTTTAATAGGCCGCCATAGTGTGGGTCACCATACTGCATTATTAGGATTCGCACTGAGTATGATGACTACAACTTTTGGTTTCTATTCATGTTTTACATCAAGCAGAGTAGAGTCACTTTGGCAGGCTATTGAAATAAAAGAAAAATAATAAAATTATTCTAGAATTTCGTTAACACTTAGTCAGTTAGTCACATTTTATAATACAAGTATCGTCGAGTTACGGGATCTGTTTATTAATCCTGTTATTTGTTTTTTTAATTATTTAACAGTCCTCCAACACGACAACGCTTATGTTACAAAATGATACCAATTAAGTGTTTATTTAGTTTGGTTAGTTATTTTTTTATACATTTTTTTTGTTCAAGATTTTTTATTACTTTTAAATTTTTTTTATTACATATAAAATGATCAAAAACACGTTATTTCTCAAGTAACGCAGAAATCTTCCGATTGGTTGATCTGATGATAAAATGTTGTGTCAACAAAATGTCGCCCATTACTAGATTTAAAATAAATAATAGTTAAAATAAATAATTAATAGTGACAAACTCATAAATCTATTATCAAATTATCGCATTGTGATCAGTTCTTGAGACGTGTGCAAAGTTTCAAGTTGATCAGATTTTTAGAAACCGGTGAAAATTAAGCTCAAAAATTCCGTTACACGCATAGATACAACCCAAGCTAATAAAAGCGTGTTAATAAAATTCTACTAATGTATACATAAAAATCACAAGAAGGTCTTTGGTGTACATTAGTTCCGTATAAAGAAATATCAAATTTAAATTGTACTTTTAGTTTAGAGTAAATCTAGATATGTAGGATCCGCGCTTTGTTCCAATTTAATCCACCGGCTGTTAATTAGACCACAGGGGCGCTTAATTGGTGCTATACAAACTTAAACCTGGAAACTAAACAGTACTTTAGGGTAAAATAAAGTATTTTTCACTTATTTAATAGAGGTTTTAGAAGATTTATTTTTCGAATGCCTGTGCAAGTAATTTCGATCTGTTCCGGTGGCGTCTGATATTGGTGAACATTATTTTCTTGCACCTATGTAATAATAGTATAATAGTTTTAGTTGATTAGATTAGATTAGAAAAGAAGAAGTTTATAAAGTTGAAATGTGCTTTGATTTGTATGAATTTATAAGTTTCACAGCAGTTTTCAGTAGAATTTCTACAAACTTTTTACATTTCCATACATATTTTCTGACTTGCCTGTCTATTTGACTAGCTGTATTGTTAGAGTCTACATCTTGGTACTGCACTTCAGAGCAGTTAAGAGGTACCGGTTCAAAAATTTCGTTTTGATTCATTGAGAACGAGAGAACTAGACGTAGTTTACTAAATACTGACTAATTGTATTGTAAAAAGTACTGTTTTTTTATTTGATAATCGTCTTTTTGCAGTTTAATCATACCACACGGCTCCCGATCCAAATGTAATCTTCAAGATACAAAGACTTCTACTGTATGTTATTATGTTTCGATAAATATGTATGACGCAGAAACAAAGAATACCCAAATTCAGAAAAACAATTTGTGGATAGCACAAATTATTGTCACAGGTGAAGTTTGAACCCACAACATTCAGCGCAGAAGAAAGCACTAAGTAACCACTTAAATCACTACGGTGTGGTTACATTATTATTAAATATACGTGCAATCAGACTATTATTGACATTGCAAGCTATAACTCCGTCTAAATTACACTAACAAAATTGACTTATATTTTTAAAATTACACCGTTTCGACGTCCGCACCGGACGCAATCACATTCGATTGTGATGCAAATCACCCCTAAATTGCGACCCGCAGTTACCAGTAAAACAATTGAAGTCTCGCGTTTTTAACCGGTATATGATTTTATTTGATTTTTGTTTGGACGTTGTTTGATTAACTGAACCGCATTACTCATTGCCTAATTTATTGTTTATATCTGTTATGAGCCCCACAGTTTTTATAAATATAATATAGATTAAATCTAAAATTAATCTTTAATGGTTCTTAGTTACAGTAATCAAACATTTTAAAATAACTTAATGAAATTTTGAAATTATCTTTACAAATTTTTAATGTTGTATATTTATCAGTCAATATCGTTTACTTACAAAAAAGGTCAAATAGTAACAAAAACGTTTTTGGTAGAATATTATAAAATTATTTCTATAGATATTATATATAATGATAATATCCGCACCATGACTGTTGGTGCGAATATTTGGTTCGTATGGAAAATCATAGGCTACCTAAAGTAGTATTTTACGTAGAGTTACAGCAGGGCAGGCGTAGGGTTGGTCGACAATGTTTGTGGTACAAAGATGTCCTCAAAAGACATTTAGTTAACTGTGGCATACCGGTGAAAGATTGGGAGATGCTATCGCTACATCGATCCGAATGGAGACGGCGAATCAAGAGCGGAACTGACAAGTATGAGCTACAGCGTCTGAAAGAGTTTGATGTAAGAAGGCGCTCGTGAAAGACCCAGCCGAGGCCTGTTTACGACTACACGCGCAATGAAAGCGGTCAACTCTGCTGCATTACCTGTAACCGCAAATTCGGGACGAAATTTGGTTTTACCAGTCACATCCGTGCACACGCCAGGAGAATGCCATACGCCATGCGGATACGTCGAGGAGGACATCATAATAATAATAGTTTCAGAAGCTGAAAAACATGCTTGAAAAAGTCAGTTACAATCATATATACAGGTAAAGCTAATAAAAATGTAAAGAAAATTAACAAATGATGGAAAATTATAAATTCAATTCTGTCTGGATCGTATATTTTCCACGATTTTACATGAATCTTTTGAGTAATATCTATGTCAGATACGCAGTATATTTAAATCACCATGAAAATGTTATGGCGTGAAAAACTCACGTAAATCACATCGCTATGTGAAAATAATTAAAAGAAATAACTCTCGTTATCACAATAAAAATAACAGGCGTATATTTATGTTGATATAATATTCAGTACAAAACGGTTGAATGCCAGAATGTCAGAGAGTCAGCCAAGTAATGTCAAAGAAAAAAAAAAGTTTACTCTGACATCTATTTAATGAATTTAAAAAAAAATACAATTGAGAGCACTTAGTAAAATTGAATTTAATCTAAATTTTCTATACAAACGTGTGAAGGTTATTTTTAAATTATAATAATTCAACAGCAACCAGTAATCTCACACTCAGGAAACAAGAAACTTGCACTCAGTAAACAGTAACCTCACGTACCAAATGAAATATTATATAAGTACGTAAGTAAATCAACTTTATTATGTGATACTTTATGTTGAGAATCAATCAAATGATCTGATTCGCCGAGTACCGATCAAACAAAAGTTTCCTCAACAAATATTAGGATGATTAGTGGCCGTACAACTTTTATCAAATGTACATAAGCATGAGCCTTGTGCTCTCAGTCAATACGCCCAACATTTGACCTTTATAGTGTTGAATATCAGGTTCACGAGGCTGCGAGAACTGTAACAATATTTTTTGTCAAACGTCTTGACCTCAAAAAGCAAACACTTTACAGCGAACTGTGGGACACTTCAGTTTGTGATGTAAAATATCAAATTATGTGGAGATCTATACTTGAGTAGAAATGTTTGTAAGAGATAACTCACATTTTTGGCAACAGCCGAGTTTAACTACAAGCATGGGACAACTGGTTCGCTTCCTATTACGTAAGTGATATAAATTACAGTTGCTCAAAATGTTACTCTCCCTTAACTCGCTGGGAGCAGACCTGGGAGATATGCTGTCGTTCACCATCAAAATATGATTAAATAAAATATATAAGTACAATTCACATTTCACTAGCTGATAATTTACTACATACTGTTCGTTGTATATCAATGGACCTTTATTTAATATATACATCTATCCACGAACAGAATTGGGCAAATATATGCTACATAGATACGAAGGGGCGAAAGAATCAGTTTTGTTTGGGCGTGCAGCCAAAACGTGATTATGTTGGCAGGGCGCACCATTGTATGGCGATTTTATTTATATATACAAATGTCGTATTTTGTATAGCTTCATCGCGGTTTTGAGGGACGTGCGGTGAAATTGCTGCGTTCTGGTTTTCTGCCCGGTTAAGTTGTTACGCATGGTTTGATAATGTCAGGAGTATTTTTGAAATAGCTCATTATGTTTTCACTATAGACGTTTGCATTCTGATGTTATAAAAATTATGTAGGTTGTAAATATCGTAATCTTGTCTGCATGGTTGGTCTAGTGGTTTAAGCGGTCATCATGCCGGTCTTTACTGCGTTGAATGTTGTGTGTTCAAACCCACACTCACCTACACACCGAAAAAATTGTTGGTCCGAGTCTGGGTGTTTTTTGTGTCCGTTTCTTGTATGTATATAAAATCTCTCGCGACACAGGATTTATTCGTAGTGCGGACGTTGTCTTTTTTATAAATAAAAAAAAAATGAGTATATGCACTAGCACTGCGTCATCATCAACCAATTATAGTTCAATGGTCCTCCTTTCTCAAGGTACACCACAGAACCCCTTTTTGCATCCAGTGGCCACCGGCCCTGTTACGCAAGACGCAACGCCAATTTGAACATAGAGCGTGTCACACTATAAGTTTATTTATCAAATAAAAGCTGCAGGAATAAAAAAATGTTACAGCTTTAGGTGTCTTATTGTCACGACAGTATTCAAGTTTTAAATCACTAGTCAGACCCCCAGAAAAAAGAATTTTTAATTAGAATTGCATTCACAACAGAATTTTCAAAAGTATCAAACTAACACTATGAGAGATTATTTAGGATGAATAATTTTTACCATTTATCCTTTTACTGTAAGTCTACCGTAAGTTATTTTATTAATACAATAAAATGGTAAATTATTTATTTATATAAAGCGTTGGTACATAAAATGGAGAGCCGGTGCCAAAGCAATCACTAGCTGGCGTTCTTCCCACACTAACAGTATTATTTCTGACGCTTCTATATAATGCTGAAATACTCTGAATTTAAATAAAATTATGTCAATTAGAAAAAAATTCAGGACTTCATAATTAATCGGGCAATAGTTAAAAAAGTTATAGACTAAGAACATAAAGTAGATAGGACGGAAATAAAATATTTTGGCAGGGAGTGTCATCGCCGGTTCAAACAGGTCAGGTACAGAACTGGCTATTGCCAGGAAGTTCAAGTCCTCCAAACTTATTTCAATACTGGTCACAAAATATCTGTAGTGTCCAAAAACAGGTACTGTATTATGACACTGCTATAATCTTTTCATAAGTATTATAACTAACTCCCAAATCGCTGATAAAATTTTAAAAACTAATTCTGCACACAACTTGTTCAGAACGTTAAAAAAAGTTCTCTATAAAACTCAATAACCCGAGAAGATTTTATGTCTGAAAATTCTAAAATCTAACCAGAAAAAAGGCTCCATTTAGCTCCCACTAAAATACGTAGCGGAAAGTGTAGGTGCAGGCCAGTTTAAAGTCCCGGGAGCTCGATATTACACGACCATACATAGTTACACAGAAAAATGCCGTAACGGGTGTCACCTTGGGAAATTTTACACTCTACAGCATATTCTCACCTAGGTAGAAGCAATGGTATTTTATAGAGGGATGCCTAGTGTGTTGAGTGATGGGACATAAGCGTTAGCGATAGCGATCCCTGTTGAACTTTCGGTTTTACAATTTCTTCTGACAATCTTTAAATATGTGTGATCTAGAAATAAGATTACGTTACGTGGCGTTATTTTACGTTAAAAACTGTTTAGTAGAGATAAATATACATACAGATACAGTGACTCTATTAAAACCCTAAAAAGGTGACGCTGATATTAGAACCGATCAAGATTTGAATGAGTTATAGAACTTAAAAATTAACTTAAAAATTTTACCCTATTCGATAAACTACCTATCTCTTAGAGTACTAAAGTTGTCTCTCTTTAAAACAAGGAAACTTAAATGTTGATTTTTTTATAAACTTTTCAAAACTAACCAAATATGTATATTATCTGCACAAAATAACACATTTCCCAGGCGTACCGTGACGGCAGTCAATTTTTGTTTCTTTAATCTGTTCGATGTTTGTCTCGCCTGATAAGTAGTGTGTTAGCCTTACTCTCAATCGCAACATTGAGTGTGTGTAAGCGTTCCTCTAAATAATGGCGGTACATTAATTACTTGATAGTTGCGTTCCTAAGGGAGCCGTTCTGAGGATTCTAAGGTACATTAGCATTTTAACAACTAGTGTGATGTGAGTTTTGATTTGTTCTAGTTCTAGTTTTATTTCCTTCCTTATATTTGTTTTGAATTATGATCTTTGTTCTACTGTTAAAATTTTACAAATAATATTTATTTTAATGATTTCTAATCCTGATAAAAAATAAATTTAATTTAATAAATTTATTTATTTTAATTTAATAAATGATTGTAAAGGTTGTCCGGCATTATATCAAACAGATCATTGACATCTTTCTTGCGATAAAACGTCTCTGTAAAATTCTACAACCTTAATTTTTATACATGTTATAGAATCCACCAAAGCCTTTCTTTGCTCGTAAAAGCGATGGCTGATGGATCATGGATTTCTCGAGACAGGTCTGCGTTCCAACAGATGGATACGGGCAGGATAAGACCAGTTATTTTGACTAACCTAACTAGCCTGGCAGGCCAGTGTCCAACTGTGAACGTCTTTCGGCCTAGATAGTAATTTAAAACTACTTGATTGGTAATTATTAAATTAAATATCGTCAACTGTATATATCAATATAAACATTCTGTTCAAAAGAATTTCTTTAAGAAAATGAAGTGGGATCGACAAGTACCAAATTTTATATTTAACGTCATTCAGCAAAGATACACTTAGTTGCTGATATAAAAATTAAATCGCAGTATTGAAGTTTTCGCTGTAATTATCATATACAACTATTAAAACAGAATAATTTATAAAGACTGTGTAGTAATTTTAAAAGCCGTCGTCGACGGTAGCTGCTCCGAAAGCATGGACATAAACGCTGGTGTCCCGCAAGGCTCCGTGCTATCTCCAACACTATTCTTGCTGCATATCAATGATATGTTGACCATAGATAGCATTCATTGTTATGCGGATGACAGTACTGGAGATGCGTATTACACGGGCCGGGCTAACATCCCTCGTACCGCTGTAGTAGAAAGTCGCGAACAACTTGTGTCTCAAATCGAGAGCACTTTACACAGAGTCTCCGATTGGGGTCGGGATAACCTGGTCCAATTTAACCCCTCTAAGACACAAGTTTGTGCGTTTACTGCTAAAAAAACCCCGTTCACTGTAGTTCCACAATTCCAGAATCCTTACCATCTCACAGAGTATTGGGATCCTCGGTGTCGATATCTCCAGTGACGTCCAATTTCGGACTCATTTGGAGGGAAAGGTGAGGCTGGCATCAAAAAAGCTTGGTGTTCTGAATAGAGCGAAGCGATATTTCACACCGGCACAAAGGCTACTACTGTACAAAGCACAAGTTCGGCCTCACATGGAGTATTGCTGTCATCTCTGGGCGGGAGCACCGAAGTACCAGCTTGAGCCTTTCGATTCAGTCCAGAGACGTGCTGTGAGAATTGTCGACGATCCTGATCTCACGGACGGTATCGAGCCACTAAGTCTTAGGAGAGACTTTGCCTCCCTGTGTGTACTCTACCGTCTCTGCAATGGGTTGTGTTCTGAAGAATTGTTTGATATGATGCCCACAGCCACATTCTACCATCGCACCGCTCGCCATCGTCAGGGAGCTCATCCACATACATTGGAACCTAAATGGTCGCGCACAGTGCGGTTTCAGAGAAATTTTCTCCCGCGAACAATCCCGTTATGGAATGAGCTCCCTGCCACGGTTTTCCCTGGGAACTACAGCATGGGGTTCTTCAAGAAGGGGGTTAATAGGTTTTTGAAGGGTCGGCAACGCGCACGTGATGCCCCTGGTGTCGCAGGCGTCCATAGGCTGCGGTAGCCGCTTACCATCAGGCGGGCCGTATGCTTGTTTGCCACCATCGTGGTATAAAAAAAAAAAAAGAAAAAAAAAGTAATATCCAGTGGTGGACTATTGAAGGCTCTTGATAATGATGATGTTGATGATGTAGTCATATTAGCCATGCATAACCTTGACTTCAACAACGCGTCTGACCGTATTGTGGCCTAGGTTCTCGAATCAGATTTACTACCCATATTTTTATGTGTCAAATTATTACCAAGGACACTGTACAATTTTTTTTTCTTTTTAAGATTGTGTTAGGCTTATGACGACACTGGATGTCGTAATAACAGCTGTTCCCGGATCCCTCCTATGTCAGGTGCAGAGTGGCACACCGTGTGGTTTTAGTCGGTCCGATTCCGACACACTACCCCGCCGTAAACCCTGGTGGGGTGTCGGCTCGAGCGGGTTTCCACACGTTGTTAAAAAAAAAAGGCTTATAACGACAACCTTAAAGAATTAAACGGGATTGCACACCTAAATTTTATAAAAATACCTAAACAAGAAATCAACTTAGCGAACACGATTTTATGTACTAGTGAATATTAATAAAAGCACGGAACCACTCACGCTATTCTTAACCCTTAAATTGCTGTTTAAACCGCATTCAGCTAATGAATTACACCACAATATTACATGTTCGCACCAACAGCGGGCGTTTTATGCTGGATTCTGATACGAGTCTCCCCTGAGGCCTCTTGCAAAATAACTTCTAGTGAGGAATTTTTATTAACCACCCTCTTTGAGTGGCACAGAGTGATAAATCCCAGACAATTTTATTTAGTTCCTAGACCCAAAATAGAGCCTACGTTTAGAAAGTTTTCTTAGTTTATGTGAGGTCTTGGTTAAACGGGAGCAACATGTCAAATTATTTTTTTATCATGTGATTTTATTGTAATTCTTTTGGTAAAATCGCTCTTCTGACTGCTCATGTAGCTAAAAGGCCATAGAAAGTAATTATGACTGTGAGACTTTAATAGATATTATTTAATTTTTTTAATCACTTATTGTTTCGAATATAAATAAGAAATGAAGCACTCTAAAATAAAAAAATAGCTTAAACAAATTGATTCTTTTTGTTACTTGAATCGTATGAAACGTATGAAATAAAAATAAATATACTTTTAATCCTCATAGGGATTCCATATGAGCAGCCTTATAAGAATTACCTTCTTATATACAGCAGTAAACATCTTAGTTTGAAGAGTTTATCCACATCGTCATCCTTATGACAATATAGATTCAACAACTTCTTTACTTCATTAAGTAAGTTATTGTCCATACAATAAATTATATAATGTTTATTGTTATACACGTGCAACAGAAACGCTTGAAGGTATCAATACAATTTCGTTTATAAGGAATGTAATGTCTTACGTTTTTTTTTGATTTACAGAGGAAATTAATATTATTCATGTTTTCCAGTCTTCCTTTCTCTCCAGTATTCTTATCTCTCCATGTAGCAACGTGTTAAGAGTCTCACCATCCTAATTAATTACAGTGGTGTCGTTAAAAGTACACAAAATCACATCACTCCAATGAGAATAGGTAGGTAGTCTCTAGGTAGTAGAGCCACGCTGGTTACAGCACGAGCGGGCCGGCTCGACCGGGGCAGTACTACCCTCTCACAGAAGACCAACTTAAAGCGCCAGCATCCATGTTGTCGTGTTTCGTTGGTGAGTGTGAGACCGGAGGCCCATTGATGCAGGGGTGACAGTTATCGTGGTAATTGTGTAAGCCTTACACTGTCACGATGACTGTCATGCCTTTTACGTCTCCAAGCGCTGTGTGAAAAAGTATCTCACAGGGCTGCCATAATGTGGGTCACCATACTGCACTGTCTGCATTTGCAATGAGTATGGTGACCACAACTCTTAGTTTCTATTCATGCTTTCCATCAGGCAGAGTAGAGTCATTTTGGCAGGCTCTTAATATAGAAAAAAAGAGAAGAAAAACTTGAAAGAAACCCACCCCGCCAAGCCAGCGTGATATAGTAGACTAGAACCTTGTTTTTAAGGAGAAGCCTATATCCAATAGTGGACTGTTAAACGCTTTATATTTGTGTATATAATATTTTTCAGTATATTTCAAAGCTACTTTTAATTATATTGCGTCTATCCATATTGTGTCAGTGGCGATCCAACTCAAGTAAACTATGCCTAAAAATAAACTAAGTGACAGTAGTATGACATCTATTCTCCGACCAAACATAGTGTCACTCCTTGTTAAGGAACCTTGTCGATTTAGCCCATTTTTGTAAATAAATCATGATTACTAATTTGCTACAACCTAATATTTGTTTGCATGAGTTTTTTAAATATGGACTGATTATCTCTAATATAGAGAATTAAGCGGTCCAGTTAATATTTGCAGACCTCTCGTGAAACCGTACGGTCCCTAATTTACCAGCATATTAAACATGGTTATTAACAAAATCTGATGTTACATACTCATCGCTTACTCTGTAGTGTGTAATTTCCGACATCGCCCCACTTTGCCACGGCCAGATAACACTTTGTTTTAGAAAGTTATTTGCATATCTAAAAATAAAAACACATTATTATTTCTCAAAGATATTAAATATGTTTATGTATGCATGTAAACTGATATAAAAGAAAATTAGGAAAAGGAAGGGATTTTGTTGTCTTCGGTTATAGTACTGAATTAGAAAACTGCAACGAAACAATTGTTTAGTATTGACTTTTCTGAGGCATTCTTATCACTGTAGTCGAGTTGTCCATCAATGCCAAGGCATATCTCTCTCAAAACCATGGTCAACATCATGGTAACATTTGCAATTAAAATTGTTATTTATCACGAAAAACTTACAAATAAATAATGTTTCTCTCCTGCTTTTACTTCACTACACACTGAAATAAACATTTTCCCCACAAATCACTCTCAAATTCACTTTACAGAATGACACTAGAAAGTACATTGAAAACGGAACTTCCATCTTCTGACCGCATTGAACAACATTTTTAAAACCTTTCCTAAGGCTAAACTATTCCGAAAGACACCCACAAAAGGAGTGGATAATGAACTCTAGTGGGATATTTTCAAAAGACTTTGAGCAACTCAAAGCTCGTAACCAGGATTGTTACTTAACCTGTGGAGACATCTACTGTTTATTTCTAATTGTAAACACTATTCTAACTATTATTATATAATAGTAGTTAGTTATTATTCTAACCATAATGTGAAAATTTGGTTATTATTTTGTTTGTTGTGTAATATTACAAAAGCTTTCAATTTGGTCTCTTCTGCGGCTAGACAGCTTCTTGGATACTGGTGCATACGACCTTACGGTGTGTAAAAAAATACATTTATATCGTTTAAACCGATAAAAATTGTCTTATAAACTTCTAAGTAAGAAGAGGTCTTAAAATATTTCCAAGTGGTATATATAATACTGAATTTAATTCACTCTAGGCAACTCTCTAACTTTCCAAAGACAAAGAGATTGAGACGACAACAGGATTAAAAAACTGCAAAAGCTTATTAACGCATTTAAAATTTTAATTATCTGAAGTTCTGTAGTGATCTAAAATAACTAAATATATTAGCAATAATCGCCTAGATTAGCTTTTGATTATAAACGCGTAATAGATTAATAATTCATCTATTATAAAATACACACACAATATACGTACATTGTGTAGATCATATTATTATTATGAAATCATTAGCATATTATTATCATAATTCCCATTTCGGTAGGTCAATTAAGAAGATCAGATTATCTAATCATGTAGAACACATCAAACCGCGTCTGTTATTATATGGTTCGAACTATCATCAGCTATCATAGTGTTTTCAAACTATTTTTTTTTTGGAATTAGTGAAATGTGACACATTGTATCAGGTTTTCACTGTTTTTTAAGTATATACAGCCTGACACTTACTTCGGACTTGTTATCTTTTTCAAACGTGATAAATTAAATAGGAAATGACTGAGACTGGAGGAGCTCAGAAAAGTTGAAGCTGAGTACCCTGGGATTATTCTACACTGCCTATATTTTTTTTATTCAGTGCCTTATAATGCAGTATGGAGACTCACACTGTGATAGCCTGAAAAAATAATAGTAATATGAACACTTGACCTTGCAACAGAATTCTTATAATAAATAAGTATTAAATAAAAACTAATTGAAGACATAGAAGCAGAAAGACAAGAAATAGAATTAACCCACAGAGCATTTACAGATAGAATCGATGTAAATGCTCTAACGTTCCCAAGTATGATCCTCTAAAATCCCTACACAACACTAGGCATCAATAAAGCCAACAGTTAAACAGTGTCAGAACAGCTAACATAATTCACAACGGCAATCAAAAGCTGAAATTGGCGGTCGATGTAACGGGGACACTTAGCAAAGTTCGCGCTCTGGGACCTGACATGACATTTGCATTGCTAATGTATCCTATTCATATTCGTACATAAATTGTTGTGTTAGTTTTTGTCTCGTGTTGACGCAAGTTACTAGATTATACTCGTTTATGATACATTGTTGCAGAAATGCGAAACTACTGCGTGTTTTGTGAACTGAAAGAATACAAAATATTACAACTAAATATAAATTATTCTCACATCATAAATGACGGTATATTATTCCTTCAGTACCAAAATCGAATTGAATCAAACTTGAAAACCGGTGTTTAGCAATTGTATTGTTGCTTGACTTGCTGAATGACAACGTTTTTATTTGCAGATGTCCTTGCAGTGTAATCTGCTTACTAATTTCCACTCCACAACAAGACAAAAATATGGCTCGAGAAGAAATTCGATGATTGGGTCTTTGTTGATAGAAGACTAAGTTTAATAATAATTATTATAGGTATAGACATCGTAATAAGCTGTCTATACCTTGCTTGCTGGTAGCTTGGTAAAAGCTAAACTACAAACTCCAAAAACTAAAATAAACCATAAAAATCATGCATACCGCCATCTTGTTGAAAGACGGTAAATAACCAGAGAAATGTTGTTAAACCGCACGTGGATACATATCACACCACGCGCGGAGATACAGCGAACTGAATTTTAAGTACACACCGACTATATTGACATGGTTAATCGTGTTATTGTTCTGTGTATTTGGTCTGTGCCAGAACTGGGTGGTTTTTGGAAGGTAGAAAAAGATATAAAGCCAAAATAAATTTATCTTTACATTTCGTCGTCAAGGTCCTTACTGGTATCTTTTAGTACTTTAAGAAAATATTATCATTCATCATCATCAACAACATTAACCTTTACTAGTTTACTGCTGGGTATGAACATCTTCTTAAAAAGGATGCTTAGGCCTACGACAATACGCTGGACAGATGATTTGGTATAGATTTTGTTTTTAATTCTCCTTTTATTTGCAGTGCTCTTTTTTACGTAGTTTGCGCCCTTAGACGATACGATACTCACAGGATACCTTTTGATACTGTATATTTTTAATCTGTAACCACAAGGACAAAATTTGTTTTATAAAGGGCAAAGAAAACAAAATAAACATTTATTTTTAAATAGTTTATTTCTAAATCTAAGACGTCACTAAGGAGGACGAAAATACACAATAATGCCAGACGATTTCTAATAATAAGAACGTCTTACTATAGAGGTGTCAAACACAATCTAATCGAAATACTTGAAGCTGTTAAACATATATAACGTTAAATAAAGTTCAGCTTGTATATAACACGTTAATATTTTCTTATATTCATTATATCAAAGTGCATTGTTTACTTAACGATTAATAGAGAAGGTGGCCTTAATAAACCAATGACATTCCATCGCCTTATCGATGAATTGTTCGTTCAGAACTCACATAATAGATCCAGCAGATGAATGGCGTTCTTTCAACGTCCGCTATGTACAGACAGTCATAAAATACACATTTCTTTATCTGGAAAGTTTCATGGTAACGTGATTCCTTTTTAATTACATGCAACTTATAAATAATTTGTAATAGATAAATAACTATAGCTATAGATGTGCCAGTACCCAATATCTCTTTAATATTCATGTTAACATAGACGGCGCTATTCAAACAGTGTGAACAGAGATGTTGGCTATGCGAAATATTTAATATCGCTAAAGGATTTGTGAGACATAAATGTGCTAAAGCGGGGAGCATTGCGTTTATACTTAAGAATGCCATAAATAATATGGGTATAACAGTTATTTTAGAGTCACAAGGTCAAGCTACTTTACTGTGTGCAAATGTTATATGAGCGTTTTATTTTGGAGCTTTGTTGGAATTTCTTCTTATTCGTTTTCTTTATTTGTCCTCTCTGGACTGATATAACAGTATTCACAAACGATAAAATAATGAATGACGGAGTAAATTTGGCAAACAAGACCTTTTATAGTAGAGGAGCAATTGGTCAGCTGAAGGTTAGTAAGTACTCCTGTCCATTACCATCTGCAATTGAGGAGACACCACTAAGTGCTTCTACCACCAGATTCAACGAGTTTATCACTAGGGTCATTTTAGAACTTAACAGTGTACATTTTAGGTGTGAATTTTTATATCTATGATATATTACATTCATAAATTTGTGATGAAACTAGTAAAGAATGTAAATATAGGTGAAACAAATTAAACTGCTTGTTGAAAGAAACTTCGTTGGCTTCGCCGCCATCTGTCACGGAGATCAAGCTACATTTTAAGGACTTCAGATAAAATAATAACGAAAGAATTGCTTTTCTCGAGACAATGGTATCAATTATTTCTGTAGTATTCTTAAATTATACGTGATCTTTTATACATTTATAACATTCTAGTCACTGTTTTCATTCTTATGATTAAATTTCTTAATATTAGACAATTTACGCGTCGAACAGATAACAAATATTCACTGGCAATATAACTTTGAAAAATAAATTCTTGTATTCAGTGTGCTATGCAGAAGCTAAATGAACGATAATTTTGTCTACTCATTACTAGAATATAAGAAGTTACTTCATTACGGACGATTTTACAGAGGACGTAATTAAATTCTGTCCAAGAGTAGACCAAGAAAAGCTGATGGTGGTGGTGACGATGACAATTAATGTACTTAATTTCTAATTAGTGTATAATAATACTGTTTTATAAATTTAAACTAATACTCGTTATTCATATTGACCAGGTACATTAATCGGTCATTCAGTAAAAATAAAGGAAATGCTCTAAAAGTTGTTGTTTTGTAGTTAGAGTCTTCTTCTTCTTTTTCTTCTTCTTCTCAGCCAAAAGATGTCCACTGCTGGACATAGGCTTCCTCAAAGGTTCTTCACAATAGTCGGTCCCGCGCCGCCCGCATCTAGCAGTTTCAAAAAATCTAAGCGAGGTATACGAACTATCTACGACAAGTTTGCACGAAACTTCAGTGGCTGATGTAAAACAAATCAAAATCATCTAAGTATTTCAATTGTGACTACGTATGTACTCCTAGCTGATTTCGACCACGGTAGCCAGTCTCAACGGAGATCCACAAACTACACAGAAGATATTACAATAAGATATTACATAAGTGAGCAAACACAGGTTTACTCTCTGTTCTCTCATTCTCATAATCGAACGGGACGGATATCGGAAACTGGTAATCATGCGCAGGGTCGACAGCTTTTATGTGCTCACCGAAACACGTGGGTTAAGACCCAAACGTCCCAACTCCGGGTTGTTTTTGAACTACATACATTATCGATATATCAATTTTAAGAAACACCATAATACACTTTTTTATCAAATAAATTACAAGAACATATTTAAAAAAAAACATTAATCGTCACCGGCCTATAGCAGTCCACTGCTGGACAAAGGCCTCTCCAACTGCAAGCCACTTGGTTACATCCGCGGCTTCTCACGTACGACTCCTACCAGATATCTTACATAAGTCATCCTCCGTTTGGCTTGTGGACATTCTACACTACGTTGGCCCAGACGCAGTCTCCACTCAAGACCACGTTCAGCCCAACGGTTATCAGTTCTGCGGCTAATATGGTCAACCCACTGCCACTTCAGTTTGCTAATCCTGTGGGCTACATCGATGACCTTCGTTTTCTGCTGAATCACGTCATTCCTGATACCATCCTTTAGAAAACAGCTAAGCATAGCCTTTCCATAGCACGCTGAGCGGCTTTGAATTTGTGGACCAACCGTACCGTAAGTGTCCACGTTAAAAAATATTAGTTTTGAATGAAAAATAACTATAGTGAAATTCAATGAAAATTCAGCAAAACACACCTTGCAATTGTTACAGAAGTATAAAATTCAACAGAGTATGCAAACACAAACATATGCCCTAACATTTGGAACTATCGATTTCTTTTCACATATTTATCTCCAAGACCATAAAACTTGCATCGCTTTCTACTTTTTACTTTACTACCCCAACGGCATTCTTAAAAGACTGCATGTATAGCTGATTCGAATCTTTATACTCGATTTCTATCTAAACTCGTCTGCAGAGAATCGTGTGGTACTTATGTCGTACTTAAGTGTCTTAAGTTGAGAACTTGTGTACTGCAGTCTTTCCAGAGTCATTATGTAAACGTTACGTGTTATCCTTCTCGGTTGGCGTAATTTTGTTCAAGTAATGTTCTGTTGTTCTTTGTTGTTTAAATGTTCCTGGAACAGTTTGCGCTACTTGGGGTATAAGATCTTGTTTAAGCAGCACGTTAAGAGTCTCTGTTGAACTATTCTATAAACGTATAAACAGTACAATGAAATTTAAAAATAAACACGAGGAAAGTGTGGCGTTTTTATTTATTTTGTCCAATAAAGTAAAGTCTAATAGATTTTCACGTAATTTTATGGAAGGAGCCATCTTAGAGGTAACCAGACTTCTGATACAGATACTTATAATTTTCTTAGTGTACCGACTGATCGCTTTTGTACCGACCGTTAATCACTTTAGGGCATCAAATTGTATTAAGATTGTAGACAAATCATCATCAGCATCAACAGCCTTCAATAGTCCACGGTTCGGTTGGACATAGGCCTTTCCTTGAAAAGGAAGTTTTGGCCCACTATACTACACTAGCCAGATGATTTGATTATTACTCAATTCCTAATCAGTCTTGTTCAATAAAAGCAGCCACGAATCTTACAAAGTCGTGCACGATGAAGCTGCTAGATCTAGGAATTTAAAGTCAAAGGTATATAATTGTACTTACACAACAGTTAAGTTTTACTTATTCAAGTGATAAAGCAACAGTTGAGTAATATCACACACGTTCATAATACGAGTATTCGTGAGTGGCATGGGATCAATAGCTTACGTCAAAGTCAATCAGAGAGGCAATATTGATGGGTAGAGGTCGGGATTCTGTGTCAGACGCAGGGTTAGGCCGCGGAAAATTGTTTTTTTTTTGTCAATACTGAAACGAAATACGAAAGACCATTCAACTGCAAGGTTGAAAGTTCTAAATATTTTATATTTTTATAATAAATGTTACTGCTAAATTTTAGTTGAATTAACGTGGATGAAACAAATCGCAGTAGAAGAAGTGTAGAACTGAAGAACAGTTAAATTTGTACAGACAATGTTGAAATACTTGTTAACACATAATTTCGTTTAAAAATATGTTTAGATCTTGAAAAGAATACATGGATTGCCTACTAATAAATACAATTGGTTTATGACCTTAACAAGTAGAACGAGAATACTTATTTGAGTCATAACACACGTCTTTTAAGTTTCTAAACTTCATTGTATAGTTTTTTGATAAATGTCAAACAATTCGCTTACTTTTCTAAAATAATGTTCTTGGCCTCGGTTAAAACTACCAAAAAGTTCAAGTTACTTATTTATAACTCTGTCTTTCATGAGTTATTACTTACATTTTCGAGTCTTCTAAAATTCAAAGCGTATTTCGTATCTAGTATCTACTAACATAGTATTAGATAAGTCAGATTAAAAAGAAAAATGGTGAAATGCGGGCGTATATTCTACAGGAGGCGTAGACTAAATTATCATCTACAGTTGCGGAGAAATAGGTGAGGGTGAATATACTTGTATGGTCGTTTATTGTAGTGGGTCATCGCTATCGTAATGCTTCGTACGAGTTTAATACAATACAGTTTAGATTGAATACTCTTGAAGCACAATTTCTGACTGAATTTTCTTTCCTTTACCTATACGTAACTCCTTCGGGACCTAACAAGAGAAGGAAGTGCATGTAGGTACATAACGAGTGAATTAACCAACTATTTTGCAACAAAATGCATTCCAAGCATTGCTCAGACAAGCTCCAAAAATTATAATTACTTTAATGGCATTATACTGAGCGAAAAAAGTAAAACTTGAACGCGGGCGTAACGTGAATTTTTCATTAAAAACAATTTCTCTGGCGAACGCCATTTCTGAGATGGTTGGCAATTAGTGGGCCCCAGTAATTGCCCAAATGAAATCCTCTCGGGTATTGTAAAGACGCGAGCCCACTGTTACACAGGAAAAGTTAAATAAATGACTTGTCTTGTCTTTTGAATTTCAGCGATTATCGTGAATTATTCAAATGTCTAAGTTTTCATATTTAGCCTTATTCTTTAGCAAATCTTTCGATTGAGGAAAGAGTTGTGTACTTTTGTACTTTTTCTTTTTTTTTTATGTTTCTACTCTGTATGTTGAAACACCACTCGGAAAATAATTTTAATGATTTATTTAGCAAATCATTCATCCATCCGTTGCCAGCCACCTTCTTCAAGTCGTCGGTCCATCACGCCGCAGGGCGCCCTACACTACGTTTGCTCAATCGATTGGTATCCACTCTAATACACTTCATTTCGCATATATGACTTATAAATATATATGTAAAATATGTAACTAACTAGACTATTCCAGTTTTAATAAAATAATAACTAACCAATTACTTGGTTCTAAGACCAAATTACACTGGACTTTGTCCCAGACTTATTGATATTATCACAGAACGTAAATGTTTAAAAATTACTTGTGTATTTTTATTAAAATATAAAATTATATTATAAGAAAGTGCGATATTTAAAAATGAAATTAAAAACTTATTTATAGGTACCTTCCGTAAGTCCGCGACTCCGGTAAATTATTTGCGGATAATATTTTAATTTTTTAACTGACCCTGTGTTGTCGTTTTTATACCTAAATCACTTTACCAATTTTAATGATCTAATCTATAGATATAGAATGGAACTTTAGAAAGGATAAAGCATACTCTACCGCCGCCTATGGGCACCTCTAAGTCAAGAGTTACAAGTGTGTTACAACCCTTAGTCCGTGTGGTGACGGATTAAGAATACATAGTGTTACCACCTCTATTCATTCCGTAGGTGTTGTAAAAGGCGACTAAGGGGAACCAAATATGCGGGACAATATCATTACAAAAACAAAGAAAACTTGAAACAAACCCTATACCAACTCCTCTGGCCAGCGTGGTATATTAGGTCAAAACCTCCTTACTAAGGAGAGGCCTATGTCCAGCAGTAGACTGTAAAAGGCTGTTGATGATACCACCCTTTACTTGTGATTTCCTTCCCTCGATAATCTGACTTTGTCAGTGAGTTCTTTTGTTTTTTAGTGTTACTATATGGTTATCGCTGTTATATTACATGTTATATTTATATATTGTTTCAAGTGTATGCTTGTGTTTAAAAATATCGCTTTCTAATTACAGTGAAAATAAATATTTTCACACAGAGGCGTATTAATTGTTTAACTTAACACACCGTCATTAAAGGTTTAAACAACTTAAAGATTCAATAAACAATGTTTTTGGTCAGGTAATTTTCTAGCAAGTGTGCCCATAGCTTTACGTGCCTTCTTTCTGACGTTCCTCTGTTAACCTATTTACGTTGTTATCCAAGTAATGACGGCAAAGCCTTTATTTTTACAAGCGAGCACAGCGCCGTTTAATCTAACAGTGTATTTGAGTAATATGTTTTAAGTATAGTTTAAAACTGGAGGGAAATACGTCAATTTCAACTCTGGATCTATTTCAACTTTATCTTCAAATACTGACACATGCGCTAGACTGAGGAATAGTTGAAACGCTAAATAGGTGCATGAATTATCTGTTAACTTAAGGAAATTCTGCACATTGACCATATTGCCTTTCCTAATGTTAAAATGAGTGTGGGGTTAGCTGCCAGTTTCACTCTCATTATTTAAACTATACTAAATGCATATTGGATTTCATAAAAAATAATTAACAGTAGTTTTCTGTGACAAGAAAAAGTAAGAGATAAACACAAAGTCAATATTTTTTTATAAAAAGTAGTTATAAAAAGCGTGGAAAAGAAATAATTGAAATTCCACAATTTTACTATTTCAAACTAAAGACAGTTTCGACATAACTCACGCTCTCTTTTGGTGTCGAGAGGCTCTGATAACAAACGCGTCACCATTAAAACCCCGGAACATTTCTGTTAAAGAATACTAAGGCTATATTTCATTGAAACTCGAGCCTTTGTTCGTACTGGAAAAGAAATGAATGCAAAAAATACTTGGCAAATCATACTTTATTTAGTGATGGTGTAAAAATTCATCGTGCTCATGAAAGGTGGTCTACGATCTCTTAGGCACTCCGTAGTATCTGTCGGGACATTACCGACTAGAACCATGCGAGTCTTAGGCTGTCTACCTGTGATTAAGGAGTAAGAATCGTATTTGTATTCTTCCACAACTTTAAGAGTGGTAGTTCTTTACCGTCAAGCGAACTGTATGTTCGTTTGACCCCAATACTAATATACAATGATCTCACACGACAATATGTGTCGTTGATGAGAGAATACTGTGTTATAAAATCGGCTTGGCGAGAGACAGTCCTAGAAGATTCTTCAAAAACACAGTAAATATTTTCGCTCTCACCTTAACTTAAAAGGTACATACAAATGCAACTCCATTTTAATTTTAAGTATCACATCTGTACATAAAATTATTGCCGATTGTATTGGTATCTTAGGTATGAGCTCAGCATCATGATCTGTCGTTGCAAGACGTTATAATTTACTTTCAGTTAAAGTTCCAACAATGGCCCATAATCGTCGGATTTAGTATTTTAATTACGGATCATGAACCAAAGAGGGCCCAGAACATCCTATGAAATGGGTTTTATAATAGAATTGGATACAAGCTCCGAGTTCAGATTTGGCTGCCAACGGGTTCAATTCGTATTGTGTGCAATGTGTATGGCAATGAGTATGGCAGTTTCAATTTGAAACAGTTATTGTTATTTTTTAGTATGGATGGATTCATTTTACGAATTTAAGCAATTCAGTTTATTTACTGTATTCACAGATAAAGGACAATTCTAATGTGTAGCTATGTAGTACAGACTACTTATTTTCTTCTCTTCTATGTCCTGTATGTGTGTCTCAATTGTCCTGACTTACTTTGATCTAACTAAAGTAATATCCTTCCTATTTGTTTTAAACTATTTCTAGCTATGATTATCGTTATTACGACTGCAAAATAACTATATGTATGTGTTGTTTGCATGATGCCATGTTAACACGGTACTGTTGCACCGTTCGGGATAAAAAGGATTATAAAAATATAACATTGCAAGTTTTGAAAGTTCTTAATTATTTTGGAGGTGAGACCCACATTCCTACTACCATAAACAATTAAAAGTAACAACTATTTTTAATTACTTATGGTAGTAGTAATATATAAATACTTAATAATTCAACAGTAACAAAGACTAACTTTGTAACATAACACGACTTGAAGTTCCAAACATTTTTATAATGCCAAAATTAAAATATATCGTAATAAACCGCTCTAATACCAAAATATTTATTAATGATTGACTAGGCTACCAAACACAATGTTCAAAAGATTATTGAATTATGTTATAAAAACTCTGAAGCTATTATTTTAGTATTTAGTAACCAATTTAGATGAAATCGAAAAGAAGTAATTTAGTTGATTAATATTTTTTAACATGAATATTTTCTGACCTTGTGTACATAAAAATTAAATATGTATTTGTAATATTTCTATATAAATGGCTATTTAATCATGATTGATTAAGTAGAGGTTTGATCGAGCGATTTTGTAGTTCATTGATTTTGGCTGCGTACCCAGAGGTTCTAGGTTCAATTAATTGGATTTAATGAATATAATCAAAGATGATTACGATCATATGTTTGGTTATACGCGATAAGCTCAGGGACTTTATGGGTAGTAGAGTCACGCTGATTTCAGCATGAACGGGTCGGTTCGACCGTGGCAGTGGGTAGTACTGCCCAGGTCCCACAGAAGACTAAGGCCAAAGCGACAGTATCCGTGTTGTCGTGTTTCATTGGTGAGTGCGAGACTGGAGGCCCATTGGTGCAGGGCTGACAGTTGTCATGGTAAGTATATGTAATACAAGGTCGATGACTGCCATGTCCTTTACGTAATCAAACGAGGCGTAAAAAAGCATCTTACTAGGCTGCCATAATGTGGGTCATCATTTTGCATTATCTGCATTCACAGCGAGCATTGTGACCACAATATACACTTTTGAATTTCATTCATGCTTTCCAGCAGGCATATGCCTGTTTCACATTCAACATTCTTGTTAAATCAAACTGAATTTATAAAAAACACTTTCACACACATGACAGATCCCACATAAGACAAACCCTGGCTCTGGTAACCAGACTGCTATTACTGCATACACATATCTATTTACACACATATTATACACTAATTGTACCCACTGAATGAAACCTGATCATTCTCTTCACGCACCATCACAGTCACTAACCACAAACCAACAGGTCCATCCAAATGTCTTAAAACTTTTTTAATACATGGTTGAGTAAATTTAAAATAATTCTTTACAAATCCTTTACTAAGTTAGATCTATTTTCAGCAAATTTCTTTTCTGTCTTAAGAGCCTGCCAGAGTGACTCACTCTGCCTGATGGAAAGCATGAATAGAATCCAAGAGTTGTGGTCACCATACTCATTGCAAATGCTGACAACGCGGTATGGTGGCGGCCAACCCACACTATGGCGGCCTAGTGAGATTCTTTTTCACACCCCGCTTAGGGGCGTAAAAAGCATGACAGTCTGTGACAGTGTAAGTAAGGCTTACACACTTACCACGATAACTGTCAACCCTGCATCAATGGGCCTTCGGTCTCAAGAAAATTATATATTCTGTGCCAAATGTACATGAAATGGATACAAAGAACACTCAGACTCGGAACAATCATTCGTCTATAACACATATTGAAAAATTCAGCAGAAAATGACGTAGTGGCCGCTTCAACCACTACGTCATCTTCACAGTCAGCTGTACACCTGTACGTTTTTAATAATGCCGTGCGCACTAAGTCATACATATGTCGACATCGATCTAACTCGTTTCACCGACACAGTTACCTGTACTGTACAGAGAAATTTCGACAAACACCGCTCCGCAAATTTCTACGGCAGCGCCTCCCCGGCCGCAGCCGCTCCTAGCATTTGCATCTCATTTGGAATGCAGCCACTCCATCTATAAGATACATAAACGATGGATGCGGTAATGTAACGTATTTTGTGGTTATTTATTTATTTACCTATTTTCACTGTACCCTGCTTTCGTATAAATTGTACAAAAAAATCATGGATATTGTTATACAATGGTGGTCTTACAGCTTACAGCGATCGCTTCCAGACAACCTTTGTATGGATATTGTCAAAATTGATTTTGGGTAGTCAGTGCTGTATTTTTGTGATAATCTAAGTAATTAACTTTCTTCTTATCTGAATTTAAGAAAAACATGTACAGAAAAATGTTATAAAAACTGTGAAATAAATATCTTTTTCTTTATTAAACCTCTTTGTGTGTTAATTGTATCTAACTAAGAGTGCTATTATTAAATCAAAGATGTTTATAAACAAAGTTATATTAATAACCTCTATAATAATAATATTCACTTTACGTAATATTTTACGCCTACTCCTACAAAGTTCGCAACAAATATAGTTTAAACAACAACAGTATTAAACTGTAAGCAAATATAAATAAATTAAGTACCACATCCACAATACGGAAGCTCGTTAATACCGTTATACGTCTAGGTCGAGATTTTGCAAGCAATTTCCGCCTTAGCGACGAATGCAAATACGAATGAAATGTGTTATTTATCGCGTGAATTACAACCCGTGGTGCTAACTACTAGTGGATGCTTTTGAGTCCACATTTGCATAGCCGAGTTATGGATTTGACATGCCAGGCCAGGCAAGAGTGCGCTCAGTGTTCTTGGCACTGGTCGGTGCGTTTAGTGAATTAAATGGGGTTTCATTTCAGAATTGATAATATTTTATAATCCTTCTCGTTTTGAATTTTAGAAATAATTTTGATTATGATCCTTTTAACAAGAGCTTTCACAGTTAATATGTTTAAAAAGGTTTATATATATATACATTTTTATCCCCAATTTTGACCTCCTTAAATTTCTTACAAAGGGCTATATCCTTCCCCAGGCTCTTGTTTATCTCTGTATCCAATATCATCAAAATTGGAGTAGTTCAGTAGCTCTGGTTCACACCAGAGCTACTGAACTACTGCTGCCTGCCTTACAGACATACAAACAGTTACTTTTACATTTATGATATTAGTAGGGAATAAACAAGTAAGTAAATTCTTCAAGTAGGCTTGACAGGGGCAGTGCTACACTCTCACAGAAGACCAACTTAAAGCGAAAACATCCAGGCTCTCGTGTTTCGTTCGTGAGTGCGAGACCGGTGAGCCATTGATACAGGGGTTACAGTCATTGTGGTAACTGTGTAAGCCTTACACTGCCACAACGACTGTCAAGCCTTTCACGTCCCTAAGCGGGATGTGAAAAAACATCTCACTAGACCGCCATAGTGTGGATCACCATACTGCATTGTCTACATTTGAATGAGTATGGTGACTACAACTTTTGGATTTTATTTATGCTTTCGTTCAGACAGAGTAGTGTCACCTTGGCAGGTTCTTAAAGTAGAAAAAAAAGCAAATATGAAAACATAAAATTGAAAAAATATATTATAATCAAGAAAAGTATTGTTGAAGTCTTGATTTATCTATTTACTTAAATTAATCATTGTTATGAATATTAATATTTAAAACTGAAGAGTTTTTTGTTTGTTTGGTTGAAGGCACCAATCTCAGAAATTACTGGTTGGATTTAAAAATTTCTTTCACTTTTAGATAACCTATTCTTCGAAAAAGGTTATACTCTATACATAATTCCGCTATAATAAGGAACGGAGTATTAATGAAAAATATTGCAAAAACAGAGGGAAATTATTGTTTTTGCGCGTTTCCATTGCGGACGCCGGGTAAACGGTAACAGTTTCACAAATACGAGTATAATCTGTGACAGAACCATTTCTCTTTAAAAAGTCTAAAAAGAAGTACACAATAGCATATCTTTCAAGGTTAGCGTACTAACACCTTTTTACGGGAAACTTCACACTAGATTAAGCTATTAGCTAGTCATAGATAAAAAACTAACCGTACTTTTAAAATCTTGAAAATTGAACTTTAAGTTCAGCGCAAAAGGATACCATAAAAATTAAAGAATTCATTGTTATACAAAATCGCAGGATCACTATATATTTTCTGCTAAAAAATATGATTCTTCTTTGTAGATTTATTTGTTGCGTAGATCTGCGTAAGAAAGTTATTTGAAAATTCATTTTTAAATTAGAAGCGACCTTCAGCTTTCAACAAAAATTTTAAATATGTAGTTTAACGC
Organism: Hypercompe scribonia; assembly: GCA_949316085.1. Taxonomy (NCBI): domain Eukaryota; kingdom Metazoa; phylum Arthropoda; class Insecta; order Lepidoptera; family Erebidae; genus Hypercompe; species Hypercompe scribonia. The sequence goes on along the minus strand of OX438984.1, from coordinate 1,350,844 downwards.
GTTTGTCTACATCTCTCAGTAGTTGCTACATTCGTTTTTGTGGAAAAACTATAGAAAAAAATTGTGTTAGCAATTTGTATCAACCCAAGAAGTATATATATTAATCTTCTCCTTGGAACGTAACTTTAACAATAAATACACACATAGGGAGAGTTTAAACCATCGGATTCATCTTAACTGTGTCCAACCCGAGGGACGGCCGTTTTACCTAATTAGGCCAAGTGGTGTGGAAAATTACTGTCAGATGGGGCCTGTTCGACCGTAATTGCTGAAGGGTTGGCGATCCACGTCCACCGCGGGGGTTAAGAGGTTATACCGAATCTTTGAAAGTGTTTTTGAAGGTTTTGACATGTCTTACAGAGTGCGTTTTCTTTAGATGTTGGGATTTTTTTGTCTTGTATTATTTTTTTTTGTCTATATACAAGAAAGAAAGAATTGTCGTGTAAGTAATAAAAAAAAATACAATATCTGATTATGTTCAGTGTGCGATCATTTTAAGTTTTGTGGGAGGCAATGGGGAAAGCAACCTAATGAGTACTCTTTTAAGTGGTTTTAACTATCTGGGAATAGTTAAAACAACATTACGTAATGAATTGTATGTTACATGAGTTTTTGTGCACCATTATGTTATCTATATGTTGAAAGTAAATAAAAAAAAAACTGCAATAACAAAAATAAAAAACGAAAAAATAATGTTAAAAAAATAGTAAAAGATTATAAAAATAATGGCGCATATTTGCTTCATATTACATATCTCTTATTTATATTAAAGCGACAGCATCCGTGATATCATGTTTCGTCAGTGAGTGCGAGACGGCTTATTGATGCAGGGGTGACAGTTATCGCCTCAAGTGTGTGAGCCTTACGCTCTCATGAAAACTGTCATGCATTTACGTCTCCGAGCGGGGTGTAAAAAAGCATCTTACTAGGCTGCCATTGTCTGCATTCGCGTTGAGTTTGGTGGCCATTACTCTTGGATCCTATTCATGCACACTATCAGGCATTTTGTCAGGTTCTTAAAATGTGAAAAAAATTATACATTAAATTTCATTGTAAATTTACACAACTATAATGTTTCTAATGAAAAATGGTAGCATGTTAACTGTTTTTCATTGGAAATATTCCGACCGAATTCTGTAAAGCTTGATCCAAACATTCTCCAAAGAAATATTTCTCTCACGAACCACGTTGAAACGGTTCTCCACTTAAACTGTGCTTCTGAAAAGAAATATAAATAAATATAAAGTATTTAGAAACCTAATATAATCCTGAAAACAAATATTTGTATTGTATTTTATATTCACATAAATAACCTAATTTCATCGAGAGTCAAAGTTGTTGTAACTCCAAACGTGACATGCTTCTATGCTCCGTAATTGCATCAAACACATTTCTGTCTACTAAAAATCGAGCTATCTTATGCATAATACGCACATTATCGTGACCATCATCAGCTAATGCCATCCACTGCTGAACGGCGGCCACCCCCAACGAGCGACAACTGTTCTCTTCTTGGACAGTCGTCATTTCTCAAGTCGTCAGTCTACCCTGTCACATTGTGCCCTACACTACATTTACCTACATTTGCCTAAGTTCGGTTTCCACTTAAACATAAATTCAAAGTTACAAGATTATCATTTAATTAAACTGTTAGAAATCGTGTCCCATTATTAATACAGTACAATGGTCATAAGTTCAATAAAATATAATCTTAAAGTTCTACAACAGTAAATAAGATTCAACAACATCTAAATATAAGATAAATAAGTATTGTTTAATGCTATTTTCGTATAGCGTTGTGAATAAATAGTAAGTTTAGATAAGAAGGCTTGCATGGTGCTTTGCGCCAAATGTTGATGGCAACTGTCTGAGCTCCTTTGGGTGACGCGTGAATAAAGTAGCCTAGAGCCTTCATTAAGCTTAATTACTTTGTGATATATTCTGGGAAGTGTCCCTATTTGTTTATACTATATATTTAAGGATTTTGGCTTTGTGATATAATTACTTGGCTAGTCATTGACAGTTTGCCGTATTTTTATTATTGATTTAAAAGTCGTTGCTGCTAAGCTATTTTGTATTAAGGTAATCACTAACTTTAATTATTTTTTTTTACTAATGCTATATAATTTAGTTTATGTATGCCCATATTTATTAGTGTAACAAAACAATGCAAAGACAATTGGTACACATTCTTTTTTATAGAGGCCTACCAAAGTAACTCTATTCGGCCTGATGGAAAGCATGAATGGAATCATCATCACTCATACTCACTGTGCAAGAGCCGAACCGTTTAGTTTGGGAGCGTATGTCTATCATTCTAAAACGGTGACTTCCAAGGCCAGCACGAGGTGCCCTGTGCAGGAACATAGAGGATGGGATCAGTTAGAAGAGTTCATCAGAACACTCTCCACGATTAAGGCGATAGAGGTCTGCCATTCGAGGATTCATTTGTTGAAGAACACGTGTCATACCCTTCCATCAGAGTGTGAGGATACTCTGACCAGGTTAGGTGATCATGCCGGACGTCCTGTGGTCTAATGATTGGTGTTGGCAAGTTAAATATGTGCTAATCGACATAAGAATGTTTTATATCGTGATTCAAGATTCGCTATGATTGCGTAGTTCACTGTATTTTAGGTAGATGGCAGTGTAGTGTGTTTTCGTTTCATTGTATGTAGAACTTACCTCGTATGTTTTGTTAACTTTTGATTTATAGAAACACAGTTACAAAAATATGTCAGACAGCAGTTGTATGTTTTTCTAGAACAAATAATTGAAACAGTACTTTATGAATCAAATAAGCTGGTATTTATGTCATAAACATTTGTTTTTGTATTGGAAATCGTGATTTGAGCTGTATTGTGACTACCGTTCATATATATATGTATATACTAGCGACCCATCCTGGCTTTGCAAGGCAATTTTTAAATTTTACGTTTTTCTACATTTCATGTAATATAAAGTAATATATGTATATATGTAAACCTTTCTCTGGAATCACTCTATCTATTCGTGAAAACAACATTTAAATCTGTTGCGTAGATGAAAAAATCTAACCACACCAGAACGAAAAGGTTTTGACTTTGTTAAATTGGATTAAGAAGCTTTTTTCTTTTTTTTTTAATAAAATGCAACGCCCGCACCAGTAATAAATCCTGTGTCGCAGGGGACTTTACAAACATACAAGAGACGGATACAAAGAACACCCAGACTCAGAACAAAAATTTATCGATCACACAAAGTGTTGTCCCATGTGAGATTTGAACCCACAACACTCAGCGCAGTTGAGAGCGGCGTAGCGACCGCGTAAACCACTAGGCCAACCGTGCAGTCAACTACTATGCTATGCTACTTAAGTCTGTTTATTTACCTAAAAAAATTAATACCCAGTTTATTAATATATCGTTACTATTCATTTTGTAAGTTTATTGTCCTTATTCTTTTAAAAAACAAAATAACACAATATATATGATTGAAAAACTAATTTGATTAAAGACAAAACCTTTTTATCTCATATCTATTTTATTCCATGTGTGTATTAGCGGGTTAGTGTGAAAGGCAGCTCTTGAATCAAGCCCTTTAATTAAAACCAGAGCAATTACTTGTAAAAGCTCGCTCCACGACTCCGTATGACACATTTAGTGGCATCGGGGCTATGTGATGTCGTTAAGGCGATGTTAGACTTCAGTTTTCAATAAGGGTTTTTAACGTGTCGATTCATTACGTTCGATTATTACTCTTTTTAGAAATATAATTACATTTATTACTAGGTTTCGCACGCGGCTCTGTCCGTATATATGTCGATTATCGTGGTAAATAGATAACCTCTGTGTTTTTTTGGCGTATAAGTTACACTACTGTAAAGTTTCATCTGGATCCGTACACTGCGTGAAAGAGTAATAACCATCCATATATCTAAACGTCACTACATCTATCTTCACAAACTTTTGCATTTATAATATTAATAGGGTGGGATAGAATAATATACCGGTGAGCATGCAACAATAAAGTAGTGAAGAGAGAAAATTAAAATAGTATGACAATATTCAATAAAGTGGCAAGGATCTGAGAAAGACAGTAAATATACAGGAAAGTCTACTATGATGATGACAAAAATGACTTCAAAAAAGAAGAATAAGTCTCCTAAACGACGTTTTGCAGGCATGTGTTTACGTGTGAACAATCCATGATAATAATATCAAGACAAAAAAATTTTTTGATTATACAAAAAACGTTTTAAAACTATTGTCAAAGTTGAATAAAATTAAATACATATTTGAAGTGAAAGTCTGTAATCACCATTAGAAAATATTTAGTGTCCACGCAGACGGACATTCTAATCTGTCATGTAACGGCGAGCACCCCTCCATAAGCGAAATGATTTAGAGCTGCAAAAGTTTCTATGGGGGAATATTAGTTACTTTTTATGGTCCCTTCCGTGACCATTTCTGTTTATGGGGTGAATCTGTGTGTTAATTTGGTAATAAAGACTACTCTTGTGTTTTTTGTTCCAAATGGCTTTATAAATTATAGCAGTTTAACTATGAAATAGTTATTTTGGGCTTTATTGATGGTTTTGCCTGTTTTTGTTATACTTAATTGCATATGACTCGTATTTTTATTATAAATTGACGGATAATCTTATGTTAAAAACAACCATCTTTTCTGCTCATTAAAGGAACTTGAAATCTTTCTTTCTCTCAAAAAGACAACTCTCGTACTAGGAACATTTTTTTGTAACTTTACAAATAGACACGAAAAGCACCCAGACGCAGAACAACAGTTTGCAGATCACAATTGTTCATAGGGGTATCGGACCCACTACACGTAGCGTAATAGAAGGCGGCGAGAAGTTGCTTCAACCATTGCGCTATAATTTAATTGTTTAATAAAATTAGTAAAACTACATGGGCCTAATGCAGGCCAGATACATCAAATACATAGGTGAAAACAGCACTTTTAAGGGTTATTTTGACTTTTAAGTTGCAAATGAAATCTCTATATATATATATATATACATCATCGTCTCAGCCAAAGGACGTCCACTCCTGGACATGGGCCTCCCCAAGGTGCTCCACAACAACCGGTCCCGTGCCGCCCGCATCTAGCAGCTTCCCGCGACCTTCAGCAGGTCGTCGGACCATCTTGTGGGGGGCCTACCAACGCTGCGTTGCCCAGTATGCGGTCGTCACTCCAGATCTTAATGGCGCCCACTGCCAGTATATATATTGTTAAAAAGAACGCTAGTATTAGTAACATATCCTGTGTCGCGGCTTTACAAATACACAAGAAACGGACACAAAGAATACACAAACTCAGAATAACAATTTGTGGATCAGACAAAGTTTAGTCCCGTGTGGGGTTAAACCTACTTCACTCGGTAGAGAGCGGTATGGTGACCGCTCAAACCACTACGTCATCCATGCAGCCAATATTAGTTTAAAGTTAGGACAAAATATTTTGATATTTGCAACATACTATTTATTAAAGAAGTGTCAAGAATCTTTGAAATACTATAAGAATATATGAACATAAAGAAAAATAATCCAAAGCGTCTACATGACTCCACAACAAGCATAGCAGGTGTTAACTTTCACCAAAGCAGTAAAATTAGCATTCACAAAAGATTCATTAACTTTTGTCAATGAAATGAAATAAGTTATGTTATACGTTTTAGAGCAAAGCAAAGTTTAAGGAAACAATTTGCACAATAATTATGAGTTTCAAATTTGTAGTCTTTAAATTTAAAAAATTGTCATTTCAAGTTTTCAAATATGAGGTTGTAACCTCAATCACTAGGTAAAAAAGTACAAAAGAATTGGTTAACACCTACCACACCTACAGGTTTTCTATAAGGTCGTGGCTTCTATGACTTCGATCTAGGCGGTCCATTTGTGCCGAATCGTCGCTCTCCCACGGCTAGTATAAAATCAACTGACAATCTGACAATTACGTACAAGTACATGCAAAGACATATTCCATTTAGATTGGGAAGCGCGAGAAATAGATATGTAAAAATGAATTTTAATGAAGTTGCTTGATGTCTCGATTCGACCCGCGAAAAGTTGTTGGTCTAGATTGGGCCTGGAATAGTGTTGATAATGTTATTGGAAAAAGCTGTCTCCTATAGATAAAATATAAAGTACATAAAATCTGTTCCAGTCTGTAGAAAAACAAATTTATGATTAAAGGTTTCGATGATTTTTTTATATTTTTATAGTCTCTATTTGTACCTTATTTTTATCTACTCTATGACACTTTATATCACAGTTTACTGAGTATCTCATCTCACATTGATGACGTTTAAAAACGTACGTCACAATCATTGATCTAGACTATCTTCTAATTTGATGTTCAGAATCCTCAAGGAGCTTCTCTGTACGAACTAGACGTTAATTGCTTTAAGGAAAATCAAATCACATCCAGAATTCAACAAGGGATCAAAGTAGCGAGGTGCATAATTTATTGTTGAGTACTACATTGCTTAGATCCACATATCTTAACAACCTTTGAAGAATATCTTAGTTTCTAGTATTGATTTGTGTGATAAAGTGTCAAGATGTGATACTATTAAGTGTGTCCTTTAAATAATTGTAATATCCATAATGAGTGGACTGATCTGTTGTAATTTATGGTATAGTTATAATCATCATCCAAAAATAACAGAAGATATCTACCTCCGTTTGAATATCTACTTAAAATTTTAATAACAGATAATATGTCGCTTAAATATACAAAAAGAAATTGGGATAAATATACAAAAACGTGAATGAAAAACGAAATAAAAACAATTAAAAATATAACTCATACATGTAAGTTACACATGTAATCAAGCAAGTCTTAAAAAAATCGTGTCATTATCTTTGAACTTGCCTAAGTGCTTATACCTGTATAAATAGATAAAAAAGCATGCACGTATTCATATAACGTTCAAATTCCCAAAACTCAACCTACCAGTTCACATATCATACAAAATATATCAATTTATTTGCATGCCACAGAAATACTTAATAAAATACAATTATAACTATCAATGCGCAGTGATAATATCTGTCCTCAATAAACGCGCGAAGCAGAAGGGCCCTACGGCACATTATCGTATAATTATCGAAAACCTATAGTAATATCCAACGCAATATCCTAAAAATCAATCAGACCTCGCCTCGCCGGAGCCACGGGCTACAGGAAAAAATTGGAAATCAATCTATTTCTATAACCAGGCGTCGCCCAAGTATCCATTATCATAATGTGATGGGGACCCAATACTATAATCAGATATCTGAAACCTTCAGTGTTATGTTTTATATATGTATATTTTTATTACACACGAGCACGGGACGCGTTCCTTTTCACAAATGCTTTGAGTATTTTTCGCAGAATTATTATACAGTGGCTGATCTCGCTTTATGAATTTCATTGTGATGTTTTCAATGATACATATATCAACATCATTTTGATTTAAAAAAAAAATTACTTGAGGACATGTTTATACCACATAATACATGACTTACAGATACAATCTGCGGGCTTAATACATTATGCAAATTTAAATAGTAAGTAATGCTTATTAAATACAAAGATCACCTAAAATATAAAAAGATATAGTGCGAGGGGGCCAGGATCTCCCTTACATCACAAATATCGGTTGTAAAATGGGATTACGTACCTATATGTCCTTTCTGTTTTTGAGAGGCTACTAGGACCTGGGTCTCTCTTTTTATATTAGCAATTAGTTAAATAATCAAGCTAATTATTGAAGAAAACATGTTATTAAAAAAATAATCTCGCGTGCAAAGTTTATATTTTTTAAAAATGAGATACATTTTCTTCATGTATTAATTCACAGATAATCTAGTTTACATTGTTATTTCTCTCAAGAGGAAAAATTCAATTTTATTTGCTGGAATTAAATTGCTACGCTATGCTAAGTTCCATATAAAACATTTGTTCTTGAAGAAGCCATATAAAACTTTATTTTATTCCAATTGGTATCTCGTGTATATAAATGAAGAGTTTATGCATACGCGCCTGTCACATCAAACCGTTACCACGCAGAGCTACGTTTGCGAAATCAAGAAATGAGCCGATCAAATAAATAAAAGGTTATGACACATCAAAGCCGAGTGTCAAATTTAGATTTAGTCAGCTATATTATATGGATGAATATTGTGTGATGTCTTTTTGATACAAAAGATTTTAGATTCATCATGAAATTCTCATTGTGTTATATAGGATCAAGAGTTCTGCGTAATGGACTTTACGTAAATTGACTCATGCCATTTTCTACTTTTTTATGATACTTTCTTTATATACCTACTTAAATCATTCACTACTGTCTTTATATGTACAGATGTATATGATAATGTTATATTCAACTAGCTTATTTTCCGACGGCGTTAATGTCAGTTATCGTGGTACAACGTAGGCCATGTCCATCCTCAATAACCAAAATGTCTAATGGGGAAGCTCGTAAAAATTGGTTCAGTGGTTTAGCCGTAAAAGCTTAACAGACAGATAGTTACTTTCACACTTGTAATATTAGTAGGGATTTAACGTTTGATTAGAGTGATATATTTTTAATGCTTACGTAATTGGCATTCCACACACGGCTAAGAGACTTTTTAACTCACTCTAGAGCAAATTGTCGCTTTCGGTATTTCTATACCGATACGACTGGCACGTTGAAAGACGGCACTCACTGCACATGTTCATAAGTAGTGGTAGTCACTTTGCATCAAGTAATTTTACTGCTAGTTTGCATCTATATTACGCAAATATTTATTTGTAACTAAATAATTCATTTGTTTAATCCCTTAGACCATTAATTGAGCAGTACTCAGTACGTGAGGCTGTACCGATTACATAATAAAATTAAATTGTTTAATTTTGTATATAATGTAAAGTAAAAATTATAAAACAGCATATTGAAAAGTTTTTTTCCTTTTACTAAAAGCTATTTCTTAGCGTTTAAACGACGGACCTATCGCGTAATACTTGTAATTGGATGAGTTTGTAGCCAATTTGTTTGGCTTAGAATTTTTTGCCTATAAATTGTTTAATGAAGTACATAAATTTATTCTTAGATGCTAAGTTATAAAAAACGAAGGCCAACGAGTAACAAGTATTAAACTTGGTGTTTTTTACCGCAATTTTAAAAGTTACTTTGAACGTTGCCTTTTGTTGAGAAAAGTTGAAAAATATTATTGGTAACAATAACAAAAATAAACATATATTTATATATGTTTATTTTTGTTATTGTTACCAATAATATTTTTCAACTTTTCTCATATTTTAATATATAAAATGTATTTTATTGAAAAATGTAATTTATATGTATTATTAACGAAATAAGAGAACAAAAAAAAATTGGCATAATCCTAATTTGACACACTTTGTCTATGTACATTATATATCTATCTGATAGTAAGTTAGATGAAACCTTCAATGTTAATGGACACTTCAATGTTAACTATTACCAAATTTAGTCTCTCTATGGATACATTACACCCATAAATAAAATATCCAAATGATTATACAAATCACGTGATTGTAAGTCCTGCGTGGGAATTAAGCCCACGACCTCTATAAACCCACAATTTAGGGGTTGTCAGTTTCATACAATAAAAAAGAAAATTTCACGAAGCCCGGAAGAACCTTGGCTGTCTTATAAACATTTTCTTCTAATAACTGACCCTCCTTCTGTCTCAGGCCTGTTTGGCCTAGAGTAACAAGCAGCCATGCCTGTTATAACAGATTATCCTTTTGAAAATTAAAAAATCGAATCGGTTCAGTGCTGAAAACCTATGTATTTTCCCTTAGAACAAAAATATTAGTTGGTACCGTAAGTATGACGTGCTTAAACAAAAATTTTTATAATAATAATCACATTAATTACATTCGTTTTCGTATTCGAACACGAGAAAGTATACTTTAAAACGCCAACCCAAGCAATATACTCTTTTTAGTAGGTATATAACATCACACGGAGTTTAATCAAGTTGATCCCTTCAGTTGATGGTGATCTGGACCCTTACCCCGTGCCAGTTGGCTACTACCGATTAGCTAATTAAATCGTAATTGTGATTTAAGATACGGATGAAATTCGCTGGCGTTTGTATGAAAGTTTAATGTAGAACATAAATTTTCTGTTTTTTTGCCAATACAGTAAAATCTTGTATTATACGGAGAAAAAACAAAGATATACACGTGGTGTAGTAATTTAAACGGTAGAGTCACTGCTTCACACTGCGTTGAGTGTTGTAGAGTCGAGTCCTTACATGGAACAAGATATATATAGATAGATTTTGTATAATCTGTAAATAGTTATTTTGTGTCTTAGCGTTTTCATGTCTGTTTCATGAATGTTTGAAAATAATAAAATCCCCAGCAAAACTGACAATGTCCCTCGTGTAGGAGATGTTTAAAAAAAAGAAAAATTAAACACTTGTTAATTTACACCACCTGTAGTCACGTGTTGGTTGTTTAATGTAACTACTAGCCATTATGTAATTGAAAATAAAGTAGTTTCAATTAACAATGAAGTCATTTATTCTCTCGAATAAAATATTCTTGTACTAGTTTAGAAAATGAAACTATTACTGTGTAACCTCATGAGGGACTGGTGCCTGAACGGAGTTTAAAAACCTATAATCACAAGACATCAGGACCCCTCTCGTAGCAATGGATCTATACTAGCCTATTTATGGATGACTTCGGACTTTATAAGAAGGAAATTAAACCATAATAAAAGATTAAGAAAACAGAAAAGAAAAAAAAAAAAAATGTAGTTGGAAACCAGGGCCCGAAGCAGAGTCCTGAGTACATGTGTAGTGTGTGTTCGGGTGCGTATATTTATTGTTTGAAGTGCGAGAGCTCATGAGAACTCATGGGCTCTCATGAATGTGAATGAGATGTGCAACCCTCAAAATCTGTACGAGCTAACTGTAAGAAGTCAAAAGGTTCTCAGTAGCCTGATCGTCGTAGATACTGAGATTATTCAATTAATTACAGCATAAAATTTCAGTACACAATTCTTAGATAAAGCGACTTATGGGCATTATAAAATAGGAATTTATGTAAATGTGTATCCTTATACCATTTTGTAACACCTTTTAAAATGTATTCAAGTGCTGAAATTGAAAATAAATAGTTGTATAATATAAGTAGTTGGAATGAAGCCTTTAATATTCAGCTGCTGGACGTTGACTTTGTAAAAAGAAGGTTTTGACCTAGTATACCACGCTAGTCAGACAGGATGTTATAGGGTATAAACCCTATCACTCTATTGAATTATAGGATTTATACCCCAGTTACCCTAAACTATAACCCCTATAGCTCTATAGAGTTACAGGGTTTATACCCTATAACCTATAGAGTTATAGGGTTTATACCCTATATACCCTAAACTATAACCCCTATGGCTAAAAAAACCCTATAACTTTATAGAGTTTGTGTCCGAATTTCCTCTTCTTTGTAGTGCTATTGTCCCACGTAGTTCGCTCCCTTAGTCAGTTCCTACGTCTCCCACAAGATAAACAGGGGTGGTGATACCCTGAACTGAATTGTTATATCACCAAAGGCTTCAAAGGTTTAATAATTATAACGATAAACTATCTTCCTCTGCAATATACGAGTGTTATTTATGTATATTTATCTGTAACGATTCTATTATAAATACGTAATGGCTCTGCTACAGATTCTCCGCAATGCAGCTGCAAGGGTAAAATTACTTCGCAATTGGAAATAAAGTACACAGGCGACAATGAAAACGATTGGATAGATTGCATAACACGTGAAATGAAACTTGCTTACTGTGAATAAATTATTTTTATTTAGATTTTTAGTTACAGTTGAAAAAAATTGAACTAAAAAGACATCTAGTGTTCTAAAATTCAGAAGTAAAATTCCAAAAAGCAGCTTCATTCGTGTCACAAAATTTCTCGAGCTCATTAATTAATAACAATAGTAAAATTAATACAGTTAAGACTGCTTCACTTGTCTAACGATTAGCGTATGTGGCTGCTGATCAAAAGGTTCTGGGTTTGATTCTTGAGTCTGGCCAAAATGTTGTTGAGTTATTCTTACATTCTTTAATAACAGCCTGTGGTTTAAAAGTTAGTGATATTTCACGTCTATTTCTGGTTAAGCACATTAAGTCATTTGCCCCAGTCCAGCCCCTATCATGAATATCTATAGCAATCGTTACTGGGATGTCAGCGCTCTCAAATATACTGAAAACTAGTTCAACCTTCTAATTCAGTTCGCAGCGGACCGACACTATTCGCTCCGTGGAAAAAATGACATTCAGCTAACATTGAACTGGTAACCAACTCCAAATAATATTGGGATTAATAAAAGCTAAGAAGATGACGATTATCCGTAAATAATATATTGTGACGATGAAATGTTATTGTACACTTGGAGAACTTGTCGAACGATAACAACATATGTACATGAACCTACAGAATTAACGTTCATGTTCTCGAAGATAATGTAATCAATTATGAACAGTTACTCATTGACCGGAGGCTACAGGCCGATCGAAAACAGGGGAGAGGCGTGACAGTTAGTTGGAATATACCGAAGAAATTAGTCTGGCACAAAATGCTTTTCTCGAAACTCCCATCTTTAAGACTGCTTGAAAAGTTTTACAACTGGGTCATCAGTTTTCTTGCAGACTGAAGTACTATTCCATTAAATGAACGAAATAGACAATCATCTGATTGCCTTAACCAGATATGAATGTCTGAAATCATCAATGAAAACGTTGATCATGTAATTTTTAATCCACCTAGGATCAAGGTGTTTAAAAATTACATAAAATAAATTACAAGAATAAGTTATAAAAGTAGTCGCAAACATTAGAAGAATTACTATTATCTGATATAAATAAAAATAAACGATTTATCGCGTGCAGCACGTTCTACTGCGGGTATCTTCAATATAAGCTCTACGTATAGCTAAACAAACGGTGCAATGGTTTCAAGTGATGTATGGAATTGTTGCGCGTTGAAGCAAAAATTTTCTAGCTGTGTAAAAATAGTGTGAGCTACGCTATTGTCGTGTCGTTGTCTTCTTAGGTATTTACTTTAGACATATATTTTATAAAGTACAGTTTAATCCTTTTTTTCAGTCAGCCTTTAGTCACAGCCCGTATGATCTGATCGAAACGCCGAGAAGCTTAATGCCATATGCTTCAGATAAATTTAAATTTAGACTGACTAAGAACGTGGCGACTTCTACATAAGTACAAAACAAAAAAACATACTACAGCGCCATCTAGAGAACAGACATCAAACTACGGAGTATAATGAACAACGGAGCAACTACTAATTCTGTATCGCGAAATAGAGATTCGCGTGGCAATTAGCATACATATATACAAGATCCCAACATCAACCGTTGGGCCGTTGCCCGCCAGGCATGATTACCTCGCCTAGTCGGAGGACCCTGTCTTTGTGTCGGAGGGACATGACGCTCGTTCTTCTATAAGGGAGTTACAAAAGAGATAATGCGGCATCACACTTGTGATTGTTCATCGCTTAAGCAAAGGTCTACTCGTTTTACCTTGTCAAAGAGGTCGCTTTATATATCTGTCCATAATGAGGACAGGTAATCGTACAGCCTCAGAAAACTAAAATAAGAAATTAAACGTAACAATTGACTTTTATAGTCAGCTGTTTGTACGTCATACAATATTGAAACCATATTGTTAATAATGTAAGGTGAAGTCGGCACGTTTTTCTATAGCTCTTTACTTTACATATTTGTAAACCCGTCATATTTTTTCATATTTTAAAACCATCACAGTAGTTTTTTTTAATGTCCTTTACACTGCTCGTATTAGACAAGTCGCAGACTAGTCTGCCAATAATTATACACATAATATCACATCTGATAATTGTTGAATATTTATTCTCACTTATAATTTGTTTAATTTTTATTTGAAACTAAAAATGTATTCATTTTCACCCATTTTGTTATCCTAATGATTTTTAATATCAAAAGCACAGGTACTGTTTTCTAGTCGATTTTGGAACCCTAATAACCTTAATTTGAAAGTAAAAAAAAAGTGTTTGCAGATTGAAAACACAGAACATATTCTTTACCTTACTATATAATCTGTAAAATACTGCAAATCTATTAAATATGTATATCTTAAAGTACATATATAAAAAGACGTAAAAACTAACAGTCTGTGAAAATTAGACGTCTTTTTTACAAGAAGTCTTTGTTGTAGGCAAGATGACAATGATTTCAAAATACAATATAATGCAATCAAGAATTAATTTGCGATATAATACACAGTTCTTAAAGTCCGATGCTGTAGTAGTACAATACAGACTTGCCTCTATTCATCTTCGTCGTATAGCAACCATTTTCGTTGTCGCGAATCATTTAGTGCACAGAGCTCTTTACTTAATTCCTCAGTAGGAACTCTTACAAAATTATTAAGTGCTTGTATTATTAATTACTTAGCTCGACAGATAAACCATTGTGTAAAATTCTTAAGACACTAATGTCCTCTGTGACATCGCCCGCCTGTTCAACAGAAGCACCTCCTTATTTAGAAATTACTATTTGATACGCTTTTATGTTTACTTGATCTAAGTTTTAATGAAATTTTTACTGTAAAAGAAACTTACTACCATTCCAAACTAAAGCGACAGCATCCGTGTTGTCGTGTTTCGTTAGTGAGTGCGAGACCTTAGGCTCTATGATGCAAAGGTGACAGTCATCGTGGCAACTGTGTGAGGCTTACACAGCCACCACGACTGTCATGCCTTTTAGATCATCAAGCGCGGAGTCAAAAAGCATCTTACTAGACCACCATAGTGTAAGTCACCATATTATCTGCATTCATAATAAGTTTTATGATCACAACTCCTGGATTATATTCATGTTTTCCGTTAGGCAAAGAAAAATCACTTTAGCAGGCATATAAACAGAAAACAAAATACTTCAGCCCGAATGGGCCAGCTCAATCTGAGTGATCCCTTTAATTTTACTGACTAATTAAAGTTTCTGGAGCCCGGGAAAGGAACTGAAAGAATATTACCTTCATTTGTAACTCTTGAGTTGCAGATCTCCGTGGACGGTGGCAGTTATTCACCGTCAGGTGATCTAGCTCCTCGTTTGTCTATCGTTTATCATAAAGACATACCTAATCTCGTTTACAGAAAACATAAATGCATACAAACGAATAATCACACGTCTGATTCCAAACTAGGCACACTAAACTACGATAGCTAGACTACTGAAAAACATATTTACATATTTATAAATACATATATATTAAAAACAAATTACATCTAGACACAGAGCAATTGATCGTGTTTAAAACACAAAGACTTGTCCTGAGTGGGTATCGAACTTACGACCACTGGCTTAGTAGTCAGTATCCTTAACCTTTTCAAATGAAATAAGAATTTAATAAATACCACAGAAAAAGAGTATTAGTGGAAACACTGAAATCAGTAAAATATTCAAAGCTAATTTCTCTCAAGTTTGCTTATACTCGCTACGTAAGCACCCAGGTGTACAAAATGTAATATAAATACATATGCCAAGTAATTTCAGGTTGTAAGTTCACTCGTGGTACCATTTAATTCGGTAGTATTACCATTGCCCACTCGGGCTTCGGGAAATTCGTCACTTCCGGTCCCGCTCGGGGCCTTTTCATGAGAATCGCCTGAAGATACTAATTTCCGGTTCATGAAAAGCCTACGAGGGTTTTTTGCTACTTTGTTAAAAATATATTTTTCTGCTTTTTTCTCGATAAGATTAGGATTTTTAAGGAGTTTTAAATTTAACTAGTTATGTCAGAGCTGTGAATATTTAACACTTGAAATATTTTTTAAGAGTGAAAGTTTTTTTTGATAATGCAGAACCATATGATTGGAATGTTTCATTTAACTGCTTCGGTGGCGGTCGTGAATGTGACTGCTGTGTTTGAGGTCACGGTTGAATTCCCGGGTCGGACCAAATGTTTGTATGACCTGCAAATATTTCATATGCATCATATCATTCATATTTCATACTGCAATATTTCCCACTAGCTAGCTATGCTAGCACTTTATTCCTGAGGGCCCGTATATGGCGTAACATGACTCTCCTACATCATCATCATCATCATCAGCCCGTTGCGGTTCACTGCTGGACATAGGTCCTTCCCAAGGCACATTACAGAGCCCGGTATGTTGCTTCTTGCATCCAGTTGTTTTTTGACTATCCTATGGTAAAATATAATTTGTTTTCACTTTCTAACAGTTTTCAAGTTTAAATACTAGGACAAAATATGTATTTACCTAATAAATGATAATGACCTACTTAAATCTTGGTACGAATGCTTACTCAACATGAGATGTTCTTCATTCTCGGCATTAACGTGGATTGGAAGTCATTAAAATCTTGTGCGAACTTCGTAAATAATTAATAAGGTGTTTATGGCTTGTGCCTCAACGGTACATGTGAATAAACCAGCTAGAAAAGTAAATTACTGAGCTCAGGATATTTACTTTGCGAGGGGTACAATACTAATTACTCTTAATACTGATGTTAAAAATATATTATTTAGCGTGTAAAAAGATTTTCACTATTTATTTTCACTAATAAATAATTACTGAACTAATATTACTACGTATGAAATAGACACCGCGGTAAAGTGTACTGTGAGCGTTGACACATCAACGTAATTAGTCGTTTTGCTGAGCCCAGCTCATAGTAATTGAATGCTAAAATTGTAACGAATGATTACATTAAAAGTAGCATTCTATGCGATATGAAATGAAATCTAATTTTTAACCTATGAGCACACAACACTCGTAGTGTACTCTGCTGTCCTCAAGTTGTACGCTATTTTTGTTTGAAATAGCTTATCCTGTATATTCTTACTCAATGTTACCAAATGATAATCATTTAACACATCTACGGTCTTGAAATAGGCAGATAGTATAGTTTTGAATACGTATGGGAACTCCCTCAGGTCATCATCATCATCGTCATCCACTGGGATTGCAATAGGGCAGTGTATCGGTATGGATTCCTTTAAACAACATGGAATGTCACTTTTGATCGAACTGGAAGAATTTTAAGAAAAAAGGAATTCAGAAAAAACCTTTATCGAGACTTTCATGCCAAGGAAAAAATTTTACTAAGCTAACCAAAGCAAACGTTCCTAAAACAAACATATTTATTTATTTATTTATACATGTTGTACAAAGGCGGACTTAATGCCATGGGGCATTCTCTCCCAGTCAACCTTCAGGTTATGAAGAAACACGATGCGGTAGGTGCAAAGGTAAAATAAAGAAGTTGACATACATTACTAATAAAATATTATTTTATATAAACAATACATACACAATACATAAACATACATGTATATAAAATTAACACAATATTCCATATAAATGCTCACTCGGGTACTCGTTACGATGATTCTACTAAATTATCACGAAGTAGATCACGTACTTTTGCCTTAAATGTGTGGCGATTTGTGGACATCCTGATATCGGCGGGAAGTGCATTCCACAGAAGAGCTGACTGCACAAAGAAGGAGGAATTGATAAAGTTGGAGGTGTGAGGGGGCATAGAAGAAGCATGTTGTTTTTTGACCGAAGATTTCAATCATGGGTGGAACATAAGAGGCGGAAGTGGGGAACAAGATATTCAGGTAGCGATGAAGAGTTGAGGAAAGAAAAAAGAGAAGTGAGTGCACTCAAGCTACGGCGTTGTCAAATTGGGAGCCATTGTAGCTGGGAACGTAAAGCAGACACATGATCACACTTGCGAAGATTGTAAACGAATCGAATGCAGTTATTGAGAGGGCGATCTAGTTTGTTGAGGAGGTCTGCATTCAGGTCAAAATAATACAAATCACCGTAATCGATCAAAGGAATAATTAGGGACTGCATAAACGTAGCCTTGGTTTTAATAGGGAGAAAATTTTTCAAACGATACAAAGTGCGGAGGCACGTGGTAACTTTTTGGTTCACGTGTGTGCTTGTGCACGCCAATCAAGTGTCGAGTCGATATATAGGCCCAGGTTCTTTACTATTGCACTCAGAGGTATAGTCTGGTTGTCATAAACAACAGGTGGGATAGTCGCCATGTCCAACCTACTGAGCATTTGTTTGCTCCCTACGACAATCAATTGACACTTAGTTGGATTTACCGACAAACCAAATTTCGTAGACCAACTTCTTATGGATTCTAAGTCTTTGTTGATTTTCTCTATGGCATCTGATATATTTTCAACTCTTGACAATGTATAAATCTGCAGGTCATCAGCGTACAGGTGATACGCACACTGAAGGTGTTGGGTTACGAGATTAATAAAAATTGAAAATAATGAGGGTGATAATATACCGCCTTGAGGGACACCAATGAGAAGATCACACCAACTCGACGACAAGTCATCAATGTGAACACACTGTTGACGTCCCTGAAGATAGGAAGAGAACCATTCCAGAGCTTCTGAGGAGATCATAAGATAGGAGAGGATGGCCAGTAGGACTTCATGACAAACGGTGTCGAAGGCACTCGAGAAATCTACCAAAGCCAGCACTGTGACTTTGGTGTCCTCCATGCCCTCCCTAATATCGCCAGTCACTTTGAGGAGAGCAGTGGTTGTGCTATGACCGGGTCTAAAGCCAAATTGTAACGGACTAAGGAGATTATGTTTATAAACAAACTGCGAGAGTTGTTTATGAACACAAGCTTCAAGAACTTTAGAAAGAAAGAGAAGTATAGAAATGGGATAATGAAGGCCTTACGCCAGAGTGAGGGATAGGTTGCAGAGACAAGCGAAAAATTAACGATGTGTGATATTGCTGGCAAAATGTGATCCTGGATAGTAACGATCATGTAACGGCTAACGCCGTCACATCCTACAGCATTGGAACGAGTGGATAGGATAATCTTTTTGATGTCCTCAGAAGATACTGGAGAAAAATCAAAGGAATTGATGTTAGGATGGGTTAAACTGGACATGTAGCTCAAGGTTTGACTTTTGATTTGATGATCCATCTGAGGGGTGGTTGAAAAATGAACATTGATGTCATCTAAACCAATTGTCGTCTTAACCTCAAGACGTTGCTGCTTTCCAATGCCGAGCGTTTCTAGGAACTTCCACATATTGGAAGTTGAAGAGATATCCAAATTTTGAATTGTGTGGCGGCGTTTGGCATTACGTATCACCTGATTACACCGATTCCTAGCGGTCTTAAAAAGATCCCAATTCTCCTCATAGCGGTTTCTCTTATGTCTGTTGTAAAAACGGTCCCTGCGTCTCATAGCTGTTCGAATTTCCACAGTCATCCATGGCGCGGGGGGGCGCTTCATCTTTACTCTCCTCACAGGTGCGTGGCTATCGTATAATTTCAGAACTGTGTCATTAAAAATACTGACCTTATCATTTATGTCTTTAGCTGTTGCCAAGTTGGTCCAGTCTAAAGCAGAAGCATCTGTACACAGTCTTTCGAGGTCCTTTTGTCTGAAACTACGAATATGCAGCATTTTAGGAGGGGATTTAGGAGGTTTTAGGATATAAGAGAGGAAAATTAAGTTATGACGTGAAAATCCAGGAGCAGAATATTGACCATGGAAATAGATTAGATTTGGAGCAGAGGTCAGCATTAGGTCAAGCCAAGTATCCTGGTGCTCAACATTGTGGTGAGTTGGTTGAAGAGGGAGGATATGGAGGCTAATAGATTGGATGATATGGAGCAGATTACGAGTACGGAGCGAACAAGATGCCAGGAGATCAGTATTAAAATCGGCCATAATGATGTGGTGTGAGTATTCTGACCCTAAAGATTCCAGAACTGTTTCCAGACTGGAGAAGTAGTCAAAAGCAGGGGGACAATAAACGACCCCTAGCAAGACGTTAGATCCCTTGACACAGACTTCAAGAAAAAGATATTTAGCAGTGGAAGAAAGATCGGAAGAGGAAGTTGCGAGGATTTTGTAGGGTAAATACCCACGTAGGTAGATGGCAATCCCACCACCCCTTCTCGGCTCAGGCTGGTCGTTTCGAATGAGTACGAAACCAGAGAGTGAATAAGAGGTGGAAACAAGATGCGGCTTTAACCAAGTTTCCGAACACTAAGAAAAACAATAAGCAAATGTTTCAGTAGATAACTAAATGTTTCAGACATCTGACAAACTACGCCATCTAGCTTCAAATTAAGCAGAGCTTGTACTGTGAGAGTTAGATTGACTGATAGAATATTTATGTACTTTTCTATCGTACATATATACATATTACACTCAGAAACATCCAAACTCCGAAACAAATATTTGCAGATTATACAAATATTTGGTCCAACCCAGACATCAAACCTGAGACTTCAAACACAGTAGTCACGTACGCTACCGCTGCCCCACCTAGATAGTCATTGCTCATCACATGATCCAACTTATCAAATTGTTATTTAACTTGGCTGATAAAATCCATGACCCTTAATTTAGCAGTGAAGATCATTAGAACTAAGAGCAACAGGCCATTCTCAAATACATATTACACACACAAATTATTATACAGGGTGTCCAAGAACCTGGCGTCCAACTGGATTCCCACGATGCCCCAAGTTCTAACAGTACTCAGAAAAATATTTTAAAAAATCCACCCCATGTACTTACAGAATTATACTGATTTCAAAAAAAAAGGGGAAATGAGCACCCTGTGACATACTTTTGAATGCTGTGACTGCTAATGCTGATAATTTCGATATTTCTTGGAGGTTTTGTAATCTAGGGTATTGCTGTGTCTAAATAGAATGTAAAAATAAAGTACTTTTTGTACCATTTTAAAATAAAATATTATTTTAACTAAAGGTGATATGGAAAACTATTGAATTTCGCAACTTTGACCGACTGTAGTGTAAAAAAAATGTACCAAAATAGTATGGCAAGTGACGTCAAATTTTGACGCGTTTATTCCTCTTTTTAAAAAGGTATAATACTTACACATTAATTTGAAAAAAAAAATTTTGATAATATTTTTACTCAACAACCCAATTTTTACGATGTCTTACAGAATTCTTAGAAAGAAAAATTTACGACGAATTGAATCTAACCTCTAAAGAATTACTATTGTATGCTCATAAAAATAACAACAGGCCTCTCAAAAAACAGGTTAGACCGTAAGGGACGGTATGTGCATGCATCTCACCATAGTGATTCGTTATTACAACAGGAGGGAGCAAGACAGAAACTATCTTTGCGATTTGCTGGTTCTTCTTTATGGTACCCCATTATTCAGGTAAGAGTGAGGGAGAAAAAGGTTAGAGGTGCGAGTGAGATAGATAGTGACGCTATCTGGGATCGTGCTATTTAGGATAACAGTACGGTCAGTACACGTCACTGCCTCCTGCCGTTACTACGCACCTCTCTCTTATTGTTACCATTGATCACGTACTACGATTTAAAGCTTTGTTTATTGGACTCGATTACTCTTTGTGCTCTGGACTTTGAAACGAACTCTTTACGACGACCTTTGCCTGTGTTTGGACAGTTTGTGTTTTGTGTGTGCTACCATGGCGACCTACACTCCGCAAGAATACGCAAATATGCACTACATTTATGGAGAATGTAGAGGTAATGGACGAGCTGCAGCGAGACTTTACAGAGAAAGGTATCCGAGGGCTACGCGATATCCCGACCATCGAGTTTTCATTAATGTGCACAGATCACTATGTGACGGGCGGTTCCCCAATCAAGTAGCTGGTGAAGGACGACCCGTAAATGACTTCATACGCGATGAAGTTTTAGAGGCGGTGTCGGCAAATCCAAGCATCTCTGTGCGAGGAATAGAAGCTGATACGGGGATACCGAAGAGCACAGCACACAGTATTCTCCAAAAAGAAGAATATCATCCGTACCACGTACAGCGAGTGCAAAGTGCAGCGAGACCTCGAGACTATCCGAGCCGAGTCGCGTTTTGTGAAACAATCCTGCAAAAACATCGAGAAGACGAAAACTTTATCGACAAAATTTTGTGGTCAGATGAATCAACATTTAAGAAAGATGGCTACATGAACCTACACAACTTGCACGAGTGGCATGTGGAAAATCCGCACTTGATGCGAGAAGATAGATCCCAGTACCGGTTCAAAGTGAACATGTGGACCGGTATTCTCTGTGGGAATATTATTGGTCCATTTGAGATGCCCGAGAATTTGACTGGCGAATCATATTTAAATTTTCTTCAAAATGATTTGCCAAACTTACTAGAAGAGACCCCACCAGATATGTGGTTCCAACACGACGGCTGTCCAGCACATTTTCGCGTATCCGTTAGAGAGTTTTTGGACGAGTAATACCCGAACAGGTGGATTGGGCGATCAGGAACAATCCCGTGGCCAGCCCGCTCACCTGACTTAAATCCGCTGGATTTTTTTTTCTGGGGAACTATGAAGGAGCTCGTTTATGCGAAGCCCATTAATGACATCGCTGACCTTCGTGAGAAGATAACACAAGCAGTGCAGGTGATACGTCACTCGCGAAACATAAAGCGGTCCTTTTTAAGGAGAGTGAGAGCTTGTATTGCCGCGGGTGGTCAACATTTTGAACATTTATTGTAATAAAATATCTTTAAACTAACATTCTTTGCTTTTATTCTACTGGGAACCCATCTACCTGTGTGTATTTCCTTCTTGCTCACTCTTGGAACCGAAGTAAATAATAGTAGTAACATAACAGTTTCTAAGATAAGAAAGGGTCCGACAGTTACCGTTAGTAGGTAGGCACTTCGTAAAAATTGGGTTGTTGAGTAAAAATATTATCAAAATTTTTTTTTTCAAATTAATGTGTAAGTATTATACCTTTTTAAAAAGAGGAATAAACGCGTCAAAATTTGACGTCACTTGCCATACTATTTTGGTACATTTTTTTTACACTACAGTCGGTCAAAGTTGCGAAATTCAATAGTTTTCCATATCACCTTTAGTTAAAATAATATTTTATTTTAAAATGGTACAAAAAGTACTTTATTTTTACATTCTATTTAGACACAGCAATACCCTAGATTACAAAACCTCCAAGAAATATCGAAATTATCAGCATTAGCAGTCACAGCATTCAAAAGTATGTCACAGGGTGCTCATTTCCCCTTTTTTTTTGAAATCAGTATAATTCTGTAAGTACATGGGGTGGATTTTTTAAAATATTTTTCTGAGTACTGTTAGAACTTGGGGCATCGTGGGAATCCAGTTGGACGCCAGGTTCTTGGACACCCAAAACTGTAATTTTCAAACTTACAATGCTCTGCTCTATTTGATGTTAGGTTATCGCTATGACCATATTTATCCAATTTCCATTTCCCCCATTATCGTATTATCAGAAATAATTGCATAAAGAGTTAGAAATCACGTTGTGAACGTTAAGGCTTAACAGGAAATTAGTGCTCGGGCACCAACGAATGGATTTCCGGCTGAAAAGGAGGCTGTATTTAAGTTTTATTGTGTGAGCAATAGTTGTTGCTGGCTGATTCTAACGGATGTTTAAGTGCACTAGTTGGGATTTATATTGCTGTTATTGGACAGTGGGGTACATGGTATGTTGTGAAGCAACTTCGTTTTCTCTGGAAAAAAACTGTGTACGTTGTGAAGTTTAATTAATGTGTTTAAATGTAAGAAATGTTATTTGAACCTAATGATAATTTACGAGTAATTGATGGTATCGTTAAGTATATACCTTTTCAAGTTAGGGCAATCAAACTAAGACTTTATAGCGCGTAGATGGCTTGTCGTTATATATATTATATTTTATGATAATGTAAATAAACAGACACCTGACGGATGTGCTAATTCCAAAGTAAGAAATATTGAAAGAACACAATAAATGTGTTAAAAATAATTTATTCATAATTGTTAAAACTGACAAGAAACAAAAAGATTAAATAAATAAATGTTTCGGACATTTAACACACTACGCCATCTAGCTTTCAACTAAGCAGAGCTTGTGCTATGATAGCTGGAGTGACTGATAGAATACTTAGATATATTTTTTTTTTGTAAATACATACATGTTATACAGAGAAAACACACAAACTGCAAAACAAATGTTTGCAGATGATACAAACATTTGGTCCGACCCGGGAATTGAACCCGAGACCTCAAGCACAGCAGCCGTTTTCGCTATGGCGATGGCGTAGCAGTCGTGGCAGTCAAATTAGCAAAGTAAAATGTTATAGAAAGAAAACTGAATACAACTCTTTAAAAGCGTATTTGTTTTTCGAGTTCTATTAAACTATTTTGAAATAAATAACCGTAGAAAACAAACGAAATTTCCCTAATTCATATATCTGTCCAGTGAACAGAACCCAGAAATACGAAAAAAAACTATTTACGCAGTCTAACCACGTCCACTGAAAAATCATGGCGAATTTATTCCTGTTCATCCTTTGCATTAAAATCCGTGGCTCGAGGAGCTTTTTTGTTATTATTTGTGACAAAAATGTTCCACTGAGCATCGAACCTCCTGATGAATTTTAAGTAGCAGACATGCTTATCTAATCTTACCTACCTATATGAATCATATTGATAATATAAATTCTTTCCTGATAGACGTACTTCTCACACATTTTCTTCAATTTTACCGATCTTATATTTAATATATCTACATACGAGCAAAACTGCACAAAAAAAGAAAATAATAATAAAAGGCATAAATATATAATTGACCTTTTGTATTTAATATAATTCCAAAGCATTTATTTTTTTCATCAGATTGGAACAAAATGTAAGATAAAATTTATATTGTAATAAAATTCAAGTCAGTAGAGTTGTGATTGTGCCATGTAAAACGCGTAAATCAGACATAAATCCCGATATCTTTATAAGGTACATTTTTTTGTGACCCTCGATTGAATCAAACCATTCGTGGACGTGACCACGAATGGCTCGATTCAATCGTGGTCACATGCTTTTAGTCGGACCACAGCATTACGAACAGAAGGTTATGTTCGACTGTATTTTAAATCGCATTAGAGCAAACAAAGGCACAACGGGGGCGCGCATGTGTCAGTGGTTTTATTACATAGCTGTGCCCCTTGTATTTCTTTTTAACCTAATACTCTATGAAATATTGTTTAGTAAGTTTCATACATACATTGTTTATTTACATTCTCGACAAATAATATTTTTATACATAATAATATAATATTTATTTAAATAATATAATATTTATTTCAACATACATGAATAAATAAATATTAAATTAATCAGAAAGATTTTTGGATATCCGAGGATGTTAGAAAATGCAGGTAGACGGCCGCGATTATTGTACTCGTGTATGTGTATGTCACCATAGATAATTCCCTAGAGATACTGCATTGCTAAAAATTTATTCCAATTCGGTTCAAAAAAATCCGAGGTTCGCACGGAATGCACGAGGCGTGTCAAATGCGCTGTGATTGGATATTTCAAGGACAAACTTAAAACGCATCTACCCGTAGTAATGAGTAGGGTTACAGCAGTGATCAATAAATGTGGTTGGACGATTTGTATGTATTTTTTTTTAATATTTGTAAATTAATATATTAAAAAAAATAAAAATAATAATCACTTTTCATGGAAATTAAACAATTTTCTTTAACTTTTACATGTTTTGTTATTTATATATCCATTAAAAGTAGTTTTGACGTGTAATATGGGAGTTTTTTATGTCTATTCGAGGCCTGCGATTATAATATATACAGTTGTTTGTAATTGTATCAACAGGTAGCGTTGGGAGCGATTTAGATAGCGCAATGGTTTGGTTACACGTTAGGATATGTAAATATGTATATATGATTTAGTAGTAAATTTAACTCGCTCTGAGGTACTAATGTTTTTTTTAGTAGATTTTACTGAGCTTTGGGGTACCTTGTGCCTACAAATTTGCACGCGTAATGTACTCAGAATATTATGTGTTCCTCAACCACCTAATATTCAAAAAACGTGGTAATCCCCTACCAAAACTGGCAAGTATTAAGTAGATATATCGGCATCCAACAGTATGATTATTCATATATTATATATGACCATAAAGAAATCGCAACTGTGATATGTGGACTGTATTTTGATTTGAAGTTTTCTTCGATTTATTAGCATACATTTCAATTAGAAAATTAGCATGTGAGAATATAAAAGTATTGATGTTGATCAGCTGCGGACTATTTTAAATTGTTGACTACTCGGTGTGCCTATGGGTCACAAACTTGGTCGATACAATGGTGATTCTTAGCGAAACTTCAATTACTAGCTACAACACACATGTGTGGTGTACGAATAACACAGAATAACAAAGAATACTAGTACTTCTAGTACTACTAGTCAGAAAAATGACAACTTTAAACACAGTTTGTGAGAAAGTTTTTCTTTAGCGGCCTGCGCCATCTATTTACAACCTGCATAAAACTTTATATACGAGGAGGCGTTTTTAAGTTCGCGGAATGGAGGGTATTGAGTAATAATAAAAACACAAAATTATTTTTCTTTTTCTATATATTCCCCTGCAACACGAATACATTTTTCAGATCTTTCAATTAGTTTTTTTATTCCCTCGTAAAAAAAAGTTTTATCTTTGTCTGAAAAATACGCCGAAACCGCCTCCTTAACCTCCTCATCAGTTGAAAATTTCTTACCACGTAATTCTTTTTTCATTTTTGGAAAGAGATAATAATCACTCGGAGCCAAATCTGGACTGTAGGGTGGGTGATTCAAAATATCGAAGCCCACCTTATGCAGGGCAGCCAGTGCGACTCGGCTCTTGTGAACGGGAGCATTGTCATGCAATAGCAGGACACCTTTCGTTAATTTTCCCCGTCTTTTTTCTTTGATGGCTTCTTTTAACTGTTCTAAGATTGAAGCGTAGAATTCCCCCGTTATAGAAATGCCTTTATCTTTATAATCTATCAATAATATTCCTTCTGAGTCCCAAAAAATCGTTGCCATGAGTTTCCCAGCCGACTGTGAAACCTTAAATTTCTTGGGTGGTGCTGTGCCCTTTTTGTGCCACTGCATGGAGTCTTGTTTGGACTCGGGTTCATAATGATGAACCCAAGTTTCATCCCCAGTAACAATTTGATTCAATACGCCATCCTTGTCTTCATTGCAGAGGTCCAAAAACGCACGTGAACATTCCACGCGCTGTTGTTTTTGCAATGGCGTGAGCATTCTCGGCACCCACCGTGCGCTAACCTTAGTCATGCCAAGATGATCGTGTAAAATTTTAAAAATTGTTGTATCCGATACTCCAACCATTTCTGCGAGTTGTTTCTTTTTTAGTCGAGCATCTTCCAATACAATTTTTTCTACTTTTGCAATAACTTCTGGCGTAGTCACCTCAACGGAGCGCCCCGGCCTCGGGTCGTCTTCAAGTGATTCCCTGCCTTGTTTAAATAAACTATGCCACTTGTAGACCATTGTTTTTCCTGGGCAAGAATCCCCGTAAACCGATGACATCTCATTGAGTATGGTTTGAACAGACTTTCCTTGCTTAGTAAGGAACTTTATCACCGCACGGAATTCAATTTTCTCCATTTTTTTCACTTCGTGCCCGATTAAAATACTTGGTCAACGATAGTTTAATAACTAATGATCCAATCACAACAAATTTTACTATGCAGACTAATTATGAGTCACTGAATACGGTAGGCATCAAAAGAGCGCGTTTACCCGCCTTTTTCACTGTCATTCCGCGAACTTAAAAACTTACCCTCGTATGAATATATATTATTTACTTATATTATAAATGTGAAAGTTTGTGAGTATCGATGTTTGTTACTCTTTCACGAAAAAACTACTAGACGAATTTAGATGAAACTTTAAAGCGATTTAGGTTATACAGCGGAATAACATATAGGCTACAATTTGTAATGATTTGTAATTTTGGTCGTAATTTAAGGATACATGTCAATTAAGTTGGAAAAAAATTCTAGCCTTTGAGAATTATCTTGGCGTACGCTACCTGACCCATTGACGTTACACAAAGATGATATACCGTAAGGTTATTTGTATGTTAAAAAAATATATCAATTCAAAATGTTCTGTTACGAAACTTAATGTGGCAGACCAAATTCCACGCGAGCGAAGCCGCGGGCAAAAACTAGTTATTGTATAAATGGATATGTAAATCTATTTGGGTTCAAAATTAATTAAAACTGTCCTCAAAGAACTCCGTCCACTTGAAGTTAATGTATATATCAATTTAAATTTGTTATTCTATATAAATCTACTTATTAATAAAATCAACGATCTGGATCATCAAAGGAAAATTATCAGAAAAACACAGTTCAATAAAATATGTAACTTTACTGTAAAAGATTTATTAGTAAATATAGTAATTTATAGAAATGAACGTTTTCATATTTACTGTGTCGAAACTCATTGTAAAACAACGAAAACTATGTAAGAATCGCATCCACACTCGTACATCTTACAAAATAATGCTTGATTTCGAGAGTATTTGATTCAACGTTTTTAATCCTGGAGAAATCGAAATTATTTATTCAACGAAAGTAAACTGAAATTACATAAACGATGTGCAAGTGGTGTATTTTTTTCTAGTGTTATTATTTGCCGGTTAATTCGACTGGCAAAATTCTATAAGAATTTTTCACAAAAGATTTTTTAGGTTACGAAACCGTGACCACGCGTAATCTTTAAAAATTTATTTTTAAAACAATATTTCATTTAATCGTTACTAGTTAATCTAGGTTATGATTCTTAAGACATGATAAAAAAATTAACTTTTGAACTCCATAAATTTACAAACTTACCCTACAAAAATTACTCTGACATTAAGCCGAAATTATCAGTTTTCAATTTAGTAGAGCATCAGACTCGTTGTATTTTTCAAATAAGAAAAACACGCCCAGTATCTGTTTGAACATGCGCAGTGTCGGATTCAGTACTCGTTTGTACACTTAAATTATATACATTTTCAGGGTTAATGGCCAATGATGTCACATAACTTACATAATTATTAGGGACG
The DNA here is from genome assembly GCA_949316085.1 of Hypercompe scribonia. Lineage (NCBI taxonomy): Eukaryota > Metazoa > Arthropoda > Insecta > Lepidoptera > Erebidae > Hypercompe > Hypercompe scribonia. Next base: position 1,321,864 of record OX438984.1, on the reverse strand, counting down.
ATTGGGGGAGACCTTCGTTCAGCACTGAACGGCGATAGATTGATATGATATCACTTATCTATGCAAATTACAGCTGCCTAGTGCTGACAGTTTACAAAGCTAAACCACGCATGGACTTTTAATGGTTTCCTTAGTTCTCCTATAGAACCGTAAAATAAATCCATTCTTAAAAATATACATTGGCAATGAAACAAGTCTGAATTAACTTTTTAGATAGAATAATTGAGTGTTGAAACTTAACTGTAGTTATGATGAATTGAATACGGAAAACGAAGCTCACTGTATCACAACATACGAGTAACATATATATCAACACATAGCACAACATATAGCATATGTCAATTATGTTGAAAGCAGTTCAATTAGTATGAATTCGTCACTTACACTTACAATCACTTTCTGGCAAGTAAAATCCACTTATAGTCCATAAAAAATACAAAAGCAGCATTTAAATATACGCAATGTGAATGGTGCATAAAGAATCACTATTATATTATTCATAGTAAGGCAGTGCCACGCACGCTTGCCTCGATCTGAATACATTCCCGCGATTTCCTCTTTATTGCTGTTCCCAAATGTGTTTATATACGCTGTGTCTCACCGAATCTCTTTTATGCTCTGTTTATGTGAACCAGGATTTGATATTTTAAATTTAGTCATTTTTATACAGTGAAGTGATTCATGGAGACACTTTTATAGACACATGAATCAGTAGGTTAATTAATTTGGCAGTATGTGGGTACTTTGTTGGATAGTTAAATCAAGAGACAGACAATTTTTTTTCCAGTGATAGATGTAAACAAGCTGAATAACTATAACTAAGTGTCATAAATGTGTTGCAACCAAGGAGGTTACCACTCTTTGAGACCTAGCCTTTTTTTTTCTTGTATGGAAATTTCCATGGATACCACCTACTGGTGGTTATGTCACAATCGAACCGACCAAAAACCGTACGCCATCTTAGGTATCAGTAGCCGAGGAACCAGCTATACCCTAGATAGGAAGTCCCTGTTACTCTGACGTACCTCGGATCATGTAGCTATTATTTGCAGATGACCCCTTTTCTGCCCCCAAAAGAGCGCACGCGCTCAATAGCACGTGACGTTGCCACCCTAGCCTGCTTCTGCTAGGATGACAGATAACCTCACCTGTTACCCCCAGGCTTGTGTTTATGGAGGACGGAGATCGTACTGCGATCATCAGCGCCCGAGTCGTCTGAAGTACCGCTCCTGTTCCCGGTTCTGGTGACCCGGTGAGTTCTAAACCTCTCCTGGTCCCGCTCTGACATCACCTTTGCAAACATAACTTGCTCGTAGAAGAAGACGGTGGAGTTCCACGTGAGTCTGCGCCCTTGAGTTACGATTTATGTGATTTGAGAGAAAAGTATAATAGAAAAAAATTAAAAAGTTAAAACTAATATCATAACAAATAACCAAAATTTAAATAAAAAATTTTTTCTTCACTGAAAGTAAAAATGTTTTAGACAGCTAAGGTTTCTAAAATCAAGTCCCCTATCAATCTATCAATCACTTTAAATATTGAAACTATAAATACGAAATTCAATTTAATAAAAATGTTCAAATCAATAAACTTATTAACTACCTATTAAATGTGTGCCTGGGTAACTTCGTTTAGTGATCGACAGGGTCTGACTCTCATATTAAATGAAAGTCAAGTAATCTCTAGTGTTTCTAATTTTATGTACTAACTCCGATCCTTCATCTTTGCAGCTGCCTCCACATAATGTATTTGTCGACTTCTCTGTAATACAAGTTGGTGGAATTTACAACGTGGGAGCGTAGTTATTGGGTTTAACGTGCCTTGGAAATCTGTACAATTTACGATAAATAATAACAGACAAATATAGTAATATATTGTATAGTACAAAATTTGTATAGTTTATTTTATCTGGCATACTATTATAAAAACAGAGCGAAAATAATTGAGATCAAGTGACCATTCATCCACCAGTCCACAAAAGAACTAAATTTTTGTAGCAAACCCTCACGGTTCTTCGTCTCACTAGGGCTTAAGGTGGCAGTTCAAAAATAAATTGACTTATAATACACGGCGTTTTTCCACTAGCCTTTTGCCGGGGTCAACCTAGAAAGGTTCGTTCCAATGAATCCTGGAAAGTGAGAATAAAGTACAGAACGGCACGACATATTCTAGTTAAATTATTTTTTGTTGCGTTTGTTTCTGTAAAACTCTTAAAACAACGAAGCGATGAACAAAACTATTTAAGGAGAGGCCTATGTCCAGCAGTGGACTGTTGTAGGCTATTGAGTATTGATGATGATGAGATTGGTAAATCTGTCAAATAGAAACTGCCGTTAGAATCTGTCCTATATTTTGTTTTTAGTAATACTTTTTATTTCTGAATATTTATAGATACTGGTCATACACATACATTTTATCATTGTGTATGTATTCAAAACTAAGTCCTATATAACAAAAACCTAGAGCCGTATAAAGTGATAATTACCAATTGTAATTTAAGACGTGTGTCGATCTCTATCACATTAATTATCGTTATTAAGGCAAGCTTATTTACTACTTATTCAATACAGAGTGTCACTCAATCTATTCATCCCGTGGGTGTCGTAAATAAACCCTTTTTTTTCCTAACGTGTGGAAACTCCCTCGGGCCGTCACCCCTCCGGGGTTTGCGGCGGGGTAAGATGTCGGAATAGGACTGACTAAAACCCCACGGTGTGCTACTCTAGACCTGAGACAAGAGGGATCCAGGAACAGCTGTTGTTACAACATCCGGATCCTTCCTAGCACCTACCCGCTACCACGGGCACCATCTTCGGGTAAAACTCTCTATTTATGCGACGTACGCCACACGCGGATGTCGCCTCCTCACGGCTGGCTTTTGTAGTAAATGAAGGGGAAAATCCGTCCCGTCCATCCGCGGCCACACTCAGGGCGGCATGAGGCACTGGTAAGTGCGCCTCCGCCGCTCGGTTCGCTTGCGGCGAATTGGGTCCTAGTAGAGATCGTCCACCCGGGCCTTTTCTGCCACCTCCTTCTGCGAAATGACATCTTCGGACTTGAAACTTCGAAATTGAACTTGAAACAAACCCTATATCAACCCTTCTAGCCAGCGTGATATAGTAAACCAAAACGTACATTGTAAGATGAGTCCTATGTCCAACAGTCTTTAAGAGTCCTCTCTTAAAAGCTGTTGATATGAGAATGTGAAATTTATTTGAATGAACTTAATATAACAATAAAACAAAACAAACATGTTCTATTTGGTTTTGTTATTCAAGGTGAGGTCAGTAAAAAATGAAAAACAAAAATTGATATAAATTTCACTTTTCCTAAAAATGGTTCACATTTTTTGAAATACAGACAGTAACTGATATTAGAAGCAAAAATATTTGTCAATTTACTTGAGAATTCCAATCACAGCTGACGGGGAACATTTTTGTGAGCATTCAGGGAATATTTAATAAAAATAACTGTCACACAGCTTTAATAAACTGTATCGCTTGAAATATTACGTCATATAAGAATTTTGTTGGATCGAGATCTAGAATGAAAAGGAAGGCAATAAAAAAGGTTACATATATTTGGCATATGATAAGTAACGGTTTTATAAGTGACGTCAAAATAATCATTTGAAATGTATTAATGTTGCCAGTTTTAAAATAAAACTTTAAACAAATATTAAAACAGATCCTAAATATTCACATGAAAGTTGTGTAGCGTTTTTCACAGTTTGAACAGGTTTTCAGTATAGGAATACTATTCTGTGGCATTCTTTACTAGTCTAGACATTCAGGATTGTTTTGATAATAAGATATTTATACCATTTTTTTTTTTTTTTTTTAACGTGTGGAAACCCCCTCGGGCCGTCACCCCACCGGGGTTTACGGCGGGGTGGTGTGTCGGAATCGGACCGACTAAAACCACACGGTGTGCCACTCTGCGCCTGAGACAGGAGGGATCCGGGAACCGCTGCTATTACGACATCCAGATCCCTCCTAGCGCCTGCCCGCCAAAGCGGGCACCATCTGCGGATAAACTCTCTACATAGGCGACGTACGGCACACGCGGACGTCGCCTCCTCGCGGCTGGCCATTATAGCGGGTGGAGGGGAAAACCCGTCCCGTCCACCCGCGGCCACACTCAAGGCGGCATGAGGCGCTGGTATGCGCGCCTCCGCCGCCCGGCTCGCCGGCGGCGAATTGGGTCCGAGTGGATATCGTCCTCCCGGGCCTTCTCCGCCGCCTCCTTCCGCGAAATTACGTCTTCGCAGAAGGTTGCGACCGCGGTAAAACAACTGTCGCTACCGGCCATGGAGCGTATGACGGCCGGTAGCGAGAGATCTCCTCCAATAACTGCAGTGAGGACCCCACGCTGCGCCGCCCAGGCGGAACAAATCGCTAGCGTGTGCTGAGCCGAGTCCTCACTGCAGTCGCAGTGGTAACAGGCGGGACTCAATTCCCTCCTGGCGACCGAGTGCAGATACTTCCCGAAGCAACCATGCCCGGAAAGGACCTGCGTCAGTCGGAAGGAAAGGGTCCCGTGCTGCCGTCCTGCCCACTCGGTGATGACCGGCTGGAGAGCCTCCACGAGGGCAAAGCCAGCACGTGGAGTCTCCAACCGGAATGACCAACGAGCCATCGTGGCTCGACGAGCGGCCTCACGCCACTCGCGTATTTCCTCGGGCGGGGGCCGTATGCCGCTACCCGCCCGGAAGTCAGCCGTCCGCCGATAAACTTCGGCGAGCACTTCCGCCTCCAAATCCCACGGGGGAGTTCCGGCCAGGGCGCACGCCGCCTCCGTCGATACGGTGCGGTAACCGCGTATGGCTCTAACCGCCAATATCCTCTGAGGGCGCCAGAGACGAGCCCTATTCTGGGCGGTCAGAGCCGCCGCCCACACCGGTGCACCATACAGCGCCATTGATCGAACAACCCCTGTGTATAACCGTCTCGTCGCGACGCTGGCTCCACCCAAATTGGGCAGAAGTCGCCCAAGAGCAGAAGCAGCGCCGACCAGCTTTGGAGTAAGCTGTCGGAAGTGCTCGTCGAAGAGCCACCTGCCGTCAAGGATTAGGCCCAGATACTTCATCTGGGCCTTAATCGGTACGAGGACCGAATTGACAACGATAGAGGCACCGGGGGGTGGACCACGACGGGGCCCATGAAACAAAAGGGCTTCCGTCTTATCTAGGGCCACCCGTAAACCCAGCGCCTCAATGCGCCCGACCAAAGAGACTCCCACGGTGGCCAGACGCGCCGCCTCTTGAAAGTTCGCCCCCCGGGCCGTGACCAATGTGTCATCGGCGTAACAAATTACGCCCAGCCCGGGGGGAAGACGACCTCGAAGGGCCCAGTTGTATCCCATATTCCACAGGAGTGGTCCGAGGACGGACCCCTGTGGAACACCGCACGACATGGGCCGCCGCCTCAGAATACCATCTCGGTCCTCGTACACGACGGTACGCTCCTCAAGATAGTCTGCCACAGGCCGCCTCAGGTACTCGGGCACCCCGTGGTAGTGGAGTGCTTCCCTGATGCAGCTAAATGGCAGACTATTAAATGCGTTGGCGATGTCCAACGACACCGCCAACAGCACGCCGCCACAGCTCACCACCTCTTCGGTAACGGCCCTCAGGCGCAGCACAGCATCGACCGTCGAACGCCCCGCCCGAAAACCAAATTGGGCGTCCGACAGATCGGGGCCCACCTCGCGGAGGTGCCGGACGATGCGGGCAGAGAGTATCCTCTCAAACAGTTTACCCGCCTCGTCCAGCAACACAATGGGCCTATAGGCCGCCACCGAATCGGTAAGCCGTCCCGGCTTCCTTAATAGGACCAGCTTCCCGCTTTTCCAGCACTCAGGGAAGCGTCCGGACGACAAGCTAGCGTCCAAGACCTCCCTGAGGCGGTCCGACATGTGGTCGAGGGATCGTGCCAATACTCGGGCAGGTATCCCATCTGGCCCAGGGGCGGTGTTCTTAGAGCGAATCCGTAGAACAACCGCCCCCACCTCCGATTCCCTAACGGGCGGAATATTGTCCTCGTTCCCCCCGTCGTCTCTGGCCATGAAGACCATCGACGGGGGTGTGTGATCCACCCGCTGCGGGAAAAGGCCCTCGACCACATCCCGCAGGAAGCTGGGCTGGAGTGTCTCTGTAAGGGGGGGGCCCGACGTGCGGAGCTTTTGTCGCGCCGCACGATAAGGGCGACCCCAGGGGTCACGATCGAGACCCTCCAGCATCTCCTTACGCTTAATTTCCTTGGCGCGGCTGATGGCCAGCTTCAGAGTTTTCCGCGCCTCTCGGTACTCCTCATGAAGCTGGTCTTCCCCGCCCTCTTCGCGGTGTCGCCGCCGACCACGAGTGTAGGACCTCCGGGCACGAGTACAGGCCGCGCGGAGGTCCGCCAACTCCTGGGACCACCAGTAAACTTCCCTCCGTGGAGGCCGACAACCTCGTATGCGGGGCATGGCCGCATCGCAGATTTGCGTAATCGCATCGCGGAAACGACCAGCCCCCATGTCGACCTCCTCGATGGGAGCCTGCGGAGACAGCCAAGAGTGAATAATGGCTGCCTCCTCCAGTAGGTCCCTATTCAGTTTGGCTATAGCCCACCGCGGAAAGCGAGAAGAACGCCGCGCCGCGTGACCCCTACTGGGGCCCTGGGAGCGGGAGAGCTCAAATCGGATATAGAGATGATCCGAGAGCGTCTCAACCTCTTCCAGGACACGCCAGTTCCTTACTCGTGCGGCGAGGGCAGGGGTAGCGAACGAAAGGTCCACTATCGACCCTCCCTGCTGTCGCACGCACGTGTTGGTGGAGCCCCTGTTTAGTAAACAGAGGCCCACCGAGGCCGCCCACTCCTCTACGGCCTCGCCCCTAGCGTCCGTCCTGGGAGAACCCCACGCAATGGACTTTGCGTTGAAGTCCCCCAGCACTAAGACGTGCCCAGACGTTAGACGCCGCATCGAGGTTTCCAAGTTGTTAAGGAAAACCTCGAAGTCGTTCAAACTCCGGTTGGGGGAGAAGTATACACCATATACAGTGATCCCCCCCCACTCGGCAGCAACATATCCAGTGCCCTTGTCTCTTAGCGACAAGGGCGGGGAATGAGCCGCCGTGGAGCCGACGACTGCCACGGAACCGTCCCGGTCACCCAACCAGTTTGGACGGGGAGGAACATAATAGGGTTCCGCGGCTACGGCAACACCGATCGACCACTGTGCCATGGTTTGCAGAAAAAGGTCCTGCGCCGCGGCACAGTGGTTCAGGTTAGTCTGGACAAGGAGGTTGGAGACTTGGGCCATTACTCGACCGTCTCTACAGCCTCCTCCATGGGCGACGGTATAGACGCACGAACGACGTCAGAAGCAGCCTGGGCCGACTGGCTAGCCCCTGACGCCTGCCGAGAACTGCGGGGAGGTTTGCAACCCCCCTGCCCAATCTGGTGATTGGCGGGTTTGTTACCCGCCGCACACGCGGGGCAGTGAGGGGCAGCAGAACAATCTGCCGCCTTGTGCCCCGGTCGACCGCAGCGGAAACATAATCCGCTGCAGTCGAAACAACTGACGCACTTGGCGCGTGTGTGCCCCGATGCCAGGCATTTGTAACACCTCATCGGTCTCGCCGCCAGGACTGTGATCCTAGCGCTCACGAAACCGATGAGCAGCCTGCCGGCGTCGCCCAACATTTTGGCCGACGCTACGGGACAGCTGACCCACACTGCGCCAAGTCCTCCTGGACCGGGGCGGATGGTGCCGACCCTAATGTTGTCCGTGTTGCAACCCGTCTTCTCTCTTACTGCAACACGGACATCCTCGGCCGTTATGGAGTCGTCCAGGCCCGAAATGCGCAATTCTGCGCACTTGGTGGGCCTGGCGATCTTGACACCATCAGTGGCTGTAAAAATTCCCCGCAGCTTCTCGGCGAAAGAGTCCGCCGTCTTAGCACCTTCAGCCCCAGGGAACTCGAGGACTCGAGCTCCCGTCTGGGCGAGGCGCATTCTAACTCCCACAGTCCCGAAGTCGTGTGCGAGACTGTCCCGGGCCTTTTTAAAGATAGCCGCATAGGACAGCCCACCATCAGCCGCCCCCGGTGACATGGTGACCACCACTGCCGCGGTTTTGGGCGCTTGCAGTTTGCGCGGCTTCTTTGCGGTGGCCACTGCCACCGATGGCGACTGCGGGGTAGAGGCTGCTATTTGTGCAGCCTTCTTACCCCGCTTTCGGGACTTCTTAGCCCCCCCGACTACCCACCAACCATCCGTGGAAGGGGCAGACGTGGAGGGAGCACTTGTTGAGGTGCCAGATACAGCGGTTGGAGTGGGGAGCGGAGGGAACTCCGCCCCAGCCTTTGCCGCTGTTTTGGGCCCTGGCCTCGGTGCGGGCGTCCGGGCTGTTGCCTTGGCCGCTTGCCGTGCCCTCGGAGCAGTTGCAGGAGCAGCAGAAACTGCTGCCGCCGCCGCGTAGGACACGCGACCAGTCGCAACGGGAAGCGATGCTGACACCGATGCAACCTTCGCTTTATGGCCCGCAAGCGGCGGCCGGACAACAGGAGCTGGCGGTAGCCTTGCCTCCAGGCCAGCCAGACGCCCGTCCATCATGCGCCATACTGCATCGGTTATATGGCGCAGATGGGCATCAGGAATGCCACCGAGGCTGGAAGAGGGGGCAGGCTGAGACGGGGACGTGACCGGATCCTCTGTCGGGCGATGCGCCCGGAATTGGGCGAACTGAGCGCTGAGCTCAGCCACTTGCCCCGTCAGGCGATCGTTGGCCGCCTGGAGCCGAGCCACGTCCCCGATGAGGGTATCCACGACCCCCACAATAGCGGAAGAGGAGTCCTTAAGGGCTTTCACAAAAGAGCCCTTAAGGTTACTCGACTTGGTGGCCACTTTGTGAATGATGGCCACCGCCGCATTCGCTCTCTCCTGCATAGACGATGGTGTTTGAGGAACTGAATCCCCCACCATCGGCTCCTTTATTTTTAGCAGGAGATCCGCAATCTCCTCCTCCGCCAAAATTTCGCCGTCTGCCCTGACCCGTCTATAGGCTTCCGCCTTGCAGAAGACGGAGCCTGACGGGGCCGAGATCGGGGTTCGTGACCTCCCTCTGCGGCTGCTTGCTACCTTAGGAGGTAGCATCTCCTGGGATGTATCGCTTTCGTCATCCCTGGAGCGTCCGCGTTTTCGGCTGTCACACAGCTCCGTCTCCATGAAGTCCAGCACGTCGGTCCTCGCACTGAAGCTTCCGCTCGTGGTAGATCTGGAGCGTAATCGCTCCGATGTTCTTCGGCTCCCAGCAGCTATAATGGCTTCTGGGAGCCCCACCGAGATAGGCGTTTCAACCATTACGTCTTCCTTATTAGACGAATGTTCGCCCGCCCTTGCATTTCCCTCCTTCGTACTCTCCTTCTTCTTCTGTCCTTCCTTTTTATTAATATTTATTTGTAAAGATTCCATGTTAGACCCACGAGAGGGGGAGAACTAAAGGTCGACCCGGGCAGAGATCCCCCAATACCCGGGCAAGCGTAGATTTATGCCCAACCGAGGGGTCCGCAGGTGCCTCGGCTGGGAGTGCGCTTACGACTGAACGACCCATCAGCCATGCATCCCCTGGACACGCACCAGAACACGGGATTCGGGGTAATTTTTTATAGAGGTTTTCTTCCTCGCAGTCCGGGCGGCTAAGCCAAGACCCTCGCCCCCGATTGGAGTCGCGAGACTCCAACTCGGGACTACGATATGTCGACGGCGGCACGGAGACTACGTCTCCTGATGCCTGCTCGGTGGCAGTGTAAGTGCACACCGAGCCCGTCTTACTTTTCCACCGCTGAACGGAGGAACACCGACCCTTGAAAGGGTCCCACCATCATGATTTTTTACCGAGGTTTTCCTCCTCAATGCTCCGAAGAGCGAAGAACCAACAGAGGATCCGACAGACACGCCCGCTCTGTTGGACCAAGTCTCGGCCGAATTGCCGAAAATGGCTTCCTCTTCGTGCTAGAATATTAGCCGTTGGCAGTGATGAACAACACCATCGCCAACGTTTCCAGGGTGCACCACGTGGAGGTTTTCTAGCCCAGCACCCCAAGATATTTATACCAGCCCTAACTAACAAGTCTCTTAACATTGAACATACTTTAAAGTTATCTATGTTTCCGCCAGATTCGTATAAAACAGTTACTTCCTATTCTCACGGCCAGACTTGACCTTTTAAAAGAATCAAGAAGTAAGCGAATAAAAATAAATCACAGCTCCCAAGTACGAAATTCAAATAAAGAAAGATTCCAAAACTAAGTTGCCCCTAGTCACCTTCATTTCTCAAGCGTTTTCATTCAGTGCTACAGCAGGGGCTAAAAAAACTGTGTAAGTAGCTCATTCTTTGGCGCCCCGTTTAAAATCCGTCCAAGTTAAGGCACGAGTTGGTCGTAGAAAAAGTAGAGAAACCAAGTTCGCTACAATCCAAGCCTAACGAGCTCTCTAGGTAATTAACTATTTGTTTCGAAGTCAAAGAGTAGAGTTTTACTTCGTTCCGCGTCCTGGTCTAATTCAGAAGCGAGTTAGGAATAAAAACTTGCAATTAAGAAAAGTGTGATATGATTATGGTAATGGTCATTTATTTTCTTCAGTTATTCTTTTTTAGTCATTGAAAAAGAGACAGTCGGGGGCTGTCAAATAAACAGAAAAACCAATTACTATTGGTTTTTAAATAAACAGAAAAACCAATTACTATTGTTATTATGTGACGCGTCATCTGTGTCACGTGTGAACTGATTTTAATGATTTTTTTTTATTTGAGTTAATTTTATTCTTGGTGATTCATTTTATATTTGAAAATCTCTGAATTGGAAAGGATCAAGAACACTTGCTATTAAAATATGATATGATTGCCTTTTACTTTATTTTTAACCCTTTTTAGCCTTTGTGATTTTTACACAACACACAGTTTTTTTATACAGTGGGACTTATTCACGATTATTTATGTAGAAGTACCAACTGTACAAACAATCAGCGCGGCCAAGTGCGGGTAGTTACACTTTGCGCCCCGCAATGGTATCTTAGCTGGTCACGGGTAGAGTGGTGTGATACCAGTCTACCCGTGACCACGAGTAGTGTAACCCGTTCAAAACGTCGAGAAATAAAAGATATCGTAACTTCTTAAATAATTTTATCGCGAATATTACATTTAGCCAGAGGAAGAGTCAATATCACAGACATTTAATGCCAAAAAACTGTTAAGCAAGTATAAGTGGTATAAGAAAAATTTATCAGAAGTAATAGTAACCGACATGTACCCCGGTGATGCTTATATGTAACGAGAAAATTTGACAATGAGCTTCTTTTTAAACATCTAGCTATTTAAAATTGTTTAGTTTAAGAATGGAGTGAAACGGTTGAGATTTACCAAAAAAAAATATTACAGTGATGGTGTACGTTAAAGAAGAACTCGTAAAAGATCTACCTATTATAAAACCTATTATACAATATACAATAGTTGGTTGATTTACTTCCCTGATAAAAAAAATGCTAAATTAAGTCCAGATTCTTCAGCTCTAACGCGAATTGTCTGTTATAACGCCACGGCCTAATATTTCGACCTCAAACAGACGCGACTACAGTTTTTAACTTGATGAAAAACACAAATGAGGTTTTTAATTGAATTTTTTAACATGCTGGGGAAAAAACTTTTTTGTTGACGTGTTAAACACACACACACACAGATGATAATTTCATGAAGCAATTTTTTCGCTTCACTTTATCTGAAGTGGAGGTCGCTACGGAATATTAATTTTTATTTTATTATGTGAGAGATTGTATAAAATATCAACGACTGTTCCACATTATTTGAGTACACTCCAGAATATTGTATTATATTTTGCGTTATGCAAAACAAAAAATATTGTATTATATTTTGCATAACACACACAGATATTTCTTCAGAGATTTACTAGGGACTGACTCTCACTGTTACAAATTACAAAGACTTGTAAAATATCAAAATATGTTTCGTGTCTAAAATTATATCTTTGTCATAATATTATGGGGTATACTAGAAGGGCCAACGAGTGCTATGAATTCGTTGGATTCAGGTCATTTTTGCCGAAGCGTTAGTCTTCGGAAGTAAAGTTTGTAAACTGAAGTTGAACATTGTATGGGTTTACTTTTGAACCTATAAAGTTACAATTTCACGTCAATATTAAAATTTAAACTGACTTGCACTCTGATTAACAAAACTGCAACATGAAATCATATATTATACAGAAACAAAAATAGTGACGAATTCTTGAACAATGAAAAAATACAAAGAAGTAACTACACGTTTCGAAATATCTAGAAAATTCAACGACGAAAATATTTGTTCATAGTCAAGTTGACAAAGTATGTGGTGACTTCCACATTGCAGCACAAATAAAAATATACAACAGCGCCATCTAGCGAAGATACATCGAACTATGAAGTATGAATGAAACGTATGAATGTAATGAACTATGAAGCAACAACTAATCCTGTATCGCAAAATAGAGATTCGTGTGGCAATTAGTATATATACTACATCCCGAAATGGTGTCTTAGCTAAAAAAACAATCTGTTCAACATATACTTCAGCGTATTGCCGTCCATTGCTGAACGGAGACCTCCCCCAAAAAGCGCCAACCATCTCAATTTGATTGTCTTATGCAATCCACATTCATCCGCTGCCAGTAATTTTTCTTAAGTCCTTACGTTTGCCTTGTTGCCTACGCAGTATCCACTCTAACATACGTCGGCACAGCGACTATCAGTCCACCTGACGACATGGTCGGCCTACTTCCACTTCAGCGTGCTGATTCTCTGTGCAACATCGGTTACTGTAGTTCTCTTTCAGCTTCTTGAGATATATGTATGTACTAGTAATGTCAAGATTTTACAAAGTTAGACCCATGAGGTGAATTTGTACGTAGCGTAAGTAAAAATATACGTAGTCAATGCAATGTATCTTTTTTACTATATACAATCACAACAAAAGATTATTCAAGGGCTATTAAAGTAAATCCACATGAATAATTATTCTTTAATATCTAGAACACAAAAGGAACGTAAAATAAAGGTTGTAGTAAAATGAAAATAAAAATAAAATGTATATTATCTAAAGGAAGTAATGCAGAAATTGCCAACATACCTACATTTTATTTTATTGTGTCTACTTTAACACTGAATAGAGAAAATGTAGAAAATATTAACGTTTCCACATTCAATGTTTTACTGTTTTGTTTTATATTTTTAAACGGTTCTTCTCATAACCAATGTGATCGTTGTCTTCATAAAACAATTTTTGTAGGATATCCTATGTTAGTTTAACGAGTCTTACATCTAAAAATACTTATATTGTGGACATTGTCCATCGTTAACATTACTATTATTTACGTTATATTGTGTCGTGTAAGCTTACCAAATATAACAAACTTTCTGTGTGTTATAAAAAGATTTCTCATATCCAAATTGCACTTGAATTATTATTAAACCTAAATGCTGTTCTCAGAATAATGTACTCTTATTTCTTAGTTTGGAATAAACATATAAAGAATGTCGTACCGCATATTTCGTATTTACTCGTAACTAGTTTCAATATCTCAGAATGTCTCAATATGTTAAGAATGATCTCTAGGTAGTAGAGCCACGCTGATTTCAGCACGAGTGAGCCGGCTCGACCGAGACAGTACTACCCTCCCACAGAAGACCAACCTAAAGCACCAGCATCCGTGTTGTCGTGTTTCGTTGGTGAGTGTGAGACCGGAAGCCCTTCGATGCAGGGGTGATAGTTATCGTGGTAACTGTGTAAACCTTACACCGTCACAATGACTGTCATGCCTTTTACGTCCCCAAGCTAGGTGTGTGAAAAAGCATTTCACAAGGCCGGCTTAGTGTGGGTCACCATACTGCGTTGTCAGCATTTGCAATAAGTATAGCGACCACAACTTTTGTATTCTATTCATGCTTTCCATCAGGCAGAGTAGAGTTACTTTGGCAGGCTCTTAAGATAGAAAAAGAAACCTATCATAGGTTGACCTGGGCAGGATTCCTTAACTTTATGGTAATGCATTAACCTAGTCGGTTACCACTTAAGACCTCTCATCTATAAATAGCTACTAGCATTTTCATTTGATTTAACTTCTACATCTATTTTCAAAATAGATCTTAACTCAACGGATCTTGTATACTCGTATTTTAAGTTCAATTTTACATTTATTTAATATTGAAATAAGGGTTGTCCAAAAGTTTATTTATCTCTTATTTTTACTATATTTTTAAATAGTCTCTTTGATGTAAACCATTTGACTAAAATAGAGTTTGAAAGTAAAGCAGACGAATGTTTAAATTGGATAGCCAGACAGGTGACATATTGTAATAATGGATAAAAGGGTCATGTCATTACGGGTAGGGAATCCTGAAACTTATTGTAGTACTACAGGTTCATGCATTAGAGCCTTTTGACGTGAGTCACTGAAATACATACGGTGCTTGTTTAATTTACGAAAATATTACACAAACACAGCTTAAAATTTCAGAGATAAAGGTTTTCAAGTGTTTCAGTAATCGTTAGTTTAATGATATAGTCTGGTCTGTTCGTCTTTTTCAAAATTACTAACAGATGAGTTCATTATTCCATTGAGCAATGACAGTATTATTATTTGAAATTTACTAGAAGGTAATGCCAAATTTATATACTTGTATATAGGCTTCACACTAAAGTCACTAGTTCTTAAATCTTATTAGATAATAAGATGTTATTATAATAAGACTTCGCCTACGTTATGTTCAGTTTTTTAGATAATTTCTTATCAGCTTGTATCTATACCTATATAATATATAATATTTTGACTGAATTCTATTCTAGTCTGATGAAGGCAAAAAAAAAACTTAAAAAGAATTAAAAATATTAGTGATAGGAAATTTATTACTTGTCTGACTTTATATGGTTTGTCTAGTTAAACCACGTATTTATAATATGCTCCAAAAGATTTTACTAGAAACTATTCATTAAATCTTTGAACTCACCTGATCTTTTCAGAGGAAGATATTAAGAATATCGTTTCAAATTAAAAGTTATTGAAAAATCAAAACCATTGGAAAGGGATCGTGTTCATATTTACATTGGAGCCATAAAAGGCAAACGTCTCGTCGTCTCGTTTCCATTCATACGCGGGCGTGCGTAGCTTTGTCATGAATAATGCAGACCCGTACTGGGACCGAGCCGTGGTCCTTTTAATTTTGTTTTTGGATTTCGGCAGGTAGCAGCCCTGATTTTGAGCTGCCGAAACGTCCTAATTGTGTAGCTGATGAAATTGTACAGGTGCGTCGGGAAACTTGGAGACCGAATGATAATTGAGCCAGATGCTACTGATGTACGGGTAAAATGGTCTACCTTTTTTGTATGGAAATTGTGTAAGTAATATGAAAGAGTTCCTTTTTGAATTTTTATAAACGTATAAACAATACAGTTATTGTAATCGAGACTAAATGTTTAGGTAAAAATATTAATAATAAGTAATCTACCCTTTCTTCAATTTTACTCTTTTTTTACATTTTTGTTTAATTTTTATCGAATACTTAAAGCGCTAGTTTTAATGTTATAATAAATACTGCCAAGCGGGCATCAAACACACCACTGCCTACTCCATCGAGCATATAGGTGTGGGCAGATGTACATCTTCAAATCTTGATTTAAAATTGACTTAAGTTTAACATTATAATATAAACTTAATAACCTCTTTTCTTAGAAGGTAATTGCTAAGTAATTAAAACAGAAAGACACGCTTTGCTTAAGATGCGAAGTGAAAAATTAGCTCAAACTATTATACATAAAACGAAAGAAGCTGCCACTTTGTCTGTAAGACGTTTGTATATCTGTGTCAGAGAGCTTTGTAGTGACGGAAGATGTAGTCTGCAGTTGAGACACAAATTATTAAATTCAGTTCAAGTTCCATGTGAAATATATAAATCATGCAATTTGTAGACATTATAAATTTTATATGATAAACTTAATTTGCATATATAATGTGTCTATTAAAATGATGTATTAGAAGTATTTAAGAATATTTATCATTTATGACTGCACGGTTGGCCTCGTGGTTTAAGCGGTCGCTACACCGCTCTCTACTGCGCTGAGTGTTGTGGGTTCAAATCCCACATGGGACAACGCTTTGTGTAATCCATAAATTGTTGTTCTGAGTCTGGGTGTTCTTTGTGTCCGTTTCTTGTATGTTTGTAAAGTTCTCCGCGACACAGGATTTATTACTAGAGGGGGCGTTGCCTTTTAAAAAAAAAAATCGGTTACAATAACAGCACTGACTCTGCCCAGTGCCCTGGTTGCGATCAGATTATTGTCTGTCAGAAGTGTCAAATTATAATTAATATTATATGGGTTACTAATTTAAGATGTGATGACGTGTTGAAAAACTCCATCTACAAAATCAATCGGGCAACTTTTGTGGACTTGTACACACAAGTCCATTTTATAATGTCAGTTTAGAATCAAACCTAGGAAAGCAAAAGTACAATTTTTCTTTATAGTTAGTATAAAATACAATATAAATAATATGTCTACTTCTAATAGACGTAAAAAAGGCCACGACAACGACAGTCAATATGATCGAACGTCAAAAGGTAAGCCAAAGGGTAACGTCTGATGCTAATCAGAATACGACGGAGTGGCCCAAGTCAAAGGACTTCGGAACAGTATACTACTACTTTACACGAATATGATACTGGTTGATACTATGATACGAATTAGAAGTTATCTGAACGGTTTTCGAACTCAAAGTAACCCAATGTTGTATTTACACAAAATATTTTATTTGGGGCTATTTTTACAAACCAAATTGCACTAAGGGATAATGTCAGGCATATATGGGACTGCTGTACCTCCTTATCTCATGGTAGAGATTATTAATGTATTCATTTGGCTGATAATATCATAACAATGAGGCAGTCCTCCTTGATACGGCCCGCATTGTGAGGAAGTTCCTGTCTTTGGAGCCCTAACCACCGGCGTCTTGGTCCCTGTACCCGATGTCGGTGGTCTACTATATTTTATATTTTTAAATATATATTTTTTATTTTTTTATATATTTAAAAATGTAATGAATATGTATATATATAATGAAATAAAGAGTATAACAATAAATATTTCAGACATTTATGTAACACACAACGCCATCTAGTTTCAAACTAAGCAGAACTTGTACTATGATAACTAGACTGACTGATAGAATACTTATATTTTTTTTTGTAAATACACATATATTATGCATAGAAAACACTCAAACTCTGAAACAAATATTTACAGATCCTACAAACATTTAGTCTGACCTGGGCATTGAACCCGAGACCTCGAGCTCAGCAGTCGCTTTCGCTACCACTACGCCATCGAGGCAGTCAAGAATAACAAGTATGCTATTTAAATGCCCAGTTTTTAGAACTTTTTTCAAAGTTATTTCACTTAGTAGTTTACTATATAATACACAGACTGTACCAAATTCGACAGACATGACAGCTGGCTGTCATAGCTCATACAAATGAGTTGTCATTGTTGCCAATAAGATGACGTAGTACTATATTTTTAAAATCAAAATCGTTTGTTTACGGTTTTCTTTATGCATTAAATAAATGTTACTCTGCTGCTACACACACTAGTAAGCTCATTTATAACTATCGATTTAAATGTTCTATCGATTTTAATGTAATTTATACTTTACTTTAAATATAAAAATATTTTCGATTATCTGGAACAACACCATCTACTTTTCATCTTAGTAGATTTTAAGTACAGCAATTTTAGAAAACATAGGAATGCGTTTTGTTGTTGCAGCGGTAATAGTTTTTTGAGAATAATTAAAATTATTTTAGTAAAGTACTAAAAATATGACACAAAAATAGTTATGATGATTTACTTTAAAAGCTATATAAACCTCATAAATGTCAATTTTATATTATAAGGCTAACGGTACAGGATCTGTCATTCTCTTTTAAATGGTAATTAATAGATATACAAAATGATTTTTCTAATTCTAGATTTCGCCTACATTTTTCATCTAGAAACATAAAATTTGTTATGGAGCGTAGTCATTCAAAGTTTAAAAAAAATATGTTGTAACTTAGAAATTCGGCCAAGGTGTTGCGATTTTGCGAGCCCATTGAACCGTGTACCAATTATTCGAATTCAGAGGAGTAAAACTATGTATGTGAATATTTTCAATGAAAAAGAAAACAGGGTCAAATTTAGCATCAAATTAATAGCAGTTCAGTGTAACTCCTTTAAATAATTTAATATAAACTTGATTAATAGTTTCAGTACAAGTTTCTCTTTTACCACCTTCACTTGGACCAATATTGCCGAACATTGAGAGTCCCGTAGTCACTCCGAGAACCCATCATATAGTGTTCGCAGGCCCGCCGAATCCCGAGAGCCTTATTGTCAGAGCAAATTTAACGGAAAGTGTCCACAATTTTGTATACACGCGTATCATAAAGATTTACGGAGAAGATGGAGGAAAATACTTTTAGAATACAGACAAGTAATTATTTTTAAAGTTATAGCATTTTTATGTTTTTTTTATAAAAATTTAGATTAATATCAGAAAAAATAATAATTTGAGTTAAATATATCACAACTGTTTTCAATAAAATTAGGATATGCGGTCACATCTTGGGGCGATGGGACTAACGGGAGGATCCTCCGACTGGATGAGGTGATCATGCCTGGCGGGCTGCGACCTAACGCGTGGTGTTGGAATGTTGCGTATATGACAGATAGCGCTGTAATAAGTATTTTTGTTTGTGCTGTATTTGGAAGTCGCTACATCACTCCCCTCCAAGACCGGAGGTCAATTTACTGAGTCAGACGTATATGCTCTATTGTGAAGCTCAGTTGTCAGGAGTGAGCAGTTACAGTGAGTTACGGAATTGAATGCTGCAAGGCCCAGTGAGTCGAGGCTGAAGTCTGCTGATCCCAGTGAGTCAGGATTGCATTAAAACTTGTACGAAGGTTATCATTAAAAGATTTTCATTTCAAACTACTATGAATCTACATAAAAGTTGGCACCTGTCAGAAGTTACATTTGAAAAGCCAAATACATACATGAAATACGAACTTCATCATACCTACAAAGAAATGTGTGTGGAATTCGGAAATAACGCTTGCAGTGTAAGCCTGGGCTTTGTTACGCAAAACTAGAGATGTCCTATACAGTAGTTTGTTTTACCTCCACGTTCCTTTGTGCGGAGTGCGATATTACCGCAAAGCTACCGGCACCAATTTCCTATACTCTTTGTTATTCATAAATGTGTATTTTGCTCCTAGTCATACAGTCGACCGATTGGGTGATGCAGGAAAAAGATAAGGTAGATGCACTTATGAGTAATACAAATATATACAGTAATACACACACACACGCACACATATAATATATATACACTGCATATATAAACTTATATACTAGATATAATACATAATACATATAAACACACAGAAACTGCCTCTTTGGGCTACTTGTTAACGTAACCAACTGGCGATGAAGAGATCTCGGATTCGATGCCCGGGTCGGGCTAAAAAGTGTCGGTCCTGTGTCTGATCTCCCTCCACTTGTGTCAGATAACCCTCGCATCGGAGAGTGTACCTAAGACTATACACACACTTGTGCGTTATACTATCTTGGCTAATTTCCATTGTGGCTGCCGTGGCCGATATCGTTTGGGAGTACATCAGCACATAAACACATTACAATAAAATGAGGATCTAAGAGGTCAAGCCAAGCCGAAATCACTCAGTAAAGCTGCGTCTCTTACATTTTACAGGAGTGATGAATTTTAGCCATCGCTGCTTCGAGAGGGAGCACATTACACAAGAGGATAGATTATACAACGAACAAAGAACCGACAAACCTAGTGGTGTGAGAAGGACAGAGATTTAGCTCAGAGGAAGGAAGCTCTAGTTATGTTGGTAGTTTCCTAGAAATATAAAAACATTAAATAATTATAATCAAATTATTCTTGCAGTTTGAACTGATACGTGATAGCTGAAATACAGGCTTTTATCTGTAAAAATATAGAGAATACTTTATTTATGGTATTTATATATCGTGGCAAATGAGTAGATGGATCACCCGGTAGTAGCTATCGAAAATATTCGTAGCTGGCTATGAATACTAGCGATTCAAGCGACACAAGTATTTTGTCACCTGAGAATTATTGGAGGAATTTCTCCGATAATAATTTAAGCCAATCGGTGAAAAGTAACGACGTAATGCTCAAGATCAAATTTCAGTGAAACCATGATATCACAGAAGAAGGCAGAATTCAGAAATAATGTTCAAGCTCTTATACTGAAGAAAATTTAAGTCTTTAATTATTCGCACAACTATCTACCATTTAAATATAAAGTAATATGTAAACATGTGTGTCAGTATGTGCTTGTATATGTGGCTGTGAGTGTATGCATGTATTTGTATGTATGCCTGTGTGTGTGTATATGTATGTGATTGCCACTGGCCTACGATTGTTTAATAAATGGTTGTTCTTTTTTTTTTTGTTTTTGGTATTTTATTAATTTTCCTTTTCCCTCACCACATAGGCCATTTGTGACCACTGTTTGTGTACACATATTTTTTTTTTGTAATAAGCATGTTGTAGTCTTCCATAATTGAGGAAGCACAAGACACGAAATCTCAATGGTATTTTATCTGATACAAAAATCGCATTTGAAATGTATTCCTTGTCGGAGCTCCATAATAAATAAATAAAATAAATAAATAAAATAAAATCACTCCAGTCGACCAGATCCACATAATATATCGAAGTATAGCTGTCTCATTGCAAAAATAAACAAAAACAGCTCCCTGCTTATTATATATGTGGAAGAACGGGTGCCATGTTCCTCTGACACGCGGAGGATCCTTCGATCGGGCGAGGTGATCATGTTTGCACGGTATGTGGAAGTCGCCACACACACACAGTTATACATATTCATAATAGTTACTGTCAGGTGCTTTGCCAATAAAATATAATGGTAAAAAACATAAAATCAAAGTACGTTACTGTTGGTTTTTAAACTTTATAATAGCAGTATTATAGCACAAGCATAGCTACCGACGCAGTCGCCTGTTGAGTTAGCAGTTTTGCAATTTGAATCAACTCACTTATTAAGTCGGCGTCATGAATACCGGATTAAACTGGCAACGAGCTACGTTAATTAATTGAGATATAAAATAAACATCCCCCTCCTTCTCAAAACCCACTTTTTGAGTTTAAGTATAAAAGACTTGGAGTAAAACGTGTCACTTGACAATGTCTCGAGAACTGTTTTGTTATTTCAAGAGTTAATGAATAATGAACGTCTATTTGTTTCAACTTTTCTGCCACCCTCTGTATTGTGACAAAAGGCTTAAAAGCTTCTTAAAATATTTTCTCACGCGAACGACTTATAAACTATATTACAAAATATTTACTACCATCAAAATAACTTGTTAAGATTGTTTCAAAGCTTATCTAAATTATAATCAAGAACTTCTCATTTTCTTTAGTATTTCAAAATAATTACATATTCTGTTAGACTTATTTTAACATCTTTTTTATTATTTATTTTAATAAAATAAAATCCCAGGTACGCTCTTCAGATGTAGGTGTCATGAGCAGCGTCACACACTTACCTAAAGATATTTCTACTCGCTTAATCCCTGTACTATAAAACTTGATTTCAAACGTTTCGATTGTTAGCGTAGTAAATATGCCATGTAATACAAATCCTGAACAAAATATCACACTAGCCTATTTTTCCAAGGTTGGCTTTATCACTCCTTCAATAAAAAATTTGTTCATTATAAATAAAAATTTTGTAATTTTAATCACAACGATATAAATTTTTATCCGCAGAAATACTATCTAAACATAAGTGTTTTAAATATTGGTCTTCACGTTTCCATGGCAACCATAATAATTATCGCAAAAGTTGTCGGATTTTGTACGGACATCGTCCCCGCCCTCCAATAGACATGCAATGCATATCAGTGTGTCTCGTTCCTGTTCTTTTTGTAAAAGACAAAACGACTGACTTAATTGTAAAATAAAAAATAAAGCAAAAAAAATATTAAAATCTGTTAGCATTTTTATTACACACAGTGTTCTAATATATTACAATATAATCAAGCATTTATCCTGGATTATTAATGGATTCTGGAGCAGGTTAGTAGTTCAGTATTCATATCGGTATCAGTATTTCTTTCGACAGGACAATTTCCTTGATGTAATCCTTTTTTGTATATTTGCTGGTAAATTTGATATACAACTATGGTGTTATTGCAAAATATTGTGGTTTCCAAAAGACTGATCTCCCACGCTCGAGATATCAAGATGGATACGAATCGAGCGTTCTTGAGTACCTGATTATTGTAACTTATTGTAATCACTCTTAAATAATATAAAATAAAAATAGGAAGTATCTTGTAATGTTTTACGAGAAACTTTGAGCAATATATCTTGTAAGACGTATTATTTCTGCCTTAGTATAGAACACAGACACGTAATTACCCTTTTTCCATTATTTGTTGTACAAAAATGATCTTTCTTAACTTGCCAATATCGCAAAGATATTCTAATAGTCCGATAAACAAGCAAGAGTCGGTGAGTCGTAAGCAAGTAAGGAAAATGGCTTCTGCGCAAACTCCACCTCGTTTCATCAAGAACAAAGCTGTTTTTGATATCTTCGTAAACATCACTATAATCGTCAATTTTAATCATACTAGGCATTTTCTTTCTAGTTTATATTGTACACAATTTAGAAAATATAAAAGTACATTTTTATGAACCTAAGTCTCATAATTTATGTTGCCAGAGTAAAAAAATCTCTGTACCACTAGGCGCTTCGAACTGTCGTGTTTCAAGTCCGTTGGTGGCTGGGTACGTTTTTACGCAATGTCCTTTATTAATTTCCGAGTTAGCTGAAAATAAATTGTAAATTGATAAACGAAAGGACTGATAGTATCTTCTTTATGGAAAACCAATTTTCCTGCAAGATCAAATCGAATTTTGGAGTTAATTATACGCTATGTACGTAGGGGCCAAGAAACAACTTACGAACGGAATTATATAAATTTGAATTTTTTTATTTGGATTTTCGTTTTAACACAACAAGTTTTATTTATATTGGTTCCTGTCAGTAATGTATATACATACATAATATAATGTCCATATATTATATGTCCTTATATTATATTATGTATATACTTTATCCTTTAGGTTGTTTTTTTTAACATCATGCTGATAATATGAAAGTAATTTTCTTGTTTTTTGTTTTTAGAATATTTTTTACATATAAAACCAATTAATTTGCTTATTGTTTTTACAAAACGACTTCAATATGATTTTTAAAGCAAAAAATGAGGAAAGTACCTGTTGTAACCGCACAATATACAGATGAACAACAATAGTCTAACGATTTAGATGATAGGGTGAAATGGGGAAAAAAGGACGAGAAGGGACACTTGGCTATTGATTATAAATACAGTCACTTCAAGGTTTTAGATATCATATACTCGAAGAACAATCTTCATGACCCTCAAAGCTCTGAAAGACTTATTTTATTAAACAAATTGTCTCCCAATTTTTATGTTTTATTTAAAAAAAAAAAAATCGTGCAAAATTATAACTATCTAGTAGTCTCTAAGTTAAGCCATGGATACAGGGTCAGTAGAAAACTATAAGGGTTTCTTATTAAAGATACAACCCTAAAATTTGGATATTTTCGAGTCATAGCAAAACCCTTTTACTGTAAGCTACAAAGGGTTCGTATTTACATCAACAGCTCAATAAGCTCTGCTTTACCAGAAAATCTAAATCTCATTACTTAAGTGATTAAGGTTGAAATCCTAATGAGTAGTAGTTATTATGTAAAGGGTCTACCTTAGTAAGTAATCACGTAATGGTGCTTGTAATGGGAAAGATAAGGTGAACGTGGTCGATGAGCCGATAGTAGAGCCCAGTTCAGTTGTCTGAACGGAACAACATGAATATCTTTGAGAATTAAATAAGATATTTGTGGTTGGGGTATTGCTAGCTTTTATGTACAATTTGACTAGTGTTATTGTAGGTTTTTGTTCAGGTGGACCTTCTAATAGTAGTTTATTTATTTCTCAGTACAACTTTGGGAGAGCCATGTTTCGGTTCGTAAGTATGGGCCAGATTGCACCGGAATGATATAACGGTCTTATAGAGAATCAGTACTAAGCAATTCAATTGTAACTTTAGTTAGTAAGTGTAGTTATCGGTACCCAATTTTAATACCCTGATTTACTTAATAGACCTTGTATTTTGTTCTTATATCTATCTTTATATAGTAACTACACATTATAAAATTAACTGTTTAGTTAACAAATATTGTGCAAAAGAATTGGAAACTAAAAAGAGACTTAAGTAAACATGTTGTACACGTCTTATAGTTGCAATTTTTTCCCTTCCCTCCCACTATGATCTCGGGTCCTTTAAGCGGGGCGTGAAAAAGCATTTCACTAGGCCGCCACAGCGTGGGTCGCCGTACTACTGTCTTCATTCGTAGTGAGCATGGCAACCACCGTACTTGGATTCTATTCAGGCTTCTCATCAAGCAGAATAGAGTCACGAAAAAAAATTATGTCTAACGAATCCTTCTTTCTAAGAAGAGGTCCATCTCCAAAATTGAACTGTTAAATACTGTTGATGAATTAACCAAGTTCAGTAAAATCTATCTTAAAGTTATAAAATGTACTTTAAAAACAAATATATTATCTTGACAAAAAATAAATCACTAAAAATGTAAGTACACCAACGTTATTAATCACTAGAATTGTATAAATGTGAAGGGTCTAGACTCATTTTTAAATGGCAACGAATAAACCGTGTATTTTTAACTTTCCTGTATTAATTACAGTCGTTACTTGCGCAAGGGCGTAGGGCAGGTCTGATAACACTCAGGACATTACTCAGCCAGCTCGAGGTTGTACTGAATACTTCAGATTTCTGAGATTTATGGAACTTATACACGATGGCTCAAGTTTACTACAAGAGAAACATAATTATAATCTTCTTTAACGACTGTCTCTTTATCATTTTTGTGTTTTAAACTCTAAAATAAGTGTTTAAATACCCATAATAATTCGAGGCTTACACTATTAATTCTCGTCACTCTTACTTTGCTGCTACACACTGCCATTTCTTTCCACACTGCTAGATGCTGGAAGAGGTTCCATCCTTTCAAATCTTTAACGTTTTGGGAGGTTAACATCTTTGTCTTCATCGCAATTTTTACTCGCGGTTTCGTCCACGAATATATCGGTTATCGCGGTCAAAAATTAGGCCTTCAAAAATGACAACACATTTTCATGCCAAGGGGGTATTTATATATCCGATATTTCGATATCCAATCAAAATTGCAACACTTTGGCAGAAAAAAGTACCGGAGAGATAAAAATAATATTACGTTAATTCATTCGTTTGTGGATAAAGAAACGAGTGTTTCGTACAAAAGTCTCTCAAAAGGACTTTTATTTATTAATAGATGTCATTATTTAATTAACATAATATTATGATAATTAAAAACACTATTATTCAACGTAACGTCCCTTATTATTTGCTCTTTAAAATCCATTAAAATTGTAATTTAAAAAAGTAAAAGGAATTGTATTTTAAAAGCGTACAGAAGTTAAAGGTATCTCAAAACTAATTATTTTTATTGCATACTCACCATTATCTCAGCCAAAAGATATCCACTATTGGACGAATGTCTGTCCCAAGGTTCTCCATAACAGCCAGTCCGGTGTCGCTCACATCCAGCAGCTTCCGCGAACTACCAACGCTGCGTTTCCCGGGACGCGGTCGCCACTCCAGAACTTTATTACATAATTTTATTATACAATGAGCACAAATCGATTTGATTATTGATTTACATTTGTTAAGTGGTAACATTAAATTGATTAAAACAGCTAGATCTATCTGTCACTGTCACATTGTGACATCACAAGTCGACTTCGTTTACATTTGGAAGTTTCGTTGCAGATTTGTTATCCGAGAAACTAATAAACTTTGAAGATTTTTAAGAAGGTTTCTAAATGATGACAAAAAACTCTATTTGTCAAAACAAAAGCCACTTTTTATTTCAAAAATTTTCCTTTCAAAGCAATTCGTTAACCATTCCATTCTTTAAATTGCATATTATCACTTCGCCTTCATATGTGTGCACCCGAGCGAAGTGTCTATAGAAGGTGAGCGTTCCCCTTTAATTAAAATCGTTTTAGTAGTTTAGAGCATTTATAATGTTCAGTAAGTTTATATTCAATTCGATAGAGTATATTGTTTAATTTGAAAGTGCGGGGTTAATTTCTATAGTATGAAACTGTTAGGTTTAATACGTCACCATATGTAGCTAAGCATATTATTTTCAACGGAAATATATTTTATAAAACTATGCACAGTTTAAAAGTTACACAAAAAATGTGATCACAAAAGTCCCGAAACCTGTGCAGGCCACTGATTTGCGGTGACAGTACCTGTTAGGATCGGTGCACACGAATACAATGTTGGTAATAGCCTGCGGTGGACAGCTCGGTGTTTGTTCGTGACCAGTGACGTCATCGGTTGTGAATCTCGACAAATAGGTCAAAGATTATTCGTAGTCTAGCAGAAGGTATTAATTATTAGATTTAGATTGGTTCTGTGCAAGTAAGTCGAATATTTCGTTGACTTGTCTCTAATGCATTTGCGGGCAATGCAGGTTCGGTTGTTGTAGAGTCTTTGGGGAGGCTTAGGTCCAGCATTGGATGTCTTTCGGCTGAGATGATAATGACGATGATGATGCATTTAGTATTATTTTTGTCTTTAACTTTTTTTAAATGTATATAATACCACTAATGTAGATCTTAGACGATTTTTCTCCGGAAGATTTGACTCCGAATGGGGTTTAAATCCAGATCTATTTGATTGCAAGTCCGGTAACTTAGCTATTATGCCACATTCATACTTGAACATGCGTGACAAATATACTTATGTCTTGTGATTTCTATGCGCAAAAGAATTTAACTTTTAGACATGTAATACGTCCGTAGATACAATAAAATTTTTATTTACTATATTATTAATACAGTACTAACGACCCGCTCCGGCTTCACATGGGTACAATCAGAGTTGGTCAATCTGCCCATGCATTTAATTACACTGATATTTTCTAAGATAATTATTTTATTGTTATTCTGTAAAAGGTAATTTTAGTCTACATTAAGTACACAACTACGTTCCTCTAATCAAATCTTAATTAAAAATAATTGTATAAAAATTAATAGCGTATTGATCAAAATTACTTTGAAAGTACAACCCACAAACGAATTACGTCTTTAAATATGTAAATCTTTATAAATGTTTACTGTCGGTCATCGTCGGATATTTCTTAAGATTTACAGTACCGTAATACATTATTAAAGTTTTCTCAGCATTAGCAAAAAAAGCGTTTAAAACACGTCTTGTCCCGTACAAGGTGGTGAATGTTGTCATATATCTACAGATGACTCTTTATCCTTCAGATTTACTCACCGATGGTTAAAATAATTATCCACAAACGGTGTGCATGGTACCAGATACGGTTAGTAGTTTGTTTGATGGTCGATGTACAAACAGTTATGGAGTAAAACGGTTTATGGCCCACGTAAACACACCTGCTGATAATAATAGTTCTAACTCTTCATATCAGTATCTGTGTATGTATTGCAGCTACCTATCTATATAATCAATCCTGAAAGTACTCAAAGTTCTATGATTTAGCTTATATAAATGTACCTCAGAATCTGAAATAAGTTGTTTTTAATCACACTAATATTATATAGGCGAAGGGCCGTACCTTGAAGAGCACGTAAAACTATTGGTTCCGCTCTTGATCTCTACCTAGTCGTGTCAGATAACCGTCCCATCGGATTGTGAGAGTGAGGGAACAGAGAGTGCACCTGCGTGTGCGCACTTACTTAGTGGCTTGTCTTCTTTGAGACTGTCCGTCGTAGTCGGCATCAGCTAGGAGTACATCACCATCATAAAGGTAAAAGGTTGTGGGTGTGTTTTTTTGCTTGTTACTTTTTCACGGTTAAATGACTAGACCAATTTTGATAAAGTTTAGTATGTAAATATCTTAAATCCTGAATTAAGAGATCGTACTTTTAATTTAAAAAAATGTAATGATCCAAGGCAGCTATCGAAATGTTACTTAGATGAATGTGATGAAATTGTTTTTGGAATATTATTAAAATATACATTAAGAAAGCAATAACTATGTGAATGTAAGAAAATACCAAATATTTCTACAAATTCAATATTTTCTGAAATTTTCGCTCTTTGTGTTACCGTACGTGATGTCATTTCCGTACAGGTTCGACGAACTGTACTCGGAGTTTCTTATAGTATATTGGCGAATACATCCCTTCTAATGTAAGAGAATCATTTCGAGTACTTAGAGTAGACGGTGAAATTAAATTCACAAATTATTTAATAATGTTAAAATGCATGCAAAGTTTCCGCACTGCTAAAGTAATATTTCAATTAAAATTAGTTATGCAGTTTTGGTGTGAGTTATCAAAAAGGATTATCATACCGCTTTGATTAAATATGAACGTCTGCGTATGACGCTCATATTTTCACAATAACATCTAGAAAATGAATGTTACTTCATTCAAAATCTGCGTCACTTACCAAAGCGATCTCTTATAAGTAGCGATGAAGTAATATTTAATACATAAAGTCACCATTTTGTTCATTCTGAAATTACGTTATATAAATTGTGGCGACTTTCACATTATAGCACAAGCAAAAATAAACAACAGCGCCATCTAGCGAAGATACATCGAACTACGAAGTATGTACGAAACATATGAATATAACGAACTACAAAGCAACTACTAATTCTGTATCGTGAAATAGAGATTCGCGTGGCAATTAGCATATATACAACATCCCCACATCAACCGTTAACCGCCAGGCATGATCACCTCGCCTGGTCGGAGGATCCTCGCTTTGTGTCGGAGGGACATGATACCTCGTCCCTCAACATAAATAATTCAGTAGAGTTTATTACGAGATATTTTATTAAAAATGTGTGTAATTATAATATATTATTTCGGAGAGCTGACACACAACGCCATTTAGACCTAAACTAAACAGAGTTTATATTATGAGCACTGGACAACTGAACTAAATATACTTTTCTTTGTAAATATGTACATATAGAATGCACCCAAACTCCGAAAGGGCTCCGAACAAATATTTGCAGATAATACAAACATTTGCTTCGACCCAGAAATCGAACCCGAGACCTCAAGTACAACAATCTCATCCACTAACACTGTATCACTGAGGCACTCAAATTTAATTTATATCATTTAGAGTAAATCACTTTAACCGTAGAAATAGCTTTAGTCTTACGGTGGATTTTCATTAGCTATCATCTGCTGTTTGTAGGCATCTCCTAATATGCAGTATGGTATTTTATATACTACTACCAATACTTTGACACATTTCGCTTCGACACATAATGGGCGAATTGCAGGGAAATGAGACACAAAACTGGCGATGAAATTTTTAAATATTGAAAGCATTCGCAAACCAGATTAACATTGTTTTAATATTAGCATATGTAAATAGTACATTTATTTGTATAGATAATTATACTATTTTAACTTTAAACACGTAAAGTGTTGGAACTACAGTTTTTACATAGATAATATTCCGAGTCGCAATTGTCAAACGGAATGTGCCTAGCATCTATCTCTCTGACAGGAGCAATTTCCTCTCAAACGATTTGATGTACACCATTTGTATTCATACTATTGTAGTTTTAGTCTAAGAATGGATGTGGAATGACAAGATGAAATTTTGACAATAATTATTACTTCTCAGGTTCTATTACAAGATGACCTTCAACTTGAAATATGCTTTTACGAAACATGTGTAACACTATGTAATAAAACTTTCCTAACAGCTTAAAAGTACTTCTATAATCGCTGAAATTTTAAAAGAGCTCAGGTGGTTTCATCTTTATAAATATAGAATTACCGACTATTCAACAACGTTCGTCTACTTCATAATAATCTAAAACGAAATTCTGAAATTTCTAGTTAATATTCAAGAGTTCGGCAACCCGTATTACTGAAGTGTTTAGGTGCATTTACATGAGATCCTTCTCTATGGATGTTGGCCTCAACCAGTTCTAAATTAATATGCGCTAATTCTCGCTGAGAAAAAAGCGTGCTCGAGGTATTAAAACACAGGTGAGGTTTTGCAGTCTCAGTTGATTCTGGATTCTTATTCAAATCATGGTAAAGTGGCAAAATTATTTTTTGAATAGGGTGACATTAGTTTTATACATTTCTCCTTTTAAAATACTCTTAAATATCTTGAAGTGTCTCTAAAGTGACTGATTGACAATTATAATTTATGAAATGTAAGCGTTAATTATGTCTTTCAGTAGTAGTAGAGATTGAGAGAGGTATATGTGTGAGTTCGACTGCAGCGAGGACTCGGCTCAGCACATGCTAGCGGTTTGTTCCGCCTGGGCGGCGCAGCGTGGGGTCCTCACTGCAGTTATTGGAGGAGATCTCTCGCTGCCGGCCGTTATTCGCTCCATGGCCGGTAGCGACAGTTGTTTTACCGCGGTCGCAACCTTCTGCGAAGACGTAATTTCGCGGAAGGAGGCGGCGGAGAAGGCCCGGGAGGACGATATCCACTCGGACCCAATTCGCCGCCAGCGACCCGGGCGGCGGAGGCGCGCATACCAGCGCCTCATGCCGCCTTGAGTGTGGCCACGGGTGGACGGGAGGGGTTTTCCTCTCCATCCACTACAATGGCCAGCCGCGTGGAGGCGACGTACGCGTGTGCCGTACGTCGCCTAAAATAGAGAGTTTATCCGCAGATGGTGCCCGAGGTAGCGGGCAGGCGCTAGGAGGGATCTGAATGTCGTAATAGCAGCGGTTCCCGGATCCCTCCTATCTCAGGCGCAGAGTGGCACACCGTGTGGTTTGTATATACAACATAACATATACAACTATAATTGTCAATCAGTCACATTAGAGACACTTCAAGATATTTAAGAGTATTTTCTTAAAAGGAGAAATGTATAAAACTAATGTCACGCTATATACACGATAGAGTTTATATGTAATAGAATGTATTCTCTGTAATGTATATATTTATGACTTCATGAACTATTACAATGCTATCACTATCTCTATCACTTTTATTTTCTCATTTTGCCCTCCACGTTTCTAATTTGTATTTTCGTATTTCAATAAGGTTGACTGTTGAATAAATGAGTTAATGAGAAGCGCATAGTAACACAGATACAGCTTAATGGGATAAATTGGGCAGGGAAGGTATAATTGGTCAAGCAAATCAGGATTATGTATCGTATAAGTCCCTTTAAATGATTTTGACATAAAATAGTAATATGATTTTGATTTACCGCATATTTATAATTTATTGAGGCAAATAGAATAATTACCGTACCAGATCCGGGTAACACAATTGCGATGTGAGAATGGTGCACTATAAATTGTGTAGCGTTTTAACTTAGTGCCCACTCGTGTTGCGTTCGTTGTTCATAGATGTTATCGCATTACACTGGGCTTATCAATGCTCATTACTATACTGGCGAACATTGTGTGAATTCACTGATACCAGTAGTTAGTAAAAATAGTATTTGCACTTTATCTACCATCTATTTAGATACTTGTTATCGTGTCGGGCGTCTTTGTTTAAGAAATTTTAATTGTGTTTTGGTTCGGATTAAATACTTTTATTATAATTATAAACTTTCCTCTCAATCAATTATTCAAGGAGCTTAATATATTTTTATATCGCCTTTTAATTAAAATAAGGATCAATTTTTACACTACAGAATAATTA
This sequence comes from Hypercompe scribonia, assembly GCA_949316085.1. Classification (NCBI taxonomy): domain Eukaryota; kingdom Metazoa; phylum Arthropoda; class Insecta; order Lepidoptera; family Erebidae; genus Hypercompe; species Hypercompe scribonia. The sequence goes on along the minus strand of OX438984.1, from coordinate 1,289,930 downwards.
AAACATCTTGATACTTTTTTTCCGGTATTCAAACAAACTGTAAGTGTATTTTTGTCGCATTATATTATGCAAAGCAATGTAATTTATTTTAACTTGTCAGAGTTCTATATGCCTTATGGTATGAGCGAAAGTTTGATGTCAATATCATATCTTAACATATTGTTATTCAGATAACAAACTTAAACTAGTTTAAAATGTTTTAACATAAAATCACAGAGTAAGTTATGAACATGTTGTGATCTTCAATAAAATCTCTTTTCTTTAATCAGCCAAAGAGCCAGACAGACAGACTAACTCACTTTACACAATGTATGTGAAGATTGCGATCTCGAAATTTACTGGTAACGAACACGCTAACCTTTTCCAAATAATCTGATCTTATGAACTATACATTTCATTTTTCTTTTAAGAATTTTATTAAATTAAATATTCTGAAAACTAACTCAACTTTTTACTCGTGAAGAACAACTTATAAAGAAATAGGTTCATGCAAAGCTTGGATGAAACTTGCATATCTGTTTACTTTAAGGCTTCAGTAAGATAAAATGTTATAGACAAGATGTTTCTTAAAAATTTTGGATTTGGAATGTTTTTCTGCTAAACTTGGATGCATATAAAATATTTACTAGCATATATCATTTTTAAAATTTGTTTTCAGTACATACATGCTAGAAATTTCGTTCTAAATTTCACAATAACATTCTCGTAAAAGCAATTCATGTTCGCTTTTGAATTACTGTAACACCGGGAGCTACCATTCGTTTCCTTCAAGGAACCCCAGTTAAATTATTTACTCAATACGCTGTTTTTTGTGACATGGATTTATTTATCCATTATAATTAAAAAAAAGGTTAAAGACAGCAAAATTAAGTTAATTAAAAACATTTTAGTTTAAATCAATTCCGATCCAAGAATCTTCTTCAGTAGATTAGAGGCTCGTCTCTTATGTCATTATTTAAATGTAAGAAAATTAAGCAAGATATTCCTCGCAGAAAATAACCCACATTCATTTTTTATTGAAAATTGATCTTGGAGTAGAAGCAAAAGATCCTTATAGAAACATCTCAGTCCGGAATTTAATAGCCACCAATAATAACCGGATGAGGTCTAAAAATTATCATAAACCTAACACTGAAGTCGTCCTTAGGGAAAAGATAAACCAGAATAAACTTGACTACACAATGCGAAAAGTTGAACTTTATTTCAAAGACATAGAGCTTATATCGAACGCTGTGAAAAGCTTGCTACTCCAAATGGGACCATCTAAAGAGGAACTTACAAAGTTGAAATTTGAACCTTATTTCTTTGGTGTTAAATTCTCAATAGACGCAGCTACGAATTTTGTATCCTACAGCCTGCGTATATCGATAGGCAGTGAAAGGATCGACGGACTTGCTTTATGTATTATTCATGACCCGAATTATTATTGGTGTTTGTTTAAATTTGATGTACAATATCTTACATGGATTTAAAATTTATTCTAACTTTTTGCTTAACATGACAATAAGCTCCATTAGATCTTTGAACACACCTTATTTCTCAATGTCAATGTCTAAGTATGAGTGTAAAAAGAAAGTTACTGATTGGCTGTGTGAATTAGACTACGATGGTGTTGAAAATATAATTAGCACAATAGATGGACGATAGATACGGATTGCCTGTGATTATTTTGCATCACTTATAAACATAAACACACACACATACACACACATACACACAGACACACACACTCACACACTCACACATGCACGGAAACATGCACACGTACACACATTTACCACTAAAGCTTATAAATTATCTCTCTTATTGATTCTTGTATCACTGTACGATAACTGTAGCTACTAGGATACCTCTACTTTATTCGGAGATGAGGACTGGAGATCTGTCACACAGGTTTCGAACCTAGCTCAGACTCCAGCTCTCAACAAGGTTCTGTTAACGTTGTATTTATGCATATCAGAATTTCATTGTACCTTTTTGAGAGAAATAAATCATATTTATTATTATTATTTATTATTTGTGTGAAAATTAAAAACTTTATATAAAGTACATAAATATTATAAGTTCACTAAATCGAGGTGTTCCTTGTGATTGATGATATGAATTAACCTAGGCCAGCAGTATCATAGTCTTATTAATTGAATGTATATTATAAAAGACTCGAACAAAAAAGCCAGATTTAGTTACAGCTTATGTAACAACAAGGAGAGGCATAAGTCCAGCAGTGGACCATTATAGACTATTGATGATGATGATGATGATGATGAATCATAGCTGAATAGAAAGGTCATATACGTCTTTTTGCAACCCAAAAATACATACAAACAACCGATTTATACGCATGCTTAAAACTGATGATAATCTATCTATTTCTATTCTTAACACATTTTTTGCTTAAAATTGAATTTCGTTTATAAATTTTTGTATAGAAAGCTTACTCAGGATTCTTAAAATTGCCGCCGTTGCCGTCCCATCCAAAAACTCTTGAACAAAGCTCAGAATATTCGATGTAACATTTCATTTCCTATTACATTTCACACCTTGTTTACTGATACACTTTTACTAAAGTTACAAAACAGCAATGGAATCAGAAATGTGCAGAGTTTATTCATTGGTGTCTTGGTAAAGGTTGCTTTGATCAGATTGACGGGCATTTATTTTATTTATCACTAGCTCAGCGAACGTCAGTGCCCGCTCTGCGACTTTATTGCGCCTCCCCGCGAGCAAAGTGAATTTTGATGTGGGCCTTTATGTATTTCAATGAAACGTTTACAGTTTTTTGTTTCTCTCTTGTTTTGGTCTTGTTTTTTCTTTATCCTGTTAATTTGAAGGAAGGTATATTTGTGTATAGTTATGTTGTGTATAGCCCGTAAAATGTTCGATAAGGGAAGTGTAGGAAAAGAGCTGAAATAATATAAAACAGTAATTGTAAAAATAGCCTGTATGTTGAAGTAGCATTGAAAGCTCTGGGCTTGATACGTACACGCACAATATTTTAGACTTTTTTTCTTAAAAAAACAACGTCTGCACTAGATATATTCTGTGTCTCAGAGGACTTTACAAAAATACATGAAACAGGCACAAAAAACACCCAGACTTAGAACAGCTATTAGTGTATCACACAAAGTGTTGTCCCATTTGATTGTCGGACCAACAATTCGATGTAGTGGCGAGCAGTGAAGTGAACCCTCAAACAACTACGCCATTTGTGCAGGATAGGAATATACCATATCCTTTCATCCTGTACATTAACTTATATAAATTTCATTTTTTTCTGTTTACATAATTTGTCGACTTTGATAGAGAAAATAAATTCCATATAATTTAAATGCTTCTGAGAATATCATCAACGAACAAAACACCTATGTCATGTAGCACCTTATGTTCAATCTCAAGATTTAAATTTCAGATGTGTGATGCAAGGAAGTTCTCTGACTCGGTGCCAATCTCAGATCAAGCGATCACTGCCACTAAGCAACGTTGACACAATCCGCTTCACAGCTTGGCGAACACGTAAAGTCATCGATCACGCCAGATGCGAAATCTACACACAGATCGAGTGTTTTTTTTATTGCAAGCTATATCACTTTAAAATGAGGTCTGGCTTTATTGAGATAAAATTAAAGAACTACAGTGGAAGAGATTCCCGGAGGAAAGGAAAAAGTAATATTCATCTAAATTGGGTAGAATGAAAACCCATCTTAAAAAGTACACGTAAATAACAAATTATATTAGATAGATTATATTATTATATAGACACACAACGCCATTTAGTTTAAAACTAAGCAGAGCTTGTACTGTGACTGATAGAATATACTTATATACTTTTTTTTTGTAAATGAAAACATTCAAATTTCGACACAAATATTTGCAAATCATACAAAAATTCGGTTCGCCTAAATTAGAACTGAAGTAGAGCTTAAGATTAGATTTAAAATAGTATAGAAAAGCGTTCACTATGTATTGGGCAATTGGAACCAGGGTCAATCTGTAGTATCTACTAAATACTCAAAAAGCTTTACAAATGAAAACGATAGGGTACTAAGGCAACGTATAATAGAAGCTGATCCCTGGATATGTATTATTACATCTTAATATAACACAGTGTATACACATACACACAACCACACACAATACAGCAATATAACTAATAAAAAACAATTAAAGCTATAGCAGCCAAAATTCTTTTTATGGTATGCATTTTGAAGCAGTGAATGTATGTATATTACAGTAAAACTTGTCTTAAGCATGTATTATCTTTAATAAATGTAATAATGTATTATCTAATATACATATTTTTAAGACCTATGTCAAATTTTAAGAGTCTACCAAAGTGACTCTACTTTGCCTAACTGGAAACATGAATAGAATCCAAGAGTAGTAGTCACCATACTTACTGTAGATAACCTAGCATGGTTCACACTATGGCGACCTAGTGAGATGCTTTTTTATGCGGCATTTGGGGAAGTAAAAGGCATTAGGGTCATCGTGGCAGTGTAAGGCTCACACACTTATGTACCACGATAACTAACACCCCTGCACGCCGGCCTCTGCTCTCGCACGTACAAAAGCCGGCCCGTTCGTGCTGAAATCAGCGTGGCTCTTTGGAACCAACTACCCGATTTACGAGCACATCACTAAAAGGTCAACTGGAAGAGAATGCTCTCTGGTACTAAGACCACTTTTGTACAACATATGCATTACGTTTTCTTGTATAAACAAAGGCAAGAGGAGAGCCAACAAGATGATAGCTAATATTGGACTTTAGTATATATCATTCTGCCTCGATTATATCCAAAAACTTTATTTCAAAAAATATTTGTGGATTCAGTACTTTAAGTAGGTAGCATATTCACTTTACAGGGAAATAATTAACTGTCCTTAAATAAATGATAAAGGTACCGTTGGTAATGTCTGAGTGATATTATTTATGCTTATACTTATGCATTATACAACAGCACAATATAGTACTACAAAGAAAACTAGTGTTTGTATTAAAGTACATCTAATTCCTTAGTGAAAAGGTTCATTATGCCACACACAACAAGCATACTCGTACGTCGAATTTCACAGCCTGACAAAAACATCCAACGTTGTGACTGACGTTTCCCATAGCCGTTCTCGTGGAATTTAATTTCAATATGTTTTTTTCATCGAGCTTATACTATCAGTATTTAGGTCACGTTGGAGAAACAGGAAGGTGATATGGTGGCACCCGAAATTTATTTATATTCGACAGAGCTAAGGACTTTACATGTGGCTTAGCTTAACTATGAGTAAAATATCAGGCTGTATTGAATTTAGAGTAGTAATATTTGTTGTTTGACTGCCTCACTGGTCTAGCGGTTAACGTATCCGTATTGCTGATCTTGGATTGAATTTCCAGGTTGGACCAAAAAGTGTTATTGTTATAGAAATGTTTAATGACAGCCCGGAGTTTGGCATTTGGGGTCTTAACCTGTGTGCGCCTTAGAGAGCACCTAAAACCGTCACTTCTACGCTCAATCTTTCCCCGGTGGTGTCGGATAGCTATTCCATCGGGTTTTAGGAATGAGGGAACAGAGAATGCACCTGAGTTTGTGCACACACTTGTGTACTATAATATCTTCGTAGTTGGATAGCCTCCATTGTGATTGGCCACCAGGGCCGAAACCGACTAGGAGAACATCATCATCAGTATTTGTCTCATCAAAATAATAGAGGATCATTTTCTTCTTGAATTCTGGTTTTTGTTTGCGTAGAGCAAATAAAAACAAAACCACTAACTATGAAATGAACCGTCGGGTTAGGTAAGCGACTATCACCACTCATGGTCACAGTTCAAGATCCGTAGTTGTGTAGCAACTTTTTGAATGAAAGACAGAACCAGAAAGGAGAGGTGTAGATGTACATATATATCTGTTCGGTTATCTCAAACGAAATGAAACCTGGAGAGTGGGGAACTCATACTCAGTCGTTCGTGCGTGGCAGTGCTGTTTTTTATTAGCTGAAATCTTGCTGCTTATATTAGCGTTGTGTCGTCAGTATACCAGTCATATCTTTTTCTTCTCGCATCGTTCGGAATAATGGAAAACTTCTGCGTGTGTCGTGATAGTTACTATGTCGGAATTTGTAACTAGTATATAAAGTGGTTACAGCTGCTAGCATGTTTTTAGCTTGTTGTGCCAGGAAGTTTTGAATTGTTTGAGTGAAGTCGGGATCCAGAAGTCCACTAAAGCTTAATCATCGTGTATCCACCCCTCCTAATAATTACATTCAACCGTCACTCTACTTTTCTATGACAAGGATAATCAGATAAGTGTTTAACTACTGGGAATTTTGCTAGCATGCCATGGACGACAGTAGCTACTAACTACCAGATGACCCGTCTGCTCATTTGCCTCTTCTGCCATAAAAGATATGATATTTCTCAAACAAAAAATTTACAAGTTTATAACATTATTTTCTTTCTCAACCCTGAAACCAAACACGTAATTCAAGATGTCTACCTGCGAATATACCTAAATAAATCCACAACTGTTTGGTATTTCCTGGGTGATATTTTCAGAGACACTATTTTTGCATACAACTAACGAGTGACGTGTAGAAGTGGCGCTCGGGCCGCACGTAACGAACAGACCGGAACGGCCACTGTTTGTTGGAGCCATTGAGCAACGGTAGACCAGGAGCCAAGCGACGAAAAACAAAACTCAAAAAAATCAAAGAATTGAAGTCGATACTTAATTAGTTCTCCATCAAAGGTTGAATAAAATTAAAACTATATTATACATAAGACACAAGAGGTATATGTATAAATTATGTTAGCAAAAGTATTTGAAAACAGATTTGAAGCCTTATATTAAAAGTAATATTTTATTGTTTAATAAAATTAAGTTATTTAAAATAACCCTGAATTATTTGTTTTATGAAAGTGTTTTACAGGTAATGTAAAATGTCTTTAAAAATTTTGACATATTGTGCTCATTTTAATCTAATCATATAAAGGTACTTTAATCAAGTCGGTAGTAAAATTTAATCGACAGAAGTTGGTTAATATTGTGTCCCTTGGGATATGCCTAACAGCCACAAAGGCCATAAAACAAGTGAATTCTATTGAGGTCATTAAACTAGATTTTGTAGAGCTCTAAGTTTGTTTTGATGGTGGTGTGATAGTTTAAATTGTCTTGTTTGATTTCAGTGAGATAATTTAATTTGACCGAAATTGTCGCTAATTTAAATTAATATAATATACAAGTATGTATATAATCTTCTAGGATACATTATCCTGCTACTCTAGAAACAGGAAGATTGTGTCATGGCTGTTTATTTATAAACGTTCAGTTGGTTCCTATACGCTTCGAAAGTTTAAAAAATTTCGCTCCGATTGAGATGATACGATATAAAACCAAACTAAAATATTCATTTTATCTATATATAATATGTATCATGTTAGTTTTATTCTTCATTTCCCACCAGTTCAGTCACAACAATAGACTACAGCGAAGGCTGAAACGGTAATTTTAAATAAGTATAATACATTTTGTTAGAGCTTTGGGGCACTGAGATCTTAATTTATTTAAAAATTAAAAAACAAAATATCTTAAATAAGTAAGCTATAGTACAGATTATGAAATGATATTTAAACATTGATTGGGGCATTGGTGAGCTTCTGAGCTCGATCTTAAGTTTAAGGTGAGTTTGAATAAATATAAGTATCATTTAGAAAATAAAGAAGCCTAGCGTTACAAAAAAATAATAATACATTTAAATTTCATAATTAAATGCCCTGCTCTCGACCTATCTAAGACAAGATATACACGCCGAGGGCACAAAGAATCAATCGGACAGTGGGGAAGCTGTTTTCTTTTTCAATCAGTGGACGTCCTTTGAGAATTGATGCGTACATTTGTGATGCAAGCTACACCAAGAACCACAGTCTAAAAAAATACCCTGAACTTTTTTGCTGACTGCTTATTTTGAGAGTTGTAGTGTAAAATAATATTTATGCTGTGGCCTTGGGTGTCCAGCTCTGTACGAGTAGTAAGTGTAGTTGTTAGAAAATAAATTGAATATTGGAGAGTAGCTCAGATCCCTTCGTATTTCGTTTCCAGATTGAGCGTGGTTTTATTTTAACTTGGCACATCGTAAATGTTCAAGTAAGGTGAAATTATGGGCAGTGGGCAATAAATAGACGCAGGATAATGGAAGGCAGAGAAACATTGATGTGGTTTACGATGTGCCCTGAGTACAGGGTAGAAACAGCCTATTAATGTCCTATTATTGTTGGGGAGACGGATGTATAGAACTTGTGGGCCTGAGTAGGTTACCTTAGACACATTGTTTAAAAAATGTTAAGAAATATACCTCGATAATGACGAATGACCACGAAGCTGCAGCAAGTTGCTCGTGGCTCCTGAGCTCATGCGTTCATGGTCTGAAGTAGTAACTTACTAACAATTGATTCGTCTACTCGATTACTCCTTATATCAAAACAAAAGTATTTATACGGCATGCAGAATTAAGATCGCGTGAATGATAGGTATGATAACATACACACATTGAGATTTGCTTATATAAAAATGACAAAATCCATAGCTAACTATACCTAATCAATTGTGAATCCTTTTTAAGGTAAAATTTATATCTAGCAGTGAACTGTTAGAGCCTGATGATGTAATGAATTGTAGAGTACTTTAGGTAAATAATATATCACTGAATTAAACTGTACTAGGTAGTAGAGCCACGCTGATTTCAGCACGAGCGGGCCGGCTCGACCGGGGCAGTACTACCCTCTCACAGAAGACCAACCTAAAGCGCCAGCATCCGTGTTGTCGTGTTTCGTTGGTGAGTGCGAGACCGGAGGCCCATGGATGCAGGGGTGACAGTTATCGTGGTAACTGTGTAAGCCTTACGCTGTCACGATGACTGTCATGCCTTTTATGTCCCCAAATGGGGTGTGAAAAAGCATCTCACAAGGCCGCCATAGTGTGGGTCACTATACTGCATTGTCTGCATTTGCAATGAATATGGTGACCACAAGTCTTGGATGCTATTCATACTTTCCATCAGGCAGAGTAGAGTCACTTTGACAGGCTCTTACTATATAAAAAAGAAAAACTAAACGTGACTTATACAAGATTAGAATTACGTTTAGAGATTTTCATTGCAAACTTTTGCATTGAACTTTTCTAGATTTTTATTTATGTACTCAAATATTCATACAAATAAGATGAAATATAGGCTTGAACTGGTTTCTGTATATTTGATTATTTAATAAATCAAACAGTATATAACTATAAGAATCGCTTAATATATTGTGAATCTCAAGCGTCTTTGTTAACTTACGGATATTGAAAAAACTGGCATTCTTGGTAAATACGAGTAATACTCGTGTTGTTATGTATGTGCGCTTTTACTGAGTACCAAAATTTTGGGGAGTAACATATTTTTTTCAGAATGTTAAATTAGTTTACCATTTCAACAAAATAATAGAACCTGAAAGCGTTTTCAGGAAAGTGACGTCCGTGTATTGTTACAGAAATATCGAGATCAATAAAACCGTAAATTCTAAATTGATATGTTAATAAATGATTATTGTTGTATTAAAAAGAAGTAATTAAATTACTTTTAATACTTTGTATGACTACGAATATTTGTGATTTTTAAATAATTGAACATAATACGACTGAAGGATTTGAATTTGTTAGAAAATAACAAAGGATACTTTATTGTGGTGGTAATTCAATCGTAAGACAATTTATAAATAAATATTTGGCGTTTTATCATCACTTTCATCATTATCATCGTTGTCTTGTCATTCCAAAGGATTCGTATAGTTTCCTTTAAAGTTAACATCAGACCTGATGCCAACTCTTCTTACCAATATAATCGGCTTCGTCGGAAAACAAAACTAAAAACTTAGTTTTATACTCATATCTATCAACTTTATGATTGAAAAATTGTGAAGCCAGGACAATGGACCAAAAATTTTAGGCTTTCAATCAAGCAATTTAAATGGCATTAATAATAATTCAAATATTTGAGCCAGCTATAATTTATGAAGCAAATGACAGTGAAATAATGTTCCATTTACCAATGACGCATCAACCTTTATCTAAATCAGAAAACGTGTTTGGCATTAATATCAAACGGAATATCCAATAAAGTTTAAGTTACTATATTATGAAAAGGTCAAATCTAAAAAAAATAAAAAAATAAGAGTATGAAAAAATTATTTATAGGTAGTGTGAAAAAGGAAGCGGTGTCTCAATCAAATTACTTTAAGGACTCGAAGGATTATACCTTACAAAATAAGTATACTAAATTTTACACTTAATATACAAGGTCACATTCTAACCCTCTAAATGTTATTAATTTTATGTAGGTCCTACCTACAAGGCCATGCATAAAACTAGTACCAAAGGGTACAAGTTTCACCGTCAATAAAACAAAATACATAGCTTAGACGTTGCTTAAACTTAACTTTAAGTACCGCCCTACGAGACACGCGTTATTTGAGGCCCGTAATAGTGCGTAGGTCGTAAACGGAGGCTAAGGCCCGCTCAGTGCTGTACCATATTCGCCTTAATGACCCACATTTATCCAACTAATGGCCAGGTACATGATCAGTAGTGGAAAAGCGAACTGTTGTTGTGGGATGTCGTGTCATATGTAATCTTGAGACAAACATTGATTAGTACTTTGTTAATGTGTGGATTAACAACGCTGTATAAATCTAATTTTAAAATATGATGTATTTACATGGTGTTATGAAATTTTTGTTTCATTTTAGTTTTTTTTTTTATTTTGCTTGAAAACTTTCTTTTTATATATATATAAAATCATACCTGGCTTCCCGGAACGGAACACCCACTTTTCGTCACAGTTTTGGTTCCACGTAATAGGTGGCGAGCCCATTTTTGTTAACCGGGATGTTTTACTTGCCAGAACCTCGCCCATCCATCAGCAGGTGCACTACTGGCAGTTGAGTTCCACTTGGGGCTTAAAGTTCTTGTTTAGATTTCTTTTATTTAAAACGTAAATTAAGAACATGATCTCATGATTAAGGAGCACACGGATCCTAAATGAAACCTAATAAATTAATAATAATTCAAATATTTAAGTCAGCTATAATTTATAAAGCAAATGACGGTGAGTTAATGTTCCATCTGCCAACGACGCATCAACCTCTATCAAAATCAGAAGACGTGTTTGGCATTAATATCAAATCCAATATACGTCTAGACATATTTTATTCATGTTTATCCGTATCGAGCTCACGGCTACAAACAAATACAGGTAGCTTGTTTACATACAACTACAGTTTGTCTAGGATTTACTTGTGCAGTCTTTGGTGTTTGCTTAAAAAATAAACTTTTCTGAAGGTGAAACACCGGCATTCCAAATAAAATGGTGTACACTGAACAGTTTGTGTTATTCGTACGTGGAAATAACGCAACTATTAAAAATATTCAAGCAAAGATTAGATAAAGTGACTTAGATTTTAATAACATCGAAAAATTTGTCTCCAATTGTTGATTATTTGTTTTTTATTGTGGAAAAGCCATGCTTCTGGACATATCAGCCAGGGTTGATCGGAATGATGACACAGAAAAACAGTGTTAAGCTAGAATAATTCAATTACGGTTTGTACTCCCCTAGCTAATGACAAGCAGAGTAACACCGGAATGTTTTTTTTAGTCTGTAACAGCACGGAAGACTCCTTCGCTCCCCCAAATAAACGAAAAACATCCATTAGTATTTGAAACTCCGTCAGCAAACTAAACTTCTATAGTTGCTTTGCACCGACTGAATGAAGTTACGGGGACCCACACCATCCTCTTTTTTCTGTTTTTCCGTTCTTGGGCGTACTCATGATTTTGAGTTGACAGATTCATAGACAGCTATAGTCATTTATCGTCTTGCGATTCACTTTCTTTTTTATCCTCCTATTCCATTAGAATATGTAGTATTTGTATATTTTGTGCTCAGGAAAAAGAGAAATATAATTTCGTGTCAACATTCGTAAACACTTGAGGCTTGTAACTCAAAATATAGCCTCATATGTGATAATGTAATTATTATAGAAAGCAGGCATAAAGTGTATTCTTGTGATTCTAAGACAGAATGGAAATGACGTGGAAAAATATAGCATCTTCTAAAGCTTAGCTTTGTTCAGTGATTTATCTGAATCACCAGCAATTTTGGCACGATAATATTAACGTCAACATTAGTTAAAACAAACTTGTTACTCACTTACAATAAAAGGATTTTATAATATATTAATACTCATTTATTCTATGATTATTCGCTCATTACAACATCCCTTGGGAACCTATTCAGAGTCATTCATTTTAAGTACAAGACACTTAGAAGGCGTCTCGGAATCGTTAGAATAAAATGCTTTTACATTTAGAATAAACAAAGCCATCAAATTACAGAAATCGACATGGCAAATAAATGTCTCTTTGTTTACAAGAAAGGGGCAAGGTTTTTAGATTATTGTACTTAAAATCTACATGATGTCTTTCTTTTGAGGTCGAGCAGTGCAAGTACGTGCAATTTGATCATCATGCGTGTAAAGAGCAACTGATGTTAAACGGTTACCTCATATAGTGAAGAATTCACTGTCACAGTAACGGTTGCTAATCTTATGAGAATCTCAGTTGGGTCGATGCTGGACTTTTAAAATCTCTTGACCTAATGGTTCCAGAGATTCTAGAAGAATTTGAACAAAAATTTGATAAGGATGAGCAGCTTACTGCGTGACTGACTTGAATTTATTTAATTTTTGATATGGCTGGCGGCAAATAAACATAACGCAGTAAGATCGCTCTACAAAACAGCTAAGTTTCTATTAGAACGAGCGAGCGAAAATGTTAACATTTCCCATTTCCGTAGCAATTAAAAATATAATAAATCTTTCAAACTGTAACAGAGACGAGTGGAGCCAAAAGTCAAAATAAAGTGGAGCACACACGAGACATAATAAACACGGCCATAAAACCGCGACCGTGGCTCCGACAAAAGTAAACAGGACATCCGCTTAAAAAACAATGCAAAGTGTACAGAGTACGGACGAAAAAAAAATGAATATTTGTTCAGCAAACGAATTTCGCGCAGTCCAAATAAACTTTTTGAACAGAAACTGCGTGGAAACGCGGTCGGAGGAGCGCAACGCAAAACGGATGGACATTCGAACGAATTTTTTACGGAACGGTTTAAAGAACTTTTTGTAGGCAGATAATTTAAAAGGTTTAAATACGACACGTGAACCGCAGGAGTGATAGCTGTGGTAAAAACTGTACGCAATTGACACGTCTGTCTACTGTATGTTCTAAAATTAAATTTGTCTGTGATCGCAAAAAAAAGTTCCCTGTTGATAAACTGCTATTCATTTACATCGGAAGCTGCGTGAGCGATAAATGGGATTTTATAAATCATCTATTTATTCATTGTTTTCCTTTTTGTTGTCAAAAAGTACTTATGCGTGTAACTTAGGAAGTCGTTATTTTTGTATAGAAAGTTTAAAAATAAACAGATATTTTTGGCATTTTAATTGTCTTAAACATTAGAAAGAAACAAAATGTAGCTGCAAAACCGATTAATGTTTTGTAAAAACATACAATAAATGTTAAGGATATTGTAATGGAAAATGGAGAAAGAAAATTGAGGCTTTATAGCCAGAATCGTTTTTATCTCGAAAGTTACACCATACATTTTGAAACATTAGAAATATTCTTAATTAATTGTCACTATTAACACGCTTTCATCAACATCACTGGAACTTACAAATTATGTTGACAAAACTCGATACTCGACTTGAAATCAAATTTACCATGTAATTGTAACATTGACGATAACGCTACAATTTGACAGATTGAAACTGAAATCATGAATGTTTCAACTAGTTCATAAATGATGAAGTTCTTTAGTGGTTAACGATAAACCCTTTAAGTGTAAGTTCATGTCTAGTCTGAGAGATTAAGCTTGCTTTCAAACCAAAAGTGTATTTTCATAAACTTGTATAAATAATACTTAACGTACCTTATCCACGGCCATCTGATTCCAAACTTGACAGAGCTTGTACTATAATGACGAGACTGTTAATACGTACAAATTTCTGAATTTTATTATTATGGACAAATTACACTCAGATACAGAACAAACTATATATTTGAATATCTTTAGGTAGTAGAGCCACGCTGATTTCAGCACAAACGGGCCGGCTCGACCGGGGCAGTACTACCCTCCCACAGAAAACCAACCTAAAGCAACAGCATCCGTGCTGTCTTGTTTCGTTGGTGAGTGCAAGACCAGAGGCCCATTGATGCAGGGATGACAATTATAGTGATAACTGTGTGAGCCTTACACTGTCACGATGACTGTCATGCCTTTAACGTCCCTAAGTGGGCGTGACAAAGCATCTCACTATACTGCATTGTCTGCATTTACAATGAGTATGGTGACCACAACGCTTAGATTCTATTCATGCTTTCCATCAGGCAGAGTAGTGTCACTTTGACAGGTTCTTAGTATAGAAAAAAAAGAAAATATAATATTTTATTGCATAAAATAGGGTACATAGGGTTCTCACCAAGAACTTAGGGCCCCAGGTCAACATCATCTGCAAGTGGTGTATCTGTTAATCGATGGACAAGGCACTGTTAAATAAAACATCACGATTAGCGGCAATAAGCTGACCTCCATTTTGTGGGACCAAAACACTGAAGTAAAGTGGGCGTTTAATATGCTTCGGTCTGGCACTCCAGGGAGACAGACAAAAATAAATGCGATAAACATTATTAGCCACAGCTTATATAGTGTATTTACTTGTTGTAGTAAAAACAGAACTGTCTAGTACTAACCGAGTATTTAGAAAACCAAATTCTGCAGAACGTTTACTGGAGTTAGGTGCTAAAAGACGAGAGCTTTAAATGCGACTTCAAACGTCACGTTGACGTCACAAGATGCTGTACCTAATGCAACCTAACATCGTCTCGACGCCTGGATGGGAGCCAGCTGAGAAAACTTGTAGTACGGGAGCTGGGATGTTGACGACAAACAATTTTTTAATATACTTAGTGTTTTGGGAGCCCAAAAACAAATAAACGTAAGAAACGATCGTATGTAAGCTGCCAATAACACTAAGTCATCCTTACAAATAAATAAATAAATATTTCGGACATTTAAAACCAACATTGTCTAGTTTCAAACAAAGCAGAGCTTGTGCTATGATAACTAGACTGACTCATAGAATACATATATACATATTATACACAGAAAACACCCAAACTTCGAAACAAATATTTGCAGATCATACAAACATTTGGTCCAACCCGGGAATCGAACCTGACACCTCAAGCATACCAGTCGCACTCATTACCGCTGCACCACCGAGGTAGTTAAGTTATCTCCATCAACAGCCTCTAACAGTCCACTGCTGTATCACATAATGTTTTCCTTAACAAGGAGGTATTGGTTTCTTTTTACAATATGAATATAAAGCTGAATATATGTCTAACATACAAAAAACCACGACAACTTATTATTTTAAATGATTTTTATAACATAATAATGATAATAATATCGTGTTACATCTCACACGCGACCGTATGATCCGAAACTAGGCAGAACCTGTGTTATAGTAGCCATGTTGCTGATAAACAACAACAAAAGTATTGGTGATGTTTTCAATATTATTAAAAAAATATTATACGGTACTTCGTTCTAATTATGAACAGTGTTTACTTATTTAGAATGTTTCAATTTAGCCACAATAACGACCACAAAATCGCGACAACACTCTCGACACAACCTCTCGGCTAGTTTGCCGACAGGAGCGTTCCGTCAACGTCCTACAGTCTCCAATTTAATAACATTTCCCGTGGGAGTCTCACAAACTTTATTAGCTGGCCATAAAACTGGATGCAGGCCGCCAGCGAGTACCCACGGAACTGCCAGCTAGAGACTATCTCTATCATATTTTACTACTTCTTACGTAATTTTTTTCCTCGCTTATTTATATACGTAAGAATAAAATAGAAACGCTGGAAACAAAAACTGTACGCACTATGTTAGACTTATGCTTACTGTAGAGAAAAATAACAATATAAATAAATAAATAAATAGTTCGGACATTTGACATACAACGTCATCTAGTTTCAAACTAAGCAGAGCTTGTGCTATGATAACTACACTGACTGATAGAATACTTATCCACTTTTTTTTGTAAATACATACATATTATACAAAGAAAACACCCAAACTTCGAAACAAGTATTTGCAAATAACGCAAACATTTGGTCCGACCCGGGAATCGAACCCGAGACCTCAAACACAGCAGTCGCATTCACTACCGCTGCGCCACCGAAGCAGCAGCAGCAGCAGCATGATTTTTTAATTTACGTACAGTTTTACAATGGATATAATTTGAATGTAATATATACTTCTTTCTGAACTGTACTCATTGTCCATCCATCTGTAGATCAGTGTTTTAAATGCTTTTCGTGTAAAATACTGAAATATCAAGCCACTATGTCTAACAAAAATTTGAGTGCCTATATAAAATGAAGCAGGGCATTCATTATTCTAAATCTGTAACAGTTTTCTTCCTAATTTGTTTTGACGACTCCTAAAATCGTAATTTGTTCACCAGGCACTCTTGGGCTTCTTTGCTCAGTTTAAAAACTTTTCTTTCTACCTCATCATTAAAAGTAAAGAAACATTTAGGAATTCTTGTACAGTCAGCAGTTTAGTTTGATGGGCGAGTTAAACTTTGAATGGTGTAAGGCACTTTTAAACTGCTTAATGTAATAAATTACACTGATTTTATTTCTTAGGGACTTTTTAACACTTATTTTTGTTTGTGAAGTTTAATTTCTGAATTATTTTTTTTAATGATACGGAAGGCAAAAGAGCGCATATGTCATCTGATAGTAAATGACTATCAGATGGCTGCTGCAACACAAAAGTCACAAGTGCGTTGCTACACATCGATCCTCTCTCATAATTAGGCGGAAAGGGGTTCTGGGAATTGCGAATTCACTCACTCGTTCAAAAGTAACGAAATCATTCATGTCTATTACTGTTATATACTCAACTACAAACTTCATGATGAATAAAATACCCAACATCGTGAACACAGGCTTGATTTTGTATTTAGGCATCACAACAGAATCGTTATAGAAATATAATAAAAAAACTTCTCAAAACTGGTTTCAGCTCTGTGACTATTTACTGAAACAAAAAAACTTCTTTGATATATAGTGTAAGATTATTAAAGTATTAACACCTGCCTCTTTGAATCTATACCTTGAATTATGATATTTTTAGAATATTCCAGAAGAAAATAAAAATCAGATGTGTAACGAACCTCCTATCATAGACTGTACATCGGTAGTTGTGAGTAAATAAAATTAGCATAAAATTTACGAGCAATCATTCTCTTGTCAAACTTTTATTGCCGTTCAAGTGTTCCACTGTCTTGGCAAGATATTTGAATAACAACATGTCGTAAAAACAAACCAAAATAATCACGAAGAAGCAGGAAAAGTTCTAAATTCAATTAAAACTATGTCCATCAAATTAAAATTCACTTTTCTTTTTTCAATTTAAGTTTACAAATTATGTTTTAGAAAATCTTTGATATAATAGTTTGGAATTTAAATCAATTATTGACATTAGTTTGCATTTAATAACAAAGCTCGTTAAAACCCGTTTGAGGTAACTTTCCTTAATTACAAACTTACTTTATAAAAGTTGGTGTACAATAAACAAAATAATAAATTCAAGTTTAAAATACAAAGTTTTATTAAAAATTTTAGCATGTTCTCGTGTTGTTTATTTATTTAAATTTATTACGTTCTGTAGAATAACCAAAATGTGGAATGAAAATCACAAATTCGATGTTTATTTCTTCCTCTTAGGACCTTTGATGGATTCGTTACTACCAGACACGGAGCAAATAGTCGTACCTTCCTTCTTGACCAATTATTTGTGCTGCTTGAGGGTCGAAAAACAACTTTTGTGTTGACAGTCAAAAGCATTAAGTTATTAAATCGACAATCTCAGCCACGTAGTCGAACATGAAAAATTGTGATCATATCTATGTTAGAATTTGGCAGAGAGGGAAGATACTCCAGAAAACTTATTTTCTCCTTGTACAATATTTTCTATAACCCATTTAAGACGTAGTTTAGACATATTATAACCCTTATCGACTTTCAGTTGTACGTAACAAAATGAAGCTAGATATTAATGGAATTATTTTAAAGTCCGTTAGCGTGGAATCCATTGTCGATAAGAGGAATGAATTGGCAGCTTATTATAAGTTCGTTAGCAAGGAGAGAAATCGTTTGCTGTGGTTTTCAGGCAGCGAGTTAGACATTTATCAGTTACTGTAAGCATTTTCCTCTTCGTATTTTCAGCATGTAATGTTCCTCTACTGATTTATTATGCATACTTATACAGGCTTTACATCGGTGCGTAATGACAATATGCATGTATTCTATACATAAGCCTTAGTCTTCAAATACTCAATACTCAATGTTTTATTGCGTATCATATCATTATAGAGATGTTACGTTATGTTTTTTGTTTATTTGAGAGCCTACCAAAGTGACTCTGCTCTGCCTGATGGAAAGCATGAATAGAATCCAAAAGTTATAGTCACTATAGTCAATGTGAATGCTGACAATGTAGTATGGTGACCCACACTATGGCGGCCTATTAAAATGCTTTTTTACGCCTCACTTGGAGACGTAAAAGGCATGACAATCATCGTAGCATTACACATACTACGACAACTGTCACCCTTGCATCAATGGACCTCCGGTCTCGCATTTACCAATGAAACACGACAGCACGGATGTTATCGCTTTAGGTTGATCTTCTGTGGGAGGGTAGTACTGCCCTGGTCGAGCCGGCCCGTTCATGCTGGAATCAGCGTGGCTCTACTGTCAAATATTTTGTCAACACATATGAACTTCGTCAAGCAAAGTAAGAGAATGGATAAAGTGGTTGTACGATAGCTTATCGTTAACTATTAATTATTGAATGTACATTTGTACTTCTGTGTACTCATCTCAATACATATTTATACACACATGCATGTTACATAGATGTAATATAACTCTATCTATAGATAAAAACTGTATTAAAATCTGTTACGTTGTTTGAAAGATATAAGCGTACATTTAATATAATGGAAAGACGTTGTAATTCCAATGTTATCCTATTTTTTATAGATAAAATTATTTTGTCATTTCATGAGATTCTCTTGTAGTAGCCATAACAATGCTGCGGATGTAAGTATGAATGTTTTGTTTTCTTTCTATATAATTTCAAGAATAGACAATAGGAGAGGCAGGGCTGTGTGAAGTGAGGCTAATTCTATTTGTCAACAAACTTCATTCTCATCTACGGTTTTCAATAGTTTTTTGTTCTTGACCCAACACAGTGACTCTAATCTGCCTGATGGAAAGCATGAACAGAATCCAAGAGTGATGTCATAGGCATTGCGAATGTAGACAATCCAGTTCGGCGACCTCCACTATGGCGGCCTAGTGTGATGTGTTTTTACGCCCCGCTTAAAGGACCTGGGGGGACCTGGGGTCATAGTGAGAAGGAAACACGTGAGTTGGTAATGAGTAACTGTTACTTTGCAATTAAATTCCTCACTGACTCAGATTCAGAACCAGATTTTAAACTAGGCAAACCCTATACCAGATAGCTGAGTTACATCAATTTATATTTCTAAACATACATATAACTGTAGATAAGCAAACGTAGAGGAAATGATCCGATTCATTACACAATTATTAGTCCTGGGTGGGAATCGGACCTACCTACGAGGGGGCGTTTTTAAGTTCGCGGAATGGAGGGTATTGAGTAATAATAAAAACACAAAATTATTTTTCTTTTTCTATATATTCCCCTGCAACACGAATACATTTTTCAGATCTTTCAATTAGTTTTTTTATTCCCTCGTAAAAAAAAGTTTTATCTTTGTCTGAAAAATACGCCGAAACCGCCTCCTTAACCTCCTCATCAGTTGAAAATTTCTTACCACGTAATTCTTTTTTCATTTTTGGAAAGAGATAATAATCACTCGGAGCCAAATCTGGACTGTAGGGTGGGTGATTCAAAATATCGAAGCCCACCTTATGCAGGGCAGCCAGTGCGACTCGGCTCTTATGAACGGGAGCATTGTCATGTAATAGCAGGACACCTTTCGTTAATTTTCCCCGTCTTTTTTCTTTGATGGCTTCTTTTAACTGTTCTAAGATTGAAGCATAGTATTCCCCCGTTATAGAAATGCCTTTATCTTTATAATCTATCAATAATATTCCTTCTGAGTCCCAAAAAATCGTTGCCATGAGTTGCCCAGCCGACTGTGAAACCTTAAATTTCTTGGGTGGTGCTGTGCCCTTTTTGTGCCACTGCATGGAGTCTTGTTTGAACTCGGGTTCATAATGATGAACCCAAGTTTCATCCCCAGTAACAATTTGATTCAATACGCCATCCTTGTCTTCATTGCAGAGGTCCAAAAACGCACGTGAACATTCCACGCGCTGTTGTTTTTGCAATGGCGTGAGCATTCTCGGCACCCACCGTGCGCTAACCTTAGTCATGCCAAGATGATCGTGTAAAATTTTAAAAATTGTTGTATCCGATACTCCAACCATTTCTGCGAGTTGTTTCTTTTTTAGTCGAGCATCTTCCAATACAATTTTTTCTACTTTTGCAATAACTTCTGGCGTAGTCACCTCAACGGAGCGCCCCGGCCTCGGGTCGTCTTCAAGTGATTCCCTGCCTTGTTTAAATAAACTATGCCACTTGTAGACCATTGTTTTTCCTGGGCAAGAATCCCCGTAAACCGATGACATCTCATTGAGTATGGTTTGAACAGACTTTCCTTGCTTAGTAAGGAACTTTATCACCGCACGGAATTCAATTTTCTCCATTTTTTTCACTTCGTTCCCGATTAAAATACTTGGTCAACGATAGTTTAATAACTAATGATCCAATCACAACAAATTTTACTATGCAGACTAATTATGAGTCACTGAATACGGTAGGCATCAAAAGAGCGCGTTTACCCGCCTTTTTCACTGTCATTCCGCGAACTTAAAAACTTACCCTCGTAATATGAAAAAATCTTTACTCAAATGGTAAAATGTCCAATGTTATTTTTATTGTTCTTTATAAATGGAGTATTCAGAGGATACATATCCCAAAATAGGCTTGACACATTTTACCTGAAGATTTATTTATCAGATCTACAGGGAAATCATCTATTCATGCTGCTGGGACTATCTTCACGGCTGTTAATCTGCACTCGAATCTTGAGCCGTATAAGGAAGTCTATTTTCTTAGATTCACAACACTTCAAAGGGTGAAATAAAAAGCGTTAGTGATGTTTGTAATAATTCGAAATAGTTACATCTTCAGGTTCAATACAGATGTAGAAATAAATATGTTAAGTCAAGTTTATGTCTGTGTAATAAATAATTTTCGTAATTTTTCTGGAAAGATTTTTTGTGTGAATTTTATTTAAACTTCGTTCTGCAAATGTTTTTTTTTTATTTTAAGTATCTGCCAAAGTGACTACTCTGCCTGATGGAAAGCATGAATAGAATTCAAGAGTTGTGGTCACCATACTCACTGTGAATACAGTATGGTGGCTCGTACTATGGCGGCCTAGTAAGACACTTTTCCGAAGAATAAAGAAGAGTAAAGAATAAAGGAAGTCAATGCCTGTGTCTGTCTACGTTGGCGAATTGGAAGCCACTTTAAACGAGAGCGATACTTAGACACGTGATCATATTTGTGTAAATTAAAAGCGAATTGAACACAATTATTGAGAAGACGGTCAAGATTATTGAACAGATCCGCATTCAGGCATCCGCAAAGTAGCACACATCACCATATTGGATTATTGGAAATATTAGAGTCTGAACAACAATCATTATATTGTTTAATATATATGTAAATATATATATATATATTAACATTATATACCTTGTATTGTATATGCGTACAGCATTATTTGAAAAATAACAGGAATTCTGGTTTTTGTGAAACAACCGTGTTCAGAGGACAAGTGAAACTGATTTAGTTGTATAAAATGGTGATAATTTATTTGTTGACACATTAAAAAAAATGTTAAAGTTTACTGGCTTTGTAAACTAGATCAAAAACCATTTCTACTAATTACTAACGCATGCATTTTTCACTATCAAATACCAATCGCAAAAAATATTATTTTCGCTTCATACAGCATTTCTACGGTATTTATTCAGTTTATAATTTAATTTTAAAATAAACCACTGTGTTTGTTTATTTGTTGACTTAGTAATTATTTTCTCTTCTTTTTCGTAATTACATCATAGTTAATCTATTAACTATTAAATGAATTCTATTCAGGTCTTTCATTAATTGGGAGGTTTTGCCCATACTCGCCACGCTGAGCTGGCAAGTTGACAATCGCAGGGTGTAGCTTGGCGCACTGATGACGCTGCTGCTTGTCACCGATCTGTAGTATTTAGCTATACCTAAGTGGGTAAATACAGCACCATCAGTCGATCACATATCTTATTCGTCATTCAGCACGATGTACAGCGTGCAGGTGAGGTTGGCTTCGAGCGAAAGATGTTGGTTCACCTTCTTACAGCCCTGGCGTGAGTGAGCAAAATCGATCAGATTGGTATGCAATGAGAGATACCTTTGTCCGGAAGTGGACTGCTATAGATTGATAATGATTATATTTTTAACTAACTAGTTGACTTCTTAACTTCCTCTGTGTCTCTTAAAAAAAATCCTCGTTTTTGTATAGTTTTACATTGATACTCGGTTCTTAATAGTCATAACATTATGTTATACCCTTACTTGACAAAACAGACATCTACTAAGATGGTAAAAGTCGCATTAAAATCCACATTAAAAAGTATTGAACGTCTAAGCGTATAAGAACAAAGAGCTACTTTATTTTATACTACGTTTAGAATGTGACATTAGTCTCTTCAGTAGTTGAAATCTGGAAAATGTTAGCGTGAAATTAGTGGAGTTCGTTATATTATTGACCAGATTGATTACCATATATATTTGTACTTACTTTGATATGTAAGAGTGCACAGTCTGTAGATGTTCTGAAAGTTTTATGGACCAATCGAATCCGAGACGATATTACTGAGTCAGTGTATGATGAGTTCAGTTGCGTTTATTTATTACTACTAAATGACCATTGCTGAGATTCCATCCAAGTATAAATCTATTACTAACTGGTTTTAGAAACTTAATAAATTAAGAACGTGTGAATAAGGCAATACAGAAATATGTAGACATATAGTGTTTTTATATACTTTTTACTTTATCAATAAAAAAATCTAAGAGAGAAGATCAATGGAAGAGAAGAGGCTCGTTTTCTTTTGATAATGTACTCATTGTCGATTACGACCACGATAGCCAGTCTAAACAGAGACCAACCAACTACTGGTGTGCACAAACATAAGTGCACTCTCTGTCCCCTTACTCGCATAATCTGATGGAACGGTATAAAAACCAATACTGAAGTATACATGTCTGGTTTTACGTCCACAAGCGGGGCGTGAAGAAGCATCTCACTAGGACGCCATAGTGTGTTCCGCCATATTGTATTATCTACATTTGGTGAACACAATTCTTGGATCCTATTCATGCTTTCCGTCAGGCAGAGTAGAGTCACTTTGGCAGGCTCTTAAAATAACAAAAAACATTCATAAATATTTAAAAATCTTATTGAAACTTCGAGTATATAAGATAGAAAAAGTGCTCGTTATGTGGATACTGTTTTATTTCCAGAAGAGTCCACACTCAAAGTAAATAAATGGTTGGTGTCTCCACACAGCCCGCCCATACGACTCACTCTGTTTTAACAAACACATTGTGTATTCAAGCTGTGTCTGTTCTATCTTAGTGATGGCAACCTCATACCGTTGAGGATGCAACAAACGACTGACACGAAGGTCACATGACGTATTGCTGACGTCAGAAAAAGGTTTGAGAAGGAAGTATTGAACATTCCACAACAAGATACTCGGTTCGGAAATAATGTAACTTTTTCTGTATGTATTAAGGTATTTGCATTTGTGGGCAGATTTTTGGAAATCTAATTAATTTCTATAATTTACATTTCCTAAAGTCGAACAGTCGAAGTGTAGATGGAAAGGACAATGTGTGAAATTATTTCTTTCAGAAATATCAACATTATGCATCATAGCTTTAAAGGTTTATGATACAACTAGAAAGGAGATTTTTGGTTTACCTTTGATTTATTATTGGACCTATCAAGTCTGAGTTCATCTTTTTAATTTTTATTTATTAGCATTTTCTTCAGAACAAACTTCATGTTTTATTATATTTATACTTGAATACTTTAAATAAAGAAATTTGACTGAACCCTTTCTCCGTCTTATTGAAACAGATTCCATTCTAATTTAGTTATCTGTTACATTCACAGCGGATCCATCGTAAAATTCTTTCTGAAGACTATGTAGCAATTCATCCAAGTTGTCGAACAAAGTTATGTTAACACAATCGTCTGAGAAAGCTTTCGCTATTTCGTCATCTGGAACATAAACCACTAAAGCCTTATACTTTTATAACAATTTGGACCCGCAGTAGGGAGCACGCACTACCTACAACATCAAAGTTCTAGAACAAATCTTCTGCTGCTCGTAAAATTTACTCCGAACTCTAATCTTTTCGCAGGGTAAGCATTTCAATCAAATCAAAACGATGATAATAAAGTCGAGTGTGGTTCATAATTGGGGTAAAGATATATAAAATCGTCCGGCTTCGCTCGTAAAAACGTTGAGGTGAATGTAAGAATCTCTGTTATAGTTTTAGTTTAGCTTGAAATCACTTTGTTTAAGCGTGACTGCCTCGCTACGTACTTGAACGGTCTTAGAAACTATTATTTATGTAGGTAGCAAGATTGTTGTGGACGTAATAGTACTTTATGTACTAAATAACTCGCTATTCTAGCGTGGGTACGACCTAAGTGAGTAGTGAAGTAGTATTCGATATGTTTTCCTTTAGTTGAGTATTCTTAACAGTAGATGGTAAGCTTATTAATATACGGAAGTGAATGTAAGATTCTTATATAAGAAAAATATATACTGCTATGTTTTTATTATGAGTACGGTATGGGTTTAAGTTATATTTTTTTACTAAAATCATAATAAAACTTTATTACGAACACAAGATTCGTAGCTTCATTATGTAAGGAAAAAAATAAAATATAATCACAATTCTTTTTATGACATGTAAAGTGAAGGGTTCTTTGAAAGAAACAAACGGTACACAGTTCAAAAAAAAAATAACTTATTTTTTTTATTTTAAATTTTGAAATTAAATTAAAAATTAAAAAAAAGTCCCTGCCACAATGTAACACTTCTAAAAAGTAAACAATAAATACGTGTTAATCATTTTAGTTTAAATTAGTAAAAATTTTGTCCAGGTGTCCTCGTCACGTCGGGGGGGGGGGGGGGGGACCACAGTAAATAGAAAGTCAACAGCAATTTGGTTTGTCTAAGTATGAGAGACATGGAGTAGGTAGTCCCTTCCCCCTTCCACCCCGACGTGGCCTTACCCTTATTTCACTCTTTTTAGACTGTATTAGATCATCTTTCTTGCAGCATCAGGTCTCTATGTACCTCGGTCTTTGTCACTAACAGAACGTTTATCTACTCATCGAGCCCTTTTTAATGAAGCTAAACATGACATATTTGCTGTTAGTTGTCGAGGATTTAGGTACTCTGCAGACTATCCTGCCTGCAGCATTAAGTCAAGCTCACTGTGGCGATTTCACATTATAACACAAACGAAAATATGTAACAGCACCATCTAGCGAAGATACATCTAACTACGAAGTATGAACGAAACGTATGAATGTAATGAACTATAATGCAACTACTAATCCTGTATCGCGATATAGAGTTTCGCGTGGCAATTGGCATACATACAACTTCACAACATCAACCGTTGGGCCGTGGCCCGCCAGGCATGATCACCTGGCCTGGTCGGAGGATCCTTCCTTTGTGTCGGAGGGATATGACACCCGTTCCCTCCACATTCACTATATTATTATCATGTGATACGATTTGCAATATGTATCAAGTTTCAACTCAATCAGTGCAGTCGAAGTGTACTAAGAGTCCATTACATTACTGATTACCTCTACATCATGTCGCAAAAGAACTGATGGCATTTAAATGGCTGCACAGATTTTCATAAAACGTAGCTAAGAACACTCGCGATTAAGTCACTTTTCCAACAAAAAAAGAATTATCCAAATCGATTCACCCGTTTGGGAGCTCTGATGCCACAGACGGAATATTACACACACACACACTTTAAACTTATAACACACCTCTTTTTGCGTCAGAGGTTAAAAATAAAAAGTACCTGTATTAATTTTAAATCTCATCATACTAACAATATTAATATAATAACAATAATATAAAATTTTAGCTAAAATGGTGAACGCGTTTACAACTCAAGCAAATTCAGATGATTTTGACCTTGAATAATGCTTCTTTTATGAACTACTTACGTATAAGATGAATTCAGCAATATAATTGTAGTTTAATTAAGCAATCTAGACCATCCATTACACTAATGACGTAAGCCCAGTTCGAGTAAAAGCACTTAACTTAGCAGAACTAGGCTTAACGGTACTTGAAATGTGCAACATACTCGTATATACTCAGACTATTGGCGTAAGCCACACAGAATCTTAACAATTAATCTAAGTAATAATTCCTCTACAACCGACCCTCTCACCCTACACGACTTGTCATACCCCTCTCATAAACTTATTTCATTTTTCAACGTCTCAAAACACATAATTTCATAAAACGCGAGATCCAACCCTCAGACTACCCTTACATTTCCACGAACATAAATCGCGATTTAAAAAATAAAACAGCTAGCAGCCTCTGCCAAGAAAGCTTTCACCGCAAGCATTTCTGAACATGGTTTAAATCGCTCCTCTGAGATAAATGCCATTTCTGAACTTAAAATAGACTTATGGAAGCTAAAAATAGAGCTTGAATTCCCTTGACATGCAACTTCATGACAACGTATGACGTACACAAAGGGATCTCAACTTTATACCGAACGCAGAATGTGTATTTTTGTGAATATGCTTGACGCCCTGTCCCGGTCTGTCACAGGTCCCAGCAGTGGGATTCCGCTGGCAGAACATGTCGTATAGTCAACTTGTTTATTGTCAAGAATTGGTTAAAGTAGTGACATTTCCCGCATTCCTTTCATTTCTTTATAACGTGTATGAGAAGTTTGCAAATTGAGTTTTTGAAACGGTGCTAGCAGCGAACGCGAGCGCGTTTAACACGTCTCCTTTAGTTTGTATAATTTTATGTCGTGTTCTCTTTAATAAAATTAGAGTACATTCATATTATGTAATTATATTCTAAAATTACCATTGTGTTTATTCAAAATATTATTGTGCTATAATACTATTACTCCATACAAGTATATCAGTAGTAGAAATAACTGAACAAGTATTAATAGAACTCACGTTTTGATGTTAATGTATTACTACGTACATGGGCCCCAGCAGGGAAGTCAGAAAAGGAAGTATGTTAGAAAAAGAAACAAACTATTCGACTACACCAGCGAGTGCATAATACTGTCCGAGGGATAGTACAAAATGTCTTTGAAAGATTTGTTGCCTCTCGTCCAGCTGACTTCTTCATGAAACTGCCGCTGTATTATCAAAGCTGCTTAGGCTGTAGGAATAAATATTTTTATTTATAGATATATAATATATGGCAAATAATATGTTAACCTATTTCATAACTACATTTCATGACGACACGGTTGACCTTACCATGACGGTATCAATGGAAATGTGTATCGTACGAGGACTGAGACGGTATTCTGAGACGGCGAATCATTTCATGCGGTGTTCCACAGGGGTCTGTACTCAGACCACTCCTGTGGGGAACAAGGGCTACGACTGGGCCCTTCGAGGCCGTCTTCCTCCCGGGCTGGATGTAATTTGTCAGGCGGACGACACATTGGTCACGGCCTGGGGATGAATTTTCAAGAGGCGGCGCGCCTGGCCACCGCGGGAGTCTGTCTGGTGGTCGGGCGCATTGAGGCGCTGGGTTTGCGGGTGGCCCTGGATAAGAAATATCATAAATTGTGTAATTTAGTAAATAGATGAAATAAAATTACGACATCTTTTCTTTTATAAGAGAGCATGCCTATCTATCAATGTAATTTGACTTTAACTGCACAGATAACGTAGTGGTTGAAACGGTCGCCACGCCGTTTTCTACTACGCCGAGTGTCGTGGGTTCAAACCCAACGTGGGACAACACTTTCTGTGTTACACAATTTTTTTTTATGAGTCTGAGTGTTTTTTGTGTCCGTTTCTTGTATGTTTGTAAAGTCCCCCGTGACACAGGATGTATCCTATTGTGGGCGTTGACTTTTAAAAAATAAAAACAAAAGAAAAGAAAAATAATAATAAACGTCAATTTCATAGGTATATTCTATATTTTATATTGGTTAATAGCATGTGTACTGTATGTGTGTAAGTGCTTCCCCCTGAAAATAATTCTGGTGGCACCCATGACAACTTAAAATACATAATTGAGATTGATTAATTTATCGAAACTAGTAAATTTTTTAACATGAAATAAGGTCGAGGGATGTGGTGAAAAAAGTACTGAGCTAAACGATAATCACAAAAACAAAATGCCCTTTCACGGCAGCCTATTTCTTTCTGGCTTTAGTTAAATTTCCTGCCTACTACCAGCCAAATTTCGATACGAAGCCTTCAGAAGCCTTACTCTAAATATATCTTTAACTTACACTTTTATTGCTGTTTTAGATATTCAGTCAAGGAAATGAGTATGGTGACCACAACTCTTGGATTCTATTCGTGCTTTGTATTAGACAGAGTAGTGTCACTTTGGCAAGATCTTAGTATATAAAAAAAATGTATTCTTCATCAAATAGATTCCATGGTCGACCACTATTTATGACGATATTAGTTTAGAAAACACCATTAGACATTACAATATCTAAGTGCATCTAAGTGTAGGAATTTTAGTAAATTTTTCGAATCCCAGAGCACCGATCAACTTACGGGGTTCTCTGTAAGCATGTATTTCAGTTTCATAACGCAAAGATAACGTTACACTAAAATTTTATAAGTGTTGTATCAGCTTGCGATATTAAAGGTGCAACTTTTAATAGCCCATTGTACCAGACGAACGCTGCATATTCATATATGTCGGTATACTTAGTCTGGCCATAAATACTGTTACACTTAATTATAAAAAAATATTACATTTGAATTTCGAATCTGTCATTTTTATACGATTGTTCATTGTGTTTTCTCATTTTGGCGCCAATACATTGTAAAATATTTTGCGATATTAAAATGGTGTGGGGTGATAAAGAGAACCGAATCGCTGTGATAGCATTACACAAAGTAGGTATGGAGCCAAATGCAATTTTTAAAACTCTCCATACACTTGGTATTAGTAAAATGTTTGTGTACCGGGCTATTAATAGGTACAATGAGACCTCCTCTGTTTGTGACAGAAAAAGATCTGGCCGTCCACGTAGTGTTCGTACGAAAAAGGTGGTCAAAGCAGTAAGGGAAAGAATTCGAAGAAATCCTGTCCGAAAGCAAAAGATTTTATCTCGGGAAATGAAGATAGCACCTAGAACCATGTCGCGTATTTTAAAAGATGACTTAGGACTTGCAGCCTATAAGAGACGCACTGGCCATTTCTTAACTGATAATTTAAAGAAGAATAGGGTGGTAAAATCGAAACAACTACTGAAGCGGTACGCAAAGGGAGGTCACAGAAAAATTTTGTTTACGGATGAGAAAATTTTTACAATTGAGCAACATTTTAACAAACAAAATGACCGTATTTATGCTCAAAGCTCTAAGGAAGCTTCCCAATTAGTCGACAGAGTGCAACGTGGACATTATCCGACTTCAGTGATGGTTTGGTGGGGTGTTAGCTATGAAGGAGTGACTGAGCCATATTTTTGTGAAAAAGGTATCAAAACATCGGCACAAGTGTATCAAGATACCATTCTTGAGAAGGTAGTTAAGCCCCTTAACATCACCATGTTCAATAACCAAGTATGGTCCTTCCAGCAAGACTCGGCGCCGGGTCATAAAGCTCGGTCCACGCAGTCTTGGTTGGAATCGAACGTTTCGGACTTCATCAGAGCTGAAGACTGGCCGTCGTCTAGTCCCGATCTTAATCCGCTGGATTATGATTTGTGGTCAGTTTTAGAGAGTACAGCTTGCTCTAAACGCCATGATAATTTGGAGTCCCTAAAACAATCTATACGATTGGCAGTGAAGAATTTTCCCATGGAAAGAGTGCGTGCTTCTATTGATAACTGGCCTCATCGTTTAAAGGACTGTATTGCAGCCAATGGAGACCACTTCGAATAAGCTTTTTATATTTTTAATTGTTTTATATTTATGTATTAAACTGACACACTGTAAAAGTAATAAATGTTATTTGCAGTTAACAATTTTCTTTTTTCTTTATTACAATATTTATGGCAAGACTAGGTATATACTGTGGAGGGACGTGTGGCATGTGTCCCTCCGACACAAAGGGAGGATCCTCCGACCAGGCGAGGTGATCATGCCTGGTGGGCCACAGCCCCCGACGTGATTGGAAGCAGCCTTCAAGTCAATATGAGCAGCGTCACTCCCACAGCGATGATCAGTAATCAAGTCTCAGCCAGCCAGCAACTTCGGCCTCAACAGGGATACCACACGCAGGACGCGCCCGCTTCAGCCTGGTTACCCTACGGCCTCATCAGTGTCTAGGCACAGCGCACCGCACACCACATGCAATGCCGACTCACCGGGATCTGCATACTTCAGCCTCGACTCACTGGGGACTTCACCGCAGCACTGCGCACCACATGCAATGCCAACTCACCGGGATCTGCATACTTCAGCCTCGACTCACTGGGGACTTCACCGCAGCACTGCGCACCACATGCAATGCCGACTCACCGGGATCTGCATACTTCAGCCTCGACTCACTGGGGACTTCACCGCAGCACTGCGCACCACATGCAATGCCGACTCACCGGGATCTGCATACTTCAGCCTCGACTCACTGGGGACTTCACCGCAGCACTGCGCACCACATGCAATGCCGACTCACCGGGATCTGCATACTTCAGCCCCAACTCACTGGAACTACACACTCCTGGCACTGGCACGCTCCACAACAGAGCATAGACAGCTGACTCATCAGTACATCGACCTCCGGTCTTGGAGGGGAGTGATGTGGCGGCTTCTACATTATTAACTCAAAAGTAAATGTACAACGACGCCATCTAGCGAAGATACATCGAACTACGAAGTATAAACGAAACGTATGAATGTAATGAACTACAATGCTACTACTAATCCTGCATCGCGATATAGAGATTCGTGTGGCAATTAGCATATGTACAACATCCCAACATCGGGCTGTGGCCCACCAGGCATGATCACCTCGCCTGGTCGGAGGATCCTCCCTTTGTGTCGGAGGGACACATGCCACACGTCCCTCCACACTGGTGACCCCGACGTGATGAGCAAGGAGAGAAATATGGAGGAACAGCGGGAATCTTTTCGCGTCGGCGTGCGCATACCGCAATTCTACGCTGAAAAACCAGGCCTATGGTTTTCGCAGATGGAAGCTCAGTTCGCGATAGCGAATATTAAGGCTGACGAGACGAAATATTTTTATGTTATCGGCAACTTGGACCCACAGTACGCGAGTGAAGTTGAAGATGTGATCGCCAACCCTCCACCAACGGACAAATACGAGAAACTGAAGACGGAGCTCGTAAAACGACTTTCCGCATCACGGGAACGCAAAGTAAAACAGCTTCTGATCCATGAAGAATTGGGCGATCGGAAACCATCACAATTTTATCGGCATCTACTAAACCTGGCCGGGCCAGGGGTTCCCGAAGACTTCTTGCGAACAATTTGGACAAGCCGTCTGCCCAGTGGTACGCAAGCCATCATGGCTTCGCAGACAAAAACTGGCCTACAAGAATTGGCAGAGCTGGCCGACCGTATACACGACGTCGTGGGGCCACAGGTGGCATCAGCATCCGCCATGGCTCCAGGTACTTCCTCGACGCCTATAGGGGACAGTGCGAAGTCCGAGATCGCGGCACTTACGAGGCAAGTGGAGTTGTTAACTCAAAAGGTCGAGCGATTGTCTCGGACTCGAGGGAGATCGAGTGATCATGTTCGACATCGTTCGAGTTCTACCCACAATCGCTCACAATCTACTTATAGGCGATTTCCGATATGTCGATACCACTATAAGTTCGGCGACAGGGCAAGGAAATGTGCTCGACCCTGCGATTATCACACGGCGGGAAACGCGAGAGGCAGTCAGTGATGGCGACCGGTGATTGCCCGCGTTCAGGTCGCTTAATTGTCACCGATATTCGTTCGAAGGTACAGTTTTTGGTTGACACCGGCAGTGATCTCTGTGTCTTCCCTCGATCGGCGGCACCAGGACGACATATTAAAACCAACTACGAGTTACACGCGGCGAACGGTACTACGATTTCTACCTACGGCTATTTAAATTTAAATTTAAACTTGGGGTTGCGCCGTGACTTTGCTTGGCGTTTTATTGTAGCCGACGTCACGCGGGCGATAATAGGTGTGGATTTTTTGATTTTTTACAATTTAACTGTTGATTGCAGGAACAAGCGCCTGATTGATAATAATACTACGCTTGCATCCCCAGCTATGGCTGCACGACCGTCCGACGCCGTTTCCTCGGTGAAGGTGATCCTTGGTGAGTCTCCATACCATGACATACTCAGAGACTACCCTGACATCACTCGCCCACATGGCGTTCATCGTACACCAACACACAATACAGTCCACCACATACACACTACACCTGGACCTCCAGTTTCGTGTACACCACGACGACTGGCCCCTGACAAGTTGAAAATTGCCAAAGAGGAGTTTGAAGCCATGCTGAAAGATGGTACAGCCAGACCTTCGAAGTCACCATGGGCATCGCCATTGCATTTGGCACCAAAGAAGAATGGGTGGCGTCCTTGCGGCGATTATCGTATGTTAAACGCCAGAACTGTGCCGGATAAGTACCCAATCCGGCTCATTCATGACTTTGCTCACAGCCTTTCAGGATGTTCTGTGTTCACGACGCTAGATTTAGTGAAAGCTTTCAACCAGGTACCTGTGGCTCCTGAGGATATTCCAAAGACCGCCATCACTACCCCGTTCGGCCTATTCGAATTCCCTTACATGACGTTTGGGCTTCGTAACGCTGGACAAACTTTTCAGCGGTTCATCGACGAAGTGGTACGCGGTTTGGACTTCTGTTACGCATATTTGGACGATTTTTTAGTCTATTCGAAAGACCAGAAAGACCATGAAGACCACCTACGTCAACTTTTTACCCGACTTCAGAAATACGGTATAGTCATTAACACAGGTAAGTGCGTCTTCGGGGCAAGTGAAGTAACCTTTCTAGGCTACCGTATCTCAGCTGAGGGCACCAAGCCCCTGCCCGAGAAAGTAGAAGCCATCACGAAGTACCCTGTGCCCAAAACTGTTCGAGAACTTCGGAGGTTTTTGGGTATGATTAACTTCTATCGACGTTTTATCCCCAAAGCAGCCGAACAGCAAGCTCCTTTACATGCCTTGTTAACCGGTTCTGTTAAGGCCTCATACCCTGTCAACTTTACTACCAAAGAACGGGAGGCCTTCAACGCCTGCAAAGACAGCCTCTGTAAAGCCGCAATGTTAGCTCATCCTGACTGTGAGGCCATACTCGCATTAGTGACAGACGCCTCAGACACAGCGGTAGGTGCAGTCCTACAACAAACCAAGGATGGTCAACCATGGGAGCCACTTGCTTTCTACTCGCGAAAATTAAGCCCATCCCAGTGTAAATATTCACCGTATGACAGGGAGCTCCTCGCCATATACGAGTCGATAAAACACTTTAGACATATGGTCGAAGCTCGGCGTTTTATCATTTACACTGACCACAAGCCAATATGCTTCGCGTTCCACTCGCGCAAGGAGAATTGCTCACCAAGACAGTTTCGACATTTAGATTACATTTCCCAGTTTACTACTGATATAAGGCACATTTCGGGTAAGGATAACGTAGTCGCTGATAGTCTCTCGCGCATTGAAGAGATAGTCCAACCGGTGAACCTAGACAAGCTAGCTGAGTCACAGATAGATGACCCGGAGCTTCAACAGTTACTAAACGGCGACACCACGCTGTGCCTTATCAAAGTGAAACTGCCGGGATCGTATGCCGAACTGTACTGCGATGAGAGTGGCAAGATTACCAGACCATACATCACGAAACCTTTTCGTCGCCAAGTGTTCGAGAGCTTACATGCTTTAAGCCACCCAGGAGCTGCTGCATCAATAAGATTGGTCTCTGAGAGATATGTGTGGCCTGGGATGAGAAAGGATTGTCGCGAATGGTGTCGCGTCTGCCTAGCATGTCAGCGAACAAAAATCACCAGACACATGTCCGCACCATTAGGTTCCTTTGGCCTACCAAAGACCAGATTCGGTCACATTCACATCGACCTCATAGGACCCCTACCACCATCACAAGGCTACCGTTATTGCCTTACAGTAATCGATCGCTTTACACGTTGGCCTGAGGCGATACCAACCCAGGATATAACTGCAGAGACTGTAGCTAAAGCCTTGGTGAGTGGGTGGATATCCAGGTTTGGATGCCCCAAGATCATAGTTACAGACCGTGGTAGGCAGTTCGAATCCGGGGTTCGGGGTCAAATTTCCAGATTATTATCGCCCTTAACAAGGTCTCTGGAGGGGGGTGGTGTAGCGTAGTTGCACCATGTGCACTACAATTATTTTGTATATTTGATGTAACAAACAAGCTAACACAATATTATATTGAGTAGCGTGTGGGAGGACCCAAGAATAGTGGGGAGGCAGCGCAGGCGCCGCACCTTAGCGCGGTATGAGACAGTCCTTCCGTAACCTCACGACGCGACAACTCGCATGTCATCGCACCCCAATTATACTTGGCTCCCCGCATTACTTGTGTACTGCTTTCTCCTTTCTCTCTTTTGTGATCGTAATTTTTAATATAGTGTACGTTAAGACTTTTGTGTACCTGTGTGTTTTTGTGACTAAACAAAAAAACATTATACCGTCGTTCATCAACAAGAGTATTTTTTATTTGTACACCCGACGTACCTAAACTGGTGACCCCGACGTGATGAGCAAGGAGAGAAATATGGAGGAACAGCGGGAATCTTTTCGCGTCGGCGTGCGCATACCGCAATTCTACGCTGAAAAACCAGGCCTATGGTTTTCGCAGATGGAAGCTCAGTTCGCGATAGCGAATATTAAGGCTGACGAGACGAAATATTTTTATGTTATCGGCAACTTGGACCCACAGTACGCGAGTGAAGTTGAAGATGTGATCGCCAACCCTCCACCAACGGACAAATACGAGAAACTGAAGACGGAGCTCGTAAAACGACTTTCCACATCACTCCCCTCCAAGACCGGAGGTCGATGTACTGATGAGTCAGCTGTCTATGCTCTGTTGTGGAGCGTGCCAGTGCCAGGAGTGTGTAGTTCCAGTGAGTTGGGGCTGAAGTATGCATATCCCGGTGAGTCGGCATTGCATGTGGTGTGCAGTGCTGCGGTGAAGTCCCCAGTGAGTCGGGGCTGAAGTATGCAGATCCCGGTGAGTCAGCATTGCATGTGGTGCGCAGTGCTGCGGTGAAGTCCCCAGTGAGTCGAGGCTGAAGTATGCAGATCCCGGTGAGTCGGCATTGCATGTGGTGTGCGGTGCGCTGTGCCTAGACACTGATGAGGCCGTAGGGTAACCAGGCTGAAGCGGGCGCGTCCTGCGTGTGGTATCCCTGTTGAGGCCGAAGTTGCTGGCTGGCTGAGACTTGATTACTGATCATCGCTGTGGGAGTGACGCTGCTGATATTGACTTGAAGGCTGCTTCCAATCACGTCGGGGTCACCACTGTGGAGGGACATGTGGCATGTGTCCCTCCGACACAAAGGGAGGATCCTCCGACCAGGCGAGGTGATCATGCCTGGTGGGCCACAGCCCAACGGTTGATGTTGGAATGTTGTACATATGCTAATTGCCACGCGAATCTCTATATCGCGATGCAGGATTAGTAGTAGCATTGTAGTTCATTACATTCATACGTTTCGTTCATACTTCGTAGTTCGATGTATCTTCGCTAGATGGCGCCGTTGTACATTTTACTTTTGAGTTTATAATGTAGAAGCCGCCACATATACTATCGTAACATTAATTATTAATAAGTAACGATAATCTTTAAAAGACAACTCCTACATTAGAAATAAAGCCTGTATTGCGGGGGACTTTACAAATATGTCACACAAAGTGGTGTCCCATGTGAGGTTTAAACCCACAACACTCAGCAAAGTAGAGAGCGTCGTGGCGACGGCTTAAACCATTAGGCCAACCGTGCAGTCAAGTCAAGTCAATTGCCCACATATAATGTAACTCTTTGACTTTTAATCTGAACAGTAGCTTTTTATTTAAAGTTTTTGATTACTGAATCGCTCTCCTATTCACTGTAAGGTTAAGTTTTCATTTCTATTTCGTAAATTTGTACATACTCATCCAATATTTGTAACATAAATAGAATCCTATTTCCAATAAACAAATGAAATAGCGGATCATTAAAAGCGTAAACCTCGTGTGTCCACTGCGCCATATCGCCGGGCCATTAGCGCACGTCTCCTTTTGAACCGGTGATGTATCGCTGGCTTGATTTATGTCCGTCTGTAACGTTTTGTGTTCAAAAACCTTTCAGTGTACTGAATATACTTTGTAGTCTATTGTGTTTGTGTCACGAGGCACAGCTTATTGTTGTTAGTTGGTATACTAGTCTTTGATTTTGATAGCCGATATTGAGCGGTAATTGAGGTAGCATCCATATTTTCAAGTGGTTGTAGGAAGAAGATATCGGATTTGGCGCGTGGTGACAAAGTGAGAGTGTTAAATAAAAATGATAAGTAATTAATATCACAAAATAATTCAGGTTAAGCTGTTAATATATAATATAATATAATAATTTAGCCTAAATTATTTAGAGTAGCAGAGACAGTGACTAATATACGGGCAGGAATAATAATTATTTTGCACCAATCAATTGTCCAAATAGTCAAGGTCGTAGAAACTATGGTACTGCTTTTTGTAAGATGGGAATTAAACAAGATGCATTATGGGATGAGTGGAGAAATCGACTGAAGCACCCGGTGACGTAATTACAGTGACATAATTACACCGGTGACAGCAGAGGTGCCGTCACCAATATTTTGATTTTTTAAGGTGAATCATATCAAAATTGCTAACGGTAGGATAGTCTGCTTTTCCAAAATTAAGGATACATAAATTTAATCACGACATTGTTGTGTTTTAACGGTAGGGTCGGCAAAACATTTGAAAGTACTAGTAACATTTAAACACTCAAATGTTCAGCCCCAAATCAGCAAATGAGAAAATTTAATATATCTTCTGGTATTATACAAACAGTTTGAATGCCACAGTAAAATAAACTATCATTTAATTGGGTTTGGTGGTGGCCTATGTCCAGCAGTGGGCGTCTTTCCGTATAGATGATGCTGAAGAAATACAATCCTACTTCTAAAATATTTGAGTTTATGTTGTCCTAGTGACGCATATTAAAAGCATCTCAATAAACATATAACCTTCAATAGAATTTGAAAATTATCTATCTATCCTATTGCATAAAAAGCACAGATGTACTAAATAAAGGGTAGAGGAAAAGAAAATATTTAGTGTATTGAGGATAAATACACAACGGATAAAGCCATTGATATGGAAATGTGTATCGTACGATCTGATTAATTGACTGTCAGACAGTTTATTTATCTGTACCATCATCTGTGCGATATACTGAGTGTGAAAGTAGACTAGACAATATTAGAACGTAGATAATTTTATGCTTGGTTCGAGATAATATGTGTTATGTAATATGATCTCTAAGTGACAGGGCACATCAATATAATTTATTATTATCATTTATATACTCGTATTTTATTACCTTAATGACCGTCAAAGTAGTTCTACTCAGCCTGATAAAAAGTATAAATAGAACCCAAGAGTGGTGGTCACCATACTTATTGCAAAAGCAGACAATGCAGTATGGTGAATCACATTAATATAACCTAGTGAGTTGCTTTTTTACGCCCCGCTTAAAGGATACGGAATCACAGCGGGAGAGAAACACGTGGTTGATTTGGCGTGTTTCACTCCCACATAGAAAGAGAAGAACACACTCTCCATGATAACAGTGAAAGAAGGTTACCATGCAAGCGACATCTCTTCGCAACTACAAATGTTCAGGAGACTCGGTGGTACAGAACATGGACATTTGCAGTCTAAGATTCACAATTATGTAGCCACTCCTTGAGTTCTGTGTAATGAAAAGGAGCAACGAAGGAATTGCTTAACACCG
This sequence comes from Hypercompe scribonia, assembly GCA_949316085.1. Taxonomy (NCBI): domain Eukaryota; kingdom Metazoa; phylum Arthropoda; class Insecta; order Lepidoptera; family Erebidae; genus Hypercompe; species Hypercompe scribonia. The sequence continues at coordinate 1,251,348 of OX438984.1, read as the reverse complement.
ATTGTATTTCAGGCCATTTTATCATATTGGTTGAACCTGTTACGAGTTACCTGATAGTTCATCACTGTCACAGCCCATGAATATCTACAACTTATGAGACTCTAGTAAGTTATCGTATTTTGAAGAAGTATGTTTTTTCTTAAAAGTTTTATTTGCCCGAAATACCACAGACAAATCTTTCCCTATGCAAAGCAGTTAAAACCTGCAACTCACTACCAGTGCACGTGATTCCCTCTCACTATGATCCTGGGTCCTTTAAGCAGAGCATGAAAAAACATCTCACTAGGCCAACATACTATATTTTATGTATTTATCAGATGGCATATTGGCCACAATTCTTGGCTTCTATTCATGCTTTCTATCAGGCAGAATAGAATAATTTTGGTCGTCTTTGAATACAGAAAAGGTTATTATTTTCCATAACTTTGTGATGTATTTTACAGCACATTCTTGGTCTCAAACGTTTGACATTAATCAAATACTTGCTTTTTTTCTTGTATTAATAATTAAAAAACTATTCTGTTTCATCAGTACATTGTTATCATTTTATCCAGGTAATTTAAATAGAATGTTATGTTGCAGAAATATTATATTACTGGTATTACATAAAAGTGTTTAGAAAATTTTCAAATTTAGTTTGGAATATGATGAGAGGAAGAGTCATCATTGTGATATATCCATAGTTCCAAAAATAATTTTATCTTATTCGAAAAACTAAATATAATACTATCTAGATGACGGTATAACACTATTTTTTAGTATATCTATTCAACTTATCGCCGTCCACTGCTAAACGAAGGTCTCCCCCAAGGAACGCCAACCATCCCGGTCTTGGGCAATTCGTATCCATCTGCTGCCACCCACCTTCTTCAAGTCGTCGGTCCATCGCGCCGCAGGGCGTCCTACACTACGTTTGCCCAATCGTGGTACCCACCCTAGTACACTTCGGCTCCAGCGACCATCGGCATCGCCATCGACCATCATTTTAGTATATATAGCCTTTATATTTTATTCCTGTGCCCTGTGAAACGTCAGGTCCTATCTAATCTAGGTCATTTTTGGGAACTCCTTAAAATCCTGCAAATTTTAACACCTGTTTTTACTTGCAGATTTAAAGTTCTGTAAATAATGATGCTCTATATTTTTTACGTAGTTTATAACAAAGTTTAAGTACTAAACAGCCTTTGAAGTATGGAGCATCAAAGTAATAGGAAAACACATTAAATATTTTCCGAAACACTAATAACTGAAATCTAGAACGAAAATAATCACTGGCTGCACTCGGCTCTTGGTTTTTATAAATTATTTATGAAAATTAAAATTCAATTTCATGTGATGTCTAAAAGGTTTCATTTCAAACACTAAGCCTTTCGAATTATTGTGCAACTGTACTTGCCATAAGAATGAATTCAATATTTTGGCTCCTAACCTATTTTTGGCAAGTATCTAGGCTTGACATTATTTGAAAAATATTATCATCACCTCATAAGCAATAAACGTTTTACATAAATGTGAAGTCAAATCCTATATAAAAAAATACTATATATAAGTTTATATATAAAAAGCAGTTAACTTGTCATTCCTGTCAAGTGCCTACTCAGTAGCTAAGTATTAGATAGATTTAAAAAGGCTTTTATGCTTACGACTAAGATTCATAAGTAAGCACGGTAAATAGACCTGAAATGTGAGTACATTAGCACTTCCTGCCGTGCCGCGCGCTCACTAACGGCACTGCCAATAAAAACTCGATCTTTTTATGGCAAGTCCACGTTACGTCATCAAACGGAGTTATGTACTGTAACTATTTGTTTTTATACCTATGTGATTTAGGGCATTTGTACATTGGGTGCAATTTTTCAAATGGCAATATTTTCCGGTATTATCTAATCACTGATTTCTAAAATGAGAATTGTTCGATGAGCGATGGTTTGTGACACAGTTGCTCCTTCAACAGTCATAGGTAGTTAGTAGTTAGACGTAGCATTATTCTTTATACAATTTTCGTTGTTTACTTACAGTGTTGCTGTGGAATATAGCTACGTATTATTTTCGAATCTTAGCAAAACTACCGCATTATGCTAGTGAAGTAATTTGCTTAAAGTACCTCACAGTTTTGCTACTTACATCACAACCAATGTACGAATACCCTTACTGTATCGCTCGTAAAATATTTACGATTTGAGCACAATTTGCTTTCATACTGTATATAGGCTATATAGCACCCCTAACTTAGCCCATAATACCCTATACGTATTCAATTATAGCCCATATCAGTGGCGCACAAAAGCGCTAATGGCTTGAGAAATTTGTGTAATGTCGTTCAGTTGCTCCGCTTGCTGGCTATTGATTGACGTTAGAGAATTACTGTCGATACCTGTCTAACGCTGTCAGTATCCTGCATTAATGAAGTGTATATGTAGCTACGTCAGTATGTGGTCAATCGAATTAGCTAAAGGCTCCACTGGGCCGTACTCTGTTGTTCTTATTGAGCCAATGTGAGTCGAAATATTCTGTGGGCGAATAACATTAATATTATTGGATGTAATTGGCTTATTGGATTGAGAGTGTTTATGTATTGGAAGAGAGGTGTTAAATGAAGTGCATTTTATTTATATCATATCTCTGCTTATTAGATTGATGATGATGGTGATATACTCCTAGCTGATTTCAGCCACGGCAACCAGTCTCAACGGAGACCGGCCAGTTGTACACAAACACACTCTCTGTTCACCCAATCTCAATTCTATGGGATGGTTAACTGACATGTTCGGAGGGAGGTTAGGTCCAAGACTAATGGCTTTGCGTGCTCTCGGAGACACCGGCGTTAAGAACCCAACTTCCAATCTCCGGGCTGTTTTAAATATTTCTGTAACCAAAAAGTCAATCATTCTTTTTGATCTGACCCGAGATTCGAATCGGCAATCGAATCCGCTAACTGCTACAAAACTGGGAAGTTAGTTATTAAATTATTAAATAAATAACTCCACGAAAGAATTGTGAAACAAATAAAAAAAACCAACTATTTCTTGTACTCACATTGTACATATTTTTGTTGCAGCATGTTATTTAATATTTACATATATTTAATATGATTTTATTGTTTAAGTTTAGGTTTATGGTTACGTTTATCTCTTTTTCATAACATATGGAGAAAGTATTTTTAAGTAGTAATCTGTATTCGAATACACTAAAATATTATCTAAAACGTTATTAGAATACTGTACATGTTTGAACATGTATGAATCCAATGTTTACATACAGTTTGGAATAAATATTTACTTCTTTTATTAGTAAGGCATGGATACGATAAATATTATATTTTCTTTTTAAGTACATGCACTTATCGAGAAACATGTTGGAATTTTTGGCGGTGTTCAGTCTTACATAGTTATGAAAATAAATACAAGAAAGTTCTGTCAATAACAAAAAAAGTATATAGAATAATTTCATTAAATTAAAACTTAAAATGAACAGCGAAATACGGTTTCAAGATTTCTTACCTACCAACTCTCATAAAATTGCTTTCAGAAGTACCACTCCAAAAAAGTATTGCCCTGTAATTGATTGAAATAACAGATTGAGGTCTTGGTGAAATAACACTTTAGAGGCTGTATGATAAAACATAAGTTAGGTTCAAAATGTAAGTATTGAAGTCATTAATTTGATTATTACAATTTTATGACTTAATTTTTGCCAGAATTTAGGTATTTGGAACTTAAAAAACATAATTCAAATAGTATTGTCGTTAGAGTTGAGCATATTGTGTTAAATAACAAATTTGAACTTAACTGACTTACCTGGGAAACTCAAAAAGATGAAGTCCCAAATAATAATAACACAGGGAGATCTTCATTTTAATCTGCTAGGTTATGAAGTTTAAAAAACTTCAACATGGAATGTAAAGGCATTCTTAATTTAAGATTTCCTGATGACCTTAAAAATCTGTAGTGTGTATCATGGAGGAAGTCAAAGAGTACCTTGAAGTAATGGCTTTGGTAGTACTTAACAGAGATCAGGATTATTAGACTATCATTTGGCATCTAATTGTTTTAATTTTATTATAAATAATAAACATTATAATGACAAGAATGCCATGTTTTCAACATAAAATGAATTTAAAGGTAGTATTCTTAGTGCAACAAAAATGATTTTATTTGATGTGGTCAATGTTGCAGAAAGACAATCGCACAGGTAAAAACCCAATATTAGCGGCCCATTCCACTTTTGACTTACATTACTTGTAAATATGATGTAATATGATAATATTCTCCAAGTCCTTAACTTGCAGGAACAATTATCTTCTTATACATTGTTATTCTATACGTCACCTCCCTAAGAAAACGAGTTCACAGAGAAAGACTAAGCAAATTTACATTGTCAAAGCTTAAAATTTTTGCTTACTCAAAAACTCTGTGGTTTGAAAATGTAGCCTTAAAACTCGCAAATATTATACATAATTGTTAAAGATATTATTCATTGAAGTCGCCGATATGAAATTAGGAGGAACTGTCAAAGAGAACGGTAAAACTTTGTGATGGTATCGTCGTAAAGTTAAATTGATACATTTTTAACAAGTTCGTCAAGACCTTCGCTGTTCAAAAACGGATTTTGTATGTTCTGTAAGTTAGACCTATAACTTTATTTGCATATTTCGTGATCTTTAGCCTTATGAAAAAAGTTTAAAGTTTAGTTTTTTGTGTAGACCTAAACATGATAAAATAAAATTAAAATTGTAAATTTAAAGTATTTGCAGTCATTAATCGTGATACGACGTAAAGTCTAATTATTACTACAGGGGTGACAGTTACCGTGATAACTATGTAAGGCTTACACTGCCGTGATGACTGTCATGCCTTTTACGTCCCCAAGCGTGGCGTGAAAAAGCATCGCACTAGGCCGCCATAGTTGAGGCACCACACTGCATTGTCTGCATTTGCAATGAGTATGGTGACCACAACTCTTGGATTCTATTCATGTTTTCCATCAGGCAGAGTAGAGTCACTTTGGAAGGCTCGAAAAAAAAAAAAAACTTTCATGATGTCTAGATACGTACCTGGTAGTCGCTAATGGGTTGCTAGGTTATTGAGATGCCAAAGCAAAACACAAGAGAATTTATGGTATTAAATATTTGAAAGTTGTTTTAAACTACTCGTATTTAAATATTTTGCCTTTACTTAACATTGCCTCTCAGAAATCTTGGATTGGCTTTCGGAAAATAACTGGTATTAATAGAAATAGGCAATCATTTTTACATTACGTCATGGCTATTTGCGTTTCTAAAAATATTCCATTGATAATTCAATTCGTGTTGGATCCAGTGATACTGTATAAAAATACGAAGAGATCTGTGTTCAACGTCAATATAAACTTACACAGACTGATAAAACGATTTTTTTTCTTTGATATATGACTATTTCAATTTAAGTATTTGTTGGTACATATCGATTTTCTATGATATACAAATTTTTCAAGAATTAATTCATCTTATCTTTTTTTCATCTACATGGCAACTTAATAATAAGGTTTATTACTAAAATATGGAAGTTTTGAACTAATTTCGATGGTCAAAGTTCAAATAATTTCGTACTATTAACGTTCCGTACGAGCTAAAAATATCAAAAGTAGATGAAGGAAGGCCCACGGTCCGCACGCCATGCAATTCTACATAACACGCTCATTCAATCACAATAATCGGCACGTCCTATCAGCAACCCTTCAATAACTTTGATAATATTTTCATATCGGTTCGCTGACTCTTCTCCCTTGGGTTGGTTCGACCCGGGGTTTAAGGATCGTGGACTTTTTCATAAGTTTTAATCAAAATATTCGTCTCGTCATACCGTGACGAGATATGTTTATATTAACGTAATGTTGGAGCCTTATTTTCCGTTTTTATTGTTTACACTTTGTTCCCTTTTATTGTTTATATGTATAATATTTGATTAATGGCCTTGAACATAAAATTAAATTGTTTTTTAGTACAACGCTTGTTTATCTTCTACTAGATAGGTAGAAGTATACTATATATTCTTGCTGATGTTAATTTCTTGATATCATTCGAGCATTTATTTATGTAGAATTGTTGATGAACCTATTTTTGTTTGACCAGAAGATTGTCACTGACCATAAGGACAACAAGAATACAAAGATAGCGTTTATACACTTATGTGTTAGTGACCCGTGTTTAGATAGATGTTCAATGATAGTTCGAATGAATTGGTTTACTGGACGCATTGCTAACATCTGCTAACACCAACTGAACAGATCGGACTAGTGAAGTTAAGTGGCTCCTTAGTCCATTATTAATATTTCTGAAAATGGCAGAGTTTTAATGAATAGTGTAGATATGTTTATTCTGTTTAGAAAATGGGTAAACATTCTCTTGTTATAAATGACGTTTCTATAATATGTACGGAAAATTGTGGTGCGGTGGTGTATCGAATCGATTAAAACCACAAGCTGTGTCATCCAGGAACTGCTGTTGTTAATTCATCAGAACTCCTCCTAGCGCCCACCTGCTCTGACGGCGGCACCTTCTATGGGAAAACTTTTTATTTAGGCAACATAAGGTATACTTGGAAGTCGTAGCGGTATACGACCCACACCCGAAGAGATACGCGAGTACCGTGAGGCTGCTTGCCGTTACCTACCTTGCCATTACCCGACGACAAACGGCTGGTAGCGCGAGATCTCCTCCATTAAATACAGTGAGGGCCCCACCCTGGGCCGCCCAAGTGGAACAAACCAGCTCAGTACACGCTGGTGGAATCCTCACTGCAGTCACAGTGGTGACAAGTGGGACTCAATTTCCTCCTAGCGACCGAGTACAGATACTTCCCGAAGCAACCGTACCCGGAAGGGACCTGTGCCAGTCAGAACGAAAGGGTCTCGTAGTGCCGCCCTACCCCCTCAATGATGAACCATCACGGTGACAAACCTAGTTCGTGGAGCCTCCAACCGAATCTGCAGTCCCAACTTCTTGAATAGGCCCATTTTTTTTCTCTCTTTTAGCATTCAGGAAAGCGACCGAACGCGAAATTGGCGTCCAAAATCTCCTTGAGGCAGTCCGACATGTGTTCGAGGACTCGGGTCAGCACTCGGGCAAATATTCCGTCTGACACGGGGGCGGTGTTCTCGGAGCAGATCCACAGAACAAACGCTACCTCTACCTCTAATTCCCTGACAGATGGAACATTATCCTCGTTCGCCTCGTCGTCTCCGATCGAGAATGTTACAGACTTCAACATGTGTTCAACCAGTTGTGGGAAGAGACCCTCAACAGGGGAGTATCCTCTCCTGCAGCAATGATTTCAATTTTGTTACGCCATGTATAATATCATATAGCTATAGCACACTACATCTATAACACTATTCAGTTTGTCTTTAGAATACAGGTTTATTTGTAGTAGTTGATCAGCAATGCCTTCACCACATTTCCCTTTCGCCACAAAAAATACAAGGATTGATTTTCACCGACGAAAATCTCCAAGTTTTACGTCTCGCAACCCTAACAATAATAAATCACTTTTTCCATCAATTTTGCCATAAAGGTACTGTATAAATGTTTAACACCTTACCCTATTCAGATCTGAAAGTAAACAAATTATCATTGTTGCATTATATTAGGATACGTCATAATAATCTTTATGGTATATAGCTTTAGGGGCGTTATTTGATTTACTGTTATTATACGTGATATATATGACTTATGATTATGTGTTCTGGGGTGTAAACGATGCATTTCATTTTTGTTTTAAGACGTTGTCGCAAGATGTTTACGAGGAATAATTTTTTTGTTTAAATTTTTTATTGTGATTGTTGGTCGTTAAATTAAATCGAGAACAATGTTTTCATTTTCATGGAAAAGTGTATTGACTTGTAACATATTAGATGACTTACCTTATCTATTTACTTACAAACATGCTTACGACTATCGCATTACATTATTTATTCGTTTATTATTGTAGATTCGATTTTTCAAATAACCCCATAAAAAGAATTCTGCTGGGGATAGATCTGGACTTTTGAGTGGTTATGGAATAACGCCTCGTCTGGAAGCTTGTTTGTGCGGGATGTTAGATTCAAATGTGAACGAATTCTTGGCCCACCCTATACTTAAAATAACACATGTGATTTTACTTTTACTCTCTTTCTCTTCTTGAAGAAGTATCAAAATAATTTCAACAGCCGCATTTATATTAATTAAAACATAGATTGAAGGATAGGAAAAGTCACGAGAGCATCTAAAATATTTTAGAGTTTGACAATTTTGGATATTAAATTTGTGTTTTGAATACCAATTATTCATTTCTCTTTGCAAACAACTAAACATACAAGCTTTATTCATATGTCGGTAACTTAGTTATTCTAAACTGAGACTATTAATCTGCTCAAAATAAGATTAACTCTGAACAGGTTCTTACCTTCCCAATTATTCATTTCTCTTTGCAAACAACTAAACATACAAGCTTTATTCATATGTCGGTAACTTAGTTATTCTAAACTGAGACTATTAATCTGCTCAAAATAAGATTAACTCTGAACAGGTTCTTACCTTTAATTACTAACCTAAAGTATTGTTCAAACGTTTCTCCTTGAAAGTCCGTTGACAATAGTCTTAAGTATTATCTTGGTGTACTAATTAACATCCTAGGTTTGAGTGAAGTGATGAGGGTAACTCATAGTTGTTATCATTAAATAGGGTATGATTTATGATTAGCTTGTTTTGGAGAGCATCATGTTTTGACTTCATAGAGCTTCATCAATTAACACGACGAACCATGTAACCTTTATAAAGGAAATAAAAATACATAGAACACTCAGAACTTTTACAATACTTTAAATAATTGAGTGGGTGAAGCTAACTTTTGCTGTCTACTGGTAAGGTTTATGTCATATACTATTTTATTTTTTAAGTTTCGCTGTTGTCATGTAGACTGAGTTGCTGCAATCTTCCTTTAAAACGGGTAGCTTTTCCTATACGTACATGGATATGATTAAAAGATACTAGACTAAGTTCCACATATTGTGATACAAATACTTTAATAACTAGCTAACCAGGGCATATGGAGTTAATAGTAATCCTGCATCGTGCAGTAAAGTTCTCACGTCAATTACTGTTAACATACAGTAATTCGCAACAATAACTTTTGGGCTGCGATACGCCAAACATGATCACCCCTTTTGTCTTATAGAGAGGCATATTTTCTGTTCGCATTTGTGGCTTTTAAGAAGAAGAAGACGATGTATAGTAAAATTATATACTTGAAGCTAATAAAATAGTATACAATCAAAAAAAAAAATTCATTTAATTCAAAAATTTAAAATTTGTTTAAAGATAAATTGGTTTTGTCAAACATATATATATATGATTATGTACCAAGAGGTAAAGTCACAGACGTAATAAACGTTTATATTTCACCGCACCGGTATTTTAATTGGTTTTGCTTTAGAATCGACTAAAATATGTATGTATGTAAAATAACAAAGCGCAGGCTCATGGCAGTTCAACCACTGCTCGTCACCGGTTACTTTTGAATACGGACAGATTACGTTGAATTAATACAGGGTGGGCAAGAATTCGTTAATATTTGGATCTAGCATACTGCGCAAACATGTTATGTAAGTTCTTAGGACCGCTGCTACTGGAATTTGCTGGCTACAACCGTAACATATGGCTTAACAAGATGCAACCGCTTGTCATACATCCAATGAGTCCCTGCCGGTGGTTGAAGACATATTTCTGGAAAAGCTAATTGCCAGACAAGGCGACATTCCATGGCCAACCAGAAATCCAGATCTATCCCTAATCAATACATCAAATACACTACGTCAACTAAAAGAAAAAATTAGCGAAGAGATGTCGGCGATCTCGCAGTGTCTTTAACGACGAGTATTCGAAAATTTCGGTGCTCGCTTAGAGTGCGAAGGTCCAAACGGTGGTCATTTAGACGATGTAATTTTTAAAAAATAAATTCCAACTAATTAACTTTCTTGTAAACAAACAATTCTTATAATATATCAAATGATTTTTTTTATTCAATTTTTTCAAATGTAATTCGTGGCCCGCCCTATACTTACTCAAATTTCGATGTTAAAAAGACATTAAATCAGCTTGCTTGCATGAATCTATTTCTGGCAATCTTTTTGTGTGGAGCTTTTGACTTGTTTTTGTGTGAGAACAAAATTTTCCCCAGTGATTTTCAAGCTTAAATTCAGAAATAGGTCGTAATTGTAAGTGGTGGTGTCAGGAGCGATAGACGTCAGGCGTCAGCAATAATTAGCCGCAGAATAAAGGTTGAACGAGATGGTCCGATCGCGTGACGGTGCTCCGCGCCAAATGCGAGTAGGGCTAAAGGTTCATCAGATAAAACTTAAAAAACGTCGATCTTACGTTTGGTATTAAAATTTTTTAGGCATTTTTTGATAATATTAAAGTAATTTTTAATAAGAAAATTCTACATGATTAAATAAATACAAGCATAGTGTATTAAAATATTGTAATTACTTGCATTAACTTAATGAGCCTTATTTAATTAAACGTCCATGTGGTGATCCGTGTGGTGAATCCGTGTTTTGACGGATAACCCGTGTGTTGACGGATTAAGAATATATAGTGTTAACACCTCTATTCATCTTGTGGGTGTCGTAAAAGGCGACTAAGGGACTAAGTATACAAAAAAACATCATTACATAGAGAAGGAAAACTTGAAACAAACCCTATTCCAACCCGTCTGGCCAGCGTGGATTCTTGCCTATGTCCAACAGTGCACTGTAAAAGGCTGTTGATTGTGGTGATGAATTAAGAGTACAGTGTGACACTATTTCTATTCATCCCGTGGGTATCGTAAGACACAACTGAGGGAGCAAACTACACAGGACAACAGTACTGTAAAAAGCCGTCTAGCTAGCTAGGTATAGTAGGCCAAAGCCTCCTTTCTAAAAAGAGGCCTATGTCCATTGGTAAATTATTAAAAGCTATTGATGATGATGATGATTTAATTAAGCTAAATTATATTATTAATCGGTATTTTATTAAACTTTCTGTTCGAATCACATCTTTATATTTAAAAAATAATATTTATACATATTTAGCGACATAGATGCATCAAAATTTCAATTTGCATTGTTGGTTGCATATTCTACTGACTTGTCTTATCTCGGAATAGAACCAATGATGATACAAACATTATTATAATTTTTTTGTAAGTTTTACATCACTATAGATCTTTCTTGGTTTCTACGTAACCTTAAGATCACGAACATACAATGTGAAGCTCCTTTATACTAGTTTCGTTTCATAATAACGGGTATTTTGGGTAATTCTGAAAATTACAATACAAGTGTAATGTACACGCGCTGCAAATGTTTTGTGATTTTCGGCACTAATAGCTTCCACACTACTTTTTATTTATTTTTTATTGGGTTGTCTAATCGCTACCTGTGGAGCTCGCAGCAGTGAGTGCTGCCTTTATTTATGTTGCAGTTACGTTGGAGTTCGTTGCGTGTTCTTTTGTGGTTGTAGGTCTATTCGTTTGTTAGTGATTTATTGTTACACTTAAATGGCTATTGGTATTAATATATCTGGGTGAAGGAAATAATGATTGGAGCATATTAAAGATGTTTGTAAGTAGTAGTAGTTACGAGTTTATTTGGGTTTCTTACAAATGAGCTTATGACACCGTGGGAACCACCTCGACCGGAGTTGTATCACCGCCTTATGGAACCGTCTTAAGGAGTTTTTCTTAGCTTATCAATGAGTAAATGAGGTCATTGGATGGAACCTTACCATAGGAGAAGGTGCGGGGGGGAGGGAACAACACACTCGTGACTCTTGAATGGTACTAAATAACTACCAAGTTAATCATTTGTTCTTTTGGCTAATCCTACTGATATTATTTATAGCTAAATATGAGAGATTGTGGCAATGAATGTATGGATATTTGTTTCTCTTTCGCGCAAAAGTACTGAAAAGATTTAAATGAAACTGGTAATATGGTTTACACACCATAACAACCGACGCACACGCGGACGGAACCGCAGGTTAAAGGTAAAAATATACTATAAAAAAGATACACAGAGGGGGAAATTAACTTTCTAGGTCGTATTTTTTCAAAGTCAACAGAAAAATTAAGCTTATATTTACAATAATTTGTATATCATTAACTTTATCCTTTACCTCAGAAATTAATTGGCTTGTAACATGTTTGTTTGTAAATGGTAAATTATCCCAGGGATCAGCTGTGGCGGTGGGGGTGCCCCAGGGGTCTATTCTGGGTCCATTTCTGTTCCTTGTGTACATCAACGACTTGCCTCATCTTGTGAGGGATAACCATGAGATAGTGTTGTTTGCAGATGACACATCCTTAGTATTTAAAGTTAACAGACAGCAATCGGTAATTGACGATGTAAACAATGCTCTCTCTAAAATGGTACTTTGGTTTTGCGCTAATAACTTGTTATTAAACAGGAGTAAAACCAAATGTGTTAAATTTTATACTAAGAATGTTAAACAAGTAAAACTTAGTGTTGTAATGAACAAGGAGGAACTGGAATTGACAGACAAGGCTGTCTTCCTAGGTATAACTTTAGATTCACGGTTACAATGGGGCCCACATATAGAAACGTTATCTGGTAGACTTAGTTCTGCAGCTTGTGCTGTGAGAAAGATTCGTCAATTGACGGATGTTGATACTGCGCGATTAGTGTATTTCAGTTACTTTCACAGCATTATGTCCTATGGTTTATTGCTTTGGGGCAGTGCCTCTGATATTGATTCAATCTTTGTGTTCCAGAAACGAGCTATTAGGGCTATCTATAAGATGGGCCCTCGTGAGTCACTAAGAAACACATTCAAAGAAATTAACATTCTCACACTACACTCACAATACATTTACGAGAATCTTTTGTATGTTCATAAAAATCTGTCAAAATTTAAGAAAAATATTGATCTCCAACAATTTAATATAAGAAATAAAAATAAACTTGCCGTGCACACTACTAGGCTCCATAAAATATCGAATTCGTTTGTGGGTCAATGTATACAATTTTATAACAAATTACCAAACAACATAGTATTATTATCTATTAGTAAATTTAAGAAATTTATTAAACTGAGGTTGTCGACAAAGGCTTATTACTCAGTTTCAGACTATGTCACAGATTTAGATGATTGGAAATGAATTGCTCTTTTTTAAGACCTATGATTGTTAATATAACTGCTGTTTTAATTTTTAAAAGATTTTGAGTTAAAAGAGTGGTGGTGAGTTTCTTTCCTGGGTTCTTTTCTCACCACTCTACCATGAACAATCTGCGAACCCAGCTAGCTGTAATTTTAATCGACAGATTGTTCATCTTTTATTGTTTTTTTTTATGACGTTCATAAGTGTCTTTTTGTGACCTAAATGAATCAACGAATTTGACTTTGACTTTGTTTTATGGACATCAGGTAAAGTGTTATTCGTGTTTTTGAAAATAGGAATAATCCTATAGAACATTTAATAATATAACAGAAACATGAACAAGGTAAAGGTTTGTGAATTAAGGTCATTTTTGTCCATAAGTGTTTGTGGTCCTACAAATATTCTATCTTTTATTTTAGCATCGCTGATTTTTGGGAATTTCTGTTTTAAGTAACAGAAACTATTTCCATTTCTGTCCATAGCTTTGACGAGGTTTTTTATAAGACCGAGTTTGATGTGCAATGGAGGTAGCAATACATCTTCAGGATTTATTAATTGTAAATTGTAAATTCGGATAGTTCACGGTGTGTCTAGATTTGTGATTGACAGAAATAACAATCTGATACATGGCGTAGAGGGAACGGGTGTAATGTCCCTCCGAGACAAAGGGAGGATCCTCTGACCAGGCGAGGGGATCATGCCTGGCGGGCCACGGCCCGACGGTTGATGTTGGGATGTTGTATATATGCTAATTTCCATGCGAATCTCTATATCGCGATACAGGATTAGTAGTTGCTTCGTAGTTCATTACATTCATACGTTTCGTTCATACTTCGTAGTTCGATGTATCTTCGCTATGTGGCGCTCTTGTATATTTTTGTTTGTATTGTAATGTGGAAGTAGTAGAGCCACGCTGATTTCAGCACGAACGGGCCGCCTCAACCGGGGCAGTACTACCCTCCCACAGAAGACCAACCTAAAGCGACAGCATCCGTGCTGTCGTGTTTCGTTGGTGAGTGCGGGACCGGAGGCCCATTGATGCAGGAGAGACAGTTATCGTGGTAACTGTCTGATGACTGTCATGCCTTTTATGTCTCCAACCGGGGCGTGAAAAAACATCTCACAAGGCCGCCATAGTGTGGGTCAATATACTGCATTGTCTGCATTTGCAATGAGTATGGTGACCATGGCTCTTGGATTTTATGCATGCTTTCCATCAGGCAGAGAAGAGTCACTTTGGTAGGCTCGTCATATAGAAAGTCACTACAGTACTAATATTTAACTAATATACATTTACTTTAACACATTTCCACAACTTTCACTTATCAAAACAAAAGTGTTAGCAACAGCTACAGTGGTCTATAATTAAATACCACAAATATATACAAAAGACAGATTTATGCAAATAATAATTATATGTATCCAAGTCTATAATTTTCTACAAAAAATTACTAAACTTTGGTTCGAAGGGACTTCTCTCTGTTTATTCTACTTCATGGTTCAAAAGTTGTTTAACTTCCCTTATTTACACATAATTAAACTTAAAATAAACTTCTTTGGTAAAAGTTTCAGTGACGCGAGAAATGAGTCCTTGTACATAGTATATTTCACTCACGTATACGATAAACATAGTACGTGTCAAGATGCATAGAGAGATCAATTTATAGAATCAAATATTTTTTTTAAAGTCATGAGTATGTTTGGTCAATAAATGAAATCTTGTATTGTTATTACATTATTTCAACGAAAGGAGTAACACAGCTGTATTTTTATCTAGTTTAGAAATCCATCGTTAACAAATTGATTTTGATATTGTGTTTTTTTTCTTTAAAATATTGTTATTGTCTCGATCTATAACTTTAAAAATATAACATTTTTTAATATCAACTTCCATTGTTAAGAGAACATTTCAGAATTCATAGTCAATGTCCATACTGACTACTTTGACCTACTAAAAGATGTACTCCTAACCGATGTCGATCACGGCGGCCAGTCTCACGGAGACCAGCCATTTACACAAGACATATTATAGTGCAGAAGTACGTGCGTAAACACAGTTGTACTTTCTCCTCATACATGTAATCTGATGGGACGACTATCCGATACGACTGGGCGTTTTCAGAGATTAAGCACAGGAGCGACGGTTTTACATACTCTCCGAGATACGGGAGTTAAAACCCCATCTTCTAAGTTCCGGGTTGTTATTAAGTATTGTGGTGACCAGAAGAACTCAATAACAGTTTTTGTTCCATCCCGGGATCAACCTTGAAACGTCTTAAGCGGCAGTCTCATATGCTAACCAGTAGACCAACGAGACCGTGCAGAAGCAGACAACAACCTACGAAATACGAAGAAGGCATTGTCTTAGAGGGCCTCTGCTTTATTTGACTTTAAGATTTCCTTTCTTTCGTAAGGGTAAAAATTAATTCTCACGATTCGCCTAGAAGTTTTTGTAAACCAGGAACATCTATGCAAAGACTAGAAACTGCCTGCTTCTATTTATGCAGACAATTATACTCCTGGAAAGTTTGAGAATAAAGTAAACAGTTTCCTTTTAAATAAGCACCTATCGTTATCATTATTTTCTGTAAGAAGGGTCTAAAATAAACGAGAATTCTATTGTTCCATAAAATAACATAAGTCTACATATAACCATACATACTTACACAAACCCAGGTCCAACTTCCTATGGTAAGGACAGAGACTATCAAAATCTATAATTACTGTGGCGGCTTCTACATTATAAACACAAAGTAAATGTACAACGGCGCCATCTAGCGAAGATACATCGAACTACGAAGTATGAACGAAACGTATGAATGTAATGAACTACAATGCTACTACTAATCCTGCATCGCGATATAGAGATTCGCGTGGCAATTAGCATATGTACAACATCCCAACATCAACCGTTGGGCTGTGGCCCACCAGGCATGATCACCTCGCCTGGTCGGAGGATCCTCCCTTTGTGTCGGAGGGACACATGCCACACGTCCCTCCACAGTGGTGACCCCGACGTGATTTGAACACGCAACCTTCTGATCTGGAGCTTTGCCATCATTTGCATCAAATCCTGTGGTCTCCACCACGCGAATCTCTATATCGCGATGCAGGATTAGTAGTAGCATTGTAGTTCATTACATTCATACGTTTCGTTCATACTTTGTAGTTCGATGTATCTTCGCTAGATGGCGCCGTTGTACATTTACTTTGTGTTTATAATGTAGAAGCCGCCACAATTACTTTTCTTACAAGTTTGTGTCGACTGTCATAGACTTTAAAGTCTTCTTTTAAGACTTTCAGCAAATGTTAACGAGATCTTTCTTCAGAACTTCGTCTACTGATGCAGATTTATTTTGCATGATGAGAGACTATCGGCTCGCCCAGATGTTTGCATTATAGGCTTGTCTTGTCATAAATTTTCATTCAGAGTTAATTCTTTTCCACTTTTTGTAAATAGACAAAGGTATTTGTCTCTATATATAAACGTTCTTTTTTCTGTTGAAAAAACAGTCTAAAAACAATGTAATGAAAACCTTTTTACAATGTAGCTTAGCAACTTTTAAAATATTTTTTTAGAGCAGTACTAAGATGTGACAGTGATGATGGATTTTTCAGTATAGAGCGTCATCACCCGTGTATAATAGAAAATTTATTTTCATCACCCGCACTTGTCTGTTTTAATATATTACCCTCAAATTTAATCTCTGTACTCACCCACATTAAAATTTCAACCATTTAACACATTTTACCTTAAGCACAAAATTAAATTTATCTCCAAAATGATTACATTTATGTTTTTTTTGCTAAAAAAAGTTACAACTTTCTCGTTTGGCATTCTGTTACTGGTTCCAATTTAGGGTTGCGAAGCCGCGGTATCCGGTCCCGGCGTTTGTACTTTTTATTTGAACTCCCATTCTCTACAAGGGAGATGCGAGTTATAACAAATTTGCAAAATCTGTTAGTGAAGGCTTCGTTTTAGATTGAGAGTCCGACGTTATTAGTAAATGTCATATGGGTTTAATATTCATTTGGGAATTATAAACCTTTGAAGTTAGTAAATACGTGTCGGAATATGTTAGGTTTCCATTTGACGAACCTTTTCTTTTTACTGGAGCTATAAAAAATAGAGTAAGCGAGTATTGTGTACTTTTGGGAAAAATAAATATTGTTTTACGTTAAAAGGTACGTATTTACAGGTTTACAAAAGGCCGCCTAGTCATTAAACCTTGCTGGATATTTTTGTGATCGATTCAGGTACGTAAAAATTAAAGTGTTAGACAAATAATGACCTTGAATTTAGGTGTTTTTTGTATTCCATGAATCATATAACCCACTTTCACAGCCCACTGCTGGAGAAAGGATACGTTTAGAAAGGTTTCTCTTAAGGTGGCGTGAGGCCGCTCTTCGAGGCACGATGGCTCATTGGTCGTCCGGTTCCATGCGCTGGCTTTGGTGTCGTGGAGACTCTTCAGCCGGTCATTGTCGAGTGAGCGATGTAGCAGTACGGAACCCTTTCCTTTCAATTGACGCAGGTCCTTTCCAGGTACGGTGGCTACGGAAAGTATGTGCACTTGTTCAGTATGTGAATTGCACCTGTTACCACTGCGACTACAGTGAGGACTCGGTTCAGCATACGTTGGTAGCTTGTTTCATCTGAGCAGAGCAGCGTGAGCCCCTACTGCAATTTTTGAAGGAGATCTCTCGCTACCAGCCGTCATTCGCTACACGACTGGTAGCGACAGCTGTTGAATCGCGGTCGCAATCTTCTACAAAGACGTCATTTCGTAAAAAGAGGCGGCAGAGAAGGCCCAGGAGAATGATCTGGACTCGGACACAATTCGTTGCTGGCGAACCGGGCGACGGATTTTCCCCTCCATCTGCTCTGTCGCTACATTACCTACTTCGCCAAAATAGAGAGTTTATCCATTGACAGTACCCATGTTAGTATGGGCGGGTGCTAAAAGGAGTCCAGATGACTTAATGACAACAGTTCCTGGATCTCTCCTATTCCAGGCGCAGAGTGCCACACTGTGTTGTTTTTCCGTGTTGCTACTCCGTCGCAACATTCACACGTAAATATAAAGAGAGAAAAGTTATATTACTTGTCTAATATTTGTTAACCAAAGTACCGTCAATATTATCACCGGTTAGGTTACATAAAGTTAAATAAACACGTAAAAAAAAATAAAAAATAATATCTGTTAGCATTGTTATCAAATTAGCATTCCGCTTAAGCACCACACCATAACCGACGTATCCGCACATAGACTCAATAGTTTCACCTACCTGAGCACACACCGTTACGATCTGTATGTAAATACAGTGTTTATCGGCAGATAATCTGTTTATTCACGCACCCTGTTCAATATGCTGCAGCTCTGCTATCTTGAAGCCGGTGGGATTTAGTGTGGTGTTATGATATGCTGCGTAATGGTTTGATATCAACGTACAGATTTATTTGAGACAAATAAACAGATATTTGTGTGAACTAAATATTTCTCTTGTTTAGTAAGTGTAAATTAATAACTAAAACATAAGGAATATTCTTCAGTACTTCTGATGAAATTCTGAGTGTAGTAACTAAGAATAAATCGAGTGTAATTTTACAAAGTCAAGCTAAATTTTAAGGCAGTGTCAGGAATAGTTATATGTCATTATAGACAGCTTTTAGTAGTTCGCTGCTGGACGTAGGCCTCTCTACACAAAGAAAATTTTGGCCTACCATACCACACTACGCAGAATGGTTGGTATAGGACTCCTGGGACCTCTGGATGTCGTAATAACAGCTGTTTCCGGATCCCTCCTATGTCAGGCGCAGAGTGGCACATCGTGTGGCTTTAGTCGGTCCGATTCCGACACACCACCCCGCCGTAAATCCTGGTGGGTGACGGCCCGAGGGGGTTTCCACACGTTAAAAAAAAAAAAAACAAAAAGAAAAAAAAAAGAAACGACTCCTGGGACCAGCAGTAAACCACTTTCCGTTGAGATCGACGACCTTAGATGTGGGGCATGGCTGCATCGCAGATCTATGTAATCGCACCGTGAAAGCGACCAACCACCATATCGATCTCCTCGGTCGGGGCCTACAGAGACAACCAAGAGCGAATGATGACCACCTCGTCTAGTAGTTCCCTATTCAGCTTGAATAGCCCACCATGGAAAGTAGGAAGAACACCATGCCACGTGACCCCTCAAATTGATATATAGGTGATCCGAGAGCATCTCAACCTCTTCCAGGACACGCCAGTCTCTTACTCGTGCGGCAACTGCAGGGGTAGCTAACGAATGGTCCAGTATCGACCCCCCTTCTGTTTCATGCTGGTGTTTGCATTTTCCTTCCATTTACAGTAATATTGCTTTACGTAGTTTGCTTCTTAAGTCGGCTCTAACGGGATCAATAGTACTGATGGCACTCCGTACTCTTAATCTTGCCACACAGGCAATTCAGTTTAATTATTGGTGGCTCCACGTTGACAAAAAATAGCACTAGACATTAAAAAGCTTGAAGCTATTATTGTCAAAAACAAACAAACTTAGTTCTTTCATTTGTAAATGAGTTATAGTCGTAATTATAGTTGCAAACATAATTGTGTAGTTATAATAACCAGCAACAGTAACGATGACCGCCATAGAACCTATTAGTTAAATTAATATGGTCGTAGTTTATCGTTAATGATACAGCAATATAACTTTATTGCCTTCCAATTACATGTATTTTCATCGTAACTTTGGACTTGTGAAACCATTTTCTGTCCACATAAAATTACATTTAATTAGAGAAATAAAGTAAAAAACTTTTTGTGTATGACTTGTCAGTTAGTGTAGTGGTTAGTGATCTTGACTCCTAAGTTGGAGGTCATGAGTTCGATACTCACAAAGGACCACGACAATTTATTTTTTACATAGGTGGCAATTGTCTATTGCATGTGTATTTATTTGTCATCAGTTTAGTTACCAAAGCAGAGGCTTTGCCTAACTCGGGATCAAACTGAAGCAAATGATTTTAATACGTAGCAAACTTTTAGATTTAGAAAACTAAAAGTATCGTAGCGGTTTGATGGACGAGAAGATGAAAGTTCACACGATAATTACAAAACGAGACATAATATGCAACTAGTCATAAGAACATTACGTAAGCATTGGGCAAGCATAGAAGGAGAAATAGAAAATTGTAGACTTAACTATTATAATAAATATTAAAATACTGAACAAAACAAATACGTAAAACCACAAGCGCAAGCGGCGGTAGCTGTGTTACTTTATTTATTTTACCAAATAGATGTAGTTATGTACTGTTTATTAAAACAAAAGTTGTTCATGTCAAAACAAGACATTTATTAACTCAATTCTTCCGTTGAAGACAAAAAGTTAATCTAACCGAGAGCCCTGTTTTGCCAACTTCTTGTTCCGGATAAAGTTTCATCCAAAAATAGGCAATACACAGCCTCTGTACTGAACTTTTGTAGTCCACGTTTCAGGGCCAACATTTTGTGATGAAATCGAAGGAGATTGCTAAAACACGATTCAGTGCGTAAAAATGCTGAAATACTGCTCCAATTAAGGGTATGTGTTTTTGTTATTATTCTGTATTTTATTTGAGTTTATGATTGATTTCATAATGCGAAAAATTTACAAGTTAACCAAAGTTTTCGGCTCATTCGTTATTCACAAACTATTTCTTGTAGTAAAATGAAATATTTGGAAAAACTTTTTCAATACGAATGATTCTCTAAAGCATTAAAAAAGTGGCACAAAATTACACATACATATAATTGTTGTAATTCTTTACATAATCTGAGTCTATGTATATACTAAATTTCAAGATATCGATTTAAGATGAGCAATGAAAACAAACAAATTTCATTTCATTCTAATTGTAATTTTCAAATCTGTAAGTTCCATCCGTTGTCGACGTGGATATTTCTAATTCACACTCAATTACATATTTAATCTTTTATATATTGATATATAATTCAAAGAAATTTATTGCTTACGTCATGTGTTATAACGAGATTTACTTTTTCATTTCAATGAAACAAACCCACAAATATTTGACAGAAGTCTCTTTGATCATTTGATCATTGAAGCGTTACGAAATGTGTTTACTTAATTTTATTTCATAAATTATATGTCGGCTATTGATTAATGATTTAATATTGCGGTACACAATAACGTAAATATGTATATGTATGTCACGCACAATAATTTAACAAAAAAGATTTCGAAAAATAATAAATCAAAACTCTAGGTTTTCTGTGTCGTATGTGATATTTAATAAGTCTTTGACACACGTCATTTAGTCTCAAACTAAGAAAAGCTCGTGCTATAATAACTAGACTGACTGATAGAATACTCAAATACTGTTTTTTTGGATATACATATATATTATACATAAAAAACACCCAAATTTATTAACAGACCCTGCAAACGTTTAGGCCGACTCGGTAATCGAACCTGAGACCTCAAGCATAGCTGTAACATTCACTACCACTGTGCCACCGAGACAGTTAAATAGTAGTTATGTTCATGTTTTGGAATCACAAAAGTTAAATTGTGGCAATGTTTTGTATACTAACTACTAAATAAACTATGAAAGCAAGTCTCTACTGTTTTCCGTTACAAATATCATGATTAACAGCCTTGAACAGTCCACCGCTGGACATAGGCCTCTCTTTAGCAAGGAAGTTTTGGCTACTGTACTGTGAAGTTATCCTTCTTTCTGGAGTGATACTGTCTTGTGTACTTTGTTCCCGTAGTCGTCTCTTACGACACCCATGGGAAGGATGGTGAGCACAAATGTCACAAAAGATATTGAAATCTGTACAAATACGAGTAAATTAAATTAAAGTTAGTGTTTGTAATATCAAAGTAACAGTTTTTTACTAAATGCGCATGCACATATGTATGTACTGCATTTATTTACATCAAAAAATTAAATTATAATTCTGTCTGTCTGTTTGCACCCGCTAATCTCTAAAACCACTGAACTGACTATTAAGATACTTCAAAGTAACAGTTTATGCAAATTTTATTTTAGGAAAAATAGGATTTTGCCAAAACATAATTAAAACCAACGCAATAATCCGATTCAAATGCTGAAGTATATGAATGTCACGCGGATGAATTCACGGGTAACAACTAGTTAAATATAAATTACTTTACAAGTAGCACAGTCGATAATATCATATTATACACGACAAAAAAATCACAATATACTTTAACCTCACAAGTAACGAACATATATCACGGCGTCTCTGATTTTTCCCTCGGCAACAATCATTTCTCTGTTGCCACGTCATCAACAAAATCTCCCGGGCGTTTGCGAAGGATATTACTTTCATTATAAGCAAACACTCTCGGTACCTTTTAGATTAAGTACTTTGTTTATATAGGCTTCAGTTTAGGACCGAGTTGTAAATATTAAATCTATAAAAAGATAATCGAATGATTTTTATGTAGACCACTGTAGAGATCCTTGAAGTTATTATAATAAAAAAAATTATGTATTAAGGCACCACAAACTGAAAAGTTAGAAAACTCATTACAAGGAAATCCCGTGATGATATTCATGTTGAAGGTCTTTTTCGTAATTTTCTAGTGAATATTTGATTGGTTTTGTTTCAAAGTATTATTTTCAGCGGCACGCCTTTGGTACGTGAGTATTTGTTCGGTCTAGATGAAGTTGGTAATATACTCGTGCATGTTGTACTATTTATACCATTTTATAAGGCTGCTAAAAGATTCGTAAAAATCATTTACGATGTGTGTTGTACTACTAAATTCCATTTTAATTTAATTAAACTTTTTTATTCCAAAATAATAGGTAAAATTATACAAAATTTCTTTTCTCTTCTGAATATAGTATATCATTTGGTAAAAAATGAATTACCATAAATTGAAAAGTATCGATCTTTCAGATCGCACATACCTAATACACACTCAACACAGCAAACACACACAACACATGAACTTCCATCATACAACCTCTAATCTCACAAGAATAAATTGTAATCAATTTTTTTTAAGACACCGGGCAGACAATTATTCCCCATATCTAAAGTCTGACTGTAATTCTACTATTACTAATAGTCAGTCACGATATAGGCTAAACTGTGTGTTTAGTATCATTAAATATATATTTGTATATATACTCGTATATAACAGTATTAATATTTTTTTTAAATATTTTTAGGGTCGTGTAATCAGGATGAAATTTTATACTCCTTGTGGCAATTCTTATGCACATTGGGACCAAAACTGTGGATTGAAATCCTTTCTTGATCTCTTAGCTGTTAATACGAAGTCGTCTGCGCCGGAGTTTCAAATGTTAATACTTTTCGCCGACTGTATGACGCATTATGTGACGTAAGTATTTTCATACATACACACCTGTATTTCTGAAAGGTTAGGCACAGGCCTGCTAAACGAGTTAAGTCTAGCATTAACAAGTTTAGATGGGAAAATTACGAGTATATAGTAATAAATACAGTTTAAAAAACTAAAAAACACACTTACAAGAGTCGGTTACGAACAAACATACAGGTGAATCTAATAAAAATAAACTGGATTGTTAATAAAGATCATATTATTATTACTTTAGTAGTACAAAACACGAATCTTAAAAATCATATACTTATTTGAAAGGTAATACGGACAGCCCTAATTTTTATATAAAGACGTGTCTTTATTACTAAAGGTATAGACAAGGGCGACCTAAGCCTTTATGTACGTAGTAGGAGGCAACTCTATAGCCACCGACTAGCCACACACATATTTCCAAAAACACGAATTTTATAGATATTAACCAGAGTAAAGCGTGGGTATTTATGGAACAAGTTGTGCTATCCACAACTACCTGCATATTCTACAACGAACATTGTGAGTCAATGCAATTACCTGAATTCCTATGAATGAGTTTGGAGTACTTCTAAGGAATGGTTAGTCGCAAAAATAGACTTGGACTGCATGCCCGTTGCGTCGGGTCCAAGTCTTTGTGTGTTGAGAATGCACGTGCATAGATTTGTGCAATCTTGTGCGAACAAGGAGTATTTATTCAGTCGTAAATTTCAGTTTGCTTCGTCGAGTGGATCGCAGGTGGAGTGCAGCGGAATTATTTTATATGTTTACGTGGTTTGTGTCTCAAAGTATATCCATAGATAACTGATCTTAGAAACAATATTTATTTTTGTATTAGTTTAACTCCACACAACAAATCGCAATACCCAGAGAAGAGGTTTATAATATTTTTGGTGATAGGAAAGCGTTTTTCATGTTTATGTTATGTTAAAGAAGTGGCACAGAAATTTTTTTGTTTTATTTTGTTTTGATGTCTACATATATGTATACCTTTAGTAATCTACAGCTGGACATGGGCCGCTCCATGTTTCGTGTATTAGTTATCTTCATAGTTATGTTTGTATTTTTATCGATATTATTGTAAACAATATTGAAAGAAAAAATGCTAGAAAATACTTTTGAAAACGGATGAAAAACAAACTGTGCTTACTTAACCTAACATCACCTTTTCACAATGTCTAAGGCTTGTTTCACACGTACCACATTCACACAACTCTGTCGGGATAAAATGTGGTTCAACTGTGGTTAGGTGTGAATAGTATCGCTGCGCCTTCTTGCGGTTGCGTTGTGGTACTTGTGTGTGAGGTTACCTAGTCACTGGTACTCGCGTTGGGACCGCCTGCTAGTTTGCGATGTCGCTCCCGTTTATTCTGGTGTGGTTGTGATGCGGGCAAAACAAACCTGATTGACACTAACATGGTGGACGTCTAACTTTTTTATATAGGAGAAAGAGGGAGAGTTTTTTCTGTATTTCCGTTAAGTGTTCCACAATGCAAATAAAAATACTGTAAAACTTCCGATAGATTCACTTACTCAATTAAATTAATGCTGACTGTTTAACTCATCTGAAATTACGAATCTGTTAACCAAAAAAATGAAAAAAGAAATATTAACAAAACGCTTTAAATATTTTGACTTACATATCCTTTTATATTTAAAACAAACGAAGAGCGAAGTACCATAAATCACCAGATTAAATCCCGTCGCCGAGAGTATCGGTCTTCTATAAAAATTTCAACAAAGTAATATAAAGTGCGGTGTACAGTCGCGTAATCCCGCCCTAAATATACGACGCGTGTGTCATCACATCGCAACGGCGGCTTTAAACGAACCCACCACTTCATACTGCCAACGTTTTTATTCCTCAAGAAAATATACTCGTCGAGATTATGAAAGGGAAAAAAAATATAATTTCCCAAGATTAGCACTTCAAAAGAGTAAAGATATGTTTCTGCTTATCCTGTACTAAATCGGTGTTCCTGAGTTGCTTTTAATGCGATTTTATTATTAATACGCAAATAAGACGTTTACGTGAGTGATTCTCATATTTGATTTCATTCTCCATTTAAATGTTCATATATCTGTGTATGAATGTAAAAAGTAAGGTTTTGAAATAATTTAACTTGCCGAAGTTAACTCTAAACATTCAGTCAAACAAAAAGGATTTTTTAATAATATTTATTAATACTCCCTTCTTCCTTATTACAATTTATGTACAAGATACGAAAAGAAATAAAATCAACTTTTCAGTAATCAATATTGCACATTCTTGCGAATGGACGCTGTGTACAACGTTCCATCCTCGCAATCGTACAAATAAATTTTCCAATTACATTTAATAACATCATACTACGTTTTATTTAAAGGAACATAGCTAGGTATATTTCAGCTACCATACTATCGTAATATTTCAGTATTAAACTACTTTACAAGTATACAAGAAGATGGAAAAGTCAACATAGTGAGGCATCGTATCTAGCAGCGTTCGACTGAATTTACGCCGCGTAAGACTTGGACTCAATTTACGCGTTACACGTAACGAGCCCCCATTGAATTTATTAGACGCGTCACTCTAATTTCAAATTTAACTTCACCATAAATTTAATAAGTTTCGTTTTACGCAGTGTAAATTTAGTGTATACGGTCCTAGATTTACATGTAAATTAAATCCTATTACTTGCGATGCAAATCCAGTTTATACATAAAAGATTAAGTGGAAAACAGTCGATAGAATCTTAATATTTATTTGTCGTTATTTCCTAGTAATTACAGTTTTAAACCTCTTGTTATCAGAAACGTAAGTGCAGATTGTAAAATTAATAAAACATATATTGTGCAGTATAAACGTTTATTTTTTCAAAACGGTAGCCACGTAGTTTTATCAGTACAAACTTATTGCACTGCAACATTTGTCATTTTAATAGGTAGTAGAGCCAAGCTGATTTCAGCACGAATGGGTCGGTTCGACCGGGGCAGTACTACCCTCCCACTGAAGACCAACCTAAAGCGACAGCATCCGTATTGTCGTGTTCCGTTGGTGAGTGTGAGACCGGAGGCCCATTGATGCAGAGGTGACAGTTATCGTGGTAACTGTGTAAGCCTTACACTGTCACGATGACTGTCATGCCTTTTACGTCCCCAAGCGGGGTGTGAAAAAGCATCTCACAAGGCCGCCATAGTGTGGGTCACCATACTGCATTGTCTACATTTGCAATGAGTATGGTGACCACAACTCTTGGATTTTATTCGTGTTTTCCATCAGGCAGAGGAGAGTCGCTTTGTCAGGCTCTTAATATAGAAAAAAAAATTACAGGTGAATTATGCATGACATTCAAGCGAAGAAGTAAGCCAAATTGATTTTATTCATTTGATTGATTTACTATTGTGTAATCTGATTAATAACAAAATAGAAAGCTATATTTTTGTTCATCTCCAACTCACTGTATAGTAAAATGCATTTTAATAAGTATAAATTATTAAGGTGATAGCACCTTGTATCGTACCCTTATTTCTAAATTGTTATTTTTTACCACTTCCATTGCAAAAGTAACTGACGTTTCACGAAAATAATTCACAGTTGAAAAAAAAACATTGTCTAAAAACCACCGATCTATAAGGCTTATGAATTTCAATATGGCGCCCATCGAGTCTGACAAAAAGAGGTTCAAAAAAATAACAATACATAGTTTGTTCTAGGAACAAAAAAAAAACAAGTTTTTCACCACTTGAATGGTGGAACGTCTACTTTTATCAATAGTATTAATCTTATGTGTTAAACTCGTTTATTTTGTATTTACAACAATACGAAATATTTACAATGCGATCTGATATAAACTTTTATTTATTCTACAATTTGTTACGTATGGTTTTAATTTATTTACAAAAATGTTATACATTCATTTGTTAAAAATAATAATAAATATTTATACAAATCATTACAAATTCTTAAATTAACATTATTGTTTCTCGTATTTTCTATCAAATCCGAATAGTAATATCAAAATAATTAAAAGAAATTCAATTTCCTTCTTCATAAAATAACACTAGTAATAATACTGCTCGAATAACATTACAATCACGAATTTACTTTTTCCAAAATGACAATTATTATATAACAATTCACTAAATTATTACTTTTATTTAAATTTAATATAAACGTACGATTTGAGAGGGGAGCCTTTGTTATTTAGCAAATCCTTTTTATTTTATTTGAAAGTTATCACTGTTACTCACAACCGAATGGGTTCTATCTTCCAAATAAGTGTTTGAGCATCTGAGTAAATAAAATAACTCGATTCGTCTGTCTATAAACTGATATTTGGAAGAACATGGTAAAAGCGATACGGAAAAATCCGAATCTTGTTCCAATATTGGAATTGTATTTACAATAAAGTATTTGTACGTATTATTTCGCTAATCGAATAACGTTAAAAACTTGTTTTGAGACATTTTGAACACGCAATCAAATAAGTCGATAAGAGAAAATAAATAACAATTATAACACATATTTCAATCGTCATATATCTTAATCTAAACATACAGGTACATATTGGATTGTTCAGTGATAGAAACACAATATTCCCGGACCCCTCTAACAATCGGTGATGGTGATTTAAACCGATCATCTGCAGACGACTGATGACAGTAGGTATGTGAAGATCGCACAGCTCAGCTGTGACGTGAGGTAGGACGAGGCTCGGTTACTCGTTTGCATCGCTGCTGGATGCTCACCTAGAGTACATAACATCATTAGGAAAATTTGTAATTAAATTGAAACTCATTATGGGACTACTGTTTTGGTTGGTTTGGGTATTAGTAACATGTAACACAATTTCTGGTAGCGTTTGGCTCTTAACCTTAAGCTTTTCAAGAAAATACACTTGAATGACGTACAAAACTAAATTACACTATTTTTTATTCCATGACAAACCTAATTCAAAGTGAAGCAAAAAGGTCAATTCTCGTTATAAATATTCATTCGAAATTTATTTCTGATCTATTCTGGCTCTCACACATGTTCACATGTGTACAATGAAAGGTATTTTTCTGGTAAAATATAATTAAGACTAGCGGAATTCCAATTTGACAACAATACGACATAACAATATTAAAGTTAACTTTGGATGTTTAACCCTTTGTTTACTACGAGAATATATTATATAACATTTTTGAGAGTGAGAAGAGATCGTAACTGAATTTTGAACGATTTTATTTCTAATTTCTGAAAATTGGTTCTCGGAATAAAAATTATATCATCTTTCTAATTCCATCAATTGCTAACGATAAGATTATACACTTACCATTCAGCACATGGACAGATACAGACGCAGGATGCGCGTTGTTAGGTACGCACGTGTAGTTCCCGGAGTCTGTGAGAGCAGCCTTAGTGACCAGCAGTTTACTGGTTGTGCCACCTTCCGTTTTCTCGGTCTCTAGGCTAATACCACCGCGTGGAGAGTCGAAGTCTACAACGGAGTTGCCGTGATACCTGTTTTGTTGAACATAGAAAATGATTTATTTTTAGTAAATCTTTTTAAAACCTTTCTTTAACATAGGACTTTCATGACAGGTAGTTAGATCTTAATCCTAATATAAAAATTGCAAGTGTATATTAAAATTATTCTCAGACTATAACACACTCTTTATGATTTAAATTATCTTTTAATTAAATGCATTTTTTTTAATTACGTTTATAAAATAAAATGACACATATTATGTTTTATGGCATAAGTTTTAAACATTAGCTAGAAGTTTTATATCGAAGAACACTTTTTTCTTTCAGTTGATTCTTATAGCGCACGGGTAGTAATTTATTTACCAACTTCTGCTGTAATCTCGATCAAAGATTGACTTACATTTTGAACATTTTTAAACTTCAAAGATTTTTCTTCAATAGTAATATTTACAAAAGAAGGAAAAGTATAATTTTACAAATACAGAAAGAAATACTAAAGTATAAATTGCCAAGTTACGTAACGAACAATAAGATTTACCATAAAATTGAGGCTGTGGAGGGAGGCGACGAGTGCACATTCACTGAGCACGTCAGCGATATTGTGCTGCCCTTCTTCACGTACACATCCTGAGAGCCCCATATGGTCGCCGCAGCCGCTGTAACAAACAAAAACATACTTTATATGCTTCTACACAAAGTTCACAATTCGCTTTAAAAATTTATGAAAATACTTGCATATTTACAAATCGTATGCAAATAGCAATTCAGGACCCACAGACAAGATATTATAACACGCATTTAATGAAACTACTATGTTTTGCTACATGAGTTTTGGGTTTAAAGGGCATTTTGCAAATTATACAGATATTTAATGTTACATAATATTAAATAAATTAGTGGTTGTGTTTCAAATATTAACTCTTTCAAACTCACTGATTAATTCACCTCACTAATAAAACTGACTGCTTTTGTTATTAATAACAGTTTAATTAAACAAGTCTATAATGATGATGTTAGTTTAAAAGCCATGCAAAATCAATTTTACGTCTACTATACTTAATTCGAGTTTAAAAACTCTCCAACTTAGCATTATGAGTTTCTCTAACTTACTCAATTCCAAACACTGGTTGACGTAACGACGTAAACGTTTATTTTTATTATAGCAACCCACCGATTGGGATGTTGGCAATAAAATTTCATTCTACTTTCTGAGGCACAGTTTTTGACAGTAATTGTTCATCAACAAACTTTCTGGAGTTAATCTTATTACTGAAAAATATTTTCTCGTTCATTTAACTACTGAGTTTCCGCAACATGATCCCATTACGGGTCTGTTTTATTATTTTGAACATGATTTTGTGGTCAAACAAAGACACTTATGTACACATAATGATTGCTAGTGGACGAAACACTTTAATGTTGTCCAGTACATGCAAATTCAAAAAGCGCTACCACGCTCGCCTAGTAGAACTCCATCTAATGAATGCCGAAAAAAAACATCCCGTGCTGTGTCAACATAAACACGTAAATGAAGCTGCTACAGATAGATGAAAGTATAATAAACTAGTTGTGAATAAATAAATTTAAAGTGTAATTAAAAATTAAGAGAAGGATACCAAACTAGTACCTGAGGAGCGGGGCGGGGCCGAGGTCGCGGGAGTGAGGGACTCATCTGGAATTCACAAGACAACAGCTTAGGAGAGGGTTAGGAATAC
The DNA here is from genome assembly GCA_949316085.1 of Hypercompe scribonia. NCBI lineage: Eukaryota > Metazoa > Arthropoda > Insecta > Lepidoptera > Erebidae > Hypercompe > Hypercompe scribonia. The sequence goes on along the minus strand of OX438984.1, from coordinate 1,220,638 downwards.
AAAACGGCGTGTCACTCTGCCAGATGCATTCAAAGAGTTGAAAAAATAACATTACATTGGGTCAAATTAGCCATATTAAGAGATAGTGGATTGAAAGTTAGTGGACTGAGTAAACTATTAAGTCTGTCAGATAACTCTGTAATGTAATGTTTATTATTCAAATCATAGTTTAAAGACAGCCGCTGGGAACAGAAAACGACAGATATTCTGAGCTGACGTAATTGAATCAAGAAGATGTCTCGGGTGAATACCGTTCTCTATTATTTCATATGAAGTGTCTCAGAAGCCATCGCAAGTTGTAGGTTATTCAGTAAATTTAGGCTTACAGAACTATATGAGTCTCAAGTGAAGTCAAATGTAATTTAACAGCTAGGTATGTTAACAATTCAGAAAAATATTTTATGATAATTCCTGTAATTAACGATATGCACTAGGTTATCATAATCACCGTAATATCTTTAGGTGTCTAACAAGATTAGTGTGTTTATTCTAACTATCTTAAATAAATGGTAATCAAAATAAGAATAATATTTGAAGATAGTAATTCTTTTCTTTCTTCCAAAATTCAGAAGCCTATTTCTGAGCAAATATTGAAACTCTTGTTTCTCACTTACTCAACCAGGTAGTAACAGTGGTGTTCATAAAATTTTATTCAGGATTGAGTATCTGCTTTTTGAAAAGCTAGAGAGAAACTTTAAATAGAATATTTCTTGATATTTGAAGAACACGTCGCCTTATGGCCCTTTATTGACCCCTTTACAACAGCCTCAGTTTTTACTGATGAAATGTCATATATTATAAAAAATTAGCGACACGTACTTGCCAAAATAAATGTTTTCAAAGATTTTTGCATTATATAAATTTTGTACAGTCACTTGTGAAAATATTAGCATCTTATCAAAATATATGTATTTTCATCAAATTTTAAAGTGACACATATTTTACTCCAGATAATGTAAGCATAACAACAGTGGATGAGTTACTGTTGGTCATTTTTCAGCAATAACAAGCTCCATAATTGGCCTCAACGTGAATTTGAGAGTTTCGCGTGATGTGTCTGCAAGCCGAGCGTGTTCTAACAAATGGCTAGCATGAAACGAGACGGTAAAAAATAGTGCTCATTTAGACTATAGCGGTTTCGCAGTGAAACGGATTTGTTCCGCCACATAAGTCACGATAATCGATAAATGGATGGGCTTTGAAAAGTAGACTCTAGTTTTATGGATGATATTTTTCGTGCTTAGGCATTACTGTTGCATTTAATATAAAGTTCATGTTTATGTTCATCGTTTCACGCGATATTACTTTGTGGGAATAAAGTACTAAATCATTTCTGGTTCAAACAGCAAATTTGCCACGGAGCGACGGGCATCTGTTCAATCTAGAAGTTGAACTAGTTGTAAGTATATTTGAGGGCATTGACTTCTCAATAACAATTGCCATAGATGTTCATGACAACCGGGACCGACGGCTTAACGTACTCCAAAGCGAGGGTGTGTAATACCGCGAACTTCCATACTCTGGGCTGTCCTTAAGGATTTCTTACAAGATAAACTCAACAACACTTTTACCCCGACTCGGTAATTGATCACGACACCTCTTGATCGGAAATCCTATATATTAGCGTTACGCTTACGAGGCAGTTGAAGTGCTAACAATTGGTGGTGGTTTACTTATTAATAGCTGGATTGTGTAATCTTTTGAGTAAATTTTAGTGAACCTGTCGACTTTAGACTCGTATGAGTCCAATACATGGAGGATAATATAATGATAAAGTCAAGTAGTACATAACTCTAATTCACTATATAATATTCTTTTGTTTAGCGGTATTGTAAAATGTAGTCTTATTACAATAAGCAATCTCTCACAGACTTATAGTACGTTTATAATAATAGAAAGTTTGTGGTGTGTTTGTCTCCATTCAAGTGACATGGGATTAAAAAAAAATCTTGAATTACCTGAATTATGAAATGCGCAATTTAGTCCGTCAGCTTGAAAATATTTTATATATCATTTTGGTAATACTTCTGTTAGTTTTCACCTGTGTTAACTCAAGGTCAATTATAAACAAAGGGTAACCATGGATTTTGAAGGGCAAATTTATGGCTATACTTGCTACTTTAATGGGCAGTGCGCAGGTGGGCGACATCTAAAATGTTCGCAGAACCCCAAAGTGGCTTGCTATGTTTGTACGAAGAATGAAGCTTCTAAAAATAATACGTTCCATATTTTACACAAAATGTTGAAGGTCAATCGGGTATTGGAAATACTTTATTAAAACGAAAACGATTTAGGGTACACACTTTTTGTAATTAAAAATATAAACTTCAACGCATAATTCGCCTTTTGGTTTAGACTTATTCTATTGTATACATTTACAAATATTGTAACGATAAGATAAATACATACATTCTTTCAATAAAATCTGGAATCCAACAGGACTTTAACGTCAAGTAATGACCATCATATCATCATCATCATTACCTCAGCCAAAAGACGTCCACTGCTGGACATAGGCCATCCCCAAGGTTATTATATAAACCATCATTAATTTTTTATATTATTCATATGTAATGTCAAATTTAAAATAAATAAGTTGAATATGTGTATGTGAGATAGACATATTTCAAGCGATCACACAAAGTTATCATTCACATGTATCAGTCCAGTGACTTTTTATAGCCATTCTTAAAGTCGTTAAACTTTTTTATATCATTTATTTTTTTAAATAGATAGAATATTTCAGAAAAATTCCAGGCAGTCGGCCTCAAAGTTTCAGCATAAATAAAAGGAAAAATCTCAACATTCAGTCGTTAAATTAAGAGAAGGCACGTAAAATTTTAACTGGATCATGTTTCAGCCGTTACTGATTTTATGAACACTTTCTGTTTATTCCGTTTTTACTCTATTACGAAAGGTTTGAGGGTTTCTGCTGTGTTTGATGTGGTTACGCGACTAAAAGGCTTAATTGATAAAGTTTATTAAATGTGTAAAATGTAACTGTGAGTGATCCTCTATGCGGTTTCCGTTGCCGGGCAACATTTTGAGAGGGCACGACTTCTCGTATAATTTCACCCTCTAAGCCATTTTCATACCCATAGTTGTGCTTATTACGATTGACTTATTTAATGAGTGGTTGCCTATCTGCTCTCATGCCCATCTGTTTAATCCATTGAAATGACTTATAAACTTTTGCATTTTTGATAAACTAGTAGCGTGCTGTGGTGTTACCCGCAAATTATTGAATATCTTCCAATTTCTCCCATATACTCATAAAATTATTTTAGCCGTCGGAGCGTAAACAAATAACAAACATTAACATAAGCCTGTAAGCACAATCATGATCGAGACATCTGACAATTTAAAGACGTGAACATGTGGATGCCTACAAATATACATAATTATGCATAAGGTGCATAGGATTTCCACCATGAACTTAAACCCTTTTTTTTTTAACGTGTGGAAGCCGCCTCGGGCCGTCACCCCACCGGGGTTTACGGCGGGGTGGTGTGTCAGAATCAGACCGACTAAAACCACACGGTGTGCCACTCTGCGCCTGAGATACGAGGGATCCGGGAACCGCTGCTATTACGACATCCAGATCCCTCCTAGCAAGAACTTAGACCCCTTTTTTTTTTTTTAACGTGTGGAAACCCCCTCGGGCCGTCACCCTACCGGGGTTTACGGCGAGGTGGTGTGTCGGAATCGGACCGACTAAAACCACACGGTGTGCCACTCTGCGTCTAACATAGGAGGGTTCCGGGAACAGCTGCTATTACGTCATCCAGATCCCTCCAAGCGCCTGCCCGCCTGCTCCTGCGGGCACCATCTGCAGGTAAACTCTCTATTTAGGCGACGTACGGCACACGCGGACGTCGCCTCCTCGCGGCTGGCCACTATAGCGGATGGAGGGGAAACCCGTCCCGTCCATCCGCGGCCACACTCAAGGCGGCATGAGGCGCTGGTATGCGCGCCTCCGCCGCCCGGTTCGCCGGCGGCGAATTGGGTCCGAGTGGAGATCGTCCTCTCGGGCCCTCTCCACCAAGAACTTAGACCCCAAGCCAACCTCAGCTACAAGTAATGACTTAGCTGATCAACAGACAAGACTCTGGCAAACAAAACATCTCCGTTAAAGGTAATAGGTGAAAAATGATCTTAATATGCCTCTACTTATCCCTTGGGAGAAACAAGTGTAAATTGTAAAAATCTTTAATTTACTATTTGTAGATGTCATTTAAGTAATTAACTTATACCACAAGGTAGCAATAAATCCAACGTTTGTTTAGCGATCGAAGTCAGATCCAATGCCCATGTCACACCCACTTCAATGCAAATTGGAGAATCTACCTTCGAAATGGTTGTTAGGTTGGGCAGCGTTCGGGAAACTACGTAACGTTTTCTCATCACAAATACTGCAGTGTCTCAAGACAAAAGTCTTTGACCAGAGTGTGTTGCCAGCGATGACTTACGACACAGAGACGTGGGCTTGATTTTTATCAAGCCATCGGTTCAATGTCACCCAAAGAGCAATGGTGAGGGCAATGCTCGGTGTTTCTTTACGTGATCGAATTAGGAATGAGGAGATCCGCAGACAAACCAAGGTCACCGATATTGCCAGTAAAATTGCTAAACTTAAATGACAGTGGGCGGGCCACATTACACGAAGAAACGAAGGCCGACAGAGCCGTAAAGTTCTGGAGTGGCGACCGCGTACTGGGAAACGCAGCGTTGGTCAGCAGCTTCCTGTGACCTTCACCAGGTCGTCAGACCCCACAAGGAAGCTGTTGGATGCGGGTAGCACGGCATTGGTTTGGCTGGCGGCACCTTGGGGGAGGCCTATGTCCAGCAGTTGACGTATTTTGGCTGAGATGATGATGATGATGCGTATTGTTTTTAATATACTATCAGAAGTCATCATCATCAAGCTATTCTATCTCATGAGTTTAAACCATGTACTTCGTCTTTACTTTTTCCTAATCCTTTTATTGTTCACAAATCGTATAATGCTCCGTATCACATCGTCAATAAATACCAAAGTAACTGATTTTGCGCTTCACGATCAATTACAACCATTTCTCTGTCCACCGAACTGTCCTAAATCAATAGGAAGTTTTCCATATCTCTTTTCATATCTATTGGCATGCGTATTTGTAAGCCGGGGTATTATACGATTATTGGTTTAAACGCACTGTTTGGAAGATATACTTTGATTGATATAAACTATCTGTTGAGATACGATTTTCAGTATGTTACTTTATTTTAGTTTACTTTATTTATAAACTTATTGAACACTACATTTGTACGTCGGTGGACCTAATGCCCAGGGCATTCTCTTCCAGTCAACCTTCGCATGTTGTAAAAATTTTAGAAGGTTGTAGGTACACAGAGGTTAGGTACTTGTTATGTATACTTATCACTTAAACACATACATACATTCACAATAGAACTTACCATATATACAAATATAAAAATAGATAAAAGAGTATCTATACAACCTCAAAGTTAACAACTTTAGACGAAAATTTCAATATTATTTCTTGCTAATGTTTAATGAGGTTGACTTCTAACGGTAATCGGTTGAATCTCTTTATAATCCATCTTTGACCTGGCTCAAAGTGATTTGGTAATTGGTTCTAAATTATTTAATTGTTAGTTTGAGTTTGTGAAAGTTTCTTGGCACTTGAAACTATGACCAGGATAAGTTTTTAACAAAATTGTTTTAACGCGTGCTATTTTCGTTAAAAAATTCATTTTACCACAAGTGAAACTAGAATTGAATTAGTCATTTTATTTCTTAATCTATAACTATATACCTAAATTTATTTTTTAAATAATCATAGTCATATACTCGTATACTATAGAGTGGACCAAGAATTTGTTAACATTTGAATCTAATATTCCGCGCAAACATGTTGCTCAAGTTTTTGGGACCGATACTACTGGAATTAGTTTCAACGATATGGAGCCACTTATCACACCTCCAGTGAGTTCCTGCCGGTGGTCAAAGAAATATTTTCGGAAAAGCTGATTCCCAGATGAGGTGACATTACATGGCTACACAGAAGTCCAGATACGAGTATATCCCCTACAGACTTCTTTTTATGCTTTTATTTGAAAAAAAGTATCTACATCAATAAACCAAATACACTACTTCAACGAGAAGAAAAAATCAGCGAAGAAATTCCGGCGATCTCGTGGTCTCGTTGACGACTACTATTCGAAAATTTCGGTTCTCGCTTAGAAGAGTGCAAATGTCGAAACGGTGGTTACTGAGATGATGTAATTTGTAAGAAATAAATTCCAACTAATTAACTTGCTTGTAAATAAACAATTTTAATAATATATCAAATGGTGTTTTTTATACGAATTTTTCAAATGTTAACTGATTCGTGGCCTAAATAAATAGTTAGTCATCATTTCATAATTCAACCTTTATAGTTTAACTCTGTTTAAATAAAATAAAATCATTATTTGTTTGCTAGTCAAGAGCATATAATGGTGTTAACAAATAATTTAATAATGTCCTACTAGATCTATTTCACCAACACGCAAATTTGCCATCAGTTCTATATAAAATTTAAGACCTGATTAAGAAAAGAGTTGTATTTAGGTTTACTACCTTTGGTGTCAACCAGTGACAGCATAGTGTTGTATATCTTTTTAATCTTAAATAAGGCTTAATAAAACGATTTTTGGCCTGTTTATTAACGCTGCCGCGCTGTTAACACGAGATATGCCAGTCAACGTCAAATTTTTACTAGAAAATTATGAGTTTTTAACAAGCAGTTTTAAATATTCAAGATTTAATCACAAATAAATTAAAATTATGGTACTAGCAAAAACTTCAGGGATTTATGGCTTTAGAGTATTAAGTTGAAACTAGATTAGTAATTAGATTTCGTTTCGTAGCCAACTATATCGTTATAATACTGTCTACGCCTTTTTTTTTTTTCTTTTTCCTGAGCGGAAATCCCCTCGGATACCACCTACTGGTGGTTATGTCGGACTCGAACCGACCAAAAACCGCACGCCGTCTCAGGTACCAGTAGCCGGGGAATCAGGTGTACCCTAGAAAGGAAATCCCTGAAACCCCAACGTACCTCGGGTCATCTACCTGCGGCTTGCAGATGACCCCCCCTCTGCTCCAAAAGAGCGTGTGCTCCGTAGCACGTCCCGCTGCCATCCCGGCGTACTCCTGCTCGGGTGACGGATGGCCTTACCTATCACCCTCAGTCTAGCGCTTATGGAGGACGGAGATCGTTCTGCAATCTCCGGCGCCCGAGCCGTCTGTGATACCGGACACGTTCCCGGGCCTGGCGGACCGGGAGAGTTCTCAACCTCTCCCGGTCCCGCTCCGACATCTCCTTTGCAAGCATAACTTGCTCGCAAAAGGAGACGGCGGAGTTCCACGCGCTCTCGCTCCGCAACATGGCGGCGATCATGCTACCGAGCGAGAGAGTTTTCACTCCGATGGCCGTCACAAGGTCACGCCTCAGCTCCGCCCACGCTGGGCATTTTGCCAGCGTGTGGAGCGCCGTATCCACGGTCCGGCCATCGCAGTGGTGGCACTCAGGCGTTGGCTCCTTTCGGATCAGACACAGGTGATCTCCGAAGCATCCTCTTCCAGTGATCACCTGCGTCAGCCGATATGAGAGGGTCCCGTGATTCCTCTCGAGCTAATCCTCCATAACGGGTCTTACCGCCGCAATGACGGCGTGCCTGGCGCTTGGTTGCCCAAGTCGTTCCTTCCACTCCTCCACAAGGACCTGGCGGAGTTGGGGTTTCTGATTCTCGATTTCTCGAGTTTCAGGACTCCGGCCCAACTCCCGTGCCTCCTTGCGCCACTGATAAAGAGCCGCAAGGGCTCTCGCCTCCAGGTCCCATGGTGGAGTTCCAGCCAGGAGACTCGCCACTTCAAAGGAGATTGTGCGGTATCCTCTTATGACCCTGATGGCCAGCACTCGCTGTGGTCGTCGCAGTATTGCGACGTTGCTCGCCTTGAGGGTCTCCGCCCACACTGGGGCCCCGTAAAGGGCCATTGACCGCACAACTCCTGCGTAGAGTCTCCTGCAGGAGTCATCGGGTCCCCTCATGTTAGGCAGCAGCCGCGCCAACGCCCGTGCTGCTCCCACCAACTTTGGGACCTGACTTCGGAAATGAGTTCTGAAGTCCCATCGGCTATCGAGTAAGAGCCCCAGATACCTCATGGAGGACTCAATGCCGATGCGAGTATCTCCTACTATGAGGCTGGATCGATTTGGTGGCTTGTTCCGAGGCCCATGAAAGAACAAGGCCTCGGACTTGTGTAGAGCTACCTCAAGACCCAACCGCCGGATTCGCTCCAGGACTTGGGCAACACCGGCCGTGGCCCTCAGGGTTGCCTCACGATGTGTCTTGCCGCACGCCGTCACAAGTGTGTCGTCCGCATAACACGTGACGACGACGCCATCTAAGAAAGCACCGCGAAGCACCCAGTCGTAGCCAATGTTCCACAGGAGCGGTCCTAGGACCGATCCCTGCGGAACTCCGCACGACATTTCACGTCTACCGAGACCGGTCTTACTTGGGTAGATGACGGCTCTTTTCGACAAATATGACCCGACTATTTGACGGAGGTAGAGAGGCACTCGGTGATATACGAATGCCTCCTTGATGCAACTCCAGGGCAAAGTATTGAACGCATTGGCAATGTCCAAAGACACCGCCAATACTACTTCGCCCCGGGAAACTGCTTCCTCCGTCAGAGTCTTCACGCGCATGATCGCATCTACGGTGGAACGCCCCTGACGGAAACCATACTGGTTCTCCGCCAGATCCGGCCCCACCCTGAAGAGGTGCTTGACGAGGCGTCGTGCAATTACTCTTTCAAAGAGTTTGCATACCTCGTCAAGCAACACTATAGGCCGGTAGGCAGATGGTGAGTCTGCCGGGCGCCCCTCCTTTCGAATGAGAACCAGTTTCCCCGTCTTCCACAATTTTGGAAACCGGCCCTGCTCGAGGCATGCGCTGAAGAACTCTCTCAGTCGGGGCTCGAGAGCATCGTCGCTTAGAGCCAGGACCCAAGCTCGGCCTGGTATGCCATCGGGTCCTGCGGCGGTGCTTTTTGCTTTAAGCCGTCGCACCGCCAGCGCTAGTTCTTCCCAAGCGACCTCTGGCACGTCGTCGTCATCCACGCTAGGCGCTTCGGGCGCCGAAGACGGAGCCATCAGTGGCGGAGTGTGCTCCACCACTCGCACCGGGAACAAGGAGCCGACAACCCGCTCAAGCAACTCTGGCTGAAGACACCGGGTTAGCGGTGGAGCCCATGGGCGCATTTTACCCCTGACCATACGATAGGGGCGCCCCCACGGATCTCGCTCCAGGGTCTCCAGCAACTCGCGGCGGGCCTCACTCTTGGCCCACTTTATCGCTGCTTGAAGGGTCCTTTCGGCATCCCTGTATCCCGTTAACAGCTCCGCCTCCCAAGCTGCCGCATCCGCGGGGCGGCGACGCCTTCTACGGAACCTGGACCACCGGCGGCGCGCGGTCACGCAAGCTTGTCGCAGCCTTGCGATATCCGGCGACCACCAGTAGACCTGACGCCTAACAGCATTTGGCTGGACCCTAGGCATCGCCGCATCGCAGACGCGGGTCATGGCCTCCAGGAACCATTCTGCCTCCGCTTCCACGTTGACAGGCCTGTCCGGTGCAGGGACCCAGGCCTGGACGATGGCGGCTTCCAGGAGGAGCTCACGATCTAAGCGCTTGAGCGCCCAACGTGGTTCTGGTGGAGCCACTCCGGTCGGCGCGCCACTTGTAGGAGCGGAGACTTCAAACCGAATGTATCGGTGATCCGAACCTGTCTCCTCCCCCACAACGACGCGCCAGTCCAGAACATGACGTGCCAGCAAGGGGCACGCGAACGAAATGTCAACGATCGAGCTGCCCCTCGCCGTAACGAACGTAGGTACGGCACCCCGGTTTAGGACAACTAGGCCGGATCTTTCGGCCCAGTTCTCCAATGCCCTCCCCCTTGGATTCGTGCGCCGAGAACCCCAGACAACCGACCAGGCGTTGAAGTCTCCGAGCACAAGAACCGGAAGGGGTCGACAGGCATCGACGACGACGGCTAGCTGAGCGAGCCATTGCTAGTACTCAGTTATGTCTCGGTTTGGCGTGAAATAAGCGGCCACGACCGCTATATCCCCAACCACCGCCGCTATGCAACCCCGTTCCCTAGCAACCACAGCAAATGGAGGGGTACCAGCGGCAGTGCCGTGCACCAGTGCAGCCGAGCCATCTAAGTCGATCTCCCAGGCAGGTCCGAGAAACCGGTGAACGTATGGCTCGGCGACCGCAGCAATGTGGATTGACCACTGTGCCATGCTCTGGAGCAGAAGATCCTGAGCAACAGCACCGTGGCCCACGTTCGCCTGGAGGATGCGGAGATTTGAATCCATTATTGAGTTTCCATCTCCACATCCCGTCGCGAACCTTGCCGTTCTCTAGCGACACCTTCCGACAGCGATTTGAAGCCAGAGGGCCGACCTCGCAGTTTCGGCATCGATCCGACACAAGGCATACTGCCAACCCGGTGGTCGGCAGGCTTGCCTTCCGCTGCGCATCTAAAGCAACGCAGTGGAGCGCTGCAACCGCCCGCCTTATGACCGGCTTGACCACAACGGAAACAAAAGTCACCTATGGTGACCGCCGCCGTACATTGAACCCCCACATGTCCCACCGACAGGCACCGGAAGCACCTTGCCGGTCGGGCCTGCAGTAGCCGTGCCTGTGCCCTCAGGAAATCTTCTACCAGAAGGGTATGTCCATCAGCGACCTTTTGGGCCACCGCAATAGGGCAACTGACAACTGCTGCCCCCTGTCCACTTGGGCCGAAACGAATTGCTCCGACCTTTATATGTTCTAGAGGGCAGCCTCCGCTCTTCCTCACTGCGAGCTTGAGCTCGTCCACCGTGACGGAGTCGTCCAGGCCTGTAATGCGTACTTCAGGGCATTTTACGGGCCTGGACACTCGGACATCAGCTGCGTCCAGTGATTCCCTTAGCTTAGCCGCTAGGGCGTCGGCTTTGGGCGCACTGGTGGCACCGGGAATCTCAAGGAGCCGGGCTCCCGTCCGTGTGTTTTTACACCGGACGCCCGGTATCTCGAGAGCCTTGAGGTTAACTTTGGCCTTTATTTTTCGTTTTTTTTTGCCTATATTTATTTGTAGAGGACATTGGTTTGATGCAGACCACCGTCCGGCCAAGTCGTAAACTTGACTATTTGCAGTCAGGAGCGACGGTTCTTCGAGGGCTACGAGGAAGGAAACCTCTTTAAAAAACCTTGGGGCGGACGGACCCGGTCTGGTGCAGACCCCGTCCGGCCCAGCCGTAATCCTGAACGGACAGGACCGGTGGTTCTTCGCACCCATGAGGACGTAAACCTCTCTAAAAAAACCCCAAGCCCACGTTCTGACGCCTGGCAATGGGCTGAGTCGCTGGAGAGAATCCAGTGCCGAAGGCGTCCTATTGTCGGAGGACACTAAACTCAAAAACATGGCATGGGTAAAGTAAAGGTCTTACCTACCCAGGAGGGTCCCAGACGCACTTCGCCTGGGGAATCCCTCCCGGAGCCAAACGGCTCCGGCAGCTCCCAGTCGTATTCTGGGGGGAGCAACCACTGCCAAACCCGCCCGTCGCCGAGCGGTAAATCCGGCGACCAACATATCGCGAAGGACGCGCAAAACCGTGAAGCGGTGTTAGATTGTGACACTGCCTCGGAAAGGAGTGGTGCGAGCACCCCGTTGATGTCAGCTATAGAACAGTACCAACGGACTGCTCAAAAAAGAAAAAGGCGCCAGACCCACGCAGGAGAAGAAAGCATGCTGTCGGCCTCTAGTGACGAGGTCACATTAGTCAAAGGGGGACAAACCGTCGGGGGGCTCGTGGCAGAGGTCGACCTCCCAAGACTGGGCGGATGGCCCAGGAGAGGCAGATTGGTGGATCTGCGACATCAGAGAGGGCCGAAGGTGAGCTCTTGCTCAAGGCTCTACTTGAAAAGGTCGCATCCGACATGACAACGACTACTACCACGAGTGACGTAAGCGTGGAGGAGCTACGCCGCAGAGTTGGCAACCCCGTGGAACGGATCGAGCAGGCAATCGGCTTAGCCGATTGCTTACTTCAGACACCTGAAGTATCAAAGAGCCCTGAACATGAGGCCCTTTTGGCACTCGTGCGCTCCATTGTCGAGGCAGGGAGACTTCTCGTAGCCGAGAATAAGGCTCATGAAAGGGAGAAAGCCCGCCTCGAAGTGAATCTCGCCGAAGCCAGAGAGAGAGCGTCGGGCTCTACGCGTACCAACATTGGGACAACGCTAGCATCATCGCCACCGGCGGTATCATCAAGCCAGATGGAACAGAAGATAGCCCGACTCATGGTGGAGATGGAGGAGCGGCTCACGAGGGGTATTTCGGCAGTAGAGAGTGTCCACTACCGCCCACCTCTAGCTCCACCAAAGAAGACAAGCTATGCGGCCGCTGCCAAAGCTGGTTCAACAGCTCAGCCAGTAGGTAGGGTGGTCACTAAGCCAGCGTCAACGGCCCCTACTAAAGTCACCCAGGGGAAAAGAAAGGGAAATGGTAAGGCGAATCATACCCAGACCCCAACTTTAGCCTCAGCCAATACCATACAGCACCCGCTGGAAGAGTGCTGGGTGGTGGCCGGGGATAAAAAGAAGAAGCGGAAGGCCGCCAAAAAAGCGGCCAAAAACACCTGAAAGGCCACTGTCGCCGCGATGGCAGCACCGAGGAGACTTCGCGCCCCTCGCTCTGCGGCCGTCGTCGTCACTCTAACGGAGGAGGCTGCAGGGAGGGGCTTAGGGTACGCCGAGGTCTTGGCGAAAATACTGTCTACGCCTGAAATAGTTTAAAATACTTGAGCAAAAATGGTAAAATAAAATTGTAAAATGTTTTTTTTTTTGAGAACGAAAATGTAAAAAATAATTATTTGTTCAAAAAAATTTCATAAAACACATTTTAGTAATAACAGCTAAAATGAAATCAGAGCCAGATCTTTTCTTCAAATATTATTTTGAGGTGTGTTACATTAGAAAGGATCTTAATGTTTCTTCTCTTATGGCCGTTTGCACGCCTGTCTTATTTTTTTGGGAATAGAAATGTTTATAGATGAAATAAAAACATACAGAAATTTTCAGGGTGAAGACAATAAATAAACGAAGGGACTAGAATACAGAACTATATTGAAGAAATTGGAATCACCTACCCGTAATATCAATTAGTCTATTGTTGAATAAACCAGTAGGACGGGGACATAAACTGGGCGAAACAGGACTTATTACTTTGATTTTGTTTTCACTTGGAGACTTTATATTTACTTTACAAGATTAAACAATGTAAAATTTACAAAATCAGATTTTCATTTCAACATTATACTATACGAAAATTATTTAGTTTTGGTCACTAGTTTTGTAATCATACGGAATAGATTCCTCGGGTCGCTTATAAATACAAATACGTATCTGGTATCGTCGTTTATAAATATAAATAGATATAGAAAATAAATGCGGCAATTAATATTTTAAGCCAATTTACACTTAACTCTCAAATTATCATCCAGTTTCAGAACAGGTTAGGAAATAATGTTCATAAGGGAAACATGTTTGAAGCTGTTCATTTATTATTCAACATTTACGGTTTTAAAAATAAAGTTTGTGTATAAAAAGGTGTTCTTTTGAACGGGAAAATTTGTTTAATTAACCAAGTGAATGGTGAGCCCTTGACCTTTTGTCTCCAAGTTTCAACAATAGACCGCAGACAGTTTTTATTCTGCGGTTATAAAGTAATGCTTACATTGTGGATGGGAATATTCAATTTATTTCCTGTGACGACAGTTTATTTGATTATACTGTCAGTTATTGTTATATTTTCGCTTAATTAGATATTGTACTAGCTATATTTTGTCCATTTTAAAATAAATCTCTTTTTATATCTATTTATAGGATTAGAAAATTACATATCTTAAATTATCGTCTGCTAACTGAATATCTAATAAAACAAAGCTAGTTATACTCGATTTCCACTTGCGAGGAGAAGGTTCCATATGAAGAACACTTTGGAATGTGCGCTCACTTGAAGTTGGGATATTGACCAACCGTTTTGTATTTAAAAAAAAAGTGCTTGACCTGGTGCCGATATGGTAGAATCATCGAAATGATAGTACCAACTACTTTTCTTATGGTGTACGCATATAATGTAGCTAGTATGTATATACGTATATTTATAATTCATCATCAGCATCATCAGCCGCAAGACGTCCACTGCTGAACAAAGGCTTCCACTCTAGAACGCCACGTCGTACGGCTGGACGCCAACTGCATTCATCGGCTCCCCACGACTCGGACTATGTCGTCGGTCTATCTAGTGAGGGCGCTACCTACGCTTCGTCTTCCGGTACGCGGTCGCCACTCGAGAACCTTTCTTCCCCAGCGGTTGTCGGTTCTACGAGTGATGTGGCCTGCTCATTGCTACTTCAACTTGCTTATTCGAAGAGCTATGTCGGTAACCATAGTTTTCTTGTGGATATCCTCGTTCCAGATCCTATCACGCAAGAAAATACCGAGCATAGCCCTTTCCATAGCTCGTTGAGCGACTTTGAGCTTCTCCATGAGACCAGCAGTAAAAGATCACATCTCAGTTCCATATGTCATCACTGGCAACACACACTGGTTGAAGACTTTCGTCTTTAGGCTCTGGAGGATCTTGGATATTTATAATTACAGTATATTATAATAGATACATGTAATGTACACAATTTATGTATTGAAATATAATAGCACCATTTTTTTGGTGAAGGAAAAATTGGAAAATACTCTTATTATTTAGGTAGCTTTTGGATGACCTTTTCTACCCACAAATTTACAATTCAAGGCCTGCAATCAAGTCACCCATCTGTAATTATAGAATAATCCCTCTTCTTAGTAGTAATCTGTCCGGATGATCACTAGTGGACAAGATTACTTTTACTCAGACATCTGTACAGACCTTAGGTATACAGATTTTGTAAATAATTCCCTTTGAGTAGATGATAAACCGATTTCATCTTGAAGATAATGATAAATAATTTATGTAAGGTTCCATTTCAAGTAGGTCATTTATATTTGATGACGTCGTATTTGATCGTTCATTAGACCCCGAGCAGATCTCAAACCAGTGCCAATCAATTTATCTTAAGATGTGACCTCATGCTGCATAATTATAATATAAATCTTTGTTTGTATGGATCATTTTGAAATCGTTTTTAAGGTTTTATATATAATTTATCGGTGAATTAATTTGCAGAATGTGAAGTACAACCTGCTGTACGATAAACAAGGTTCTGGTGAAAGACCGATGATGGTATATCTACCTCAGTGGCACCACAAGTGACTCAAGGGCGTGCCAAGAATCTCTGAGCTATGTGGAGCACTACAATCGACTGACCCTGGTGACGTATAACGGACACATTTTTACAGTTTGAGATGGATCTTGGAAAGATTAGGTGACATATTCTAGAATTGTGTGAGGCTCGAAGAGAGGGGGAGGATACTATAACCAACGAGTCAGGCCACCTCATGTACTTTCGCGAGGGAGATCAAAAGTCCTAAGGTAGCATTGGATTTCTGTTCAATAACTACTTAATCTTTTCTAACACCGGTGTGGAAATGTCGAGTCTGTTAAACAGAGCAGCACAACCTCAAGGTGGTGAAAGTGTATGCACCGATTTCCAAGTTTGAAGAATTCTGATGTCGAAGCGGAGGATATGTTCGATGACATATTGAGGATGCTCCAGTTCACTGTTAAATCCCACTATAACATTGTTATGGGCAACTTCAATGCTAAAGTGACAGTACAACGAATCGGTAATAGAACCAGTAAAAGCGGACTCTAAATCAAGAGATCACTAAGCTCTTATAATACAACCTCCGATGCTCCAATATTCCTTCAATTCAAAGAGCGATCGAGCAGACTCGGGTATCAAAAGTGTTTGTACAATTTCTTTGGTAAAGCCACCTGACAAAATTGACTACAACAAGTGAAGAAGTCGTTGCTTCCAAGCTAGTAGTCCTTCCAGAAGTTGAAATCTTCATACGTGCCTCTATCTGATCCAGAAAATGAAGACTCTATAGCCACATTAACATCTCACTATACTAAAGATCTACCTATTAGTACTACAGAAGTCAGCACTGACAAAATCGAGATGGCTCTTAGTTCAGCTCAGTGACAAGACCACGTTGAAGAACTTTGACTGCAAGGTTAGCCTAGTGGTCAAGGCGGTCACCACGCCGCTCTCTACTGTGCTGAGTGTTGTGGATTCAAGCCCCACATGGGACGACATTTTTGTCTGATCCATAAATTGTTGTTCTGAGTCTGGGTGTTCTTTGTGTCCGTTTCTTGTATGTTTTTAGAGTCCGTTTGCGACACAGGATTTATTCCTAGTGCGGGTGTTGTCTTGCGCGAAGACCCAATAAATTCCAAGCAGCAGTGCAAGCTTCAGAGCGGATATGGCAACATAGATTAAAGTGGGGTAGATTACACAGGAGATATAAGAGTATAATCAGCTCCAATGTCAAGTATTCGTGGACCATGGGAAAGCCTTTGACTTGATCGAGATCTCATTGACTCTTCGTACGCATCGGCCAACAAATGAACTTGGAAAAAACCAAGATTATGTTGAATGAAAACGTACTATCGTAACCGGTCGCGATACACGGTGCCGTTCTCGAAATTGTTCAAAAAATATGTGTACTGCGGACAGACATTGCAGTTAAGTAGAAACAACTTCTAGTATGGGATGGGTAGAAGAATTTAGCTGGGTTGGGCAGTATTTAGTCAGGTCTTCTCATCACCGGTCTCATATTGCCTAAATAATAATAATAATGACAAACGTATTGTAGGACTTCCACAGGTCAGGTGAAAAGCAATAATTGTGACTAATTACAAGTAGTCACAATTATTGCTTTTTTATCTCGTTACGTTCCGGATATGAGAAGAAGATATACAAGTATAAAAATTATTGCAGTTTCTTTTGTTAGTTTTGAACGTTTGCTCACAATTCACTTTATTTCGTTCTTAATTCTGCTTATTACAATTTTAAAGTGGTTAATTATTTTTGCATACCTTACTTTGTATAGAAAGGATTGAGAGCGGGAAAAATAAAGTTTTCATCGAACTATTTCAAGATGTTAGGTTCCTGTTGTATTCTTCCCATGGTGTCACCGTACTCACTAAAATAATATCCATGTAGAATCGACTCACTAAAATTGAGAATAATTAAATTATCTTAACGTCAACATGTAAAAAAAATAACAAATTGAAAGCCTCGTGTTATTGGTATCAGTTCTCTTAACAGACTGTATCTTTAAGACACGAAAACTGAAGCAAGTATATTATTAAATTGTACTGATGCCACCCCATCTACACAAGGGAGATAGGCGGGGTTATTAGAGGCAGAATTTGATTACGACCTTAATATCGTTTGAGATCATGACCTCCATACTTTTTTGTTTTGTGGAACCCACATCAAGGGTTTTTTTAAAAGAGTTTATTACTTTTTTTCGAAATAGACCTTTTTTCAATTATCTATACATTTCCTATACATGCTTGTGTCTTCATTAACGTTTTCATACATTTTTGTTTAACGATAAAAAATAAATCTTTGCTATGTACCAGAGCCTATATTATGTTAACCAGACTGCTTTCAAACACACTTATGTATTTCTAAATACATGTTATAGATAATATACACTTAAACATATAATAAAGTGATTTAAGATCAATAATCACTGAGTAAAGTTTTAGCGTTTCAAAATAAATAAAAACATGTATAAAGACGATACCCATTATTACAAACGAAGTTCGAGAATGTGCATAACATATTTGTATTCATAAGGAACACATTCAAAGCTCATACATACAGAAATATGAATGTAGATATCTGAGATCTGCACGACTTTAAAGAGGACGTAGTATTGATACTTGGGTACTATATTTTTATATAGTTTAGCGACGTGGAGAGCCTGAGTGTGCAACCTATGACAAAATAAACATATACGGCAAACGCCAGTGGGTGAACGAATCGTTAAATATCGACCACATAGAACACCAGCCAAAGCTCGAAATTGCAGACCTCGTATTATAGGTTTGTTAACAGTAGAAGAATTTATGAGACATATAAGTATAGATCATGCAATAGTAGGATATTGAACTGTGCCTATCCGAGAGAGAACGAGATACGTGTGTTTATGTACATATTAAATGTAGATCGGATACACTACACGCAACGACATGACAGAGCTAACGACAGTACACGTTAATTTAATACGTTAACAGAAATTAGCCGCTCCATTACTTTGTAGTGCCGACGGTAATGTGTGCCTTTGATCCCACTACAAGTATAATTTGATTTAATGTCATCTTCATCAAGTCATAAAGTTACATTTTATTAATTCATAAATTTAGTTTATAAAGTAATAATTAATTACACCTCAAAATAATTTATTAAGGTGTTATTGGGGTTACAAAAAAGTATTTAAAAATCTTTTGGAAATACGAATAAAGGTAGAATATATTTCTACAAGGTGGTCCGACGAGTTGATGAAGGTCGCGGAAAACTGCTGGATGCGGGCGCCACGGGACCGGCTGTTGTGGAGAACCTTGGGGGAGGCCTATGTCCACGGTGGACGTTTGGCTGAGAAGAAGAAGCAGAAGAAGATATTTCTATGTATAATATACATTAGAATGCGATATGCAACATTTTTAAATAAACACGTGTGTTGATTTGAATTATTCATTTCTAAGTAAACTTGGATTTGGGTTAAACTCATTTTGTACATAAAATTTTCTTATATCTCTTCATTTTTGATTTATTGTGTACGGGGAATAAATAAAACGAAATAAAGTGTATCTGGATAAAATACATAAATTTAAAGAAGTGCTATTATTTTTCACGCAGCTGTGGTTGTTCAATAATTTGAGAATGTTACTTGCTAATAGAGAATTCAGATATACTAAGCAAAGTCTTATACAGGAGGTAGGGTTATTAGCACAGATTTAGATTTTTTTATTTAAAATTATCTATTCTGTTATTATAAATCTAAAGCGATTATTCTGCTGAACTCGTTAATCTCAGAAAGTACTGGTAGGTATTAAAAAAATATAAATTTTAGGCTTGGATAGTCCAGTTAACGAGTAAGTCTAAGCTATTTAACATCCATCAATGCACTTAATACCATAGCAAAGTTCTTTTACAAAATCGATGTATGGTGGATCTAGTTTGCCTCGCACGAGTTTACTACGAGACAGGTGACACTCGAAGTAAGCTGGTCATTAAGGAGAATTACTGTACATCTAGTAAATAGGTATTGAAGGTAAGCTCGTTTTGATCACATTGGCCGTATAGGTGAAAAGTTAGCTTCCTTTCCCTCAGGAAGCAAAGCTTTCTGGAGCCTCGCCAAATCTGTCGAGAAAAACTTCTGTCGCTCTTCGCTGCCCCCTCTGCACAAACCGGACGGATCCCTGGCCCACAGTGCTGAGGAGAAGGCAAATTTATTTGTCAATCTCTTCGCAGAGTATTCTCGTCTAGACAGCAACGGCAGGTGTCCACCTCAGTTACCTCCGTTTGGCCCCAAAATGAGCGCCGTTAAAATCCACCAAAAAGAAGTACTCAAATGTTTGCTAAACCTGGACGTTAATAAGGCCAGCGGTCCCGATAACATTCCAGCAGTGGTGCTGAAGTGTTGTGCACCCGAGTTGTCTCCGGTTCTGACTCGTCTCTACCAACTCTCTTTGGAAACTGGCAAAGTGCCGAGATCCTGGAAGCTTGCTAATATTCAGCCTATACCCAAAAAAGGAAGCCGTGCAGACCCAGCCAATTACAGACCTATCGCGATCACCTCTATAATCTGTAAGGTTATGGAGCGTATCTTAAATAATCGTCTCCTGACATATCTTGAAGCAAACGAACTCCTCAGCGATAACCAATATGGTTTTCGCAGAGGACGCTCGACCGGAGATATGCTAATATATGCCACCCACCTTTGGAGCGAGGCCTTGGAGGGTCACAGTGAAGCAATAGCCATTTCATTAGACATCTCAAAGGCCTTTGACCGGGTCTGGCACGAGGCACTACTTAGTAAGCTTCCAGCATACGGCATACCTACTGAGCTCTGCGACTGGTTACGTGACTTCCTGAGGGAACGGTCGATTCGAGTTGTCTTGGATGGCTGCTCTTCCGATCTAATGGCAATCAATGCTGGTGTACCTCAGGGATCTGTTCTCTCTGCAACCTTGTTTCTGCTGCACATAAACGATCTTTTAACACTCGGTATTATTAGCTATGCCGATGACAGCACCGTAATTGAGAGGTACATGTCCAACCCGCGAACTAGTCCAGAGGAAATACGGTCCTTGGGAGAGTCCATGATTGAACGGGTGAACGTGACATTACAGTGGGTGTCCGATTGGGGTGACGCCAATTTTGTCCAGTTCAACCCTTCCAAAACACAGGCGTGTCTTTTCTCCGCGAAAAAGAATACCTTCGATCTAACACCCACTTTCGAAAGTGTATCCTTACCGATTATTAACCATCTAGGGCTTCTAGGTATTACCATCACCTCTAACCTCAACTTTGGCCAACAAATTGAGTCTATGGTACAAGCGGCGTCAAAGAAACTGTCAATTCTTTCAAAGGTTCGGCGGTACTTCAGCTTTGAACAGCTGCTTAATCTTTACACAGCCCAAGTTCGATCCTGCATGGAGTACTGTAGCCACCTCTTGGATGGTGCAGCCAAATATCACCTGGAAGCTTTGGACTCAGTTGACCGAAGAGCCCGTAGGTTAATTAATAACGAAAAGCTCTCAAATAGCAGACTGCACACCCTTGAGCATCGTCGTCGTGTTGCCAGCTTGTCGGTTTTTTATAGGATACACTTTGGAGAGTGCTCGAAGGCTCTCTTCGAACTGATTGAGCCATCTCCGTTCCTTTATCGGACTACTAGGCGCAGGCAAAAATTTCATCCACACGTTGTTGACATACCCAAAAGTCGAACTAAACGGTTTGACAGCTCTTTTTTGGTGAGAGTCGCCAAAACTTGGAACGACCTGCCTGGGTCTATTTTTCCTGATGTCATGAACTCTGGAGTCTTTAAGAGTAGAGTGAACAGGTATCTTTTGGATGGGCGTGTACCACCTTCGTCTTCATCTGCACTTTCTATCAGGTGAGATAGAGGACAAACGCCTATTCCACTACAGAGGTAAAAAAAAAAAATATTGAAAAGAAATTATTTTAATTTTATTTCGAATAATCAATTCACATAGTACCTGCATTGTACTAAAATATATTTACATACACATTTTATTGACTTCTGTGGTTTATTTTTAAAATTCAGTGCGAAGTTTGTGAATTGTAAACCACATAAATGGTGATAAAAGAACAGAGGCGTCAATTGATGGAGTGTGACTACCTTCTCATGAACATTTATAATTCAGGAGACTCAAGTGCAGTACCACGACGACGACGTGTTTTACGATAGGATTACGCATTTTGCTTGAAGGTTTGATTGAAATATACCAAGCAATAATCGGCTAACATTACACAGCGATGGTAAAACAGTCAACCTGTAAAATTTTTCTTGTTCCTTAAAATATAACTTCTGTTTTCAACGTTAACAGTTGAAATACAGAAGAAATTGTAAAGAATACATTAAACCTGCCACACCTGACACAGATAGACAAGCACCACTTGGTGCCGCTCGTTACCCCTGCTGATAATATTACAGAGACGAATGTTGTATTACGAAACGTACACCCTGTGTACTCAGTCATTGCCGTTTAAACCTAGAAATTTAATCATCCTGTCTACATGTAAAGTTAAACTTTACTGAAAATCTCTGCCTGTGTATGAGCAACGTTGTACATTGATTTTTAAGTGTAGTTACGACCTATCTAAAAACTAAATTTCTTATTTTCTCTACACAGGTAGTAGAGCCAGTTCCCCAGGTAGTAGAGCCACGCTAATTTTAGTACGACCGGCTCGACCGGGGCAGTACTACCCTCCCACAGAAGATCAACCTAAAACGCCAGCATCCGTGTTGTCGTGTTTTGTTGGTGAGTGTGAGACCAGAGGCCTATTGATGCAGGAGTGACAGTTATCGTGGTAACTGTGTAAGCCTTACACTGTCAGGATGACTGTCATGCCTTTTACGTCCCCAAGCGGGGTGTGAAAAAGCATTTCACAAGACCGTCATAGTGTGGGTCACCATACTGCATTATCTGCATTTGTAATGAGTATGGTGACCACAACTCTTGGATTCTATTCATGCTTTCCATCA
This sequence comes from Hypercompe scribonia, assembly GCA_949316085.1. Classification (NCBI taxonomy): domain Eukaryota; kingdom Metazoa; phylum Arthropoda; class Insecta; order Lepidoptera; family Erebidae; genus Hypercompe; species Hypercompe scribonia. The sequence goes on along the minus strand of OX438984.1, from coordinate 1,198,273 downwards.
GGCAGAGTAGAGTCACTTTGGCAGGCTCTTAATATAATAAGAAAAAAAAAACACAATACGTCTCATCACTGAGGCAGGTCCTAAAGATGTGCACCTAGTATTTGATCCTTCGAGCCTGATAAGCAACAATTAATCGTCTCTACGGTATATTATTGACTTTAATGAAATGCAGTGATAAGATAATGCCACTGTTGACACAATTCTGTTCTAAGTTATATCCCATTATTTGTGTGAAACAGTTTGTTTTGGACAAATCGTGTATTGAAATTTTATATATAAACATCTGTAAATTATTATGGTAAGTCATAATAGTTTAGAGGTTATGGCAATTGGGATATGATGAAATGAAAATGATGATAGTCATCACCGTATTGATCTCTCAGGCCTTATTTAATTAACTACAAGGGGTGGGTTCAGTGTACTTTTATTTAGTAAACAAATAAGGCACTTAGTTGATTGGTACTAATTGACTTTTGTTAGCTGAACTAATTTAAATAATTATAGCGTACAAAATATTCGTTTACATTGCTGTTATGTGGTCAATGTGCTGAATACTAACTAAATTAATACTTAAGCTTGAAATGAGAGAAATGGGAACTTCTCATTCATGGTTTATGGTGCCCTTAGCATCTTGAGTACAAAATTATTTACGGACGTAACAAAAAGATGAAGTAATGAGTCATGGGTGGCAATGAGGACTCCAGAACCCGCTGGGACCTTCCTGGAGCTCATCCCGACTACTGGGGTAGGCCATCGGCTTTCCAGGAGTCACAAGACCTTACGGACGGTATGGTACGAAAAGCTTTCCTCGTATAAAAAAGAACAAGAAGCACAGATAGTACCAGAAAGCCAGGATATTTGCTGAAAGTTCCAATGGGAAACGCTCAGTCTGTACATGTATACGCCTACCCTGTGATGGGAAAGGTCATTAAGACTGTGACATAAGCTCTTCCCCTCGCATTGATATGACAAAAAAATAAAGTAAGTAATATGAACGAACGAATATTGTAAATATTTAAAAACACAAGAAAACTTAAGTCCGTTCACAGAATTATATAACTAAAACTATTTAACAAAACGCGTTCGAGGAACAACCTATATTAGACTATGTAATTTTATCTGTAGACCTTCGATTTTCGGTTTCATATTATTTTGGTTCATTTTATTTAGGCATTTGCGCCAGATATGATTACCTTGTTTGCAATTTGATCACCTCTCAACTTATATAACTTCGTAGGTTTTTTGTAAGTTTTCTGCGTTCTACTTATTATTCAAACAAGATCTAATTAAATGAACTGTGATATAAAATGTAAAATGTTCTCCATTTTTTTAAAACTGTTAGTGGTATTACCTCCTATCTAGCTCGTGATAGGAGTGGGGTCATGTTGATTATGTACAAGATAGGGTTCGAATCCACAATCGCTTGATTGAAAGATCAATGCCTTAACCATCATTGAACTGTAACTCAAATGATTTACATGAGGATATGATAATTTTTCTATTTTCCTCAGTGGCTACTACTAATAATACAAAGTAAAAAAAGCACAGTAAATGTTGAAAATTTAATTGGGTGTTTTGAGGCTGTGTATTGTGTAACAAATTAAAATTAATAATTGCTTCATTCCATCCCACAAAGCCCGTGGCAAAAGGCCTAATAGCCGCAAAATTAATATAAAAATAAATTAGTAATATAATAATTAAAGGTTTCACAAATACTTGGATAAATTTTAATTTTATTTCCTTTGACTTAGTCTAGCTTTTGATTATTTTTCAAGTTATAAGTTATCATTTAATTATTTTTAATTCGAGATGTCTAAGTTTTTGTTATTACATAGATAAAACGTTAATTAAATTATTTCTGACGTGACCAATTAGTTTTTAACTGATTAATATTTAAAAGTGAATTTGAGAATTATATCAAGCTAGAGTACACTAATTAATTCTTTAAATATGAATCTTTAAATATGGAAAGAGACGGTGTAAAATGTAGTCTATCAGAAAAGAACACACAACTACAAAAACAAAATTATTCCGTATTGACACGCTCCCTTATTGATATTCATATACATAATATTTTAGCTGTTTCCATATTTTAGACCTAAAACTAGAGAAACTTATAAATTCTAGGTTATTGTAAAAATTTCTTGAAATATCATAACTAACAAAAATATAGATAATGTGCATTATACGAAGCTTAAACGTGTACCATTTGAAAAAGAAAACTAGGGAAGAAGCTATGCTGTCTAAAATAGTCTAACAACAGTAATTTGCATAGATTGGTTATATGAAAGTACCTTCGACGGTTAGCATGACTGCCATATTGATTTTCGGCTCAGTGTTTATCTGGCACTCGTAAACGCCGGCGTCCCTCGGCTGCACGTAGTCAATCTTCAGGTCCCAATCGTCTGAAGGTTCAGGGTGCAGCACACTAAACCTCGCGTCCCCGGTGTACGTAAAGATGTGTGATGTTAGAATGTGGAGGTCCCTTTTCCTCATCCATGACACCTAGGAGAAGAAAAAGTATTATGAGAAGGAGTCTACAGGTATTACCGTTCCCATTCATTAGTGGTGGTGACTTCAATTTCAGTGTCAATAAGGTTATTGGCGGCAAGCGTATTGCCGTCAACCGTTTTGAAAGGGAACGCAAGTGAAATGGCAGGTAATTATACAAAAATAAAAATGCTTATGCAAATGAATTGGAGAAACAATTTTTTTGTATTTTTGAATAGTCTTAGATGGAAAGTTCAAGGTCTCGAAACTACTTAATGGTTTTGTTTATTTATTATATATATATTCTTCCTCCACATAGTAGTGTGAAAAAAAAATCATGTTTACCAAACATTGTTCAAATAGATTACGAGTATATCTAACATTATCATAGAGAATAGAGAGGGAAACCTATTCAAAGATAGACTTCATATTCAGCAATCTATATAATTATGGTCAGTACTATAAAAGGCCCTTTGACTATGCTATTTTAATATTTCTCATCTTGAATAAACAAAATTGTAAGTTGAATTGTGTACCATATTTTTTCATGTGATTATCAAGTTGACTTATCTTGTGTAAATTTAGATTTCGTCAATTAAATCGTTAACTTTCAGAATCGAATCAAATGTTTACATTCATATAATAATCAGTTTAGTAGTTCAAGTTTCAAAAAACCACTTATTTTTACATGTCGACGGTTTACCGTGAAGATGTCCTAACTGATATGACAAAACTTACATAGTTGTTCTTGAGATCTTAGTGTTTAACCGTCGATTTGTAACAGACTAAATTAATACGATATTAAACTGCATTCCTACAATCAAAATTGATTTTACAAAGAAAAACACTTAGACGAGATCAATTACAAAATTAAGCCCACTTACTTCAATTTCAATTTCCCAAAAATCCGCCGCTGTACCTGACATCAATATTAACTCAATTATCCAACGCGTAATGTCGTTCCAAACGTCAACCGCATTACCAACTAACATCTCAAGAGACTCAAAAACCAACCAAGTTGGTCATAAGTTGTCGCAAAATTTACCCCAAGTCTGTCCAACTTTACCTGACGAGTATCCAGTAGAAACCACTCCACAATGCTGTGCCTTTCATATCTATAAAGTGCGGAACTCGTTAATATCAATATTCAATATAGCTCCGGTTGGTCCCTTTTTGATTATTCCAAGATATTGATTTACGTCTGTTAATATTAATGAAATTTGGTGTACTCGTGTGTGAAGTTCTGGGGTGCGCAAGTGACCGAGTATAAAATTGTAGACATGATAATTCTCTTTGTGTTGTGTAAAGCGTAAACTGTATAAGAAATACCTTGACGATATTCGGTTATCGAGGTTAGTGTTAAAAATAGAATAAGTGATATTTTCCACTTGCGATCTGTTTTTAGCTTAAGATTTCAATGTAGTTGAAATTATCAGTTTTCATTCTAAGGAAACTGTTTCCTACTAACAAATTAAATTGTTTTGTAAAGACAATAAGTAGACAATCATTATGAGTGAGAACACTCTTTAGATGTTAGTGTAAGTTAGAAATTCACTTACAATATAAGTATTAGTTATTGAATGAGGCTATCTCCTGATAAAGGAAATAATTTTTTTAATACAACTGCGCTAAATGAGGTTTAACATTGGCTAAAGGGGTTGCCGTATTACGTTTATTTATGACGTCACTCGTGGTTTACAAGAATGTTTTCCAAGAATTGTTTCAATCGAAAGAGTTCGAACAATTTCACTATAATGTAGTTATTATACTGTAGTTGTTCGAACTCTTTATTAGGGTCTATAATAAGTTTGTGCCAGAACTCTCTTGGTTCAATAGGATATTTCCTTATAATAATCCATAAAGCGGTTTTCATCACAAACCTAAATGTATAATGCCGCACACATTCAAGGCGGATTTTTTTTAACTTGCCTGAGGCACAAAGAGATAGGGCAGCGGCCTTTGATAAAAATTACACCGACGATAAACGTTTGAATTATATTTTTAATTCGAGGGCCTCTAGACTGAGAAATTAGAAAATAAATTCGCTCCCTTTTGTTGGGTTTTTTGTTTTTTCTACGTAATTAGAGTAAGCTGGGTGAGTTCGCGTAAGCTCGGTCTGTAATTAAGCAAGATAGAACGTCCTCAGACTGTTTACAGCTTTTAAAATAATAAAATTAAGTAACGGCTAAGCGAAAGAATGTTTTTTTTTTCAATTCCTGTGGAGCGCGGAAATTTGATGAATTAAGTTTGGCTCGAGTAGGTCGTTGTAGAGGACGGTTCCTTTATTTCCGTTGTGTGCACGCTATTTGTTTATTTTATTATCCGCTTCAAGAAAAAGGAAGATTTATGCTGTTCTCTGTTAAGTATTCTGTGAGAAGAAAATGTGTTAAAGCAAAGTTTTGTGCCTACCTACATAAAATGTACAGTTTTATTGTGTTTACGTTATTATCTTTTTGGACATCTACATACAGATTTCATATTATATGATAACGTTATGAATGCATTATTTCAAATAATTTAATTTTTTTGTTTGCGAAATATATAAGTGACTAATGCTAATGAGAGCAAAAAGAGGTATTGGGTTTATTTCAACATTGCAATACCTCATGTTACACTTTCCATTGCCGAAGTACTCCTAAGCATGATATTTTACCATTTATACTAGATGAGGAAGAAAATGGACTTATCATATAATCTTTTTAGTCACTTTTATATATTTACATTAAAAATCCTGCAAGTACGAGGAAAGAAAGCAATCATTTAAAAATTCTTAAAATTACAATAAAATGTTGTATTGTCCTTGAAGTGTTTGCTTCTCTGTGTAACTGATATCTACCTCCACTAGTGAGAAAGAGAGAAAGATACTTCCAGATCCCATAAAGGGACCTTGTGAGTTGTGGTATCGCTGACCCAAATTGAATATATTTGTGCCAAATAGCTGCTAAAGCTATTTTAATGGGCCCGACCATTACGACAATATCGGTTCTTTACAGACGGTACTACAACATTGATTTTCACTCAGTTTGATAATATATTGAATTGTGAAGGAAATTACGGTTACGCAGCGTCATTATAATATGTCATAATTTTATTTCGATACTCCATTATGTAAAGGAATTTGTGATTTTGAACACGAATAAGTGTTTGTTTTGATTTGGTGGGAAGGTTATTCGACTCCATTGTCTTATTTAAAAATATAAATCGGGCTTATTTTATTTTCATTCTACACCCACAAGAAAAAGACAAAGAAAAGTAAAAAATAAAAGAAATCATATTTAAGTAGAGTAACAATGTAATTGGAATTTGATATAGAAACATCGTTTCTTTCAACTTTAAATTGTTAGAACTATTTGACATGAATTACAAATATGCAAAGTTTCGCAATGTTGTAAAATATACTTTCAAAATATGTAACACGAAAAAAAATACTATTGAAAAAATATTTTAAATAAGTTTAAAATAAAAATATATAATATATTTTTCTGTTAGTACTAAACTAATTTTACTTCAATTATACATAAAACTTCTAAAATTTGACTACACTTTTCTATAAAAATCTAAATATAGTAGCATAATCGGAACATCTAAATATGGTTTTAATAAAAATATTCCAGTTAATGGACTAACCACAATAATTATACTTATAAGTATGAATGAAAGTTGAAAACACAAAAACGCCATCTCACCCACATAAAACAGAAAAAGGATATTGTAATCCTTGGGGCTTTTACAAGAAAATGACATCAGATAATCCATACCGCGCCATATATTATAATGCATCGAGGCCCACGTCAGACGACTATTTATTTTCTCGAATGGGTTTGGAGGTGCCACCATTAATATGGCGGTCAGCGGAGCGAGGGTGAGTAGATGGACGATGAGGACATCGACAGTGAGAAATGATTTGAGTTGCCAGGTGGTCTTTAGGGTCGGCTCTTGAAGGTCATGCGTACACTTCACATTGTTTTATTATGAGATAGGTTTACTTTCAATTTTTAAAATACTTTTTAGGAACCTTTTAATGATTTTTATATTTATTTTTAGTATCGTTTAAAAAAAAATATTAATAAGAAGGAATCACCATCTTCCAATGCTGTGATTAGCCTATTCATATTTCAATAAAATAACAGTGACATAGTCCGATCATCTGTAAGTCGGTGTACTATCTATACATTCCTCACATATATGACCTCTGGGCTAGCCAGGGTCTCTCACCGAGCCAGTTGGAAAAATTAAAGGGTTACTGTTATTTTAAATACAAAATGCGTGCTTTGACCTGGATTTGAAAACAGCCCGTATAAATGTAACTGACTTGCAAATGTATATATTATAACGTGAGTGATGTGAAATACATTGGAATGAAGTGAACAAAATATTTATTCTGACATTCATATCACAGCACTTCGTTATTAAAATGAGGTTGTGGCTTAGAAGGCAGTGGATGCTTACTACTTAAAACACTACATTACATTATCGTGGCTACCACATTTTGAAGCTTTAATCGTAGGTAGTAAAGCTACGCTGATTTCAGCACAAGCAGACCAGCTCGACCGGGGCAGTACTACCCTCCCTCAGGAAACCAACCTAAAGCGCCAGCATCCGTGTTGTCGTGTTTCGTTGGTGAGTGTGAGACCGGAGGTCCATTGATGCAGGGATGACAGTTGTCGTGGTAACTGTGTAAGCCTTACACTGTAACGATGACTGTCATGCCTTTTACGTCCCCAAGCGAGGTGTGAAAAAGCATCTCACTAGGCCGCCATAGTGTGGTTCTCCATACTGCATTGTCTCCATTGCAATGCAATGAGTATGGTGACCACAACGCTTAGTTTCTATACATGCTTTTCATCAGGCAGACTAGAGTCACTTTGGCAGGCTTTTAATATAAAAAAAATATATTCTGAATAATTTAATCTAATTTAGAGTCATTTTAATAAGGCACTAACTACATGTTATTTTGTATCAACAATATCACTCATTACAAACTAGTAGCGCCATCTATTCTGAAGTATGTGATATGTATGTCTGTGTATATGTATGATGTTTTTTATGAAATAAAGTCAGTTCTTGTCTGTGACTCAAGCGTTTCTTTTGTAATGCTATAGTTAACTTGTTAACATTCTTTTACTGATGATTATTTCTCATTAATTATTGTGTAATAATACTTGCTAAATTTAAACGTAAATTGATAAAATTAAATTAAATTAAATTAAATTGTAAAATATTTTATTACTCAATATAAACTTGGAAACATTCAAAGTAACATCAAATCTTTTGAAGTAAAGCCGAGGTGAAACATTTCAGCGATACTGTTACTTAAAGGATTCAGAAGTTTGAGAAATGGTGGAAAGTTTGAACCCTTCATAACACGATTTAAGGTAAATATCGTAAAATTACAACTTAGCCATCACTTTCAATACTTACGCAAAGGTATTTGAAGCCAGAAACCTTACTTTCACGTGAAATATAATCTGCATCACACAGAAGCTACTAATATTGTAAATATTCATATGAGATTTTTAGGTTGTTTTTAACGACTTTATTCCTGAACTATCGACTATTAACTTTGATCTCATACTTTTGCGTTTTATTTTTAAACAAACACTATTTAAACTTATAAACTGTTGTGTTGCATAATATGATACTGGCGTACTGGTCTAGGGTTAGGAAATTCAAATCACTAACAATGCAGGCTGTGATAAAACAAGTAGCGAGGTAAACTTAAGAAATCTATATAATCTTTATAATTGTTACAGCAAAAATAAGGAATGAATATTTTAAATATTAGCACAGGTATTTATACCTTATGTTTGCACCCGACACTATTATTGTAGTTATGTGCGAATACAGACACGCGACACACCTCTTTGTTGCGCGGGTGCTGGAACAATAGACGCGCGTTGGAGTCGACTGGCCTACTATGCCTCACGTAATCTTCAGTAATACTTAATTATTTGACCTAAAATCGAACTGATTGTGATCACAGGTTGACTTCAAACGTCAGAAAATACTCACATTTGGATTAGGTTAAATTAATCGTGATCAGAGGTCGACTCCAAATATTAGACATTTCAAAGTGCATTTAGAGAAAAGTAATTCCAGTCAAAAACTAAATATGAATTCATCAATCGTTTCAGACACTTATAAAATCTATATGATTTTAAAAGTATTTGAACTGAAACTCCTTATAATTTTATAAATATCTGAAATAATGATATTAGTTGTGTCAACAGAATTTTTTGTATTCACAAGTCTGTGAAGCCATATTCCTGTGTATACATATGGTGGAGTAAAAGTACTTAGTTGCAAAAATTACTGTTATTAGCATGATGAACATGTCTACTTGACTCTTTAAATCTACACCTGGATTTAGAAAGAAAGGTGCAAGATTCCACTCTTCTATGTACACCACGTATATGTATCAGTCATAACTCATTACCTGATACATTATCTACATATGTCTTCATTAGATAACAGATTTACATTCAAGCCTATCGTATAATTACTGAGACACTAGTTGTTAATAATTTCCATCGCAATACATTACTCGCTTTAATTTCCTAATAGATTGTACCTATAGTTCATAGTAATCAAGGTATTAATGACTAAGATAATAGCCGCTGGGGTTAATATCACGCCTGGGTGGTCGGGGTGGACGGTGGGGCGTCATTCGTGCAATAATAGTGAGTATTAGTATTGATCGAAAACCAACTTTAATCATATAAATGATATTGTATCTAGATTTATGTATAAGATTTGATTGATTGCTGTACAATTAGAGTTACTATTCATTTAGTAATGTATAATTTGAGTTTCATTCAATATTTGTAAGGAATAAGACAATAAGAATAAGACACTCTACGCAGTGTAGGGAATGGGTGTTATGTACTTAATCTGGGAGTGAATCATCTATTAGCTATATATATCCTAACCCCCTTGAGAATTATACAAACCGCGGTTCAGAAAGGACAGTGTCTCCGTATGTCTTCGGAAGATGGCGCTGTAATAAGTTTTTGTTGCACTGTATGTGGAAGTCACAACAATACAAATCTGTATTTTTGTACTATTGTGATTATCTTTTTTGTGTAAAAGGCCGTAAATTGCCCGTTAGTATTTACATATTCATTGACGTCCGGATAGTGTAATGGGTTGTGTCAACGGACTGTTACGCCAAAGGTTGCGGGGTGTGATTACCGTTATTCAATTTTAAGTTCCATGCGATTTCAAGTCAAACATTTATGTCAATGAAAGTTTATTTTTTGTCTTGATCAGATATTGTTTTAACTTGTAATATGTTTTGTTTAGTTTTAAACTACATGGTATTACAAAAATATAGTAGAAATGTTAATTCATCGTATTGAGGCAGATAATAACCTAGCGTTCATATCACATTATGACATTACTCTCTCTTATCGCTGATTTCTTGAGTTTTGAATATGATTTATAACATTTCGTTATTATTTCCTTAGATTTTTCTGTACCATCTTTAAGCGAATCTCATACCTACTTGAGTTAACATGTTATATTTAAGTCGAAAGAGAATTTCTGATTATGTTCAAACCACTTTATTCCTATGTCTATAGAGGTGCTTTCACCTTAAAGAAGATAACAAGTAGGTAATTTAAATGATATTTTTACATGGCTACTAGCAGTACCTTCTTTTATTACGCATTTTATTGTTCCCCTGATAGTATTTTAGAACAAAACACGTGTAAATGGTATTTTTTTATATCTTGTAAAAATAATATACCAGTGTTCGAATTTAACCTCACACAATTTCAATTTAAATAAATATCTTTCATTCTAAGTGTATGAGAAACACAGTTACACGTTAATCCCTCCACATAAACGCTTAAATTAGAAATAAATTCATTTTGGTAGTGTGCAAGGTTAGGTTCGCACCTAAATCACTTGATCACAAGCCTGACGAAATACACTCCTACACTAGAAACACATCGTGGGTCTCGGGGACTTTACAAACAGACATGATATGAATATAAAGGACACCCAGACTCATAACAACAATATGCGAATCAGACAAAGCGCCGAGGTGACTGCTCTCCGTGCAGTCATTTATTCGATTTAATATTCACAAACTTTTGAAAAGTTTATGTCGAATAGTAAAGGAATATTAGTTTATATGCTTTACTCACGGTTCTATTTCCTGTGTGCTTCGCTCTGCATCGCAGCACAGCCACTTGGCCTACCACTGCTGACACGTTCCGAGGTGAAACATCATCAAAGTAAGGCCGCTCTAGTCGGGCACCATCCAGCCCGCTCACTCCTGACAAGACTCCCACTCCTGTAGGCAATACACAAAAATAAATTGTATTTTTTTATTTCGAACACGAGAAGATTACGGATATGATAAAAGTGTTTTACAATTAAATAACAAACTACAAGTTTTAATGTTATACCTGCATATACTGTGAATACACAAATCACAAAAAATACAACTATAATTATCAAAACTGAAAAAATAAAAGATTTTTTTGTCCATATGGATTTTTTCAGTACTAAGATTTACCCATATTTAGGTTATGTCATTCATAAAAATTATATAAACATAATATGAATCAAATATCGTTAAGCCCTCTTGATCTTAAAATTTTGACATAAAAAGAATTAGTTTTTTCTTATAAATATAGTGGCCAAGAATTCGTTAATATTTGAATTCAACATCCCGCGCGCGTTCTTGGGACCGATGCTACTAAAATTTGCTGGCTACAATCGTTAAAAATGACTTTAATAAGATAAAGCCACTTGTCATACATCCAATGAGTCCCTGCCGGTGGCCAAAGACATGTTTCTGGAAAAACTGATTTACAGACGATACGACATTATATTATATTATTATACATATATTGTGATTCAAATACTTAAATAACTAGTTAACCAGGGCATACGCAGTTAATAGTAATCCTGCATCGTGCTGTAAAGTTCTCACTTCAATTATTGTTAACATACAGTAACTCGCAACAATAACTTTTGGGCTGCGATACGCCAAACATGATCACCCCTTTTGTCTTATAGAGAGGCATATTTTCTGTTCACATTTGTGGCTTTTAAGGAGAAGAAGACGATGTATAGTGAAATTATATACTTGAAGCTAATAAAATAATACACAACCAAAAAAAAGATAAAAAATTAAATTTCATTTACTTCAAATATTTTAAAGTTCGTTAATAGATAAATTGGTTTTTTTCAAACACATATAAATATATGATTATATCACAAAAGGTGAGGTCACAGACGTAATAAACGTTTACATTTCATCGTATCCGTATATTAATTGGTTTTTATTAAGATCCGACTAAAATATGTAAATATGTAAAATAAAAAAGCGTAGGCTCGTGGCAGTTCAACCACTGCTCGTCACCTCTCGTCACCTTACCGTGTTACTTTTGAATACGGACGGATTATGCCAAATTAATATAGGGTGGACCAAGAATTCGTTAACATTTGAATCTAACGTACTGCGCAAATATGTTACGGGAGTTCTTGCGACCGATGCTACTGGAATTTGCTGCCATAATCGTAATATATGGCTTAACAAGATGGAGCTACTTGTCACACAACCAATGAGTCCCTACCGGTGGTCAAAGACATGTTTCCGGAAAAGCTGATTTCTAGACGAGGCGACAATCCATAGTCACCCAGAAATCTAGATCTATCCCCAGCAGACTTTTTTTATGGAGTTATTTGACGAATCGTATCTACATCAATAAACCAAATACACTACCACGAGGAGATGTCGGCGATTTCACAGACTCTTTACCGACGAGTATTTGAAAATTTCGGTACTCGATTAAAAGAGTGCAAACGTCGAAACGGTGGTCATTTACGAGTAGACGATGTAATTCTTAAAAAACAAATTCCAACTAATTAGCTTCCTTGTAAATAAACAATTTTTATAATATATCAAATTGATTTTTATACGACTTCTTTAAAATGAACTAATTCGTGGCCCACCCTATACAACAACTACTCGTACAACGTCCTATGAAACTTGATGAGAGATCTAAAAGAAGCACATTTAGATTTGAAGCATCCCAGATATTTGTGATAAACTAATTAGAGAATATATAGGGATACTAGGTGAGTACATTTCCCCCAATATTGCCGACAGCGCATCCAACTGCCGACGCAATATACCGCAGATGTGTTTGCTCACGTATGCCAAGTTTGTGTAAGCATATCGAAAAGACAAATAGTATGTTGCTTGATTATTTAAGTTATTATTGACGAACAACGATGCTGTAAGCATTTTGTGTTATTTATTTATTTAGTTGACCAACAAATAGTAAATTACATGTTACAATTACGAATGCAGTGTGGACTATGCAAGTCGTTGCCTTATAGTAATGCACTATTACTTTCTATGGATGTTGGCAGTAGTAGTTGATCATAAACCCTTTGAAAGAAAATGTTAACACAATTACCTACAATTTTCCTAAGTAAAATATACTATGCTAATCAGGACTTCTTCTACAGGACAACTCGTGTTCGCCTTGGAAGTCACCGTTTCAGAATGGTAGAATTACACTCCCGAACTAAGCGGTTCAGCTCTTTCTTCCTGTGCAAATCAGTTAAAGCCTGGAATTCATTACTAGCGCTCGTGTTTCCCTTCCACTACGATCACGAGTCCTTTAAGCGGAGCTTAAAAAAGCATCTTACTAGGCCACCATAGTGTGGGTCACCATACTGCGCTGTCTTCATTCGCAGTGAGTACGACGACCACCGCTCTTGGATTCTATTCATGCTTTCCATCAGGCAGAATAGAGTCACTTTGGTAGGTATCTATAAAAAAAACTACGAACTAAAGTGTTTATTAAACATGTGTTGTGAAACATGTGTCTAGACGCAGTGTGACCGTCGGCAATCATCGGGTCTACTCGGAGGCGCACGCGCAACTTCGGTTTGAATCTACTCCCAGTTGCCAGTGCGTTGCGTACTTTTTTTTAACTTTCTAGATTGTTTACCGTATGACCTCTGTAATAATTCGTGTCTTCGTTCTTATTTTCGTATTCTTTAAAACTTCCTTCTTCTTCTCTTGTGCTTTTCCATTATCATCTTTCGTGCGTGTCTAAGCTTGTCCTCTTCAGTGTGACTAATCGTTGTAAACTGTACTTTAAAGTGTTCGTAAATATGCTGTTATACGTTTATATTTCGTGTATGACCTTAATTTACTGCGTCTCCCGTGGACACACACAAATAAATGTGTGTAAAACTTAACATTTTTTAGACTTAGAAAAACAAGTTTGTTATTGGAACGCTCCGGTGAACAGCATTCCTTTCCGGGCACGTGACGTCACACCCGCCGAACCGGAAATAAGAACGAAGCCTTTGCCCGCCCCTTTATAAAGGAAACACTGCAGAGCACACACGCTGTGGTCGGGCCATTAAGTGAGCACGTGTCGATATTTGGTCAAACACATGTTTTATTTTATTTTACTTGCAGTTACTTATAACATATTAATTTTATTACTTCTTAACACGAATACGATATTATATTATCTATAAATCTGGGTTGGATTAGTAATTTATCTTCATCGCTTGGCGTTAACTAAAACCAGGAAAAAAAAAATTAGGAAAGAATGAAAAATATTTATACTATAATATATGTGCAAATAATTAAAAAAAATCTTCATATTCTTTTTATATCAATTATTTAATCCCTGTCATAAAGATATTTAGTCAAGAAAATAAACAAACATAATTATGATCCAGGCTTCAGATACCTGAATTGACTATGCAATGAATGAAAATTTTAATATGATATATTTTTACTACTTTATGATTTTTAGAAACGAATATATTTTTAGATTGAATTAATAATTCATTTATTATGAATTTCAATACTTTTTACGTTTCTGTGAACAGTTTTATTTTCTTTTTACTTCAAAACCACTCTAACATTTATTACGTAATAGCATTGACATTTTACTTGTATAATATGAAATAAGTTACATAAATAATATTAAAGTAAAAAAAAACACATTATAATACATTAAAGCAATTGCTTTAGAAACGTGGGCATTTATTCAAGCAATTCAGAGCAGCCCAGATTCCAGTGCGTTGACAACACACTAGTATATTATCTTTACTAGTATTTTATACATTTCAATATTTATTTATGCCAGGTGTCGTGTTCACGGCGGCTGGGTCTTAAGGTGGCTCTGCACAAGTCTGGAACCTAACCTCGAAACAAGCCACCAGATCGATCCAGCCTCATAGTAGAAGGCACTCATATTGAGCTCTTCATGAGGTACCTGGGGCTCGTACTCGATAGCCTATGGGACTTCGGACCTCATTCTCGAAGTCAGGTCCTAAATTTGGTACGAGTAGCGTGAGCATTGGCGAGGCTGCTGCCTCACATGAGGGGACCCGATGACTCGACTTTACGCGATGATGAGACTTTATGCGGGAGTTGTGCAGTCAATGGCGCTTTACGGAGTAAAGTGTGGGCGGAGACCCTCAAGGCTAGCAACGTCACGATACTGTGACGACTGCAGTGAGTGCTGGCCATCTGGGTCATAAGAAGGTACCGCACAATCTCCTTTGAGGTGGCGAGTCTCCTGGCCGGAACTCCACCATGGGACTTAGAGATGAGAGCCCTTGTGGCTCTTGGGTGCAGACCCTCAAAGCCAGCAATGTCACGATACTGCGACGACTGCAGCGAGTGCTGGCCATCAGGGTCTTAAGAAGATACTGCACAATCTCCTTTGAGGTGGCGAGTCTCCTGGCTGGAACTCCACCATTGGACCGAGAGACGAGAGCCCTTGCGGCTCTTTATCAGTGGTACAAGTGGTAATTGTGTTTTTGTAATTATTTTATGTATTTTGTACACGAGACGCACGTCTATAATTTTAACATTAAAAAACTAAAATTTGGATGGGGACAATCGCGTGTGTTATGGCCCACGCTCAAGTCTGCGGTGCAGCAAGAAAATGGAAATGACAACGATGAAGTTCTTTTGTGATTCTATACGTGTGTGAACCGAGGTGAGGCTTTTGTCTTGTCTTGTCTTGTGTTGTCTTATCTTGTCTCCGATCCGTTTCTTTGCACTGTTCCCTAGAACCGTACCACTCACTGGACAGCATTGTACTACGTTTTAATACTATTTTGAAATGTCACACAATTCTTTACAAACAGTAAGAACATTAGTTTTTTTTTCTTGATGGCCGGTTGATATCTAGCACTTTTTGGCCCATTTTCTTATTGAGATGTATCTCCCTCCTTGCTGTAAAAGAAAATGTTAAAATTTCCAAGGGAATTTGACATCAGAAACTAATTTTGACTATGTGTGTTGTAATTTTAATTTTTACCTATATATATGTAAAAATAAAATGAAATAAAAACCAGAGACTGAAATTGTATAAGTTAATAATATTTTGTATTTATTTTAGATGAAATAACCCTTAGAATGATAAAATTTCTACAGGTGAAGAATGATTTAAAGGATTCAAATATAGATTATATTTCCTGTAAATATTTACAAATATTTTGTTAATAAATGGTGAAATTTTCTAACCAAAAAAAAGAGATTTATTTGTTTATTTATGTTTTAAAGTACATAAACAATATACATATAGATATAATCGGTTTACATTAAAAAGTTATACCTATATCAATTATAGACGAACACAACCTTTTTTTTTGTACAGAGTATTTGAAAAAGAAAAATACAATTTGAGCGTAAAACATGCTCAATGCAAATTTAACAAAACAAATCATTTAAAAAAAAGAAGAAACAAAAAATAAAACAAATATTATTAAACTTCAAAAGAGACAACAAGATTTAGCAGTGCATCATATCTTTCGCTTAAAGACTTGATTCATGAAAAATGTCTAGAACGTCTGAGCGTCTACATAACGAATTATATTCGAGAGACATACGCACTATTAGTGAGTATTTGCAAGCGTTTGTTTTGCAAAACAGAATATAAAAAGTTTTCGTTACAGGTGGTTTCTTACAATTCTGTTTGGTACCGTTAACTTAATGTTGCTTAGCCATAAACTGCAGTCTATTGCACCGGTCATAAGTTCCTAGATCAAGAGAGATTAATTCTAAGTCAAATTATAACTAAAATAGTTAAAAAAACTTAAACGATAGGAAAAAGGAAACAGTATAATACTTATTTTTTTATTCTAACGAAATTCCTTAACACGCGTTGCGAAGGGGGCTAGACGAAAAAAATTCAGACGAAAAGTTGTCACGACACTTTTTACTATAGTGTAGTAAGCCGTGCGGCGTGTGAATGTTTCTGTCTCTCTCTTTCTATCTCGATTATTTTCGTTTTGTTAAGTTTATAATAAGTAATAGAAAATAAAATTTCTTACTTCTTCACTAATTAATCGAAAGGAACTTCGTTGAATCCGGGTGTCCCCTGACACCTCTCAATTTCTATTGTAGCTCAAAATCGTCATCAGAACAGCTTTTAACAGTGCATTACTGGACAACGCTCAAAATACTCCCAATCAATTCACAATTGAAATAAAAATTGAATAAACAAATGAGTCGAATAGAGGCATACACAGTTCATATACATACATACATGAAGTATGTAGTAAGTCCACATACATACTTCACTTTATTTTACTGAATTTAATACTACATTGTTTTTTGTCTTTGCAATTTCATATTCACAGAACCTGAGCCAAAAACTTTAGAAGGTACAAAATTCTGCTAACATCGAATCTTTATTATAATGTCCCCGTACATATTACTTGCCAAAAGAAATAAAGAGCGTTGCATTACATTTGCAGCGACACGGTTCAACCCCTGCCAACCCTCACTACCCCTTTTCTAACCTCTCTCTGACGTGCACTTCGTTTCGAACCCTGCTACCTGAGAAGATATATTCCAAATAGATTTAAAGCTCAACCCTCTAGTAGGTAATGCTTCATACGCTGACACTTGAACGATGTTACATTGCAAACTTGTAAAAAAATGTCGATGTAATATTCATTCCAAACAGGGTGCTAATATTACATTTATTAGAATGCTTCAGTTCAATATCATGAGAACAAAGTTGTTAGTATAGAATTGGTGTAAGGTTCCTGATCAGGTTGTGTGGCAAATGTTTTCATGTCTGACTGATTATTTCTAGCTGGTCTGGTATGATTGATTGATTGATGGTAAATAACGATGTTCAAGACATTGTTTGGAGTCCTAGGAGTATGTTTAAGTTTAATTCAAATCATGTTTGAGACAGTAAAATCTTATACTGCAAGAGTTCAAGATTATTTGATCAAAGAATGTGAGAGTATACTCTAACATCATATAAGGAATTCGGTGTAGAGCAAACCAAACTAGAACAGTAATTATGTCACGTACAGGTTACACAAAGTACAACTTGGGAAAATTGAAAAGTTTTTGAAAAATATTGTCTTCTTTATTTTTGTTTCAAAATGGGATGGTTATTTTTTCTTCATGTTAATGATATATGTGCCAGCATCCGTGTTGTCGTGTTTCGTTAGTGAGTATGAGACCGAAGGCTCATTGATGCAGGGGTGACAGTTATTGTGGTGACTGTGTAAGTCTTACACTGTCACGATGACTGTCATGCCTTTTACGTCCCCAAGCAGGGTGTGAAAAAGCATTTCACAAGACCGCCGTAGTGTGAGTCACCATACTATATTCTCTGCATTTGCAATGAGTATGGTGACCACAACTCCTGGATTCTATTCATGCTTTCTATCAGGCAGAATAGAGTCACTTTGGCAGGTTCTTAATATATTAAGAGCCTGCCAAAGTGACTGAGTGAAGTGAAGAAATGAAGTGAGAAAAAATGTGTTGAAACTTTTGAGTAGCCTTCACCACGCTATTCCTTTTTTTACAGTAATATTTCTAGCTATTAGGTACCTGAAAATTCTGTTATATATTATTTTTATATATAGTGTGAATATAGTACAGTGCCCAACAAATTTTATTATAGAATCAATACAGCTATACAAACCTGGTAGTTCCACGTAATTAATTGAGTAGAATGTCCTATTCTCCATAACAAGACTCTTCAATATTTATCTCTGCACCATCAATGCGTTAAATCTAACATTTTTTTTTTAATTAGTCTCTCTAATGCTAAATACTGTTTTATGAATACTCAAACTAATATTTGTCTCTTTATTCAATAAATAAACGCAAATGGATATCAACACCGTCGGCGATAGAAATGCATAAGCCCACCCACAATCAGAACATTTAGTTCACCCCTACGCCGCATGTTTAGAGCGCTGGCGTTGTAATAATATTAGTGAACGCAAACGGTTTGCGTCAGCTGCATGCGATGCGGTGTAATTCTGAAAACTGCAGGGTTGCACGCGATGCAACCATTGTCATTCGTTTTGAACAATTTGGGTGATACAAATTCAGTTACTGTTTTAGAATAGGTAAGCAGTGGTCGTGTAGCAAATATATTATGTATTCTAAATTTAACTAGCTTATACGAGTACATAACTTTTGCCTGTTTCAGAAGTAATTGTTGAATTAATCTTGATGGGCGTGTAAAGAAAAGGAACATGTGATTCAAAGTAGTTTTTACATTATTGTAACAAACTAATAGATGCAAAAAATATCAATAATTTTCATGAAATGTTAGTTGTAAAGAATTATAGGAAAAAATAATGAGATCATTTAAAGGTTTTCCTTGAGAGTCATTATTTACCAAAAGGTTGTTGAATTAAGAAAAATTTGTTATTAGACGCTTCTGCGACTTCTGGGAGGTAGCGATTTCCTTGAATTTTATTTTATACGAAAATAATGTGGTGCACGTGGAATAAAATAAGGCTTATTTTGTTGAATTTGCAAGAAATCTTTCAAGTAAGGTATAAAGTATATACCAAAAAACTGTTAGTTGCATTAGTATTTATATATTAATAAGTAAAAATACTTCTTTTGAGATAAAAAAAGAAATTAAAATGAAAATTCAATTTTTTTTTTAATTTTTACTTTTTATCACATTTCACAATATTAGATAGTGTTTTAAGAATGCACCCACTTACGATAAGTATTAAATATATTTCTTCGTATCGCTTGGTAATGCAACCAGATGCTAATTCCGTAAATACTCGTAAGCACAACGTAAACATACACAGAGTTACAAATTTTGAAATATTAATCGTCCAATAACATTTAATGAATGTATAAAACGGGTTTTCAAACAATGAGGATTTAGTATAACATATATTTATTTTAAACTTTAAAAAATAGTTTCATATTCTTAAAGTTCTTTCCAATTACTCGTATATCCGTGTGAAGCTGAAGCGGGGCCATAGCATATGTGTAAAAGTCGGCTTACAAGTAATTTAAGGTAACATGTTAATTCTATTCGTACCTTTCCACCCTGCAGCATTAATTTAGCATCTAAATGAATACGTAGCGATTAATTTAAATGAAATACGAACTGTGGGTGAAGCCATTACTGGTCGTGTTTACATTTGTTTCCTCAAAAGTGTCACGCGAGTCCGCTCTTAATTCCTGCGATGTTTCACGTTGTATGAATGACTTTTTAAAAACATTTGCTTTTGGTATAATGCAAGTAGTTTCATGAATTGAGATTTATTTATTTACTAAGTGATAGGTGACCTATCTCACATACGGCCGTTTGGACTTAAGTTAAGAATTACTTTTGAGATAGAGAGCAAATATTGATGATAAATGTTTAACGCAACCTTCAAATCTCACAAGAGGACTATCTATAAGTCTATAAGCTGTACAAAGATTGAGGCCTGTTGGGGCACCAATTATTTATGTCTGGGCTACACCTGGTTTTCTAGCTACTGGTAATCGAGACAACATACAGTTTTTCGTCGGTTTGAGTCCAATAAAATCACTTTAATCGGGCGTCCGTTGGGTAGTATGCAAGAGGATATCGCAAAAAAAATAAAGATATTGTAATCTCTAGTAGATTATAATATCTTTATTTTATATGTACGGAATGTTCACTATCAAATTTAACCAAAAAAAATGTTATTTTTTTAAATCTTTTGTTTAAATTTTTGAACTATAATTAGCTCGGTGAGCTCAAATATAACACTTAATGTAATTGTTGAAGTGTTTTTCTTACTCTGTTTTGTACACAAGTTTGTAACAACATGAGAAGTAGCTTATTTAAATTTATTTTATTATTTCAAGTATAACGTGAGCTACTACTTATAATTTTTGTTATAATTAAAAGTATTTTAAACATTGAAAGTATAAAAGTAATAGTCTTAAGGAGTTTATATAAATAACACAAAATTATCATTATTTTTTATAGAAATTGAATTTGGTAACTGGAAGACTTCTTTGTATATCGTATATTTAACATTTGAAAAAAGTTTTTATTAACTTGGTATGTATGTACTCGTATGTAAATCAAGTAAAAATCACGTTCAAACATTCCGATATTTGAACGTTATTTTATGACGGCGCGCTGATTTTGGATTAGTTTTTATCATAAACTAGTTTGTTACCAAGTTATGAATTATTTCAATTATCATTTGTTTTTTTTTATTCTAGTAAGTTGATTCTGTAAGCGATAATATTAAAATAATGTTATTGAAATAAGAGTCGTAACCCCGAATAGAGTAGTCAGTGGCGCCACGAGTAATGGCAGCAGTCAGTTTTTTTGAAGATGGACAGCTGTCACAAGGTGCACACATGCTAACCTATTAGTTTTTAAATTTTTCATTTAATTTAAAGCTTGTTGATCTATGAGAATTTGTATAAAATTTTATAACGATTAAATGTTGAGACATTGAACAATATAAGTGTGGCCTTATTTTGTAAGTTCCTGTTACACCGCCCCCGATGGATAGCTACAATCATGACCGCTATGACGCTCTCTTTCTGCCGCGCAGATATATAAATATTGGGGTATTAATCAGATTTAACTAGTGGTTGCACACCAGCGCACTGGTGGTCGTAAACTGATAAAACTTGTCGTAAGCTTAGGTTTTTTCTACATTTTTACTATTTAAATATTTTATGTTTTATATCAAAAATAGACCATATTTAAAACCGATTTTCGCTAACTCATACTATGTTGCATATAGATAATGTAGCTGTAAAAACAGGACAAAACGGAATTCGTCATTCATATTTTGTAGTTCATATACAAAGTGTGAATTACGCAAAAATCATCCCTTGTTCGAACTGTATCTTATCACGATGTTCCCTAGCAACGATGAACAAACGTCTGTGTCAATTTTATAAATAATTCCTAAAAACACCGTCTGCTTGTTTTCGTCTCCTTAAAATATATTTTACACTTTCTATTAAAGTGGATTTTATTTATTAAAACATCGATAGACCCCCGCCGTATAAATAACATTTCTACTAATCTGAACTGAACAACTCAACTAACTGGTTGCTAACTGACGTAATGACCACGTATTTTTAATAGAATTTAATACCAAAAGTATGCAATCAAATGATTAGGAGTACTTTTAGACAAATCCTTGAAAGATAGCTTCCAAATCTTTTAAGATAGAAAAAAAAAGAAAATAACCTACAAACAATAATAAAAATGAACACCTCAAATGATTATTATGTTCACCTAATTCATAGGCGAGACAAACAAACACTAAATTTAGAAACAGGTTAAAAATGTGTTCAAACATTGTAACACTGTGTCACAGAAATAAATTTTAATAAAAACTAAATTTTGATATTCTCCCTTTTAAAAAAGATCATGAATTTTATTTACCGAAAATTCATATCAGCCTCTTCATAAATAATAAGTCACTTGACGCCGTAAAGTGGCTGAAATTCAGAGCTGACGAGGACAAACACGGGGAAGGGACGAGAGGGGGGATAAAATGGAGGGTGAGGCGATGTGGCCGTAATTACACTAATGAATATTAACAGGACGCTCACTACTGGTGTACGAGATCTAATAAACGATATAAAAACTAATCCCTTTCATTAAAAATCTAGACTTTACTGGCTCTATGGCCGGGTATATAATGATATCAATAGCTTTTGGCTGTGGTTTGTTTTTATAAAATTTATGACTTCTATCGCACTATACTCTTTTCTTTTTTCACAATGTGCTTATAAAAAAATACGAAGACGTTATCTTAGATCACCTTAACTCTCCAGCTGTTGGTGGATAACGACGTTCAACAGATTGCACATTGACGACTGTTCTTTGTTTGATTTTCAGACGAAACAATGATATATATTTTATTATAGTTACCTTATCACGTTGTTAGGTATGATTTGAAGAATAAAAAGATCCTAAAAATAGTTTGATACATGTGACATAGACAGGTCTATTTTTAGGATGAACAGAACCTGTACATAACGAAAATGAAAAATAAAGAAAAACACAAACGAGTCTCAGAGTAGGCGCATATATAGCGTAACATCTGACATCTCCCACTGACGGCCAACGGTTAAATAAAACGAAGTCACACACTTCCGCTTCATTTCACAAAACTAATGTCACAGATAGTCATAAATATCTTTACATAAAAATCACTTGCCCAGATTGGCTGATTCATCAATCATCATCATCATTACCTCAGCCAAAAGACGTCCACTGCTGGACATAGGCCTCCCTGAAGGGTCTCCACAACAGCCGGTCCCGTGCTGCTCGCATCCAGCAACTTCCCGCGACCTTCAACTTCGATTAAACTGTCTTTGAGGTAAACTGCTAGGGCAACAAACTTGAAATTTAGGCAGTTCATGGTGTTATGTCGTAAGCACAAACTTAAACAAATTTCTAGAAGTTGCCCCCTCAAGGCGTTAAAAGGATGATAAGTTGTGGGAAAGATCGTCATTTTCAAAATTAGAATCTCGAAGTAAGAAATAGTCATGCGAGTGAAGCCGCTAGCCATAGCTGCTCACATTAAAAATGATAAATTATACTGCAGTTATGAAAAATGTGAAAACTGATAAAATACTATTAAGAGATAAAATCTTATTAAGCGACGAGTCGAACCAATCTGTGGAACAGGAGATAAAATGTGGAAATGGAAGGATAAGTCATTAGCATCGAAGTCAATTAATAATGGAAAAATGAATTAAAACCGAATAAATTAAAGTTTATAACATTTAATTGATTATGTAAGTTTGATATTTGTGTATTTATAAAAGAAATTTGGTGTTTTATCATGACAATCATTGTGAGTACTAAATAACAGACTATGTAATAAGGATTGAGAGTCACCATCTTCAATTTCAAGTTTAATGTCATCCCGAATACAAACGTTATAGAAGATAATTTAGGTCGGAACAATACTCCTCTTACTATAGGTTGCAATCATTTGTATATACATTACAGTAATCTTCTACTGGCAATCTATACACAAGTATTGATGATATATTGACTTAGGTATTATTACGGGTAATATAAACAATTGACTACCACAACGCAAATTACGTCATCATTTACATATCAGTTGCAACACGAACATTTGACTTCATTTATGCTTAAAAGCAACGTCGTCATCAGCCATTAAAGTCACAAAACATATATACCTATTTTATTTATTATTATTTTTGTTTGTGCCGTGTGGTACCAGCTAAGAATAGCAACGCCTCGTCTCCTCCTGTGGGTGTCGTAAAAGTCGACTAAGGGATAGTACACCAGAGGATGGGCAGCAGCGTCCTACTGAGCACACCATCTCACTGTGATCACTAACCCGTATGCCAAGCGTGGCGACGATGGCAAACTAAAATAGGAGGGCCTATTTTGAGGGAGGCCTATGTCCAGCTGTGGACGTCTTTTGGCTGAGATGATGATGATTTATCATTTTCCTGTTTGTAAACTGTAAAAAAGACACGATCTAGAACTATGCTATTGTATACTCGTAATATAACTTATTTCACCATCTAATAATTACCTAAATAGTGTTGTTAGACTCGGACAGCTAATATAATACAAATATATACATACTTCATGAATAACATTTGCAACAAATAAATATCAATCTGTACGCGCATACATTACGTGGTAGAGCCGATAGAGTCGACAGAGGCTTCAAAGGTTGCCATGCCAACGATTATTGCATTCACTCGCCGCCAAAGTAAACTAACTTCGTAGAGTTCTATATACTTTTTAGGTAGAGTCGATCTTTGTGGTCCTTTGAACTGCACACGCAAGTATTCTGAGATAGAGCATTAGGTGAAAATAATGATTTTTTCTGAAAATAGAGCGTGAGGAACGTAAGAGCCTCTCAATGTGCGTCGTAGGAGAAACTTACTCTACAATATGATTTCACTCGAGAAGCTTTCACGTTTAATGAAAAACAGAAAATATAATTTAAGAAAACTGAATTTCCTTTAGGATTCTCTGCAACTATAATGGTAACGGATCATAAAGCCTGTTAACATACACTGCATTGCCTTTTTCCAGATGTTCCTGGTAACCACTTTCTATTACATATAATATAGTAAGTACTACCTACTGCAACATTTTGTAGGAAGTTGTAAACGGTTACCGTATCTACCATGGCAATTTTGAATATAGAAACAAAGAGGTCACCTGGTAAATGACTGCTTAAATTTATCAAGACTTGCAACTCTAGGAGATACAAATACATTAGGTATACATGTACAACATACAAGCCAAATAAAAGATCGTGGGTCTGATTCACTTCCAGGACGTATATTTTTTTGTAGAGCAGAATGTTTATTGTGTCAGCTAACGAGTGTAATTAATTCACAATTTGTATATTATGTATCAAGAAGTACATTCTTTCATTAGTAGTGTGATTACCGCAGCACTGATATATTACTTTAAACATTGGTTAATTTAAACAAGTGAATATACAGAAAATCATGAAATTAAATACAACTAGAATTTAATTATTAAACGAGCAGATAATCACTATAAATTCGAACATAAACAATAAACGGTTATCAGTAACACATTAGCACATAGGCTGAGGCAGACATCGGGTGAAGTGATCTGGATGTCGTAATAACAGCTGTTCCCGGATCCCTCCTATGTCAGGTGCAAAGTGGCACACCGTGTGGTTTTAGTCGGTCCGATTCCGACACACTACCCCGCCGTAAACCCCGGTGGGGTGACGGCTCGAGGGCTTCCACACGTTAAAAAAAAGGTATGTTGGTGTAACAAGTAAAAGGCAGTTTATTTTTGATTCAAAAATTTCATTCACTTGTTTTGTAAGATTAATATGCAATATTCATTTCAATTTAGTGGGTGGATAAACATATCCTGGAGCAGCTTGTAATGAAGCAGATAATCTTACTTACTTTATATAAATTAAATAATTTGGTACAGAATTAAAGTACTGTCTGGTATAGTGTCTCATCATACGATTGTTTTCTAAAAAAGATATATATGTATATTAAGATCATAGGTAAAAGTACTCGTACTACGTACAGATATGTTGAGCTTAGTTCTCGGCAATGAACACGTGAACTACCGACTCCGCATCATTGTTCAGCTTCGGCAGCTGTCTGCCTATACCTTTACTTTCTGATCAGCGTTTACACGTAATCAAATATTCATAGCTTATATTGTTAGTAAACAGCTCGTCTGTACCTCATAATGTTTTTATTATGGTTGGTTAGGTATATTGGTGTAACAAGTAAAAGGCACTTTATTTTTGATTTCAAAATTTCATTTAATTTAATTTGTAACATTCTGTATTCAAGAAGTAGAATTATGGCCTTTGTTAATGTATTTATTTTTATTGCTTTCTTCCTTTAGGAAGAGAACTTTTACACTAGGAATTTATCGTGTGTCACGGGGGAGTTCAAAATTGTTCATGGAAAAGAGACAGAGAGACCCATACCCGAAACAACAATTTTTGGATCATACAAAGTATTTTCCAGCGAGAGATTGAACCTAAAACTGACCTTAAGACGACCATATTATATATTTATATACGAATAAAAATCTGTTTAGTGATTTCACTACACAGATTTTAGCTCGTAGTTAGTCTCAAGTAATTTCATGAACCTAATCAAAATCATTTATTTTATTGACCTCAATTATAGAAATATATCAGATAGAATTAACTTTATCAATTTAAACCTGTTTAAAAATTAAATTAAAATACTAGGAAATAAAAAACAATGAAACAATTCACAATATTTATGTACAAGTGTCCAAAAATTATACTACATCGTCGTCTACTGGTAGCGTTCCCAAGAGACCGACAACATTGTAATGTTGAATGACAGTTCCAATTCTCTATGCTAAAAAAAGACCAGCCTTCTGGTCACGAGAAGTGTGAATCCTATATTTTGATTCCAAACGGTTCAAAAATATTATTACTAACTAATATTTGGGATTTAGGAATTTGGTCGTGGCAGCGCCAGCATACTTTGCTGTACTTGGAAGATATGATTGCGCCAGAGCGTTGACGCAAGTCGATGACGGGATACCATCTTCTATAGCAGTAACGGCATACCATCTGGTCTTTGTCCGTCATCTCATAGCAGACAATTGGGTTCACGTACAGCTGGAACACCGACGGTAATAAGAGCACGGCGGATGTTATTATTATCGTATCAGAGACTGTCAACAGGTACTCCACAGTTGACAAAATGCAGAGAAACACAACGTGCTCCTAAACTGATGCAAGTGCCAAGGTGAAATATAATGTCGTCCAACAAAGTGCCTATGTTAGGCGATCGAAGTACCTGAATCGATAAACGTGATTGCCACTCTCCCACAGCCAACAAACGAGTGCTCAGTAAGAATACTTGATGTATCAATAAGTATTTCTCACTTGAAAATACGTAGCAGTCTCATCCTATAGTGACTGAGAGAATGAATTATCAGGTGATACAGTACGAGAATAAGTTATCTGCCTTGCATATATGGCATTGGCCTTATATGATACTTCAGAATAAATCAGTGTGTTGACAAGAATTTTCGTGGTAAGCTTCTCTGTGCCATGGATCGCAAACAGAAATGATGAAAGGCTATCTAAAATTTTGCATACTCCAAAATCACGTAAATGAATTTATCAAAACTAGACTCGATCATTTAAAGCCACATTCAAAACTTTGTTGAGGGTGTTTTGAATACTTTTTCAACTGTTCTAATAGTGATGAATATTTCGAAGCGGTGATAGCCGATGCGCATGTATAAAATTAAGTACAAAAACACTAACAAATAGTCGAATGAACATTAATTTCAAGTGTACGATCGCAAAAGACACAAAAAAAATATATTTCTCGGCTATAAGAAATAGAGATCGATAACGTTTATACTAAAGAGAAAAAAAGGCGAGAGATTGCAAAAATATTCTTTCGACGTATATTTTTATCATTTATATTCATATTATATAACGTTATGTTAATGTAATTATGTGTTCACTAAATGTGTATAGACTGCGATTTAAACGTGTACAACATAAAAAGAAGAAACCTCTCTCTTCAGAACTCCCTTTTATTTATTGTTGTGGCTGTGAAAATCATGTAACAAAATTATGTTCTTTGACGATTATATACTGTGATAAGTTCTGTTTTGCAACACAATATACATTAATTTTCAAGCCTATATCATAGTTGTGTATAATGGTCATAAACTGAAGAGAATGTAATAAGTTTTCATGTCAAACAAACATTGTAAGTTAGTGCTCACGCCATAGTCTCGTAGAGAACTCATAGACACTCTACGTACAACCTCTGAATTTCAACACAAACGTCAAGATTATTTGACAGTTGCTTGTTATTAATGGATTATATGACTGTGTCAAATATTCATACTTAAAAAATTGACACAGTGTTGGTTGTAGCTCAATAATAACTTCTCTACTAAAAGTCGTCAAATACTGAGAGTATATTTTAAACTGTGGTTTTCTATATATTGCTAAATTGTATATATTTGCAGTTTACTCACTTAGGAGACTCTTGCGATACCTTAGTGATGAATTGAGATAGTTTCATATTTTTTTTCTGTTATTTTTTTATTTGAAAGAAGCAAATATGTAAGTACATTTTTTTATTTGAAAGAAGCAAGTAAGGTACACATTATTAAACAATATATGATATACAATACAGTTATACTTAGTCTGGCCATAAATACTGTTACACTTAATTATAAAAAAATATTACATTTGAATTTCGAATCTGTCATTTTTATACGATTGTTCATTGTGTTTTCTCATTTTGGCGCCAATACATTGTAAAATATTTTGCGATATTAAAATGGTGTGGGGTGATAAAGAGAACCGAATCGCTGTGATAGCATTACACAAAGTAGGTATGGAGCCAAATGCAATTTTTAAAACTCTCCATACACTTGGTATTAGTAAAATGTTTGTGTACCGGGCTATTAATAGGTACAATGAGACCTCCTCTGTTTGTGACAGAAAAAGATCTGGCCGTCCACGTAGTGTTCGTACGAAAAAGGTGGTCAAAGCAGTAAGGGAAAGAATTCGAAGAAATCCTGTCCGAAAGCAAAAGATTTTATCTCGGGAAATGAAGATAGCACCTAGAACCATGTCGCGTATTTTAAAAGATGACTTAGGACTTGCAGCCTATAAGAGACGCACTGGCCATTTCTTAACTGATAATTTAAAGAAGAATAGGGTGGTAAAATCGAAACAACTACTGAAGCGGTACGCAAAGGGAGGTCACAGAAAAATTTTGTTTACGGATGAGAAAATTTTTACAATTGAGCAACATTTTAACAAACAAAATGACCGTATTTATGCTCAAAGCTCTAAGGAAGCTTCCCAATTAGTCGACAGAGTGCAACGTGGACATTATCCGACTTCAGTGATGGTTTGGTGGGGTGTTAGCTATGAAGGAGTGACTGAGCCATATTTTTGTGAAAAAGGTATCAAAACATCGGCACAAGTGTATCAAGATACCATTCTTGAGAAGGTAGTTAAGCCCCTTAACATCACCATGTTCAATAACCAAGTATGGTCCTTCCAGCAAGACTCGGCGCCGGGTCATAAAGCTCGGTCCACGCAGTCTTGGTTGGAATCGAACGTTTCGGACTTCATCAGAGCTGAAGACTGGCCGTCGTCTAGTCCCGATCTTAATCCGCTGGATTATGATTTGTGGTCAGTTTTAGAGAGTACAGCTTGCTCTAAACGCCATGATAATTTGGAGTCCCTAAAACAATCTATACGATTGGCAGTGAAGAATTTTCCCATGGAAAGAGTGCGTGCTTCTATTGATAACTGGCCTCATCGTTTAAAGGACTGTATTGCAGCCAATGGAGACCACTTCGAATAAGCTTTTTATATTTTTAATTGTTTTATATTTATGTATTAAACTGACACACTGTAAAAGTAATAAATGTTATTTGCAGTTAACAATTTTCTTTTTTCTTTATTACAATATTTATGGCAAGACTAGGTATATTAAGTAAAACTGACCACAATAAAAATAAGTTTTCCGTAATATATTGAGTTAAGTTGTCATTGATGAGATGTACTCTATCCACTAATCTAGATTATTCTCTTACCATCTCGATTCTTCAAGGTACTATTCTTTCTTAGATTTGTTACTGCTTTATAATTTTGCTTAAAAATGGTTCAAAATACCTTCTATGATAACGAATCAGAGTTACACAAATTCATTTATTTCAACCAAAACTGTATTTAAGGCCATCTAAATCATCAAGACTATTGAAGACGCAAGCATCGGCAGAAAGTGGAACGGCTCAGACAATGGAGGCTTTCGCGGTAGAGCCGGGGATAAATCAAGTGTAATGGCTGATTCGAAGGATGGCCGGCACCGCTCTGAGTACTGAGTCTTGCTGATATTTGGATATGTAGATATTGATGGTGTAGTAATGTTAAAAATCTTCGAAGTCTTAAACATCAATTCGAGTCTCTTGACTGTGTGTTAAAAAATGTAATGTTTCTAAATATGTCTGCTGAATGTACATTCTGACATTCAATCTCCTTTTTGTTTTCTGTGATAATGGATCTACCTTAATGATGTAGAAGTGACAATATTCAAAATATTTTATATCTTGATCGTAGGTAAACATAGCCATGGTTATCAATGAATACCATCTTCAGTGAGTAAATACTAGTACTCATCAGACTTCAATGATCATCATAAGTGCCCCGTGTTCGGTACAAAAGAGTTCAAACACAAATAAAAAGATCAAGTAGTTGATTGGCAAAACTGGTATCTCAAGGATGCATCACTCTCCTATCCATGATCACAAATCACACAAAAACTAAATAGTAGATGATCATAAATGACAGTTACAGTTAGTTACTTATAGTTATATTATAAGTCTATATAATTTATTCTAATAATATAATATTATAATTTATTTTACAACTTACAAACAATAACACCAAAGCCATGTCATCCAGTCTTTAACTTCAAAATAACAGAACTCGGCAAAATTGTCTAAAGAGTTAATCACGTTTTCAAAATTTAGAGATTTCATAGAATTTAAAAAAAAATGTATTAAGTAAATTTAAAGAATGTTTCTTACCAAATTATGTTGCTAAAACCTTCCAAGTTTCAGCTAAATTTTCAGTAACAAGGGCAATAAGTTACCAATCTTAATAAAAATCAAGAAAGTATAGATAGGACGGTAAATGCAGAGTTTGTTGCCTGACTCCACTTACAGTATAAATATTTTAATTATGTACATAGTAAACAATTCAAAACTGTATAAAGTTGAGCTAGTTTGCACTTACGCAAGTTTATAAGTTTGTAAATTATGATATAGCAGGATTCATGTTAACTTTAATAAAACAAGAGCTACAGACGAATAGATAGGAGCCACGCTCATTTCAGCACGAGCGGGCCGGCTCGATAGGGGTAGTACTACCCTCCCACAGAAGACCAACCTAAAGCGCCAGCATCCGTGTTGTCGTATTTCTTTGATGAGTGTGAGACCGGAGGTCCATCGATGCAGGAGTGACAGTTATCGTGGTAACTGTCTAAGCCTTACACTGTCACGATGACTATCATGCCTTTTACGTCCCCAAACGGGGTGTGAAAAACATCTCACAAGGCCACCGTAGTGTGGGTCACCATACCACATTGTCTGCATTTGCAATGAGTACGGTGGCCACAACTCTTGGATTCTATTCATGCTTTCCCTCAGGCTGAGTAGAGTCACTTTGGCAGGCTCTTAATATAGCAATAAAAATACAGAGATCTAAACGTTGTTTGAATATATTTAAGAGTGTTGAGAGATCTAACTCTAATGCACTAATAGTCCCAAAACATCTCTAGTTGTGAAATACAAGCAAAGTCAGTTTCTGGAGGAATAAAAAAAGACACTCCAATTGTGATTACCAATTCATGGTAAAAGAAAATTCGATCGTCATTTCAACCACTGAATTCACTAACAAACAAAATCCAATTTTAATCAACACCTTGCCTTATCTGAACCCATAAACAAAAGCTATCTTTATGGGCAATAAACCAGCTAAATAGTTTTATATCGGAGGCTCGGGAGTGACGTCACCATTTAAGATGAACCCTCCGGCTGTGGATTAATGGAGGAATTTGTTGTGAGATTCGCTTCTATTTTTATTTATAATATTATTTTTTTTGCAATGTTTCCTCGAGGTAATTAAGTTTTTGCCTTTCGAGACACTGTACTACCACTTAAGGCGATAAAGTAGAAGTACATACGTTTACAATAGTCTTATTTGATCAGTCAAGCGAAAGGTGATCCAGAGAAAGAAGAAATAAGTGCATTTATAACAATTATTTCCAAACGTTTACTAAGAGAAATGATAACCGTAGAAATACTAACAGATTGAACTCGTGATCTAGTTTTGGATGCATTTTATTTGATTGATTTATTGTTTGAGGATGTCAACATGTCTCTAACATATATTTATAGGAGTAAGTTTCCTTTCAAAGAAAAAAAAACTTAAATATTGTTAAAAACTTAAAAGCTTAGTCATCAGTCTATCACCGTCAATGAACCCAAGAATTCGACTTCTTAAAGAGGCACTTAAGTAAAATACCACCGACATTTTGTATTTAGCCGTTATTCTTGGAGGTAACTTAATTTTCCTGCTATTACTGATAAATGGCAGCTCTTATCGGCAAAAATTAAGCTTTATGGAGATGTAACGTGATAATAAACATTGATGTGTGATGCCCAAAATTGGATTTGTATTGACAAGTTATATAAATACATGTAAAATGAAAGGTATAGAATCAAAGGTTGTAAGTTCCATTGCTATCAACTAATCCCTTGATGAACATGTTAATAATACAATAAACTTTAATATTAAACTATGCCAAAAAATATTTAGAACTGGATACCATAGTCCTGGCTGTAACTAATTTGTGTAATTATCATGTGTGATAAGTGTTAAGTTGCATTCATTAAAATTGTGTGTATATGATAATTAATAAATTATCATAATACATCTGATTTCAAACTCAGCAGAGTCTATGCTATCACTATGGTAGCCAGACTGATGATAAACATACTTATATATTTCTAAAGAGAAGAACTCCACCAAGAACTAAGCCAACTTCACCTGAAAGTGGTTCTGTGGCAATCTGCTGAGCGACAGACGTGGCTCTGGCAAACAAAACATCTCGATTAGCGATAATAGGTACGCCAGCTATTACGTGGCACAAAAACACTGGCGAAAAGTGGGCGTAATGTGCCTCTGCTTACCCCTTCGGAGAAACAGGCGTGATTTTAGGTCATTAAACATGAATATGATTGCATTCTACACAGAACTACTTGTCTTGGTTGGCAACCCATTCCACTATATCAATAGGTCTATCTTATTTACACCAGGATATTGTCAAATACTTGTAAATTTTTATTATACCAATATATATGAAGCTTCTACTTTTTAAACTTCAACTAAATAACTAAATTAAGAAATGTGAGCCATCGATCACGGCTTCGTTTACTGGCGGCTTATAATTACCACTAAGCAACACTTGCGAGTTCCCGACCATGACGAAGCATTAGGGTGACCATGTTTCACAATATTTCCTTGTCACGCACGTTTAAGCGTCATTAAGTTTTGGATAATTTTGTTATTGTGAGTTTGTTTAACATGAAATTTTGAATTTGGGTCGTGTCGAGTGACGTCAATTAGAATGTAATTTTGGTGAACTAATTTTGCACAAGAATGAGTTTTGTGCACTTTCAATGTACTATGTTTTTAAAATACCAAGAAAGTATTGGATAAAATTTTATAACTAATTAATTCCAGGCTGTTCGTTACGTATTCCTTTGCCTGTTTTCTATTTTTGTAATGCTACGCCAGATTGCGCTACTTTTCTATGTAACTAACTTTTCATGTGCATTGGTTTAAAATAAAAGACGTTTTAGTGCTAAAAACTTAAAAGAAATCTTGTTTATTTATTCTGAACACAATAGAAAGTAACTAATCAGTTGTTGAACGTAGTAAGTGCAATAAAATATTCTGAATTTGAATGTTGAAACATATTTCGTTAAAAACAAAGAGAACGCTTTCACTAGAGACATGTAACTTTTTTTTTTAATATTCTGAAGTACGAGTTGGAAGCCCTGCTAATACACATGTTGTGTTAATGCAATTAAACGACCATTAGTCAGAGTGTAATTTTTTCGCCTGTTACCAGTTAATCGAGCCCTGAATACGGCCTTACAGTTCCAACTCTTGTTTGTTTCCTAACTCATTAAAATTTGAAATTAATATTTATCCACCCTGTATACAGAGTGAGTTTATTTCGATATACAATCATGTATCGCTTTTAATGAATATTGGAACAGAATTTTCATAACAAGGTCTGATATTAATGATATTCTTGTTGAAATTGTTTCACTGTTGTAGGGTTTATATATTGGGTGATTTTATTTAATGAAATTACTATAAATTTCGATAGTATTGTGATTAAATACTCGTAATAGTAAGCACATGAAGACAAAAGGAGAGAAAATTTAAAACTGTATTTCGAAATTCCGAATTGATTGTAGTCTTAAAAAAATCATAGAATTTAAATTAAAATAATTACATAAATCTGATTTTCACATCTATCGGCACTCCAAACAACAAGTATACGAGTAAATATAAAACTTCGTTTCGTAATTTAAACTGTTTCGTAAATATGGTACAAAATATACATCGGAGTAAAAGAAAATAAACACACATACACATGCAATCGGGTATATATAATGTGTTTGTGTGTACACAGCCGCTACGTGCGCATTAACTGTGTTTAAAGTATATCTATAGGTATACGCAGAGCTATAGATATACCTTAAATACTAGCATATTATTGATGCGATCCCATAGGATTTCCCTCTACCTCTTCAAGAACTCATAAATAAAAGCATAATATAACAATTTAAAAATATTCTTGCTTCAGCATCGCATATACTACAGCTGCATGAGGATGACACGCAAACTCGTGAAGTTTTGTCCCACCGTGCATTGGAGAGCACGTAATGCCATCGGTCTTGGGCTGGATCTTTCCTCGAACGTATCGGATAACCGTCCATTATGAGAGTGAGAGAACAGAGTGCGCTACACAGTACACTTGTGCACTATAATATCTCCTGCTTGCCTCTACTTGGCTGATCTCCGTTGAGGCTGGCCGCCGTGGCCGAAATCGTCTAGGAGTACGTCATATAAATCATTAATAAGACCAGGAAATGTAGCTTTTATATTGAGATACCTTAAGATTAAATACATACCAACAAATTCAATTTACAAGCCGATAATTCACTGTCCTAAATGCTATCCATTGTACTACGAATGTGGCGTGATTGATTTTTGTTTAGTACAAAAATGTCTACTAAGAAACTACAGTAGCCATTTACTGTCCCATAAATTGCAACTACACAAACACACTTACGGAAACCATTCAAGATAACATTATCCACGCTATTTCAATTCCCTTACATTTGGCCATTAAATAAATCTCATATTTTATGGTGAACTAACTATCAATGGCCCCCTTGACCTTGTGATAAAAAACTTATCAGTTCATAATACAGAAAAAATAAATAGGGTGTTGCCATAACTGACTAATATATCTCCCATCGTAGATATTGTAGCCATAATTTGATGCGTTTGGGGGACAAAGGCTATTTCTACTGGACATTACCAGGTTATTGACCAAGTTTTGATGTTATAATTTTATTATTTTCATAGTGTAAATTATGGTCATAGTAGTTGTGTGTTGCTGTACTTAATAACCTCTTATTCGTTCGGGGAAAACATGATAATAACTTTGTTTATGGCAAACATGAATTATCTTTGATTTAATTTGTTTACCTAGGTTTTAGATATGAGATTATTTGTGGATTCGTATAGGATTCTGAGTAATTTATATTATTATTATTAAATATATAAATATAGTATACTTTTGACTTGGTTGATTAGAAAATCTTACACCAGTTAACTTATCACGGGTTTCTGTACAACAATACTTGGGTCGAACCTGCTAATTTGTGCTGAAGCATGGTTTTCTCGCGATAAGTACAAAACACACATTCATAAACCGTATATCTTGAGTAACTATATCTTATGATAACCTCGAGGAACAAGGAATCAAACAACACGAGGAATCAAGGGTTCGACTTAAATAAATAAGCGTAAATATTGCCATGTATATTTATTCAAATCGAAGTGTGCTCGTATATATTTTAAAGTCTGAGGTTAGATAAGAATATATATTCAATGTATATTATACAATGGCATAATATTTGTAATGTAGAAAGTATCTAATTGATCTGCTGAAGGCTATCAGGGTACTACCAAACAAAACTAGGGATTTATCTTGCAAAATCTATATTTGATAAATGATAGATGAAAATCTACTAAATATATTCCAAATGTGAATTAATGTCACCAAGCTCTTACCTGAACATTGCTAGAAATTACTAAACTACATTTTGGGCACCAACTATAAATAAAGCCGGTAACTAACCATAAATTTTGCACTCTATAGCTCGACCGAAATTATATAAGTGTTGCTAACATCGACGACTATTCCCCTTTTTTCGGGAGTATAAATTGTTAACAGTGT
Source organism: Hypercompe scribonia (assembly GCA_949316085.1). Taxonomy (NCBI): domain Eukaryota; kingdom Metazoa; phylum Arthropoda; class Insecta; order Lepidoptera; family Erebidae; genus Hypercompe; species Hypercompe scribonia. The sequence continues at coordinate 1,161,873 of OX438984.1, read as the reverse complement.
TATTTATCCACACATTTATTTTATTCTTTGGACGTTAGTGAGCCGATTTATATTTTTTATAGTAATTGCATTTTTATAGTTTTATATTTTCACATTTGATGTAAATGAAATTGAATGTTGTATAGCTGGGATTTATTAACTTTTGTAGTGAATATAATGTCAACAACTATTTTTAATGTCTTTAAACTTTGACTTAGATGAATGAATAGTTTGATTGTGATACCACCACTGCTGCTGAAATAAGATGTTTGCTTGTTTAGATATGCAACCTGGCAACGTCAAATTCTGGACCGTAGATCGTTAGTGATTGATAATTTTTGACGATCAGAAGAGAGCTATACTTCGGCGTAAATATACCGCCTCACCACCAATAGTAACAATTATTTTGTTATTTTTTACTGACTTCTTCCTTCCTTTGTTTCTGAGGCTAGGGTTAAAGGGCGTCAGCACATTTCTGAGTATTGGAGTTACAGGTGTCATTGGGCGCCTTTATCAACCAACCATATATGTAGGCCAAACCTCTCCTAGTTTACTTCCCTCCCAATACCATAAAAATAAAAGATTCTATCAGATTCTTAAAGGATCAAAGCAAAATGTTTACGTTAATCTGTAATGACAAAATATGTCTTAAGATTTCAGAACGTAGTATTCACAGATATATAATTGAAAAACAATAAGAGCTCTTGTTTATTAACAAGCTTAACTAGCGCACTAAATTCAAAAGTGCAAAAACTGTCTATAATTTTCGCTATTCAACTGTTTTTTTAACTATAATTGCTGCAAAAGCGGCATCAGATTTAATACTTTTGTGATCCAGAACACGTTAAGGTATTTATGTGATATTGATGTGACAAACGTAAAGTAAGTAAACATTCACATGCATGATTTGTTTATGTTATTAATTAACTATCCAATACCTATTTAGTCAATAAACCACTAAAAAGCATATTGAAAATTATCTAGTACGCAAACATTTTCTGTTTTATGAGTGATGTGTTCGGGCAGTCATGCAGATTAGCAGGAATGATATGATACTGATGAATAATAAAATACGTACGTGGCAATACTGGTGGGTACAAAAAAAAACCTGTATTTTCATTCAAAGATACAATATGTAATATTTCTAATGGTACATGCTTTAAATAATTCAAGTCAATCAAAATATATGGGCACTTTTGAATATAAAAATAAATAACCTTCGAAAAAAGGGTTTATTTCTTATGAAACATCTTTACAGTAATTTTCGAGTTAAAAAGAATGTAAAGAAAAAGCTCATAACCTTTAAACAGGCTGTATATTGTGGAGCTACAGGGGGACTGTATAAATTCGAAGAAAAACACAGCTCATTTCAAATATTAAAACACTGAACTTGAGTTCGGATTCCCTCGGAGGGCATACAGAGTAAAGTTTGTGTGGCTTGCTTGGAGGGTTCTGTTGGTTAAATTTTGAGACAGTTTACTACAATACTTGGTATCCACTTTAAACTACTGTTTGATAAGCCTGAGGGAATTTGTCAATTATCAATTACTCTAACTACAATTCAGTTACTTCTTGTTTTACATTGATTTTGCGTTAAACTGTGCTAACTGTATTTCTATAATACACTGTATTATAAATATACTTATACCTTTATTGAGTCTTCGAGTTCTCTCACTTCCTTTAGACGGTAGGAAGACGGATTGGGCAACTTTTCGTTCCTGTAGTAGTCTTCTGAATTCATGCAATATATCTTTCAATGCATCAAGAAAAACCTCTTTCTAACTACTATATTTTTTCGTCTATAACGCCAAACAGCACCAAACATAACACCAAACATTAACACCAAAAGATTTTTTTAAAAAAAGCCTTGAAATGAATCAAGCGTAAAAACCACACATTTGCTATTTCTTTCTGAGAATAAAAGGATAATTCCAACAACTTTAGACTTTATTCGTTTAAATGTTCATTTTGTAAATCAAATTGTCTAGGGTAAAAAGTTGTCTATGTTAATTCAGACTATATTGAAAACCAGTCTCTGTACCAGAAAATAATAAATAGATAAATAAATATTTTTTACATTCAGCACACAACGTCATCTAGTTTCAAACTAAGCAGAGCTTGTACTATAATAACTAGACTGACTGATAGAATACTTGTATACTTTTTTTTTGTAAACAAACATGTATTATACATACAAAACATCCAAGCTCCGAAACAAATATTTACAGATCACGTAAACATTTGGCCCGACCTGGGAATCGAACCCGAGACCTCAAGCAATGAAGAAAATGTAGAGTATTAAGATATTTATCTTTTTTTTTATCGTAAGTCGATATTTATAAGGTGTTGGTGCTATTTGAGTGTATTTAAATATTAAGGTGAATGACTACGCGATTTGGTGACTATCACGATACACGAAAAAATTTTTCGCCATACCGTCGGCTCAAAGCTAAACATTAGCTTCTTATTTCGATGTGGGCCACTATTACGACATGAGTAAAAAGATGGCCGCTATACCAACGGTGGGATGCTGAACTATGCAGGTAAAATGTCTTAAGTAGGGACTGAAACATACTTAGGCACGGCTAACAGTCAGTTTAAGATTACCGATCACTGACAATAATATTTCTTTAATATCGTGATTGGACAATAAACGTCATCTACCCGGACCAATACTAGACTAATATGTACTTTTTAAGCGTAATGCAATACTCAATAATGCAGAGCAATGAAGCTCCCTAAATTTATCTTATTTTAATTCTACACTTGCTTATGACTATTGGATTAGTAGTTTAGGCGCCTGAACCAGGAACCCTAAAAGTAGCAAATATTCCTTATGAGATATTATGTAAAGTTCAATTTCTCCCCCGAAGCTAATGTCCATAATCTTTGCAACTTTTAATAGGACAGCCCCGAATTCGACGGCCGTTATTCAAGAAATATACTCAGGGGTGGCCACCAGCTTCCAAACTTTATGTCATTCGTATTATGTACTTATATTGCGAGTTAAGTATTTTACTTCGCTGTGAGTATACGAAAATATGACTTTTCAAAAAGTTAACACGATTGATTTATAAAATAACTTTTGATTAGGAGTAAATTGTAGGAGCGTCACTGAGCATGACACGTGGCATGAGAAATCCTTAAAACTTTACCACATAATATATTTAGTGTTATGTAATAAACGTTATTAAAGAAATATAGCACCACTAAACAAACATTAAAGTAATTGAATAAATACAACCCAAAATTCAAAAAATAATTTTCTATGAGTAAATAATCTTTTACGTGACAGAATTCTGAGGCAACAAATATAAAAAAATATGATCGAATTGAAAAACATCTGTTTTAAAGTCGATTTAAAACGTTTAATAAATAATTTTACTTAAGCACAATTGTTATACAGCACTTTCCAGGGCTGCAATAATTATAATTTAACCTGTGACTTATAGAGCTGGGATGAACGCATTTGCTTGCTTTTTAATACTTTCTTATATAAAAAATTGTATATTCAATTTCAGTTATATATATATACATAAATATTTACAACGAGAGAAAATAAAACACGTGATCTCTGTTTGTGAAAATCATAGTGTTATATCTAAAGAAGAAAGAATCATACATAATTATATGAAATATTGTTAGGGAAATAAGAAGGCAAATTTGATAAAAAACCGAAAACCAGTTGTAAAGCAAATAAAAATTGAACGATATTATCAGTATTGATATAACTTGATTTTAGAATCATTCTACTTTTCACTGTTTCGATACAAAATTACAGTGTGTTTCTTAATATCACGAAATTAAATGTTAATAAGTAAATTAATCCAATTCACTGGGTAAAAACATTTGAATAAGTAAAATTATGCTGTATGATGCTGTTGCTGGTGATCACCGCTTCTGGATTTTACTCAAGCTTTCTGTCAGGCAGAATAGAATCACTTTGGCAGGCCCTATATATTTAAAAATTAAAATAAAAGGAATTGGCTTAGGTAACCTCTCACACTCGCTGAACGGTAACGAAAAATTACGTAACTTTGATTTTTTTAAGTCCATAATATTATTGCAATCAAGCTAGTCCATAACTACCGAGACACTAACAGTAAACCTACTGAAATCTATATCTAAATCTTCGTAGAACTTTTAACAGTGGTTCTCTTCAAACACACCCCATCCATATGATGAGTAAGTAGGACAAGTGTGCAGATACGTGGTACATAGTCCGTCTACTATTAAGATTTACGACCCGGACGAGCAATTGAATACACAAATACATTTCAATCGTTTTTCTATCCCAAAGTCATAAAACCAGATCGGACATAGAGCCTGTCCTATATACTGCTGTTTCAAAAACGTTTCAAATCGCGCTGCTTTTTCGTTGTGCCGATACGCGTTTCTTTGTGATATGTTCACATTTTCCGTGTACTGTTTAACAGTCACTGAAAACATTATTTGAGTGGATAAAACTTTTTGATGAAACTAATCGTTTAAGAAATAGATATTTGTATGTAATAATAACCTGACATAATTGTCATAATCGGCTTGTACTAGGCTGTTGGTGATATTTCTAAAGAAGTGTATCAGGACCGCAGTAAGTAGAGATTGTATCTAGTCATTTTTCTAGGGCAAAGAAGTTACATTATGTATGTATAATTGTAAATACTATATTCTAAATTATAATTATAAATATTCTTAATAGGACTTTGTCTTCAAGTAATTTGCTCAAACGACTTTGCTAAATAACTTAAGATTACTTGGGATTTTTACTGAATTTTCTACAAAAAAGATGTTCTATGCCAAGCAAATAAAGAAAAATGTTAGAAGGCTTTAAGTCGAAGACAAATGGATAAGTTAAGTTACAAACGATGGGCCATAAATCATTCTCAAATTTGCATTAAGATTTATTCAGCAATGGATACATACAGGTTTCTTACTGATTAATGCCTCTGTCTCTTTCTAAAGCTTACTTATGCATGTAACTATCTTGAGAGCAGACGAACTAGATGTTAAATATTTAAATACATTGTATTATACTAGCCACTTGCCCCAGCTTCACATGGTACAACTATTTACAAGAACTACAATTCTGTAGTCCACACTTTTTAGGTATCTTTTGTTCCGAATGTACTCGTATATTGTATTAATTTGGTATCTCAAAGCCACTTGATTGCAAAACAAATGTTTTATTTTTCTGTTGCCATAAAACTTCGTTCATTCCAAAAAACTGATTCCCCTCCGAGGTTTACAGTATTTCTTGCCTTAACTTTCTCGTCTTATGACACTTGAATTAAGAAAGCTATGGGTGGCAACATCAAATAATTTCTCTGCTAGTTTTTTCCCTACCATGCAAAAACGATTACATTCTCACTTAGAACTTCTATTTAAACTTACATTACTCATATTTATAAATATTAATATATATGTTAATTATGAATACAACCGCTTACATTACACAACACTTTGCATGCTTTCATATTTTACTTCCGATGGATGATCGATAACCCCTTTCAGAGTGTTAAGGCTGTTTAACATTAGTGATCAATCAGCTGGGTGTTAGTCCAGTCAGCGTTACCTACTTAACACCCCTATTTAACACCTAAAAAAAGTTTTCTATCCAAAGTTAAGAATCGAAAAGATAATTAATCCAAGTCGCTAAGTGGTTCACCAAGCGGGTCAAGTAGTCCTTTTCATGACGTGTCAGCTCTTGATTCCATTATGTGCTCCCCTTATTTTGTCAAAGAACCATTTATCAATCGGCTTTTTTAGGTGGATTACACACTCATGGAGAGCGATAGTTTGACGAAGGTTTTAGACTGAATTGTAAGATTAACAAAAGAGTTACTGAAACATATTTTGAGTACTTGAAATGTGTAGCTGCCTTAAATAGAAATAAGTGCTGAAATGTAAGATTTGAACGTAAGTTTTCCACTCTATTTATATCTATGTATTATGTTTTTATTCTATTATATTCTTTGTTGGATATTTTGGTGGTAGATCGATGGGAAATTTTTCGACAAAAAATATTAGATCTTAAGTGTCTACAGTTATGTGTTTCAAAGTATTTTTACTTTAATGACACACTTAAGTTTTACAATTAAATTGTAAATAGTAACAAACAGTCAAAATACGCAACGATATTTTAGGTATAGTAAGTTTTGTGCCAAACAGAGTGTGAACTCCGCCTAATTTCCCATGCTAAAGATTAGGTCAACGTGTGACCCACTTCACAAATAGCTTTTTGTAGTCATAATTAAATGGTGATGTTAGTTTTTTGTAGTGACTCGTTTTCCTTTTAGCATTAAACTAACAAAGCTAGCAATTATTATCAAACACACCTAATTTATGTAGTGAAAGGCACCCACGAAAGACTTGGTAATAACTTAACTATTATATTATATCCATATTAACGTGTATTACTGGCGTTCTATTTACAGTCAAGAGTAATCTATCCAATTCACATTTTAGTAGTTCAGCCTTACGATTAACTTCGTAAAAGAAAATGTACTTAATGATAACTCACACGTCGATCGGACTGCTGTAGAATATATTTTAATATTTTTAAATACATAAATACATTCTACTAGGTAGTAGAACCACGCTGATTTCAGCACGAACGGGCCGGCTCGACCGGGGCAGTACTAACCACCCACAGAAGACCAACCTAAAGCACCAGCATCCGTGTTGTTGTGTTTCGTTGGTGAGTGTGAGACCATGAGTGTGACAGTTATCGTGGTAACTGTGTAAGCCTTACACTGTCACGATGACTGTCATACCTTTTACGTCCCCAAGCGGGATGTGAAAAAGCATCTCACAAGGATGCCATAGTGTGGATCAACATACTGTATTGTCTGTATTTGCAATGAGTTTGGTGACCACAACTCTTGGATTCTATTCATATTTTGCATCAGGCAGAGTAGAGTCACTTTCTCAAACGTTGGAAAAAAAAATATTATATACACTTGCATTAAACTATCTGACACGTGCAACCTCTTCAATATAGTATCTTTTACAAGGAATTGTTTTTGCAACATTGTTCATTGAGCTTAGCTCCTATTGATCGTAGCGTAATGCTAATGCGTATATGTATTTTCTGAGATTAGTATGTTCAATAAAAACAACTCTTCAGATTTGTAAAATTAGTATAGATAACACTCAAACACCACAAATGATCGTACTCATTACACAATTAGTTTTCCTGGGTGGAATCAAACTGACGACTTCAGGTTCAGCAGTCAATATTATTAACCAATAGGCCTGAGCCGATCAAAAGACTGTTCAATATTCTTTTAAAGTGTGTTCAAACTAAAGAAACTACTACATAATATAAGAAGTTTTTCGAGGGACAGAAAAACCCTTGAGCCGAATATTGTTATCAAACTGAATTTTAATGATACCTCGTCACAGTACCGTGTCAGCATTGCTCTCACGTTCCGAATATTTATACATAGGTCTCTCGTGCTTCCACGATTTGTAAATACCAACGTGATTTGAATTGGGTACGATATTGTGAACCGATGTGTAATAAGGGATTCAGACGTATTGTGGATGATTTTAATGGATGGCAAGATCTAGGTGTGACTGCGAGCGTTAAAGCGATTTATATTACATATTTAAATTTGACGTAGAATAAAATTGAAGTTGAAAGACAAAGAGATCGAACTCTATTCAAATTCTGAAGATCAATTCGAAATCTCTGTGGACGTTAAGTTCGTAAATAGAACTTATACTGTATTTTTAAATAACTAGCACTTTTTAAGATTACAAAAGTTGGTTGGTATAAATAAATCTATTTTTTTTCTTCCTAAGGTTTGTTGTAAAATTATCAACAGAATTAGACTTTTTGCGGAGTGCGAGTACAATCACTTTTTTATTATTCAACTAACTTCTTAGCCATACTATATTTTAAGACTGTTTTGCTAAATCTAACCCACTCTTTCGCTAGAAATGCTTACAGTTTTTCCATACTGACGATATCTATATCGATAAAAATAAGCCGTTGATATCGCTATTCTTAGTTAGTGTGACAAATGCCTTATAATATACAGGTACACATAGTGTATAGTGTATTCATGATAAAGGCACGTAAGTACGGTCCGGGATGATTTTACAGGTATGGTTATGATATATTATATTCTGGTTGTTTGTTTCACGTGGCAAACAACATACATATTTAAATAATAATTTAAAGCAGAGAGTATGATATTATTAGTTCTATGTTTTTAAGTCTTTTAGTGTACCACCCAAATATATATGCTATTATTCATTTTTATACAATAATTTATGTAATAAGAATTATTTATCTATGAAAAACACTTCACAAATGTCAGCTTGATAGTCACTGGAAAGACTAGGAAACAGGAGTAAGACCTTGGGTTCATCAACAGCCTTTTACAGTCCACTGCTGGACATAGGCCTCTCCTTAACAAGGAGGTTTTGGCCTACTATACCACGCTGCCCAGACGGGTTGGAATAGGGTTTGTTCCAAGTTTTCCTTCTCTTTGTAATAATGTTGTCTTGTATACTTTGTTTCCTTAGTCGCCTTTTACGATACCCAAGGGATGAATAGAGGTGGTAACACTATGTATTCTTAATACATCACCATATGATTTACTTTGGATTAGAAATTGGATATATTTTAATTGTAGTTTTTAGAACTCTGTTATACTTTTGGAGTATAATGACATCTACAAACAATGAAGAATTGAATGTTAAGGAAGATATACGAACTATGAAGAACTGTGGATAACCACAGAGTAACTACTGAATCTGCAAATTGTGATAAAAGTTATGTATTAGTGTTAACCTAATTGTATAACCTTGCAATATCATATATTAAGCCAGGATAGGTAAAGTTTCGCCTCTGTTGATCGAGGGATAAACGGAGGTGATACTCCCTTTATATTGTGCGAGGGAAAGAATGCCCGTTTCTACATTAGAGCTTTAAAGTTAAAAATACTTAATTAATAAACAATATTCATTAGTATGTATTCCAAACAAATTTGTCTATCAAAAGTTGTTCAGGCTGATGACCAAAATCAAATTAACATCAGCGAACTCCTGTCATTTTAATTCCATTCTACCTTTTGTCAGTTTGCAAGCCGTTAACATATGTTGACATTTACTGGCTAACACCCTACATTGACAAGTGCAATTTTATGTTATCCCTGCAACAAAAATGCTTCTGAAAATGGAGTCTCGTATATTTGCCTGGTATCGCTACGTAACAACATTTTCGGAACGTCCGCGCCATTCGACACCGGATAGTCTCGCTGATCGTTTTATTTTAGTCGTAGTTAGTCGCAAAGCTGTAAACGCCTGTCTATCCATGCCATCAATTCTTTTTACAATGGCCAATTTCTTTTTACGTTTTATATATTCTTTTTTCTTCATTGCATCACAGAATTTTATTGACTTTACTAGAATGTTTTTCGGCAACGGACAAGTACAATTAATTTGGATGAAAGTCAGTTTTATTTAAACTCTGTACCGAGTGTGTATCTTTCCAAGTAGCCTCAGCGATCACAGAGCGGATCACAGAGTTTTCTCTTAAATTTTTCATCTTGAAATGCTATATTTCAATATACCAAACACTTGAATGTTGATGCAAATCTTAGGTTATTGATATTCACCATTTGAACTATGACTGTTTTCTCAAGGTATTACCCGAATAAAATATGTCAACCTAAAAGGAGATTTATTAAAATTACAACTTTTAATTGGCTACCTAAAACTGTTCTGACAAGCTTTTTTTAGGTATCACATGTATTTTGAATGCTTTACTTGGATTTGATTTGAATTTTATTTCTATAAAAATAAAGCAAATATGAGTTTCGCTTCATATTTTTATGTTTCTTACGTCCTAGTATTACAAACATACTTCTAGAAATCTGCGAAATTATGGCAATATGCATACGTATATTGCAGTCTTTTACTTCATGTTGAGTACGTTATAATTATAACTTACCATGACGAGTTTATTGCCCTTTAAAAATGTACCTATTGAGCTTCACCGTTGAAATGGAAAAGCAGTTCACGCGACAATAAATGCTATTACGCTATTGTTACAACCTTTACTGCTATTTCGCATCGCAATTATTGCCTTTTCATGCAATTTTTGATTCAAAATATAATCACCAGATTATTGTTCAGAACCATAAAATCGTTACTGTAAGTGATTTATATTTTCTTTTATGAAGTGGGAGTAATTGAAGAGCCGTAGAGCCAAGTGTCGAAGAGTTGTTGGTCTCCGGGTGGTAAGTGACGAATAACGTGCAACTTTGTGTTACAATAATAGTAGAATTTGACTGACAAATGGTCGTTTAATCCAAAATTGAACATAACATGTACTCGTACTATAATAACTTAACTGCTGATAAATTTAAAAATATATTTCGTAAAGACATATTAAAAATGAATCAGACCTAGACCCATATCAAATAACCACGTTCATGACAAATTTGTTTGTCTTGGCTAGACATCAATTCCACGGCTTATAGTTTAGCAGTCAGCATGAATATCCACTAAGCCAAATGGCTGGTCAAATATTCACAGGTTATTTTAATAGTTAACTGTATTTTGCACAATTTTAACTACATTTATTAATTACATCGCTTTATGTGTTTATAGTATTTTTCACTGTTAATAATGGTCACTGCTATTTCGTATCGTAATTACAGCTTTTCGAATCAAAATCCAGTCAGCACATATTTGTGGACAGGTTATGTTAAATTACTGTAGTAAATAATTTTAATTAATGTGTTGTAAATATTCTTGTTAATTACTTTATTTACTACACAGAATTTATTTAACATCTGCATGTAAAGCTAGATATTTGATATGAAACGAGTACAAAAGCTACAAAATTCATGACTGTCGTTGTTGTAGCTCATGATGATTAAGGAGTTTGCATCAAAATGTACATGTAAAAATTGTTTTTCAAGCTATGCAACGTGTAAAATATATATTTTTTCTTTATTATTTACTCACCTTTACTTTCTGTGTAGACGCAGGTTCAGTAATTCGTTAGTTTAAGTCTAAATATCAATCGTGCGATTCTGGACAGATAGTCTACGGTAATCGTTACCAAGTCAACTGGGTTTCTTCTAGGAACTTCTTTTGTAATTTAAAAAGTCTTATCCTTGAATGACTTGTGGCTATCTTCAATAGTACAACATATTGCTGACTGACATGTATCAATGATAGAAGAATTACATGCCTCCCAGTAAGGGTATGCGACATTAATGACATTAAAACAAAATATTTTAATGATACTAATACATAACATCTTATAGGTGTATAAGCTAAATCCCAATATATATTACAGTAATATAAAATTTTATGTTATCACTGTAAGATTTATACAGAGAAAAAAAAATACAAACTGTTAATGTTTTCCATTGACGTTGTAGTGACATTATTGAGTTTTTTGTTTTTATTGTCTCAAAGTAAGTATGGAACACTAAATTAAATATATACTTAAAATAATACCACAACATATTTTAAGAGTATTATAAAACTAAAGTTAATGCTTCTTAGAAAATACTCGTAGACGTAAAATCATATCTCCTTTATGTCCCGACAGACCGAGAATGTTATACCACTTCCTTACAAGTTCTTGAAATAAATTTAATAGCGCTGTGGAAATTCTACGTTTATCAACTGAACATACAAGCAGTCATATAAAGTTCAACTTTACTTGTCATTTTATACTTTTGTAAAATCATAAACAAATACAGATGTTCACACGGATTTTTATTTCCAAAAACCAGTCGTAACTCACGTAATTTTAAAACGAAACCCTTACAATTATTGTATTGGCAATTTATTTTGAAAATAAAATGAAATCGTATATGCAGTAACGTTCATAGAAAAACATGATATTCTTTAGGATCAATAAGCTGTGGGTCAAATGTCGGTATAACTATTTGCGCGATTTTTACACATCCACGTAGATTTGTTTTAAATCATGACCTTTTTAAACAATTGTATCGCGAATAAGTCCCGCTATACAATAAAACCATGTGCCGGTGTAACGTCTACTCAGTTTAGTAAGTACTACTCTGAGTACGTTAATAGAAAAGGTATTTAACTGTATCTGAAATAGAATATTAATCTGCTCGTGTACTTAATCCAAATTAAAGCTGTAATTTCTTCCCAAGCCACTAATTCTTCTTCACAAGAAAAGCCGCAGTTAGCGCCTAGCATCCTATAAATGAAAGTAATATTTATTCGTTAGGGACATTAAACTTACAGGAGTCGGTGATTAAGGTCCATTCGGTGATAACATCGATCGACATTTGCAAGCCAATGGGCTTTTAGTAGTCTATTGCTTAGTAAAAGCCTATTTATAAGGAAGTTAAGATCCAGCGACGGTGGAATAAAGGATATTATCTGTTTGGGTTTATGTCGTGTTAATGTTTATTACTGATGGACATTTTAGGATCTTTAAGACTTGCTATACACATGATATTCAAATTTGAACCCTTATTAAGTAAGTTTAAGGTTATTAAAGTGAGTTTTAAGTACGCTATTAGTGATTATGAAGTGAATTTACGTTGCTATTAAATATTAAGTTAGTTTATAATGTCTATTATTCGAACACAATCTGATTACGTTTACATAAATATTGGTCCTCCTAAAATTATTTCTGGTAATGTGTAATTTAGTAAGATCAAGTTAGTGACTTTATTTCTGTCTTTTTAGTCTTTTTCTCCTTAAAAACACATCTACGAACGACTTAGCACTTCAAATAAAAAACGAACCATGGCACGCAATAAAAACACGGCCATTTCTGCCACACATTGCGTAATTTGTAAGTAAATGAAAATATATGGAGCACTTTCCGTTGAGATATAATCCCAAATTTAGGCAAAGACATTAAGAGTAGGAATGACATCATAATTAAAAAAATCGAATATTACAATTTAATCTAATGAACAACAAGTGTGTTCAAAAAGTATCGCGAATTTCGTGTATTTTCAAAAATTATCTATGTGTTCGTGAATATCTATTTTGTTCCCTTCAAAGTAATCCCCCTGGGATATCATACACTTGTGCCAACGTTTTTTCCAATCTTCGAAGCACTTCAAAAAATTATTTTTTTGTATGTTGCTCAGTTCCTCCTTCGGTGCCGTCTTTATCTCGTCAATTATAGCGTAGCGTCGTCCTTTCATGGGCCTCTTCAGTTTCGGGAACATAAAAAAGTCACAGGAGGCCAGATCTAGGGAACACGGTGGCTGCTGTATCATTAGTGTGTTGTTTTTGGCTAAGAAGTTGCGTACAAGCAGCGATGTGTGATCAGGGGCGTTATCGTGGTGCAAAAGCCAATTTTTGCTTTTACAAAAATTCGGGCGTTTCTGGCGGATTGCTTCGCGTAAATTGCGTATAACTTGCAGGTAATAATTATTATTCATCGTTATACCCTGTGTCAAGAACTCATGATGCACCACGCCCCTGCAATTAAAGAAAACTGTAAGCAAAACTATCACATTCGACCGAACTTGGCGTGCTTTCTTCGGTCTTGGTTCGTGCGGCAGCTTCCATTGAGATGATTGAGCTTTGGTTTCCACGTCATAATCATAGACCCACGATTCGTCACTATTTATGTTCCTCTGAAACAAATTTGGGTCGTCGCGGACAGATTCCTACATCTCATCAGCAATGTTCATGCAATGCTATTTTCGATCGAAATTGAGTAATTTTGGTACGTCCTACGACCCGTCTCATGCCTAAATTAGATTAAAATCGAATGGCACGAGCCAATCGATATGCCTAGGTCCTCGACGATTTCTCTAACGGTGATTCAAAGATTAGCCAATACCATGTTTTTCACTTCACCAATTTTTTCGAAATTATGATAATAATAGCAATACCTGCCTGCCTGCCTTTATTAGACTGGTGATAAACATGTTTAGACATTGCCTTAAATATACTTATTAAGGACAATTTATCCTTATAAATGTTTTTGTTCATTTTGTAATTATTTATGTTGGATGGGAATCGACCAACCACTTAACAGTTAAGTTTATAAACCACTAGATCAACAAGCTCATATAATTAATTTGCTAGAATTACCCACTGCACAAATTGATTCGCTTATCACCCTCATCACACCGCCATACAACAATTTACGATAAGTACACATATCATATAAGAATTTAAGAACAATAGACTTTACCATTGTCTAAAATGGTTTAAGTTTCAATTTGATAGATTAATTTAGGTTAATATTACCGTGAACGTCTTCAATATTGCCTAATAACATAGTTTTTATAGCAGTCGGGTAGAGTGCCTCAGTTTCATATCACCACTTGGATTGGAATTCAATTACAGCTGCGAATTACGTCAGTGTGCGCAGCGGTTTCGTTTAATAGCTGGTCGATCATCTAATTTGCATTTCGGGAAATATGCTTTTAATTCCGTTCCGTGAATTCTTTTGTGATGATCTGTGAACGCATTATTGAAAATCTTCGTAGAATTATTGAACGGAATATAATATGATTATATTTTAATAATCAAATTGTAGCAAATAACAATAATTTAATTATTTTCAAAAATTGGGTTCTGTATTTACCAAGTAGCGAAATATTTTTACCATACAATGCATCTATATTGTTAAAGTTATGAAATGAAACAATTTTTAAATCATACATAAAATCATATGTTTTTCCACAAAGGGGTATACGGAATGTTCATATTTTGCTGACTATAATTTTAGTACAGCACTAAAATTACACTTAATAAACCGGTCTCAATATCTCTTTAGCGATGTATAAGCCACTTTAACTGTGAAAAATTTAGTTCAGAGTAATTTTTTAGAACTACTTCAGCTCTATCTAGTTATGTGAACAAAGTGCAAATAGACAGATGTATATCGCTAGAATACTATCATATAGAACTTGAATTATTTTCTTCTAATAATACATATACATGTATACATTTGGCAGCATCATTATTTTAACCATACTAATAGTTTAAGAAAAAAATCTTGCAGGTCTTGTTCATAACAGAATAGATTTCAACAAAATACTCATTTAAAACTTCTGGAAATATGATTCCAACATTCTACGCTATCTACGTACCTAGACAGTTAGCAGTAGGTAATTAAAGTATAAAGTAACAATCATAGCTGCTATTACATACGATATCAGTACTATCATCAAACCAACCGCAAGTCCCAAGCTAATATGAACCCCTACAGACACCAACACACTCACACTAACGCATCTATAAACAAGTGTAAAGTTGACACTACGTGTGACGTCATAACGACGACGCAACGTGATAGTTGTCCCAACGAGTCCCGCGGGCACCATCCAGGCCCGGGATTGAGCCGGGAACAAAAACATGCGACCATAGTTGAGCCATCAATAAAATATTACTAGCTAGTTTTTGCGAAAATCTTGAGAGAAAAATGCTTTTGGGATACAGTATTTTGAATACTTAGTTGCAGGGGTGTGTAAGATACGGCTATAATGGCATCAATTTTAGTTCACTTTTACTTCTAATTACACATAAATCAGGGTCCTTTAAATTTGATATAGAATACTTAGAACACTAATTGAATGATATAGAATGGTGGGACAAAAACACCTTATGCATATTACTTTTCTACTTAGTACTATTATTATCTCAGGACGTCTACCGCTGGGACATGTATCTTCCTCAAGACTCTGCACGAGAATAAAAAGTGCTCTTTCTCTCTTTTGTATGCTTTAATTCTTTACTAACAACTCATTTATAGAGTGGAGACCACGATTGGGCAAACGTAGTGTAGGGCGAAATTGAACTTGAAAATGGTGGCTGGCGGCGGATGGATACGAATTGCGAAAGACTGGGATGGTTGGCGCTCCTTGGGAGAGACATTTGTTCAGTAGTGGACGGTGATAGATTTATTTGATGAACTCATTTATTATTTAAAGAGAAATATCTGACTGGTTTTACAATTGGGTTATTATTATAGGTAGTTGTTATGCAATCACATCAAAACAAGGGAGTAAGATAATATATAGGACCGAGATTGGTTATTATAGTATAAAATAGCATATACATAAGTGTCCTCAGTAAAATAGTCAGAATATATACGAAGAAATACAGATTAACGTAAGTCTTAATCTGCGTTAATCTCAATTTCATCACTGGCAGTGGATTTCATATATTTCAGTATCACTTTATAAAGTTGAAAAGTTTACTTATTTATATTAGTTGAACGCGTTAATCTCAGGAGCTACGGATCCGATTTGAAAACTTTTTTCAGTGTTGGTTCAGTCATATAGTTGAATTTGCCGAAAAAAATGTAGGAAGAATTGTTGCCCTTTAGAATTTCTTAAAAAATACCACGACAGCATATGTCTATCTTTAAAGATTGACTTGATATAATCAGTTTTATGGTCACAAATTTTTTTTTCGTTGTATAACATCACACTACGGGCAATAGGAGATATAGATTCGGAGACGAGCTTGCGTGGATCAGCTGGTAACTGATAAAATTGTATAATAATCTAAAATCACTTAAAATAAAATAAAAAGATGTATTTAAAATTCTGTAGCAAGAGAAAACGATCGTCCAATTTAAAGTTTGTTTTCATACTGTGCCGTGTGGAAGCTCGGATGCATCAAACATTTCATTCTAAACTTCGATATACAGACATAAACGAAATGAATTTCGTTACAAACACATTTAACTAGTTGGCACAAAGCTGGCATTTTGTTTTTAAATAATTTGCTCAACAAATAACTGATACTGCTTTAGTTGTATCAACGGAATTTATCGGAAATAATGTTATGATGAAATTGAGTTCGCATTGCGATTCACAAAATTAAATATTATCCGATGTCAAATATTTCATTAAGTCCAATTTAAGAAATATGAAACATGGATAATATTGCGACGAAATTACCACAATATTATGAACCTAACTATATGTTTATAAACTATTAAGCTGATACGTCACAAAATTTTGATTTTAAGGCAAAATTAATTATATTTTTTTATGTACTTTCATCTTGAATAGTATATAAAGAT
The DNA here is from genome assembly GCA_949316085.1 of Hypercompe scribonia. NCBI lineage: Eukaryota > Metazoa > Arthropoda > Insecta > Lepidoptera > Erebidae > Hypercompe > Hypercompe scribonia. The sequence goes on along the minus strand of OX438984.1, from coordinate 1,144,871 downwards.
GTTATAAGTGTACAAAGTTTCAAATACTGCCAGGCATTATTATATTATTGGCTTGACATTGTATTGACCGGCCTGTTATGATAGTGATTAGCGATTCTGACTGCTAAACCAGAGTTCGTGGATATAGTTGCCACCCAAGACAAATATTCTGTTTTTTTAGTCCTGACCTGCCAAAGTGTTTCTACTGTGCCTGATGGAAAGCATGAATAGAATCCAAGAGTAGTGGTCGCCATATTCATTGTGAATGCAGATAATTCAGTATGGTGATCCACACTATGGCGGCCACACTGTGTGTCATGAATGTGATCATATTTTGTTCTATATCGTTGTATTATTTAAATGTAATATGGTTATATTTCTAAGTTTTAGTTTTTTTTTTGTAATTTGGACCTTTAATCCTCGTACTTCGAAAAGCACATAAAGGTTCTGCACCTGATCTATACTTCTCTCTTCTCAAATATTTTTAGGAAAATGGCCTGTTTCAGTTTCCATATTTCTTTTTTTTTATAGCTACCTACCAAAGTGTCTCTATTCTGCCCAATGGAAAGCATGAATAGAATCAGAAAAAGATTTATTCATGTTTAAATGATAGTTCTAGAGATTAGCATACTTTAACAAGAAATTAAGAGATCCTACAAGTTTACACCATTGTATAAGTTTGTTGCTTTAACATCTACTTATTTGCTCCTATTTCATAAAGAATCCTTGTTAAGAATCATGGTTAAAATTGAACTAAACATTTTTGGCAATATCTTTTAAAAATAACCTCCTTTCATTTCCACTAACAATATTGAACTTCCAAATATAAAAGGACAATACAAACAAAAAACCCCGAAAATCATTTGTCAATACGCGACCCTTTTCTACTGATACTCGTAAGCGCGAAAACTCAACATTTCATCTTTAGAAGTAAAAGACTTAAAAGCTATCCTGAAGAGAATCGATATGAATACGTAAAAGGTAATACAAAGAGTCGTCAAAAGGCAGGGGTTGAATATTTGAGCGCCTCGAACGTGGTACGCGGGCACACAGACGTATACCTCCATTTTTATTTGATATTTCCATTTTTTTCAAGGAACTTTGTGTGCGTAATTGGCGTAAATTGATCGAAACGATAGCGGAGCAGACGGGATACAATTTTCAAAAGCGAGAGTTGAAGTCAGCAAGTCAGGATGTTTTGGAAAAGAAATGTTGCAAATTATTTTAGATACAAATTTTGAGGTGAGTTTTATTGTGTTTCGATTGCAATAAATCTTTATACTTTGCTGAAATATTTTGCTGCATGGAATTTAATTTTGTTCTATCAATATTTTTAATGGTATATTTTATATAAGGGCATCCTAATATCATATGTGACTGAAATAAATGTTGATTACCGGATGAGAACAGAAAATATTTTGAACGAATTTCAAATAGTAAATATAGAAGAACTTGTCAGTGGATCAATCTCTTTAGTTTGAAAATATGATACTTAACAAACTGCTGCTGAAATTTAATCGTTACCGAAGTCTATTTAGGTATTTTACAAATTAAGAGAAAACACCTAGGTGTTGCTGAGAACTAGATGAATACTATACAAATCTTACGTACAAGGGCTTTATTTGAAGTATTTACAGTCAATATTTATAGTTTTTTTAGAAAATATAGTTTATAGTGTACACAGTAGGGTTATAGTATATATGCTAGAGTTAATGAAACACTCGTTATTTCAAGTTTACTTTTTACTACGAAGCATTTTTCGTATTCAAACCTTAATTTTTAGAATTAGACATTAACGTGATATAGTATAGAAGTGTAATTGTAACCATAGAAATTTGTAATATATGTTTTAATCAAAATAATGATGTTTCACAAAACACTTTAACATAATGTGTGCATATGTTATGTACTTACTAGTACTTACATAGCACGTATTAATCCACAAATGACTGTGTAAGTACCGTTCTGGAACAAAATCCCTATTGACTTCAGAGCTCCATAAAATCCTATTTAGCCTTCTTGATAAAGTGTATTTTCATTGCTTGTATGTAATTACGTTATATATAAACATATTCTATGACGAGAGATATGTCGTTATAATGATCAAGGAAGATTAAACTTTTTGAGTTTTCATTATTGCTAGTTTAAAAAATTTTCGAGGAATTTATTTTAGAAAATCTGCATAGAAAAATAATTTTGGTACATTCTTCGTGACAGATTCTATTTTACACAAACCAAAATATTTTTTCTTTTGTAAAACTATTTAGCAGTATTATTAATGAGAACATAAAAAAATACAAAAACAAAAACAACTAAAACTCATCACTTTTCAATTATTACATTCAATGGTATTTAAGACGTAAAATTCAGGACCCTAAATTAAATTTTCAAGACGTTCTGGAAGACTATATGTATTGATAAAACTCGGAGCCTCCAGCGGAGATACTATTACTAGTATAGTAAGCACATGCTATAATACCACTTTATAGTAAACGCTAAATTTTATTCAAAGAGTTATTACACTCACAAATGCCGTTTTCATCCAATGACTAACAAATAGTAGTAAAAGAAAATACGCGAACTCTTCCACCAGAGGTTGATATAAAATGTCGGAACGCAAAATTAAATATACTGCATCATTTCCCCTCTGAGATCAAATATCCGAGATATCCCCAATGCGTGGCTACCGCAATAATGTCAAAATGAAATATTTTTAATGAACGTGGCTTTGTCCGACGTTGCGAGAACGTGTGGATACTGTGACCTGAATAATTTCTTGTGTTTCAGCAATATTGGAATTTATTTGTTGCTCGGCGTTAGTTACACCTTACGTCTTCGTTTTTTCCTGTTAACTTGGATAAAGGCTGGCGTCTAACTTTATGTGAAAGACGTTCATTAGTTATTTTAACTCCATGACATACTGAGTTCTGTAAGTATTCTATGTGACTACAATTTTAGTCTTACTTATGTAATAGGGTGCAAGGCTCTTGCTGATGTGACGACTTCCACATACAGCGGAAACAAAAACATACTACAGCGCCATCTACCAAAGACATACTGAGCTACGGAGTACTGCTAACACAGTTTCGCGATATAAAAATTATCATGCTAATTGGCAAGTATACAACTTCCCAACATCAATCGTTGGGGTGCGGCCCGCCAGGCTATATCACCTCGCCTGGTCGGAGCATCCTCCTTTTGTGTTGGAGGGATATGACACCCATTCTGCAACAGCTGATAACTGAACATTCTAGGATAGAAAAAAAAGAAGTATATTTAAAGAAAATTAGTAAGGAATTAGTAGGGAAAGCCACCATAGATTTACATTTATGGGTCGTAGACTTTTCACAAAGATACTCCACTGGCCGTGGCGAGAAAATCAATGATAAAATAAATAATACGCCACACAATTCGTTTTGTAATTCAAAAACTTATTTGTATATATTCACACATTTAAACTTATTGAAAAAACTTTCTTATTGACGGTAAGTTAATGAATGCGGAATCAGTAACTGGTCAGAGTGACTTGCAAGAGTTTGGAGGCGGAGGTGACCAAGCAAATTGCCACTTAAGGGCTATCGGTAATGACTCCGCGACCTTCCTACGGGGTTTCAAACCTCAACTCTATTTATACTTGTTCTTTAAGGTAGTATAAAAATGCGTAGTCATGCTTTGTAAGTGTGATATTATATCACCGAAAAGAATTTCAAATGTTATTTTTTTTATTGCTTTTAATAAAAATATAGAGGAGAAACGTGCAGGCGGGATATGTAATGGTAAGTGAGTACCACTTTTTTTTTTTTTTTACTGTGCGGAAATTCCCACGGATACCACCGAAGGGTGGTTATGTCGGACTCGAACCGACCAAAAACCGCACGCCGTCTAGATCCCAATAGCCAGGGGACCAGGTGCACCCTACTAAGGCAATCCCTGGAACCCCGACGTACCTCGGACCAACTACGGCTGCAGTGGCCCCCTCCTGTGTGGAAACCTCTAGTGAATACCACCTGAGGACACCAATAACTCCAGAGAAACAAGTGTATCGCTGCTCTCGTCAGAAATTGTCTATACTGAAAATAATTTTGTATAATATTTATATTGTATTACAAGTATTCTACGTTATACAGTAGAGACAAATAATATAAACGTACCTAATCTTTATGTTACCTTTAATGTATGGACAACGTAACATTACGTATTGATAAAACCGTTTACTTTTCAATTCATTAATGAAAAAAGGACGAAACTGTTGATTAAAATGTACTTTCACTTTTTTAATGCTTTTAAGCAATATTTTATTTAGAGCATGCTTTTAGTGAAATTCATTAAAATAAAAGGGTTTTATAGGGATTGATACAAATTGTTGGGTGTTTTTAGGAGTACTTAGGTAGCTAGGCAACGTTGGGTCATCGGAGCCTTTGAGAGCCTTTGAGGTCAACTTGATTGAGGTCGCAGGTCGGTATGAAGTGATGAGTTTTTTTTTACTCAATTTTTCACACAGGTGTTTTAACGGTGCGTTTAGTTTCGAAGTGCGACTATTTCTGGTCTAGTTTTGCACTCTTTAACGAGTGTTCTGTTGTCCAAGTATTTTTATATAGCACATGCCTAAAGATAATCTTTTATTGATTTTTTAATATAAGAATACCAAAGTTTTGTTTGTTCAATAAATTATTAAAGTATTAAAAAAGTGACTTTACTCTGCCTAACGGAAAACTGGAGTATATTCCAAGAGTGGTGATCGTTACGCTATGGCGACCTAGTGAGATGCTTTTTCATGCAAAGCTTAAAGGCATAATATAAGACATAAGTTTTGACAAACAATATTTAATTTAGTAATTAGTAGTTGTGTGCTTCTCACAAGATTCGGCAGTCACTTACCATCAAGTGTCACATCTGCCTGTTTGTCACTTTTAATATTAACAAAAAAATAAAATTTGAAAACCAAAACCCAACTATATCTGTTTTAAAACCAACTATATCACCTCATTGGTGTCCCCGATATTCGCATAATCCTAGAAGCCACAAAGTAGGTAGGTGTGACCACGGCTCTATCATTTTTGTACCCATGCATATTTTGATTTCTACTTGAATTATTTTCTTGTTTCGTTCTTTTTAGACTCCTTTTTTCTTTGGTTGGGTTATAAGTTTTAAATTTTAGTTTTTTGTGTAATACTTTTTCGCTTCCCGATCGTGTAAACACACTAGCCATTTATGCATTTTCCTATTAATTAATACTGAGTTTACTTTATTACGCTTCTTATTTATTGTATATTAATTATATTACCTTTAGAATTTAATAGTCTTACGTAATATTAGTTTATTATGTACATAAATCAGTAAATAACTAAAATGACTGGACCTACATACTTTGGCTTAATCTAATTATGACCTAAGCAATATGATATAATCATGCTGTTTAGTTTGAAATGTAGATTGATTAGATAGGACAGACATGCTATTTGTGATTACGATTATCTCAGTTTAATTTTTTTTGAGGTTAGAATCTAAGGTTTAAATTTCGTCATGTAACATTTTGATAAAATGTATGTTGCTTCCATTATCCAAGTTATTATAAAAATCTATTGACACCTCATTCTATAAATCAGATAAATCATTTAGATGCTACCATAGAAGGTTAAACATACATACCTATGTAATATTTACATGTATGTAATGTTTACATGTTACATACCTATGTAATGTATTTACCTAATTACAGCGAAGTCAAAAGAAACGTGTGGATACTGTGACAGTCTATACTGTCAAAATCTTTACCCTTCCTTTTAACTTCGCTGTAATCAGGTAAAGACATTTACAACACTCAATTAGTGTGATAAATTTCAGTTTCTTTCAATATGTTTCCAAAAAATCAGCTTCAGTGAAGCTCATTATATATTAAACTTTTTCCAGACACTTTTTCAGTCCAATAACACACTCGTAAGATCAGTTTTGCGAAGTTCATCCCCAGTTCCCCAGTCACAATTATAACGAGTCCTTTCTCGTGAGGGTCTCATTTTATTTGTCGCTTTGGTACCGTCTCCATTCAGGTTCGAGAGCCCTCCGCGTAATGAACGCGGACAAGTTTGAAGATTACTTTAAATAATATCAAGTATTTTACAGCTAATAAGATTGTGATTTACAATTGCTTTCCTTATGATTTTGTATTATTTTTATTAGCAATTCTTTAATATTTTACGCTAAGTATTAAAAATATGGTACTAGAAAACAATGTTTGTGCTACGGACAAAAACATTACTAGACTAGGAAAAACGTGTTTTGCGTGTTTTTGTTTCAAAACCATAGACAAATTTAAACATTATTATTTTTTGCGCCTAACAATATATTTATGCGCTCGTAAATTCCAAATGTATATATTAATTTTAATATATTTTTAATGGTCAAAGGCTGGAGATCATAACTAAAATGATCCTTTCTATCCATTATCTAATTTCTTACCGTTACAAACAACACATTGTATTCAACTAACTTTTCTTTGGCCAACAAGAAAAGAACCTTCTCGTTTCGCAAGATAAACAAATCCTTAATAAAATGCAAACAGTTCCCAATTTCTAACAACACTTCAACCAGTACGGTTCTTGCATCGAATAAATATCAGCCATTATCAAATTTAAAGATCAATGTTGACTTAATGTCGATGAAAATGGTAATTAGATTTAAAAATATACCGTCATTTGCTATGGGAAACTAGGCCGGCCTAGCATTTTATGGCAAAAATTCATATTAAATACTTTCTGTGATATGCGTGCCATTAAAATTTTGGGTAAATTTTAGCATTTCAGAAGTAAATTAAAATCTAGGGGAAAAAGCCAATTAGGTCTTATACTATAATTATATTTCATATAATTACAAGTAAGCATATATATTTTGCTAGAAAGTACTGTTTCTTGCCCTCTTTTTTGGTAGGCAAAGATAATAATGGTGTGTCATCTAAGAACTACTACAAAATGTTTTTGTATGGCAGGTGCTGGACTAAAGAAATTAATAGCAGTAGAGCTAGCTAGTCGTAAAACAAAGTTGGATGTATTTCACTCACATCTGCTGACCCGTACGTATAAATTTTGAAAGCCAATTGATATTAGGTATTATACAGTTCACGAACTCGGCAGAAGCTGTAAAATGTAATTCGAAAACTTGATCGGGGATCTCGAAAGTCATTTTTGTAAATCCCACAAGAACACGGCATGAACCTTTTCAGAGGCGTTTACTAAAATAAATCGAATTCAGTTTAATTGGTAAAGTTGGTGGTTTTCACAAGTTTCTCACGAAATTAGCGAAAATTTCACAGTCCTATAATAAATTAAGAGCTGAAACTCAAACAAGAGCACCGCTGGCGATATCGAGTATCGCTTTGTGAAGAAAAAATATATTGTGAAATTATTTAGCGAACTGTTAGATACTGGTCGCTTCCAACGTTAAGCGCTGGCCGTGAGCGAGAATTTCGGACTTTTATGAAGTAAATGGGGAACGACGTAGAAAACATTTTACTGTAATTGTATTTGACGCGGCAGAGTCTTCCAAAATTAGGTCAATATTACGTGTATTATTAGATACAGCTTTCCGATAATAAAATTTGTGAATAAGTATTTAACACTGCCATTAAACACTTTTATGCCAGTGATATCAATTGTGAAATGTTAAGGGCATCATCTTTTGCATATGTGTCTGCATAAGCTTCAGTAACTTATTGAAATTAGTCGCGTCCCTCAACATTTTAACCTTCTATCACTCCTTACTCATGTATTCATCACCGTCAAAGCATAACACCCATTAACACTTTTAGCCCTCGACACAAAAAGAGATGTTATAAGTTTTACTTATGAATCTGTTTGTGTATGTGCATTCTTCTGATTGTACCTAATTACTAATTGTACCACAACAGATCTTAAGGAGATGAATTGATTTCGATTCAGTGCTTTTAATTTAAAAGGTGACATGGTCCAAAATGTTTTCAACTATCTACTTAAATCCACTCTCCTGCTTAATGCTATCAGCTTTTTCTATTTATTCTATTGGTTTTAAATGTATACCAGTATCTCTATCTTACTTAAGAGAGTTCTGTCCATGCTTAATATCTGTTGTTAAATAATAAATACATACAAATTATGTACATACAATATATTAAGCCAATAAGCTTGAACTATTTCGTGTTACGTTTATAGGAAACAAATTCTTCGGGGTTATTAGTGAAGCTAACTCTGTTTGTGTATTGTACCAAATATTCATTATATACATAATGAAAAAAAAAAAAAAAAAAAATTGAAATAAGCTTGTTTTTAATGAAAATACAGTTTCACAAACAGTCGACAACAGAGTGCGATGCATTGATTGATCTGATAAACAAACACAGTATAGAACTAACATTTTAATATTAAATATAGTATTAGACGATTCTGTCCGTGTGGTGACGGACTAAGAATACATAGTGTTACCACCCCTATTCATGCCGTGGGTGTCGTAAAAGGTGACTAAGGGAACAAAGTATAAAAGACAACGTCATTACAAAGAGAAGGAAAACTTGAAACAAACCCTATTCCAACACATCCGGCCAGCGTGGTACAGTAGGCCAAAACCTCCTTGCTAAGGAGAGGCCTATGTTAAACAGTGGACTGTAAAAGGCTGCTGACGATGATGATGATTAGAAGATTCAACAATCTCTAGTATCTAATAAATAAAACATTGGAAATTATCAAACCTCCAAAGGACGACTAGCTAACCGATCTCGAACTGAACAGAACTTCTACTAAGGTAATCATACCATTGATAAAAATAATGGCTCCCTTATCGTTAGCATAATCGAAAGTTTATCAAATATGTATTATCTTGTAAAATAAATGAACACATAAAAATAATAAATGGTGTTTTCTGATAAATTTTATATACTTTGTTATTTATTGTAATACAATGTACATATAATAAAACATGTGATATATGTATTACGTTATATATTGTATTGTATTATATCGTATCTTAAGAAGATTTAGGAAAGCAAAACACTACAATTATATGACATTTTCAAAGGAAATTTATATTACGAAGAAAATTCCGTTCCTAAGTTTACATGTGATCTTCAAGGCATAAACAAAAATGTCTTTTATAATATTCATACGGTAAATATCTCAAAAAAATACTTCCTTTGTACGTATAAATCATTTTTATGGACGAAGAATCAAGTTCGCATGAAATGCTTTTGATATAATTTTGTGAAGAAAATAAAATTTGTCCGATACTGTCAAAACAATTCTCGTCGAACCTTTTTCAATCAAAGAAAGTTGGCCAAAACTTGGAACCTTCTAGATTATATGTAATTTATATCTTATTACAAAACACACTTTGATGTCTCGAGTTCTTGTTTTTGTTACAAATCAACGAGGACCAAGAATACTTTTATTTCATAAAGATTCATTAAATATATCTCTTGAAAATATCAAGAGAGCCTGGCAACATTGAAGACAATGTTTTTTATACAAGCCTACCAAAGTGACTCTACTCTGCCTGGTGGAAAGTATGAATAGAATTCACGAGTTGTGGTCACCGTACTCATTGTAAATGCAGACAATGGAGTGTGGTGATCCACACTATAACGGCCTAGTGAGATGCCTTTCCACGCCCCGTTTGGTGACGTGGAAGGCATAACAGTCATTGTGGGCGTGTAAGGCTCACGCGGTTATCACGATGACTATCACTTCTACATCAAAGGGCCTCTAGTCTCGCACTCACCAATGAAACACGATGGCATTAATGCTGTCGCTTTAGGTTCATCTTCTGTGAGAGGGTAGTACTGCCCCGGTCGAGCCAAACCGTTTGTGCTGAAAACAACGTGGCACTACTACCTGATAATGGGTTGATAGTCTGACAGTGGAGCATTTTTATCCATTTACTCATAAGTTTACCATATATCTAAAATTATATAATTTACTCCCGGCGAGTTGAATATGAATACACTTATGGCAAAACAATATATTAGAACCACTGATTATTTCCACTACTTTACGATCTACTTTAAGTAACACTCAAAATACTAACTAATAATTACGTTAAACTTAAAACGATATCAACTAACATCCACTCCAAAAAAGATGGTTTGTAGTAATAATAATACTACATTATTTTCCTTTCTACTTGAAAAATTGCAGCCATAAAGTAAGAACCATTAGACAGGCACAAGTCTCACTTAAAACGAATCTTGAATTGTAAATCCTGTGTCGTAACGACCACTGTACATTGGTGCAGCCTCCGCACTTGAGTCTGAATACATTGCTGTATCTGCATTGTTTTGTATTACAGATTTTTATGAGCAGTTGTAAATGTACAGTGAAATCTACCCGAACTGGTGATGCTAATAGGTTTTTTTTAGGTTCTGCGCTAAGTTTTAGACAATTTATTTGAAGTTAGTTTGTGTATTTATCAATAGCTTATAGTGTCTCACTAGGACACCATAGTGTGTGTCGCCATATTGTATTGTCAGCATTCCCAATAAATTTGGTTACCACAACTCTTGAATTCTATTCAAACTTTCCATCAGGCAGAGTAGAGTCACTTTGGTAGGCTATAAAGATAAAAAAAGAAAAGCTTTATAGCGAGTTACGCATTCGGTTCCCGTCCAAGCCAACTAGTTATGATGATCACACAACTATTTGTCCCGGACGGAAATCAAACATGTTACTCGCTATAGCCTCATTAGTAGTCGTTGTGAACACTAGTTTTTCTCCTATTTTAAAAGATACGAGACAAATATTGTCTCTTTGTAAATATCATATTTTGTAATTTTAAGTTCATTATTGTTTCATCAAAAATATTTGTTGAATTAAACGCCCCTTATTAAATAAATTTCAGTAGTATTAAATTGTGCTCATTCCTACAAATATTATAAATGTGAATGTAAGTTTATTTGTTACGGTTTCACGCGAAAAATACTCAACTGATCATCATGAAATTTTGTACACATATTCTTAGAGGTATTAGAAATAACATAGGATACTTTTTATTTAAAAAAAAAATATTTATTTAAAATGATCTGTTACGAAACTTAATGTGGCAGGTTAAATTCAAAAGCTATATTTAATATTTTTATTACACTAAAATAACATTGAGAATAAATGAAGTTTTGTTTAAAAATATATATTTTATAATTGAAGCTTTGATTTAATTAATGTAGATATATATTGTTGGTAAATATTTATCTTTTGTCGATCTTTTTTCTAGCGTTCATTTAAAATCACTCATCGATAATTAAATTTTATTGTAATTCCATTTATTTTTATTCTACAAGTGCATATGTAACATTACATATTGTAAAGGTTTTGTTAACTTTCAGTAAGTTACAAAATGCCCGAAATCTAAATATTTATTTTAAGGCTTCACTGCAAAAGAATAAAATGCTGTAGATTAGTTCAAAGCCTATGTAAAATATAAATAAAGTTAAATAATTGTAACTTTTAAGATCGGAGGCCAATTGATGCAGGGATGACAGTTATCGTGGTAACTGTGTAAACCTTACACCGTCACGATGACTGTCATGCCTTTTACGTCCCCAAGCGGGGTAAAAAGTATCTCACAAGGCCACCATACTGCTATATCTGTATTTGCAATGAGTATGGTGACCACAACTCTAGGATTCTATTCATGCTTTCCATCAAGCAGAGTAGAGTCACTTTGGCAGGCTCTTAATATTGAAAAAAATAATTGTAACCAACTTAAAAGAAGATTCGCCATTTAGAATTAAGTGAGTAAATTAATGATGTACTATAATAAGAAATTCAGATACCTCACGCACAGCATCTGATTCTAAATTAGATACTCTGTACCACAGCAACCAGATGGTTGACAAACATTCTTTTATATTATTTGTCCTCAATGAAAGTCCTCAAGAAAAATAGCAGAAACTCAAAATAAAATGGTGTTCTATACATTCTTTAATTTATTAATTTTTATAAAAGGTACCCGCTTTAGGAATATATCCTGTGTCACGGAGAACTTTACAAACATACAAAAAACGGACACATACAACACGCAGACTCAAAACAACAATTTGTGGATCGAACAAAGTTCCATGTTAAAGTTGAATCCACAACACTCACACGATTATTGAGGTATCTGTTGAAGACTAGCTATTTATAATTTTTGAAATAACGAATTTTACTGCTTCGGAGTTAAATATTATAATTTTTTTCTTGTTATAGCGTACAACGTCAAAAAAAACATCAGCTGCCTCAAATGCTAGTTTATAACCATAGAGGCTTAGGCTCTGCGTTGATGAATAAGTAAATCAGTGCAAGTTACTTTATATATAAAGATAAACACACCATTTTTAGGTATCATCAATCATCAACAGCCTTTTACAATCCACTGATGGACATAGGCCTCTCCTTAGCAAGGAGGTTTTGACCTACTATACCACGCTGGCCAGGTGGGTTGGAATAGGGTATGTTCCAAGTTTTCCTTCTCTTTGTAATGATGTCATCTTGTATACTTTGTTCCTTAGTCGCCTCTTACGATACCCACAACACTATGTATTCTTAATCTGTCACCAAACGGACAGTGAATAAGTGTTCATTTCATTCAGAAATACTTGTTACTGCTACCTGTACTAGTAAAGATACTTCAGATAAATCGTACGTTTCTTAGTAAATGGCAAGTGTAAAGTCTTTATGACTATCATCAGATATTATTAATCCACTGCTGAATGTAGGTCTTTCTTTAGAGAAGAGGTTTTACCATGGTGGCGACGCGTATAGGGCTTGTGTCAATTTTTCTTCTATTGGCAGTGCTGTTGGCCTGCGTAATTTACTTGCTTAGTCGGTCTTTACGATATCCATGGGATGGGTAGGGCTGCTAATATTCCGGATTCTCAATCCATCAGCATACAGACAGTGAGTAATCTTAGCCGAAATAAAAGACATTGCCGGAAAATTTTAAAGTCGAAGCAAAACATTATTCTATCAAAAACAGTTGCAGTACTGTGAATATGAATGCAACATTATGGAGTAGCCATTACTGCATAACGATGCGTTCACCCGCGGCTACTGAGTGGCCATTTGCCACAAGTATCTGTTGTGTGCCTCCAGCCTTATCTTTAATATCCGCCATTATGTTACAGAGAGAATTCGTTCTCAGATTGTGGAACTGCAGTTGAGGGGCGAATATGTGTGTTTATATACTTTTCATATAATATAAAAGTAAAGTGTACTCTGAAGTCCTTCTGAAATAATATTGAGTTAATTGTGCAATATTTAGATAGTCAACTTGTAAATCTCCCTTTTCTAGATCACTCGTAAGTGTGCTCATATTTTAAAATGGTTTTTCTTTAGGATGTGCATGAATATATTCATTGCTTTTTTTTTCTTTTAAACACGTGCCAAAGTAACTCTACTCTGCTCAATAGAAAAACGTGAATTGAATCAAATAGTTATAGTTACCATACTTGTTATGAATGCAGGCAATGCAGTATGGTGACCCCCACTGTGGAACCCTAGTGAAAAGCTTTTTCATGTCCCGCTTGGGCTCGTAGATTGGGCATGATAGTCATGGTGACCATGTAAGACTCTCACACTTACCACGATAACTGTTCATCAATGGACCTCCAGTCTCATACTCATTAACGAAAGTTGGCAGCACGAATGCCGTCGCTTTAGGTTGGTCTTCTCTGAGAGGGTAGTACTGACTCGTTCGAACCGGCTCTACTATATGTGCTATGTTTTAAATTAGCATTGATAATACCACAATTTCTTTCAGTACCTATATGTTTCTTTATAAATTCGGTAAAAGTACTACCCCAGTATAGTCCACTGTCCATTATTTTCATCTATATTAAAATTAAATAGGCGTTGAGTGTGATTTTTGTATTTTTCTTAAAATCGTGTTCTGTTTCAACTTGTTAAAAATTTTAAGTCTTTATATTATACGGTAGGTTCCTACAAAATATTTACAATGCATCGGGATCCGTCCGCCTGTTGTAACGTAATTCGTGATTGTCGGAATAATAACAGTTGAGACCGGAGCCCATGTTCCAGTAACAAATGACTGGCCGGCTACTGTGCCAGCTCTTGGACACATTGGCATAAAGGCTGGCTGGATATGGCTACTCTTTTTAAAAATTAACAAGTAGTGTTGCTGCACCAATATCAAACATGGTGAAAACCACATGCATACATATTTGGTGATTATTTTGTCAATAATTGTAAATGTTTGATAATATGGGTCGTAATGCTTAAATCTGATTTAGTCTAATTTGCATCACACACATATATTTTCAGCATTGTGTTATAAATAGTAAATTGGAGAAATGAGCCTATATTTGGTTAGATAGATAAGTTGTTTTTTTTTAATTATTCGGACATTTGACACACAACGTCATCTGGTTTCAAACTAAGCAGAGCTTGTACTATGATAACTAGGCTGACTGAATACTTATATGCTTTTTTTTCTTGGTAAATACATACATATTATACATAGAAAAACACCCAAATTTCAAAACAAACATTTGCAGTTCATACAAGTATTTAGTCCGACCCGGGAATCGAACCCGAGACCTCAACAGACTGCAGTCGCATTTATTACCTCTGCGCCACCGAGGCAGTTAAACTTGTCTCTACTATAGAAAAAGCTGAAGTCTCAGAATTTATACCACCACTGCAATTATTATGTTATATACACAATTACTTACTTTATTTATAATCATAAGCTCATAAAATTGTATTTAACTTTCGACCAGAGATATCAAAAATACTTAAATTTTCTCTCTCAGTTGATAATAATAATGAACTAAGATGATCTCTCTACGTAGTCAGCCATTTCCAGACATAGTCCAAGACCGTCTTATCTTACGAATAAGTGGCCACGTGTCCGAACACTTTCCCTGCAGGAAACAATTTAAATAAAAACATTATCGTTATTTCTAGTAGACGTCTTCCAGTGGCATTTTACATCGTTGTCCATTAAGCTGGCGCTCTTGACTGTACTAACGATTATCGTTACTGCCACTGCAATGGAACGGTTTGTTTTGTTAAAAAATATTCTCGCAACAAGCGTATTGATTGCTTTAAATCTGCACTATGGGTAAATACTATAACTGTTTATTGTTCTAGGAAGATAATGTAACATGTTTATTACAGAAAATTGTTTTTCTTTTAAAAGT
This sequence comes from Hypercompe scribonia, assembly GCA_949316085.1. Taxonomy (NCBI): domain Eukaryota; kingdom Metazoa; phylum Arthropoda; class Insecta; order Lepidoptera; family Erebidae; genus Hypercompe; species Hypercompe scribonia. The sequence goes on along the minus strand of OX438984.1, from coordinate 1,129,738 downwards.
TTAAAAACAAGCATATTTTATATCAATATGAAATCAACCTATCACCGTCCACGGCTGAACGAAGGTCTCCCCCGAGGAGTGCCAACTCAGGTGTTTTCAATTCATTATACAAATACGCTCGTAAATATTTATCTACTAATTTTGTACCTGAAGATGTTTCTCACAAATAAGGTCCCTTTAGTTAATAATTAAAAACATATTTACAACGTCAATATATATTGTAATAATGACGTAACATTAATACTGTTTTATGTGACTATTAGTGTATAATTTTATGTATATTTTGGTTATTATTATCGCGATCATTGATTTTATACTTTTTTTCTATTTTTTATCGACTTGATGTATAATATTATATTTATATACTCACTTTCACATAGAGACTTTTTTCATTTTGTCTTTTATCTTAATTATCTTTTACATTAAAGTCAACGTCGATTTGTATCGATTATCGTGTCTTTACTGACAGAAAAGGTACACGACAATCGATATCAATCTACAGGTTTAATTAAAAAAGTATCTAATTGAAATTTTACCAGAAACACCAAAAAGTATAAATTCCTTTAACAGTAGACAGTTTATTTATTTTTAGTTTCTTTTAATCTAGTATACAATGTTTAAGAAGAGTGTCATTGGCATTATTGCGACTTAAACACATGTAATAAATCGTTAGGAACTCTACACTTCATCTCTTAATTTGACCATCATAACATTTCCTTCAAATTTAAATTATTTCCTTTTTTAAATGAGGTACACGTGTGTTCACAAAAGCATATGGAAAAATATAACAAAGCTCTTGGTGAATACCAGCACTACTTTAAATCCTAAATACGTGGAAACGGGTTCGAGGCAGGGGCTTTAATTATATTTATTTTACGTCCAAAGCTTTTACCGTGTTTGTAAACGAACTGATATATGAAAATGAGTGAACTATATTTTCGTATTTACTCAGGTGATTTGGATTCATTATACAAATACGTTCGTAAATATTTATCTTCTTATTAGACCTGAAGACGTTTCTCACAAATAAGGTCCTTTTATAAAAAAAATCGAGGAAAACTTATCACTCTTCTAAATATTGTAATACTTACATAAAACTGATACTGTTTTATGAAAAAATTTGTACAAAATGGTATAATAATAATAGAACTAATTTATATTTTGATTATTATCATCATAATCATAGACTATATACATATACAACACTAAAAAGGGACACGTTTTGACTAGTTTCTTTTGTGGCCTGTGATGTCTGCTTTCCTTAAACATGAAATTACTTTTAGACGCGGCAAAAGAAGAGGTGGAGAAAAAAGAAAGGATAGGGCGAAAAAGCTAAGGCCGAGACTACAGTCCCATATGTCAATCAAGTGGTTGAAGAACCATTTAAAATATGTCTAAATATAAATGTAGTCTAAATATGTAGTATATTTATAGTTGTAAATAGATTACATTAATAATTTTTACATGGTCACTCTCTCAGAAAAATATTCAGTATGCTTAGCCGGGCTCCAAAGAGAAGATGGCTAGAAAAGGAGTAAGTAGAGAACTGAGGAGTAACACGGGCAAAATGAAAGAAGAAAACACATTGCAGTCCACGACCCAATAGAGAAAAGAATAAATAGATGTTTCATGTTCCCAGCTTACAATTCCAGATAATGTTGCAATGATCATTTATGTTTAGGAGTTTAGAAATATTTCCTATCCTATATTTTACGTAGTCAAAGGTTGCAGAATCCATTATTAGCATTTCCAAGGGAACTGTACCCGCCTCTACTGGAAATAAAAATATCGTAAATGCTAAGAGCTATATTCAAACTCAGGACAGCTAAAATTCTATTTTATGACCAAGACATACAGTTTAATTTCCGTTAGTGGTACGAGTGATGATTCTGATGGCCAGTTTTGATTCGAGTATTCTATCTTTATTAAAGTTAGTTTAGTACACCATTGAATTAAGATTGAATTGCAGCACACATAAAATTTATAATATGACAATCGTTTATATTTACTTCGTAAATAAATAAACAAATAAAACTTTATTATTTTTTTATAAATGTATGTCTTAAGACAAGATAACACCATAGTGATTTTGCTTCTAGTTAGTAGTTATACACTAATAGTGTTAGTCACTAATAGTTATTTGTAAAGTCCGGTTCATACAAGTGACTTTAAGCCTTTCAGCAATCTGTATGTATAAACAGTATACTAATTTTTACCCGTTTATTGAAATGTTGAAGTACACACTTACATACATACATAGAATCACTCCTGTTTCTGCCGAGGAGTAGGTAGAGGCATATTAAACGTCTATTTTTCGCCAGTGTTTTATTCCCACGTATGCCCTTATTGCCGCTAATAGGGATGTTTTATTTGCCAGGAGCCTCATATGTCGATGAGCAGTTGCACCACTTGCTGGTGAGGTTGACTTCTCTTCAGCGCCTCTAGCGTACTCAATTTGGGCCTCGTACCGGTTCAAGCGCAGATGAATTATCTGGGCCTGATCCTTGGCGGGAGGTGCATCCTTGACGAGCACTTCCGACAACTTGCCGCCGCAGAACTGCCGGCAGACCACCCAGCTGCAAACCCCGGTAATGTGATGGATGCCCGAGGAAGTTGCCACACGTTAAAAAAGGGTCCATAGAAATGTTAAAGTTATTTTGATGACAGTGAAAAATATATTCCACATATTGAAATAACTGTAACATATTTACTTGAAAAAACTATGTCTGAACTAGTAGTTTAGAAAATAAATTATTCATGAGAACCTCAATATATTATTTATTATGTTTATATATCTACATGAATGATTTACCTACAAAAATATTTTATCATTATTATAATTAAGTATATAATCTCAAAACCTAAATATCGCAACTTACTTAAAATTTAACAGAATTTATCTCTTAATTTTTCTTTTATTTCAAAAATGTAATCTTTTTAGAGTGTGTTTAGTCCAGGTGCTCTAGTGTACTGCAGCTTTATTTTAACTGATTGCATCAGTGTTGGAGGTCCGTTGTAGAAGCCTTTAGGAATTACAAAGCAACCGCATCAAGATACTCTACCTCGCATTTAGCTTTTATTCTATAATGAAGTAAAACTATTTACTTAGTAATATTTAACGTCTGTTCAATAGTTGGATACTCTATATTATTACATTTTTTTAACATAAGTAAAGTCACTTATGTGCGCGCATGAGCTTAACTAAATCGATAAAACTCTCGCCCGAAGTATTTGGTGCCACTCATGGACAACCCACCCGCTCCGTGCTCGGTCCTAGCGACCCTGTTCCCGAGAATTGTATTGCCACTCCATATTTTTTGTCTATTCAAAGGGTTGAATATGTTTTGTCCAACATGAAAATCGTTTTGTTGGAAAATTATATGACAAGTGCTCGAGTGAATAATCGTTATATGTGATTGAATGAATTTGTTCAATTGGAAGAAAGGAGACAAATGTTTTGTGAATTTTCTTATCTGTGCTTGGTCGATTACTTGATTCGATTTGAGTTTTCTCAAGTGGAAGAAGAAGAAGAATAGCATGTCGAAAGTAACGTATCTGTAAATTTATAATTTTGTAAATGTCATAAAAAGTGTGTATTGTTATGTTTTTTTACTTTTTTTATATAATAACTATTCAAGAGTGGTGGTCACTATACTCATTGCGAATGCAGACAACATAATATGATGACGTACATTATTGCAGCCTAGTGAGTTGTTTTTTTAACGCTCCACTTAAAGGATTCCGGGTCATAGTGGGAGAGAAATATGTGGACTGATAGTAAGTTGCCGATTTGATTGATTTGCATAGAAAGAAACGAAAATATAGGGGAAAGTAATTGACTATTGCTGCCCATAGATACATAAATCCTTAAAAATCACGTATGTCGCTGCCCGATGAGTCCTGCTTAGAATAAGCAGGAGGAGGAAAGGATAGATTTCTTCGGGTAACTTACAAGATAAAATGCAGCGAAAGTCTTGCTAAACACCAGTAGTTAGCAAGACGGTGGTGCCACTCCGATCGAGACACCCTATCCGGAAGCATGGTTTGCCTATGGTTGTTTTCAAAGTTGCTTAAAAGGTCTGTCAAACTAAATACTAATTATATTATATGTTTGTCAGTTTCATAGAAATTATTTTTACCCCAAAAATGCCGATAGATGGGCTTTTGTTACCTAAACATACACCGAAATAATAAATTTATAAACTCCATACTTCATTTCAATCCGAATCTTTCATCTCAGATCCGTCACAGTTTCGGTATCTAAACAAAACTGCATGTCAGCTGAACTGTGAAGGGCGGGATAGCGACGTCCCATCGGCAACCGTCAGCTGTCAACGTTGTTCTGTGCCCGCAGGGTTGGTGACACCACCAAATTGTGCCTGTCATTTGTTCGATATCTCCCGCTGAAATTAACGTTTGCATTTGTAGGGTTGAATAAAATATTTCGTATTTTAACTGAAGCATTTCACGTTCATTATCAATTAAAATACTGTCATTTTTCTTACAGTAATTGTGTATTGTAAGTCTCTGGTTTAGTAATATTAACAAAATGAATAAAATTATAAATAAGAAAATGAAACAGCAAAAGCAAAGACTGGAAGTTCAAAAAAATCGCTTTACTCTAGTTATTTTTTTTTATTCAAATTCAAATGATTTGAAACCCGAAGATCTCATAAACTAATATACAACGTTAATTTATTGCGATAGCTGTTGACTCTAGCCCCGCCCATGTTCACCTGCCACTCAAGACACACGTACATTGCCATATTTGATATGCCTGATATGAAATCTCCCTGGATACTACGAATCACTTACTGGTGGTTATGTCCGACTCGAATCGATCAAACACCATACGCGGTCTCAGGTACCAATTGCCGGGAAACCAGATATACCATGGAAATAGACATCCCTGGAACCTCGACCTACCTTGCTCATCTACTCCCGAGTGGGAACCCCGATATTTCTATTTTGCTTCCAAAAGGGCGCACGCGCTCCGGTAGTCTCACTGCCAACCCGGTCAATATATTTATCGTACGTAAATAACAGCCATTTTTTACTTGGCAATTATAAAACCACAACGTCACAATACCAACAAAAGACAAGGAAGTATTATCCGCTTACTAATTAAATGACTGAAACAAACATCTATTCAGTCATACGACAACAAGCTATCATAATTAATCTTTAATATGTCTATTCATCATTACATGCCCAACTTAACCTAAAAACGAAAGCAAAAACATTTTAGAAGCAACCCTATTATGAAATTCTGAAGGTTGATTTTCCATCGTTAATTAGGTATTGAGGTCGCTTTCGTGGATATTAATTGTATTCTGAGTACGCGGGTGACGGGTTATTGTCGCCGCGAAGTCGTTTTGTCGTGCGGGGAAACGGGGAGACGTCAGTGTCGCGTGCGCGACATCGTGTCGTTGATTTGTGATTAATCGAGCTTACAATGTTGTTTAGATTCTGATGACTGTTGAAACTTGTAAAGCTATTAAAATATCATGACTAAGACAAAGATTCCAGCAGTGTGTATATATATCACCCTGATTTATGTGAAATTTTAGCATTAGTAAACAATTATTACAATTAAAAGCTTAAACTTGTTATTTTTTTTATACATTGAGAGCCTGCTGAAGTGATTCTACTCTGCCTGATGGAAAGCATGAATAGAATCCAAGAGTTGTGATCACCATACTCATTGCAAATGCGGACAATGCAGTATGGTGACCCACACTATAGCAGCCTTGTGAGATGCTTTTTCACACTCCGCTTGGGGACGTAAAAGGCATGGCAGTCATCGTCACAGTGTAAGACTTACACAGTCACCACGATAACTGTCACCCCTGCATCAATGGGCCTCCGGTCTTACACTCTCCAGCGAAACACGACAACACGGATGCTGGCGCTTTAGGTTGGTCTTCTGTGGGAGGGTAGTACTGCCCCGGTCGAGCCGGCCCACTCGTACTGAAATCGGTGTGGCTCTACTACCTAGCTTGTTAGATAGAATTGTATGTTATATTACGGATTTAGAGATAATGATTGTCGTCTGAGATTATGAAAGAGCAAAATTGTACTTGGTTATATTGTTACAATAAATTAACAATACTAAAACGAAGTAAGGCGTATGTTGTTAACCTAAATTTACTTAATAATTGTTTAGATCTGAAATTTTTCAGCAATTAATTAAATGTTAATTTTTTACATCGTATATGTGCATCAACTTTGAACGAATTATTTTTTAAAATTAAATGGATGGTACTCAACATAAGTTCTATTAAAATTTGAATAAAATATTGCCCTTGTGGGTAATTAAGATATCATAAAAATAACTTGTTAAAACTTACACGATTTGTAGCATTATTGTACCATTTATAAAAAAGTGTTAAAATAAACAGAAACACATTGCCTATAATAAACAGCGTCGGAGTTTTAATTTCTTACTGGTTTTATATTTGATATATTGGATAGTTACTTAGCAATATAAAACAAAATGGAGTTCAAAGTTTATAACAACCTACGTCGCCATTTAAAATTGTAGTTCTTAACAGCTCCAAGCCACACGTTTCTACAAAAAAAAAGAAAAACACAGATACCCACCACAAAGATGCCAGCCATTGCTATTGTCAGCATAGTGACTATTGTTCGACGACTTCACACAAAGTCTCTACACTTCCCGTGTGAACATTGCAAGTGGACGATTAGAAGCAATCTGTGTTGTATACTTGTATTTTATACATTTTTAGTTTATACATTAATTGTCCCGTGAAATACATCTACTAAATGGAGAAATTAATTTTAAAACTAAGTATTTCATTTACTCGTTTACGGCTGAATTAACAATACAATACGTGTCTTGAAACTTCGCTCGTGGGTAAATTGCTATTCTTTATTGTAAGTTTATGAATTTTGTAACAAATGACCCATAAATAAAGTGATTGATATAATATACAAGTATTTTACTTTAAAAGAACGAATAATTATTAATTTTACCATTCAACTTTATCTGGCTAAAGTAAAAACTTTCAAACAGTCGATTCTAAGACTGGCCTATTAGTCTAGTGATTTCAATTGTTAAGTTAGAAGTTATGGGCTCGATTCATCATCTGCTCCTTCCTAAGAAGAGATGTGTGCAGCAGTGGATTGTTACAGATTGTAGATGAGAATAATAACTACTGAAGACTACTTAAATCAGCAAAATAAATATTAATTGAAACTGCACAACCATTTCAAATGCAATAAATAACGAGTAATCACACTAATTCACAGAATAAAAATAATAACTTTACAACTCACATAATTAATTTTAAAATATTCAGCAAAGAAAGCCTTGCATAATATTTTTTCTTCGTTCCCACTACATTTGACTTTTAAAATAAAGCAACTGACCTATTTTTGTCAGCTGTTAACTAATTACTTTTCATGAAAGTGATTTGTTGGTATACCTAATAGATAAGCTTGTGCACTAAGTTAGTTAATTAAATGCTAACATATTGGTACTCGTCCACTAATAAGCTATTTATGTGATGATTACAACAAGCCTGTGACATAATATTGAAATTAGTAATGATGATAAGTATCTTTGTTTCTATTGTTTTCTACAAGCCTACCAAAGTGACTCCTCTGCCTGATGGAAAGCATGACTAGAATCCAAGAGTTGTGGTCACCATACTCATTGCGAATGCAGACAATGCAGTATAACCCACACTATGGTGGCCTAGTAAGATGCTTTTTCGCACCTCGTTTGGGGACGTAAAAGGCATGACAGACATCGTGGCATTGTATTGTACACATTTGCCATGACAATTGTCACCCCTGTATCAATGGACCTCCGGTCTCACACTCACCAATGAAACACGACAGCACGCATACTGTCGCTTTAGGTTGATCTTCTGTGGGAGAATACTGCCCCGGTCGAGCTGGCCCATTCGTGCTGAAATCAGGGTGGCTCTACTACCTAACAATTTGTAATTTTTTAATCTAATTTTGTATCCCCTCCAACAACTGTTATGGTTTTTTTTTACAACCAATACACACTTATTACAAATTATCAAGTGTACAATATCAAACGGAAACCTAGTTATCTCAAATAAATATGTACTTAAAGTAGTTAATTATATTACACTGAAATAAGAAAACAGCAACAATCAAAAATTGATAGTAAAATTTGTCGAGATAAAATTACAAATAAAACAAAACAACAAAGTAAAAATGTTTTTCCTCTTGTTCTAACAGACGTTAGTTCTGCGTTTGTTCACGTATATGTCTATAGAAGTTTTAAAGTATTTTGTGTCGTATAATTATCACCCCTTTACAGATTTTACCACTTTAATCCCCTTGTAGAGTGTTAAAGTGGAGGGTAGAAAAATAAATAAGGTATGATTTACGTTGTAAAGTTAATAAAACTAAGGAATAAGGTTGGATTATTTTGTACACAAACCGTTTGTCTTTCCTCGTTTACACTCATAAATAAATTTTGCTGTACATGTTTAATACGAAGTGTAAACGCTTTGTCAGCTCTACAATATTAAAACCCTTATCACAACTTTACTTTCGCATTTTATAACATAGTTACATTAGCGAGTACACGCCCTAGATAAATATTCACATCGTGTTGGTAGGTGATTTTTTAATTATTTGTGTTAGTATATGGTTCAGTTAGTATAAAATGGTTTTATTAGTACCTAAATATTAATGTAATGTATTTAGTAGTTACGAGATTTCTAAGTGTAAACTAGTAACTCCAAATATAAAATGCTTTTGGCTTGTAAATAGTCTAAAGAATACTAATAATGTGTAAGAATAGAGCATCGCTGGGTTTCCGCTAGGATTATTGTATGAACCCTTAATAAAGTTGTGGAGGGAATGGATGTCATGCTCCTGTGATACAAAGGGAGGATCCTCCGACCAGGCTACGTGATCGTGCTTGGTGGGCCGCGGCCCAACGGTTGACTTTGGGATGTTGTGTACACGATAATTTCTAAATCAGGATTTAAGATTAGTAGTTGCTCCGTAGTTCTTTACTCCGCAGTTCGATGCGCCTTCGTTAGATGGCGCTGTAGCACGTTTTTTTTATTTTGCATTGTGTGTGGAAGTCACCACAAAGTATTGACATTGTATCTTTTTTTTTTAAAGACTACGCCCGTACTAGGATTAAAGACACATATACACAAAGAACACCCAGACTCAGAACAACAATTTATGGATCACACAAAGTGTTATCCTATGTGGGGTTTTGAACCCACGGCACTCAGCGCAGTAGAGAGTAGCGTGGTGACCGCTTAAACCACTCGGCCAACCGTGCAGTCAAACAATAATTAAGTAATAAATTACTCTTACTCATGGCAGCAGGTTGAAAATAGTGATTCTTTAGAAATGAACGTTATTATGGTATTTTTGGCGATCAGTTTTTCTAAGAAATAACCTTGACAACTATCATTCTCTCTCAGCGCCCAAATGGCAAGAACATTTAAAATTTTGAGGTAAAATAAAAATATTTCTACTTTAAGTACGATTATAAATCTATTTTCATCTGGTAGTAAATAGGTGAGCCGGCCGTGACTGCGCAAATCCAGGGCTTGTGGGCTTCGTGATCAAAGCCTATGTCTGACACGGGACAGATTATAGCAGTCGGCACGTAATCGCGTTATGTCAGGTATGCTATGGTTTGAGATAGAACGATTACTATGAGGATGTTTTGTGGCAACTAATAATTATATTTTATAGTTTAAGAACCAAACGCACAGATGGGTTAACTTGCTCACTCTATTTGAAGCGCAAAAAGAATTGCTTTACAATTATTGTTATGAATCACTTACATCGAGCAAGCCTTAGCGCTGAAACGAGGCTCTCTCATAATAAATTAAATATCATTGGGTGGTAGAAGCAGAATGACTGAGAGTAACCATCAAGTAACCATTAATTAAGTAGGTCGTTAAAACATCTAACTGCACGGATAGCGTAGTGCCTTAAGCGATCGCCTTGCCGCTCTCTACTACGTTGAGCGCACAACTCTACGATTCACATATTCTTGTTCTGAGTCTGGGTTTTCTGTGTTCGTTTCATTGTTATAATAATTACTGAACTTTTATTCAGGACGGCATATTTTTTATACAGAAGCATGACCACAGACAATAAAAAATAGGAACTAGATGCATCGGGAGTGCACACTCTAGTTAGGTGGCGCTGCGATGGATTATGATTATAACTTTAGCATACATTATAACAGAGATTTGTTAATATTGTAGTAAGTTTATTTCTAGAGTGACTAAAAGAGGAAATAATAAAAACATTTTTAATAAGAAATATCAATTATAGAACACAGAATTATGGTCTTGTACTTACTTGATCATAGATTAAATCTCTTCACAAAGACAGTGCTATATTAATGCAAATTATTCAAGCAAGTATCGATCTAGCTTATATGAAACTAGCTTATATCAAACAAATATAACCAGTTTATTGTCTATACATAAGCCAAAACAGATCATTCGCTTGTAATATATTGAACTTACATTACGAGCCGTCGAAACCTCAACAAATCCTGTCAAGTGAAATGTTTCAAGTTTCAACTCGGAGAGAACTATCACATATCGGACTTTGCTTCGATGACGTCCATACATTTCGACCTCAATCGTTTAATTGAATTTCAGCAATCAAAATTCAGCTTTAGCGTGCTAGAATAATGTTGGTTTTGGAATGAAGCAGTGAGTTGAGGCGGTGAAGTTCAAACAATAGTGCAAGTCAGGGACATAATGGCTGCATTGGACGTGGCAGGATTCAAGAGATCATGTCACGATTGACGTCTGATCGTTTTGTTTTTGAGTGTAGGCTGACATTATTTTATTCGTGTTCAGCGACTGAGATTAATGATACTGAGAATAGGTGTTTTTTAGTTTTCCAGTTAAAATTTTTAGTATTATAAGTAAAGTAGATATTTTTCGCAACTTTATTTTATATTTATGTGATCCACAAATTATTGTTAGAATCTGGGGTATTCTTTGTGTCAGTTTGTAAAGTTGCCGCGACAAGGAATATATTTTTATTGTGAGAGTTGTTTAAAAATATAACAGAGTTATTTGTACATAATAAAAACTAAAATACATTGAAAGAAAGTTTTGTTATAACGCATTATCTTGTTAAGTAAATTTTATTTGAATATTAAAAGAATTATAAAAGAATTATTTATACAGAACTAATAATAAAAATCTAAAATTGTACTAGCTAATTTCATGGTATCGGTTTTTCATGCCGGTGTACGTGCGCATCGTAAAATTTAATCGCATCATTTTTCCCTAATGTGTCAAACAAAGTATAAGTTCAGTATAGATTGATATTAATTACGAGTTATAATCACCAACAATATCTAAACAATAACTAATATTAATATAAAAGTACTAACAGGATTGTATCTGTGGAAGGAGATTCCACTTTTATTTTTTATAGAATTTTATTTTCCAAAAATGTATAATTAAAACTATTTTACTTTACATTAGGAGTACAGTGAAATCTCAAAACCAAAGACCACAACTTAAAATAAAATCTGCGACCTTCACGCCTAAATTGCGTTAGAACTTTCAACACTAGAACGCCCATACAAATCCATTGAGACGTCATCAGATGTTGCAAACACTTGTATAGCCTCGCCAACTGGTGTAAAAAGCAGGTTGTATCGCGTCTCTAAAGCAAACTAGAGCGAGCACAAAGCCCCAGTGACGTCACAAAGGTGGATGACGCAACGAGATGCAGCATTGATAGTAAGCTTTATGATGTCATAGCTATTGGATGCTCGAAATAGTTAGATGGATATCTTTGTAACACTTAATGTAATTATTTGTTTACATTGGGTTAAAATCAACTATAAATGTTTCATTAACTGTAATGCGATTAAATGTTGAAGTTAAAGTGACAGTGAAATATTTTTTTAGGTTATAAAGTCACATTTGACTTTTACTTTTTTCATTTTGTTACTAATTAACACATAAATAGCAAATATGTCGAGAAACTTCTAAGAATATTTAGTCAAACTAAGCACGCCCTCTATTTCAAAAGGAATTTAAAAACACTTAAAAGTCTAGTCTAGTTTCTATACTTAGTAATGAACAGAGAGATTTGGACATACATATGTACACTCACGAATTTGGCCTACTACACACATATCAATCATTGTTAGGTGTTCAGCAGTATTTTTATTGCAAATAATATAATAACCCGTACTATTATTATTGACTAATAATACATAGCTATAGTATTGAATAATGCAAAGACTTACTTTTTGTTGAATAATGAAAATTCCGATTGTCTTTTAACTTCCTTCCTTAAGGGTGACAATAATAAACATTTAGGCTTACAACATAGTATACACTTCAATATCCACTCACCTTAAACGTTACAATTTCGGAATAAACTTAGGTAGTACCTTCCAGACTTTGGCGAGTGAGTGCAACCGAAAAAATGACTAAGAGTTTAGTTTCATCTTTGACGACTTAATTTATATATGTAATAATTATTTATTAGATTAGATACAAATTAATTTAGGTAGTGCAATCTCATTTAGATTAATAATTTATTTAAATTGGTGATTTTCTGACCTTGTCTTTTCAATTGTCACTGAAAACGTTGTAAGTCAAGTTGCATCGTTTATTATAATTCTGTTTTACAAATTAATTAATTTTTGTAGAGAAGAAAAAAGGGGGCAGTACTACCCTCCCACAGAAGACCAACCAAAAGCGCCAGCATCCGTGCTCTCGTGTTTCGTCAGTGAGTGCGAGACCGGAGGCCCATTGATGTAGGGGTGACAGTTATTGTGATAACTATGTGAAGCTTACACTGCCACGATGACTGTCATGCCTTTTACGTCCCCAAGCGGGGTGTGAAAAAGCATCTCACTAGGCCACCACAGTGTGGGTCATCACACTGCATTGTCTGCATTTGCAATGAGTATGGTGACCACAAATCTCTGGATTCTATTCATGCTTTTCATCAGGCAGAGTAGAGTCACTTTGGCAGGCTCTTCATAAAAAAAAAGTCTTTTAATTTAACAATTATTTGATGAGCACTAAATTGACTTGAATGCAAATAAAAAATATGAGTAGAAATACAATACAATTTGTCTAACTTTATATAAGAAAAAAATATCACGTAAACCTATAACATTAGAAATACATTTGAGGGTCTTACTATCAATATAGGTGTACATTCTTTAATTATAGTCCAATATGTTTCAAGCTTCATCTTTACGTTTGTTCAAACATAGACTCGGCTACAATCATCAGTCAACGTTTCTAAACAAACCTCATTTTCGACAGAGTCATTGATCCACCGCAGCGCACGGTGAGTAAAACAAAACATGTCAGGATTCACCCACATTTCCCGGTGCCGTGCTAATTGGTATCACAAAACAGTTCACTTGTAAGCCTGTTTGCACTGTTGACGCTGTATGACGTTGTGTTACCGGCCACGGTTGCAATCTGGTTTAATACGATTCAGCTCTCTCACTGAGAGCTAAATCGTATAAATGGACTGTAAATTACGTTTAGAGCTTTTTATTCAAATACGTAATATTGTATTATTATTATCGTGCAATATGGCGACCCACGCTATGGCGGCCTAGTGAGATGCTTTTTTACGCCCCGCTTAAAGGACCCGGGATCGTAGTGGGAGGGAAATACGTGTGGTGGTAATGAATTCCAGACTTTAACTAATCTACACAGGAAGGAAGAGCCAAATCGTTTAGTTTGGGAGCGTATGTCTACCATTCTGAAACGGTGACTTCCAAGGCCAGCACGAGTTGTCCTATAGAGAAACGGAGAGTATGGGATCAGTTGGCAGAGCTCATCAGAACACTCTCCATGATAAAGACGATAGAGGACTGCCATAGAGGCGACATCTCTTCGCAACTGCAGAGACTCAAGGGATTCAGTGACTTTCGGGTTATTGATGATTCAGACTGCTCGCCACCGTAACCGATCCAAAGCGTCCAGCAAATACTGCGCGGATTCATCGTAAAGATGAGAACGGTACTCCACGCAGGAGCGTACCAGCGTATTGCACTGTCGTCATTCGCAGTGAGTATGGCGACCACCGCTCTTGGATTCTATTTATGCTTTCCATCAGGCAGAATAGAGTCACTTTGGTACGTTAAATATATAAAAAAAATGTGTAGTTTTTATGATATAATTACTATAATAACTGGACACGTATAACATGCTACTGTCGAGGTCTAAATTAACTCGAATAAACATTTTAATATTTTCTTTTACAAATAATGATGTACTTCTAGACGAATTCAGCCATGGTGGCCAGTCTCAACGAAGACTAACCAAATAAGCAGAAGACATTACAGCGCACAAGTGTGTATATAAACATAGGTTCACTCTTTGTTCCTTCACTCTTACAATCCGATGGGATGGTTATCTGATACGACCGGGGAAAGATCAGGCGCAGGAGTGATGGCTTTATGCACTTCGAGGCATGGGGTAAGACCCTAATTGCAAACCTTCGAAGTTTTAATAGGTATGTAACTAGAAAAACCTAATAACACTTTTTGGCCCAACACGGGCATCGAACTCGAGACTCCTTGATCAGCAGTCACAAGCGCTAACCGCTAGGTAAACGAAGCAGCAACTTTTTGTAAATGTGTACATGGTAAACAGAGAAACATTCAGAATAAAATGGAGGTTATGAATATTAAGTAAGAATTGAACCTACATCCAATGTGTTTTCTATATTATCACCAGTACATTCGACTACTTAAAATTATTATTAAAAAAAATATTTGTTTACATATGTACATATTTATTGCTAATATAAATTTACACGACCATTAAATTCACTTTCCGATAGCTATGTCTTCAGTACGTTAGGACTTGATTATCTTTGGGTTTATTACTGATATATTATCCCCTAGAAAATGTATATATTTAACAAATTAAGTAGGAAAAGAAATTGAAACAGTTGCAGAACAAAGTTCAATTAAAATTCGAAGATATATGAAGATGATCATAACAGTAACTACTAAATGTCAGCTATTTAAATAAAAAAGGTTATGTTTTCAACATTTCGTTGGCAATGAATTTGTATTATTACCAAAGGTAGAGCTGGTTTTTTTATGGAAACTGGCTCGTTTTCTTTTCAAGTGATATTTTTTTTAAATAGTTGACTTGATATCATATGTCTATTTATCTTTTAAATTCTCAAATAGTTTTTCTAAAAGATATTTTTAGCTTATACATAAATAATTAACGTCATAGTTACTTTAAAGTAACCCTTTTTGTTGGCAGAAATTCAGTAAGCCTGATTTCAGTTAGTTTTCAAGGCTTCCATTTGAACATAATATCCACTTTCCGGAAAATACTTAGCTCGTAATTAACATTACCATCATCTACACTAATAGAGTATGAGAATCATGTTAAGACACGATACAGATAACAGAATAAAGTTTATCCATTGTGTGTCAATTTTAACAACAGACTATTTTAACATTGAAATACATTGAACAGGCTTTTGTAACTTTGAAATCAATTATCATTGTTTTTCTGTCCGTTGACAAATTTTAATTGGAGTTATCACTATGCATAATATTATAGAAGGGACCCTTTTCCATTCAGGTTATGATCTAACTACCTATATTTATTGAGAATGAGATTTCAGGTCGTTCTCGGTAGGAAAATAATCAAAAAATGTTATCAATTCAGCGAAAAATAATAAAATGTGAAACTGGATTTAATATATTTAAAACACAGTTGGATTGGGAGACATAATATAATAACTTTTAGCTAAATACTAGGTTTCGTAAACCTCGGCTAAGTGGTGCCTAAAGCATATTAAATTAATCCAGAGCGGGAACTATTCACAGAATTGATTCGGGCAAACGTAATGAGTTGAAATGTACTTAGGACAGGCCACGGAATACGATCCTGGACTGAGGCCAAGTTTTAATGAGCCCACTAGTAAATTTTACACGTAACGGAGAAAGTAATGGACGTTGTAATTTTAGTACAAGTGGTGTTGGATAGTTTCAGCGCCGGGGTTTATGGAGACGTGACGTCACACTTTGTGCGTAAGGCTATAATACCCCTCTACTAACTACGTAGCTAGTCTCATACAGTTTTTGATCAACACATCTATTTTATGTACTTAATATCAAGGATTTAATACTCACTGTTTTTATTTTTTTTATTTTAAGTGCCTACCAAAGTGACTCTAGTTTGCCTGATGGAAAACACGAATAGAATTTAAAAGTTGTAGTCACCATACTCATTGCGAATGCCGACAATGCAGCATGGTGACCCACACTACGGCGGCCTAGTGAGAGGCTTTTACACGCCCATTTGGGGACGCAAAAGGCATGATAGTTATCGTATAATAGCATTATATTGCATACACTTATCACGACAACTGTCAACCCTGCATGAATAGGAGTCTGTTCTCGCACTCGCCAGCGAAAAACGACAGCACGGATGCTGTCGCTTTAGGTTGATCTTCTGTGGGAGGGTAGTACTGCCTCGGTTGAGCCGGCCCGTTCATGCTGAAATCATCCTGGCTCTACTATCTGGTAAACTATGTATTATTTGTAAACATATTTAAAATACACTAAATTTTTAATTCCAAAGAAGGTCATGAGATGCGTTAAAACACTTAAAATTTGATATTAATTTAGTTCCACTCTTTATGTTCATCCTGATAACCGAATTAACTCGATGAAAAACAACAAAAGATATGCTTAACACTGGTTTCCTGTGAAACTGTATCAATGTGTTCCGAAGTATGACTATTTCACGGTATATAATGTTAGTAACTTATTTAGTTCTCGTTATGTATGGTGTCCTTTGTACAGTAGGATCTAAGAAAATCTAAACAAAAAAGAATGAAGCAATACACTGGAAAAAAACGAAATGCTTTGACATTGCCAAAATATTCAAGGTACATTCAAGTACAATAGTACGAAGAAGACATAAACGGTCAAATAAAAGTTAAATAGTAACTGCGTTCAGTTACATTATTATCAAACTTGAATAAATGAATTAACAATGAACTTTATCAAACCTCAGAGACTTTGTGTAATAGATCACATGAACTGATGCCTTATGATAAATATATCAGTATTAACGTCAATGTCAATTAGTTATAATGTTTTCTAATTAGTGGAATTGATAATGCAAATCACGGGGACATTAGGCTTATTAACTAACTAATGAGTGTACCAGTTCAGACATATTCATTTGTGTACACTGATAGTGTGACAAATCGAAGTTTCAGTTAAATAATCTGTGAAATATGTACGTATATTCAAAGTGAGTAAACATGATTAAGTCATTTGTTTTACTTAATCTGAGATACAAAGATGTCAATTTGTGTTGATAATGTAACTTGTAAATTTGTAAATGTAAATTTGAGTTTCTCTCTTATCTTATATACATAAAAATAGTTAAACATCCAGCGGATCACCAAATTACTTCGATCGACATTCTTGATTTTTTTAATCCCTAATAAAATCTTATTTAAAAGTTACATCTGAATTTGAATTTTAATAATGTGAAATGCCAATCTCGAAATAAAATCAGTTATCCTAAAGGTCTTGTCGTGTTGTCCAAACATGTCGCTGTCACACATTAATTCACCAACAATCAAAAGGAAAGGGTATTAAATTTACAGAAGTACTAAATGTCACTAAAAGGTTTCTTCGGAATCCGGTCCTCACTCATTGTTGACACGCACGGATCTGCATACAAATTATTTACATGTCCACACGACTGTACAATCAAAAATCATCCCAAGTTGTGTACTCATAGATGATATTTTCGTGTGCAACATTTGTGAGATAAAACTTATGTTAAGGAGCCAGTGTACGCCATACTGAGTTGACAGATGTGGAGTTAAATTTCAGTGTAGTTTATTTGTTGAAGAGATATTTCGTTAAAGACAATAAGTTTTGTTGCATATCTTGAATAGCACTAGAGCTAATCAGCCCAGAGTTTGATAGCTTGCAAAATACAATTTGTAAGGATTATATTGTCTTTCAGAACGCTGAGAAAAAATTTTAAGAAAATTAAATTAAATTGTTCATTTAGTTCCAATCTTTTGAATAGCTTACCTACTATGAGTGTACCATAGATTAAGCTTTGTCTCTTGGTAAACATAAAAATCTATTGAAAATCGATTTAGTAGTACCAACTGTTGTTTTGTGGTTTTGCAAAATGTTGTTAGTTAAACATAGATTCTTCTAGGAGAGTATCATTCTTCTACATGATAGCTGTTTTTCAGTTTAGATGTCATTAATTAAGATTATATTAATCCTTAAGACTAATCTCACCCACTTCTTGGTTATTGTAAATCAACAACAAATCGTTATAAATTAAAATCATCAACAGCCTTTTACAATCCACTGCTGGACATAGGCCTCTCCTTAGCAAGGAGGTTTTGGCCTACTATACCACGCTGGCCAGACAGGTACAAATAGGGTTTGTTCCAAGTTTTCCTTCTCTTTGTAATGATGTTGTCTTGTGTACTTTGTTCTCTTGGTCGCCTTTCACGACACCTACGGGATGAATAGGGGTGGTAACACTATGTATTCTTAATTCGTCACCGCACGTACGGTATTATGTAAATTATGCAAATATAATTTACAATAATATTTACACACTAACAACATTCATAGTAAGAGGATGAATAATTACGTTTGTATAAACAGTGAACGACTTGTTTATATATGCACGACGATCGTAGGCGTAGTTGCTACGGCGTAGCGCTTCGTAGTAAGGTTACGCGCAAACGTAAATTTTGTCTGATTTTTACACGACTCCGTATATTTCTCCTATATGTACGTGAGTAGCTTTATATAAATCTATTTTAAGTATTTAAATAGATTAGTATAGGACATCTTATTAATATTTATACTAATGTTATTAACATATTTCATCACCAAAAATATTTTGCGTTATGTCATTTACGCAGCAATAAGTGCAACAATAACATTCCGCTATTATTGCCATCAATAACTGCGCAGAATAATCAAATTGGATTAAATGAATCATATTGGGATAAACAAAACAGGAAAAAGCAGTAGGGCTCTCTACAGTGATGCCGCTGATACATTTGGCAAATGATTAATAGTGACTGTAAACACAATTCCATACCACTTTGTTGTTATTTATTCAATTAGTTATGTTAATATTTTAATTAAAATCGATTACTATTCGCACTGATTGCTCGACATAAAGAGAGAATGTTCTGAATATAAATATATATTTTTATGTGTTACGCGATACTCTATAAATTATAAAATTAATTCAAAAATCTAAAGTGAGTTAATGCCTTATGAGTAGCAGGTATTCATGGGCTACTTTATTAGTCTAGTCGTTAGTCTAAGCGGTATCAGGCTCGATTTCCAGGACGGACCAGAAAAGGATGATTAAATTGTTCTGATTATATAAATGCTTAAACAAAACAAATTTAAGCAAACGTCCGAAGTTTGGAAGTTGGGATTTTAACCCCCATGTCTCAAAAAACATGTAAATCTGTTAGTCCTACACCTGCTTTCTCACGTGTTAGATAGCCGTCCCGTCGGACTGTAAGAGTAAGGGAACAGAGAATGCACCTGTGTTTGCGTACACACTTGTGCACTATGGTATTTCTTGCGTATTTGGTTGATTTCCGGTGAATCTGACCGTCGTGGCCAAAATTGGCTAGGAGTGCATATCATCGCCACCATCATTAATAGATCAATTTCAATATAATGTAGTTGTATGTGACTATGGTTGGCAAAAAAAAAACCAATGCTGAGAGCGGTGTGAGTCAGTTGATCTGTGATTTCTGAAAATCAGTAGTACCAAGATTCCACAACTTAAATGAGGGAATTCGGTTAAGAGGTGCAACACAAAGGACTGAATGACTAACCATTCATCATCAATTATCAACAACCTTTACAAAGCACAGCTGGACATAGGCTCTCCATAGCAAGGATGTTTTGGCCTGCTATACCACACTTGACAAACGGGTTGGTATAGAATTTGTTTGAAGAGAATTTGTTGTTGGTATAGTTGTTTTCTTGCATATTTTGTTTCTTTGGTAACACTCTGTAGTCTTCATCTGTCACTATACAGAGACTAATCATTAATTCAGTCGATTGTGTTATGTATTGGTCTACACATTTGCTTCCGCCGTTTTTTTTTAATTTTAAAAATTGTTTAAAAAAAAATGGTATCTTATTTATGTTTCAAAGTATTGTCCGTCACTTTCCACTACTTTGGCCCATCTTTCAAGCAACAAACGAATCCCGCATCGGAAAAATTCTTCATCCTTTGATAAGAACCAAGAATCGATCCATTCTTTCACTTTTTCGAAAGAATCGAAGCACTGGCCCGCCAGGCCGTGTGCCATCGACCTAAGTAAGTGGTAATCAGATGGAGCAACATCTGGAGAGTATGGCGGGTGAAGTAGAATTTCCCATTTCAGTGTTTCGAGGTACGTCTTGACTACTTTCGCCACGTGAGGTCGAGCATTGTCGTGTTGCAAAATTACTTTTTCGTGTCTATCAGCGTATTGCAGCCGTTTTGCTTTTAATGCCCGACTTTCATCATAATTTCTTTAAACACATCCATAAAAAAACCAGCTTTGTTGGGTATGCATGTTTTAAGCTGTTTCCTGAAATCAAATTATGAAGTATAATTACGTACAAGAAGCAGCAATATATGACATCCTTGTCACCCCAGTTACGCGAATACATTATATCAGAAGCGACATTTTTTCAAAACTCCCCTTTGACGTTGCGAGGTATTTATAAAAAATTCAATAACACAAACCCCACCAAGCTGAAGAGAAACACTAAACGAAATCACGTGGGTAAATTCAGGAGAGGACTGGAGGCTTGCACTAAAGCAATTTAATAAAAAGCCGGAGCGGGCGCGCCGTATCTCGCCGAGTGTGTTAGCGCCTTTACATCTCTGTAACCAATATGTAGAAATGACGTAAAGCCCTCCGCTATAGAAATTGTTTAGAAAGTGCCAACGATTGTGCTTAACATTTTATTAAAATTCTTAAATTAAAGTTGTTACTTTACATGTTTTCTTGTGAAATAGTTGTTTGAATTCAAAATAATTTTTAAAATAAATAGAAGTATGACAATGGAAAGTTTTGATAAAAAATATGCATCATGAAAACGATGGTAGTGTGCGAAAGCTGCAGCGTTCAATTTAGTCGTCCCGAAATCTTTTTATGGAATGTTTTATATCATCAAAGATTATAAAGAAAAAAGAAAGAGTGTTTCCATTTTAACTTTGTTTACACATACTGAATATCGACAAATACAGACGGCTTCCAACTGGTCATTTTGAAAGTCATCAAGGTCAATATTCAGCAGTAGATATCATTGACTAGACTGAGATTTGTGATAAGAAAAACAAGTAGAATTTTAAAATTACAGTTAAGATTTTAATTACAGACGGACCTGTTGGTTAAGTGACCCTGACTGTTAAGCCAGAGATCGTGGTTCCGTTTCCCACCCAGGATAAATCTTTGTGTACACTATCATTTGTTTCGGTATCTGGGTGTAATTTCTCTATAACATGTGTGTTTTGAAAAATATATAAGTATGTTTATCAGCAGTCTAGTTAACTTTGACTAGACTTTAGACTTTGTCTTGTTTGTGTGTGTGAGATGTATATGAATATTATGAATTTTATTAAAATCGTTCTCGATTGTAATTCGGTTTAAGCAACAAAATATTATGCAATATTTATTTAGATAACATAAAAAAACACAATAATAATTTAGATTTACTGAAGTTAATAATTGAACTTATAATAGATCCTTCCCAAGGGAGGACATACAGTAATTAAATACACAACGCTTACGGTCGGCTTAGCGATAAAATTATTGTTGGGACAACAGTTATTGAATTGACTTAGAATTAGTTAGTTTATAATCTATATATAATATATATTTATGTTTATTATGCCGCAGAATGCAAGAGTTTAAAATATAAGCATATGATAGCAATAAGTAATATGAGTAAACTATAATTTTGAGTATATTTTGATACCAAAATAAGTAGGTCATAGGTTTCTGCCAGATTTAGGAGAGGGATACATGTCAACTTAAATAAAGGTTGGTTGAAAGATCTGCACAAATATATAGTTTTACATTCCAACCGGATACATCCACAAATACCACTTATACGGAATTTATATTGCACTGCACACATAAATACTTATACATTGTCAAGGACTCGGGCAATTGAAAGTAACTGCTGGAAACGCCTCCTAGCGGATAAGTTTAACATGAGATCCTTTGTTGTGATTTCCGTTCGAGTGAGTGATAGTAGGGGGTTATGTGGGAAAATAGGGGGAAATTTGTGGAATCGTTTAATGAGACACATGATGGGTGGAGCGATAGGGAAATAGGGTTATAACCGTTTGAACGTCATGTATAAATTATGGGTCTGACGAGATAGTACTCGTAATAAAGAGATAAGGGTGACCTTCAAACTCACTTTCACATTCTTATTACATGCGATAGTTTTACTGAATGAAAAAATAAAACTCCGTTGGATATTATTGCGAACTAACTTATGAGGAAGAAGAAAACCTTTGTAGACATTGGTTGCTGGTGTATTTGAAAAAGCTTTATATATTTTTTAAAGTTGGGTACACTGAATTTGAACAGTAGTTTTGAATTATATAACCCACCCATGAATTTCAATTATGCATCTAAATACTTTGATTACGCAAATTATTAGATATTAATATGTAAACCTAGTCATTTATCATAGTATTTATCTAGTCATAAGTTTAGTACATCTCTAAATGCAAAATCAAAATATGCCTTTTTGAAATGAAGACTCAATTGCAATTTTATTTAATAGCAATAACTACATGGCGATTGAATTATGACCTCCACATAACTCAAGCATACGAAACTGTTCATGACCAAGCTCGATAAGTGTTTGATTCACAATTATCACATAAAAGTCCTAATCCCTCACGCCGTCATAATCCTTCACGTGAACATAGCTGCAACATTATATTTTAATAACAAAACAAATCAGAATAGTATTAAACATGTGATGATAATTGTTGCAAACTACATAACTCACGAATTCAATTAATGCTGTAAGTGAATTAGTGCGCCGTGAATATAAATGTTGTTTTTGGCACGGAGTGTTAAATTGAGATTTTATGTATTTGCTAATGCGTCCATGTTTATGTCCAACGAGTTATCTGTTTAATGCATATTAATTTTCGTGTTAGGTAAGAATGTATTTTATTTTAATGTTTTCTGTAAATTGCTGTTACCGAGAGAGCCCTGAAAGTTCTACCATCTCTTTTATATTGATGATCTTCTGATGGTAAAGTGATTAAACCAGCAGATAGATACATATATGACCAACCTGGTTGATGGTAAGTGGTTGTCGCCACCCATGCACACGTGAAATTCCAGAGTAGTATACGATTCGTAGAGTTTAGTAGTTCGGGATTAGGAGGAGCGGGGAATGGCTTTTGTGTCTGCAGTTACTTCACACACTCAATTACAGATAAAGAAAACAATATTTAACTCTGGTTTTCTGCGAGGTTGGGGTGTAACACTGTTTTTTTTTTTAACGTGTGGGAACCCCCTCGGGTCGTCACCCACCGGGGTTTACGGCGGGGTGGTGTGTCGAAATCGGACCGACTAACACCACACGGTGTGCCACTCTGAGCCTGAGATAAGAGGGATCCGGGAACCGCTGCTATTACGACATCCAGATCCAGATCTATGGGTAAACTCTCTATTTTCTCACTTCGGTAACGGCCCTGAGGCGTAGCACGGCATCGACCGTCGAACACCCCGCCCGAAAACCAAATTGGGCGTCCGACAGATCGGGACCCACCTCGCAGAGGTGCCGAACGATGCGGGCAGAGAGTATCCTCTCAAACAACTTACCCGCCTCGTCCAGCAACACGATGGGCCCATAGGCCGCTACCGAATCGGCAGGCCGTCCCGGCTTCTTTAATAGGACCAGCTTCCCGCTTTTACAGCACTCAGGGAAGCATCCGGAGGCCAAGCTAGCGTCGAGCACCTCCCTAAGGCAGTCCGACATGTGTTCGAGGGCTCGGGCCAGCACTCGGGCAGGTATCCCGTCTGGCCCGGGGGCGGTGTTCTTAGAGCGGATCCGTAGAACAACCGCCCCAACCTCCGATTCCCTGACTGGCGGAACATTGTCCTCGTTGCCCCCGTCGTCTCTGACCATGGAGGTCATCGACGGGGGTGTGTGTTCCACCTGTTGCGGGAAAAGGCCCTCGATCACTGCCCGCAGGAAGCTGGGCTGGAGTGTCTCTGTAAGGGGGGAGCCCGACATGCGGAGCTTTTGTCGCACCGCACGATAAGGGCGACCCCAGGGGTCACGATCGAGACCCTCCAGCATCTCCTTTCTCCTAATTTCTTTGGCGCGGCTGGTCAAATCTACCCACATATGTCAAAGCATGGTGCTCCCGTTACTATTAGATTTATTTTAAAGAATTAGAACATCGTGACTACATAGAAAACTACTTATATCTACTAACTGATGAGATAGCCACTGGCGCGTTAAACATTTTGGCACAATTCCATTTCATGTTTTTTTTGTCTATTTTTAATAACAATAGTGCAACATTTAGAAGGAGAGTATATAGATTTACTTTTTATTACGTATGTCTTTATAATCATTTTCCTTTAAGCGAGTTGAAGGACTCTTATTTTCAGTTATTCTACCAAAAGGACTAAAGTTGTCACTTTACTAAAAAGAGGAGAAGATAAGTCACTTTTGAACATCAAATGAAACCTGTGTTGTGTGTGTGTGTAGATCTGGACACACGTGGGAATGTGTATACACAAGTAATAAGATTTACGAGTACGGCGCCCTATTATCGTTAGTTACTAACGCCCATGAATATAAAAGTTAATTATTACTCGTTCGCAGTACTTTAAGGCACGCTGTACTCTTGGACAATAAACGCCATGATGGTAGTACGTAATTTGATTAAAATCCGTCCATTGCCAAGTGCTAAAGGAGTTAAATGTTTCAATTATGGGCACTTAGGTGCTGCTTCGTATTATATTATGTATTTCTCGCGTTCAATTCGTTACAATAGTTATTTTTATCTTGAAACTAACGTTTATGGTGACATAATGTAATTGGTTTATGCGTTTGTAGAATTAGTTAATAATATGTTCGTTCATTTAGAAATATATATTTAGTGAAACTAAAATTACAGTTGTCAAAATTTGTACCTTTAACACCTCTCTTCGATTAAGACACGAGTGTGGTCTCTTCTTCACACATTACATATACGGCTATTTGATCCTAAGCGAAAGAAAGCCTTTGTTATGACAATCAAATTGCTTTTATATTCAAATATTTCTAAATATATATAAATATATGTATATAAATCAGTAAATAAGTGACGTATCTAATCGTTTAATGTAAAAAATCAAATATAATTTACTGGATTTATCTTTTTGAAGTCACTGTAAGGCCCGTTTACCACAGCCGTGTCGCGGCCCTCTAGTTACACTTAAGGTTTAACCCTTGCTCGCACAAACTTCCCGATACACTACCCTCGAGAATTCACAAATAACCCCTTTTAACTTTGACACATCTTAAGTGGGATCATTTTTCACTCACTGTCCACGTTTTCATTTAAGTGTAAAATCTCTACAGGATCATTTAATGTCTATGTTTTAGTTATCAAGGACTTCAGAAATATAAAATATATGTAAAAAGTTATTTTAGGTGTACATTTAAAACAGGCATGTTTGAAGGCGATAAATTCTTCAAAAGCAACAAAAATGTGTACAGTGCAGTAGCAAAAGGCTGATTGCCAGCAACAGACTGTAATAGGCCATGATGATGACACAAGTGGTTCCTGTGAAACATTAACGTTTACTATAGCTTATGAAATTATAAACTACAGAGAGAAACATATTAACTTATAGCTGAACTAGCGAGTGTCGTCTAAGCAAAGAATTATCAACATACTGTATTATGTTTCAATTGCTCTTAAAAAGATCTAAAACAGAATAGAAACTGTTATGTTTATCTAAAAATGTTAAGGCATAAAAACAAAAAAGCCATTGGTTCAGTCAAATGTTTAGTAGACGTGATTCGAACCACGTTTAGTAGAGACAGTACATACAAAAACGTTAAAGTTTCAAATCGGTTTCTTAGATCTTGCACTCTACGCATCGTAGAAGCTATGCTACGATCAGCAATTGACCTACATCACAAGATAATGACGCGGCTCGCACTAATGAGCTCACAAATTATCTCCGCGCCCATAACACGCAATTTATTGTTCACTAGTGTGCGCAATGAACGTATGCCATTAATGTTATGTTTGGTTGGATTTTACGCTACCGAATATTTGTATGTTTGAATATTATGTTTTTGCAGTTAGATAAAATGTTTTCATATTCTTTTATAAATACACACGAATAGATATCATGAATAGTAAAAATATTTATTTTAGTATCGTATCATTGTATCAGTGCTATGAAAGTACAAGTTATGTATATTTTGCGATAACCATATATTGTGCTTCACAAATATATACACACGCACAATATTTCTAGCTTATGCCCGCACCTTTTCTTATGTGATGATTGCTTTTTTCGTATTTCTAGCTTTGAAAATGACAAATTTTCATAAGTGTTGACCAATTTAGGGGTAAAACTTTGAAAAACCTTTCTTTAGTTACTACATAAAAACTTCAGTTCCCATAATTTTACACATGTATCTAACTCTAACGGCTCAGGCTCTGCGTTAATGAATTTATTAGTGAGTCAGAGCCTGTACCTTTTCGTTTTCATGAACTGTGTAAGTTCCATACCGGTTTCCCGACGATAGACAAATTGATGTCTCGCTGCAGGCATAAGATCTCAATTTTCTACATTTTATGCTTGCGCTCCGCAATCTATCTAACTAACGTTGACCCTTCCGTTGCCTTCCCTTTTTGCTATATTTTAATTTACTAAGTTTGTGGTTAGGTTGGTGAGAAAACTTTTTGTCCTATTACGTGTGGAGAAGCAAATTATATTCAGAAAGACTGTTGATGATTTATAAGGTATAAGTACGTTAAATTAATTTAAAAAGAATTTATTACGAAATTAAATAATTAAGAAATTTATTCATTAACTTTGTGCATTAAATTTGTACATTGACGGACTTATCTCGGATAAAAATGAAGAAATTATCTCTCGTATTTCCGTAATTAACTTCTGAGAAAGCATGTTAGTACATTCATTATTGTAGGGACGACAAATGATCAAAATCACATTTCAAAATATGAATTTAAACTGAAAGGAGGAAGTACAAAAATATTAATTTTCTTAATTTAAGGAAAATGAAAATTACAAAAACAAACGCTTCATGTTAATCCAGTTAAAGCAACAATATATTTTCCTTTGTGCACATTATTCACCTAGTGTTCCGTTTATTTTTATATACTCTTTACAGTCGGCACTCCCCGCGGCAATCGGTGTGGTTAATTTAAACAAAATACAGTCTACTTAAATGCAGTTTAATTACAGAACCTGGTGGTTTGGCACAAAAACTGAACTCTCTAAGATGTGTGCGACGTGAAGGCAATACAGAAACAATATTTATTTGGATAGGTGAAACGTTACACTGTTACACTTTAAATGGCTATTTATTTTGGTTAACAAGCTGCTTAATTTATTAGGAACAAATAAAGAGAGTTTTAGGATGGTTAAATTCATATTGTTATTTGTGGTAACAGTGTTTGTTTTTTACTAGCAACATTATTACATACTATCGTTTATATAGCATTCAATACTTCTTGAAAATATATGGTAACTAAAGTAGATCTATCACGTTAAAGGGCTGTTGTAAAGGCTCTAAAATAAGTTAGCTGCTACATTAAAGTTTCACGATCTTATCATGTGTGTAATTCGTTATTCCAAAAAAAATATTAAGAGCTAAAGGCCCCAACCAGACAAGTACTAGCCGGTCTTGTTAGTGACAGATAGTTTATCTATTACTTAGAAAAATATCATTTTAAAAGTGAGAAAAACAAATATCTTGAAAATCTTGAAAAGTGATAATCACTTTTAAACAATAATTTTTATTTATTTTTGCAAGTATTTAGCAAGCATTTAGCTTAGCTGCAAACGATGACGTAAATATAAATAATGTTTGAGTCAATGTTCTTAAAGTGTGACAGCAATAAAACCGTCCACCGTACCACGCCTAAATATTGTAAGAGGTACATTCAGGAGCAGTTGCTTTCAAAATGCAACTGCGTTTGCCGGCAAAAAAGAATCTCATAATACTGTCAAGCTCTTAAAACATTAACTGACAACGTACAAAGCCGAAATGAGAACTCCGTGTGGAAGTCACGTCCTGGCTTTACCGCTATGAAGACATTTTACCACGATAAATTATTATAAGCAATCAAAGTATTCTCGATATTAGATGTGATTATTTTAATTTCTCAGCTCAGTCACTGGCTGACTTTAAACAATTTAGTAATTGAAGCCAAAGAAACTTTCTTGATAATTAAATTGGGACAAGCAATCTTATTGATGAAGACATCTTGCTCGATAATTAAGCTTCAGAAACACGGATTCTTTGGTGAAAAGGGACAGAAATAATGTAATAATAGGTAATCTGATCAAATAAGAAAGTGTTAATTTCAATAAAAATGTCGGTTGAACCCGTTCAATTGACATTATTGAGGGTCTTTATTGTAACCATAATGTTATAACCACGTTCCCCCACCATTGTGGAATTATAACTGGCATAAATTATATCTAGCAATGGGCGAGACGGCCATTATTCTCAAAACATAACGATAATGATTATAATTATTTCAATGCTTAAAAGATTTAATAAATGGATTACGGTAATCGCCGGAACGTTTAGTTATGAGACGTACACGCCATTGTATTGTAAGTTAAGCATCTATTTATGTAATTACTTAATTACTGTCAGGA
Source organism: Hypercompe scribonia (assembly GCA_949316085.1). NCBI lineage: Eukaryota > Metazoa > Arthropoda > Insecta > Lepidoptera > Erebidae > Hypercompe > Hypercompe scribonia. Next base: position 1,100,767 of record OX438984.1, on the reverse strand, counting down.
GTTATCAGAAGTTTAATAATTATAGTCAGTATCATTAGTTGTTGCAGGCATTTAATATAAAGGCCCTACTATTCATATTTTCTTATTTCGTGTGCTTGTTTTAACTTAACGAATTTTCTTTTTAACGTGCTTTTATTAACTTTACTTGTTTGCAACCGACCCCTTCCAACTCAGTTTTAATCTACTTTAAATGACTAGATTTCATTTAAATTTTATAGGCTTACCAAAAACCGGTCACAATACAATAAAGGACTTTAAATAAAGTTAAAAAAAATGATAAAACACGACTTAATGATACGTCTATGGAGGAACGAGTGTCATGACTCTCCGACCAGGTGTGGTTATAATGCGTGAGGGGCCGCAGCCTAACGGTTACTTTGTAGTGCGTTATTACGTAGTTCGGTGTGTCTTCGATTGATGGCGCTGTAGTACATACTTGTTTGCGTTGTATGTGGAAGTCGCCACACGTCGAACTAAAAGTTTGAAAGTATTTTTAATATAGGAATAAAATAGTAAACAAAAAAAAATGTATTATTGTTAGAAAGCATGAGGTTCTTTGTGCGCTATCTTTCAAACAATTTTTAAATGTACTGGTATCGATCAAATGTTTTCTGAGAATCGATTTATCGAGTACTACATGTTTTTTTTACAATAATACTAATATTTTATATTCAATATTTTATTGCTACATCAAGAATTCTTTTTCAATTTTAGTTCTACTTATATTAAAAAAGTAAACGCGTATGAAAAACATTAAGAAAATTTTCATTATGTTCAACTAACTGCCTTTCACATTACACACATCACACATCAACAGCCTTTAATAGTCCACTGTTGGACTTAAACTATCTTTCAATTATTCAAAATGTTAAAATAATAATTGAAAATCATTAATTAGACACATATAAAGGCACCAACCCTATGGATGCCTTTTATTACGTCAACTACCTAAATACAAAATGAATCCACAACATACCACCGTTCAAAACACTGCGCTGTACATACAGGCAAATAAAAATGAAAAATGAAAAACTGAGAGTTACTTTAACAAGATTTACAAAGCATAATGCACTAATTTGATGATAAAAATCTTACGGCTAAGACCTACAATTTTATACTAAGTGCAACATGTACATATTTCCCAAACAAGTTTCGATTTGAGACGGACTGGCCGCCAGAATAACCTAATTTGTTGCAGCCGTCTGAAGTCGGTTTATCCTACGATACGTCAGCATCCATTCTGTCTACGTTCTAGCTAGCTTCAGCTGGCTAAGTCGATACTGCTAATTTAAATATATTGCAAAAGAGTACCGGTAAAAAATGGTCACTTTTTATGTAATATACTAACTATTATGACTAACTAACTAACTATGAAGGCGTTGACCAAGATTATTATAGTTATTAGTGCTGTGATAAAAATTACTTGATTTGTAAGCTTGTTTCAACTTCTCTTGTATTAAAATAGTTATATAATATATCAAAAAATATTATAAGTAATCAAATTTAAATAAAGGCTTACTATACCCATCTGTCCCCCTAAAGTTAAAGGAAAAAGACTCGGGTTCCGGTAACCTTATTCACTTAAAGAAAAACAACAAATGAAATACTTAGCGCTGATATGTCTGTGAGACCGTGGTATCATCCCGGTCGAACCTGTCATGTTCGAACCTGCTTTTCCCACGACAATTCCATGGCATCATGGGTATGTTATGCTTGTATGTAATTTAAAAAGAGGAAATATATTTTTATAACACGAAACGAAACAAAAGTGGAATTTATTAGCGGAGTTGACACTACATGCTGAGACATATTTATTGCTTAGTATCTCTATAGGTAATTATAGAATATCTTATTTATTAAATATTGAAAGAAATGTTGCTTTAAATACTTAATAAATAAGGTACATAGTCTAATTAATAAGTAAATAAGGTAGTTAACTAACCTCAAGAAGTGAAAAGTCTGTCAGAACTAAATAATTTAGTGATGTATTTATTAAAAAAACGTGTGCGTGTACTAGCGTACACTCGTAAGAAGTGAAACTTCTTTATGACGTTATTTTTCAAAAAAATAATTTAAACCCGTCCGAAGTCGATGCAATCGCCACCTGGATTTCAAAAATGTAACTACTCAAAACGGGCCGCAAAATACATTGGAGACATTTACCAATCCCTACTCCGCTGGAGAAAGTATACTTCGAATCACGCGTGGTAGGGATAAGAAAAAGATGGCGCGTAACCGAAAAATGTGACGCGTAACGAAAAAATGTTACACTAAATTTTTTTCCAACCCCGATAAAGAAGTTTCACTTCAAAAATTACATAAACATAATATTTGCATATTTGCAAGGAGAGATTGGATTCGTAGTTTATCAGTTATGTCACAGGTGTTATGAATGATTGCAGATATCAGTGAGGTTAACTGTGTTGTTAATTATATATATATGTATATATATGTACATAATTTAATGAATTTCATTATACACAATATTTCATCACATATGTTACTCTGGAACATTTTTGATATAAAAAACACGCAGTACCCATCAATATTTATATGGGGACAGATAATGTATCATTTATATATTAATATTCATGCGAAGCTGATTGTAACTGTCCCGCCATTTAATGTATTGAGTTTGTGATAAAAATGGGAAAGCTTTATTAAATTTCGTTATACTTTATAATAAAAACATTTAATTGTACTTTGTGCTTTTTCTTTCATTCAACGACATGTTCAGACGCACCTATATTTTAGCAGTCGGCTGATATTAATGATGATTATACCTATACATATTATACATATTTAGATATGAATTAACTTTTGATCATGAGTTAGAAGAAATTGGCATGATAAACATCGTCAAATCTGTAGTTAGTATGTGTTATCATACGATTCGGTGTCATAGTTACATACGATTCGGTCTTAAGTGAAAGACATTTAAGACCTGGTCGATATTGTGTAATCAAGTTACAAGTATCGCCCAGGTTTTGCACTAATAAGAGACAAAATTGACTTCATGCGTAATGACCCTGCGTATCTATTTATTGTTTTAATAGCGTTTATCATTATATGGTTTATTTAGATCATTACACGAAAGGTGTTGGATAATAATATTGATTTGTTTTTTTTCCTTTCGATTATAGTGCATAACTCCTATCAGATATTTTATTGTCTATAGGCATCGATAGATAATCACTATCAATTAAACCGCAAACTGGTTTAAGCCCTATGTTATAAAAAAGATAATTTTCCTAAACCATTATAATTTAATAAATAAATTTTTCTACATGATTTTGGTATTCATTTCCGTGAATAGAAACAAACGCTGTCCAAATTTATGTCAATATACTTTACAACTAAAAGCAAGCGGCATATTTGCGCACCAAATCAATACAAATTTACCCACATACCCGTAACCATCGGGCAACGTCACAAATAAGGTCAGCTGTCAACCGAGTGTTACGATATTGCAACTACTTGCCAACGTGATGCATACTTACACGTACTACACGCTCCACGCGTTCTAGATATGTCTAAAGACTTACAGATCTTGACACTTGAGGACTATGTATGGCATAACTATGTTTATATACTGTTATATACAGTTATACATTTTCGGGAGAGTTTTCTGTTAGTAAATGGTTGCTAGCAATGTAGTATTACTTGTTTGACATAACGAGCAGGTTGTACTCGAAAAAAAAATTGCTTTGAAAACTAATTAAATGAAATATACGTCTAGTACTTTAATTCACTAGTACACAGTGTAAAAGTGTCGAACATAGCCCCAAGACACCAGATCCATTAAAAGTTGTATTAGCGTTAACACCGACGGCATTGTTAAAATTTTAAATTAAACTAAAGCATTTTATACCGGGTACGATTAATAAAACAGAGTTAGAATAGCTTGTTCCACAGACTTAAATGAAGACGAGAATTTGGGTAGCTAATTACAGTACTATGACAAAAAATATGGGTAGTTTCTATACGTACTTACCAATAAGTGCCTTTTTTTTTTTAACGTGTGGAAACCCCCTCGAGCCGTCACCCCACCGGGGTTTACGGCGAGGTGGTGTGTCGGAATCGGACCGACTAAAACCACACGGTGTGCCACTCTGCGCCTGACATAGGAGGGATCCAGGCACAGCTGTTATTACGACATCCAGATCCCTCCTAGCGCCTGCCCGCTAAAGCGGGCACCGTCTGCGGAAAACCTCTCTATTTAGGCGACGTACGGCACACGCGGACGTCGCCTCCTCGCGGCTGGCCACTATAGCAGATGGAGGGGAAAACTGCCAATAAGTGCCTAATTTAACCTTTTGCTTTCAATCAAGTTTGAAACAGTCTATTAAACGATACTTTAGCCTCATACACCTTTAAATAATCATCAAATATATCGGAAGGAAAAAAAAAACTTTTTCTACATTACTTCTATAGACTTAGCGCTTTACTTAGTTTTTTTCATAATACTATATACATTTTATAAAAAATGAACCCTATTTCATTTTACTCAGATCGACTTCAAATAAAAGTGGTGTAAATCAGTCAAAACTGGTTCTAAAATAGCATTGCAACATATTTCAATGAAAGTAAGAAAAAGTATTTACACAATGGCTGACTTTGCAATACTACCACTACATTGGGAATGTAATTGTTTTCATATAGGCAGTGAAAATAAATAAGGGGGATTAGAAAAACAAAAAAGACGAGTGTGGAGGGTACGTCAATTGTATGATAGGAAAATGAAACGGAAGTTGTAGTGCTCCAAACGAGTAGATGAGTTACCTGATAGTGACTGCCAGCGTCCCCTTTTTTTTTTCATTGGGTAAGACCCCACGGATACCAGTGGTTATGACGGACCGAACTGACCAAAAACTGCATGCCGTCTCAAGTACCAATAGCTGGAGAACCAGGTGCACTCTAGTAAGGAAATCCTTAGAACCTATGGATTGTATATACCTCTCCCCCCTTGTGGGAACCCCATGTTCCCTTTTCTTCCTTCCCCCAAAAGGATGAGTGCGATCTGTAGTGCTTGCATCGCTACCCCCGACTGGCAGCGCCCCGTAAATAACGATACAATTACTTGGAACCGGTTTATAAGTCTGATCTAGTCACTCTAGTGGAATCAGTCTATTTTTTACCGAAACATGTCTGTTTCATGAATTTTAAAGGCTGTAATTTTTTGGTTCTCTGCATACATACAGTATTTTGAGGATAAACAGATGCTGAGTGTTTTTTCTGTGTCATTAATAACGTAAATACAAAATTTCATAATACATAATAAACAAATTTATTCTCCCGTTAACAATATTGGGTGCAACCACGAGTTGGCATAGATTTTATATGATATTGTGGTATAAAAAATGTGTAAACGATATCATTATTTATCACTAATAATTCATTGGTGCATGATATTATTGTGCATTTTACTATAAAATGTAAACTGGTATTATCCACGTTTGGAGATTAATCATGAAAGCTGTAAACTATTAAATCCTATTGAATTTATTAATGTTGGTCAATAATAATTAACAATATTAATGCTATATTTAAATATAGAAAGTTTTAAAACAAATACAAACAGTATATTTCATCAAACTCTGTTTGTGTGCGTAAATTTTGGTTGTTGACCGTGGGTATATATTAAATAGTATTCGGCAAATATGCCACCCTATCTCCGAGTCTATAGTACTCTGCCAAATTTCGTAAGCCGTGTATGCGCATAATTTTACACGCAGACAACCCTACGTGTTGATGTAGACATGTAAAGTTATATCTTATAATTATGTTACGTCAGACGTTGGTATCAAATTGGATATATGCAAATCTATCTTCAATCATATTTGAATTGAGAAGTATTTCACAGAGACTTGATTGTTAGAATTATAATTGTCAAACGATATTTGTTTAAAAGAATTAAACAAGAAAAGGACTTTGTCGACGACTCTCAGATCGTATTGATCGTCTTTGAATTTGATATTATTTGTCATTGAGTTGCAACTGTAAAGAAGACAACGAATCCAAGTGGTTATAAATTGTGCAAAACAAAATATAAAATGGCGCCTATCTGTTTAGTTTGGAATGACGAGCCAAACCAGCTTTTTTGAAGATTTAATAGTTATAATGATATAATAATATCAGTTTTAATATAAGTTTTAATCTACAAAACTTCTTTTGTAACTTAATTTGCTTTATCACGAAAAATATATTTATTCTAAAATATGAGAAGAGTTTGAAAGTACTAATAAATTTTAGATCGTTTTTTGTTCAAAATCTAGGCTATTTAATTAAGTAAAAAAAATACAATAGTATTAGCTTCCTTTGAACAAAATTGTTATAAGATTTTTGTAAAACTTTTTTTGAGAAAAAGACTTATACAATATATTTAGATATTTCGTAAAATTTAGATTTCAATATTCTAACTTAGGAAATCTGTTACAGAAAAATAAGTAAAAACTGGCTTTATATACTACATTGTTTCACTAATCGAGTTATTCTCGTAAAAACTTTTATAGCACATTGTTTCTATAATTAAAAACAATCCTAAAATGGGTACTTTTTCTTTTGAGAAATTATATCTAGTAAAATTGGAACCAGTTTGTTTTATCAAGGAGCAAACAATAGCGTCTCTTTCTCTGTTTGTCAGTCTTTTTACAAGCCATTATTTAACATGCAGTGTTTGTAAGTATCTGTATTTGGCATAAATCTTGAAAACTACATAAATTAGAAGTACTGTTCGATGGCTGACTGGAATTAAATACTTTGTGTGACAATATCATAATATGGTACCGTGAAGCTGTCCTGTTAAAAGAGATTTAGAGACATCTTAACCAAACAAGATAAATAGTAAACACATTCACTTTGGGCCCATTTGATTTGTCATTGTAAGTACTTTGGTGATGAAAAAAGGCTCTATAAAGGGTGGTTTTATATTTTTATAATAAATTTTTCGTTTCATGTGTTTCACTTATTCTATAAGATAGAATAAGTTATGTAATCACTTTATTGTATGTCTTTCTATCTTGGAATAGACATTCTATCGCATAGCAACTATGCAGAAGTTAACCTAAGAAAGGACCGAGAGACATACAGACAAACATAACGAAAGAAAGCAATTATGGAACTCTAATAACAATAATCACTTCATTGACACTCACAAAATGTCGCTGATAGTCGATTAGTCTACATAAGTGTGGGAGCTACTTCTCGATCGGTTAATGTATTCAGTATGGGGTGTTAATGTAAGCCAATGGGCTGTTAGCTCTTGAACGAGACGCTTTACTCGAACGCACTGTCTCGGCAGCCTATAATCAAATTATCTATCATAGGTATGAGATTTATCTTTGGAACTGCTTAAGATAACATTTTTTGGATTCAGAAAAATACTTTGATTCTTCAGGTTAGGCATTGAATTAATATTTTATGTGTTTATCATCCATGTGAAATTTGCCTGAAAAGTTTTATTAAGAATAATTACGGTGTACTTTCTAGTGTAGTTAATATGTAACAAATTCGTGGCCCATCACAAACGCAAACATTAGATAATTATATTTTTGTTAAAGTCAAGGCAAACACTGATAAAATATTTCCCGCGTATCCGTAAGACAGTACGGATAGTAAATAAGATTGGAAACATGAGTCAGGACCTTATGCTCCTCAATAAACAAGCCAGGTGGGTCGATCGATTAGTTACCCAAACTGCTTATTGCGAGAACTATCACAACCTATTTTGCTGTTTTCCACTTTGTCATCTCGGTACTATCACTTAGGTGAATAAAGTGGAATTAATTTCTATTTTAATATATTTAGAAATATAAAATAAACATGCTCTAGTCAGTAGCACTAATATTACATTTGGTAAGGTTGGTGATTAATGAGCCTTTGTGTTAGCCTTTCTGCAGTAATTCATGGTATTGGAAAAAAACATATATACAAAAAAAATAAACGTCGTTGCTGGATAAAGACATTAAATATAGGACTTAAAATACTTTGCAGATTAGCAGATGATAACGAAAATAAGTATTTTTTACTAACATACAGTATCAGTTAAGTAACAAACATGTTTCAGCTAGCTCCAACAATCTAGAAACAAATTTGCTTTCCAAACGCACCAACGCAGAATCACATCACGACAGTACCAGTCTCTTCAAAGGTCTTCTGCACAAATGACACTTTAAAAAAAATCGAGAAAATGTCATCGTTCTTGAGCACGCCCCAGTTCGGTGATATAATAGTGACAAAAACTTTTGTTACGCGAACAAAATTATTCTCAGAGGGATTTCTAAAGGACCAAATATATTTTTCTTAAGGGGCATATAACTAGAAACGGCAGACATCTGCGTTAGAAGGTATCGTTAGTTCCAAACACGTAATAAATGAAATTCCGTTTTTGTTGGCTTAATAGTCTGACTCGCACTATTATAAATTAACTAGTGCTAATAATTTCACCTGCTTTAAAAAAGAGAGGAAAAGGTCATCAATTTGGTTGACAAACTCCGTCATTTAAGAACTGATTTTGAAAATTTGGTTACCTTCACGTATCCAATACTGTTAAGAGTCAAAAATAACGAATAAAGATTACAGTTTATTCATATTCTTCATTGTATGGTCACATTCACATCAGTGATACTTTTCTAGAAGCTTGTAGCTTTGCACACGTCTCTTGATACTTTATTTTATTGGGTAGTAACCCACTCAATTAATAGATAATGATACAGAGACGATACAGAGAAGTACCTCTCTCTGTATAGACTTGTAGGGAACGAGTGTCATGTCTCTTCAACACCTAAGGAAGGATCCTCTGATCAGGCGAGGTGATGATGACTGGCTGATGAAAATTACTATATCATGATACAGGATTAGTAGTTACGCTGTAGTTCGATGTGTCTTCGATAAATAACACTGAACGTGGATATCGCCACAGATTAATATGTATAGTCTAGATTTTTTATAATATATATTAAGTAAAAATGTGCAGAGAATATGTAATTGCAGAAAGTTTAAAATTTTAACAACATAACATATGTTACCAACATAATAATCAATTAGACCATAAGGCAATAAAAAAAATATGAACGTTATATTTTTTGTTACTTTGTTTTGTTCTTTCTACACATGAAGTCGTAACTTTCAGTAACAGATTCTCAGTAAACAGGCTTTTTATTTTCAGTAACAAAACGTGACAGTTTTATTAATGTTGTTAGAAGTAGTAAACAGAGTATACTTAATGTATCTTTGTAATTTTTTAAGGAGGGTCATTTTCTTATCCTCAATTCGAAAAAGATACATAACTTTAGTTAATGTTCATGTAACAATTACTGTTTTCATGATATATAGGGACAAATGGTTAGACGGGGAAGTTGATGACATATTACTATGGTCACTTGCAAGTCACCCATCACCTGACCACCTCCACCATAATCTGGGCGTATAGTTTTAGTTTCGGTAGTCTCGTTCACTCAGAAAACGGTTTTTTAGGAGACCGTGACATCATTCTGGTCGAACTGGCACACTTGTGGCATAGCATGATTTTTTCACGATGAGTACTTAATCACCTGTATACAACACCATACCAAACAATTGATACAAATATATACATACAGTTACATGTTACACCAGAGTGAACATAAACCCTAAAGCTCGCTGACTCACTACGAAGTACGTAACTAATGACGTGGAAACTTTGACTATAATATTATAGTCACCGTTCGAATTTATCGTTAACTTGCACCTGTATATATCAACTATAACGACCTTGGTACAGGTTTATTTTAGGACTCGTGTCCCATCTCCACTCATTAAGATATAGGTACAGTTATCGTGGTAACTGTGTGAGCCTTACACTGTCACGATGACTGTCATGCCTTTTACGTCCCCAAGCGGGGTGGGAAAAAGCATCTCACTAGGCCGCCATAGTGTCGGACATCATACTGCATTGTCTGCATTTGCAATCAGTATGGTGACTACAACTCTCGGATTCTATTCATGCTTTCCATCAGGCAGAGTAGAGTCACTTTGGCAGGCTCTAAATATAGCAATATGCGATCAATTCAATTGTAGCAATTCAGAGTATTTAAACTTTAGCTACCTTTATTAAGTCATACATTAAGAAGTCAACAATCAAAATTATAGCTTTAGTTTTATACAACATCATCGTTTCAGCAAGAAGACGACGAGGTTTCTCTCAACGAGTCACATGAAACTTGGTTGCAACTACCAACCTGTAATTTTTTTAAAGTCTGTATTACTTGTTACATCTATATTGTGTCATTCTTCACTTGGTGATTGTTGACTATTTCTTAAAACCTTACACAAAAAATATTATCAATAAGTCCCTGCCGTTAGAGCATTTTCAAACCACGGCAAAAAAGTGGTACAGAATTTAACTATACTACATTTTTACAACATTAGAATTTAAAAATATTTCAATATCTTACATAAAACATTTGCCAGAATTTCTAAACTTAACAAGCAACCAAAACTATTTTAGTGCTCCTATTGTATAGCTCCATAACTTGTCATTAAATTTTTCCTTTCGACCGCCACGGTTACTGAGTTTCACAACCAATGATGAAAAAGAAATTTTTAGTCTTTCTTGACAGTTAGTTGCGACATACGACTTTTTTCTTTATACACAACCAGTGGCCAACAAAGAATTTTTTAGAAACGCAAATTACAACAGAAGAATTTAATTTCTTCTTATAAAATAAAATATAATTATTTTTAGTGTAAATAATGATTCATAACTTTTTAATTTAATGAACCGTTCCGTCACACTGTTTTTCACGTTTAGTAACAGGTTTCAGGTACTAATAGTAGTGGGTATATTGAATGAAAATAGTGTGCCAAATACTAACAATGTTCATTTAATTTTAACTCATGAAACAGCGAACAAAGTAAATACATACTAAGGACCCGGGTCCTGCTAAATAATCACCACATTAAATAATTATAGAATATATTTATCTTTCATTATTCTCCATATTATTGAAACCCTGTCAAAATACTACAAATACTGATTATTGAAACACTTGGTTATTTACCAGACCTGATACCTTGACCGCTAGATATCGTAAATCTGACAAAAAAAATAAAAAGATCTCCTTAGTAGCCTACTTCTGTGACTTTTTGTTGGGATGCAAACACGCGACAGTATAAAGACACTTAGTTATTATCAAGCGTTCATATTGATGTAAATTCAGTGCAAGTCAAAGTATTTATAGACTGTCTAACTTAAATATTCTATCCAGATTTTATGTTAAACTACATTATTTCATTGAATTCTTAGGTCTATTTTCCATTGACAAATATGCAAGGAATATGTCAATGTTGAATATTTTCTTCCTATATAGATATATATTTATTTTGCATGCCGTTCTTCAACATTATTATTTGTTCTTTCATTTTCATTAGTGCAAGAGCAGGATATCATAATTTCATTTTCATTTAACCATTTTTTAATAAAATATGTATTACTTATATTTCGCAATCCCTCAGTTGGCTTCCTAGGGTTTCTGATTATTATATAATTATCAGCCTTTAACAGTCCACTGCTGGATTTAGCAACGAGGTTTTAGCCTACTATACCACACTGGCCAGATGGATTGGTATTACGACACTCACGGGATAAGTAGGAATGGTAACAATACGTATTCATAATCTGTCACCACATGAATAATATATTATATATTCATAACTTTTTGCTATGTCATGAATAGAAAGACAAACCAATCCAACGTAACGTGCAACAACACGCCTTTTTTCTGTTTAATGTTTACCAGATTAAGCCATCCCGACTTCTCCCAGTGCCTGGCCGCTGGCGTGGACATCACTTTCGGTTGAACTCTCTATTTAATGAGTAAAATTTCCCATTTTGCAAATGGTTGCGAAACTCAGCTGCCATGTGGTAAAAGTATTGTTTATTGGCAACTGTTTAAAGAAAAGAAATCGTCGTAACTAGTTGCCAAGAAAAATAAAAAATCCTTTTTCACAACTGGTTGTGAAACTCAATTGCCATGGCAGACAAAAGAAAATTTATCTAGGGCTTGATTTCTTTTAGATTGTTATTAAAATTTCCAGACTACTTCACTTTCAAAGAACGTCATATAGTAATTAAAATGTACATTAATAGCAGCTGGATTCAACTGTGAAACATCAATTTGTTAATTATTTTGCACGTTTTGACGCTGAGCAGAAACTTTGTTTACTTAGTCGTGTGTGAAATTTCGTTTTTCAATGCTCCGTTCCATCAAATTAAAATACTCATAAAATAATTGGAATATACATTTAATATTATTCTTGGACGACTAAACAGAATGATTAAATTTCAATAAAAATTAAATTATGTACACATAAATTAAGTTCAAAGTCTACAGTAAGATTTCATTTGCATTCTGATTTTGACAAGCCTCTTTTTAAAAAAACGATTGCCTGAATCGATGTTGACAGTCAGTATTGTGGTACCTGCCAAACCTTCAACCTCGTGCAAATAATGTTTAATCTATTCGAATTAATAATAAAATTCAATATACATACTATTATTATGTCCAGCAGTTGCTTATTAAAAGTTATCGATATAATACGCAGAACATCGACCTATAGCATCAATCAGAGAAAACTGGCACTAAGCAATCCTTTCGACGCATTTCAACGAGCAAATATGTATTATTCATTTCGATGTCATCTGAATATTAAAATAGAATACTATTATTGTCGGTTATTCAAAATATTAATGTAATACATAATTTGTTTGTATATATGTATATGAGCAAATCCGACATTTGTTAACTTACTCTAGATTAAACATTTTAACATGTATAAATTTCAACGCTCAAATTGCCGAACGAAAATAATAATATAGGACCTTCTTTTATATTCTACAGCGTTTCAAAAAGACGGGAACAAATTAAGTTTATGAAATAACAGGCATGTGCCACATCCAGACAAAGAGACGGATTATTCCGGCTCGAACATCGCCAGACCTCAGTCCCCCGGAGTGAGGCCCAGTTTCATTAATAAACTGATAACACACTGAGACGAACTCCGACGCCGACGACATACACAGAGAGGCTTCCTTTGATCCTCCACTGACCCGTCCCTCTATACAGCCTCCGACCGCTCACTTTAACGATATCATCTTATTTTCTACATAAATAAGAACGACAAAAATTTATACTATTTCGTCTGAAGGTGAACTGACTGTGAATTAGAAAATATTTGATTTCAACAATTTGATTTCGCAAAAAATGGCTTAAATGTTTTTAATTTTCTTACAAGTTATTTGAAGAAAGTATTCGTCCATGTAATTGACTTTGTCTTTACGTAAACGTAATATTTATCCACTTTTCGTAGAGACAAAATAAAATAAATTAATATTGTAGGAGATTTAAAATTTGAATTTTGAAATTAAATTCTAAACTGTGATAAGTCAGACAATAACGGGCTCAAACAATCAGCATCTAAATGACCTGTCATAGAGTACTTAGTCGTTGGTCATATTTTTATGCCCTAAGTATGGTTTTCATACGACAAATAGTATGTTCTGATTTTGTAAAACGATTACCTCTAATTAATAGTAACGTAGTAAAGCAATGTTACCTATCCCTGAGGTAATGAATTAAAGATAAAGAGTGTGGTCACCCCAATTTAACCTATGGGTGTCATAAGAAATAACTAATGAGACAAAACGACTGATAAAATCACTGTGAAAAGAAAGGAAACTCGAAAAACACTTATACCAACCCGTCTGGTCACTCTGGTACAGCAGGTTATAGTTTCCTTTCGAAGGAGAGGCTTATGTCCAGTTATAGAGAAGTAAAAACTTTAGACAATAGACAGTTCCTATTTATTGATCAAAATAACAACCATTCCAAACTCATTTGTCAAACATAATGTAGAATTTTGTAAGGAACAAGTTATTGTTTAATTTATAGAACTAAATATATTTAAGAAATAAGTCAATATAAATAATCAATCGTTTCAAATCTCCAGATCTCTGAAGTATTAGTACACGTATCATTTCGAGTACCGGGATAGTACTACCCTTCCACAGAAGACTAACCTAAAGCGCCAGCATCCGTGCTGTCGTGTTTCGTTGGCGAGTGTGAGACTGGAGGTCCATTGATGCAGGGGTGACAGTTATCGTGGTAACTATGTAAGGCTTACATTACCACGATGACTGTCATGCCTTTTAAGTCCCCAAGCAGGGTGTGAAAAAGCATCTCACTAGGCCGCCATAGTGTGTGTCACCACACTGCATTGTCTGCATTTGTAATGAGTATGGTGACCACGACTCTTGGATTCTATTCATGCTTTCCATCAGGCAGAGTAGAGTCACTTTGGCAGGCTATCGAAAAAGAAAATCTATGTTTTAATTTCATTTTGATGAATTTTAATTTGATGAATGATTGTTCAACGTTGTTGTTAAAGCAATCATTAAATGTGATAAATTAACTTCAAGTGTTATTAATATTCAAACATTGTACTCGTACACTAGAGTGACATAGTTCAAAGAAATTATTTAGCTCACTTTCAGCTGAGCTAGTTTCTTGAACATGTTATTATAACTAGCAATATTTTACGTGACTGAATAATAAGTCTCTTTCAATTTTGTTTGGTCACTGTATAGGATAGGAATAAGGTTAATAGAATTATAAGTGATAGTTCTATAGACCGAGTGTTTAATGATCTTGCATGCTGAGATTAAGGTCGCAGATTTGATTTTCACTCAGAATAAATTATACGGTAGAAATTGTATTGCATCAGAAAAAATAAATATCTTAAGACGAAAAAATAACTTAGAGTGAAAAATATTATACGTTTTATACATTAAAAAATATGTAAGGGACAGCAAATTTTTTTCTAACTTTTGTTTAACTGTTGTATACTTATAGACCATCTAAATCTCACCTAAAAACTGTTATGTTTGTGTGTTTGAGGATGTGTTTAAGGGAGAGGCTTAGATCTCTGTATGAATATATGTATATATATCTAATGTTTGAACAATAAAGGAAAAAGGGGCATCTTTCCGCAAAGAAACAAACCCTGCAAGAACCAGATACTTTTCTATTTGTTCTGAATAATAGCTCAATAGTTCTCTGTACGATCACTATAAATGCTAAAATCTAAGTTAAATTTCTTTAAAAAGTCTTGCAACGAAGTTTGTTTTGGGCGACCAAGTCCACAATATTGCTAATACAACTATTTAGGAAATAAATTAAGGTATGTATTATTTTGAAGGTAATGTATGGTTATCATAGATATGGCTTGGATGAGGATGCCAAAAGTTTCAGATAGGTAACTCCGACTTAAGCTGCAGTGGTTGTGGTGCTCGAAGACTCCAAGAGTACCCTTATGTCGGTCTATGATTGGATAGACTACCGAGAACACCACCTTCTTCAAGTCAATTTCTACGATAAATATGTTACGTGGAACCGATTGTTTCATGACGCTTATTTACCTACCTACACCATTTTCCAACTAAACGAGAATAAGACCAACCCGTAATATACGACGAACAGCGGATGGAAGGTACTTTCTTTGAACCTTATAATATACGAACATACAAGGAGATAAAGTGTAATTTTGAACTCTGCTAGTGCCTACCGGTACGACGGAGAAAGTAATAAGCGCTATTATCTCAAACAATTTCCTAAAACAGAATTCTTTATTTCTATAGTATCAAAGTCACTTCCCATGCCTATACGTCTTTTAAGTGAGACAAAAGATTTAGACTTAGATTGTAATGGTTTTATTTTACACAGTTTTAACGGTTTTCAGTTTGCACTATCACTAAGGGAAGACACGTAGCTGCATTGTTATAGACAAACAGATCCATTATACCGCTAGCTATATGAGTTGATATTTCAAAAACTTTCCCATGAATCATCACAGCTACAGATTAAATCTGTATGAAAAACCCTTAGGAATTTTATAGTATTTTTTTTGTGTTCAGACATATACGTAAAATGACTTTATTTCATAATATGTATGTGAGACTATCTGTATAAGAAGTTACGGCTTAGATAGATCCAACTGTAATAATTTGAGGTCGCATTATATGTCTATTTTGATGTACGTTTGTCGAAACTCATGGCTATTAAGATACAATCTGTTCAAAACCCAACATGAAGACATTCTATTTACATTTAGGAGGAAAATTATCACATTTACGAACAATGTTGTTTGCCTATTATTACCACGTGACATTATTTTATTACAGCTTCGGTTAAAATACGATTTGTAAATAAAAACAAATTTGTGAAGATTTTTTTCCATGTTGTTAACGCCTTGATTTCATTTCATTTGTCAAATCTCTACGCAAAAGTGTCGTGTTACTTAACTGGAAATTGTTTTGATAGGTTCGGTCCAAGGTACTTATATAAAAATTATTATTTGAAACTGATATTTAATAGAGAGTTATAAAAAAGTACTACATGTATATAATGACATATTTTCACATACAGCTAAGTTTAAACACAGTACAAAATCGTAATCGTATCGTAATGTGTATTGAAAATTAATCTCTAAACACATCCAAATACGTGCTATTTACTTCAATCATAAAAGTTGCTCTTATTTCAGATATAAATCAATGCAGTCGTACCGTCACAGAAAAAAAGTAATAGTAAAGTTACATAAGCTTTTGACTGTATTACGAACATCTGTGGCTTTAAAATCCATTGTCTTCATCTGTACAAGCACACTTTTCAAAGGAAATGCTGGACAAATCGGCCATCTTACAAAGTACACCTAGCAGGTCCAAATTCACAAAACATTTCGGAATTATAGAACAACTAAAAATAATTCATGATGGTATTAAAGAACTAATATAAATGTAATGTCAGGTTTGTGAACGTACCACGGATAGCCTGGGTGGAAAGGGAGCTTACTTTACACTTCAGTTCAAGTCAATTGATCAAATATATATGTTTTCCTTCCTTTGTTCTTTGTTTAAAACATTTTCCTCCATAAAAAAATATGCGTAGGCCCAAAGTCAGTGTACCACGCACACTCGCCATATTCTCAATAAAAATCATTTCGAACAGCTTTTACACGACTCATTCCATTCGATTGGTGCCGAATGAAGAACGTACGGTATCCAGCTCGTCTCCATTCATTCATGTGGAGATTCCGCGGGACACTCGAATGTCGGCATTGATCGGCTTCGATTGATATTGTTCTGTGTCAAGGAATATTTTTTGCTCATCCTGTTGAATACATATGATTGATATGTATCGAACATGATTTGTTGCGAAACGTGAATCAAAGATTTCGGGATTTTGTCACTTATTTTGCTGTCGAAGACATTTATATGTTGAATCAGTAACGGGGAAACAATCTCCAGAATATTACGACAACAAGAAATCTGTATTTTTACCGCGTGTTTCTTTTTTAGTGCCTCTATTGTTTTATATATTTATTATTCTATTAAATGTAAAGAAAAGAAGAATAAAGAAGGCACATTCATCATTAAAATTACCAGTGTACCGGTCACTTCAACTCTTGGTGAAAATCACAAAATAAGTAAAAAAAACTTGTAAAATTATTTTTTAAAACCAATGTTATAACTTGAACTTTTGATAACCTAAATATTGTTAGTCTTTATCAAGTTTAGTTCTCAGTAGTCCATTCTAATATCCAGGTCCGTTCTTTATGTTCATAATATGAGACATGTTCTATACAACGATATCGCATGACTGTATTTTTCATTTGTGAAACGTTCACAAAACACTGCATAATTAAAGTTTATTTCATTAATCCATTAGCAATTTGTTTTATTTAAATTGATTTGAAGAGAGGCTGTCACAGAGTAAGACAGTAGCTGACGTCACTAGCGTGTGACGCGGGCACGTCACTCAAACTGTTGCTTTTTTGTTTCACTTGGAAATATATTTCAAGGGTTATTTTCGTTACCTCTTAAAATATTTCTGGTGTGTGAGATTGGTAAGAGAAGTATTTTTTAATGTCACATAGTATTTACACTAAAGTTGGATATCATAAAATAAATATCAAACTTTAATAGCTACATTAAAAGCATTTTATATACATTCACCAAAGTTTATAATTAGCTATAATAAATATTTCAAATTACAGTTTTAGAAACTTAAAAGGTTAATGTAATGAAATTTGCACGAAACTTAGCAAAACTCTTAAATTATTCATGTTGAGTATCACAGGTACGTTTTGTCTCTGAATAATTAACTACGTGTGATACTACCCGGTCTAAACCTTAAGCCTTATATTAGAGGAAATTTATGAGGATTTCACCATAAAACTGGTATATTCTCTTATACAAAAATTTAATGCTCAACCTCTGTTTTTGAATGAGTCTTTTTTGACCTCTTTTTCAACGAGCAACGGAACGTGTTTTTTGAAATATTTCCATTCAGAATAGTGGAATCTTTGTTTCATTTCCCGAATAGAATAAGTTATGGCTCAGCTTTAAGGAATATTTTAGCCAGATCTCTCCGCGAATATCACAACTTTCTTTATCTCTTAGACTCGCAGATATTTTTGTTTAAACCTTCAAAAGTTGAAATATTTATTATACGAGAGTTAAGAAAGTTTTCATTTAGTTTTCTTATCTGGTTATACAAATTGGTTTTTGTGTAATTAATTAACTTTGGCCGCTTAGTGTAACTGGAGACAACAGTAATGCTGAAATAGAGACCTTTTAAAGAGCCCCAATGTAATTAGTATTGATCACCTTTCTTTTGAAATTAGCGTTAGTGTCTGACATATTTTTGTATGTACATATGAAAAAGAAAATAAAAGATTTGATACGTGATACATGTTATATTAAATTAACTATTTTGTTGAAAGACGTAAGTTCAAGTAGCACAGTGAAAGTAAACCAATGGTATTTATATATTTTGTAGTTTATCTATTGAATATTTGAGTAAGGTGTAAGTCTTATAGTAAGCAACGAGTAGGTACATTACAAAATATTCTTATGAACGAAAACAAGCATTTTAAATACACTCTAATATTCTTGAGAACTTTTGTTATACTTACTTTTGATTTTTAAAAATATTTTTTTCCTGAACTGATTTTCTTAAATTTTAAATATTTTTGTAATGAACAATGTATTATTTTTTCTTTCGTTTAATATGCTTTTTAGGCTTTTTATATTAGGAGTATAGATAAAGGTTTCCGTATTCTCAGCTTCAGAATTAAGTAAACTTCTACACTTACCCCCGCTCGTAATCGAAGCTGTAGTGGCGACACAGAAGCAATGCAAAACCAAGGACAGCAGCATCTTGATGGTCATGAAGTTAAGGTGAAAACTCATGTTCGTTCGTTCATCGTCCGCGATGAACCCTCGACCCGTACATTTTGGTTTTAATACCAGCAGCTCACATCGCTGCTGTCAATACTGGAACAAGAAAAATAAGGTAGATTTAGTATTCTATAAATATTAAGATTGAATGAATAAATTGACATGAATTTTCAACGTTTGATTAATATTATTAACTTCACACACCTCACACACGGTAGTTTCATTAAAAACTATGCAATGCCTCTGCTGTGGTAGCCTGATTGCCAATAAATGTTTACATGCATGTACTTTTAAATTAATATATATTACAGACAAACAGTTACACCCACAATGAGTTAGTGTCTCATAGTACGATTCGAAACACAGCATTTCTAACAATTCTACTTTAAGTTTTAATTACTTAGTAAGAAAACTCTTTCGGTGTTTATAGATAACATGTCAAAGAACAGTTACTAGGAAAAACTATAAAAATATTTTAGTACTTTATCACACATTGAAATATCTTGTCTTATTTTTTTATACGTTATTATATTCATCAATTGTTATCTTAGGATTCAAGTTATAATAATATTCTTCTAATTTTTTAAATGGCTTTTTTATTTTTTTTATTCTCGACTGTATTTGGAACGCTATTGGCTTTCAGATCCACATAATTATTCAAAATAAATACACGAGACACAATATGCTTGACAAGTTTCAATAAATTCCATTCATCACTAGTCTTGAGTACTTGAGCTTACTAAGAACTAATCAACTCATTAGCACTGCAAACGTTTGCTGAGCTAATTACGCACAAATTTTCCTAAACAAAACTGGTATAAACTTACAATGAGTTGAATATCATCCTCACATCATACGTTGAAAGGGGCTCAGTCATTGTGAGAGCATCTATTCCACTAGTTTGGTATCTCATCCCAGAAATTACCAATTATTACACTAGAATAATAGAAGCTGGATATAATGGAAACTACGCCCGTTTGCGAACATCCAATTTTACTTAAACAAAGTAAAGAGATCAATTAATTAACTACTCTAATAGAAAGATGACCTGGTTTCGAGAAAGATAACTAAAAGAGTCCTCTGGAGCGATAAAGTACATTGCGGCAAATGTCACTGTACCAAGAAGATAGATAATAATGAGTTTTCAGTGTGGGGGCTTAAAGGATAGCTCACACTCATGTAATAATTGACCTGGATGGCGATGATGTACACCTAGCTGATATTGTTCACGGTGGCCAGTCTCAACGTTGTGCATAAATATCTTCGCAAACATAGGTATAACTTGTAAAACATATCACCAAGGCCTTATCTAATAATAATGACTGTTGCGTAATTATTGTGTTATTCAATAGAAAAGGTAAAAAGATTGGAAAGGAGAGGAAACTCTTCTTATTTTTTTTTTAGCTCAGGGTTTTTGTAGCCTCTCACAATATTTGTACCAGACTGTATCTTGACTTGTGGTCGTGTGTATACATAAGAGAGAGTTCCCATGTTTTTAGTGTATGTGTATATGTTTATGTGCGTGTATGTGAGTGTGTGTGTGTGTGTGTGTGTGTGTGTAGGTGTGTGTGTGTGTGTGTGCGTGTGTGTGAGTGTACTTTTTGTCTCTATTAACTGGTATATTGTCTGGTAAGCCTTACTTAATTATGATGTAGACTTCGACTCTGATAACAAAAGAAACGGTGAGCGAAACTAGTTTGAAAAAAATAGTTTGAATAAACTATGTCCTTAGCACACAGAGTGCTGTCTTACTATAGTGTGCATAATATAAAGTCATTATACTAAGAGAATATTAATTTGTTTACATGTATTATTAATAATAGGATGAATAAAAGTTAAAAACAAACTTTTAGAACAGTTGAGCTCTTAGTATTTTTATTATAGAAGTCTGAAATACAGTAGCTAAGTTGAGACTGACCTAGTGCAAGATAAATTGCTCTTATAAGGTTTTTATCAGCGACATGCTGTAAGTTTTTAAACATATAAATGAGTTTACTTGTTTTTACCACTAACAAAGCAATGTATTACTGGAAATTTAATCTTTTGTCAATGACAATACTCAAATACTTAATTGTATCGGTTTTTGCCAATTCGGAACGTAAGCAGCCATAATTTGTGTTAATACACGTGACTTAACATAACATTTATTCATTTCAAAACCACGGTTTGTTAATGAGAATGTTATACTTTTTGTTTTATCTATATTCAGTGTTAGGATATTGTCAGTCAGTAATTTTGATATCTCAGCACAATCTGTAAGTTTAAAAAAACTACCTTCCATATTTCTCCACTTAAAAGCAATGTTATTTCATAGAGAAATGTTTCTATTATGTCTATACCAAACTCCATTACCACAGATCATTGACATGCATTTTTTTAAATAGAAACCTACCAAAGTGACTCTATTCTGCCTGATGGAAAGCATGAATAGAATTCAAGAGCGGTGGTCGTTATTTCAATTGTCATCAATCAAGTTTCTTTTTTAGGATCTAAATGTAGATTAACAATTAGCGTTTCGAGTGTTTTCAAACAATAATTATCAGCAACGTTAGCATCTTCTATACAATATAAAACACTTAAGCCTACAATTGCTAGATTCTTAGAAAAATCGATTGGTTTTAAATGTTTCGTATATTTTTTGGTTTCTACCTAATTCTGAGGTGTTGTGAGAATTGAGTAATATAAAACAATACTATAGTGATCTGTACGCATACTCCAGGCTGTCAAGGAGCTACTTTTTTTTACTCTTTTAAGAGCCTGCCGTGGCGGTGTAAAGTACACCCACTTACCACGATAACTGCCACCTCTGCATCAATGGGCCTCCGGTCTCACACTCACTAACGAAATATAACAGCACAAATACTGTCGCTTTAGGTTGATCTTCTGTGACACAGTAGTATTGCCCAAGTCGAGCTGGCCGATTCGTGCTGAGATTAGTGTTAAGTTAGATAAGTTATTTTTTAATTAAACATGATCTAAGCATGTTTTTCCTTATGTTACTAATGTTTAAGCAGGTAATAATCCGTGGTACACCAGCATGTTCAAGAATGAAGACATATTTGGATCAGTACTCCACAGAAATCGATATTAATATTACGCACAAATATGAAATTCTGTTTGCAAGAATATTTCATAGGCACATAATTTAGTGACTGGATAAAGTTACTCACATTTTTGCAGCAAAACTGGCGATATGTTACCTACGCTACAGTATTGTTGTCTCGTTTTATTGTCAAGAAATCAGCTTATGTTATTTGCGGTTATTCAAGAGAGATAAAGCTAACACTTCGAAAGTATAGTACAACGTCTTCATTTAGTGATAGCAGAACGATTATAGCCACATAAAGTCGATATATTTGAGTTAGATTGTAACCAACACTCTGTCAAAACGATACAGTTTCAACTTCTGACACTTCTAGTGATTAATAGAACAAGCCCGCTCATATTCTGCTGAAGTAATTTAAGACCCTTATTTGATTCTGGTATCATTGTTCAACATTCTTCCACTTTATAGTAAATAAATTCAGCTATATATGCAATTAATCAATTTTGGTTTGTATCTGATCTACGTCATTGAATTTTGATCAAATATTTATCAGTGGGATCGGTTAATTGCGTGAGTTTGGGTGTGAAATTAATAGTAATTGTTATGTAAAGCAATGGATGGGATGGTGTGTAATGTAACTGTGAGTTGAGTACGTTTATAGTGTCATGTTTGAGTGTAAGAGGCTTGAGAATAGATACTTTCAAGAGCTTAGAAATAATGTACATTTCCTACTGATTATTAAGTTGATAATAATAATAACATATTTGAATGGGTTATGTTTGTAAAATAATAATTTTAAATAGAAATCTTAACCAGTCATATCTGATCTTCTTTATGCTACCTGGAGTGTCTTCGGTGTACACGCATAAACGAGTGTCAGTTTTAAAAAATCAGTATGCTCACACACATACACAAACAAACACACACACACACACACACACACACACACACACATACACACACACGCACACAAACACACACACACACACACACACACACACACACACACACTCATACACACACACGTATGACACGTAATATGTTAACATATAAGGTATTAAGATATTGGTTTCGTTTTTCTTTTTGATTTTTCATTTTATTTTTTTTTCTTTTCATTTAGTAACGAATCAAAACTTAGTTTAAATAGACGCTGGTAAGGATAACTATGTTTGGATTGGAAAGGCCTGTTCTGGGATTGAAACAGCTGCTATGGAGGAGCACTGACTTGTCACAGGCATTGTTTGCGTAAAAGGTCACTGTACTTACGCTTTTTAAACTGTTAAAACTGGTTAATGAGAATAAATGAATTATTATTATTGTGCTCAATATTTTTACACATCGACTAATAATGAAATAAAAAATATTTTTGCAAACTACAAGTAGAAGCACACGCAGATTATTCGTGGTATAACAGCCATGTAAAACAATATTTATAACGTGTTGATACACCCGAAAACGCTAGGGCAATCGTAAAACAATAAAATGTTCATTTGTACATTTGAACAGAACATTACCTGCCCATAACATTATCGGCGCTATAAAGATTCTCGTTGTACCAAATACGTATAGCAAATGCTCGCAATTTACTTTATTGCAGTTAACGTATCACGGCCAAACCTTCGTGACCTGTCAACGGGAGTACTATCCCCATTTTCTTGATAATATTACTAGTGTCAGGGGAGGTGGAGTGGGTCAATTCTATTTGGTTTTAGATGTAGGTTCCGTGAGGTCGTTTCGCGACAATTTTTTACAAACCAAATTCGGTGCACGAGATCTCTATTTGTCAAACTTGCCCAGGGGACTGATTTAGGAGACGCAGTGTCGCCATGTAAACGAGAACCAGGGTATTGTAAAAGGTTCCTGCAATTTATCTCCACGATTTTAACTGAAAGGTATTATATAAGACTTTTCATTTCTGATGATAGTGTTTGTGGTAGTTGTTAGATGTGACAGATTGAGTAACATTTGTGTTCATTAATACGTCTTTACCTTTCTCTAAAGGTTGTTTTAAAAAATAATCTTACAACAAAATGAATACCCTTTATCTAATATTTAAATATATTCAAATTCATAGATCATTGGAATATTAGCATACAAAGTGAACATAAGTTTCACCATGCTACATAATGTTTCCAATTTAGCTTGTCTTATTCCAATTTGGTGTAAAGAAAAAGGTGGGCTTTCTACAAAGCTGCCTATTATGAGAGCTATTGTTATGTAAAGCACTTCATAAACATTATTATACTTAATCAAACCAACAAATCTACATTTTCAGTGTTGTGAGATTCCAATAAAAAAATTCTTTCCAGGTAAACTTTTATTAATCCTTTAAGACTCGGTGAAAGAATTAAAAGACATTGGCTGTATTGGAAAGTTATGTTAGAACATAATACATCGTTTATCTGGTAAAACGACAGATAATTTTTCTGGTAGCCTCTTCAGCAGTGAATTAACATTTAATGAAAATAATAAATGTACATATATAAACATATATTTTTAAATACAATGCCCACATCAGAAATGAATTTTGATATTATACATAAATGACTTTACAAACATACAAGAAACGGACACAAAGAACATCAAGACTCAGAACAAATATTAATGGATCACGTAAAGTATTTTCACGTGTGGCGTTTGAACCTACAACACTTAGCGCAGTAGAGAACGGCGTGGCGACCGTTTAAAGCACTAAGCCAACCGTGTAGTCCTTGCTGTAACTTGATAATTGATAAGTAATTGTTGTATCTGAATGTCAAAAATGAATATTAAACTATGATCATCTCACCATACTGCAAATCTATATGCAGATCTTTTCAAATGATTGACACGTCTGTCAGAGGGAAATTGTGTGTATTTCTTTAGTGAATAAATAGACGTAGTAGTAGTAGTCTAGTGGAAATCTAAAAAAAGTTTAAAATCAAATGACTACTAACACTAGATCTAGTTGTCATGGGATTAAGCATAACATACAGTGTACTACATACACTGGAAACCTTTTGTTGTCATTATAAAATAGTATTAGGAAAATTATACCATAAAGTTCAATTTAAATATCATTTATAACAAAACAATACGACACTGACTTCAAAAGTACAACTCCAAATCTTAGCAAAACTCAAATAATAAGTCTCCAACGTTATCATAACAAAACAGCGCTGCGTCAATAATCTCTATATTTGATGCTAAAGCCATTATACCTGTATTGAGAGGATAAATGCCTTAGAAGCTTTTATAAACAGATACACGTTAAGAGCCTACTTCCGTGCCCTTACTAATTAATACGTTGAACTTTCAAGCGGTTCTACGGAACTGCGCTCTTCCTTTATCGCAGCAGAATAATTAATATAGTTTACAATGAATTTTGAATTTATTCGTAATTCAAATTCAGTGTGAATGGCTTGCAAGCGGTAAATGTCTTTTTGAAAAAGCGCAAGGGTAACTTTGTACAAAGATGTTTCCTATTCTATAGAACAACACTTCTGCGTCTCTATTGTATATAAGCCATTTTAAATTAAATCTTCAACTAACAAATAAGGTTTAAAAAATAAAAAAAAATCTTATCCAAACGATTTGCATTAATTTATGAAGATTCACACACATTTAGGACATTTTTTTTTTATTGACTGGGTGGAAAATCCCATCGGATCTCCGATTTCTCAGGGACGCAGGAGCCTGGAGTACGTTGTGTTACCACCAAAAACCACCCCGACGGTCGGTCTCGGTCGTCCTACTCTGAATAGGCCCCGGGCCATATTATTTCAGGTCCCTTACAGGATTAACACCGAACCTGGTCAGATCCTATCCCTGGGGGACTCCACAGAGATTTCCCCCACCCATCTAGTTGTTCACATTATTACGACCAGGCTGCATTTCTATCGCCGAGCGAAGCGTTTAATTTGCCACCAGAGGTCCCCATTCTCTGACAGTTTGAGGCCCCTTTGGTGACTGCTAACACCACCGACGTCCTCTGCGCTGGGGATCAGACCTCTTCCGATCCCGTTCATTGGTGTGTTTTTGGAGTCAGCTTCACAGAAAGAGATCACTGTGCCGCAACCCTCCTCACCCGCCATCATGGCAGCAAAGATTGCTGGTGGGCACAGGTCTCGTTCGATTTGTTCGACTAGGGCTCTGCGCTCAGACACCCATGCAGGCAGTCCTCCAGCGTATACTAGGCGGTGTCCCAGTCGGCTGCGCAGTGGTAACATTGTACCGTCTCTTCGCATCTGATCTTATTCAGATACTCACGGAAGCAACCATGCCCGGTGAGTATCTGCGTCAATGGGTAGGTGACGTGATCTCCCTCACTATCATGTACTAAGAGACAGTATGGCTACATGGTACTAGTGCTACTAAAAGAATTTAATATAACAAAATATAATAACAAAATATTAGTACTAGTGGAGCGCCTGGGGGTTTTCACCTCAGATTAGAGTTATAGTGAATGAATTAATATGATCGATGTGGAATATTGTTTTTTAGACTATAAATTGCAATGTTTACCCAAAAATTTTTTATGCACTCCATTTTTTCATTGTTTAAACAAATTATTATAAAAAATTAATGTTTGACCATATATTTTTACTTTAAACAGTTTTTTTTTTTATATGTTAAATCTTACCAGAGTAGACGTATAGGGACATTTTTCAAAGATACCTGTATATTAAAATAGCAGTAGGGATCGCGAATAGGTAGAAAAACGTGGAGGGGAGAGCGGAGCGACAGCTACTATGTACAATTAAATTTCTCGGTCAGTTTAATTATAAATGAAACATACTCTATTGTGTATATTTAAAAAACTAAGGTAATTAATTACGACTAATGAAAAGAAAAAAAAAATATTAGTACAAAATCTGTTTATTTAAATTTATTACATTGTAGTCTACATCAAATATTTCATTTCAGAATTTTCGCTTTCAGAATATGAAATTCTTCTTCATCTTTACTATTATATTTTTAATTGTACTAAATTTCTGTTAATACATCATGGTTAATTTTTTTAAAACATATAATGGTATTGGACCCAAATTTAGTTGAAATGATACTATCATCGTGAAAGCGTTCTATTAGTCGTTTTTTCATCGGGGATATGCTCTATAGTGATGACGTTTTTCAACTCTTGCATGGTAAATTGGCAATCATCATTCTCTTTTATGTACTTGTATATTTTCTCCATTGCTGCATCTACCGTCGAAATTCTCGAATTAATTTTCTTTTCAACATTACTAAAGTGAATTGAATTTTTCAGTAAATTATAACAATCCGAATGATATTTTGCTGCATGTGTCTGTGAGTCGGTTATACCAGAAATCCTTTTATGGATATCTCGATAACAATCAGTTTTCTGGACGGCTATAAAATTCGTGATGGATTCATTTAAGGTTGGAGTGTTGATGTATGAAATATGCCTTCGCCGAGCTTTATTTAATTTTGCTTCTTTTCTTTGAAAAAATTTTTTTTCCCAATTGAAGTTATTGAAATTTATGCTACTTCAAAGTTTTTTTTTCGGAGGCAATAATGAGAGATTTTTACGGACCTTATTTTTATACATTCCAATATACTTTTTATTAATATATTTTTGTCGACAACTTGAATGAGCATAAATAAATTTTGTTTGCAGGTGAGGTAGCAATCCATCTTATCGTTCGGTTGGAGAGCAGCTTGTGAAGAGGTTACTCCTCTACTAATTTTTATCATTTGATCACCTAAATTTGAATTTGTTTCGGAAGATGAACCCAGATGTATACATATTATGCAGCTATTTTCATCAGCTATGCTGCTAGCCGTTGGTTTATCCATTGTTCGAAATCTATTTGATTTTGCATTGCATTTGATTCATTGTTATCATATATTTTTTTTATTGAAACTGATCTTTAATTTTCGATTTATTGATTATTTAATTAATTCAATAATGATAATAGTAGTTTTCAGTCTAATCACTTACCAAATTAAGCAATACAAAATAATTTGTAATATTTCAATATAAAAACGTCGTCTTCAATACAGTATAGAAATATACAAGAATTTTTCACTAAATAACCAAATTTTCACTGTTATAGAAGCACAATATTCATAGAACTTGTGTTACTTGCAACTAAACTAGCCGAGAAATTCTATTGTACATATAACAGCAGCTGTCGCTCCGCTTTCCAATCCATGTTTTTCTACCTGTTCGAGATCCCTACTGCTATTTTTATACATAGGTATCTTTGAAAAATGTTCCTATATGTCTACTCAGGTAAGATTTAACAATTTAACGTATAAATAAAAAAAATACTGTTCTAAGTGAAAATATATGGTCAAACATTATTTTTATAATAATTTGTTTAAACAATGAAAAAATGGAGTGCACAAAAAATTTTTGGGTAAACATTGCAATTTATAGTCTAAAAAACAATATCCCACATCGATCATATTAATTCATTCACTATAACTCTAATCCGAGGTTTTACAGTTTTGAATGCTCCAGGCACTCCACTATACCTAAAATTACTATTTATTAGTTTTGGTTAAAAAAATATTTTCCTTAGTGCAGAAAATACTTAACAAAATGATTGTCGAGAATTCATCTACCCGATCAACTTCAAGCTACAACATAGTTTCTAAAAACCTGCTTTTAGTTTGAAAATTCTTTTGTTGACCTAACATAACTTGTACCTACTACACACCGAATGAAATAAAATGTTTAAAGTTGGATTTATACATACATATATTGTCTTAGTAATATCTCACATTTCTCTCATATTTCTGAGAAATACATAGCTATGTTGGCACTAACTTTAGACAGCTTACTCGAGACTACTACAGAGATTTTAAGAAAATATTTATCTGTAGGAAAAGTTAAGAACTAAAAAAACCAAAGGCTATATTCTAAAACACTAAATATGTTACTGAACAGTGATTAAAAACCTTCAATTGTTTAATTTTGTTTCAGTTTACATTTAGTTATTTCAAACTAGCTATCAGGGTATACCTAGATCTCGAAACAACTTCGCTTCGAAATGGCGCTTTAAAATTACATTGACGCGGAGTGGGAAACAATACTTACACGAAAAGTGAAAGTAAATCATCCTAAACTTAGCTCCATCGATACAGAACTATTTTTAAAGGTTTTGAAGAAACCAATTCTATATTTTTATAAAGATAAAATAAAATTTGCACTGAATGTTTAATTTTTAATTACAATTGAAAAATGTTATATGTTTACTTCTTCCGTGTTTAACATCGCAGTTATATTGATGGCCGTTGGTTAGGTCTGTCTGATGACCTTCTCAATCCCTGCCTAATCTCTATCCAGATTACAATCCGATCGGCCTATTTGTACATTAAGAGGGCCTCACCCATTAGTTTGAAGAGGCTCGTGATTAAATCGATCCATGAGTGAGTTTGGCACTAGTCTGACGATAAATTTGTTTTACTCACTAACTTGTTGCAAACATATTAATTATTCAACTGTTATATTCCAAAAATCTTGTTTGTTTGACGTTACGTAAAACTGTAAAATCGTTTTATATTTGAATTGTCTACGTAGAGGCGAGTAAAGTTTATTTATAATTTAATTGAACTTATATTCTGTTTGTTATATATTGTAGATATTTTCTTCTCTCTTTGTTATTAATTTCTAAACTGTATTACTGACATTTTATTCTCAGGTCTATTTTAAACTTATGAATATCTATAGTTAGCGTTGTGGATCTCGGCAGAGTGAAATTAGGTGAATCTATCTCTTCCCGTGGTTATCGTAAAAGATGACTAAGTGTTGTGAACTATTTCACATCAGACAGTTCGTATTGTACCGTAATCTAAATTTTGTCCTCTATCCGAGTAGCACGATAGCGTGGGCCTAGACCGACATACGGCATTGTCGGCATTCGCAATGAGTATGACAACCACGACTCTTGTGTTCTATTCATGCTTTCCATCAAGTAGAGTAGAGATACTTTGGTAGGCTTCAATAAAGAAAAGAAATAAAAGAGTACTAGGGTACTCCTACCCTAAATATCCTCTCAATCACCCATTACGACCACCCTAATGTAGGGAACATATTCTATAATCCCTTTCTTACCCTATAAACTACCCTATAAAAAAAGGGCGTGCTGACATCGGGTATATAGGAGGAGACACCTTAGTACATGTTTGCAGATGTTTCGTGGTGGACAGTAAAGATAGTGGTGAGGTCCAGAGCAGTCTAGAAGAATAGTTGGAGAATATTGGCTAGGAAATCAGCTGCATTAAAACTGAGTACATGCTCTGCGATTTCGGCAACCTCTCCAGTCCCAATACTATTTTGCTGAATTGGTTAGAGAAAACAGTCAGCTCCAACTTCAAAGACTTCGACTCCTTGCAATGTGATGCTGAGATCGATCGAACTGTACAGCATTGAATCTATATGGGATGGATGGATGCTGGTAATGGGAATAATTTACGAGCCCAGTTTTTCCATGAAACTGACAGGATCAACATATAAAACTATTATCAGATCTGCCGTCCTGTATGATTCTGAAAATTGACCTATTAATAGAACGGATGAGAAACGCCTCAGCGTAGCTGAACTATGATCGTAGAGATGTACCTGTGATGTGACTTGGATATACATAGTCTAGAATGAGTATATACGAGAGTGTATGAAAGAAGCACCTCTGGATGAAAAGTTAAGAAGAAACGAGAGATAGAGTAAGATGTAAGAATAAGACATTTTACGCCGACCTCAAATAAAATTGGAAGAAAGGTAGACAGATCATGATATAAATTGCCGAATAAGAAAGCCAGCAATTGACTATTAAGTATTACAAGCATTATAATTTGCGTTACCCGGATACCTGCTCAGCGAGACAAAAGAAGTGGTAATATCTCAAATCTCGTTACATAACTTAATAGTTCGACCACAGTCAAACGGCTGCCAAAGCCACATTGTTGTTAGTCACCGTTGGGTCTTTGTACCAACCGGCGCTTGGCAACAATCCGTGCACAAAATTTTTATGTTCATAATACACGGCAATTCAGAGATCATTTTTGTTAACTTTCAGTGTAATATTAACGAGAGAATAGATAAAGGATCTTCTCTGTTTAATAATATATAGTTAGAATAATTGAAAAAGAATTTAAATATTTAATTGAATAGGATTATTTATCCGGAACGAGGATATCCGCAAGAAAACTAAGGTTACCGATATAGCTCTTCGAATAAGCAAGTTGAAGTGGCAATGGGCAGGCCACATCGCTCGAAGAACCGACCACCGTTGGGGAAGAAAGGTTCTTGAGTAGCGACCACGTACTGGAAGACGAAGCGTGGGTAGACCCCCCACTAGATGGACCAAAGACATAGTCCGAGTCGCGGGGAGCCGACGGATGCAGTTGGCGTCCAGTCGTGCATCGTCATGCGTTGTCATCTGGGCTTGAACCGGTACGAGGACCGAATTGACTACGATGGAGGCGCCGGAGGGTGGACCACGACGGGGTCCATGGAACAAAAGGGCCTCCGTCTTGTCGAGGGCCACCCGTAAACTCAGCGCCTCAATACGCCCGACCACCAGAGAGACTCCCGTGGTGGCTAGGCGCGCCACCTCTTGAAAGTTCGCTCCCCGGGCTGTGACCAATGTGTCATCGGCGTAACAAATTACGTCCAGCCCGGGGGGAAGGTGACCTCGAAGGGCCCAGTCGCATCCCATATTCCACAGGAGTGGTCCGAGGACAGACCCCTGTGGAACACCGCACGACATGAGCCGCCGCCTCAGAACACTGTCTCGGTCCTCGTACATGACAGTACGCTCCTGTAGATAGTCCGCCACAAGCCGCCTCAGGTACTCTGGCACCCCGTGGTAGTGGAGTGCTTCCCTGATGCAGCTAAATGGCAGACTATTAAATGCGTTGGCGATGTCCAACGACATCGCCAACAGCACGCCGCCACAGCCCACCGCCTCTTCGGTAACGGCCCTCAGGCGCAACACAGCATCGACTATCGAACGCCCTGCTCGGAAACCGAATTGGGCGTCCGACAGATCGGGGTCCACCTCACTTAGGTGCCGGACGGTGCAGGCAGAGAGTATCCTCTCAAACAGCTTACACGCCTCGTCCAGCAACACAATGGGCCTATAGGCCGCCACCGACCACATACTAACAACTAGTTCAACCTCAGAATTTAGTTTACGCTCAAGGTTATAGAGGTCCAATGTTAGTCACTCCATGGAAAAACTGATATTCAGGTTAAACCAGTTGACCTATTAGTGGACTCCAAATAATCTTGAAAACAATAAAGGCTAGGAAAATGTGAATTTTATTTTAGAATTTAAACTTAAACTCAAATGTATAAAATTTTGAATCATAAATAGCATCTTTAAGTTATGAACTACTTTAAGAGCTCATTAAACACGTGAAGAAATCTATTAAAGCAACAAGAACACTTCACTTTAGCGGTGTCCTAGCATTCATTAAAGGGTGGAGTACCTCAAGGCGTCGTAACAGGGCCGGTACTTCTCTCCCCCTTGTTATCTCATACGATGCCTTCTTTGTGCGACCGTATTGTATACTTACTTGTATCTTGTTAGTTCCGAGTTTCACCTGCACCGATCGTTAGGGCAACTTGTTTCTTTTATGTTTTCTATCGTATTACACAATTATGATTGCATTTATAAATATTTAGAATCATGTCATAAGATTTTCATCAGATCAGATCTTAGCATGATTGCAAGGATACGTTTCACAACTGAATAATAGTTTTCTATGTGAATAGCGGTAAGTAATGATCTGACTGCACTAACGTCAATTACTGTGTACCCTGTCTATCTCCCTGTCTATTCAAATTTGTGTATTCGGACACGATCTGTCAGTTACTGTAAATGTTACATTTTATATCAATAGGTTATTTTAAATGTCTATTAAAGCACAGATATTGCATAAAGATTAAAATTCGAAATGTTGGTTAACCGCAGTGTAGGTATGGCAACATTAATCTGCTTATAAAATATACAAAAATACAAAATAAATCTCACCATTGTTGGAATTCCATCAGCATTTCATACATTGAACATCTGTTTCCATTTCATTGACTGATGCAAAGAGCATTATTTCGAATAAAGGCAGACAAGCATTTACACTGCAGATATAAAATAAATAATTTTGAGAGTACGATAGAAAAGATGATGTCAATAATTTATTATTTTCGTTTCCTTTTAAAACGACGACATTAGCGCTGAGCTGAGTGCTTTCCTGTCATGCTCGAATATTCCACTCTCAATGAGAATCTTTCGGCATATTTCTACCGTTACTGTAAGGATATCTATACTTTATGTTATACGCACTAGAAAATCTTCTCGAATCGCTTATCAAGTTTCTCTGTCTGCCTTCAAATAATATAAATAAATGTACGGATAATGAGATATAAAACTTACACCACCAAGTCTAGAAGATGTTCGATGTACATAAATAATGATAATTAGTGTAAAAGTTTTACCTTGTATTTTATATTTTGCCCTATATTTTCTACAAAACGTAATAAATAATACAAATACATCGTAACAGTTATAAAAATAAAAACATTATATAAACAAATTAACATACGAATTTTACGAGAGGTAGGGCATAGCGCGATATTTTCCGCTCAAACATTAGAGCAGCCCGACTGGGGAAGGACCTCCGCCTTACAGAAGACCACAACCAAATAGCACAGCGTTTTTCGGCAGTGCTGTGTTCCTGTGGTGAGTAAGGTATCCAGAGCTCTAGAGGATTCGCTGTTTTGACAACGGGGGACCAGTGGTGCTTATAATACTGCTACTGGCTCGTGTGGGCGCGGGATGTGGGCGCGGCGGTCAGGAAGACCCGCTGAAACGGTTGTCCGCTGGCCGCCCGCAGGATAGATGGGTTCCCGAACCCAGGGATCACTACAACCTCCACCCTGGGAGGCCGAACCGCCAGCCTGCGAAAAATCCCTGCAGTAGTAGTCGTGCCGGAGGAGGAGACCGGAGTGGAACCCGGTTGCTGCTGCAGGAGGGGAGCGGGGGCCCTTTCGTACGCCGCGCCGACAAATCGCACTACCCGCATCAGCCATGTGCGGATTGGCACCACCCCATTGCCCCCTTAGCTGTCAACACAGTAAATCCTCACAAACCAATTGAACCCCCCCAAAAAAAATGACAAAGAAAAGTAGAAAAAGAGTATCTACAGCGGCATCCTCTTCCACGTATATGGACTTCTGCAATATCAGGGGACTTCACTCCAACCTGAACGCAGTCCATCTTCATCTGGAGATTGCGCAGCCGACCCTCTTATTTCTTACGGAGACACAGATATCCTGCCCGGCCGATACATCATACCTACACTACCCCGGCTACAAACTCGAACACAAATTCCTGAGACGTGCCGGTGTATGCATGTACGTCCGGGAGGATATCTGCTGTCGCCGTCTTCATTTTTATGAAGACAGGGACCTGTCAGTAATGTGGGTGCGCGTAGACTACGGAGGTCAGACTCGAATCTATGCGTGCCTATACAGGTCTCATAGCGGCGACAGGGAGACTAGAGCACTCTTTGAGCACCTGCAAGTGACGACTGACAAAGTTCTTGAGCAGTACCCCCGTGCTGAGTTGGTGATTTTAGGAGACTTTAATGCCCACCACTGTGAGTGGCTAAACTCTCGATCCACCGACTTTGCGGGAAGGTCTACTCACGAATTTGCTCTGGCCCATGGCCTCTCACAACTGGTACATTCCCCAACAAGGATACCTGATATCGAGAGCCATGCGCACTCTTTGCTGGACCTTCTGCTGACGACGCATCCGGACGACTACACTATCACAGTGGACGCACCTCTCGGCTCATCCGACCACTGCCTCGTCCGGACCGTAGTCCCATGCGCGCGGCATATTCCACCTCGCCCAGCCGATTTGCGCCGCATGTGGCAATATAAATCAGCAGACTGGGATGGATTGCGTGAATTTTACGCATCGTACCCGTGGAGGCAGCTTTGTTTCGCGTCAGAAGACCCCGACCCCTGCGCAGCCGCTGTCACTGAGACGATCCTGGTGGGTATGGAATATTTTATTCCTAACTCATCAGTAGCTGCGGGAAAACAAAAGCGACCGTGGTTTAACCGGCTCTGCAAGGAAGCCAGACTAGTCAAGCAGACTGCCTACAGGGCTTGGACCACGGCCCGTGCTAATAAGGATCCGAACATCTCTGATGTGAGACGCAAACTAAATGCTGCCTCGAGATCCTGCAAAAAGACAATTGCCAGAGCCAAATTCGATTTCATCGGCGGGATTGGTGAGCGACTTACGGGCTACCCCTCTGGGAGTCGTGCCTTTTGGTCTCTTGCTAAGGCGGCCGAGGGAAACTTTTGCCAGTCGTCTTTACCACCATTGCGAAATGCCGATGGTAACTTGGCCCACAGTGCCAAAGAGAAAGCCGACCTACTTGGGCAACTCTTTGCCTCAAACTCGACCATGAACGAGGACGGGAGTGCGGTACCGCCTACTAACCCGCCGTGCCAACACTCTTTGCCGGAAATACACATTTCGCAAAGAGAAGTGCGGCGGGAACTAAACTGTCTAGACGTTCATAAGTCGAGTGGGCCAGACGGCATACCTGCAGTGGTGCTCAAGCAGTGTGCTCCTGAGTTGTGCCCTGTACTAACGCGACTTTTCGCGCTTTCCTACCGCAAAAGGCAAGTGCCGTCTTCGTGGAAGACTGCCCATGTGCATCCAGTGCCAAAAAAGGGTGATAGATCGGACCCATCGAATTACAGGCCTATAGCTATAACTTCCCTTCTCTCTAAGGTGATGGAGCGTGTAATCAACACACGGCTCCTGAGTTACCTAGAGGAGCACGATTTGATCAGCGACCGCCAGTATGGTTTCCGCCACGGTCGCTCGACTGGTGATCTTCTAGTGTATCTCACTCACCGGTGGGCTTCAGCCATTGAGAGTCAAGGTGAGGCTTTAGCAGTTAGCCTGGATATAGCAAAGGCGTTCGATCGGGTCTGGCACAGGGGTCTTCTATCGAAGTTACCATCCTACGGCCTGCCCGAGGGTTTGTGCAAGTGGGTGGCTAGCTTTTTGTCCGGCAGACGCATAAAAGCCGTCGTCGATGGTAGCTGTTCCGAAAGCATGGACATAAACGCTGGTGTCCCGCAAGGCTCCGTGCTATCTCCAACACTGTTCTTGCTGCATATCAATGATATGCTGTCCACGGATGGTATCCATTGTTATGCGGACGATAGTACTGGAGATGCATATTACATGGGCCGAGCTAACATCCCTCGTACCGCTGTAGTAGAAAGTCGCGAACAACTTGTGTCTCAAATCGAGAGCACCTTACACAGAGTCTCCGATTGGGGTCGAGATAACCTGGTCCAATTTAACCCCTCTAAGACACAAGTCTATGCGTTTACCGCTAAGAAAACCCCGTTCACTGTGGTTCCACAATTCCAGAATACACCCCTTACCATCTCACAGAGCATTGGAATCCTCGGTGTCGACATCTCCAGTGACGTCCAATTTCGAGCTCATTTGGAAGAGAAGGTCAAGCTGGCGTCAAAAAAGCTTGGTGTTCTGAATAGAGCGAAGCGATACTTCACACCGGCACAAAGGCTACTACTTTACAAAACACAAGTTCGACCTCACATGGAGTATTGCTGTCATCTCTGGGCGGGAGCACCGAAGTACCAGCTTGAGCCTTTCGATTCAGTTCAGAGACGTGCTGTGAGAATAGTCGACGATCCTGATCTCACAGACGGTATCGAGCCACTAAGTCTTAGGAGAGACTTTGCCTCCTTGTGTGTGCTCTATCGTCTCTACAATGGGCTGTGTTCTGAAGAATTGTTTGATATGATGCCCACAGCCACTTTCTACCATCGCACCGCTCGCCATCGTCAGGGAGCTCATCCACATACATTGGAACCTAAATGGTCGCGCACAGTGCGGTTTCAGAGAAATTTTCTCCCGCGAACAATCCCGTTATGGAATGAGCTCCCTGCCGAGGTTTTCCCTGGAAACTACAGTATGGGGCTCTTCAAGAAGGGGGTAAACAGGTTTTTAAAGGGTCGGCAACGCGCACGTGATGCCCCTGGTGCCGCAGGCGTTCATAGGCTGCGGTAACCGCTTACCATCAGGCGGGCCGTATGCTTGTTTGCCACCGTCGTAGTATAAAAAAAAAAAAAAAAAAAAAAAAAAACATTCATAAAACGGTCGATTATAAAAGTAATATTACAAAAAGTGTGTTCACGTCACTCAAAGAAGCCATATCTATCGTAACTGCATTATCGGATAGAGGCTCACGCGCTGAAAGAGAATCCAAAGTGGCTCTAATGAGACCAACACAAAGGCTATCAAGTTGTACAGCAAAAGGTCGCGGTGACGTAACCGTTCTGTAGCGCTTCTTATAAAACGTCGATTACCGTTCAAGCGTTTCCATTGTACTAA
The DNA here is from genome assembly GCA_949316085.1 of Hypercompe scribonia. NCBI lineage: Eukaryota > Metazoa > Arthropoda > Insecta > Lepidoptera > Erebidae > Hypercompe > Hypercompe scribonia. Next base: position 1,063,032 of record OX438984.1, on the reverse strand, counting down.
ACCCTAAAATGGCCCGAGGCTGCCGGTAGTGTGTGGGACCATTATCGCTGGCTCTTTTTGTCCTCTCGTCCCCTTTTTGCTCACGGGCCCATGTAAGACAGATTCGGAATGGGTAATAATTGGAGTTAAAACCTTTTTTGTTGGTGTCGTTTTGGATTTTAATGCTATTTCAACCCTTTTAACTCGTTTCCTTGATTTGATTTCACAAGTAATTAGCCTGCATCAATTAATTGTTACGCGATGACCGGGCAGTTACAATAATTTATGTTTTACACGTGCTCTTTGTTATTCATATATTCTATTTGTCATTATATTATACTTATATCCAAAAAAGGTATATGGGGAGAATACATAAAGCCAAATGTTATTATAATCCAATAATATTTTAAGGAACATAATTCCGTGGATGTTTATTTTGGACTTGACATTCAAGTCAAATATTTAAGTACCTTGGCTTGACTTGAATCATGCCTTGGCTTGGCTATCTAAAAGAAGATCACCAAAATGAATATTAAAAATGTGAATGACGCTTATCTGTTTCGTTTGTAAATGAACTAAGGCCTGTTGTAAAATAGGATTAAAGTGATTCCGCAAAATTTCGTTGAAAGCCATTTTCTCTTGCGTTTTTATTCAGGAGAATTTTGTAAAGAAATATGTGTAAACAGCAGTAGGGTATATCTCATTACTGGGCAGCCAGGCCAGGGTAGGATAAACATGAAATTAATTTATGACTTAATACAGTGGTAGTATTGTATGTTGGCTTTCGTAAGGATGGTGAAAATAAGGAGAAAAGTATTACCTGTAAAATAGACAGCACCAATGTTAATTTCGGATAAAAACCCTAAAGATTTAGAAAATAAACTACAACTGAGTTAATTGAGTAGTACCATCTCAGTAGTGAGAACTACAAGGGAAAAGAAGGCAGTAACATATTTTCGATAAGTAAAATAAATCAAAAAAGTTTCCATTAATAGCGATACTTATCACAAAATCCCCTCTCTTACTACTTGGGCCATAATATCTTTCGTCTCAGATAAACAAGTCGGCGACTCAAGGAATTTCTCAAAGCCTCCTGTTAAATAAAGTTTAGAGCCTTCCCAACGTTCGGGCGGTGATTTTTAATTTAATTTTTTGGCTTAGCGTTAGCTATCAAAAGAGAAACGTAATGGCTCATTTTGTATTATGAATTTTTGACAAAATACACCAAGACGATATTACTAGTGAAGTGTTGTGATATTCTTCAAAGGGGACTTTTTGTAAGTCACTGTTTACCAGTATATCGGGTAATCTAATTTTTCTTTTTCCTTTATTTTGTGAACACTTTAAGTGAAATATTAACTTGCATTATTTTAGCTCTAGATAACTCAAAGCACTGATATTAAGTAATTGATAAAGCCTCTATTGAAACAAATCAGTACTTGTACTGCAGTGTAATATTAAAGATCCAACCGAGAGAATATGAACGTTGTCCCAAACCTTGTTAATGAATTTGGAAGTTCAATGAAATAGATTTCAGTAAATCTCCAATCCCCGATAGCTGGCCATATTCTACTGCAGGAATACATGATTAGTTCAGTACATTGTTAAGGTGTTCTGTTTTCTAGTAGTGCACGCGATTGCGTGGTTAGTTTCTATAAATTTCATTTGTAATCGCATTGTTTCTACCAAAAGACTTATTAGTGAATACAAACTCCGCAATAAGCGATACAGTTAGTTGCAATTGAGAGAGAATTTCCCAAATCCCGAAATAGGGCAATACTGTAACTAGAATTACAATAAATACCATGAAAAACAGAAAGGTATTTTTTTATATGAAACCATTTGTTTTTTATTCTGATTCAATATATAAGTATCAGTAGATCGTACATATTGACAATTTGAATGGTTATGCATGCCAGAGAGATCCCGCAGAAGATTTTTCAAGAATCCAGGATTTTAAAATTCATACGTTTAAGGAATTTGACAATCGCTCTCAATCAAGCTGCCGTATGTTTGTTGAAATAAGTGCATTATATTTGAAACTGCTCAGGATGAAGATTTATAAAGTTTGGGACAGTTTTTAGTTCTATATAGAGATGATATATGTGAAATCATATACACATCTCAAACAATTGAATGTCGACAAGGGAACAGCTGACAAGTCTGATGATTGTAAGAATATTTGTAACAATTGTTAACAGGAGCAGATTAAATTGTTATGCTTTTTGCTTAGGATTATTATTACTAAAGCATCACTGTCTCGGTGGCGCAGCTGTAGTGAATGTGGCTGCTGTACTTGAGGTCTCAGGTTCGATTCCCGGGTCGAAGCAAATGTTTGTATGATCTGCAAATATTTGTTTCGAAATTTGGGTGTTTTCTATATATTATATGTATATATTTACAAAAAAACTATATAAGTATTCTATCAGTCAGTCTAATTATCATAACACAAGCTCTGCTTAGTTTGAAACTAGATGACGTTGTGTGTCAAATGTCCAAAATATTTATTTATATATTTATATAATATCTTGATAAAATACTTTCTCAAAACAATACCACATTGTCTGAATAAATTGTGCCAGCCCTAACAGTTGGCAGTCGTACAGTTAAGAGAAAGCATCAGTCGCACGACAGTGCTGCGGTCGGAGGAGGACTCGGTACCTGCATAGTACCGTCTGTGCTTCACATTAAGATGTACAATGTAACTTCTACTTAGTAGATTGTAGAGGTTGATAATCGAAGTAAATTGTTCCTCGTGTAACTTTTGATGTGTCATGATCTTCATGTTTGCTGTAATAGTAATAGTACACACTAATACACGATTTTTAGAGGATTTTGTGCAATGCTGTAATCTAATCAAGACAATTTTTATATATTTTTTTCTTTTTGAAAAGACCGAAAACTCCCGAACTAGGAATAAATCCTGTGTCACGAGGGACTTTACAAACATACAAGAAACGGACACAAAGAACACCCAGACTCAGCACAACAATTTGTGGATAACACAAAGTGTTGTCCCATAATTGATTTGAACCCATAACACTCAGCGCAGTAGAGTGGTTTGGTGACCGCTTAAACCAGTCGTAGTTTAAAAGTATCTTATAAAAGATTACCTTAATGTGTTCTGGTTTTGTAAGATTAGTTTGTGAATTGTTTTGTATATAACAGATAACTTTTCACATATTATAGAGTGATGTTCAGACAATATAATTTTCTCGTTGTTTAAGAAATTGACTTAGATTCAAAATATAATACTTTCTTTCAAAGAGATATAACATCCTATTATATTCTTGATTTGTTTCAATATAAATGCAATTTCACGAGAACCCCGGTGTCAAGACAACAATGCAGTTGCAACAACATGGAGGCATTGCACACTGCTTGAGTTATCGTCGTTGTTCACAAACATGTTATTTACAATGTATTATTTACAAACCTGTATATTCAATGTATAACTTTTGAATAGAACCACACTTTCTAAGAATTAATGGACTCGGAACTAAGAATTCAAGTAACCTATTTATATTTAAAGTTATATATAAATTGGTGTGCCTTTGGTGAATAAAATAATTTTTGTATTCTTCCTGTATGTTAGGTGACCTGAGGTTACATATTTGGTAATGAGTGACAATATAAACAGTTAACTAAAAAAACTTGTAAACACTAAATATGGCATAAATAAATATGTATAAAATACATATACAGATACACTTGCAGATATATTTACACTATATTTGTACAATAAGAATTTATAGTTACTAATCACACAACTCACATACACACACTCACATAAATAACTTTAGATCGTCTACAAATAACTTTCATTAACTAATTTTAACTCTATTTGAGGAACAACTAAAGAGATCTCAGCTAATAATAGTATATATTTGTCTGCAGTTAATATGGTCATGTTATTTCGGTATATCACAGAGAACCTTACCAGGTAGTAGAGCCACGCAGATTTGAACATGAAATGTCCGGAGCAGAACTACCCTCCCACAGAAGATCAACCTAAAGCGACAGCATCCGTGTTGTCGTGTTTCGTTGGTGAGTGAGAGACCAAAGGCCCATTGATGCAGGGGTGACAGTTGTCGTGGTAAATGTGTGCAATACAATGCTACTATCACTGTCATGTCTTTTACATCCCCAAGTCAGGCGTAAAAAATCGTAATAGGCCGACATAGTATAGGTCATCATACTATGTATTCTATTCATGCTTTCCATCAAGCCGAGTGGAGTCACTTTGACAGGCTTTAAAATGAAATAATAAAAAAAAACTTGGTACTCATCCACATTTAAAAGACAGCTTAAATTCTCATGTTTCTGCAAGGTATTCTATCTTTTACCGTATGTAACCGGAGAGCTAATCGTGGACACATCATAAAATGTAACCTTTTTGATAATGTAACCATTCAATATTAGTTAATCTATAATTTCACGAGAACAACAATCATATTTCTATGTAGAATATATCTACTACACTAAATCTAAATATATTTATTTCATTTTAAAATCATAAATATTACGATTGTTATTTTGCAAAGTATGTAGTTTTTGTGCTATTGTTGAAAGATTTTCAAACACGAGTAATTCGAAGTAATTATAAAAAAATATGTTTTAACATGACAGCAACAAGAATAAATTTAATATTCAAAATTATGATTTTATTTTAATTTATTCATTTTTTTAATCTTTGTCAGTGTCGATGTACTCTTCAGATGTTCCAGAGGTTTTGGTAAACGATGCTCATGAAAAATACCAAGAAAGATATTTAACGAATTTTCTATGGAAAGATAAAACATTCAATCTGAACATACTGTCAAGGATCACGACTGCGACATCAAAAATTCAAATGAAATGTACGAAATTAGTTCGGCAAGTTCTAAAACTAATAAAACTTGTGCAAAAAAAACGAAAAAATAAATATCCGGAAACTAAAAATACACCAATAAAAAGTTAAATTTTGTTATTCGTAAACATTTGCAGCCGTTACATGAGAAACGAAACTGTGTTCCTGAAACCATTTTTCAAGCAATGAAATCTAATGTGGACAATCAATAAGTAATTTGTTTGCAAAGAAACTGGTTTGACAGGACAAAACTCCTCAACTGTAGTGATTGTCGGCTATATTTAACAGAATCGGTCTCATTTGGCCACTGTAAATTTATCTTGATCATCATATTATTATTACTTGTAGTTCCTTCGATTCCCGCAGTTGTTCGTCAGATTCAAGCAACTTATTGAACTCTAAATCAGAAAGGTAAAACGTAACTCGCGTTGTCAGATAAATAATAATTGTAATAAAAAAAAATTAAAAAAAACCTAGCAGCACTGAAAGCAGCTAGAATTTCTCAAATATATTTTTAAAAATACTACATTTTTTCTATGTTATATAATAAAAGTAACTGAAACAAATTTCTGAAATGAATCGCAATAGATAACTGCATAAAAACAGGACTTTTCAATAGAAAAATACCATAAAACCACAAAGAAATATCTGTGATGTGAGACATAACGTTTAAACGTAATATCAAAATATTTTTAATCGAGAAATTCCAGCAAATATGATAACAAGAGCCAAGTCTAGAGCTAGAAATACCAGAATCTTTCGTGAAAAAAACGTAACAGGAACGCTTCTTTGGTCAACCAAAAAAGGTACTTAAAAGTCTTTTATCAGGGGGTAACAAGGTGCGAGTCTACTCGTATAATGGTTGGGTCAAATACCAATTCTAATGTATTCCTTTGGTGTGCTTAGATGGACTCAAACCGAATTAGACACCCTCGACAGGAGAGTCAGTACCTTGCTGACTGCATTTTGCATGCACCACCCACGTTTATCAATTATGAGATTGTACATTCCGCGAAAGTTTGGGGGTCATGGTCGATTAAATATCAAGGCTCTACACAACCGTAAGACATACAATCTCAGAGATTTTTTTCTACATACTGATGTGAGAGTGCATCGCAATGTAGTTGCAGTGGATACTTGTTTTACCCCGCTCACTCTGGCTAAAGAGAATTGGCGCAAACCTGGTAGAGCTTAGTACTACTGATCGCAGGGAAGTATAGAAGAGCAAAGAACTACATGGTCGATTTTATCGAGCCCTACATGAGTCTGATATCGACTTTAAAGCATCGACGTCTTGGCTATGGTACGGTGATCTCTTCAGAGAAACCTAAGGTTTTGTTTGTGCGATTATGGACGAAGTTATCATGACGGATGGTTGTCATCTGTCGGGCGTGCCACCATCCTGAGGAATCTATTATGCATATTATTTCTGGTTGTTCTCGTCTTGCTAACGGTGAGTATTTGCACAGACACAACCAAGTAGCCAGGATCGTACACCAACAACTTGTCCTTAAATACTAACTTGTCAATTTTGAAGTGCCGGTGACCCAGTTCTCGGGAACGGTTGTGCTGCGTTATCTTGGGATCGATCTATTATCACAGATAGGACTATTATTGCCAATAAGCCTGACATTGTGGTGATGCATTGATTAGAGCGCCGCGCAATGTATTACTATTTTTTACAATTTTAAAAATGTGGTTTTGTTTTCGTTTTGATATGTTTAAAAATATGTATATATACAATACTCGTATGTCTACATATGAAATAAAGAAAATAATAATAATAATAATAATTTACTCAGGGAAAACAAATTTCTAGTGGTAGAAAAAAATGTATCTGTAGTTTGTTTTGACATTTCTACCCAGAGTAAGTCTTAGGACATATCGGCGCCTTCCAGCTGTTAAGTGCGATTGGTTAACATTGATTTGCTTACATGAATACAGAAACAAAGTCAAGTAGAACTATGTGGAACCTTTCTCAGTAAATAATAATATACTAAGTTATCTTATCATAATGATATATAACTTATTTTGAACCATGCGCTCAATAATTCTCAACGTAATTGAGAAGGCAACCTCTCAAGTATCATCTTGGTAGTGTATATAGCACTTGTGGGGCTTGTTAAATGCGCTATTTTAGTCCTGCGCTGGGAGGTTATTTTGCCATTCATGTTTATGTAACTATCATTGGCACACTTTATTTGCTAAGTACAAATGTTTTTCTGATTATTATGTTACTGACTACACGTTCACAACAAATTATTAAAGGTGTATCAAAGTTCACAGTACTAAGATCTATTTTCAGTTACGTCAACATTGAGTATGGCCAATGTGAAAAGGGTTTAAGAGAATTCGTTGAAGACGCGTTTTATATTATAAAGTTTATGAAAATTCAACCTTTTAATTGCCTGACTTTTCGGTACAGACATACCCGCCGCTAAATTCGTGACCTAGCTGATTTTTAAAATAGTGAAAAATTATTTCTCATTATATTTAAAAGTTTTTTCCGACTGATCGGTGAACTTCTACGGACAGTGACTTTAATTCCAAATGAATGACGGCTGCCCCTTACATGTTCATGATCAAGAATTGATTTTAATACTTCAAAAGTGCATACTAAAAAACTTAAAGAAAAACTGAGCACTATCACATTGCAGGCCTTATTTTATAGTCACTTAGTAGTGTTTTGTAATTGTTTATTAAAATACAAAGTTTAACCATTTTATCAGTTAACTGAAACAAAATTTTCACCAAATTCCTTATATAATATCGCTTCTCTTCTACAGCGTGTATCGAATAAACATGCACAATTGCTGGGCTGTGTAAAATATTTCCAAACTTTTGTTTGCACATTACTTTGGAGGAGTGCAGCGTGTTATAAAGTAAATATTGTTACTGCAATTCGTAGATATATCTTTACACCTGTAGTTTAAACAAAACAATGGTTTGGCATTGTTTTGTTTAAACTACAGGTGTAAATAGTTTTGTTTAAACTACAGGTGTGTAAATAGAGATAGAAAACAATTTAAAGTATATACTTTAATATTTCTCAAGCTAAATCTACCCGCGACTATTAGCATCTGAATATATAATTCACTGTTAATAAACTGTTGATTTAATTACATAAATAAGATCTAGGCAGTACCTAAGATTGGTAAGCCGTTATAGCAGCGGTAAGATACGTTATGGAGAATTATCTCGAGAGAAGTTACAGGACCCTCTCACACCGACAGACGCATCATTGGGCATAGATGATTCTGAGACTACTTCTATCTGATCTGAAAGTAATTAACGTCTGACCACCACCATTACGATAGTCGTATCGTGGACACAGCGCTTCACACGCTGGCAGAATGCTTGGCGTGGGCAGAGTAGAAACGTGATCTCGTGGCAGCCCTCGGAGTGGGGATTCTCTCGCTCAGTAACATTATTGTTGCCATGTTACATTCTGAATTTTTTTCTGGGTTACATCTGATTCCCCAGCTATTAGTACCTGATACGGCGTGCAGTTTTTGATCGATTTAAGTCCGACGTAAGGTGTTATCCAGGGGGTTTTCAGTACAGAAAAAAGTGCAATACTTAAGGTAAATCAAGGCCCAGTAATGTGTTATTTTGTGTGCACATCATAAGTTCATTCGAAAATGTATCAATCTATAAAAATATTTTTAAGAATATTATTTTCAGAAATCACGGTCTATAGCTCTCGCTTAGAACCAGAACTTTTCAAAAATAAATTCATCATCTAAGAATATAAGTACATATTTGTATTAATAACATAAATATTCCAAACCTTTTAAACGATAGAAGTAATGAAGTAGTATAGGCGTCCTTAATGTTACATGATATAAGGATTAGCTGTGAAAGATTTACCAAGCTAAATCTTAACATCTCTTATAGAAAACTAGAAACAATTTTAAAATTTATGCCATCAATCAAGTCTATTGTGCTTGCCTCTTGCAACACAGATAAAATATTATACTACATATTTTCTGTATTGTGAATATTTAATTCAATGGTTTTTATTTAACTGATCAGATATAAAAAAGGTCTCGTTTTAATTTTTGATTGAAAGTCTGATTTGTAAAGTTATTAATTTTATTGAAATATATAATTGTAGGACAAATTATAGAAATAAAATTTACGTAAGAATAATATGCTATTCTGATGTACTCATAACCGATTTTGGCTACAGCGGCAGTTCTCGGCGGAAACCAACCAACTACGCAAGAGATATCGTGCACAAGAATGTGTGCAAACAAAGGTGCACTCTCGTCCCTCACTCTCACAATCCGATGGGACATTTATCCGACACGACTGGGAAGAGCTGACCTCTCCCTAAGACAGACGGCTTTACGTGCTCTCCGAGGTACTGGGGTTAAGACACCAACTTCCTAACTCAGAACTTTTATTAGTCGCATACACTAACTAAAATTTAACTTAATGGATAATAATTTTAAGGTTTCTACACCACAAGAAGACTAGAATTGACTAAGTACATTTATATTTTTCATATTATAGTCAAAACCTTGAAGTAAAACAAAAACTAGTGTGATATCAAATATCATACATACATCAATAGCTATGTAATGTTACTCACACTTGTATTACAATAGTATAATTTTTTTTTTTTTTTTTGTGTTATACGAATCTGCGATCAGCCAGGCTATAAGCAGATGGGTTTTGCGGTTTGGCTTTTAGAGTGTGGTCTCCATTGAGAACACTACTCTTAACTTCCATACTTTATTTTATCCTAGAATGGTAGGATATCTTTTCTTTTAAGGCGTTTTTGGTAGGTGCGGGTTAGTAGCCAAGGTATTGGGGTGGCTCTCCAGCCTCTCTTGATATGTCCGGCTACAATAGTATCATGTTGAAATAAAGTATCATTTAGTTAATATAACTTCCGATAAACATAAGAAAACAAAGAATGTTTTACACGTCTAACATCAGAAGTTATTGAACCGTTCAAAAACCTTTTAGATGTTATCTTTGTTTCGCTTCTAAATTACAATTTGATCGTCACATAAACACATAACTTGCGAGAGATATCAAGTAAACTACTTGCATATTATTGAGTTTCCCATAATGTATCTTTACAGAAATATTTTGAAAATTGTGGTAGGCTATAAAGTTGATTTTTAATATTTACTTTTTTTGTGATATTGATAGATTTTTATTTTGAGTTTTTCTTTAAACCGTTTCATATTCTTGTCCAAGGACCGTTGAGACGATCCTGGTTTCGTATCAGTATAGTGGCCAATCATACGTGTATGTAACTGCTGCCTATTCAAGTTGCTGTAGCCGTTTCCCGGTCTAATACTTGCAGTATCACTTGCCTTACTCTCGTTTGCTCACTCTGTCAGTTTTACTCTGATTTATCTTCTTTCTTTGTTTAAAGATATTTTGACTGCACAGATGAGGTTTTGCTTTAAACGGTCGCCACGCCAGTCTCTACTGCGCTGAGTGTTGTTGATTTTGACTCACTGATTGACTTGATTGACTTGACTTTGTGTGATCCATAAATTGTTGTTCTGAGTCTGAGTGTTGTTTGTCTCCGTTTCTTGTATATTTGTAAAGTGCTCTGCGACACAAGATATATTCTTCAAGCGGGTATTATTTTTGAAAAATAAATAAAAACAAAATAAAAAAATTTCTTCTCATTCATGATTATGGTCAAATAGGAAATCGTCCATAATCTTTTAAGTTTCAAAGGTAAAGTTTCAAACTAAAATCGGACAAAGATTTAAAAAAAAACTTTAGGTCGATGCTGTTGGACAAACTAAACAAACATAAATATTTCATTAACTGACAAAACTCTGTATGAATGAAATTTACTATTTTAAATGTTTTGATATGAATGCGAATCTTATGACTACAAGGTTTTGATCTATGTTACATTACTTGTAACAAATTTATATCGAAAATAAAGCTACCTATGATACAGTAACTAATGACCTAACCTATTAATTCTACTTAACAAAGGATTTTGCTAAAACGCAATAATATTACTTAAGACAAAACGGTAACGCCTTTGTCCTCATTTTTCTAATTCAACATAAATGGTGACACTACAATCCCTCGTAGGAATAGCTTCTCTGAAAGCGTAATTCGGATGCTTTCATATAAAGGTGTGATTTAGTACCGGGCGCACTATTTATCATTTCTCTGCCGGATAGCCGCCAACTCCGAATGGACAAACTTGAGAACTTACCAACATAATTAAAATGCATGCTACAGTATTCCGTATAAATTATCATATGATTATTAACTTTTCGTTTTAATGACGGCAAACTCTTTATAGGGTTATAACTTTACAGGATTCTAATGGGTTTTGTTTTACGTCTCCGCCGAGAATACCGGACTTTATTGCCAGCACGAAATAAGTAATAATATAATCTGTGTCCCTTGCAAGAACTAGTATAAATCCACACACAATAACTATTCGAGTTGGACAGAATTATTCTCCAGTGATTCTGTTAATGGCACCTGGCGCTTAATAAAATAATGGTGCAGATATTACTGCGAGATCTTTATTACAACAGCGTCTAGAAATTCTTTTGATGATACTTTTCGAAACAAATTGGAAAGATATCAAAAGAAAGAGCGCCAAACGACTGTATTTTTTCATTTTTTCTTTACGAAGAATTGTAGAATTGACGATTGGTAAAAACGGTAAAGACTTTCCAAAAACAAGACTACATACCCATAACGTGCTCATTTCTCGTTAAATTGTCACGCTTCATAATCTAGGGTTAACGAGATTGATTGGCAATCTCTTTAAACGTATGTACAGCTATTGTTACTAACAAATTGTTCCGCTCTTCGCACGAAAATAATTGGTTTATTTTAACGTTTCAAAATATCACTTAAAGTAATATCAATAACGTCTATTTTTCTCTTGAGTGATTTAAATAAGATGTTAAGGAAATTTGCTTAAAGTTGGCTACAAAAGCTAATACAATTTTGGTTCAATTCCACAGTTAAATATTTGTTCTGGTATTTTTTTACATCAACAAATAGACGGCTTTTGAGTATGAGGCCGCAATATTTTACTAAGTTGTATGTAAAGTAGCAAATACTATGTAATATGAGTATAATTGCAAACATATTTCTCAAGAAATTGAACCCAAATATTTTTGTTGAATAAGTATTGTTACAAGTTATTTTCAATCATTAGTAGTTCAATTGATAATGAAAATTGAAAAAAGACATGAGTTGGTAGAAAAATAAGGATGATGACCTAGTGAAATGCTAGTAGTAATTGAAAAGTAAGAGCTAAGTAACTATTGGATTGACTAACATAAACACGAATGAGCCCGTACTTAGTTTTTTCTAGGATTTTAGTTTGACAATATTTGTAAAGTAGTCACCATATAAGTGGGTGGAAGTGCAGAAATAGATTGTGTTTGTAAAATTCTCAATCATTTTTATGTAGTTATTATTGTAAAACATGTAAGATACATAACATATGTGTACATAATACATGTGTATTCCAAAATGTATGATAAAAACAGCGGTTATTTACATGCGAAAAAATCCAGGAGCTAAAATGAATAAATTGATCAATTTTATTAATGTATTCGGGGCATCTCAAAGAATCGCTATTGAAAATGTAAGCTAATGTTTATCAAACAACAATCGTATTCCGTTTTTTAATCAGTAGTACAAATATTCGAAGCCGGTCCTAATATAATTCAAACACAAGACATTGTTCAGGCAAAAAATAAACTTTTGCTTTCACTTTGACTTTCAATTAAATTTAGGTAACTTTGTTGTTTTTTGTGTGTAATTTTGTAACGTCATCTTGGGAGAGTTTTATATTTCAAAAGTGGCAGAATAATGAAATAGTACTAAGTCGAAATAGTGTCAATGGTTTTTGTGATCAGTTCATCAGTCCTCTGATAATGAATAGGTAATATGTCCAAGGAAACTAGCGACTCTAAAGAAACAAGTACCTTGCTCACCTTTAAGTTCAATTCTCTCGAAAATGAGAGAGATAGAGGGGGGTATCGGACATTGGATTATAGTAAGGTCTCAAGTATGTGTAATATAGTATTAACTCATCAAGTGGATAATTATTTGATATAAGAGTGGTATGAAAAAATAATCGAATTTTATTTTTATGTGTTCGTAAGGATCCTCGACATGGTGCCTATCACAATACAAGCAACAACAAAATTATATATTTCAATATTTCTGAAATCTTTCACAAATAAATTTGTGAAATTAAAATACCACTTATAATTATCAACATGTGTACCCACACATTCTTCGAGTACACAGAAGTAAAAAAGTGTCCAAAGCTCATAAAGTGCTGCAGCGTAAATTTATTTTTCATAAAATTAACTTACTACAAATAAATCTTGAAAGTCAATGTTCACCTAATTCTAATCATTATATATATTTTTTTATTTAAATTCTACTAAATATGACAAATATAACAATGAAACTCTCTTTTAGTTTTATTCATGACCACACATATATTATGTTTATTAAAATATCTTAACCTATACTAAATCAACAATCAACATCACTAAAGATCAATTTTTTGGCCAAAGTTACATTCTTGGTATATTGAAAGATCGTAACTACAAATTGAATGAAAAGTACGCAAATAGAATGTCTAATCGACCTCCACTGCTATTATCGTCGTACATAACAACATTACAATATACATTTCTGTTCTTTTATGGTATAGGGGGCAAACTAGTAGACGAGTCACTTAATCGTTAGTAACTAGCGTTACCCACGGACATAAGCAGTTTAAAAGTCATAAGGGTGTTGTGGCCCTGTCTGCACCTCCCACTAGAATCAGGTTAGGTTACGACTTCGGTAAGTTACTCGGTGAAAACCAATAATAGAGATGCTGAACACCAAAATTCTGTGAGGCGGTGGCCTCACAGAATTGATGCAGGGGTGACAATTATCGTGGTAACTGTCTAAGCTTTACACTGTCACGATGACTGTCATGCCTTTCACGTCCCCAAGCGGGGTGTGAAAAAGCATCTTACAAGGCCGCCATAGTGTGGGTCACCATACCGCATTGTCTGCATTTGCAATGAGTATGGTGACCACAACTTTTAGATTCTATTCATGCTTTCCATCAGGCAGAGTAGAGTTACTTTGGCAGGCTCTTAATATAGAAAAAAAAAAGAAAAAGAAACCCACCGGCCCTTATGTAACGAAGCGTTGTGCTCCCACGAACATGTTTACTCTGTGGTAAGATTTAATACTGCAGCTTTGAATAAACTTATAAAATCTATTATTTTAATCTACAACGAGGTTTATTAATTGCTTGTCTTTATATATATGTATAGAAATTCTGCTAACACTGAGAAGAATTTGAAAATTAATGTATGTGCCTAAGGTATTACGTAACGCGCTAATCTACAGCAGTAAGATAATTATTTATAGTAATCACAATATTAAATAGTCAGTAAAATAAAGTTAAAACTACTTTTTTCAAATTACAGCAAAAAATGTTAATAGGGACCATCAGTTAATAGCGATTTGGAGTTATATATATGCGACCAAGATTTGAACAGTGTAATATGTTATGCATCACTTGCACTGGCCAACCCGTAACCACACCCAGAGCAACTTGGTCGAAACGTTACATATTTTAAAGTAAGTACATTTCTCATGTCCTTAATACCTATTGTGAGTGCTTTAATTCCAGTAAACATAATATTATTACAATAATAGTAATAATAACATAATAATAGTAAACATAATATACACAATAACTGCACCGTGAGTTCTTACCCGTGGTTTATCAATTCTCGTCCCATGTACTCGCGTAAACACTACATATTTTGAGAAGCATACGGCCCCCGCCCAGAGATACGCGAGTGGCGAGAGGCCGCCCGTCGAGCCACGATGGTTCGTTGGTCGTCCCGGCTGGACGCTCCATATGCTAGCTTTGCCGCCGTGGAGGCTCTCCAGCCGATCATCACCGAGTGGACAGCACATGGCCCTTTCCTTCCGACTGACGCAGATTCTTTTTTGGCACGGTTGCTTCGGGAAGTATCTGCGCTCGGTCGCAAGGAGGATATTGAGTCCCGCCTATCACCATTGCACCTGCAGTGAGGACTCGGCTCAGCACACGCTAGTGGTTTGTTCCACCTGGGTGACGCAGCGTCGGGTCCTCACTGTAGTTATTGGAGGAGATCTCTCGCTGCTGGCTGTCATATTCTCCATGGTCGGTAGCGACAGTTGTTTTACCGCGGTCGCAACCTTCTGCGAAGACGTAATGTCGCGGAAAAAGGTGGCGGAGAAGGCCCGGGAGGATAATCTTCACTCGGACCCAATTCGCCGCCCGCGATCCGTGCGGCGGAGTCGCGCGTACCAGCGCCTCATGCCGTAGATGGTGCCTGCCCGGGATCTGGATGTCGTAATAGCAGCTGTTCCCGGATCCCTTCTATGTCCGACGCGGAGTGGCACACTGTGTGGTTTTAGTCGGTCCGATTCCGACACACCAGCCCGCTGTAAACCCAGGTAGGGTGACGGCCCGAGGGGATTTCCACATGTTTAAAAAAAACAAAAAAGGACTACAGTATATAGTTGGCAAAATGTGGGCGTCTTCTACCACTCCTCTATCTCTCCAATCAGGCAAAGAGATGTGGGTGTATTAGTATAACATAATTTGTATACACTGTAAGTATACAAGTAAGCTGAAACGTATTCGGTGAAAGGTTATTATTGAAGTAAATATCGATATTGGGCTTGAGTAAAGTACGACGTAACTCAAGATACAAGTACGAGTATATTGTATTCGAGAAATCTACCAATCGAAATTAGTATTAGAATTCTCAGAAATAATTCAAAGTTAGTAAAACCAGGTCGGTACTAATGATATTGATAAATTCTATTTTCATATTCAAATTCTCTAATACAAATGTTACTGTATACGTTTATGTGTAAATGTTACGTGCTATATATTTGGTTTGTACATACATTTACATCGTTCACATCGCCGCAGTACGGTATGGTCGTTTAATTCAAACACGTGGAACAAACAGCGTCTCCGTATAGAGCGGTGGTTTATTTGTGAGTAGCGCTCGCGATATTGCGTCGACAGGCGCTTTATCGCGCGATCTACAAATTTGTTGTCTCCCGATTCATCCCGCGATATTGGACCACGGTTTATCGCGCACCCAAATTTACGTGCGTTATTTACCCCCACTGTTTTATATAATTCGGTTTTATTCCCCCATCGATGTCTTAATGGAATGTTTCTGGTATATTGATTGCAGTAAATTTAAGTCTCCTTCGTTGGTAATTTCATTCAGGTATGTTGTTAAAAGTTAAAGCCCTGTAATTTTTATTTTCTCCGCAAATGGCTTAGAATAACAACCGGTCTTTGAGGTATTATTTTTTACACAAATACGCGCACTGATTGCCGAAGAAGTGTGTAATAAAATTTTGTGCAATATTTTTGTCTAGAAGTACATGAAATTTGTTTGAACGCGAAGAGAAGCGAAAAATTACATATAAATTGTCGTCATTACTGCGCATTACATGGAGGAGCGAGGCCATAGAACTGGTTTATTCATACATAAAATGTATTATTATATACAAACATTAAACCAGTATAAAGAAAAAATATTGTAGTGTATATTCTGGACAGACGGTATAGAGCGGACGTTTGGTTCGTATTCAAAAACGCGCATTTCGGTGAATAGGATTAGATATGTACGACTGCCATTTGTATAAGTTGTCGGATAAGTGGAATCTTATGTAGTGGGGGAGGTGTCCCCACCTCTTATGCTTCCTATTTTTGTATACTTATGTTAGCGTACATCGGTTTAATTTCTATTTTTATTTGAAATAGTACAAAAGAATGAACATTAGATGTCTTACAACGATTTGTGCCAACATTTCTTTGAGTGTGTTTGAACTACAAACTACTTTACATAACATTATGATTTTGTTTGTTTAAAGGATATATTACGAAACTGGCTAACTGTATTATCACCCACATTTTATTTAAGCAGAAATGTGAAATTAACACCTCTAAAATTATAACGAAACCTGAGGTATTTTCTCTTTTATCATATAGAGACGTTACTCCTTACATATTACACATAAAATATTGCTTCAAAGTCATGTGGGGAGCATTATGAGTTTGAAACGATATTTTATGGTATAAAGGGACAAACGAGTAGACACGTCACCTGATGGTAAGGGACTACCACCACGCATGGACACTTGTCACTAAAAATGTACTCCTCTGGAGTCAGGTTGATAACGTCAGAGATCCGGTGACGTCATTCACTAGATGTGTAAAGCACCGAAAGGATTACTTAACTCCGGTTTTCTGTGAGGCCACGGTATCACTCCGATCGAGTCGATCTTTTTGTGTCGAAGCTTGGCTCACCTTAATATGTAAGGATATAAATATTTAAGAGTATACTAAACTTTTTGCTAAATATAACGTCAGTCCAATTACCTATTACTTTTGAACAAACAGTTTAAGGATAAGACGAGAAAGTTAAGAGTGTATTTAAAAAAATTAGATCAAGTTAAATCACTGAGAATTGATACTGTTTATACGAATCATTGCTTTCGTATCTTTAGGTCCGATCTCTAAAACCAAAAACAGTGCCAATATCGGGTTGAAGGGGACAATCTTACCTAAATTTGCGTCAGCTTCTTTTACGTATTTATGAGGTTACTTAGGTAAACATAAATATGAACTTTATTTCATATTCATAAATGAACTATTTTACCAAAACAAAGTTCATATAAACCCGCGAAGTGCTTACTTTTGGAATAATTAGCTTAGCAGTATATTGTATTCAAGAGAGTTATAGGCATCATTTAAAGTCGCTCGAATTTCTCGGCAAGTTCTGTTGTCGCAGCATCAAGACCAGAATAAATGTATGTAAGTAAAACATAAATTATTTAAGAGCGATCTCTTCGTAAGCCCGAACAACGTACGCATTTAATTTATCTTCAAGTGACATTGGCTCATTAGCGAGGCGGCTTTCTGAAACATATGTCTTGCGAGTGTTGTCTAAACGTCTTGCATATATTCGAAGCCAGTCACTGTACAAGTTAGTGTTCTTTCTGTAACATATTTAATTAACTTCGATATATGTTGTTGTAAATAAAGAGCGAAGTACCTATATCTGATTTTTCTCAATACGTGACATTGAAAATGTAGTATAGATTACGTTTCTGCAAAATTGATTGATTCAATCAAACCCGAGTGGTACATTAAAAGTATGTAGTATAACTACCTCTGTTGGTCCCGTGAGAAGACAAAAGGAGGGAAGTATGCAAGATAGCAGTATTACAAGGAGAAAGAAAACTTAAAACAAACCCTGACTAGCTTGGTTTACGTGGTTAAAACTCTCCAAGGAGAGAACATGTCTAATAATTAGCTAGTAAAGATTGTTGATGATGATGATAATGATGAATATGCAAAATGGCACATAATTTTAAGAATATCTTTAACATCATAAAGAGAAGAGAAATCGTTATTACAAAGATTAAGAGGGCATTAAAAATATAGCTCACAAATAGAAATTACACGAGAACTGAGAAGAATCATCAGTGAATCTCACTAGTAAAACTTCATCAGTAGGGATCAAATCAGATCAGTTCAATAATAGAGATCAAAACCACAAAGTTGACGAGGTGACAGTTATAACCACTGCGTGAATTATTTTATCAATTGTAAGATTATATTAACAATAATAAGAGTACAATATTAACGATGTACTAAATATACACACTTTAGAAATTTCTATTTTAGTTCACTTATTTAAACACTTCACTTCACTTATGTAAAACGGATATTGTAGTTAATTGAACGCATTAGGAACTAGATGGAAATAAAGGGTAGGTCCAAGTAGCTTTTTACTTACCTGTCATCATAAGAAAGGGATAGTATTTGTTTGAATTGTTTAGAAAAAGAAAGCCGTAGTTTGAGTACACTAAAATCATATATCTAAACCTCGAATGGCTGTTGCCTGATACGAGAGCCCTAAAACTGTTATTTTTACTAACATTATAATGTATATTCTATGCTATGTAATTATATAAAGAGGAAAAATTTGAATGTTTGTTTATATTGAATAAACTCAAAAATATTTTCACTAACAAAATGATAGATTATCCCTGTGTGACATAGGCTAATAGAATAAAGACCATATTAATGTCACAAAAATCTTTCCAATACCAAATATCCAACTATTATAGCTAAGTCGCTGGTAACTACTTTATTACATTCTTAAAGTTGATAGAAACACCGACCAAAGTTAGACCGTTCTATTCATACCTCTATATTGATCTATATCTAAATAAATAATTTTTCATTCAATAGTGTTTCAATATTTATAGATAACTTTTTGGATTATTGAAATCGGACATTCCATTCAAAAGATATTACGAATATAAATAGAGATTCTTCAACAGCCTTTTACAGTCCACTGCTGGACATAGGCCTCTCCTTAGCAAGGAGGTTTTGGCCTACTATACCACGCTGGCCAGACGGGTTGGAATATGGTTTGTTTCGAGTTTGCCTTCTCTATGTAATAATATTTTCCTGAATAGTTTCTTGCTTTAGTCGACTCGTACGACACCCACGGGATGAATAGGGGTGGTAACACTATGTATTCTTAATTCGTCACACACGGATAATAAATAGAGATAATGTGAAAGAATCACACCAACGCAGCAACGATCATCAGGAATAATGGCGATGGATTTACCTATAATTATTTAAAGTTTACAGATTACTGTCAGATACCGTTTGCCTGTTTGCCTTTACAATAAATAAGCCATAGGGAAAAATTTTCTTGATGTTTGGCATCGACCTAAAAAAAGAGTGCATTTTTCATGGGCTATCATATATTGCCCATCTCGAGTAACATTTTCTGAATATTAATACGTTTTGTTACCACATACAAATATGACAAAAACAGTATACTTCAAACATTTAAGACAAATATTGTACAAAAAGTAAAAAATTAAAAAATATGATGATGAGGACCTCTAGTCGATTTCGGCCACAGCGACCAGTCACAACGGAGATCAGCCAAGTAAGTAGAAGATATTGTAGTGCACAAGTATGGGTTCAAACACAAGTACATTCTCTGGTCACTCTCAAAATTCGATAGGAGGATATCCAACACAACCGAAGAGAGATCAGGTGTAGAACCGAGGGCTATGCGTGCTTTCCAAGGCACGGGGCTGAAAACCCTAACTTCCAAACGCCGAATTATTATTAAACATTTCTAGAATCAGAAAAATATGATAATTTTTTTTTTGGCCAGACCCGGCTTCGAACCCTGGCTCTCATAATCAGTACCAAATAGAGGTTTTTATGAATTAAATGAATTCTTGAAACAAAACTTAGAAATATGTAACAAAAAAAAGTACCTAATAAAAGTAATAAAACAACAAAAAATATAAATAAAATATAAAACAGAAACAAAAAAAGAAATAAAAATAGGTCTCTATACGGATGTAGCATTTAAACAATATATATATATATATAATATATATAAACAATAATTGTTATTTTGCTATTTCGACTTGAGGTCTTTGTTTCAAATTTTGTATATTGGAACAAGTTGAGTAATGATAGTTTTTATTAGTATGTTTTTGAGGGATTGTAAGTATGTAGTTTTTTTATAAAATGTCCAAAAAAAGTGTTTAAACCTACATAGGCTTACATTTTTGTAGCTCAATTTTATAATTCAACTACAAAAATGTAAAATTTAGATATTTGATAAAATTAAAAATAACATAATGTCAATTTAAAAAATTAAAACCCTTAAAAATAAAATACTTAATTACAGAAAGTAAAAAAGTGGCTAAATAAAAAGCAAAAACAAAAAAATTGAGAATAACAATAGATTTCTGAATAAAAATATAAAATGTAAATAAAATACAAATAATAATTTGAAACAGATTTTTTTATATCCAGAATAAAGGTAAGCGTTCTCTACGTTTATTTCAAAATGTTCAAAAAATTAAAAAGTAAAATGCCGACCGGATTATCCGTAAAGCCGAGGCGGACCGTTAGTATACTGTTATAATTAAATTGCTGTTAATGTTAACGATACCGATATATTAGAATTAACTAACAGAAATAATTAAACTAATACAGACCTTGAAGTTTCCCAAACATTCAAAAATAGCAAACCTAATAATCAGTACAATAAACAAACTCTCGATAACCGGCTCCATAGATTACTCGACGAGCGACAAAACCCTACATAGTCTCTAAATAGTAGGCCATTGATTTGGACCCCTGCGGACCTTAATAAACACTGGCTCCCTTCTAATTAAGCGCCCGATTGTAATTGAAGAGGTCCATTCTCTGATATTTGAACAACAATTCTTGAAAGGGATTAGAAGGCTTTGCGTTAGAGGTCTTTTTGACCTGGACCTGATTCTGAAACGTGTTTGTTGTAAAAGCCAACCGATTTGTTCATCGATTCTTGTTCTTAACACTTATAACTAATCATTGTTACGGTATTGTATATAAAATACAAGAGTGTAACTGGTGTCAAGATTATAGCTGGTGTCAAGATTCTACAATAAATGTATGAGAGCCATAGATTGGTACGTATGTACCATTTTGAACGAAGTTACACCATAACCTCACAGAAAACCGATATTAAGCATTTCTTTTTCAGTGAGTAATGTTCCTGGAGTATTAACCTCAATTAAAACGAACAAAAGTGCACTTGTGTCTGTAAGGTCCTCCTACCGTCAGGTAGCAGATACCACTAGTGATTAACTTGGCCCCGAACCGTCCACAAAAACGCATGTCGACTCAAGTACTAGTAGCTGGGGAACCAGGTGTACCCTAAAAAGAAAACGTCTGGAACAGCGATGTACCTGGGCCCCAGATGACCCTTTACCGAGTTCCGTGCACCCCAATATTCTCTTTCTACCACCAAAAGGGCTCACGCGGTCTCATACCCTGGCCTGCTTCTTTTATGGATACAGATGGCCTCACCTGTCATCCGCAGGTTTGCGCTTATGGAGAACGGAGATCGTTTTGCAACCTCCGGTACCTGAGTCGTTATACGGTCGGGTCACCCAACTGCTCGTTTGGCTTCAAATTGTTCAAAAAATGAATGAAACTATCATTAAAGGACACAATTTACAAAATAAATATTTGAAACTGATGAATTTCAGAAGATTGGTGGTTAAACTCATATAATTGACCTTCACCATAAACACAAAATCTTAAAGTAAATTTTTCAGCACATCCATGTGTACTGAAAAGTAATTCAAGTCTATTTATCTAATTCATTAAATGAAACACTTCGAGGACTCAAACCGCGTACATTTCCTGTGATAGAAAACTCAAGTACGTTCCCTAAAATATTATAAAAAAATGACACTTCTAATATAACTTTTATGTCAGAGTTTTTTTGACTTTAGTAATATGGCATCTTTATTAAAAACCATGTGAAGACATTTTGATCTTGTCTACTAATCTGTAGGGTTGCTAGAACTGTATGGAGTTGGGTAATCTAATATATAAAATTCTCGTGTCACAGTTTTCGTTGCCATACTCCTCCGAAACGGCTTGACCGATTTTGATGAAATTTTTTGTGCTTATCCGGTATCTATGAGAATCGGCCAACATCTATTTTTCATCCCCCTAAATGTTAGGGGTAGTACAACCCTAAAATTACTAGGAAATTATTTATATGGCAAAACAACGTTTGCTGGATCAGCTAGTATTATAATAAAATGCATGATCCTTGTAAATAATATTAATGTTAGGAATTACGAGTATGTTAGCTAGAGTATGCAAGTGGAACTTGTTCCTAGAACTTTACTTTCACTTATTTTTAAAACAAATTACTACTAGAAACGTCTCAGTATCTTTCAAATATAATATATCAAGCAGATGTGAAACGTAATTTGTCGTGGGTTATTATTCGATCTTCACCAAACTAGATTGAAACCATTATTATAATTATAATCAAAGTAATAAACTGGTTTTCACGAACTTACTGACCTCTTGAAGAAAAGCTTATTTTTCAATATAGCAAGTTTTCTGTTTCTCTTTCCCAAGTTATTTTGAAACAAAGTCTTTTGACCTTCGAAAGAAGACTACATCGTAATGGGAATGTCCCAAATCAGTAAAAAATAAACACACTCCTCGCTCGTGTCAAATACATTTTCCTTCCCCATTTTGGAAGATTGATTTGCGTAACAAATATCGGCAGAAACAACGTATAAAGAAAGAGCACATTACTGCCGCCATCAAATTATATTACACGCAATGGTACGAAGCGGAGGCGGTAAACTGCAAAATTGGACAAAACATATAAAATGTTATCTCTACTGATCTTGGATTTAGGTTGACTTGTAAAAAGTTGAAATTACTAACATACGAATCTTTCAACTGACTGATTTTATTGACGTTGACTGTTTTTTTACCCAAACTTAAACGTTTCAGGAGTATTAGAACAGATAACAACCCGAAGTTAGAATGCTAAAGGTTGTAAAAGATCTGAACTTACTTTGTCATGTAAGATACTTTGAGTGCTCGAACCAAGTAGATGGAGCAATACTACTTTGTTGGATTGCTACTTTCAACTAGATCCTGTGGCAAGATTTATGGTTACAGCAAACTAGTACATTTTGTTTTATAGTTATGAGATAAAAACATAATAAATTGCAGAAAATTGAGCTCATATCAGGCATAGCTCACATCCGTTAAACCAGTGGTAATTATTCACTTACGGTGTTTAAGCATAAATTATTGGCTTATGCTTACTCGTACATTACTTTTATAGCATCAGTACAGTTACAGTAACTTTTTAAATACATTCTTTCAACAACACGCACTTTCTGTCCTGGGAGATACGACTTATATGCGAGGTAGATACGACTTTAAAATCATTTTTGCCATCTGTTGGGAACAGTATTTTATTTTTCAATTTAAAATTGCTTGTACTAACCTTTGTACTCACAATATAAATAAAAATATTCAAAGTAATTGGTTGAGTAACTTTGGGAATTAGGTGAAATAAAAAGCAAACTACTCACTTTGTGATATGTACCTATCTCCCAGATGAAACAGTATTTTAGTATTCCGAACTAAACTTCTTAATACTTGTGAACAAAGTTGCCGACCACAAATTGTCGTCAAAATGTCATCAGTTTGCGCACCAACAGAGAGCAAGATAAACAACAAGTAGAATTAATTCAGGAGGTAACAAAGCGTCGCGGATGTCGAGAAGGACGTCAAATTTATTGGAAGAGGTTTTGACGTAAAGGTGTTCATGTAAGTGAAAAATTATATCGCTGTGGTCGTGTTTGCACAGTGTAGTGTGCCATTAGTTGTCGAAATTTGATCTTGAACTTTGTTAAAAATACACGGGAGAGGAGGCTTTCAAAGGTTGGTAATGTAATTGTATCCTTTGAGGTGTCCATAAGCGGCTGTAGTCACTCACCTTCAAAAAAACTATCTACATAGTTGTTCCCTATCGCATATAAAAAATAAATAGCTATATATAGGGTACTTTTCATATACATATAAGCACGCTGAAGTAAAAGTGGGCCGGTCTACGGCACGCGGAAGTAAATGTCTAGCGACGGACTGGTGTTTGCTGGAGACGACATGTGTTATATTGGAGACTGCGATTAGGTAAACATAAGTGTTGACACGAAAATGAGTGGCAGCGGATGAATGTGGATTGCTCAAGGTTGACTGCCACTTTGTTACTAGTAAACAAAAAAAAAATTGTTCCAGACAAAAATATTAAAGGTTTTAATTGTTGATTTTAAGTACTTTAAACTTAATAATTACAACTTTATTTAAGTAAAATACCTTGTATTACATGAAATAGCTAAGTTCTTTATTGATACCACTAGATTTTACTACGAGAAAGAGCTGTTAAACAGAAAATAAATTAAATTTAAGCATGTTTTTTGTTAACAATAATTATTTAACTTTTGTAATTAAAAACTTGTTTGCAACATCCAGTGTGTCTACTTAATTAATTAAAACAATAACTTAGAAGATTATTTTATACGAATTTTATAGCTCTGACTACTACGGGTACAATAAAATCACCGCACCCAAATGACTGAAAATGAAAAACTGACACTTGTAATATACTCGTACATGCAGGATAAATGACACCGTTTATTTCTTTTATTATTTTTACGATGAGACTCAGGATGAATAGATACGAATCTTTCCGTTCAAATTATTGACCTTAAAATTAGATTTAAATAAACTCCAACAACAACCAATAGATTGAGTTCAGGCCAAAATTTATGCGCTACAAGAGCACAATAATGTCTACAAGCAACAGCAAGTATTTCTAAATCTAGTAGTGAATTAAACAACAATTTATTTAATATTCATAAAACAAAATAGATATATCAAAAAGTTAAGTCCAAACAATTTTCTCACTATAAAATCTAATTGTCTGCCATAAATAACCGAATCAGTAAACAAAAACAAAATAACTTACTTGATTATACTCCGAGAGATATTTAACGATAAAGATTAAAACAAAAGGGAGCGGTGCTACAGGTGCGAGGTGGCAAAAGCGCCATGAAGTTGAAAGGGGGTAAAGGGGGGTCGGTGATAGCTGTGCGTTTGTGTGGGATGGTCACATCAATCGTTATGAGGTCGCCACCTCGCTCGCCAATCGCGAGTATGTAATTCTTTACGAACTACCAAATTGTCAGCTTAAATTTAGACTTGAACAGAACTAAGACCTTGGTTTACTTGGCTTTGATACTGAAACTACATGGTTTTTACAGTATTATCAGACTTATAACGTAAATAGATATTCGGAGCACAACTATACACACGTGCACGCATTTAGATGTGATTTATAAGCCTAAATAGATCTAGTCTTTATTTATTGTAATTAATATTATAAATTACTGGTTTGTTGGTCTAATAGTTATAGATTGTGACCTATTGTGGGTTCGATTTAAATCCAGAACTAATACTGTTTGCAAAAATCGATAGTTTTTTTTTATCTTGGTCTAATTTTTTTATAGTTATATAGTTTGTTTATCAAAAAGTATGGTGCCCGTTTGATGGAAATAAACTTGTTGATAATAACGTCAGTGGCACTGAAATTATAATTTGCACAATGTAAGCGTTTTAAGGTCTTCAGAGATAAAATACGTGTGTATATTTTGGTGTAATCTCTCCTATTATTATAAATGCGAATGTAAGTCTGTTTGTTACGGTTTCACGCGAAAACTACTCAACCGATCATCATGAAATTTTGTACACATGTTCTTGGAGGCATTAGAAGTCACACAGAATACTTTTTATAAAAAAAAAAATATATGTATTTATTTAAAATGATCTGTTACGAAACTGAATTCCAAGCGAGCGATGTAATATTGTTAATAATGTTAACAAATACTCACACTTGATTTAGTTTGATGACGTTAAATATAATATAAATAGACCAACACGTTGTAAGAGTTAATTCTTAACTAAGAACACACATGAAGCTTGTAACAAGTGCGGATAAAAGCGCGGGAGTCGTGTTTGCCAATAACTTATTATACTTAAGTTAGAAGCCGTGGAAGTTTGTCGCCTAAGCCATGATTACTTAGTAAGTACATACAAAGTAAATGATATGGTTCGCTAAAAGCTTTTGGTAATTTTAATGAAACGTACGGACAGATTTGGTTGAAAGTAAGTTATTGAAGTAATGAATTTTCACTACGCTTTTATTAGGAAATAATTAAGAAATTTTTAAAGTTAATTATTATTATATTAACTAACTTCAACAATCAACTTCTCACCGTCCATTGCTCAACGAAGTTCTCCTCTAAAAAGTACCAACTATCCCGGTCCTGGGCAATCCGCATGCATCTGCTGCCAGTCACTTTCTTCAAATCGTCGGTCCTTCGTGTCGCAAGGTGCCCTACACTACGTATGTTTAATTGTAGTTTTCATGAAGCACGTTACCCTTGACGATACACTGCCAACTTCCCGTCACGTTGCTCTTGAAACATTTATGCACCATAAAATCCGACACCGCCTTGATATAGTTGGTCGCCCTGAGCGAAGTAGACAACTTGATCTGAATCTAGGGCTATCATATCCTCACCCTGTCTTTGGACTTCTGACAACCCAAAACATGCCAATTCATATGTTCACCTTCGTTTCCAACTCCGAAAGATAATGAAAGAAACTTATCTGATGACAAGTTCCTGAGATCGATGTGAAGACTTTTCAATGACTACTTGTAACTTTTTTTAGTTTGATTTCCGTTTCTAATTAAAACATACAGTTTTGGTTACACGATGTTATAATTTTATTATTGATAATAGTAATAAAGACTGGTTATTTATCTGTTCCAGGTTTTCATCCCGGGAACACAGCTTGAGTGCCTTCTAACCGCAATTGACAATTGAGGAAAACATCGTTAGGGAAATTAAATAAGGGCCGTTATTTATTTTATTTTTTACTGGTTTTTTTTTCTACAATTGATAGCGCACAAAATCAGATGTCAAAACATTTTTATATGTAGTAATAATTTCCTTTCTACTTTCCTGCAATCTGTGATAGTAATTTTGTACAAACAGGAGGAAGTGTGCAAAAGGAAACCGTGCCGAGAAAACGTGGGCTTAAGACAAATTAATAAACCTATGTTTTCACGGTATGGTTTGGTTTGGTATTGGCTAAACCCAATGAGCGCACATGGTGCTAGTTTTGGCCGTCAAATTGGGGAAGTATGGAATAAATCGAGCGTTGTATAATTTGACCTGTTGGTTTAGTGGTTAGCGATGCTAATTGCTAAGCAGAAAATGATAAGTTTTGGGCAAATCGACCCCACAATAGGTGTGCCGTACCACATACTAACACATAGGTGTTTTAGAACCATCGGGAATATTTGGAATATTGTCGAGTCTCCTATAAACGATGGCTCACATTCTTTAAGATATTACTTGCGAACTACGCGTGAACTATATGCGAGATGATCAGATCTGTATTCTTAGTGTTTTCTATATTAACATTAAATTCAAAAAAGGTATAGTTCTCCGTGAGAAGTCATTAGACCACTCCTCAGTCATAAAATAGAATAAATATGGTTAGTTTGTGACAAGCCTGTTAGTGTACTGGTTAGTGATCCTGACTGCTAAACTGGAGGTCTTGGGTCTAGTTTCCACACAGTACAAATTTTTGTATGATGTACACAATTATTTGTGATGTGTCTGAGTATAATTTATCTATAGTAAGTATGTATTTAGAAATATTCAAGTACTTTTATCAGCACTCTAGTTACCATAGGCTCCGTCTAACTTAAAATCAGACGGCCGTGTGATACTTTTTTTTTTATTTAAAAAAGACAACGCCCGCATTAGGTATAAATCCTGTGTCGTGGGAGACTTAACAAACATACGAGAAACGGACACAAAGAACATCCAGACTCAGAACAACAATTTATGGATCCTGTTGTCCCATGTAGGATTTGAACCCACAACACTCAGCGAAATAGGGAACGGCATGGCGACCGCTTAAACCCATCGCCAATATAAAACCTTAGGCCAATCGTGCAGTCAATATGTGAGGTTATTATTTTACTTTATTTTAGTATTACGATAATAATTCTTAGGTTTATTCTTACCTTTTTCTAATGTTATCGTCGTACTCTAATAGTACATCAGAAATCGCGAAAGCAAACAAATTGTGTATTCATGAACATGTATATCGGTCTGAACCTATATGCTACTTGTATATTATAATAAACGGTATTTACTTATGCTTATATCTTAGATTAGTAGTAGAAATTATTTTGTGTGTAAATTTATTAGCATATATAATTATAAATGCGTACCGCAAACTAGATGTTTACAATATAGTCCATCTAGGAAACACCAGGATGAGACCGCCTGTATATTTTTTTTTTTATTTTAATTATTATTGTACGAAGAGTGATCAATAAATGATGATAAAAAGGTACTTCTAGGACACTCAAAAATCGAAAAAATATATTTTTCGTTACTTGTACACCCGTTAGTTCACCATAAAAAATCATACAAATAGGGCACGATTTCCAGGTGGTACATTCATTTGAATACGAACTGTCAACGAGATAACACCATAATGGAGAAAAGGAAATTAGAGCCGTCATCTTCTGCTTGAACAAAATGTCTACTAAAGACATATACAGTAATTTGGAAGAAATATTGGGGGAGTCTGCTCTTCCATATTCTACAGTTGCACGTTGGGCAAAGGAATTTAAACTGGGCAATACATTCATTGAAGATGAACACCGAGAGGGACGCCCATCCACGTCCCTGACCGAGAACAACGTGAAAAAATGTGAAAAAAGTAGAGGAAATCGTAATGGCCGATCGAAGAGTAACTGTAAAGCACGTTGCTGAGGTTAGAGATGATGATGAATGACATATGAAAAAAATCACGGCGAGTTCGATACCGAGAATGTTAAGAACGAGCAAAAGAAGAAACGACTCCACATTTCGAGGGTCAATCTCGAAAAGTTGCAGGCCGATCAAGAAAATTTTTTGACTTATTCCGTGACCATGGATGAGACATGGATCCAACATTTTGATCCTGAAACCAAACAACAGTCGATGATTTGGAAACGAGTCTCCTCACCAACGCCAAAGAAATTCAAGGTGTCAAGTTCAGTGGAAAAGTCTATGGTATCTGTTTATTGGGACGCTGAAGGAATTATCATGGTTTAATATTTGGAAAAGGGAGCCAACATAACGGGCCCTTACTACACTGATCAAATAAGGAGATTGCAAGAGGCCATCAAGGAAAAAAGACGCGGCAAACCGCGAGCTGGAGGGCTGTTTCACCAAGGCAACGCCCCGGTTCACAAAGCCGCAGCTGCGATGGCTGCAATTCAAGAAACGGGATTTGAACTGCTCGAACACCCACCCTATTTGTCAGTTCTAGCTCCCAGCGACTTCTATCTCTTTCCTCAGCTCAAAGAACTTCTTCGGGGTAAGAAATTTGAGGACTATGGCGAAGTGATGGCCGCTGTAGAGGCGTTTTTGGAGGGCCAAGACAAAGACTTTTCTTCCAAGGTAATCATGGGTTTAGAAAAAAGATATACTAAATGTATTAATTTATTATGAGACTATGTTGAAAAATAAAAAATATTTTTACTCTAATCGTTGTTTTATATATTGATTACCATTACTTATTGATCACCCTCCGTATGTACGAGTATGTTTAATATTAATGGTGTGCAGTAAATAGTACCTATCTATGACACCTCGGACGTAAATTACACTGTTTGATTAATATATACATATTATTGCTCGGTGTGGAGGGAGCGGATGTCATACAAAAAGGATCCTTCCGACACAAAGGATCCTCCGACCAGGCAAAGTAATTATGCCTGGCGGGCCACAACCCAACCCAATATATGCTAATCGCCGCGAGAATTTCTATACCGCGATTCAGAATTTTGCTGTTGCTCCGTTGTTCATTAAGCCATAGTTCGATAGCATATATTTTTTCACGAAGTCAACAAACCCATAACATTATTGGTTTATTCTAAAGAAATTGCTAGATAGCGATATACTAAAGCTATTTTTACAGCCTCGGTTTATAAAAAGCTCTTTTAAGAAGGATAAAAATAAAGAATGAGATTACATCCTTGCCAATTATACTCAGTGACCTGCACTATTTACAAGTATACAAGTAGTACAACAAAGAAGGAACAATCATCTCCATGTCATAAGCCTCTGTCCGCCGACCGCACTTGACTCACAGCTAAACAGAACTGATTTCTACCTACACATACTAAAAACCTACCAACTTATTTTGACCCGTAAGTACACATTCTCATCCTCCTGAAGCCTCCACACTCGCATCAAAATTATGGAGAGTGAGATACAAAGTTACGATGGTTACACCACGTAAGGTTCCGTAGGATTTTCCCTTTTCACTTTCCACTCAATAATCCCAACAAAAGGAATATTTGAAGTGTATACTGAATGGGTTTTTGGCCAGTAGAAAATTTATATGCTCTACTAATAATTGTAAATATTGGCGTGGGTGAAGTTTATTTTATTTCTTGCGTCCATTTTGTATGTCATAGGAAGTTCCGTTATTCTTGGAATGGTAAAGTAATATTGAAGTGATTTGGCTCTCGAGACGCGCCGTCGTAGGCTAGCGCCTGCCAATAGCCTTTAGATGGCTCTAAAGGCATCTAAATATTCTGATTATAGAAATTCTTGGAACAATGTTATTTTGATGCCCGATTTTATATTGATTTTACTCAATGATGAGTTTATTCATAACTAAAAATGTGTGTTAAAGTATACATACACGGTGATTATTATTAAATATTTAACATTAACATTATAGGGTTCTCTTTTGAAATGTTCTTTACAAACTAATTAATATAGTAAACTCAGTAAAATTACTAAGTATTTTAATCATAAATAAGAAATCATAATATCATAATTCTATACAGACTGCACGATTGACCTAGTGGCTTAAGCGGTCGCCATAACGCTCTCTACTGCGTTGAATCTTGTGGCCTCGAACCCCACGTGGGACAACACTTTGTATGATCCACAAATTACTGTTCTGTGTCTACGTATTCTTGGTATCCGTTTGCTATATGTTTGTAAAGTTATCCGCCACACAGGTTTTATTCCTATTACCGGAGTTGTCTTCTTTAATAAAAATAAAACAATGTATAATATCAAATAAACTCATATCGGTCCAATCTCAATTAAAAGTCTGGGTTAAGTACCTTTCTTTCTGTTGAAGATATGGAACAATCTCACCTCTACTACCAATACAATACCCATAATGACTATAACAATACTTAAAAGGCTATAACTCAAACAAATACGAGTAGGTACACACATTATACGACTAGTTTTATACAGCGACAAGAGACACAAGCCTAATGTACAAATTCCCTTTAGTAATTCCCACACAAATTAAAAGACAACAACCTGAGCAAGGTCCGGTAATTGATGAATTTCATTAAGAGGCGCGTATTATGTACGATACTGGAGTATATGAAATTTATGTGTTTCTGTATACGGAGTAATGGTGTGAATGCCGGATTAAGAGATTAGTTATTGAACTAGGTATTAGTGTTGATTTGTCGATAATGCAATAGGCAATAACGTGTAACATTCTATTGAATAATTTTGGTGTTAATTATTACATTGTTTATAACTTAACAATATTTTGTTAAGTTTAAGGTTTCAGAACTTAGTTTATCTTACACATAATACTCATTTTTCAATTCAATAGAAGATATTCTGTATATCAGTCGCATAAGCCACAACTGAAATTATTTACTAGTAGACTCCAAGTAATAACTGCCTCGATGGCGTAGTGGTAGCGAAAGCGACTGCTGTGGTTCAGGTCTCGGGTTCGATTCCCGGGTCGCATTAAATATTTGTATGATCTGCAAATATTTGTTTCGGAGTTTGGGTGTTTTCCTATAATATGTATGTAAGTATTACAAAAAATAGTATATAAGTATTCTATCAGTCAGTCTAGATATCATAGCATAAGTTCTGCTTAGTTTGAAACTAGATGGCATTGTGTGTTAAATATCCGAAATATTTAAATATTTATTTATTTATTTCATTGGCCATCTCCTGGATCCATTATCAATTAAGACTCAATGAATTGTAATTGATACGACAGGCAATTATTCATGTAGGTACTGAAATGTCATGTACATACATACGTGATGAAATAACACCATTTTTTTATCATCATTTCTAATACGCAAGCTTCTAGCAAGCGCGTTGAAAACGGATTAAAAATTTTTTGAAGCACCTTTTTTAGCCGTTCATCTCACATCCGTACGAGTATTCGCAATTTGCAAAAATTAGTGTGAAATAAAGACCCATGCTTATTTTTTTATTAATTTAAATTAATGTTCGTTCTCCTAAGCAATGTTACTAAACTGTAGACAGATGGTATATAGGCCTTTAAATAAATAACTTGATTCAGTTATTTTTGCTCTGTAAACTGTACGTAACGAATGACTTGCAAATGAAGTCAAAGCCTAAATCATTGGAGCGACAAATGCACGTTTGATCAGAATGCGCTTTGAATCGTAAACTACTTGAACTTAACTTGAATACTTAGTATCTCTACAGTGTAAAAGAAATTTATAATTATCTACATCTTTACGGCATTCTACTCAAATATTTACTCTATTGCAAGAGTGCTTGAACTATGCAGTAATATTTTAATAGGGGAGTAAAGAAAGTTACGCTCTACGTACTTTATGTGGGTTTGGTTTTATTTCCACTACTTTATATCAAAACATTTTCGCTCGGTATAATAAAATTGTGTTTGAGAGAAGAAATTTTGTCAATCTCGACTTAGAGACATTAGACTTGTCCTGGTCTTAGAGATAACAATTATTGTACTTTCTTCTTTAGGCTACTAATTACTGTCGGAGCTAGATGGTAGGATAAAGTCTGTCATTTTACGTGAAGGGGCCTTGACCGTAAGATTTTATTCAAGGTAACAATTAACTTTATGAGTAGAATAGATGTACTTCATTCTATAATTACAGAATGTATACATGTATATACTGATGTGAGATGATGACGAAGATACTGTAGTAGCATCCGATGTCATCTGATTAAATTATTTGTCCTGCTATGGCTGTTTATGCTATAACTGTGATTGATTATAATATATTTCAGGTTGGTGTACAGGATGTAACTGTATATTCAACTTTGAAGAAATATACTGAATTTTAAAATTTACACTATACCTGTACTCGACGCACTACTTTATATGCACTCATAGTGAAGGAGAAAGAAGGGACGTTCCTCTCTCTCTAATGTCTTGTATTTTGAGTCCGAGCATTCTTCCCCATCGGACGTCAATTCTTCAACTGCTCCTCTATCGACGTGTACAGCAATAATAATAATAAGATTAGTCCTAAAATAGAAGTTCCAGCTGTTGCAGAGGCGTCGAGTTCTACTTACAGCGACGAGTTTTTCACTGTACCGACGTCACCAGTACCTGTACGTCGATTGGGAAAAACATGGCCACCGATCAGCTTGGGACCCCGAAGACCACTTACGTCGAACTGGGTCCCCGTTAGTGGTGGTAGCCGCGGTGGTAGCTGAGAGCAAACTTTAATACGTATCATATTCGACTAGTCTCTGTGTTTCAGGAGCTTGAGTCAGCCGTCAATATATTCAGCACAACGAGCTGTACAGCGCTGTTACCTACTCGATAGTGCAATACTTGAGAGGACAAATTTTGACATACGAAATTCCTGAAGTATGCTCTCGACCTTGGATCCTTAGTCGTCGTCGTCGTTGGTCTACTATTTTTTATATTTATATAATTGTATAAATTTTGCTTTTGAGTGTGTTTCAATGTATAGGGTGGGTCAAGAATTCATAAATATTGGAATCTAACATCCCGCGCAAATATGTCACGGAAGTTCGTGGGACCGATCCTACTGAAATTTGCTGGCTACAATCGTAGCGCATAGTTTCAACAAAATGGAGCAACTTGTCACACATCAAATGAGTCCCTGTCGCTGGGCAAACATATGTTACAGAAAAACTGATTTAAAGACGAAGTGACATTCCATGGCCACCGAGAAGTCCAGGTCTATCTCCAGAAGACTTCTCTTTATGAGGTTATTTGAAGAATTATGTGTACACCAATAAACGAAATACACTACGTCAACTAAAAGAGAAAATCAGCAAAGAGATCTCGCGGTCCCTTTGCCGACGAGTATTCGAAAATTTCGGTGCTCACTTAGAAGAAGAGTGCAAATGTCGAAACGATGATCAATAAAGCATTTCAATGATGGCTAGTTGACTTTCGTGACAATTACCAAATTATTGACATTTAGCTCTCCAATAGGCTGACGCCATTTCTTACACAACTGTAACTCCGTAAGGTTATATATACATGTTGCCATATCGACTAGAAATGTTGCTGCATCTGTTTAAGTTCTTTATATCGGTACAGTGAATTGTAGTTCATTTGTGTTGAAGCTGACGTGGGAAGAGCTACAAGCGATTTGCCAACAAAAAATGTTCAGGAGTTAAGAGACAAAAATCGTTAGGATAGGAAGTCATAGGATATGAGGAACGGGAATCCAAGGTTACCTCTACTCGAGTGAACAAAATAGAAAGTTCCTGATACGTTAAGTGCCTATCACGTAATAATTTTAACATAGTTTAAAAACAGGGGTGTAGAGTAGCATGAAAGAAAACTACATGCCTTTGTCGGAACCAAGTTTACCTAAATCATTTTTTTATTTATATAATTCAGTTCTTGCTCTTATAAAATTTGTCACGTTATCAGAATATATTCTACTAGGCTATGAACGGTGAACATTGGTGAGGCATCTGAGGGCCAAGATAAATGTTCCTGTGCTGAAATCATTAACTATGAATATTTCTAAATGAAGCGCCTTATTTGTAAAACAAACGAATAGACAAAGGCGACACTTGATAATTTTACAACGTTGCCCTTTTCTATCTTTAATTAAATACGGTCCGGCTAGACCTACTCCAGTAAACTCAAAGAGCGGTTCGTGGAACAGGTATTGATTGGGCAACTTATCCTTGATAGGAAACATAGACTTGGCTTTGAAACGTCGACTATATCTATACTGAATACTTACTAGATGCGCCTCTAGTTAGCTTCGTAGCATTTATCGCCCAATAAAATTTTCCAACTGATACTAATCAAAGCCGAGAGCCTGTGTGTAGTAATCGTTCATGTTCAAGATCAAAGTCTTGACAAATGATGTATTGAACCTTAAGGTGTCGCATACTTACTATCATAGATATAAACTTCCACTCATCATTTTATGCCAACATATATATTTTATTCACATATTTCTCGACAAACACTTTTAAATGTTTGCGTACTTCAGGCAACCAGCCTAGCACCAAAATTGAATCCGTCCAACATACACGACGAGTTAGTACAGAGCGTGAGTAGCCGCATAACACCAGTTTAGAAACGGTTAGTGTTTTCTGTGGCACGACCTTTGACTTGGAATAAAGCAAGTTAATATGAACTTATCCGTGCTCATATTCCGTAAGTAGATAAAGATGCACCGAAAAATGTATGCAGTTCTATATCTAAAAAGTCCTAGAGTGTCGTATATCTTGGCCAAAACCGACAATACTTAAGTTTGGTAACTCATTCAAACTAGTTCTCTACTTTTATTGAAAATTTAAATATATCGGTCTCAGGGGACTAAGTTAACCCTAAAGTACTAGTTGTAGATTTAGATTTCATTATGTTTTGTTCTTCACGCAACCTATTTTCTGCGGGTAAATTTGTAGCTTCCGACCTAAATTTTCGTAGATTGAAATAGACCGAATCTAGTATTCAGATAACTATTTTACAAATACGGTTTAACTCTGCTTCAGTTAAATCGTCAGTGAATCATCCGTACAGAAATCATATTTGATGAGTTGTTTAATTTTTAAATCATTACATTCATTTGTTAACTGCACGAGGCACTTAGGGCTCAAATAAGGCACGGACGAGGTCCAGTGCGTAATTGTGTTTAGTGTCAAATACATAATGGGATCACTTTCATTCTCCTTCCACAAAAATATTTTAAGTTTCGTTGATATTCTGAAAAGAGTACCTTGCCTACACATTTCCTCAGAGCCTGAAGTCGTTACATAATTATTATTTACGTTACGTAACAATATATTAAATAGGTAATCTTGAATGGGTGGTAGTACCATTTGTATGCTTTTTTAAAGAACAATCACTAGTTGTCCTCTACGAAGTGTTGAATACCACACGAAATTTTGTTATTGTTTTTCATGCGGAACAGAATAGTGAGGTAAATAGTAATCAAACTCCATACTGTCTCCTTAAAATGACCTAACTGATCATATTCTCTAATAAAATTTACATGAATTTCCCTTACATTAAGTAGTTTCTGAAACCTTTTTTCTAAATTACTTATACAGAATTGTACTATATAAAATGCATCCTCAAGTTTTCTTTTTTTTTTCTATATTTAGAGCCTGCCAAAGTGACTCTACTCTGCCTGATGGAAAGCATGACTAGAATCCAAGAGGTGTGGTCACCATACTCATTACAAATGCAGACAATGCAGTTTGGTGACCCACACTATGGCGGCCTAGTGAGATGCTTTTTCACACCCAGCTTGGAGACGTAAAAGGCACGACCGTCATTGTGATAGTGTAAGGCTTACAGAGTTACCACGATAACTGTCACCCCTGTATCAATGGGCCTCCGGTCTCACGCTCACCAACGAAACACGACAACACGGATGCTGGCGCTTTAGGTTGTCAAGTACTTTAGGAGGAGTCCAAAAGGAATCTTAACGCAAAACAGATCTTTTTTGTTTTATAAGTATTTTTCAACATCTTAAAATCTTCCACATTAGTATACGGCTCATGACCTAATATTTCTTCTAACAGACAAAATTTTTGTAATTGTTTATTCAGACAAATGTGACATGTAGCTTTATTGATAACAGTACTAGCTTATGATGTGTTTACAGGACCAGTTACTGATGATCTTAGCCTTGAAAATTGTTATTACACAAAACCTTTACCTAATTTTACTGTTGGCCTTACAATACACTATAAATTCCTACAATACAATTTCCTATAACATTTCCGCTTCATTTAATATGTTTATATTGTAGGGTTCATACAATTTACAACACTATCTGCTAAGTTTACAAATCAACTCTAATTTCATATTTGGTAACGTATTTGTGATAATCGTTGCAATTATTTAATGAAGCTACAAGCAAAAACCATCATGAATCATTCTGCGAGACGAATTTTCGTTTTGCCTTTACTGAATACAATTAATGGTTAATTATTTCACCCTCTCGACAACCATAACCTTTTACCACAAACCTCGATAATTATTGAGATTGGGCTTCCAGAATCTTACAAAAGTCATGCCAATTAGTGTTTGTCATTAAATTTGTTTACTAAATTAACAAGTGTTGTACACAATAATACATGTTGAACGGCACTCGTTTATGAAGATACTGGTTCATGCGCCCACAGAGGTGCACTAGGTGTGATCGATGATTGCGAGTTTGGCTACGTTATTTCTATGGACGGTGATACAAACAAATGTTGATCGATTCTATCTGAAATCTTGTCAGGTGTTATATAATTATCCGTATTAGTTAATTTAGTTCCGTGCAACAATGCATGGAGCATATATATATTTCTATTGCCGGTAAACCGCACAGTTACAAACTCACTATTATCATGGACCTGACATGGAATGGATGAATTTATTTTACAATATTTAAACGATACAATCACTTAAAAACTTGAAGAATAATACCCGTTGAAAATTAGCAATTGAATAAAAGGTAACTAATAACAGGTAAATTCACACTTTTGAACCAACTGTAGTTTTTCTTTGTCATTAAAGTTTTATTTCCTTGGATATCTTCTTCTGTTTTTACTTGCATTTATTATTCTGCAGAATTGAAAAAGTAGAACTAATTGTCTTGTGGTGGAACGGGTGACATATTCCTCGAGCCCAAAGGAAGTATCCTCCAATCAGGCGAGGTGATCGTGTCTGGCGGGCTGCGGCTGAACGGTTGATGTTTGGAAGTTGTTGTGGACGCTTTGGATCGGTTAGAGCGGTGAGTAATCCGAACTATCAACAACCCTAAAGTCACTGAATCCCTTGAGTCTCTGCACTTGCGAAGAGATATCACCTCTAAGGTAGTCCTCTATCGCCTTTATCGTGGAGAGTATTCTGACGAACTCTTTCAACTGATCTCATTCTCTATGTTTTATGTACAGGAAAACTTGTGCTGGCCTTGGAAGTCACCGTTTCAGAATGGTAGACACACGCTCCTGAACTGAACGGTTCGGCTCTTCCTTCCTGTGTAAATCAGTTAAAGCCTGGAACTCATTACCAGTGCAGGTTTTTCCCACTACGATCCCAAGTTCTTTAAGCGGGACGTGAAGAAGTATCTCACTAAGCCACCATAGCGTGGGTCACCATAGTGCATTGTGTTTATTCGCAGTGACTATGGCGACCTGCACTCTTGGATTCTATTAATGCTTTCCATCAGATAGAATAGAGTCACTTTGGTAGGCTTCTATAAAAAAAAGAAAAAAGATACGTAATATAACATCCTTAACGAAAGGAAAGAGTTTTGTATACTTTTGATTCGAATATCTTAGCAATGATTCCGTAACACTTAAACAATTGAGTAAATTTCAACGACTGCCTGTAAAACCTATATCGTAGAAGTTAAAACACGAAACAATAAATATTTATTGGCCATAACAGTTATTAGTATTCATCTATTGGATATCATGAATAATAATTTGTATTTTTATGGCAATATTATTTGCTAGTTTCACAAAATGTTATTTGAAATAGAAACAAATATAACGTAGGCATTTATAGCATGTTATTTTCAAAGTCCCCATTAAATAAGAGTAACTGGAAAGCATTTATTTATTATTATTGATATTGAAAATAGAAAAAATAAAATAATAAAAAACTAATCTTCATGATAATAAATTCAGAAAAGCATGAATGAAAGCACTTTTAACTTAATTTTGTCAACACATATATTTCTACTCCCTTTTGTATTTTCCTTAAAGTTTTCTTTCAGCTTAGTTCTGGTAATGACAATGCTATTTTATAAGAACATAAACAAACACGGAACAAATCCCTTGCCACTGGTAACCATTATTTATTGTATACCCGGATGGATGCAGAGCTACGCACTGATGCACACTTACGCAACGGAGAGTCAATATGAGGTAAGGTAAGGTCGAGAGGGGGCGAGACGGGGGAGGAGGGTGTTACAGGACAGGGTCTAATGTCGCGTATAATAGAGCTGCCTTCATCGTGCCCACACACCATTGAACTTAGACGCATGTAAGTTTGCCGATACCGTAGTATTTTTGGGTATTTTTGAAGGTAGATATTACGAGGTTTTATGCACACTGTACTTTTGTATGGACTTAAAATTTGTTGTAAGATTTTAATAGACCTTTGTTTTCATTTTTAGAGCTCCGATCCTCACAAGAAAGAGAGAAGATAGTGCCACTTCATTGTCCGTCTGCCTGTCTGTCAAGATTTTTTTTCTCAAGAATAACTGAACGTAGCTTAATCTGATTCAATAACTAGATATACAAATATGAAGTTGAAATTACTTTACACTGTAAAAGCAGTAGACATTTACATAAAAACTCCTGATTGAGAGAAGATGGATGCCAATGATAACATTATTATATACACAAGTTTAGCCAATTCTATTTCTTTCTGTATGAATTATATTATGAGTGTCTTGGATTCTTTTTTAAACAATCACAATTTTCAAATTCACTATTTTTACATTACAATTTTGATACATCAATAGAAGTATCACCATTTTGAAAATTAGCATAAATAGCGTCTTCGTAAAATTCCTGCCTACGATGGTCACACAACCGATATATCTTAAATAGCAAAAATACGTCACATGAAGCTGACGTCATCCGAATAAACTCGCAGAATATTACATATAACAAATATTACAGTGAATTCTTTCACCTTATAAAAATATCACAGTGTGATGATATTAATACCTATTCATCTCTTGGATATCGTAAGAGGTTATTAAGGGAACAAACCACATAGGATAACCGCAATGTAAAAAGAAGAAAATTTGAATCATATCATAAACCAACTCAATTTGTCAACATAGTACAGTAAACCAAAACCTTCAACTATCAAAGGCCGTTGACGATGGTATAAAATATCGTGTAAGGAGTCAAATTATAATATTTTTAGATTCCAAAGCTTTTAGTAGAAGAACATCACACATATCGGTCAAAGCAAAATAATGACCCATTAAAATGTGATGTTTGCATTTCATACCAACAGTAAACATGTAGTTAGGCGATGTTTTGTTAGTACGCGCTGAAGCAAATAACATTTTGAACGATCCATAATGATAGAAGTTCATTTTATATAGTAATTTCTTTTGTACACTTTCATCACAAACTTGTCAAATTGTTTTCATAACTATGCATATTATAACATGGTTATTTTATTGCTATATTTAGGAATAAATTGAAAAGCAGTATGAAAGAATGGATAGTTCAGTAAACTTGTGTCGACTGATGATGCCAAGGATTTTCTAGATCATTATTTTTACAAGTTAGAACTTAACAGTGAGCATTTTGGCCTTTATTAAAATTAAATGAATAAACATTGGTCTCCGGTCTCCATCTTAATAACATTATCTCCGTATAATCCACAGAGTGACTCGTCATACTGGTTGGTGACCAGATGGTAGGACCCGCTTATTACTCCCAGAAGGGTCTTCCATCAAAAGGTTCGGTCACCACAGTGCTTTACCGTTGCATGACGACAAAGCACTTTTGCACTGCCACGATGACCTTTATACGATGCCTTTTCGTCCTCATTGCCCTCCTCTCTTTTTTATCATAGCAGCACTAAGGAAAAAGCATACTAGTTTAACAGCGGTATTCTCTTCCTCCATCAACATGAGTTTACAAATAACATCATGGATATCATGGGACCAAGCAAACTTCAACACCGTCCGCCAGCATTTTGAGATGATACGATCAGAAATCCTTTTTTCAACACAAATAAACCGCCCTCCACTATCTGCTGGCTATATATCTATGGCTACGTACTTAAGGAGTGCTTCCTTACGAAGGCTCGGGTGTGAAAAAACACCTAACTTGACCACTATAGTCATCATACTGCATTGTCCGCATTCGTAATGAGGATGGTGACCACCTATTTTGAATTTTGCTGCTTTCCATCAGACAGAGAAGTGTCAGTCTGGCTTAGCTGATAAATATAAAAAAAATCATACTATGTCTTTTCGTCACATTTATTTAACATTTTTACTAAGGTTTTTTTTTTATAGTAGAAACTCCCGCTCTAGAACTGTATTATGTGCCATGGGAAACTTTATAAACATAAAAGAAATGATCACAAAGACA
Source organism: Hypercompe scribonia (assembly GCA_949316085.1). Taxonomy (NCBI): domain Eukaryota; kingdom Metazoa; phylum Arthropoda; class Insecta; order Lepidoptera; family Erebidae; genus Hypercompe; species Hypercompe scribonia. Next base: position 1,021,253 of record OX438984.1, on the reverse strand, counting down.
CCCTGACTTAATTGACAATAATTTGAAACAAAATGTTGTCCCATTTGTGCATGGAACCCACAACACTCAGTGCAGTTAGAAGTAATAAGATAACCGCTTATACCACTACGTTATCTTTACAGTCGATCTGTGGAAATCTAAAGGTCATATTTAAGTAGTTATAGGATAGTGTTATATTTGTGTTCCTTTTTATCATTGGGGGAAGGTATTTATTTATCTTAAAAATTACGATAAAGAGATCCCAGCTTTATATAAATGTACACTATTGTTATGGTTGAAATAATTTAGCGTCTAGACAGATTATACAATGTGTGCTGTTTATGTACACCTCAACCGGTACAAATTAAATAATTTAATAGGAAGGCAAGAGCTCGCGTTGTAAGCCGAGATGATCCGACCGCGTCGGGTCTAACGCCTGGGTGAGACTTGGACAGGCCACCTGAATTATATAGAGGCCTTTTGGCCTTAACTTTCGTAATAGACTCTGGTTGCCTTCTAACTTTAATCATTCTTGCAGCAAGTTATTCATTATGCAGATTCACAAAAACATTTATCTAAAAGTAACTACTTACTAAGAATTTTTATTATATTTACGCACACACATCTAAACAGGTAAATACTACAAATTTAATGTCTGTTTCTCTTTTATTTTCTTTTGTTTCCTGTCAAACAAAAATGTACTTGATTTCTAATTTCCATAGTTTTTTTTTATCTGTGAAACAAATTGAGGTCGTATTTAAGCTTTTAGGTAACTAGTAGAGTACTATGGTGTTTCAAAATAATAAATTACTAAAATTTTCTAATGTGATTATTCATACCAAATAAAAGAGCAGGTTTCTATAGCGATCATTCTGAAAGAGTAATGTATATAAGGTTATCATTAACAAATATGGTTGAAGACAGAAAATTGGTTTAAATGGAAGATACTTCGCTGTAATACACAACAAAATTATACCAGTAATAATTTAATAAGTAAAATTAAATATACACTGCTCGCATAAAGGACACAATAACAATAAACACAGAACATAAGAGGAAATGTAAAGAGCGAATCTTAATGCATGGTTTATTACTGCAAATACTTGCAAACCGCCAGTTATCATTTACTCTTACTCGTAACATTGCGGTGCACTGCGAAGTTTTTTATGACTTTGTGCACTTATGTTAACCACCGTGACACATGTTTATATACATAATATTTATCTGACTAGACAAGTGTCAGTAAAGCATAACAAGTGTTGTATAAAATGTAAACTACGCCATACAACGTCATTGTAAAGGTTAAGAAAACTTGAAAGATGAGATACTATTTATTTGCATAAACATGTATGGACAAAAGCTAACAGCATGTCAAATGTTACAAATATCATGTAAAACTTCTTACACGTTTGCCAAGTAAAATGGTTTGTAAATATTGTTAATATTTAAACTAGTAAATTTCAATTATTAATATTTTTTACACGTAAAATGTAAATGTAAATTTCAATTATTATTATATTATAAATGTTATACATTATGTATACACATCAAAACAATTGCTGAACGAGTAATGCTACGATGACTGTCATGTCATACCTTTTACATCCCCAAGTGGGCTCGAAGAAGCATCTCACAAGGCCGCCATAGTGTGGGTCACCATACTTCATTGTCTGCATTTGCAATGAGTATGGTGATAACTCTTGGTAGTAATTCTTGGATTCTATTCATGCCTTCCATCAAGCAGAGTAAAGTCACCTTGGCAGGTTCTTGAAAAAAGATATTCCACATTGTACTCGTAGACGGAATCCCGTGAAAAATCTGTGACATGCTTTATTGGCCAAAAACGGCTTGCCAAACTCTATACCAACCCCTCTGGCCAATATGGTAAGGCAGAAAATAAAACTTCTTTCTATGGAGAGGCCTTACGTTCAGCAGTGCTGTAAAGGTTTTGATTTACTTAATGACATGCTAATTGATTTTAAGCAAATGTTGGCTTACATCGAATATCTACTATCAGCTTAAGATCTTTAATTGTGCGTTAGAGAATCAGTAACGACAACGCACTTCAGCTGTTGCATACAGTTAGTAAGATTTATAAGATTCATTGAAAATCGAACTATTTTGATATATGCGGTATAAAAGTGAACGGTCATCAACAACCTTTAACAGTCCACTGCTGGACATAGGCCTCTCCTTAGCAAGGAGGTTTTGGCCTACTATACCACACTGGCCAGACGGGTTGGAATAGGGTTAGTTTCAAGTTTTCCTTCTCTTTATAATGATGTTGTCTTGTATACTTTGTTCCCTTAGTTGCCTTTTACGACACCCACGGGATGAATAGGGGTGGTAACACTATGTATGTACACACGGACAGATGTGAAGTGAACGGTAGTCGATGCAATACATAAATTTAAGAACCGTTACACATAAATATTGACCATATTCTCGAAATTCATGCAGTTATTATACAGATGTGATAGTTGGAAGGTTGTGTCACTACCCAGAGAATTCAGCAGTACACTATTGATTTATTTTACTCTACTTGAAAGATCATCAGTTTTACAAACTGATTTGATATTTTATCCGGAATACATTCAGCCATCACGTAAGTCTTCACTAATAAAAAAATGTTAACCATAAATAAGTGCGAGGGCATAGTGTTTAAAAGCTAATTATATCTACATAAATGTGCAGGACATTCATAAATTTTAAAGGCAACTTTGTATACTATATAAATCTCGAATAAAAAACGGTTCCTTTTTCACACCCGTACGTCATATCCACCTAGAGGCAACAAAGCACTTCTTAAGTTCCAAGTGCTCTTGAGCGCAGGTAATCACTTACCTTTAGACGATACATCTGCTCATTTTGCGTTTACACTATAAAAAAATTATGTAATTCGCGTTAGATTTTTTACATGAACCTTCTGCAACTTACCAGTCTGTGGTTATTTTCGATTCTATTAATATTCAAGCGTAGTACTTCAGACTGTTTCTTTCCGATCCAATGTTTGTTCGTAAATATTTATTGCTTTGTGCATAGCGTGCAAAATTATTAGAAAATGCGATACCAGCATTTTTCCATAAATTCAATTAAACACATAAATATTCCCTTCATTGGTTGATCTATAATTAATTTGAGACGTGTTTAGTTAGTCATTTCCTGGTACTCTTGTAGTTTTCACAATAGTGTTAAGCCTGTGAGTTCAATCAATGCCACACAAATATTGGTAGACTTTTAACACCCATATTTTATGCACATACTAAGTGTACCGTGGTTATTGCTCTACTGCAGTACCGGTACATTTATGTGTATGAATCAGGATACAGACTTTACAGTAATTATCATTCAAATTCATTTAGTATGTGTGAGTAGCAATTATAAGTAATGGACTTAGATACATCAACGTGGGGATACCTGCTCCCCTGTTAACATTCTAGAAGCGTAAACGTTATTAGAAAACTAACAAAAGTATACTAATAAAGTCTCTCGATGTTAATAAACCTCGTCAAAACAAAATATTATCCAATGACACAAGGGGATGGAGGTGTTATTGGTTGTAGAAAGAGAATTATCTAAGCTCAGGGGGCTGTACCGTTGTAATGATAGTTATTCGGGTAAATCTTGCGTATAATATAAGGGACAAATAGGTAGCTCAGTCACTTGTCCGTTGGTGACTACCACACCTACAAATTAAGAATCATAAGTGCGTTATCGCTCTTTGAGTCCTATCTCTTGAAAAATGTCAGGGTGAACAGCCTGCCTAACTCGGTGAACACAAAGAAAAAAATGTTTAACACCCGTGTTCCTTAAGGAACACCGATCCAGTCAAACCAGCCAATCACATGTAAGTCGAACTTTGGCTCTTACAGTTAAGTGCCTTGGCAATCTTAAAAAAAAGGGCGTAACAAAGTGATCTCTTAATAAGTTCCAAGATATCTTTAACCAAAGAAGTAAGCGTGCAATTAAAATTAACAAACTTTAAACATTCAGCCTGAAAATGTTAATGAGATGAAATCAAGCGGCGCTTCTCTCCGGGTGACCGTACGGGGCACGTCACGTCGCCGTACGAGACTCGCATTAAGTCGACATAAATAAAACAACCCTACCTTTGTACCAGGTTCAAATAAATATGGATAAGACTTAGATAATAGCACGAACTGGTTGCTATTACTTCGAGAGTGAAAGGGTATTGCGGATTAAAGTAATGTGGAATGGACATACACAGCAATGTATGAATTTGGCCAAATGCTCTTTTATTGGAGGATACAATATAATGTTGAGACCTTTACAAAAACGTATTAAAGTTAGTAAAACCTTTTCTTGGGTACATGTTTTGTTATCATCAAAGATACTCCAATGGTTAAATAAATATATTGTTTTTAATATTAAACTTTGAAAGATATTGTAAATACCATGGGTAAACATTAATTACGTATTATTTGCAACAGTAATTCGTTTGAATACAATTCCCTGCGCGGGTCCGCTAAGTCAAATAAGATTAAATTTATTTATGAAACGATTTCGTATAACAGAATTGTTTTAGTAGATTATGTTCACTGAATCAATTTGTATTGTTCCTTGCGCTAACAATTTTGAAAGAAATAAGTTGTACAACACAATTTTCTTTGACATGGAAACTTACTAAATTATTCATTTGTTTTTTTTTATCGTAACTAACATTATTATGTTAAGAGAGGTAGGGCATAGCGCGATATTTTCCGCTCAAACATTAGAGCAGCCCGACTGGGGAAGGACCTCCGCCTTACAGAAGACCACGGCCAAATAGCACAGCGTTTTTCAGCAGTGCTGTGTTCCTGTGGTGAGTAAGGTATCCAGAGCTCTAGAGGATTCGCTGTTTTGACAACGGGGGACCAGTGGTGCTTATAATACTGCTACTGGCTCGTGTGGGCGCGGGATGTGGGCGCGGCGGTCAGGAAGACCCGCTGAAACGGTTGTCCGCTGGCCGCCCGCAGGATAGATGGGTTCCCGAACCCAGGGATCACTACAACCTCCACCCTGGGAGGCCGAACCGCTAGCCTGCGAAAAATTCCTGCAGTAGTAGTCGTGCCGGAGGAGGAGACCGGAGTGGAACCCAGGAGGGGAGCGGGGGCCCTTTCGTACGCCGCGCCGACAAATCGCACTACCCGCATCAGCCATGTGCGGATTGGCACCGCCCCATTGCCCCCTTAGCTGTCAACACAGTAAATCCTCACAAACCAATTGAACCCCCTTAAAAAAAATGACAAAGAAAAGTAGAAAAAGAGTATCTACAGCGGCATCCTCTTCCACGTATATGGACTTCTGCAATATCAGGGGACTTCACTCCAACCTGAACGCAGTCCACCTTCATCTGGAGATTGCGCAGCCGACCCTCTTATTTCTTACGGAGACACAGATATCCTGCCCGGCCGATACATCATACCTACACTACCCCGGCTACAAACTCGAACACAAATTCCTGAGACGTACCGGTGTATGCATGTACGTCCGGGAGGATATCTGCTGTCGCCGTCTTCATTTTTATGAAGACAGGGACCTGTCGGTAATGTGGGTGCGCGTAGACTACAGAGGTCAGACTCGAATCTATGCGTGCCTATACAGGTCTCATAGCGGCGACGGGGAGACTAGAGCACTCTTTGAGCACCTGCAAGTGACGACTGACAAAGTTCTTGAGCAGTACCCCCGTGCTGAGTTGGTGATTTTAGGAGACTTTAATGCTCACCACTGTGAGTGGCTAAACTCTCGATCCACCGACTTTGCGGGAAGGTCTACTCATGAATTTGCTCTGGCCCATGGCCTCTCACAACTGGTACATTCCCCAACAAGAATACAATATTGAGAGCCATGCGCACTCTTTGCTGGACCTTCTGCTGACGACGCGTCCGGACGTCCCCTTGGCTCATCCGACCACTGCCTCGTCCGGACCGTAGTCCCATGCGCGCGGCATATTCCACCTCGCCCAGCCGATTTGCGCCGCATGTGGCAATATAAATCAGCAGGCTGGGATGGATTGCGTGAATTCTACGCATCGTACCCGTGGAGGCAGCTTTGTTTCGCATCAGAAGACCCCGACCCCTGCGCAGCCGCTGTCACTGAGACGATCCTGGTGGGCATGGAGTATTTTATTCCTAACTCATCAGTAGCTGCGGGAAAACAAAAGCGACCGTGGTTTAACCGGCTCTGCAAGGAAGCCAGACTAGTCAAGCAGACTGCCTACAGGGCTTGGACCACGGCCCGTGCTAATAAGGATCTGAACATCTCTGATGTGAGACGCAAACTAAATGCTGCCTCGAGATCCTGCAAAAAGATAATTGCCAGAGCCAAATTTAATTTCATCGGCGGGATTGGTGAGCGACTTACGGGCTACCCCTCTGGGAGTCGTGCCTTTTGGTCTCTTGCTAAAGCGGCCGAGGGAAACTTTTGCCAGTCGTCTTTACCACCATTGCGAAATGCCGATGGTAACTTGGCCCACAGTGCCAAAGAGAAAGCCGACCTACTTGGGCAACTCTTTGCCTCAAACTCGACCATGAACGAGGATGGAAGTGCGGTACCGCCTACTAACCCGCCGTGCCAACACTCTTTGCCGGAAATACACATTTCGCAAAGAGAAGTGCGGCGGGAACTAAACTGTCTAAACGTTCATAAGTCGAGTGGGCCAGACGGCATACCTGCAGTGGTGCTCAAGCAGTGTGCTCCTGAGTTGTGCCCTGTACTAACGCGACTTTTCGCGCTTTCCTACCGCAAGAGGCAAGTGCCGTCTTCGTGGAAGACTGCCCATGTGCATCCAGTGCCAAAAAAGGGTGATAGATCGGCCCCATCGAATTACAGGCCTATAGCTATAACTTCCCTTCTCTCTAAGGTGATGGAGCGTGTAATCAACACACGGCTCCTCAGTTACCTAGAGGAGCACGATTTGATCAGCGACCGCCAGTATGGTTTCCGCCACGGTCGCTCGACTGGTGATCTTCTAGTGTATCTCACTCACCGGTGGGCTTCAGCCATTGAGAGTCAAGGTGAGGCTTTGGCAGTTAGCCTGGATATAGCAAAGGCGTTCGATCGGGTCTGGCACAGGGGTCTTCTATCGAAGTTACCATCCTACAGCCTGCCCGAGGGTTTGTGCAAGTGGGTGGCTAGCTTTTTGTCCGGCAGACGCATAAAAGCCGTCGTCGATGGCAGCTGTTCCGAAAGCATGGACATAAACGCTTGTGTCCCGCAAGGCTCCGTGCTATCTCCAACGCTGTTCTTGCTGCATATCAATGATATGCTGTCCACGGATGGTATCCATTGTTATGCGGACGACAGTACTGGAGATGCGTATTACACGGGCCGAGCTAACATCCCTCGTACCGTTGTAGTAGAAAGTCGCGAACAACTTGTGTCTCAAATCGAGAGCACCTTACACAGAGTCTCCGATTGGGGTCGGGATAACCTGGTCCAATTTAACCCCTCTAAGACACAAGTCTGTGCGTTTACCGCTAAGAAAACCCCGTTCACTGTGGTTCCAGAATTCCAGAATACACCCTTTACCATCTCACAGAGTATTGCAATCCTCGGTGTCGACATCTCCAGTGACGTCCAATTTCGAGCTCATTTGGAAGAGAAGGTCAAGCTGGCATCAAAAAAACTTGGTGTTCTGAATAGAGCGAAGCGATACTTCACACCGGCACAAAGGCTACTACTTTACAAAACACAAGTTCGACCTCACATGGAGTATTGCTGTCATCTCTGGGCGGGAGCACCGAAGTACCAGCTTGAGCCTTTCGATTCAGTTCAGAGACGTGCTGTGAGAATAGTCGACGATCCTGATCTCACAGACGGTATCGAGCCACTAAGTCTTAGGAGAGACTTTACCTCCTTGTGTGTGCTCTATCGTCTCTACAATGGGCTGTGTTCTGAAGAATTGTTTGATATGATGCTCACAGCCACTTTCTACCATCGCACCGCTCGCCATCGTCAGGGAGCTCATCCACATACATTGGAACCTAAATGGTCGCGCACAGTGCGGTTTCAGAGAAATTTTCTCCCGCGAACAATCCCGTTATGGAATGAGCTCCCTGCCGAGGTTTTCCCTGGAAACTACAGTATGGGGCTCTTCAAGAAGGGGGTAAATAGGTTTTTAAAGGGTCGGCAACGCGCACGTGATGCCCCTGGTGCCGCAGGCGTTCATAGGCTGCGGTAACCGCTTACCATCAGGCGGGCCGTATGCTTGTTTGCCACCGTCGTGGTATAAAAAAAAAAAAAATTATTAATATTAAACAGAGTTTGTTATAATTTTTCTCTTAAACAACGACCCTCAATCATTTGCCAGGAGTATAGAAAATGTAACTTGTATACTTAAAATGATTAACAAAAGAAATAACGATAGCTGAAGTCGTCGGTGGAGGCAAGATTCACAAAAATAAAAAGAAATATTCAAAAAAGTCTATCACAAAAAACTATAAATTCCTACAATACAATTTCCTATAACATTTCCGCTTCATTTAATATGTTTATATCGTAGGGTTCATACAATTTACAACACTATCTGCTAAGTTTACAAATCAACTCTAATTTCATTTTTGGTAACGTATTTGTGATAATCGTTGCAATTATTTAATGAGGCTACAAGCAAAAACCATCATGAATCATTCTGCGAAACGAATTTTCGTTTTGCCTTTACTGAATACAATTAATGGTTAATTATTTCACCCTCTCGACAACCATAACCTTTTACCATAAACCTCGATAATTATTGAGATTGGGCTTCCAGAATCTTACAAAAGAATTTCCAGAATCTTCCAGAATCTTTCATGCCAATTAGTGTTTGTCATTAAATTTGTTTACTAAATTATCAAGTGTTGTAGACAATAATACATGTTGAACGGCACTCGTTTATGAAGATACTGGTTCATGCGCCCACAGAGGTGCACTAGGTGTGATCGATGATTGCGAGTTTGGCTACGTTATTTCTATGGACGGTGATACAAACAAATGTTGATCGATTCTATCTGAAATCCTGTCAGATGTTATATAATTATCCGTATTAGTTAATTTGTTTCTGTGTAATAATACATGGAGCATATATATATATATATATATATAGATATTTCTATTTCTCGATACAACTTCGTTTCTCTGTTGCCGACAAACCGCACAGTTACAAACTCACTATTATCATGGAGCTGACATAGAATGGATGACTTTATTTAAACGACGCACTCACTTAAAAATTTGAAGAATAATACCCGTTGAAGATTGGCAATTGAATAACAGGCAACTAACAACAGGTAAATTCATACTTTTGAGCCAACTGTACTTTTTCTCTGTCCTTAAAGTTTTATCTCGTTGGATATCTTCTTCTGTTTTTACTTACACTTATTATTCTACAGAAATCAAAGAGTAGAATTAATTCTCTTGTGGTGGAACGGGTGTCATATTCCTCAAGCCCAAAAGAAGTATCCTCCAATCAGGCGAGGTGATCGTGTCTGGCGGGCTGCGCCTGAACGGTTGATGTTGGGAAGTTGTTGTGGACGCTTTGGATCGGTTAGAGCGGTGAGTAATCCGAACTATCAACAACCCTAAAGTCACTGAATCCCTTGAGTCTCTGTACTTGCGAAGAGATATCACCTCTAAGGTAGTCCTCTATCGCCTTTATCGTGGAGAGTATTCTGACGAACTCTTTCAACTGATCTCATTCTCTATGTTTTATGTACAGGAAAACTTGTGCTGGCCTTGGAAGTCACCGTTTCAGAATGGTAGACACACGCTCCTGAACTGAACGGTTCGGCTCTTCCTTCCTGTGTAAATCAGTTAAAGCCTGGAACTCATTACCAGTGCAGGTTTTTCCCACTACGATCCCAAGTTCTTTAAGCGGGACGTGAAGAAGTATCTCACTAAGCCACCATAGCGTGGGTCACCATAGTGCATTGTCTTTATTCGCAGTGAATATGGCGACCTGCACTCTTGGATTCTATTAATGCTTTCCATCAGATAGAATAGAGTCACTTTGGTAGGCTTCTATAAAAAAAAGAAAAAAGATACGTAATATAACATCCTTAACGAAAGGAAAGAGTTTTGTATACTTTTGATTCGAATATCTTAGCAATGATTCCGTAACGCTTAAACAATTGAGTAAATTTCAACGACTGCCTGTAAAACCTATATCGTAGAAGTTAAAATACGAAACAATAAATATTTATTGGCCATAACAGTTATTAGTATTCATCTATTGGATATCATGAATAATAATTTGTATTTTTATGGCAATATTATTTGCTAGTTTCACAAAATGTTATTTGAAATAGAAACAAATATAACGTAGGCATTTATAGCATGTTATTTTCAAAGTCCCCATTAAATAAGAGTAACTGGAAAGCATTTATTTATTATTATTGATATTGAAAATAGAAAAAATAAAATAATAAAAAACTAATCTTCATGATAATAAATTCAGAAAAGCATGAATGAAAGCACTTTTAACTTAATTTTGTCAACACATATATTTCTACTCCCTTTTGTATTTTCCTTAAAGTTTTCTTTCAGCTTAGTTCTGGTAATGACAATGCTATTTTATAAGAACACAAACAAACACGGAACAAATCCCTTGCCACTGGTAACCATTATTTATTGTATACCCGGATGGATGCAGAGCTACGCACTGATGCACACTTACGCAACGGAGAGTCAATATGAGGTAAGGTAAGGTCGAGAGGGGGCGAGACGGGGGAGGAGGGTGTTACAGGACAGGGTCTAATGTCGCGTATAATAGAGCTGCCTTCATCGTGCCCACACACCATTGAACTTAGACGCATGTAAGTTTGCCGATACCGTAGTATTTTTGGGTATTTTTGAAGGTAGATATTACGAGGTTTTATGCACACTGTACTTTTGTATGGACTTAAAATTTGTTGTAAGATTTTAATAGACCTTTGTTTTCATTTTTAGAGCTCCGATCCTCACAAGAAAGAGAGAAGATAGTGTCACTTCATTGTCCGTCTGCCTGTCTGTCAAAATTTTTTTTCTCAAGAATAACTGAACGTAGCTTAATCTGATTCAATAACTAGATATACAAATATGAAGTTGAAATTACTTTACACTGTAAAAGCAGTAGACATTTACATAAAAACTCCTGATTGAGAGAAGATGGATGCCAATGATAACATTATTATATACACAAGGTTAGCCAATTCTATTTCTTTCTGTATGAATTATATTATGAGTGTCTTGGATTCTTTTTTAAACAATCACAATTTTCAAGTTCACTACTTTTACATTACAATTTTGATACATCAATAGAAGTATCACCATTTTTAAAATTAGCATAAATAGCGTCTTCGTAAAATTCCTGCCTACGATGGTCACACAACCGATATATCTTAAATAGCAAAAATACGTCACATGAAGCTGACGTCATCCGAATAAACTCGCAGAATATTACATATAACAAATATTACAGTGAATTCTTTCACCTTATAAAAATATCACAGTGTGATGATATTAATACCTATTCATCTCTTGGATATCGTAAGAGGTTATTAAGGGAACAAACCACATAGGATAACCGCAATGTAAAAAGAAGAAAATTTGATATATATCATATCATAAACCAACTCAATTTGTCAACATAGTACAGTAAACCAAAACCTTCAACTATCAAAGGCCGTTGATGATGGTATAAAATATCGTGTAAGGAGTCAAATTATAATATTTTTAGATTCCAAAGCTTTTAGTAGAAGAACATCACACATATCGGTCAAAGCAAAATAATGACCCATTAAAATGTGATGTTTGCATTTCATACCAACAGTAAACATGTAGTTAGGCGATGTTTTGTTAGTACGCGCTGAAGCAAATAACATTTTGAACGATCAATAATGATAGTTCATTTTATATAGTAATTTCTTTTGTACACTTTCATCATAAACTTGTCAAACTGTTTTCATAACTATACATATTATAACATGGTTATTTTATTGCTATATTTAGGAATAAATTGAAAAGCAGTATGAAAGAATGGATAGTTCAGTAAACTTGTGTCGAGTGATGATGCCAAGGATTTTCTAGATCATTATTTTTACAAGTTAGAACTTAACAGTGAGCATTTTGGCCTTTATTAAAATTAAATGAATAAACATTGGTCTCCGGTCTCCGTCTTAATAACATTATCTCCGTATAATCCACAGAGTGACTCGTCATACTGGTTGGTGACCAGATGGTAGGACCCGCTTATTACTCCCAGAAGGGTCTTCCATCAAAAGGTTCGGTCACCACAGTGCTTTACCGTTGCATGACGACAAAGCACTTTTGCACTGCCACGATGACCTTTATACGATGCCTTTTCGCCCTCATTACCCTCCTCTCTTTTTTATCATGGCAGCACTAAGGAAAAAGCATACTAGTTTAACAGCGGTATTCTCTTCCCCCATCAACATGAGTTTACAAATATTCGTAGATCATGGGACCAAGCAAACTTCAACACCGTCCACCAGCATCTTGAGATGATACGATCAGAGATCCTTTTTTCAACATAAATAAGCCGCCCTCCACTATCTGCTGGCTATATATCTATGGCTACGTACTTAAGGAGTGCTTCCTCACGAAGGCTCGGGTGTGAAAAAACACCTAACTTGACCACTATAGTCATCATACTGCATTGTCCGCATTCGTAATGAGGATGGTGACCACCTATTTTGAATTTCACTGCTTTCCATCAGACAGAGAAGTGTCAGTCTGGCTTAGCTGATAAATATAAAAAAAATCATACTATGTCTTTTCGTCACATTTATTTAACATTTTTACTAAGGTTTTTTTTTTATAGTAGAAACTCCCGCTCTAGAACTGTATTATGTGCCATGGGAAACTTTATAAACATAAAAGAAATGATCACAAAGACACCCTGACTTAATTGACAATAATTTGAAACAAAATGTTGTCCCATTTGTGCATGGAACCCACAACACTCAGTGCAGTTAGAAGTAATAAGATAACCGCTTATACCACTACGTTATCTTTACAGTCGATCTGTGGAAATCTAAAGGTCATATTTAAGTAGTTATAGGATAGTGTTATATTTGTGTTCCTTTTTATCATTGGGGGAAGGTATTTATTTATCTTAAAAATTACGATAAAGAGATCCCAGCTTTATATAAATGTACACTATTGTTATGGTTGAAATAATTTAGCGTCTAGACAGATTATACAATGTGTGCTGTTTATGTACACCTCAACCGGTACAAATTAAATAATTTAATAGGAAGGCAAGAGCTCGCGTTGTAAGCCGAGATGATCCGACCGCGTCGGGTCTAACGCCTGGGTGAGACTTGGACAGGCCACCTGAATTATATAGAGGCCTTTTGGCCTTAACTTTCGTAATAGACTCTGGTTGCCTTCTAACTTTAATCATTCTTGCAGCAAGTTATTCATTATGCAGATTCACAAAAACATTTATCTAAAAGTAACTACTTACTAAGAATTTTTATTATATTTACGCACACACATCTAAACAGGTAAATACTACAAATTTAATGTCTGTTTCTCTTTTATTTTCTTTTGTTTCCTGTCAAACAAAAATGTACTTGATTTCTAATTTCCATAGTTTTTTTTTATCTGTGAAACAAATTGAGGTCGTATTTAAGCTTTTAGGTAACTAGTAGAGTACTATGGTGTTTCAAAATAATAAATTACTAAAATTTTCTAATGTGATTATTCATACCAAATAAAAGAGCAGGTTTCTATAGCGATCATTCTGAAAGAGTAATGTATATAAGGTTATCATTAACAAATATGGTTGAAGACAGAAAATTGGTTTAAATGGAAGATACTTCGCTGTAATACACAACAAAATTATACCAGTAATAATTTAATAAGTAAAATTAAATATACACTGCTCGCATAAAGGACACAATAACAATAAACACAGAACATAAGAGGAAATGTAAAGAGCGAATCTTAATGCATGGTTTATTACTGCAAATACTTGCAAACCGCCAGTTATCATTTACTCTTACTCGTAACATTGCGGTGCACTGCGAAGTTTTTTATGACTTTGTGCACTTATGTTAACCACCGTGACACATGTTTATATACATAATATTTATCTGACTAGACAAGTGTCAGTAAAGCATAACAAGTGTTGTATAAAATGTAAACTACGCCATACAACGTCATTGTAAAGGTTAAGAAAACTTGAAAGATGAGATACTATTTATTTGCATAAACATGTATGGACAAAAGCTAACAGCATGTCAAATGTTACAAATATCATGTAAAACTTCTTACACGTTTGCCAAGTAAAATGGTTTGTAAATATTGTTAATATTTAAACTAGTAAATTTCAATTATTAATATTTTTTACACGTAAAATGTAAATGTAAATTTCAATTATTATTATATTATAAATGTTATACATTATGTATACACATCAAAACAATTGCTGAACGAGTAATGCTACGATGACTGTCATGTCATACCTTTTACATCCCCAAGTGGGCTCGAAGAAGCATCTCACAAGGCCGCCATAGTGTGGGTCACCATACTTCATTGTCTGCATTTGCAATGAGTATGGTGATAACTCTTGGTAGTAACTCTTGGATTCTATTCATGCCTTCCATCAAGCAGAGTAAAGTCACCTTGGCAGGTTCTTGAAAAAAGATATTCCACATTGTACTCGTAGACGGAATCCCGTGAAAAATCTGTGACATGCTTTATTGGCCAAAAACGGCTTGCCAAACTCTATACCAACCCCTCTGGCCAATATGGTAAGGCAGAAAATAAAACTTCTTTCTATGGAGAGGCCTTACGTTCAGCAGTGCTGTAAAGGTTTTGATTTACTTAATGACATGCTAATTGATTTTAAGCAAATGTTGGCTTACATCGAATATCTACTATCAGCTTAAGATCTTTAATTGTGCGTTAGAGAATCAGTAACGACAACGCACTTCAGCTGTTGCATACAGTTAGTAAGATTTATAAGATTCATTGAAAATCGAACTATTTTGATATATGCGGTATAAAAGTGAACGGTCATCAACAACCTTTAACAGTCCACTGCTGGACATAGGCCTCTCCTTAGCAAGGAGGTTTTGGCCTACTATACCACACTGGCCAGACGGGTTGGAATAGGGTTAGTTTCAAGTTTTCCTTCTCTTTATAATGATGTTGTCTTGTATACTTTGTTCCCTTAGTTGCCTTTTACGACACCCACGGGATGAATAGGGGTGGTAACACTATGTATGTACACACGGACAGATGTGAAGTGAACGGTAGTCGATGCAATACATAAATTTAAGAACCGTTACACATAAATATTGACCATATTCTCGAAATTCATGCAGTTATTATACAGATGTGATAGTTGGAAGGTTGTGTCACTACCCAGAGAATTCAGCAGTACACTATTGATTTATTTTACTCTACTTGAAAGATCATCAGTTTTACAAACTGATTTGATATTTTATCCGGAATACATTCAGCCATCACGTAAGTCTTCACTAATAAAAAAATGTTAACCATAAATAAGTGCGAGGGCATAGTGTTTAAAAGCTAATTATATCTACATAAATGTGCAGGACATTCATAAATTTTAAAGGCAACTTTGTATACTATATAAATCTCGAATAAAAAACGGTTCCTTTTTCACACCCGTACGTCATATCCACCTAGAGGCAACAAAGCACTTCTTAAGTTCCAAGTGCTCTTGAGCGCAGGTAATCACTTACCTTTAGACGATACATCTGCTCATTTTGCGTTTACACTATAAAAAAATTATGTAATTCGCGTTAGATTTTTTACATGAACCTTCTGCAACTTACCAGTCTGTGGTTATTTTCGATTCTATTAATATTCAAGCGTAGTACTTCAGACTGTTTCTTTCCGATCCAATGTTTGTTCGTAAATATTTATTGCTTTGTGCATAGCGTGCAAAATTATTAGAAAATGCGATACCAGCATTTTTCCATAAATTCAATTAAACACATAAATATTCCCTTCATTGGTTGATCTATAATTAATTTGAGACGTGTTTAGTTAGTCATTTCCTGGTACTCTTGTAGTTTTCACAATAGTGTTAAGCCTGTGAGTTCAATCAATGCCACACAAATATTGGTAGACTTTTAACACCCATATTTTATGCACATACTAAGTGTACCGTGGTTATTGCTCTACTGCAGTACCGGTACATTTATGTGTATGAATCAGGATACAGACTTTACAGTAATTATCATTCAAATTCATTTAGTATGTGTGAGTAGCAATTATAAGTAATGGACTTAGATACATCAACGTGGGGATACCTGCTCCCCTGTTAACATTCTAGAAGCGTAAACGTTATTAGAAAACTAACAAAAGTATACTAATAAAGTCTCTCGATGTTAATAAACCTCGTCAAAACAAAATATTATCCAATGACACAAGGGGATGGAGGTGTTATTGGTTGTAGAAAGAGAATTATCTAAGCTCAGGGGGCTGTACCGTTGTAATGATAGTTATTCGGGTAAATCTTGCGTATAATATAAGGGACAAATAGGTAGCTCAGTCACTTGTCCGTTGGTGACTACCACACCTACAAATTAAGAATCATAAGTGCGTTATCGCTCTTTGAGTCCTATCTCTTGAAAAATGTCAGGGTGAACAGCCTGCCTAACTCGGTGAACACAAAGAAAAAAATGTTTAACACCCGTGTTCCTTAAGGAACACCGATCCAGTCAAACCAGCCAATCACATGTAAGTCGAACTTTGGCTCTTACAGTTAAGTGCCTTGGCAATCTTAAAAAAAAGGGCGTAACAAAGTGATCTCTTAATAAGTTCCAAGATATCTTTAACCAAAGAAGTAAGCGTGCAATTAAAATTAACAAACTTTAAACATTCAGCCTGAAAATGTTAATGAGATGAAATCAAGCGGCGCTTCTCTCCGGGTGACCGTACGGGGCACGTCACGTCGCCGTACGAGACTCGCATTAAGTCGACATAAATAAAACAACCCTACCTTTGTACCAGGTTCAAATAAATATGGATAAGACTTAGATAATAGCACGAACTGGTTGCTATTACTTCGAGAGTGAAAGGGTATTGCGGATTAAAGTAATGTGGAATGGACATACACAGCAATGTATGAATTTGGCCAAATGCTCTTTTATTGGAGGATACAATATAATGTTGAGACCTTTACAAAAACGTATTAAAGTTAGTAAAACCTTTTCTTGGGTACATGTTTTGTTATCATCAAAGATACTCCAATGGTTAAATAAATATATTGTTTTTAATATTAAACTTTGAAAGATATTGTAAATACCATGGGTAAACATTAATTACGTATTATTTGCAACAGTAATTCGTTTGAATACAATTCCCTGCGCGGGTCCGCTAAGTCAAATAAGATTAAATTTATTTATGAAACGATTTCGTATAACAGAATTGTTTTAGTAGATTATGTTCACTGAATCAATTTGTATTGTTCCTTGCGCTAACAATTTTGAAAGAAATAAGTTGTACAACACAATTTTCTTTGACATGGAAACTTACTAAATTATTCATTTGTTTTTTTTTATCGTAACTAACATTATTATGTTAAGAGAGGTAGGGCATAGCGCGATATTTTCCGCTCAAACATTAGAGCAGCCCGACTGGGGAAGGACCTCCGCCTTACAGAAGACCACGGCCAAATAGCACAGCGTTTTTCAGCAGTGCTGTGTTCCTGTGGTGAGTAAGGTATCCAGAGCTCTAGAGGATTCGCTGTTTTGACAACGGGGGACCAGTGGTGCTTATAATACTGCTACTGGCTCGTGTGGGCGCGGGATGTGGGCGCGGCGGTCAGGAAGACCCGCTGAAACGGTTGTCCGCTGGCCGCCCGCAGGATAGATGGGTTCCCGAACCCAGGGATCACTACAACCTCCACCCTGGGAGGCCGAACCGCTAGCCTGCGAAAAATTCCTGCAGTAGTAGTCGTGCCGGAGGAGGAGACCGGAGTGGAACCCAGGAGGGGAGCGGGGGCCCTTTCGTACGCCGCGCCGACAAATCGCACTACCCGCATCAGCCATGTGCGGATTGGCACCGCCCCATTGCCCCCTTAGCTGTCAACACAGTAAATCCTCACAAACCAATTGAACCCCCTTAAAAAAAATGACAAAGAAAAGTAGAAAAAGAGTATCTACAGCGGCATCCTCTTCCACGTATATGGACTTCTGCAATATCAGGGGACTTCACTCCAACCTGAACGCAGTCCACCTTCATCTGGAGATTGCGCAGCCGACCCTCTTATTTCTTACGGAGACACAGATATCCTGCCCGGCCGATACATCATACCTACACTACCCCGGCTACAAACTCGAACACAAATTCCTGAGACGTACCGGTGTATGCATGTACGTCCGGGAGGATATCTGCTGTCGCCGTCTTCATTTTTATGAAGACAGGGACCTGTCGGTAATGTGGGTGCGCGTAGACTACAGAGGTCAGACTCGAATCTATGCGTGCCTATACAGGTCTCATAGCGGCGACGGGGAGACTAGAGCACTCTTTGAGCACCTGCAAGTGACGACTGACAAAGTTCTTGAGCAGTACCCCCGTGCTGAGTTGGTGATTTTAGGAGACTTTAATGCTCACCACTGTGAGTGGCTAAACTCTCGATCCACCGACTTTGCGGGAAGGTCTACTCATGAATTTGCTCTGGCCCATGGCCTCTCACAACTGGTACATTCCCCAACAAGAATACAATATTGAGAGCCATGCGCACTCTTTGCTGGACCTTCTGCTGACGACGCGTCCGGACGTCCCCTTGGCTCATCCGACCACTGCCTCGTCCGGACCGTAGTCCCATGCGCGCGGCATATTCCACCTCGCCCAGCCGATTTGCGCCGCATGTGGCAATATAAATCAGCAGGCTGGGATGGATTGCGTGAATTCTACGCATCGTACCCGTGGAGGCAGCTTTGTTTCGCATCAGAAGACCCCGACCCCTGCGCAGCCGCTGTCACTGAGACGATCCTGGTGGGCATGGAGTATTTTATTCCTAACTCATCAGTAGCTGCGGGAAAACAAAAGCGACCGTGGTTTAACCGGCTCTGCAAGGAAGCCAGACTAGTCAAGCAGACTGCCTACAGGGCTTGGACCACGGCCCGTGCTAATAAGGATCTGAACATCTCTGATGTGAGACGCAAACTAAATGCTGCCTCGAGATCCTGCAAAAAGATAATTGCCAGAGCCAAATTTAATTTCATCGGCGGGATTGGTGAGCGACTTACGGGCTACCCCTCTGGGAGTCGTGCCTTTTGGTCTCTTGCTAAAGCGGCCGAGGGAAACTTTTGCCAGTCGTCTTTACCACCATTGCGAAATGCCGATGGTAACTTGGCCCACAGTGCCAAAGAGAAAGCCGACCTACTTGGGCAACTCTTTGCCTCAAACTCGACCATGAACGAGGATGGAAGTGCGGTACCGCCTACTAACCCGCCGTGCCAACACTCTTTGCCGGAAATACACATTTCGCAAAGAGAAGTGCGGCGGGAACTAAACTGTCTAAACGTTCATAAGTCGAGTGGGCCAGACGGCATACCTGCAGTGGTGCTCAAGCAGTGTGCTCCTGAGTTGTGCCCTGTACTAACGCGACTTTTCGCGCTTTCCTACCGCAAGAGGCAAGTGCCGTCTTCGTGGAAGACTGCCCATGTGCATCCAGTGCCAAAAAAGGGTGATAGATCGGCCCCATCGAATTACAGGCCTATAGCTATAACTTCCCTTCTCTCTAAGGTGATGGAGCGTGTAATCAACACACGGCTCCTCAGTTACCTAGAGGAGCACGATTTGATCAGCGACCGCCAGTATGGTTTCCGCCACGGTCGCTCGACTGGTGATCTTCTAGTGTATCTCACTCACCGGTGGGCTTCAGCCATTGAGAGTCAAGGTGAGGCTTTGGCAGTTAGCCTGGATATAGCAAAGGCGTTCGATCGGGTCTGGCACAGGGGTCTTCTATCGAAGTTACCATCCTACAGCCTGCCCGAGGGTTTGTGCAAGTGGGTGGCTAGCTTTTTGTCCGGCAGACGCATAAAAGCCGTCGTCGATGGCAGCTGTTCCGAAAGCATGGACATAAACGCTTGTGTCCCGCAAGGCTCCGTGCTATCTCCAACGCTGTTCTTGCTGCATATCAATGATATGCTGTCCACGGATGGTATCCATTGTTATGCGGACGACAGTACTGGAGATGCGTATTACACGGGCCGAGCTAACATCCCTCGTACCGTTGTAGTAGAAAGTCGCGAACAACTTGTGTCTCAAATCGAGAGCACCTTACACAGAGTCTCCGATTGGGGTCGGGATAACCTGGTCCAATTTAACCCCTCTAAGACACAAGTCTGTGCGTTTACCGCTAAGAAAACCCCGTTCACTGTGGTTCCAGAATTCCAGAATACACCCTTTACCATCTCACAGAGTATTGCAATCCTCGGTGTCGACATCTCCAGTGACGTCCAATTTCGAGCTCATTTGGAAGAGAAGGTCAAGCTGGCATCAAAAAAACTTGGTGTTCTGAATAGAGCGAAGCGATACTTCACACCGGCACAAAGGCTACTACTTTACAAAACACAAGTTCGACCTCACATGGAGTATTGCTGTCATCTCTGGGCGGGAGCACCGAAGTACCAGCTTGAGCCTTTCGATTCAGTTCAGAGACGTGCTGTGAGAATAGTCGACGATCCTGATCTCACAGACGGTATCGAGCCACTAAGTCTTAGGAGAGACTTTACCTCCTTGTGTGTGCTCTATCGTCTCTACAATGGGCTGTGTTCTGAAGAATTGTTTGATATGATGCTCACAGCCACTTTCTACCATCGCACCGCTCGCCATCGTCAGGGAGCTCATCCACATACATTGGAACCTAAATGGTCGCGCACAGTGCGGTTTCAGAGAAATTTTCTCCCGCGAACAATCCCGTTATGGAATGAGCTCCCTGCCGAGGTTTTCCCTGGAAACTACAGTATGGGGCTCTTCAAGAAGGGGGTAAATAGGTTTTTAAAGGGTCGGCAACGCGCACGTGATGCCCCTGGTGCCGCAGGCGTTCATAGGCTGCGGTAACCGCTTACCATCAGGCGGGCCGTATGCTTGTTTGCCACCGTCGTGGTATAAAAAAAAAAAAAATTATTAATATTAAACAGAGTTTGTTATAATTTTTCTCTTAAACAACGACCCTCAATCATTTGCCAGGAGTATAGAAAATGTAACTTGTATACTTAAAATGATTAACAAAAGAAATAACGATAGCTGAAGTCGTCGGTGGAGGCAAGATTCACAAAAATAAAAAGAAATATTCAAAAAAGTCTATCACAAAAAAGTATGAAATCTGCGTAGAAAATTAAGTTAAGAAGTTATTGCTAGTCGTAAAGTCCTAGTGCCTTTAGGTTCAATAAAATGAACATATTCAACATATAAAAATATATATTACTGTAAATCAGTCCGTCAAAAATAGTCATTTCATTCATATTAAGTAAAAAGGATTTTAGTGTAACACCGAGGTCATAAATAATAGACGTAACGCTAAGTAGATGTAGGTATAATATCATTTTGTTACTGAATCATCATGCTGTGAACCGTGAAATATCAATAAACCATTTATGTGAAGCGTTTTTTCATAAATTAGCGAGCATATGTGCAAGTTAGTCAACTAATGATGAACTGAAGAGTCACAAGGGGTTCGCCATCTTTTGAATACCTTCTGGAATTAGATTTTTCTTCCGGTAACCTCATTACAAGGTGGTAAGAAGTACTTAATGCCAATTTTATAACTAACCATAACCGGTTTTATGTAGTTTTTTAACAAACTCACTTTCGTTTTTATACATTTTGTTAGAATGGGAATAAAGCAGAGAACTTGGATGTGCGTTATTGAGAAAATACAATGAATACACAAGAATAGAACGACAAATTGAACGCAACTGAAATCACGGTCGAAGGTTAGCCTATCTCATTTATAATTCTAAACTTTTACAAACTGAACGGAACTGAATTAAACTTTACCTGAAAATATTGTTTTTATTTGGAAAGGAGACACGTTCAACTACA
Organism: Hypercompe scribonia; assembly: GCA_949316085.1. NCBI lineage: Eukaryota > Metazoa > Arthropoda > Insecta > Lepidoptera > Erebidae > Hypercompe > Hypercompe scribonia. The sequence continues at coordinate 999,254 of OX438984.1, read as the reverse complement.
GCGGGCCCTACGTGTGGGTCACCTGTCACCCATTAAAATGCGTGTCATACATGTGTTTTGTAAGCTCATAGCTGTACTGTCGGGACAGCCTGCCGGATACTACCTGGACCCGGGACAATCACAAATAAACCTAAATGTAGGTACACAAAACCTTGTTGGAGAACATCACAGAAATAATAATGATGTTAGGACGTGATCTAGGACAATGTACTCTTTTATAATACGGTAGAAAACAAGCACACTCATAACATCTAACGCTAAATGGTTATAGGTTTACAAAGAAAAAATACAGCTCTAGTGACGTTACCTATTTTATCTTAACGCTTCTTCAAATAGAACTCTGGTATTCTCAACCGTTAACTTAATAATATATGCCGTCATGAACGTACTTAAGTGATAAAAAAAAAGTTTTCACTTTTTAAAAAAATAACAACTGCATTAGAAATAAATCCTTTGTCGTGGGGGACTTTACAAACATACAAGAAACGAAAGAACACCCAGACTCAGAACAACAAGTTGTGAATGACACTAGCTGTGAACCTTTTCAGCTTTTCATTAATAGTACATCTATGAATGTACAATTATTTTTTTATTTATTTCTCTTTATGGCATACACACAAAACTAAAAGAAAGATTTACTGCCAGACAAAGTTACTGTATTCGGGTTAATTTTTACATGACCTGATCTCCGTGTCATAGAATTGATGCAAGTAAATATAAAGTTACTAACAAGATTTAGTATGATATTTTTTTAGTATTATGTCATGAAACTCATGAAATATACATCAGATCGTGGTTTAAAGTTCAAAACTATTCATCATACGTACTGTTATGTGTTGCCGGTGTAAAGTTTGATTCCATTTCATGTGAAGAGATTGTTTATATTGCGTGCTTACCCTGAAAAGAAAGAAGAATAATTTATATTCCTTATTGTAGTAAAATAAATAAAATATCTTGTATACTTCTTATTCTAAACATACAAAACATATGAGATACGCACAAGTTTAATATACATGGCAAAAATCATAAGTTTTTCCTTCGGAGATGTAGGCAGAGTTAAGTTAACTCACCACTCTTTGCCAGTGTACCGATCTTATCTAATAGATGGCGAGTCCGTCTATCAGCTGGTCTGACTGACTGCAGGTCCAGGTGAGACTGACTCGGGTCTTAAACTCTTCGTGGGATCCCTATGTAAAAGTTTGACATCTCGTCTGTAATTGCTGTCTTTGGCTTTTGCGAAAGAATTTGAAAATTGTCAAAGTAGTGGAATCAGAATTAACTGTTATCGAATAAATAACTTCTTAAAGTTTAGTGTGAAACATGTTAATACTTTTATAAATAAAATCTATATATAAATATAAATACCAAGTATACATATATACATAATTTTCAGTCTGATTTGACCACGGAAATGTATTTACGTTTTTTTAATAAATAAGTTAAGTAAACCTATATTTGACAGACGTCTATTTAACACAAATGTGTCTGTAACATAATTACAATCATTATAGTTTATATTTATGATCACATATCTCTAATGTCTGTGGTAAACGAACAGCGGTGCAACCAGAAAGGGAATATCGCCACTAGAGTTACTGTAAATCCCAATGGCCAGGCCACAATCGGCACACAATTAGGATAATATTGTTCATATTCTATATTTACATCGGTTTTATTGTTAGCACAGAATAAGTATCAATGACTGTGATAATAATTATAGTACTGCGTCAATAAGTGGATTAAAATATGCAGATGATGAATGCTGAAGGCCGACATACTGTGGGTTACGGCCGCCATAATGTGGGTCGCCATACTGAATTGTCTGCACTCACAACGAGTATGGCGACAACCACTCTAGGATTTTATTCATGCTTTTCATCAGACATCTAAAAAGTATCAAAATTATTTCTATTTATTCAAAATCAGTACTCTTTGCTTTACGAAGATAAGACTTAGACAAAAGTAGGAGCTGGATAACACCCAATGTCATTTCATGCTAATAAAAAGATGAAGAAAAATATACAGCTTGAATGGCTTACAGTATTAAGAACCAAAAAGATAGTAACATCAAGTATTATGTACTAAACTAAGAAAAATAATGATTATAAATATCTTAAGAGTACTTTTTATGTTTCTCACAATCTGTGCGACTTATAAGTTGAAAGATCGTAGCGCATAAATTTACAAAACTATAGTTTCAATATTTTCAATCAAACTGAGGAGTCCTATGCTTTGTCATGTTTTGAAAGCATTATAGAAAGAAGCCAATGACACTAAAAGAACTTCAAAAAATTTCGAAGTTGTACTTCATGTGACATTCGTTCATGTAACATAAGTGTTTTTCATACAGTGTCATTTACAAAAACCTTGACAGTGGGGAAGAACTAATAATCACTCTAGCTTATATAATAGTATTACGAGAGTATTGCCTGGAGTATAATGTCGCGAATTGACAACGAACGACGTATTTTAACCTTTAAAAATCAAAAGATGACTGATATCGTAACTGACGCCTGAAACACCATGAAAATCACAGCAGAGACTATAAAATCAACAACGTCACATAACATCACCCTTGCCCTGTAACGTATCACATTGCCAGTGCCTTAACTCTATCGAGTTACCCCCTAAATGAGTTGGATACAAACATCTTATAAATTCTTCGGCCTAATACATTTACAAGAACAAAGTACGTCGGCGAATGAACGAGTGCGCGCAGACAGTGAACACATTAAGCCAAATAAGTTGTGGGGTTAGATAGGAACTAAATAACAGTACTTAACAAGTATATAAAGTAGGTGTTATCGTACAATGGAGTGCTTCAGTCGTTAGTGATATAGGTGCGGCCCGTGCTGAAAATGTGAACGCGATAAGCGTTACACCAACACACTGCAGTGAGCGGAGCGGATTTTAAAGCTTTCTTTGTTGGATTTTCGTTTATTTTAAGCATTTCATGATATTTGCTGAATTTTTAAAATAACCTGATTATTCAAAAAGCTGCTGTGTATTTTTCCCCATTTTTCTTAGAGGCTCAATGATTTGCAAACGGACAGTCATCCACACCGGGATATACAGCATTATCATTTTTTTTTTTGTAAATTTACATTTGTCAAAATAATTTATTGTAAAATAAAGACACTATTATATTAAACTCTAGACAAGGTTGTAAATTTGATGCTAAACGCTTAGAACAAGAAACACAAATATTTAATAACCAAACTATATCGCTATTCTCATAAACATGGTCATACTTCCTTTAGATATTCACATATCTAAAACCGAGTGGGGCAATTAGGATAGTTTGCGACCGTTCGATTGTCAAATGATCTGTGAGTTTTGACTACGTTCCCATACCAACTGCTGTAGGCAACTCTACACACAAAAAGCACTCGTATAACGTGACTTAATTGAATATTGCGCATGTTCGAACTAATTTCTTACACGTTCGAATTAATGATACGGTTAGAAACTGTAGTTATATAGATTAAATAACTTCCCATTCACTACTATACATTACGCAAAGAACCACGGACAATAAATTTAGACTTTATAGTAAATAATAATTTAGACATTTTTCCGTTTTATTCAACCTATCGCCGTCCACTGCTGAACGAAGGTCTCCCCCAAGGAACGCCAACCATCCTGGTCTTGGGTAGTTTGCATCCATCTGCTGCCAGCCACCTTCTTTAAGTCGTCGGTCCATCGCGCCGCAGGGTGTCCTACACTACGTTTACCCAATCGTGGTGTCCACTCTAGTACGCTTTGGCTCCAGCGACCATCGGTTCGTCTGGAGACATGGCCGGCCCACAAAGTGCTAAAATTGTGAATGAAAATAAATGATTACTATATTATTATTTACTTACATTACAGAAAGAAAATATCAATAATATTGAAGAAGTACTGGTAGATGAAGACACCTGAACTAGTCCCACTGTGAAAACGACCAGTTCAACTGGGTTGAAGATCTTATACACCTAGATATGTAAAGAGATACCTAATATGTTACCTTAATATTGTACTATAACTGATGCATAAACTGTATCATTTTCGTGGCAGTAATCAATATTACATACATATAGACCTAAAATCACGCCCGTTTCCCCAGAAGGGTAACCAGAGGCATATTAAATGTCCAATTTTCGCCAGTGTTATGGCCCCACGTAACAAGTCTATTGCCACAAATCGCAATGTTTTGTTTGCCAGGGCTTCGTCCGTCAATCAGCAAGTATACCACTTGCAGGGGAAGTTGACTGTGCCCCAAAGTTCTTGACGAGAATCCTATGCACCCATTTGTGATATCCGATCGACTATTTATGAACATCAAGATCACTATACCAGCAGGTTTATCGGACATTTATATTATTATATATATCGTCAGTTCATTAAGTCTCGTAAGTATAATTATATATTCAAGAACATGAAAGTTTAAAAACTAGTTATAACAATTGCAAAGTAGTCAGTCGTACCATTGCTCTGAAGTATTTAGTGTATAGCGAAATGCGCAGACTCTTGTATAAATGTGTTCCATAACTTATCTTGAGTCATGTTCCACATAATAAATTGTCTCAATAAATTCAAGAGTTTATTTCTATTTATAACTGCACGGATGTCGTAGTGGTTTTAGCGGTTGCCACGCCGTTTTCTATTGCGCTGAGTGTTGTGTGTTCAATCTTCACATAGAACAAGACTTTGTGTGATCTACGAATTGTTCTATGTCTGGGACGTGATTGTGTCTATTTCATTTATCTTTGTAAAGTCCCCTTTTTTTTCTATTCAGCAATCCCCACGGCCGGTGGTATACCTACTGGTGGTTATGTCTTTATTTTTATTACGGAAATTGACATAATAACGTAAAGAAAAAAAAACACAACTCTTATGATTCACAATAATTATTATTTTATAAACAATTCAGCAAGGCATAACTAATTTTAATATACTACAGTATCCCATAAAAAAATTAGGATTTTAATTTTGACTTGTTGATTTCTTATTTATCGTTTTTTACACTTCCTTGGCTTAAAAAGCACTGTAATAAATATTTATCTAAAATCCTGTCTTATAGTTTTTAGAAAAAAGTATTATATAGAATCAAATCAGAATGTTATTGAATCATGTTAATTCAACGCAACTTCAACTACTACAACTCATATTGTACTTCCTGCAGCATACCCTTGAACAAGATTTATGAACCACATGACGGAATGGTATAAATTATGGAATAGCAATACACGAGAGAAAGTTTTCCCCTATGGACCTACTCGGATTACATTTGGCTATGATTAATATACAGCAGAAATGCCGAGATACCATATATGTGCAAGTATATTTATCGAAAAAATCACCCGAGACTGGAGATAAGTCGTCTTGTTGTTCTACAAGATTACAGAATTTACTACGAGTTACTTTTAGTAAAACATTTTTATAAGTTTATCTTGTAAACCTTTCACTATCTTTTTACTCTGATTTAGTGAAAAAAGACTTGAAAATGATTTTCTGGGTGTCAAAGTCTGCTCAACAGTGTCTGAAGTCTTCATACACGAAATTTCATGATTAGAAACTGAGGGTATACATGTGTTAATGGATTCATGTTTACTTCTACGTATTTCCAAGACATATAACTCTGTGTAATTCGCCATGTTAGGAAAAGATTAAATGCTCGTAATTCCGCTTTTACCACCCGAGATGTCATTGGCAAAACTACGGTAAGGTCTTCTCTGGTAGTATGAGTGCTGTTGTTCCGCTTCTAAACCCACTAGAGACGTTAAGTCTATGTCTAATATCAGATGCGCTATGGTTCTTAATCGCGCAGTCCGTGTGGTGACGGATTAAAAATACATAGTGCTACCACCCCTATTCATCCTGTAGGTGTCGTAAAAGGCAGCTAAGGGAACCAAATATGCAAGATAAGATTAGTACAAAGAGAAGGAAAACTTGGAACAAACCCTATTCCATCCCGATTAACAAAAGAAATGACGATAGCCGAAGTCGTCGGTGGAGGCAAGATTCACAAAAATAAAAAGAAATATTCAAAAAAGGCTATCACAAAATCTGCGTAGAAAATTAAGTTAAGAAGTTATTGCTAGTCGTAAAGTCGTAGTGCCTTTAGGTTCAATAAAATGAACATATTTAACATATAAAAATATATATTACTGTGAATTAGTCCGTCAAAAATAGTCATTTCATTCATATTAAGTAAAAAGGATTTTAGTGTAACACTGAGGTCATAAATAATAGACGTAACGCTAAGTAGATGTAGGTATAATATCATTTTGTTACTGAATTATCATGTTGTGAACCGTGAAATATCAATAAACCATTTATTTGAAGCGTTTTTTCATAAATTAGCGAGCATATGTGCAAGTTAGTCAACTAATGATGAACTGAAGAGTCACAAGGGGTTCGCCATCTTTTGAATACCTTCTGGAATTAGATTTTTCTTCCGGTAACCTCATTACAAGGTGGTAAGAAGTACTTAATGCCAATTTTATAACTAACCATAACCGGTTTTATGTAGTTTTTTAACAAACTCACTTTCGTTTTTATACATTTTGTTAGAATTGGAATAAAGCAGAGAACTTGGATGTGCGTTATTGAGAAAATACAATGAATACACAAGAATAGAACGACAAATTGAACGCAACTGAAATCACGGTCGAAGGTTAGCCTATCTCATTTATAATTCTAAACTTTTACAAACTGAACGGAACTGAATTAAACTTTACCTGAAAATATTGTTTTTATTTGGAAAGGGAGACATGTTCAACTACAGCGGGCCCTACGTGTGGGTCACCTGTCACCCATTAAAATGCGTGTCATACATTTGTTTTGTAAGCTCATAGCTGTACTGTCGGGACAGCCTGCCGGATACTACCTGGACCCCGGGACAATCACAAATAAACCTAAATGTAGGTACACAAAACCTTGTTGGAGAACATCACAGAAATAATAATGATGTTAGGACGTGATCTAGGACAATGTACTCTTTTATAATACGGTAGAAAACAAGCACACTTATAACATCTAATGCTAAACGGTTTTAGGTTTATAAAAAAAAATACAGCACTAGTGACGTTACCTATTTTATCTTAACGCTTCTTCAAATAGAACTCTGGTATTCTCAACCGTTAACTTAATAATATATGCCGTCATGAACGTACTTAAGTGATAAAAAAAAGTTTTCACTTTTTAAAAAAATAACGCCTGCATTAGAAATAAATCCTTTGTCGTGGGGGACTTTACAAACATACAAGAAACGAAAGAACACCCAGACTCAGAACAACAAGTTGTGAATGACACTAGCTGGGATCCTTTTCAGCTTTTCATTAATAGTACATCTATGAATGTACAATTATTTTTTTATTTATTTCTCTTTATGGCATACACACAAAACTAAAAGAAAGATTTACTGCCAGACAAAGTTACTGTATTCGGGTTAATTTTTACATGACCTGATCTCCGTGTCATAGAATTGATGCAAGTAAATATCAAGTTTCTAGCAAGATTCAGTATGGTATTTTTTTTAGTATTATGTCATGAAACTCATGTAATATTCATCAGATCGTGGTTTAAAGTTCAAAAATTATTCTTCATACGTACTGTTATATGTTGCAGGTGTGAGGTTTGATTCCATTTCACGTGAAGAAATTGTTTATATTGTGTGCTTACCCTGAAAAGAAAGAAGAATAATTTATATTCCTTATTGTAGTAAAATAAATAAAATATCTTGTATATTTCTAATACTAAGACATACAAAACATATGAGATACGCAAAAGTTTAACCTATATGTATAAAATTATGAATTTTTCCTCGGAGGGGTAGGCAGAGGTAAGTTAAATCACCACTTTTTGCCAGTGTGCCGATCTCGTGTCATAGATGGCGAGCATATTGTCACTAATCGCGATGTTTTGTTTGCTAGAACCTCGTCCGTCTATCAGCTGGTCTGACTGACTGCAGGTGCAGGTGAGACTGACTCGGCTCTTTAACTTAGGATCCCTATGTAAGTTTAACATCTCGTCTATAATTGCTGTCTTTGGCTTTTGTGAAAGAATTTGAAAATTGTCAAAGTAATGAAATTAGAATTAACAACTATCGAATAAATAACTTTATAAACTTAGTGTCAAACATGTTAATACTTTTATAAATATTATAAAATCTAAATATACTCGTAGGTATAAACACCAAGTATACATAAATACATAATTTTCAGTCTGATTTGACGATGGAGATGTATTTACGTTTATCTAATAAATAAGTTAAGTTCATGTATATTTGGTAGACGTTTATTTCACACAAATGTGTCGAAAACATAACCAGAATCATTATAATTTATACTTTCGAACACATATCTCTAATTTCTGTGGTAAACGAACAGCGGTGCAACCAGAAAGGGAATATCGCCACTAGAGTTACTGTAAATCCCAATGGCCAGGCCACAATCGGCACACAATTAGGATATTATTGTTCATATTCAATGTTTCAACCGGTTTTATTGTAAGCACAGAATAAGACTGTGATAATACTTATAGTATTGTGTCAATAAGTGGACTACAATATGCAGATGATGATGAATGAATGCTAGGCCGACATAATGTGGGTTTCGGCCGCTATAATGTGGGTCGCCATACTGAATTGTCTGTATTCACAATGAGTATGGCGACAACTACTCTTGGATTTTATTCATGCTTTTCATCAGACATCTGGCAAGTATCAAAATTATTTCTATTTATTCAAAATCAGTACTCTTTACTTTACGAAGATAAGACTTAGACAAAAGTAGGAGCTGGATAACACCCAATGTCATTTCATGCTAATAAAAAGATGAAGAAAAATATACAGCTTGAATGGCTTACAGTATTAGAACCAAAAAGATAGTAACATCAAGTATTATGTACCAACTTAAGAAAAATAATGATTATAAATATCTTAAGAGTGCTTTTTATGGTTCTCACAATCTGTGCAACATATAAGTTGAAAGATCGTAGCGCATAAATTTACAAAACTATAGTTTCAATATTTTCAATCAAACTGAGGAGTCCTATGCTTTGTCATGTTTTGAAAGCATTATAGAAAGAAGCCAATGACACTAAAAGAACTTCAAAAAATTTCGAAGTTGTACTTCATGTGACATTCGTTCATGTAACATAAGTGTTTTTCATAGAGTGTCATTTACAAAAACCTTGACAGTGGGGTAGAACTATTAATCACTCTAGCTTATATAATAGTATTACGAGAGTATTGCCTGGAGTATAATGTCGCGAATTGACAACGAACGACGTATTTTAACCTTTAAAAATCAAAAGATGACTGATATCGTAACTGACGCCTGAAACACCATGAAAATCACAGCAGAGACTATAAAATCAACAACGTCACATAACATCACCCTTGCCCTGTAACGTATCACATTGCCAGTGCCTTAACTCTATCGAGTTACCCCCTAAATGAGTTGGATACAAACATCTTATAAATTCTTCGGCCTAATACATTTACAAGAACAAAGTACGTCGGCGAATGAACGAGTGCGCGCAGACAGTGAACACATTAAGCCAAATAAGTTGTGGGGTTAGATAGGAACTAAATAACAGTACTTAACAAGTATATAAAGTAGGTGTTATCGTACAATGGAGTGCTTCAGTCGTTAGTGATATAGGTGCGGCCCGTGCTGAAAATGTGAACGCGATAAGCGTTACACCAACACACTGCAGTGAGCGGAGCGGATTTTAAAGCTTTCTTTGTTGGATTTTCGTTTATTTTAAGCATTTCATGATATTTGCTGAATTTTTAAAATAACCTGATTATTCAAAAAGCTGCTGTGTATTTTTCCCCATTTTTCTTAGAGGCTCAATGATTTGCAAACGGACAGTCATCCACACCGGAATATACAGCATTATCATTTTTTTTTTTGTAAATTTACATTTGTCAAAATAATTTATTGTAAAATAAAGACACTATTATATTAAACTCTAGACAAGGTTGTAAATTTGATGCTAAACGCTTAGAACAAGAAACATAAATATTTAATAACCAAACTATATCGCTATTCTCATAAACATGGTCATACTTCCTTTAGATATTCACATATCTAAAACCGAGTGGGGCAATTAGGATAGTTTGCGACCGTTCGATTGTCAAATGATCTGTGAGTTTTGACTACGTTCCCATACTAACTGCTGTAGGTAACTCTACACACAAAAAGCACTCGTATAACGTGACTTAATTGAATATTGCGCATGTTCGAACTAATTTCTTACACGTTCAAATTAATGATACGGTTAGAAACTGTAGTTATATAGATTAAATAACTTCCCATTCACTACTACACATTACGCAAAGAACCACGGACAATAAATTTAGACTTTATAGTAAATAATAATTTAGACATTTTTCCGTTTTATTCAACCTATCGCCGTCCACTGCTGAACGAAGGTCTTTTTTTTTTTTTTTTTTTTTTAACGTGTGGAAACCCCCTCGGGCCGTCACCCCACCGGGGTTTACGGCGGGGCGGTGTGTCGGAATCGGACCGACTAAAACCACACGGTGTGCCACTCTGCGCCTAACATAGGAGGGACCGGGAACAGCTGTTATTACGACATCCAGATCCCTCCCAGCGCCTGCCCGCTAATGCAGGCACCATCTATGGGTAAACTCTCTATTTTAGGCGACGTACGGCACACGCGGACGTCGCCTCCTCGCGGCTGGCCATTGTAGCGGATGGAGGGGAAAACCCGTCCCGTCCACCCGCGGCCACACTCAAGGCGGCATGAGGCGCTGGTATGCGCGCCTCCGCCGCCCGGCTCGCCGGCGGCGAATTGGGTCCGAGTGGATATTGTCCTCCCGGGCCTTCTCCGCCGCCTCCTTCCGCGAAATTACGTCTTCGCAGAAGGTTGCGAACGCGGTAAAACAACTGTCGCTACCGACCATGGAGCGTATTACGGCCGGTAGCGAGAGATCTCCTCCAATAACTGCAGTGAGGACCCCACGCTGCGCCGCCCAGGCGGAACAAACCGCCAGCGTGTGCTGAGCCGAGTCCTCACTGCAGTCGTAGTGGTGACAGGCGGGACTCAATTCCCTCCTGGCGACCGAGTGCAGATACTTCCCGAAGCAACCGTGCCCGGAAAGAATCTGCGTCAGTCGGAAGGAAAGGGTCCCGTGCTGCCGCCCTGCCCACTCGGCGATGACCGGCTGGAGAGCCTCCACGGCGGCAAAGCCAGCACGTGGAGCCTCCAGCCGGGATGACCAACGAGCCATCGTGGCTCGACGAGCGGCCTCTCGCCACTCGCGTATCTCTTCGGGCGGGGGCCGAATGCCGCTACCCACCCGAAAGTCTGCCGTTCGCCGATAAACTTCAGCGAGCACCTCCGCCTCCAAATCCCACGGGGGAGTTCCGGCCAACGCGCACGCCGCCTCCGTCGATACGGTGCGGTAACCGCGTATGGTTCTAACCGCCAATATCCTCTGAGGGCGCCAGAGGCGAGCCCTATTCTGGGCGGTCAGAGCCGCCGCCCACACCGGTGCACCATACAGTGCCATTGACCGAACAACCCCTGTGTATAGCCGTCTCGTCGCAACGCTGGCTCCATCCAAATTGGGCAAAAGTCGCCCAAGAGCAGAAGCAGCGCCGACCAGCTTTGGAGTAAGCTGTCGGAAGTGCTCGTCGAAGAGCCACCTGCCGTCGAGGATCAGGCCCAGATACTTCATCTGGGCCTTAATTGGTACGAGGACCGAATTGACTACGATAGAGGCACCGGGGGGTGGACCACGACGGGGCCCATGAAACAAAAGGGCTTCCGTCTTATCTAGGGCCACCCGTAAACCCAGCGCCTCAATGCGCCCGACCACCAAAGAGACTCCCACGGTGGCCAGGCGCGCCGCCTCCTGAAAGTTCGCCCCCCGGGCCGTGACCAATGTGTCATCGGCGTAACAAATTACGCCCAGCCCGGGGGGAAGACGACCTCGAAGGGCCCAGTCGTATCCCATATTCCACAGGAGTGGTCCGAGGACGGACCCCTGTGGAACACCGCACGACATGGGCCGCCGCCTCAGAATACCATCTCGGTCCTCGTACACGACGGTACGCTCCTCAAGATAGTCTGCCACAAGTCGCCTCAGGTACTCTGGCACCCCGTGGTAGTGGAGTGCTTCCCTGATGCAACTAAATGGCAGACTATTAAATGCGTTGGCGATGTCCAACGACACCGCCAACAGCACGCCGCCACAGCTCACTGCCTCTTCGGTAACGGCCCTCAGGCGCAGCACAGCATCGACCGTCGAACGCCCCGCCCGAAAACCAAATTGGGCGTCCGACAGATCGGGGCCCACCTCGCAGAGGTGCCGGACGATGCGGGCAGAGAGTATCCTCTCAAACAGTTTACCCGCCTCGTCCAGCAGTACAATGGGCCTATAGGCCGCCACCGAATCGGCAGGCCGTCCCGGCTTCCTTAATAGGACCAGCTTCCCGCTTTTCCAGCACTCAGGGAAGCGTCCGGACGACAAGCTAGCGTCCAAGATCTCCCTGAGGCGGTCCGACATGTGTTCGAGGGCACGGGCCAGCACACGGGCAGGTATCCCGTCTGGCCCAGGGGCGGTGTTCTTAGAGCGAATCTGTAGAACGACCGCCCCTATCTCCGATTCCCTGACGGGCGGAACATTATCCTCGTTCCGTCCCCCGTCGTCTTCGACCATGAAGGCCATCGACGGGGGTGTGTGCTCCGCCCGCTGCGGGAAAAGACCCTCGACCACTTCCCGCAGGAAGCTGGGCTGGAGTGTCTCTGTAAGGGGGGGGCCCGACGTGCGGAGCTTTTGTCGCACCGCACGATAAGGGCGACCCCAGGGGTCACGATCGAGACCCTTCAACATCTCCTTCCTCTTTACTTCTTTGGCGCGGCTAATGGCCAGCTTCAGAGTTTTCCGCGCCTCTCGGTACTCCTCATGAAGCTGGTCCTCCTCGCCGTCTACGCGGTGTCGCCGCCGACTACGGGTGCAGGACCTCCGGGCACGAGTACAGGCCGCGCGGAGGTCCGCCAACTCCTGGGACCACCAGTAAACCTCTTTCCGTGGAGGCCGACAACCTCGGATGCGGGGCATCGCATCGCAGATCTGCGTAATCGCATCGCGGAAACGACCAGCCTCCATGTCGACCTCCTCGGTCGGAGCCTGCGGAGACAGCCAGGAGTAAATAATGGCTGCCTCCTCTAGTAGGTCCCTATTCAGTTTGGCTACAGCCCACCGCGGCAAGCGAGAAGAACGCCGCGCCGCGTGACCCCTACTGGGGTCCTGGGTCCGGGAGAGCTCGAATCGAATGTAGAGGTGATCCGAGAGCGTCTCAACCTCTTCCAGGACACACCAGTTCCTTACTCGTGCGGCGAGGGCAGGGGTAGCGAACGAAAGGTCCACTATCGACCCTCCCTGCTGTCGCACGCACGTGTTGGTGGAGCCCCTGTTCAGTAAACAGAGGCCCACCGAGGCCGCCCACTCCTCTACGGCCTCGCCCCTGGCGTCCGTCCTGGGGGAACCCCACGCAATGGACTTTGCGTTGAAATCCCCCAGCACTAAGACGTGCCCAGACGTTAGACGCCGCATCGAGATTTCCAAGTTGTTAAGGAAAACCTCGAAGTCGTTCAAACTCCGGTTGGGGGAGAAGTATACACCATATACAGTGATCCCCCCCCACTCGGCAGCAACATATCCAGTGCCCTTGTCTCTTAGCGACAAGGGCGGGGAATGAGCCGCCGTAGAGCCGACGACTGCCACGGAACCGTCCCGGTCACCCAACCAGTTTGGACGGGGAGGAACATAATAGGGCTCCGCGGCTACGGCAACACCGATCGACCACTGTGCCATAGTTTGCAGGAAAAGGTCCTGCGCCGCAGCACAGTGGTTCAGGTTCGTCTGGACCAGGAGGCTGGAGACTTGGTCCATTACTGGACTGTCTCTACAGCCTCCTCCATGGGCGACGATGTCGACGTGCGAACAGCATCGGAGGCAGCCTGAGCCGACTGGCTAGCCGCCACCGTTCGCCGAGAATCGCGAGGAGGTTTGCAGCCCCCCTGCCCAATCTGATGATTAGCGGGCTTGTTACCCGCCGCACAAGCTGGGCAGTGAGGGGCGGCAGAGCACTCTGCCGCCTTGTGCCCCGGTCGACCGCAGCGGAAGCATAGTCCACTGCAGTCAAGACAACTCACGCACTTGGCGCGTGTGTATCCGGATGCTAGGCATTTGAAGCACCTCATCGGTCTTGCCGCCAGAACAGTGACTCTGGCATTCACAAAACCGACGAGGATCCTGCCTGCGTCGCCCAAAACTTTAGCCGACGCTACCGGACAGCTGATCCACACTGCGCCAAGCCCTCCAGGACCGGGGCGGATGGTGCCGACCCTGATGTTGTCCGCGTTGCAGCCCGTCTTCTCGCTAATTGCAACGCGGACATCCTCGGTCGTTACGGAGTCATCCAGGCCCGAAATGCGCAACTCTGCGCACTTGACAGGCCTGGCGATCTTCACACCATCCGTGGCTGCAAAAATTCCTCTCAGTTTCTCGGCGAACCTGTCCGCCGTCTTTGCACCTTCAGCCCCGGGGTCTCCCCCAAGGAACGCCAACCATCCTGGTCTTGGGCAGTTTGCATCCATCTGCTGCCAGCCACCTTCTTTAAGTCGTCGGTCCATCGCGCCGCAGGGTGTCCTACACTACGTTTACCCAATCGTGGTGTCCACTCTAGTACGCTTTGGCTCCAGCGACCATCGGTTCGTCTGGAGACATGGCCGGCCCACAAAGTGCTAAAATTGTGAATGAAAAAAAATGATTATTATATTATTATTTACTTACATTACAGAAAGAAAATATCAATAATATTGAAGAAGTACTGGTAGATGAAGACACCTGAACTAGTCCGATTGTGAAAACGACCAGTGTAACTCGGTTGAAGATCTTATACGCTTAGATATGTAAAGAGATACCTAATATGTTACGTTAATATTGTACTATAACTGATGCATAAACTGTATCATTTTCGTGGCAGTAATCAATATTACATACATATAGACCTAAAATCACGCCCGTTTCCCCAGAAGGGTAACCAGAGGCATATTAAATGTCCAATTTTCGCCAGTGTTATGGCCCCACGTAACAAGTCTATTGCCACAAATCGCAATGTTTTGTTTGCCAGGGCTTCGTCCGTCAATCAGCAAGTATACCACTTGCAGGGGAAGTTGACTGTGCCCCAAAGTTCTTGACGAGAATCCTATGCACCCATTTGTGATATCCGATCGACTATTTATGAACATCAAGATCACTATACCAGCAGGTTTATCGAACATTTATATTATTATATATATCGTCAGTTCATTAAGTCTCGTAAGTATAATTATATATTCAAGAACATGAAAGTTTAAAAACTAGTTATAACAATTGCAAAGTAGTCAGTCGTACCATTGCTCTGAAGTATTTAGTGTATAGCGAAATGCGCAGACTCTTGTATAAATGTGTTCCATAACTTATCTTGAGTCATGTTCCACATAATAAATTGTCTCAATAAATTCAAGAGTTTATTTCTATTTATAACTGCACGGATGTTGTAGTGGTTTTAGCGGTTGCCACGCCATTTTCTATTGCGCTGAGTGTTGTGTGTTCAATCTTCACATAGAACAAGACTTTGTGTGATCTACGAATTGTTCTATGTCTGGGACGTGATTGTGTCTATTTCATTTATCTTTGTAAAGTCCCCTTTTTTTTCTATTCAGCAATCCCCACGGCCGGTGGTATACCTACTGGTGGTTATGTCTTTATTTTTATTACGGAAATTGACATAATAACGTAAAGAAAAAAAACACAACTCTTATGATTCACAATAATTATTATTTTATAAACAATTCAGCAAGGCATAACTAATTTTAATATACTACAG
Organism: Hypercompe scribonia; assembly: GCA_949316085.1. Taxonomy (NCBI): domain Eukaryota; kingdom Metazoa; phylum Arthropoda; class Insecta; order Lepidoptera; family Erebidae; genus Hypercompe; species Hypercompe scribonia. The sequence continues at coordinate 983,355 of OX438984.1, read as the reverse complement.
TATCCCATAAAAAAATTAGGATTTTAATTTTGACTTGTTGATTTCTTATTTATCGTTTTTTACACTTCCTTGGCTTAAAAAGCACTGTAATAAACATTTATCTAAAATCCTGTCTTATAGTTTTTAGAAAAAAGTATTATATAGAATCAAATCAGAATGTTATTGAATCATGTTAATTCAACGCAACTTCAACTACTACAACTCATATTGTACTTCCTGCAGCATACCCTTGAACAAGATTTATGAACCACATGACGGAATGGTATAAATTATGGAATAGCAATACACGAGAGAAAGTTTTCCCCTATGGACCTACTCGGATTACATTTGGCTATGATTAATATACAGCAGAAATGCCGAGATACCATATAAGTGCAAGTATATTTATCGAAAAAATCACCCGAGACTGGAAATAAGCCGTCTTGTTGTTCTACAAGATTACAGAATTTACTACGAGTTACTTTTAGTAAAACATTTTTATAAGTTTATCTTGTAAACCTTTCACTATCTTTTTACTCTGATTTAGTGAAAAAAGACTTGAAAATGATTTTCTGGGTGTCAAAGTTTGCTCAACAGTGTCTGAAGTCTTCATACACGAAATTTCATGATTAGAAACTGAGGGTATACATGTGTTAATGGATTCATGTTTACTTCTACGTATTTCCAAGACATATAACTCTGTGTAATTCGCCATGTTAGGAAAAGATTAAATGCTCGCTTTCGCTTTTACCACCCGAGATGTCATTGGCAAAACTACGGTAAGGTCTTCTCTGGTAGTATGAGTGCTGTTGTTTCGCTTCTAAACCACTCGACTATGACCCACTTGAGACGTTAAGTCTATGTCTAGTATTAGACGCGCTATGGTTCTAAATCGCGCAGTCCGTGTGGTTACGGATTAAGAATGCACAGTGTTACCACCCCTATTCATCCCGTAGGTGTCGTAAAAGGCAGCTAAGGGAACCAAATATGCAAGACAAGATTAGTACAAAGAGAAGGAAAACTTGGAACAAACCCTATTCCATCCCGTCTGGCCAGCGTAGTATAGTAGGCCAAAACCTCCTTGCTAAGGAGCGACCAATGTCCAGCAGTGGACTGTAAAAGGCTGTTGATGTTGTTCTTAATAAAGTTCTGAGGTATACTCCAATAGGTGTTTTAGACTACAATGAATTCTATATAAAAGAAGGTCAAAATAACGATAATAATGAGGTCAAAATTATTTTCGAATTTATTTCAACAGCTAGACTTGTTGAAATAAATTTGAAAATAATATAAAGTTATAGTTTATCGTTGCTTTTATGTGCCAAAAGTTATCTTGATATAAACCTAATCTAAAGTAGATCCACGGAAACAATTAATTTTTTCACTCATTATTGTTTTCCAAGCATCTTTTAAATAACTGGGGACTCTTTAATAGTCTAACTTGAATAAGATATATTCAACTTCTAGACAGTGACAAAAACTTTTGAGTACGTGCGGTTCAGCCTTTCATACATCAATTACGAGAGGCTATAATTTCCGCCTTTTAATATATAGTTCAGTAATTTGTCCCATTGGGTTTGTTCTTGAGCGGTGGTGAGTCCACGCGAGTGGAGCTAAAAAGTCGAGTACATTGTATATCAGCGGAGCAAGGGTCGGAAAATTGAGGTCATACGCATCTCGTCTTCGGGTCAATTAAACCCCTCGGCTACGGATGTGGTGATGACTTGTGTCATAAGACCTAGCGGGCTGGACTCATAATACATAGATAGTATTTTAGCTGCACATATTAACGTCAACTCGTTATTTGAAGTCGATTTTGACTACAAATACAGTTTACAATTACATCGTTATTATCATACTAATAAACTTTAATGATCCACTGCTAAACATGAGCCGTTCCTTAGAAATTATTATAGGTTTATATATACGAGTATATTTAAGGATGCTTTTGACATCTTTTGACGTGAAAGTAAATAAATCAAATGTATTTTATATACGAGTAGAATACGTTCTGTTTGTATTTATGTTTTCTATTTACTTAAATATATTTCATTTTCTATGCCCATCGTATTTGCAGTCATTACCATCTCAATGAGCAGCTGGTGTTGTAAATATTTTATAAAGATATGTATTTTGAATATTCTTTTTAATTTAACAGAATATATTTACTAGAATAAACAATAATGATACACGATAATAATTCCTTTATCGTATCAATTTCACGCTAAATCACTTATTTTGCACCATTACCGTTCTCCTTCAGTAAACACTATACAGAGATTATATGTAAAATATAAGCGTGGAGAGTTGTTTCATTAATTTTTAACGAATCGAATAGGTTAGCCGTTGGTTCTCTTTAATAATACACATTTTAGGCGCCAACATTATTTATCTTAGGACTGGCAAGAAACCCGCATTGAGTATTATATTTTCAAACTATTGCTAATAAAACGTACAACGTCTTAAGTACGTAACCTAAAACGAAAGCTTAGGAAGGATTAACCCAGTTTCTTGCCGTTTCATAAGTCAAAAAGTACCTCACCACTTCGCCAACATCAAACGCGGCCCTAAAAATTCTCTACCGACATTCTTTATTAAGAAAGATACGGGGAATACCCGATAGATTCTTTAGGGACTTTACGTACAAGTGTAGGATGAAAGAAAAGAGTAGTGCATCAGCAATGATTAATTGAGTTGGACTTATCTCTTGACCGAAACTTGAACAAAAAATTGTTAGAGGCTCGAGAAAATCATTACGCACGGGCAAAAAGTCATGAGCTATGAACATCTTGGCAAAAACTAATGTTTCATTAATGGTGGCTCGGTAACTTGGTGGCCATATTGATTCACTAACCTATTTATATACAACCTCGTTAGAGGCTACTCTAGAATCAAGTGGAGTTTGTATTTTTATTTTAGAGAGATTTTTCGATGTCTGAAAGAGGTCAACGTCGAACATTTTAGACAAAATTATATGCGATGTTTTTTGTTACAATTTTGAACCTCTTAATTTATTTTCTAGTTTTTCTTTGACGTTTACTTTACCAAGATTAATGGTTTTAAGAGTTTCCAAAAGGAAGGTAATGGAAAATGGATTTATTATTTTACAAAATGAAGAGTAATTTATTTAAATAATTTAATGTGTTAAGGAATAAAGTTGTAAAAAAAACATTACGCTTGGGTCTATGGGTTTTTTTCCACCTTAAGTACGTTAAAGTAGTATTGAAACAGTAGGATTTGTGATGATAAATCGTAACATATCCTACTAATGAAATAAATGTGAAAGTTTGTGACTTTTGACCGTTTGTCACTTTTTCATGAAACTATTGAATGAATTTAGATTAAATTTTACAATAATTAAGAGTATATACCAGAATAACACATAGTCTACGATTTGTTAAGGTTTTGTATAATTTACTAATAACATAGCAATAAGCATTAAGCAAGTTAAAAGAAATGCCTAAATCGTTGTATACTTTTATGTAGAAGTCAGTATATTCGAGTTTAAACACAGTTAAACTGAATATTTTGTTATAATGCACATGAGGGTGTTTAGAATAATTATCATTTTTTTATCAAAATTGAACCAATTTTAAAAATTCCCTGGTTTCAGATAATATAAAATTTGAGGAACGTATAGAGCATTTTTTTTCATATTTGTTACAAAAATTCAGAAAGGACACACTCATACACTGTATTTTTAAACACTTAACCATCTTTCAAAATGTACAAGTACCGATACGTGAACAACACAAGTACAGTTTTTATTAAATAACGTAACCAAAACACAAATTATCTTGTTAAATAAAACATAAGAACATCGGTTCAGTACATAATTTCCAACAATAGACCGTTCGTTCGATTTTCCCACTGAACGAGCATATTATGCGCGTCACACACACGCCCGTCACTGTCTCGCAGAACGCTACATTCAAATAATTACGCGGTCATTGTGTGTAGCCAGCCTACGTTACAGTCCCTCGTCAATTTGCTTGAAACTCAGCATGAGTTTAACCAGCGCCATTAGCGAGTTAATTCACTCGTTAGTAACATTATTTGTTTTGTAAGACTAAATTTGGTGGAATAGACCAAATCAGATTCATGTTCCAATCGTGAAGGGTTCGCTGGAGATTACATGTCTATAGGATCTTGAATGAGGTAGCGGTTAAATAGAATTATGTCCTTTCAAGAGAGATGAGCAAGAATACGTGTAGCCATAATATTAGGAATGTATATGAAAAGTCATGTTATCATGGGTGGTGAAGAGTCATTTCGGAGTTTTGTATTCTGTAAAGGCTTATGTACAAAATAAGTATTGACTATATTTTAAAATTCAAGCAGTTCAATACTGACCGTCTGATACATAAACACAAATTTCAAAGCACTAGTTTCAAAAACGTTTCAAATTTTCTCACAAGTTTCTCATAACCCGTGTTTTTCGCTAATTAACCTAACACACCTCGTATTCTCCATACATCACGCCGAAGGTCAGCGGTACAGCTACTTAGGTGGTAGGCTACACAGAGCCGCCGCTGCATGTGTCGCTGGCCATCCCCAAATTAATCATTCCCACGTCGTATTAGCTACCTGCCCTGTCACGATACCTAAAGTACTTTAAATTATATTAAGGCTTTTTTCATGAAAATGTAATTTGTCACAAACGAAGAAAGGATTAGGATGTGCGTGTGGAATGAAAATAATTATGTATTCTTGACTGCTAATTTAGGCTGCAAATTATTCATTGTATCTGCTAAATTACTTGTAAGCACTACAGCCTTTGTACAGAAATAACCATTTCAAAAGTACATTTGGCTCCAACAACTATAGTCAGGTAATTATATTTGTATGCACATACTGCACAATGTTGCTAATTTATGTCAATCACTTCTAAAATAAAATAAAAGCATAGATACGTAAATTTGTTTTGTTTAAATTTTGAAAATAAAGTTTAAGGAGAATTTTTCCTCTTTCCTTATTAACGGACACGGAAAAGTATTGCACATTTTCGATAAATATTGCATTCGCTGGTGACAGGACCAAGACATTGACAAACTGTCCCATCTTTCCGTTTCAAATATTTGTCAGTCGGTCGGATAGTCGGTGTAAAGACTCTATGTGTCATGACTTTTAGTTCAGTCGTTCACTGCTGTCAATTAGTGGAGGATCGCAGAATTGTTACTATCATTGGTTTGTACTTAGTCTGGCCATAAATACTGTTACACTTAATTATAAAAAAATATTACATTTGAATTTCGAATCTGTCATTTTTATACGATTGTTCATTGTGTTTTCTCATTTTGGCGCCAATACATTGTAAAATATTTTGCGATATTAAAATGGTGTGGGGTGATAAAGAGAACCGAATCGCTGTGATAGCATTACACAAAGTAGGTATGGAGCCAAATGCAATTTTTAAAACTCTCCATACACTTGGTATTAGTAAAATGTTTGTGTACCGGGCTATTAATAGGTACAATGAGACCTCCTCTGTTTGTGACAGAAAAAGATCTGGCCGTCCACGTAGTGTTCGTACGAAAAAGGTGGTCAAAGCAGTAAGGGAAAGAATTCGAAGAAATCCTGTCCGAAAGCAAAAGATTTTATCTCGGGAAATGAAGATAGCACCTAGAACCATGTCGCGTATTTTAAAAGATGACTTAGGACTTGCAGCCTATAAGAGACGCACTGGCCATTTCTTAACTGATAATTTAAAGAAGAATAGGGTGGTAAAATCGAAACAACTACTGAAGCGGTACGCAAAGGGAGGTCACAGAAAAATTTTGTTTACGGATGAGAAAATTTTTACAATTGAGCAACATTTTAACAAACAAAATGACCGTATTTATGCTCAAAGCTCTAAGGAAGCTTCCCAATTAGTCGACAGAGTGCAACGTGGACATTATCCGACTTCAGTGATGGTTTGGTGGGGTGTTAGCTATGAAGGAGTGACTGAGCCATATTTTTGTGAAAAAGGTATCAAAACATCGGCACAAGTGTATCAAGATACCATTCTTGAGAAGGTAGTTAAGCCCCTTAACATCACCATGTTCAATAACCAAGTATGGTCCTTCCAGCAAGACTCGGCGCCGGGTCATAAAGCTCGGTCCACGCAGTCTTGGTTGGAATCGAACGTTTCGGACTTCATCAGAGCTGAAGACTGGCCGTCGTCTAGTCCCGATCTTAATCCGCTGGATTATGATTTGTGGTCAGTTTTAGAGAGTACAGCTTGCTCTAAACGCCATGATAATTTGGAGTCCCTAAAACAATCTATACGATTGGCAGTGAAGAATTTTCCCATGGAAAGAGTGCGTGCTTCTATTGATAACTGGCCTCATCGTTTAAAGGACTGTATTGCAGCCAATGGAGACCACTTCGAATAAGCTTTTTATATTTTTAATTGTTTTATATTTATGTATTAAACTGACACACTGTAAAAGTAATAAATGTTATTTGCAGTTAACAATTTTCTTTTTTCTTTATTACAATATTTATGGCAAGACTAGGTATATTCGATAAGTGTTTCTTAATCTGTTCTGCAATTGATCGTATTGCCGTGCTTTTCTGTCTTGTGTTAGTACACCTCTGTTATTGATCTAATTTAACTAAATACTTTTAGTGATAGATTATTGTGTACTACATATTAATACCTCTGCAAAAGAATAACTAGAACACCTCATTTTTGTTCATATTTGTCGACTACGATTTACTTAAAGTCACTTTTCACCGTCAACCAGACGTTTCTAGAGATAGAAACAAAAACTAGGAAAATTAAAGGAAAAGTTAGAGTTTAATTTTTGTTTTTTAGTAAAAAATATTGTAAACAAAATATTGCTTTCAACATCGATGACTAATACCTAAGAAAGAAGGCTTAGAATAAATTAGAATGAACACGTACAATGTTTTTTCTGTCAAATATTAGTCGGTACCTCTTAAAATTTCCCACTTCATTTAATTCAGTCGTGGTATTAAAATGAAAATTCCAATAAACTAAATTAGAAAATTGTTAATTAATAAATGTTTAACGTCAAACTGTCTTCCACGACTATGTTTATCAATAAACTTTAAGTGATGACATTTTTCATCGTACGTCGTCGGCTGAACGTGATCGATTTTCCGTGACGTTATAAATTGCCTCGTCATAACCTGATACTTCATTAGTCACACCCCGTATGTAAAGTAACGGCTGTCTCATCTTGTATGAAAGGGGTTATAATACGCGTATTTATATAATTTAACTTCATAAAATACTTATGAAGTTACGAAAGGTTCCTTAACAATTTTGTTTTCACATCACATTTTCGCATGCCCTTATTTTTAATGTGGATTTTGCTAAGATTGTAACTCATTCAATTCCCTTGTACCGTTGCAATACCGCGTTATAATATATCAAAACGCGGTATTGAAGCATTTTGCCACATCGATACACAATGCATTAAAAATTTAGTGAGCGAAACGAAAGGGTACGAAGACTTGAATTCCTTATAAGAATTAAGTAACCCAATTCCCGTTTGCGCTTCTTTCGTTTTTCCTTAAAGTCAAATGTCGAGATAAGCTAGTACCCTATTCCTGTTACGTCATACTTCGTGGTAAAATAACTTTAAACTTTTTAAAGGCTCTGAGTAACTGCAAAACGTCGACAATAGTACCTATAACGTCGCCATGTTAAATAGAGACTATCTCAAGGGCGTGGCGGGGCGTATCCCAACTCCGCGATTTGGTGGATTTATATCAGGAGCCGGTTACAAATCTTTGGTAAGCCACAGTCGAAATACACTTCACTTTGTACTGGATTTACGTTTATTAAGAGAGTTTAAGATGCTATACTTTGCGCAATCTACCTCGTTGAGAGAACAAAGAACGCTGTAATAAAACGCTAACAAATGCGAATGATCTACACCAAAAGGTTAATTTATTATTTTTGCATCACAGTTTCTTCTCCTTAACGATCCGCTTAAATAAATATATAGACTGCCATAAAACAAATAGCAATACTTCTTAAATGGTTCCTTTACTTAAATGATTATATGAATTTGAATGGGAGATTGTTTGTAACAATTTTACATCCCATTTTTATACTTTTTTTTGATAAGTCGTAGAGTTACGCTGATTTTAACATGAATGGGCCGGCTCGAACGGGACAGTACCACCCTTTCAGAGAAGATCAACGTAAAGCGACAACATTTGTGCTGTCGTATTTCGTTGACGAGTGCGAGATCATCCTAAGTGTGTGACCCTTACACTACCATGATGACTGTAACGTCTTCTACGTCTCCAATCGAGGCGTGAAAACGCATTTCACTAGGCCGCCATAGTGTGGGTCACCATACTACATTGTCTGTATTCTCAAAGAGTATGGTGACCACAACTCTTGGGTTCTAATCATGCTTTTAAATTTGACACTTTAGTAAGCTCTTAAATAAAAACAAAAAAAGAATGCAGTTTATTTTTGACTAAAATTAATTGAGAAAAAGTAAGTTAAACCATTAAAATCTTACCACCAGTTCAGAGTATATAATTATTTATATCATTATCATAATCAACAGCTTTTACCAGTTTTCTGTTGGACATTAACCTCTCCTTCGAGAAAAGGTCTTGACCTGCTATTCCACACGCTAGTCAGACGAGTAGGACGACCTCCACTCCGAACCGTTTCGCTATCGCAAACCGGATGACAGAGGCACGCTAACCAGCGATATATGCCGTCCTGAGTTTGACCGTGGATAGATGCGATAGTTTTTCCCCTCCTTCTGCAACAGAGGTCAACCGCGAGTAGACGACGTACGCGTGTGCCGTACGTCAACTAAATAGTGAGTTCACCCGAAGGCAGGCACTAGAAGGAGTCTCGGTGTCGTAATAACAGCTGTTCCTAGATCCTTTCTATATCAGATGCAAAAGGAGTTCTAGTCGATCCGATTCTGACACACCACCCTGTCGCATACCTCGGTGGGGAGACCACCCTATGGGATTTCCACACATGAAGACCAAATGCTTGTTATTTTATGAAAACGGATATAGAAAGTTCTGTAGCACATTTACTCGTAGCATTGATTTTATGACCACTCATTTTTACAAAAATCTAGAACCAGTGATCCACTTTGCTAAATATTTATAAAATTTAGTGTTCATAATAATAGTAATACATTTGTTTATTGTACGCCAGATTTATAGCAAAGTTAACTTAAAACTAAGAAAGCACTAGTGGCAGCCCTATCACCCGGAGAATATCTCTCACACACAACCATGGAATGTAAAAACAAACATGGGATGGAAAGTATTGGGTAGTGTTTAGTATACTAGAAAGTGGGTAGGAAAATACAAAAGTATTTGTATGTATATTTATATAGAGTTGGCCAAGAATTCGTTAACATTTTAATTTGAGATCCCGTGCAAACATATTAAGGGAATTCTTGGAACCGATGCTACTGGAATTGCCGACTACAATCGTAACACATGATTTCAACAAGATGGAGCCAATTGTCACACATCCAATGAGTCCCTGCCGGTGGTCAAAGACACTTTTCCGGAAAAGTTGATTTCCAGATGAGGCGACATTCCATGACCACCCAGAAGTCCAGATCTATCCCCACTTTGCTAAATATTTATAAAATTTAGTGTTCATAATAATAGTAATACATTTGTTTATTGTACGCCAGATTTATAGCAAAGTTAACTTAAAACTAAGAAAGCACTAGTGGCAGCCCTATCACCCGGAGAATATCTCTCACACACAACCATGGAATGTAAAAACAAACATGGGATGGAAAGTATTGGGTAGTGTTTAGTATACTAGAAAGTGGGTAGGAAAATACAAAAGTATTTGTATGTATATTTATATAGAGTTGGCCAAGAATTCGTTAACATTTTAATTTGAGATCCCGTGCAAACATATTAAGGGAATTCTTGGAACCGATGCTACTGGAATTGCCGACTACAATCGTAACACATGATTTCAACAAGATGGAGCCAATTGTCACACATCCAATGAGTCCCTGCCGGTGGTCAAAGACACTTTTCCGGAAAAGTTGATTTCCAGATGAGGCGACATTCCATGACCACCCAGAAGTCCAGATCTATCCCCAGCAGATTTTTTTATGGGGTTATTTGGAGAATCGTGTTTACATCAATAAACCAAATACACTACGTCAACTGATGAGATGAGATGTCGGCGATTTCGTATCTCTTTGCCGAGCAAAGTGCAAACATCGAAATGGTGGTCATTTAGACAATGTAATTTTTAAAAATTAATTCCAACTCATTAACTTTCTTGTAAATAAATAATTTTGTAATATATTAAGTGATTTTTTATACGATAGTTTCAAATGTTAACTAATTCGTAGCCCACCTCATTTTAAGTAATAGTGACACATAGTGTGGCTAATTAAATAAATACATAGAAACAATTAAATGAAATTTATACATTTTAAATAATAAATATAGACAGTAATCATTATTATTTTTTTGTTACAATTCAAGGTTTGGCTCAGCGTGCGGTGCTGGGCGTTTCTCTGGCTGATAGAATTCATAACAAGTTTATTCGACAGAGAACTGGAGTATCTGGCATCGCACGGAAAATCAGTATGCTCAAGTGAACGTGGGCCGGCCATGTCTCTAAACGAACCGATGGCCGTGCGAGCCGAAGTGTACTAGAGTGGAGAACACGTTTGGGCAAACATAGTGTAGGGCACCCTGCGGCGCGATGGACCGACGACTTGAGGAAGGTGGCTGACAGCGGATGGATGTGAATTGCCCAAGACCGGGATGGTAGGTGCTCCTTGGGAAGACCTTCATTCAGTAGTGGACGGCGATAAGTTGATCTTGATCTCATGGTGTTCAATTTGTTAGTAACAATAAATAAATAATCAGAATTCACAACACGCCCAGTTCGTATTCCTGCGCGACTACTTACACTCCACCAAACAAAAAATTGTGTAACAAACAACATAAAAACAAAATCTAATTCCGTGTTGAAATGAAATAGAAAGTCGGAGTTAAGTGGAAGACAAATGAGAATGGAAGTGGGAAGGAAAGAATTGATGTCACGCAAGTAATTGTTGCGCCCGCCGCGCTGTCAAGTTTGTCGCCTCGTCTGTTCTTGTTTTAATATTTATACATTGGTCATTGGCAGTTATGGTTTTCTATAATTAGCGTATTACGACTTTTATATGATTTCATTATTTAGTTCTTTATTGGTTTAAAGACAAAGTAACTAGCCATACTTTTTTAAATTTAATGTACAAGGTTTTTAGATAACTAACATTCGCCTTCGTGCGAAACGGAAAGGTCAACATGTAATACGAATAGCACCCCCGTATAGTCGGGCAAAACATAGTCACAGCTGTACATCTAAGTCCGAAAGCCATTCAGGACATTTTCGTGATCCCAGTAACTTTGTTATAGGTAAAACTAGAAGCCTGTATTTTCATTGAACGGTGGGGCCATAATAAATCATAGTTAATTTTCAAATAGCATTTAAATTTAATAATATGAGAGATGAAAATATTTAATACTCTTACTACTCAATTAGTTCGCACAAGTTTTATCTAGGGTACAAATAAAATAAACAAAGTTTTAATACGTAAGTAAAACCTCTTTCAAAATTTAATTTAGCATTTTTTTTCTGTTCCGTATGTTCTTTACTTAATCACTGGTAAAGTATACATAAAAGTTTATGCGGTGTCTACTATAAAAAAATCAACCAATTTATCAAAAACAGTTGTCAAAAATAAAGCCCTTAGAGAGTCATTTGAATTATTGCCTCAATAATCGCGTATGGGCTATAATTAATATGTTGTTATATATCCATAATCAGTATTTAAGTGCTGGTTAATTACAAATTGCACGGCGGTGACGTAACAGGCACTGTGTGCCCGGAACGCTACCGGCGAAACCTTGCTCGACATCCTGTACAAGGCTCACATCCGTAGCTCCATTTCATTCCGAAATGGAACTGCTTCAATTACTTTAAATAGGCCGGGCTCTTGTTTATTTACTAAGTATTCCTTTCTTTATTATTATTTAATTAGAAGAAAAACTTTCAAGTATTCCCCGACAGCTATGTGGGCGAAACTTTCAATTTTCATCAACTCATCGATTAGAAGCTACGTAAACTCAAAGTTAAACGTAAAATTAACAAGTACAGGGTTCATTAACGTCTGTCTTTTGTAAAGTTATTTGGAGTTTAGTAAGAAGTGGAAAATTTTGTGAAACTCCACGTCGTCCGCCTGTTTTGATTGTATAGCGATAAATCGGAAGGAATTTTGAGAACTCAACTAATTTTCCTTCAAAGTTAGAACGTGAATTGTAACGACGAAAATGACGGATGCCGCATTATCTTAACAATCAGTCATTATTGATACCGGTCTGATTTTATCTGCGCTGTAAAGTTTTGGCGAGTAACGACTCGTTCTCTTACGTATTACATTTTACGTTGTTAAAACGTTGAGCCTTTAATAGTCCACTGCTGGACAAAAATGATCATGAAAACATTTAGACATTAATATACAGTAATAAATTAAAAACAACGAATATATGTAAAATAAATTGAGATATATGTAACAGAGCTTGTACCATTCGCCACAATCAAGTAACCGTATCACTAAAATATGGTGTAGGGGCGAAGTAAAAGTTGTCAAATCTGGAAATACAGAGGCGTGGGTTATAAAAACTTAACTCGACGACACTCAAGTTCATATGGAGAAAGTTAGGTGAACACTTTAGCAAATGTGCCGATTTCGACACCCCGATCTCTCCAGTACTACCGTAGCCAAAATAACAAAAAGTTTTTGACTTATTGGCGCATGAGGACTACGCTTCAACGTAAACATGTCGGATGTTTTTTAGCCAGCATTTAGGCCAACTAGTTTATAAGTTACAGACGTTTACGGAATGAAATCAGGCCAACCATGAACGTTGTTGTTTGCGTAAGGGAACATACTCGGTCATAACTTCGGCAAAAGTTATTGAAAATCAGCCAATCGTTCTATTCTAAGAATTTGTTACACAGCTGTCCGAACTACTTAAATTATGAGTGTGAATGTGAAAAAAAAATTCTTTTATCTCCATCTAACAAAATAAAAACTTATGTTGAACTTTTTCTTGTATTTTGAATAATTTTTATCTTTTCCAAACATCAAGTTTGTGTCTTATAGGTGTATGATTTGCTGGCTATATTTTAATTTCACTTACGTAATAGGGCTAAGTCTACTGCTGTCAAACGAGCACTTCGGAAATTAAATGGCGAAATTGGAAATAAGACAAGTAAGAAGGGATGGCAATGGCAGGACAGGGATACGTTTACGTAGATGAATTGAAGACTGTACCCTAACCGAATATCTTTTGTGTGTGTAATAAGTCAAATGGACAAGTATTTTGGTCTTTAATATTAAACTGATATAGAACAAAATTTTCATCGACATTTTCCAGACGACATCCCCCTCGTTATGTATGAAACTGACACACAATCGCCTTCTTTAGGAGCTGTTTAATAATTGTCGATTTGTTAAATGATTACTGATTAAACTTTATATTTATTGTACCTTATATTGTGTATATGCTATAACGCTAAAAAATAACTTATATCCATTGAGTAATTTATCTTTTTTTTACGTAATAATACCCTGTCTTAAATAATATTAGTAATCTGCTACGACTCCTAAAAGTTTTATTGATAGAAATTACTTATTGTTTTTATAATTCTTTAAACTCTTATCGAAAATTTAAAGTTATCCATTGATTAAATACTAAAAATGTAAAGTTATATAAAATTAAGAACAAACTAGGTATTGCTTAACCGTACAAACTATACATTTTTCGTACACTAAATGATTGCCAGAACCCCAAGAATCATCGTGTACCGTAGTTAACGCAACCCCTATCGCTTTACCGATTGGCTTTCCTGTGAGGTATGGTGAGCCGCACCCGTTAATCGTTCACATGATTGATCGCCGCACCTACATCCAATTGTTAAATAACCATTTCAGCTAAGTATCACAAGGTGTTGCCTTGTAATTTCAATAACATAGTAGTTAGTGATGGATGTGCGATGTTGCCCAACTAATAACCTTGTACTAGTGGCCTCGTCAATTCCACGATATAAATATGAGTACAGGTCTTCATTATTTTCGAGTGTTTACTACCTCAGCCACCTTTCCTTTTTTAGGGTTGCAATTATCGTAACTCTCTTGCCCTATGCCTTTAATATACTCAAGGCAGTTTATTTAAAAAGTAAGCGGAGGGTCATAAAAGAAATTATGAAACAAATATTTTTAATCAATCCCAAAGAATAATTGGTTAAAGACTGTAAACTGATACTGATGATTAAGGTATAAAAGTAGTTAAAGAGAAATTTTCAACCACTTATACTATATATTAAATTTACTCTAAATTTTTCACCTTGACCTACGCATATTTTATTGAAAACCAGCACTGTATGTATTTGCATTTATGCTATTCTAGTATTATACGATTACAACATATTTAACATTCGAAGGAAAGACACAACACAGACAAAAGAGGAACATTATACATAAAAGTAGCTGTAAGAGAATGTAAAGGAAATATGCTTTTTTCAACCCTGATTCGAAATAAAAATTCACGTTGACTTCAAGCCGTTTCAACGAAGCTACATATGACAATGTAATAAAATTAAAAACCATCGACTCACACGAGCTCAATACAATTGATTGGGTCTGAATAAACTAGTCCATCGGCATATCCAATTTGTTCAGCTATGCTATGTTACTAACTGCTAAAGGTTTAGGTTTTAACTCCTTGTACAATGTTAGGAATGTCTTAATTCTTTCTCTTCTTTTTCTCTTTAGAGACCTAAATACTCTGGACAAGTCCGTTGAAAGTTATTGGAATAAAATAAGGGTAAAATATTGTTGGTACTTTAGACAAGTATAAGTGATTAATATACCTCAACAATTTCCTTTGAGAACTTAATATATAGATTTGAATAATTCTTAAAGTTTACGCGGAAGTGCAACATAAACTTTGGCAAATTAATTTAAACTGAACAAGAAAATTGTGTCTACTCAGCAAAAGTAGCATTTCAAATTAATCTTATTGAAAACAAGAAAATGACACATTTAAATTAAATATAAATATACATCGATCAATACACATTTAGTTAGTATAATAAAATTCTAAGATGGTATTGTCCTCGTAATTACATTTTCAGCTTGTCTTGTTTAATCGTACAGCGTGAAGACACAAATTTAAAGGATAAATTGTGGATATTATGACCCAGTGCTTTTGGTTAAATATGTAAATTTAAGGTACATACCAAAAATCAGGTTGCTGAATCCTCCTCAAAAGTAAATAATCCCAAGAAAACTTACCGAAAGGATGCTCAACCAACAGCCATGAACAAAAGTGATTATATTGAAAATGTTCATAAAGCCCTTGTAAGCAGCGATTGAAGTAAGAAAGTTGTGTAATCTCAACTGACTTAATACAAGCTGGGGGCAGTAGACTCTTCTGTATAACGAGAACAAGAGAAAGAAGTGGAACGAACTCTTCAAACAATAGAATCATTTCAGGGAGTTTTAAGCTTAATTAGGTTTAACTGAGCACTTTTTAAAATATTTCAAAAAGTTTTTACCGAAAAGTGTAGAAAACACCCTTTTCAGTTAAACTGAAATAAAAATAATCTATGTATAAATCAATTCTTTTTGACAATTTTATCATCCAGAAATATAACAGATATGTGATACATACATTTGCATTGAAAAGAATATTGGTAATATAATTCCTAGATTACAGGACGCTATTTTGCTTTATGATTAATGATTACATGTATTTGCGTAAAATCTACGCGTGATACATGTAGCAACACATATTATCGAGGACAGCACGGATGCTGTGTGTGCTGTAAATTTGGTATATTACTATAATACACTGTAATAAACGCCAAAACAAAAAACTATGTGAAAAGGTTTCCGACACAATTTTAGATTATTAAAATAAAAAAATGCTTAAGATTGATGCTGCTCACTCCCATATTTACGTTTGTTGTGTTTTAAAGTAAGAGTCATTTAATTAATTGTTGTATTTGGTTTTTCTTTTTTTTTATTATTATTTGTTTTTTTTTTCTTACATGAAAGTCGAGTTACAATAGTAAATAGTAAATTTTGTAGTAATACTAGTTCATATTTAATTTCTTTTTGGTGGTTCTGAATGTTTCCACGGCTTCCTGTTGGCGGTAGATTGGACGAGACTGTACCTTGGTTCGTTAATCATCACTAACACTGTTTAGGTGACACGATCGCTGGGGATTGTAAGGGAATGAATAGTCTAACTCAAAACTATGGTTCAACAGACTAAGCTACACTGTGCTCTCTTAGTTTTATCGAATCAATGTTCACGGACTTAAAAAACGGACACCTCTATATTTTGTTTTTTTTTTGATATTAAGAACGTACTAAAGTGACTCTATTTTGCCTGATGGAAAGCATGAATAGAATCCAAGAGTTGTGATCACCATACTCATCGCAAATGCAGACAATGCAGGTGACCCACACTATGGCGGCCTTGTGAGATGCTTCTTCACTTGCTTAGGGACGTAAAATGTATGACAGTCATCGTGACAGTACAAGGTTTACACAGTTACCACGGTAACTGTTACCCCTGTATCAATGGGCCAAATTCAATTCAGCACTTTTTCCCACAATAAGTTTTAAGGAATGGCGGTGCCGTCTAGCCGTAAAGTCTGACTTGTAAAATATCTGTAAAATATTTAATTGCAGAAACAAATATTACTTATCGTTTAATTACTTTCAGATTGCCTAACTTCAATGTTTTAATAAAATTTGAAATAAACTTTCTCTTAATTTTAAAAATTAATTTGGAGATGAAATATTTTCATAAAATAAAACAAGATCAGCCTTGAGCACTATCACCTGAATAAAAAGTTCATTTTGAATTAACAAACGCCGAAGATATTGTGTAACACATACAGACGTAAATGTAATTAATTTTCAGTTCAATTGAGGTAATCCCTTTAAGTAGATGTTACAAAAGAGGTAGTGGGGAGAATAAAGAAATATTTGTAAATCGTTTAGTAAAAACTATGTGTTATTTTTATTGAGTAATATAAAAATATTTAGGCAAGTGGTATTTTTAGATTTCTTTTTTGCAATAAAACATCACGAAAATTCTTAAAACTGTTAATAGCCACGAACAAACTTACAAGACACTAAAAATATTAGTCTTTTCAGTATAATGTAATTCAACAACCATTCAAGTCCATCCTTTAAAAAAATTGGAAGCATAAATTATCAAATTATGTCTGTCATATGTCAAATAGTTTTCTACCAAAGTTGTGTGTTGTAGTAAAAAGAGTTGGCCTTAATAATGTGGGGTGTGCCTTGCATACGCGTGCTCAAAGAGCTCAGCAAATTGAGTACGAAAGAACGGAAATTAAAGTAACAGGACTTTGTGAGCGAAGCGACTACCAAGACGTGGAATAACGGAGTAATGGAGACGGCATGGGGGAAAATTGTTTCAAATATTCAGAATTTGAAAATATTGTTACATTCAAATTGATAATTGATATCTTTGTCCCAGTAAGCTCAGAAATCAAATGTTATTATGTGATCCTGGCATCTGCGAGCTCCTGCATTCCCAACCGCCTTTTTTACTTACTTACATTATTTTATCTTGTCTTTACGATTAAATTCTCATTATGAGTTGTATCAGGGTAAGTAGCTATAAAAGAAAACAGCCGAAACAATTTACGATAGCTGTAAATTAAATGGGAAAAAGTAAAAAAAATGTGATTTTAATGAATGATCGTATCACAAATATAATTTGATTGGTACAACATGACACGCATTAGACATTGTCATCCTGATTAACATCTTCATCATTATTAACAAACCATTCCCTTGCTAATTTCTAGCTGTTTTAAAGCTACATGAGTTTATCGCAAAGGCAATTCATGTTTGAATGCTTAATATCATTATCATATGGTTATTCTTAACATTATTATTATATTTATACATATTATACAACGAATACAATTATTTGTTAGAACGTAACAATCATAGTAGTTATCGTCTATTTTGCTATTTAAATTCTTGGCACAAAAACGCTAAAGTAATAAGATGTCTCCATAAAAATATATTAACATTTTTTCTTGCATCAATGCAGTGACGTAGGGGTGAATATCAGATTACGTAAACGAGACACATACTGTCGTGACAGAGGAAAATGCCCCTTTCAGAGAGTAAGTTGGTGGATGGGGGTCCAAGATGTTCTCTGTACCCCAGTTTGAATCGTGTCAAAGGTGGGTGAGGTCGTGTTAAGTTTCTTCTTAATAACTCAATATTTTAATTGTATTAACCTTCCATTAATATTTTCTGTTTATATTTAGGACCGAATAAAAATGTAAGTTTCATTATGTTCGCTATTTTATTCTTGTACAAAAATGTGTGTGTTTTATTTACATGAAACATAAGAGACTATGGTGTCTGTATAATTTCATTGCTTCATACAGTAAACTTTAAATTCAAAAGAACTTGAAGATAGGGTTCCATTTTTTTATCTAAAATGAAACTATACCATTAGATGCTGACCCTTGTGTTTTTCGAGATTGTTCGTTAGATCGGATCTCTGATTGTACAAATGTACATTCAAATAGATGCGTATTTTGGATTAAATTGTAGATAAAACACATTTTTTTTTCATGCAAGGAAGTTTATGGTTCAATGTCGTGGTGGGCTATGTGGTGATCATAACAATTTGGTTATAAATCATATTAGTAGACTAACCACAAACTATTCTACCACTGGTAGCTACAAATATCTAAATCCGTGTAAGATGATAGTTCCTTATCAGTTTTTTCTTTTGATTTGGTCTTAGAATTGAGATTATCCGTTTCTACTTTTTTTTTATGATTAAAGTAATTTTCATATTTTAGTACTCAATGGTATCAAAGTACTCAAAAATATTCATGTGACGACGAATTAAGAATATTAAATATCACCAACCCTATTCATCCCGTAGGTGTCGACTAAGAGCCGATCAGCCGAGTAAGCTGTGGAGGACAATAGTACTAAAATAAAAGGAAAACTTGACTCAAATTCTACAACAACACATATAGCCAACGTGGTAGTAGGCTAAAATCTTATTTTAAAGAAGAGACCTGTAACCAATAGTAAACTATAGTAAGCTGTTGATAATAATGAGTACACAAAGATTACAAATCAAATCAACCACTTTACTTATAACATACGAAAATCTTCAAGCTAAATGTAGGTAGTAGAGCCATGCTGATTTCAGCACAAGCGGGCCGGCTCGACCGTGCTGAAATCTACTACCCTCCCACAGAAGACCAACCTAAAGCGCTAGCATTCGTGTTGTCGTGTTTCGTTGGTGAGTGTGAGACCGGAGGCCCATTGATGCAGGGGTGACAGTTATCGTGGTAACTGTGTAAGCCTTACACTGTCACAATGACTGTCATGCCTTTTACGTCCCCAAATGAGGTCTGTTAAAGCGTCTCACAAGGCCGCCATAGTGTGGGTCACTGTACTGCATTGTCTGTATTTGCAATGAGTATGGTAACCACAACTTTTGGATTATATTCATGCTTTCCATCAGGTAGAGTAGAGTCACTTTGGCAGGCTCTTAATATAGAAAAATATAGAAAGAAACATGCATTGTCAGCTGACTGTCATGAACAAAAGTATTATTTCGACATTCAAAAGATTACATCGACTTACGTTTAAGTAAGATGATTTGGCTGCATAAGTATTTTGGCAAAACTAGTGTAGTCACTACATTATTAGCTTACATGTGTAATTTGTACTCATACTAACTCCACATTGGACTTTCACACGGACAATTTTGTTACTGCAAGTTTAGTTTTAATGGCAGCCGGTAGCCCGGGAACTTTCTTACTATCATTTTAATACAAACTATAGCACATTAGAATACGGTCCACAATTAGTATTTAAGGTAACCCTTTATCAGATTAGAGGGCAATTAAGGTGCTTATGCAGTGAAGTTTTTGGTAACGTTTACATTCAAGACTTTGGTTAGATGATGACTGTAAGTATCACATTAATGCTGAATTAATGCAGAACACTCCTTGTGGAGTGTTGAACTAAGAAGTAACACGTGGAAAAGTTCATAATCACCGTACTTTATGTGAAATACTAATACTTATCTCACCGGCATTAAAACATTCATTGCAAAATCATTCGTGATCCATCAAGTTCCGTGTACATACTCGAAAATATTTATTGATATTCCAAATACGTCCATTATCATGCCTGTAGTAGGCATGATAATGGACCCTTATAAAATTTATACTCTCCTGTTTAGTTACCGTCCGTATGGTGACGAATTAAGAATACATAGTGTTACCACCCCTATTCATTCCGTGGGTGTCGTAAAAGGCGACTAAGGGAAAAAAGTATACAAGACAACATCACTACAAAGAGAAGGAACACTTGAAACAAACCCTATTCCAACCCGTCTGGCCAGCGTGATATAGCAGGCCAAAACCTCCTTGCTAAGGAGAGATCTATGTCCAGTAGTTGATTGTAAAAGGCAGTTGATGTTTAGTTAACGTTCTACAGATCTTTTAGTTACGTCAATTTTTACTCCAACTTTTGGTCGATTGGACTGACTTACTTTGGAACAAGAAAAATGTAAATAATGTTAAAGGTTTAAAGGGTTAAAGTATTTGCAGGATAATAATTATTATTAATAATTTTTAATATTTTATGCTAGTGTTGTTTCAGACTGGTCTACACAATCCTAACTTCGGGAATTACGTACGTCGAGCGTCCTGGGTGGAGGTTTCACGTGCTGGCTTTGTCGCTATGGAGGTTCTCCAGCCGGTCATCGTCGATTAGACATGACGCTAGCACGGGACCCTTTCGTTCCGAATGACGTATGTAAGTCCTTTCCGGACACGGTTTCTTCTTGAAGTATCTGCATTCGGTCGCTGGGAGAGAATTCTGACTGCAGTAATTAGAGGAGATATCTCGCTACTGACCGTCATACGCTCCATGGTCATGTTCCATTTCTAAACAGAGAGTTAACGGCAGTTCCCGGATCCAAATTTTAGTTGATCCGATTCCAACCACATCACCACCCCACCACAAGCCCCGGTGGGGTGACCGGCCATGGGGGCTACCAAACGTAAACAAAATGGTTTGTTTCAAACTTCTGTTTACAGTATTAGTGTCTTACGTGGTTTGCTCCTTTAGACGACTCTTTTAATTCTCACACGTGTGTACGATATACACATAAACATTCAATACATATAATCTCTGTTAGGCACTACACTAATTCATATTCGAATTATTTTATTCGTAAGAAATACACAGTAGATTGTACCAGACATGGTTCTTGAATTACGCAAGGATTTGTAAAATATCATTAGCGGGGACAAATTAACATAATTTTAGAGAAACTTCGTAATTCTAATTTAAGACGCTTGTATTTAATAGAGAATATTTGGAATGTAAGTTTGATAATTATTTATAACTTTCTTGTGTTATAAATATTTAGAGACAATTGTTAATAATGCATTTAATGTCTATTTTAGTATTCCAGTTCTATTTAGTAACAAACTATTTTTTCTAAATTATAATACTAAGTAGTAATAATATCACTTCTATACTACCTACTCTCTCTTGAAAATTTTAATTTTATTAAGGAAATAAAAGTTTTATTATTATGATATTTACCACTGCCACTGATTTTGAGGGTCAGGACAGCTGATAGAGAGAATCTTTCATGCTATTTTTATCAAATTAGTAGTCGAAATTTCAAACACATCAAACGTAAAATCATATCCAAGCAACCATAGTTACTCAAATAAGTTAATATTGATCAATTTCAATAGTAAATGAATCATAATTCATTACAGTAGACTCCATAATTGCTTGCCAACAAATCGTTTCATGAGAGTCCAGCTTTATCTCTGTTGGCTTGTAAGCCGAATATTTAGTACAATGTCCAAATAGGTCTGAGCGGATTGAGGCTTTAAATAATGGAAGTAATAGCCGCTTTGTCGTAAGGAATGGCTGGCTATGTACACAAGTGATTCAATTATATTGCTGTTACAACACAAGGATCTATTCAATGTTTACTTAATGTATCAAATATAGAGATGGCATGTCTCTCTATCTGACTGATAGTTAGTGATTTGATATTTGAAGCGGAGATCGTAGGTGTGATTCTTTCTATCGATAAATAATTAAGTGAATAGTACGATAATTTATTAATCTGTATCAATTATAGTCCATTTATTCGATATTATAGTCCATTTATTCGATTTATTTAATTTCTATGTATTAAAAAACATGTCGTTTAGCAGCATAAATACCGTTACGGCTCTGTCGAGTTGTGCGACATTTGTGAAATTGTTATTTTTATTGACACAAGGTATATTTTATCAAAACACTTAAGAAAAACCAGTAATTTGATTAAATACACCGCATCTCATATTATGCTTAAAATATTTCGTTCAAGACAATATCTATTTGTCTTCATACAGCATTTTAGTGTTCCAATATTAACCCTTGTAATACAGTGCGATTTTTTCTTTATTACAAACATCGTTTTACCATCATAGTTCTCACTGACACACCATCATTATTGTAGGAATGTAATGCGCACTGTTTTGCCCTCGGTCTCTCTACAAACTCCTACACGGCTGTTATTGTACATAGGTTTAGTATAACAATTATAGTTATTGGGCAAAACTGCTAAAGATTTTTTCTCAAACTACGCTACGCTTATAAAATATATCAGATATAAACCTTTCCAGTTATTATTATGATAGTAATTAGACACTTGAAATGCGTCTATTGGTATCGTATCCAATTACCACTGAACTACGGAAAGCTACGTGATATGACGTCATGTAGCTGGGCAAACGTCGACCAACGTGAATGACTGTTATTGATAGAGAGATTATAATAAAGCTGATACATATTCTATGGTGTGTTTATTTTGTAATAAGACAGAATGTAATGAAACACCCAATCATGTGGAGTGATGATGATGTACTCCTAGCCGATTTTGGGTATGGCGGCTACTCCCAACGAAGACCATCCAACTATACCAATCAGATAGGACGGCTATCCGATACGATCAAGGATAGATCTGCCACAGGACTACTACTAGGAGCTAAATTCACAAAATCCGGTACTTCTCTACAGGTTCTCGGAGAGCTTGCATTTGATTAAATTGCATGTAGCAGCTGAATGTTTAGTTCCCTACAAGTTTTATTTATCCTCTATAAATAATGGGTTAATACAGTACAATCACTGCATTTACAGAATTTTTTACACCTTTAAAAGATCACAGTCTTAAGTCTTTGATGATACTTACAGCACATTACATCCACGTTTTCTGAGAGGATCTTGACTGACAGACAGACTGATACAGAGAGGGACAACGAAGTAATCCTATAAGGATTCCTTTTATTCCTTTTGAGGGACAGAACCGTATTAACTGTATATCTTCAAAAAATGTTGCTCTGAAACATAGACAGCGTAAAAAGCTTTAGGCGAGTTTTCTTGTGACGAGATACAACCCAAAAACGTTATGTTACTACGGAAATAAAATAAAGATATCCCAGAGACAGTCTGAAACAGAAATGAAGTGATTTTCCTGTCGATAAACTACTGTTTATGTATCTGCGTGTATGTGGTGATACTTTGTATCGGTTCAGGAAAACCACAGGAAATCTTGTTGGCCATCGGGCGGAAATACAATCGTTTAGCATCCGACAGCCTCGGGTATAAATATGATTACGAATGGACTTTAAACAAATAGATTGCTTAGATTTGATGTTTATATTTCGACATTGATTGAGAATGGCAGTCTCCGGGCTTTGTAGCATCAAAAGATTAATTGAGTCTTTAAAATTATACATTGAAGGATTATCATTGTTGTTCTTGATTGTTTTTCTTTACGATCTTTTTACTTAGTGCCATTTAATGTAACTATTGTAGTTTGACCAGTGGTTTCACATAGATTTTGCCGTGTAATATCTCATGAAAGTAGTACCAAATTAATATTTTTCGACATAGAAAGGTTATCGATATTACAGGAGGGTTCTGTTTAGTTTTTATATGAAATACCAAAAATAATATTTCAATAAATGCTTAAAATAAAAGAACAATTGAAATATAACAAAGATGTTGCGTAACCTGTGCACAGAAAGAAACGCTGGAGTCTAAAATTTTCCCTTATCATAAACTACTAGCCGTACCCTGCCATGCTACGCTATGGCACGTTGTGGTTTTACTGATAAAAACAAAAATACAAAGGGGCTAGATAACGTGTCAAAATTTGATCTCCATCGGTGCAGGATTTTTTGAGTATTTCAAGAGTACATTTCCATTTATCTATAAATTGTGACCGCGTAGTACGGCGTGAACTTTTTTTTGAGCCAGGTCGTCGGATATTTATTATTTTTTTTTTGGTTAATGAAACAGACTATGATAAGTAACCTCAAATCTGCATTTTCTTACTATCTGGTAAGGTAAATATATACTAGAGAAGCGACACAAACATTCATAATGAAACATGAGATAATTTAAACTGCAATGTTCACTGTGTCTTGTTAACAAAAAAATTTTAAGTAATAACTCAGTAATTTTTAATATATATTTAAAAAAAAATAGACGTTGATGGACTTATACATAAAGTACGTGTAAGAATAGCCTCGATGTGGACAAGAATCTGTGGACCATGAAAACATGAAAATTTTGTGTAGTCCTAGTGCAGCACAGTATTTTGTTATTATGGAAACATTCTTCGTCGTTCAATCAGTTGGAGTCATCAATATCAATCAGCCCACAGCTAGACATAAACCACCCCTTAGCAAGAAGGTTTAGGCCTACTATACCACGAAGTGTACTACTATATTACGAGGTAGTAGAGCCACGCTGATTTCAGCACGAGCGGGCCGGCTCGACCGCGGCAGTACTACCCTCCCACAGAAGACCAATCTAAAGCGCCAGCATCCGTGTTGTCATGTTTCGTTGGTGAGTGTGAGACCGGAGGCCCATGGAGTGACAGTTATCGTAGTAACTGTGTAAGCCTGACACTGTCACAATGACTGTCATGCCCTTTACCTCCCCAAGTGGGGTGTGAAAAAGTATCTCACAAGGTCGCCATAGTGTGGGACACCATACTGCATTGCCTGTATTTGCAAAGAGTATGATGATCACAACTCTTGGATTCTATTCATGCTTTCCATCAGGCAGAGTAGAGTCACTTTGGCAGGCTCTCAATGTAGAAAAAAAAAGAAGGCCGATTGAGTAGGCATAGGATTTGTTTCAAGTTTTTCTTTTCTTGACAGTGATATTGTCCTGCGTAGTTTTATTCCCTTGGTCGTATAAATATGCATGATGATACTTCGTATTCTTAATCCGCCTACACACGGAGCAATAGTAAAAAATGTCTAGTCTAATAGTCAAGTGGGATCAGTCGGACGAAGTTGTCACACCACACGATCACAGCTTATTTTTCACGTTACATTTTTTGTGATACATCCTGAAAACATTTATTCAGACACTAAACCTTGGTCATATTAGGTGTATTGTTTCAGTATTATCGCAGGAACAAGATAAATGTAATCTTGATGTAATCAGCTTACTACTCGGATGATCTAAAAACGAAATCTACTTTCGATTAACACCGTAATTTATTTTGCTCGGTTCTAATTTGCTAATTAGCTCAGCTATATCTTGCTTTGCAATAAGGCAATAATGGTGGAAGGTTATAGTATCTTACAGTCGACGTTTACTATGTCGTTAGCAATAATTATAAACTAGACATTAGGTATAGGAGAAGGGTGTAATTGACACTTAATTGAAATGTGTATCAAGAAACACGTTATATTTTTCTACAGAAAATCACAAAACATAGTGTGATTTTTAGTTTGTATCTAGAAAGTGAGTAGAATTGAAATAAAATATACGATTAAAAGATCGATTGAATATGATTATTAATACGATTCATATTAATCGATTGTGAATAAATCGATAAAATCTTAAAATATGCATGAATATGACGCGACTAATGCTTTGCAATTGTTTAGTGAAATCGATTCATAGAGAATCAAGTTTCTTTAATATTGCTGCAGTTGATAAATCTGGTCACTAACTGATATCCGTCTATTTCATCGTCTCTTGCTACTTTGAATAAACTGATTCTCTACTTTGGAGAAATAATTACGTCCATAGATCAGATATTGAGTAAATGCATCACTGTGTGAACGTTGCTATTGCGACTGGTCGTAGTAACTTTATTGGCAGAAAAGCCTTGAATGACGAACCAATCTTATCAATCATGCGTTGGTGTACGTCTCAGATCGTAAACATCCTTTCAATTTAGGCTTTAAGCTTTCCAACAAAACTGGACGTATGTGTCTCCTGTTAAGGACTCCATCGTCAAGTTTATCATTTATGTCTTTTTGGTGGAAAGCAAATGAGTTGAAACATTATTCTTTTAACTGCTAATTAGTTGATTAATTCGTCGAGGTATCTATGTACTGTGTCGTTTGACTGGTGCAATCTCAATTATAGAAAATTAATAATAAATATTTTGTATATATTGGCGTTTTATTTTACTTTCTTTTGCGTATTTTAACAATACCCCTTTTATGGACGGATATTGTATGGGTGGTGATCTACCAACACACAGGTTAACGCCTCTATACATAACGGACGTCCTCGTGTGGTTACCTTTTCTTTTTTAATTTGAAGAAAAATATGTATCTACAACTTTTCTTTATAACATTTGTTTAGTTATAAGAGTGGAGTATATATTAATTAAAAATATTTGCAAATAATTCTTTTCATTTATGAAAACTAGAGTGGACGATTGATATACGCCCCATAGGTCTATAATCTCGCCTTCGACTAAAGTGACCATCCAAAATGTGTCAAAACATTTCGTAAAAAACATTAAAAACTACAACGGTATAATATAACTATGTAGACTTTATGTAAACAAGTTACGACTTAATTCCTGGTTAGCTAGATTTAATCAAATTTTTCAAAGAAGCCTTGGAATTATCTACTTTTATAAACGGGCCAAGGAAACTATACAACCGTCTCCTTCTCCTTTATTGGTCGGATTACAACTTGCGTAAGTAGTAAACTGAATAAGTACAATAATGGAATTAAATTCCAGGACAGCTATTTACTTTATAGTAACTGTCTCGTCGGTGGGTCACAGGTTCGATTCCCGGGTCAGCTGTTAAGTGTTATTGACTTTTTCTGGTTGCAAAAATACTTAGTTTAATCCCAAAGTTTGGATGTTGGGGTCTTAGCCCCCGTGCCTCGAGAGCACGTAAAGCCGTCGGTCCCACGTCTGATTTCTTCCCGGTCATGTCGGATAATCGTCCCATTGGATTCAGATCTCCTATGTAGATGGCTGGTCTCCGGTAAGTCTGACTGCCGTGATCGAAATCGCTTTGTACTAAATCATCATATTTTATAGTAATTATACCTACTGGTTATTCGATTATTTTCGTCATCGACCTTTTTTTTAAATTTCAATGAATAGTATAACTGGATTGCTATGACTCAGTTAGTTTCAGACTTATTTTGATTATGATAGTAATTGTTATGCTAAAAATAGGAACAGATAAATAATCACAAAATACTTCGTCATTTCATGAACATGAGTTTACAGATGTTAATATGACAGCACTGATTGTATATATCTATAGTATCACGCCTTTGGTTTGACTAAAAATGGATGGCAAACGTCTTGTGGTAAGAGAAAAATAAATAGATAACAACACAGTAAACCAATTAGATATGCTTTATAATAAACATCCTGAAAAAGTAATTGCAAAACAAGTACTCATCTACAGTTAGTCTGTTCAAAAAGAAATTGAATATAATCCTGAAATAAGTAAAATAGGAAATCGTCTTTGTATTAAAAAAATACATGTGATCATTCTAACTTCTCTCAAACAGTATTTTTTACATGACACATTACTTTTATATAAAATTGCGTGTATATGATATGTCAATGATAATAAACGAGTAGTATAAATAACCTATAACTTTAAATACCTTTCCAATAATACAAAAACTTTATTAAAAGTATTAGAGGACAATTATATCATACGATTGTTATTCCAGTCCACTATTAAAAGTTATATAATTAAAAACAAGGAAACCTCAAACATTTAATTATATCTCTCACACAATTCAATAAAAAACGATGTCAATAATGATAAAAGTGCAATTTAATGTTTAAATATTTTCAATCCCATTTTCTTGATAAATTAGTACCAGCACGCAGTAACACTTACGACAAATTTTAACCAAAGAACCCAGACGTAATAAAATTCACATCAAAATAAAGCCCACTCTTATAGCGTGTACAACAAAAGAGCAATTCTGTCGTAAATTAAATCACTTGTCTATCACCCGTCAAGTTTAACTAAGCCCCGAACTCAAATGCCTCCAGAGAATCTTCAGCGTCAGCTTACGAATAATTATACTGATAGGACGAATCTTATATTCGAATGTAATTTTGTAAATTAGTGGGTTCATTTATTCGTTAAAACTGGAAGTATTTGTGTCTACATATTCACTCGCGTCTATGTCCCCAAAGCAGTTGGCACATTTATTTTCAGAATATATGATTATGAGTCCGTGTAGTGACAGATTAAGAATATATAGTGTTACCACCCCTATTCATCCTGTGGGTGTCGTAAAAGGCGACTAAGGGAACCAAATATGCAAGACAACATCGTTACAAAGAGAAGGAAAACTTGAAACAAACCCTATTCCAACCCGTCTGGCCAGCGAGGTATAGTAGGCCAAAACCTCCGTGCTAACGAGAGGCCTATGTGCAGCAGTAGACTGTAAAAGGCTGTTGATGATTGATGATGATTATGAATGGTGCACTGCTGGACATAAGCCTCTCCTTCGAAAACAAATTTTGACAGGATAGGGTTTGTTCCAATTCTGTAGGGATCTGTTCTCAGATTACTCCTGTAGAACATGGAATACTACTGGGCACTTAGAGGTCGTCTCTCCCCCGGATTGGGTGCTATTTGTTACATCCATAATGCACTGATCACGGCCTGGGAGACGAACTTTCAAAAGGTGGCGCGTCTGGCCAGCAGAGGAGTCTCTTTCATGGATGAGTGTATTGCGGCGCTGGGCTTGCGGGTGGTCCCAGAAAAGACGGAGGCCCTCTTATTCCGAGAGACCCATCGTGATTCATCCCTCAGTGCCTTCCTCCAGTGGTCCTCGCATCGGTTGTCTTGCTCCAGACTAGCTCGTTGGTTATCCAGGCTGGAGATTCCACGTACTGGCTTCGCCGCCGTAGATGCTCTCTAGCCAGTTATCGACGAGTGGGCAGGGCGACAGTACGGGATCCTTTCCTTCCGGCTGACGCAGGCCTTTACCGGGCGCAACTTCTTTGGGTAGTACCCGCACTCGGTCGCTAGAAGGGAATTGAGTCCCGCCTTACCGCCCGCTTACTGGAGTCGCAGTTGTGACAAACGGTAAACCACAAACAAAACACATTTATGTTTATGGCGATATAAGATATTAAACTAAATATGCTAAAGTAATTATATTATATTGTAGACAAATCTGACAACATAGCTTGAGCTATAATATTATGCGGTTGGTTTTACTTAGTAACTAATGGTGATATCACGAAATTTAATACTTTCGTTTAGTTTATGTACGAGTACATAATTCAATTGGAAATCGCAACCCAATGCTTACAAGGTAGATATTAAATCATCGAAAATTACATTTTAAATCTGAAATATCTAGCAATGTGATGGTTTACAGAGGCGGCATTCTATGCTTTGTTGAATAAAATATGATTTACTCCAATAATATTTATTACGTAACTTACAAGGCCATAAAGGTACACTATAACATCCTTTTTTCATTATTGCTGTCTCGTAAATGTTTACAAATTTGATTATTATTTTCCTTATTTTAATTTAGTGATTAGTAACAATAAGTAGATAGCTCAATTTTACAAGATTAATCCAATGTCTCTATGCCCGTTAACCGTTTGTGTGTTACTGAGAACTAATTTCCTACTAATATGTTGAGAAACATATATCAAGCTGACACTAACAAGAAGTAATAACGAAAATGTGTTCTGTGGTACCATGATGCATTAAAAAATCAAACTTCTAACAACATTTCGCGGCTAAACATAACACAATTTAATGTCAAAATCAGAAAATTATTCGTTTTGTTGCTTTGTCATATAAAAATTGTTGTACTATATTGCATAGTTTTCTTTTTGCTGATATCATTGACTATTGAGTAACACGACATTTAGACTTTAGTCTCAATAAAAAACGAGCAAAAGTTTTATGAATTTATTTCTATGTAGTTTATTTTTACATTATTCTTTTGTTTGTGTAGTATTTTTAAGTATGGCATAGCCTTGACATTCGCTACAGTCAAAGACGAGGCTATAGTTAAGGCAACATCCGTCATGTAGAAGGAGTAAAATGTCTTTTATAGAACGGAGAAGAAGAAGAATTAAATCAATACCAAATACACCAAATACGTTCATGTGAAATATTTAAAATATATTTTCAATAATTGAGATTAAACCAATCAAACGATATATAACATTGATGTTTCGATATGAACCAGTTAATTGGCTATTAAAAAGGATTATTTAACATATTTGCTTTGTAATAAAAGCATGATAAACATAACTTTGTAGTCATTAATAGCGGGTACATAAGTCTGATTTTGTACACTCAATTGGCTAAATGCCTAATTTAAACTAAGGTACTTACAGGCTGCGATGCACGCCACCGAATGAATGATACAATCACCTCATTCTCCAAGACTTTTTTGTCAATAGAGTAACTGCAACCTCTCGCAATGGTAGCATTCGCACAGTGATCCATGTCCTCATTATCCGACTGACAGATGTAATCATTTTTAGCAAAAGGTGGCAAAACAGATAGATTTTAGATGATCACCGTAGTCGCCAACTGTAGGATGATCAAAGAAATTTGATTCACTATGAATCGAGTTCAAATAACAATTATGCTGCACTTGCTTTTCATACATATTCTTAGATATTACTGATTTATTCCTAATGGATTACTAAGAACACAGACATGTCGTATGCAATCGATTTTTAACATCATAATTTATTTCCACCTTCATCGCTTCCGAGATAGAGACGATACTATATTTTGTGATTTTGTTTAGAGAAATATAACGATTGTTTTATATACGTGTATACGAGTTTAATTCGTTTAGGTAACTGGACCAAAATTGACATTTTCCTTTTAGTAACTCGTTGTTTTATTACATCTCTTATGATGACATTGTAATTATTCTTCGTGGATGGGACGAGTCTGAATAAAAAGAAAATTTAGTATAACGTATAACATAATACGTTGAAACAAATTGTAAGTAATAAAAATACTTGAATAACGTAAACAAATTAATGAATATTTAGACCAGAGATTTATATGCACAATACTTTATCTACAACAGATTTCCATTGATACGAATTTCCAGAACTCATTGGCGGTGCGAGACTGGAATAAGATTTATTTGACTCTTTGCGCTCTATAATTGATTTATGCGGCACAAAACGTAGTATCACATTACATAATAACCTCATATTCTCGTCTGTTGTATAAAAATGAAATAAAAACGAAATATAACCGTAGCGCTCCAAAACATTGCCGAATTTTACCGTAACTCAGTCGACTCCCTAAGGAAATATTTTTTCAGTACTGCGGTACATTATCATATTCTTATTATGGTTACCACAAGAATTCGGAACACAAATATTGAAATTATACAATGCCTTTTGTAATTCCAAACTACAATAATTTAGAAGTACTTTTCCTCTCTTGTCGTCTCAGAATACTATAACATCTGATAGAAGTCCTACTCATACTACCGTTATTGTATCGGGAAAGGAATTGGTCGCACGCGATAAATAAGAAATAACTTCTACACAAAGGAACCGGCAGGCAATAGCTAATAATATTATAAATGAAAAAAGAAACTATTTTTACTAGCAACTAACCAAATATCATAACATTTAACATACGTATAAACTTGTCACTATAGGGTTACTTGTTACATATACATATTATATATACATATTTCATCAACATCATCAGCTACTCTTAATAGTCTCTAGACATAAGCCTCTCCATTAAAAGGCACTTTCGGCCTGTTATACCACGCTAGCCAGACGAGTATGATAATATAATCACATTTGTTCCTCATTAAAGATAATTCATAAT
Organism: Hypercompe scribonia; assembly: GCA_949316085.1. Lineage (NCBI taxonomy): Eukaryota > Metazoa > Arthropoda > Insecta > Lepidoptera > Erebidae > Hypercompe > Hypercompe scribonia. The sequence continues at coordinate 951,104 of OX438984.1, read as the reverse complement.
CAATTGCATGAATGTGTCATTCATCTTAAAAATTGTATTCACACTTAATTGCAAGTAATTACAAATAATCAAAGAGCAAACATATTTGCCTACTGAATCTACAAAACCAAAGCAAAATACTTTTATCAATATAAATAACGTTGATCATCAAGAAAGGTTCATTTCATTGAAAGAAACCCCAATGGAATGTGCTTGATGATTTAGAGTGGATTATACCATATCTGCAGAGGGTCTGGCTAACCATGATACTAAAAGCTTCTTGGCATTTTATGATATAGGGACCATATGAACAGACAAATTTGGGTCAACTAATGACAAACAAAAACCGACGCCCACAGGTATAGTATACAAGACGAGAAACTGCACAATTCCTCGTGAAAGCTACGAGAAATATATAATTACCTTTGTTATACGTAGTGGCACTGGTTAATTATAATTAATTGACATATTTCATTGTAAAAGTACTATGTTGAGCAGAAGTTCGTGCATGCAAACGTCTATTAGTTATGGATACTGAACTAGGATAGAACTAGGATAGGAACTAGATAGGAACTAGGATACTGAAAAAAAAAGTTTTGAATTTATCGAAAATCTAACTAATCAAAAATAATATTAAATAATCTGACATATGAGACACAACGCCATCTAACTTTAAACTAAGTAGAGCTTGATTCTAAGCTCAGTCCATCTAGCTAGGTTACCGTCCCTAGATTGATTGATTATATACTCATGTATTTTTTTTTTGTAAATGCATACATATTAAAAACAGAAAACACCTAAATTCCAAAGTAAGTATTTGCAGATCATAGAAAAATTTGACCCGACCCGACAATCGAACCCGAGACCTCACCTACAGCAGTGACATACGCTTCCACTGAGCCACTGAGGCGAAGGAGATCTATCAATTTATCCTTGGAGAAGATTCTTTGCAATGTCTTAAAAATTCTTTGTTAGATAGATAGTTGATTCTGATCACTCTGGTCAGTTAGTTAGTTTTGTAAGTAAAAAGAAAACAGTGTTCAAATTAGACCCTAATGCACTATATTGTTCCTTTTTTAATTCGTTCCTTAGTCTATTTAATTCAATATTTACCTCCAAGACGGTTACTGTTACTGATTGTCCTATATTCAGTAACTGGACAACAGTAGGAATTTATAAGAGTAGGGAAACATTGTATAGGCTGTATCATGAAAGACAATATAATACTAGTGAGGACTTTAAGCAATATGTAAAATGCTATTCAAAGATTTTTAAAAGTGTCTGTAAATTAGCCAAATCTTTGTTTATTAAGTCTAAAATCAGAAACAGTAGTAATAACATTAAAGCAACTTGGAAAGTTATTAATGCTGAGACTGGGAGAAGTGGAACAAAAGAGTCTGATTTTAAATTAAATTTTGATGGTCACATTACCAAGAATGACATGGAAGTGGCCAACACATTTGAAAAAAATTTTTCCACTTTCCCAGTCGCACTCACAGGTAATTTAGGCTCTTCCACCTCTACTGCAGAATCATTGATCAAAGAAAATGTACCAGAATTTTTCAATAATTTTACTTTTCAGTATATAAATCAACTTAATGTTTTAACTGCCTTCAAATCTATTAATATAAAAAAGACAGCTGATCTTTGGGGAATTTCTGTAAGTGTTGTTCACTCAATAATTGACATTATTGTACCCGACTTAGTTATTATATTTAATAGATGTATAGATTATGGAGTGTTTCCTGACCTGATGAAGTATAGCAAGATAACTCCTTTGTTTAAATCAGGTAGTCCATTAGACCCCACAAATTTTAAACCAATTTCGGTCCTACCAACATTTAGTAAAGTTTTTGAAAAGCTGATACTTACTCAGTTGTTTAATTATTTTAATGAAAATCAATTGCTGCATACTAAACAATTTGGTTTCACTCATGGTCGGTCAACATGTGATGCTGGGGTTAAATTATTAGAGTATATATTTGAGGCTTGGGAGGAGTCACGTGACGCCTACGGGGTGTTTTGTGACTTATCTAAAGCATTTGATTGTGTGCAGCATGAAACACTTGTCAGGAAATTACACCACTATGGAATAAGAGGCAGTGCTTTGGATCTTCTTACTTCTTATTTGAGTGATAGGATTCAAAGAGTAGATGTTAATTGTAAATTATCCCGGGGATCAGCTGTGGCGGTGGGGGTGCCCCAGGGGTCTATTCTGGGTCCATTTCTGTTCCTTGTGTACATCAACGACTTGCCTCATCTTGTGAGGGATAACCATGAGATAGTGTTGTTTGCAGATGACACATCCTTAGTATTTAAAGTTAACAGACAGCAATCGGTAATTGACGATGTCAACAATGCTCTCTCTAAAATGGTACTTTGGTTTTGCGCTAATAACTTGTTATTAAACAGGAGTAAAACCAAATGTGTTAAATTTTATACTAAGAATGTTAAACAAGTAAAAACTAGTGTTTTGATGAACAAGGAGAAACTGGAATTGACTGACAAGGCTTTCTTCCTAGGTATAACTTTAGATTCACGGTTACAATGGGGCCCACATATAGAAACGTTATCTGGTAGACTTAGTTCTGCAGCTTATGCTGTGAGAAAGATTCGTCAATTGACGGATGTTGATACTGCGCGATTAGTTTATTTCAGTTACTTTCACAGCATTATGTCCTATGGTTTATTGCTTTGGGGCAGTGCCTCTGATATTGATTCAATCTTTGTGCTCCAGAAACGAGCTATTAGGGCTATCTATAAGATGGGCCCTCGTGAGTCACTAAGAAACACATTCAAAGAAATTAACATTCTCACACTACACTCACAATACATTTACGAGAATCTTTTGTATGTTCATAAAAATCTGTCTAAATTTAAGAAAATAGTGATCTCCATCAATTTAATTTAAGAAATAAAAATAAACTTGCCTTGCATACTACTAGGCTCCATAAAATATCGAATTCGTTTGTGGGTCAATGTATACAATTTTATAACAAAAAAAACAGTAGCAGTCGTGGGACTGCCGATAGAAGTGAAAACGGAACTATTAAGTTGAGAGTAATTAAAACTATATGCAAAAATTATATGAAATTTCTTATGTTTCATATATAGCTATATATAATATATAATATCATATATAATATATAATAATAATAAATTTCATATATAATATATAATATCATATTCTCCATAGCTATAGATATACTATTATCATTAGCATGTCGGTGACGCGAACCGAGGATTTTACCCTCTACCAAAACGCTCAACGCGCCTAAAGAAGTTTTCACTTCAATAACAAATTACCAAACAATATAGTATTATTATCTATTAGTAAATTTAAGAAATTTATTAAACTGAGGTTGTCCAAAAAGGCTTATTACTCAGTTTCAGACTATGTCACAGATGTAGATGTTTGGAAATGAATTGCTCTTTTTTTAAGACCTATGATTGTTAATATAACTGCTGTTTTAATATTTAAAAGATTTTGAGTTAAAAGAATGGTGGTGAGTTTCTTTCCTCTCTCTCTCTCTCTACTCTCTACCATGAACAATCTGCGAACCCGGCTAGCTGTAATTTTAATCGACAGATTGTTCATCTTTTATTGTTTTTTTTTATGACATTCATAAGTGTCTTTTTGTGACCTAAATGAATAAACGAATTTGACTTTGACTTTGACTTTGACTTTAAAAATTAAAAACTCTATATGAAATAAATATATCTAGGTATGTCTAGACATCCAGGAATTTTTGGGATCGAGAGCCAAATATCAAAGTGGTTCGAACAAACCGACGAACCGTTACCGAGGTCTAACGAATTTCCAATATACCATCCATATCCGCTGGCCCCTTGAATTGCCAGTTTTCAGCATTTTTAAATCTAATTTTGCGACTTGCAATTTATGGAGTTTTGAGGTGACCTGTCGCTCGCCGAAGTCAGTTTTGCAGTTTTGTGTTGCCTCCTATTATTTTAGATGTCCGATTGAATGTCGTATGACACGATGGCCTTTAAAAATTGCATTTGTACAATGATTTCAGTTTTTATAATAAGATTTTCGCAATGGTTCATGATGAAAGTACTTGTATTCATTTACAAATATTATTCAATAACAAATATTCAGCAAAAAAGTATGTAAGTAGAATATCGTCGTCATTATTATCTGAGCCGAAGGAAGTCCAATGCTGGTCATAAGCCTCCCCCGAGGTTCTCCCACAATGACCGATCCTGTGTTAGACCCATCCATTGACTTAACGCGACCTTCACCAGGTAAAATAACGAAATAATTAGTAATAAAATAAATACTATACATAATTTTACATAAGTTATCTTAGGTTTATTTTTTATTTTTTTATCTTTTGAAACATATATAAGTCTCTTACAACTTATATTTTTAGCATTCATTCAATTTAAATCTTGTCTATTTAAATATATTTTTATACAAATATTGTTTTTGAAATTTTAAGTTAAAATTCATATTACATTATAAAATAATCAAAAATAAAAAGAATAAAGCTTAAGTGAACATAAAAGAATGGCCACAAAGTTGATATTACGAGTCTCTATTTTGACTATTACTTGAGTCCAAAATACGTACATAAAATCGACTTCAAAAAAAGGAACAAATTAATTTTCGCATTTCTACGAATACCGCTTATATTTTTAGGGTATGATTTGTCTGGAAAATGTTGTGCAAGGTATTTTAAAAGCTATCTCCCCGGGGTCTGAGTCAGGGGCGTGATGATCTACGTGCACGAACCTTCGATCGTCTTGTGAGAATCGTTGTCATAATGTAGAAAGTTATCGTGTTGATTCTCTTCGTGTAGTTATTATATTGTTTTATATAATAGACTTCACTCCTTTAAAATATTTTTTTATTGTTAAGCTTTTATCGCGTTAATAAACTTATTTATAAGGAAGAATATTCTTTAATATTAACTATCTAAATAGTTTTACTTCTTATTTAAACTATATGCTACGATTAATACTAATAATAATATTGCCGGGATAACAGTACCGAAACGCACAATTCTGACTAACAAACATATGACACTTTTATTATTTGAATCTGTTGGCGAAAATAATTATTTACTAACTAGTAATTTAATAAAATTTCATTTTACCTTTATAGTAACTAGCCTAATGAGGTGTCCAGCTATGTATTAGACAGACCTTTTTTTTTCGTAATGGAAAATTCCTTCGGATCTCCGGCTTCTCGGGGACCCAGGAACCAAGAGTATGTCGTGTTTCCACTGAAAATCACCCCGGCAGCTGGTCTCAAGCGTCCTTCTCTGAAGGGGACCAGGATCATATTATTTCAGGTCCCCTCCAGAATCAACGCCGCGCCTAGTCAGACCCTATCCTGGGGAGGCCACAATGCTTCCCCATCTATCAGTCCGGTTGTCATAATTTTTTGCGACCCGATCGCATTTTTGCTACTAGGCCGCTACAAATTATTCTATCGCCAACCGCAGCAACTAATCCGCCACCTGAGGAGCTATCAGACAGATCTACGTCCTAGAGATGCTGTATCGTATCGTTTCCAGTATCCGTTACCATTACTAGCTCACCCTATCTGCTTTCCTAACCTTAAGTTGTATTCTTCGTGTCTTGTTTGAATACAAGGAAGGTTTTAGATAGAGGTATAGAGATAGAAGGTCATAGGAAGGCGAGAAAGTGGCCATAAAAGAAACTAGTAAAAATCTGTCTAATGTTATACACTGCGCCGACCACAAACAAAGTTTGGAAAGGGGTAAGACATTTACGATAAATGATTAGGATTAGGCATATTTATGTTCTTATAACATATTTTTATACAAGTTCCTATTATTATTTTTTGTATCCTCGAGGAGCTTTGATACCAACAACATCTTTGAAACATTTACACAGAAAGAAGAGGAAATCAAACTCATACTTGTGAACAACAAAGTTATTATTAAAGATTCTAAAACATTACAAAACTGACCCAAAATAATGATATTCAGTAGTAATCACTACAATCTAAACACTTGGCTAGTGGAAACATTAGTTACGTCACAGTAATGCACCAGAAATTGTTCGTTAGCCAAGATATCAGTGTGAACCTACTGATAAGTGTGGATAACGAGCAAACTTAGTCGGCTACAAACTATCTTGTACTCATACAAATTATATATTCTAGTGCAAAATTATCTCGACTGTGTTATGAGGTTTGTGTACAGGTTGGAAAAGGTTTTAAAAATATGTAATGTTCTCTCTCACTCGCACGTATACGATGCCGATTTTATCTTCATGATCTCCACTCTTTTTCTCTGTATATATGTAATTTTGAATGTGAGTTTATATGTTTGTTAAGTTTTCACGCCTAAATCACTGGCCCAATTATTAAAAAAATATTTCAGTATTAAAACTTACATTACTTGTGACGTAGGCTACTGCAATAACCATCGTAATCGCGGGCGGAGTCGCTGTTACTATGCGGTAACATGCGGTCCATTATTCTTGTTTGCCAACCGAGGTATAGAAAAACATTCTGAATTTCAGACATCCAGACCCATGATAATGACCCTCTCTTTAGCTTACAGATTATATGTAGGCGTTTACCGTGCAACTTAAGAGTTGAGGAACAGAAGTAAAAGTTCTAAACGCCAAGAAGAGCCGAAGAAGCCACTAAGAAGTTAAACGCGGCGACGACCGTAGCCTCATAGTGCATAGACAAATAAATAAGCATTTATTATAATCAGATTTATACTATTTAGAAAAAATGTTGAATGTTCTCTAGCATTTTTTGCAAAAATAAAAAATCGTGATTCTTTATCGGCTTCTTCCATGGGACCTGCTTTCCCATATTTACCGTGGCTCACCATATCTGTCTTCACTTTTCGTCACTAAAACTCACACCATTGTATAAAAGAAAAACAAAACACAATTAGGACACTTACTTGTCGAATCGAAGCTTCCGCTACCGAGTAGAAGGGTCACTGTCCTCCACTCACCCCATTCGAGCCGGTGTCCCACAAGGGTCCGTGCTCTCCCCCCTACTCTTCACGCTGTATACTAGCGACATTCCGAAGCACCGGTATGTGCAGACGGCACTATTCGCAGACGACACGGCTATCTACTGTTCGGGGGTGAACCCCTCGACAGTAGCCAAAAAACTCCAGACCGCAGCCAACGCACTGGGCGTTTGGTTCCGGAAATGGAGGATAGAGGTCAACCCCGAGAAAAGCCAGGCGGTGCTGTTTCACAGAAGACAGCTAAGCTTGTATCCTTTGGAGAAGACCCCCCAGATTAGGATGTTCGGCAAGTCTATTCCTTGGGCTAGGCAGGCCAAATACCTAGGCATAACCCTTGACGACCGTCTATCCTTCGGCCCCCACATCAAGGCAGTCCGCAGCCGGGCTGCCTTCGTGCTAGGACGTCTACACTGTCTAATTAACGCGCGTTCAAAGTTAAATTTAAAAAACAAAGTTCGATTATACACGGCATGTATACGTCCTATAATGACGTACGGTAGCGTAGTATTCGCACACGTTAGGCCACACAGGATCCATAGGCTTCAAACACTACAAAATAATTTCATGCGCAAAGCTACGGGAGCACCGTGGTATGTACGCAACGTCGATCTTCACATCGACCTCAGATTGCCGACCATCAAGTAATTCATAAAACAGTGCTCCCTTAGCTACTTTGACTCTGCTCCGACTCACCCCAACCCTCTAGTGGTAGCGGCCGTAAACTACATACCGAGTAAAATTTCAAAAATACGTCGACCCAAACACGCGTTAGGGGAGTTAGACGACGACATTACACGCGCTCAACGCAGAGCGAACACACTAATTACGAACCGTCCGCGTTTTCGTCCCCGTCGGCGGGGGCGAAACACGCGCCGCGTAAACCGTCAACAAAACATGGGAGTAGGCCGCCCCAGTGTTTCAGCAACACCCCAAGCCGAGGTTCGTACCCCGCAGGGGGTGCCCTTGGGCAATGTTGCTTAACAAATAGCCGGTTGAGAGCCCTCAGCGCTCACCGTAACTAAACCGGGTAAAGTTGTAGAGGCCATCTGAGGCCAACAGCTAAAAATCATTAAAAGAAAAAAGAAAAAAAAAAAATTAGGACACCTAACATATTTTATTACCTCAAACAAGTAATCCACAAAGATATCCGACTTTGTCAGCATAATATTACTAATAGTATTTCCAATTACGTAGGAACTAGTTATCGTAAACTGAGTTATATTTCAAAGATTATCACATTGTAAACCTTTCGTTTGATGTATATGGACGGGCGAGATGCGCGATAATAACTGATGTAGCGAAGCCTCCACTAATTTGAGAGTGAAGCCGCGGTCTAACCATGCCGAGCCACCGCTGGGTCTCAGCGACCGGCCTCTAGGCCTTAATTAATGTCTAGGGGTCAACTCAGCTCTTTGATGTTTAACAGACTCGTTAGTTATATTGTTAGGGCTTGTAACTAAAACTATACCAGAATTGCAAGGGCAAGGATTTTAAGACATTTTATTCATACAAAGTCTTGTTAACATTATCTTTGCGATCATAAAACACTTGTTCAAAATAAGGCTTATTAAGTTTTAACGGCTAATCTAGAACCATCTAAACAACTGCGAGTAAAGACACAAATGATGACATTAATATTATTACTAATTATAATATTATTACTAATTATATTAGAACTATTGTTCCTTCATACAAATTATATTGGGCGTTAACTTTTTGTTTCACATTGTAATTTTTTTTCGTTCATTCCTGCGTGAATATCTTGAACTATCTGCAAGCACCCGTTTCGCAAGGGAATTGTGTGAGTTATCACCGTGGCGAAGTTCTGCCAAGAAACCACAGTAACAGGTTGATGACTCACAATACAAATCCTCTGCTCGGCTATCGTAACCACGGTTACTATTGAGCGAGGCGTCTGCTTATATGCCACATATTAAAAAAAAAAGTATTCTTCATAAATAATAAAAGTTTGGAAGAGAAAAAAAGGCGAAAAAGATGATCTGAAGGGATTTGACTGTTAAAGGCTATTGATGTGATGATGTGAATATTCTAAAACTCTAAAAAACTACCGACTCAACATAAAAAAAGATAAAAATTGAGGTACTATTAAGGTACAATAATTTCTTTAGTAAGACGTTAATATCGTATTGTAAATCTTTTAAGTTTTGAAACGACCTCTAACTTTTTCCGCTCTATAAATAAACGCGGGATCTGAAGCCAGCGAGGCTATATATCATAAAGGCATGGCTCTCGGAGGCTTCATAAATTATAGGAGGGCCGTGCGATAGAATATCGACAGGCAAACGTGACCGCAGTGAATGGGCCCGAGACCGCCCAACACCAGCCCCGTGTCCACCGCCCCTACCAGATCTTATCGGCCCCTGTCGACGCGCTGATGAATTCATTGTTACTTTATCATTGGCTTTTAAGTCTAGGTTTTGATAATAATTATGTTCGAGGCATGGTTACAATAATTATAAATGGATTTGTTACATATTATCGACGTTATAATGTGCTACATACACATACATACATAGTACATACAATACAAACACACAACAATGACTCATACAGTTTACGTGTCCAATATATGTATGTCTTCTTTTCTTGTCCAGGAAGTAAATATACTTAACACTAGGAATTCTCTTTAAAGACTTTATACATATTTGTGGACCATACAAACTTTTCCTGTGTGCAGAACCCATAATACTCAGTGGACTATAAAGCGACGAGGTGATCGCTTAGACCATTGTGTCATTTGTGCTTGATGTAGAGTGGTCTTTCTTATTTGATGTATTTTCTATTTGCATAACGACATGTATGTTAGGTAGTAAAATGTAAGTTGCAGTTATGCCAACCTTATATATGAGTTGAAACCTTAGAGGCGCATTCGGTTTCCATGCCATGAATGGATCGTGTTATGTAAAATAGAAAATTTCATTTCTTTCATTTTATAAAAAAAATATATTACAATTATAACAAACATTTTTTTCGTTACAACTACATAAAATTAGTACCGAAACAATTTGCCCATTAAGTCATATGCATAGAGACAATCCCATATAAATCATTAGTATTATTATCAGGTGAGTTTGCAGACAGAACGGTTTCTGTAAAACACTGTTGAAATTAAAACAAACTCAAAGTAAAAGTTAATTCTTACTGTAAACAAATATATAACTAATATACTAATGAAGCATCAAAGAAAGAATATAAATTAGAAGTTGGTATCCCCACGTTGTTGTACTCAATATAACAACTACCGATGAGTCTGATAAGCGATGAAAAAATATAATTACTCTCTTCGATATTACTTCGACCTTATTGGTTTAACATATTGCAACACACAGGATTCCTGTGTTTTTCAAATTTCCACGGAGAAACCGACTTATTTCTTTTAATTTTCCGTACATATTTCAGGAAACTTAAAATTGAAAACCAGATTTAGTTATAAATAGCAAAGACATATGGGTTATAACGAACGATTAAATTTCATAGGACAATAAAAAAAACTCATTATACATAACTACAATAGCAATTAGCTCGTACATACAAAACAGACTGTTTGTGTTACAGATCGGATAAACGAGCAGAAATTAACTTAATCATAAATTACTATAGTGATAAGTATTTAAAATCAATTGACGGTGAAATGATTTTCTATGACACGGCGTAAATATACATTTGGAGAGCATAATTCAAGTCTAACCGCTTTGGATGTCAATACAGGATTAGGCTTTGCGCTACCCTCGGTACAACACACAGCGTTACAGTGTATAGGTATAAATTCAAGGGCAGTACTGTCACTGTTTTGAACACTCAACTGTTAACTCAGCTGTTATTTGTACGAAACGAGAACGTTCTATTGCAAAGAATAGGATCAAACAGTATCAACAACAGTCTTTTACAGTCCACTAATAATAATCAACATCAACAGCCTTTTACAGTCCACTACTGGACATAGGCCTCTCTTTAGCAAGGAGGTTGTGGCCTACTATACCACGCTGGCCAGACGGATTGGAATGGGGTTTGTAATGATGTTGTCTTGCATACTTTGTTCCCTTAGTTGCATTTTACGGCGCCCACGGGATAAATAGGTATGGTAACACTATGTATTCTTAATCCGTTACCACACGGACAGTTATTTTCTTCTTTTTCTTTCAAATGACTGGAAATATATTCATTATTTTTGTTATATGTAAATGTAAAGATAAATGTAAAAGAACGATATAATAAATATATGAGACACGTTAATATCGTATAAATAATAACTTGAAAGATCATTTAATAAATTGGTGCAGGTAACTTACTCTGACCAGTTTCAAACTCAAACTCAAACTTCTCCTATTCAGTTCACTTTGTAACAAGAATGTTCTAATTTCGTAAACAAAATAAGGACTTAAAACAGTATAAATGAGGAAGAAACACTAGGAACTAACAAAAGTTTAACTTTTTACATCAGAGAATTAAAAGAATTAACAGTTACGGTCTGAAATAACATGGTCCGAGTCCTCCCCAGAATAGGATACCTGAGGTCGGTCGTCGGGATGGTTTTTAGTAGAAACACTACATATTCCCAGCTCCTGAGTATTCAAAGAACTAGAGATCCAAGGGGATTTTCGACCCCGTCAACAAAAAAAGATATTTGGCAAGAAAGTTGATAGTCTATAGCAATTCAGACATTTAAAACGCTGCTTAAAACTATCTTATTCGTTTAACTTGTTCTTGCTACTCATGCCTGTTACTAGTGACAACAAAATAACACGGAAGCTGCATGTGGACTGTGTGTGTACAAGACCGAATCGTTTCTCATATGCACTTCGCAGGTTAAGTAACCAATCAAATACCTTTACATCAATATATAATCATATAACCGATCATGGTTACATCAGCTCAACCCTTAGATATAGTGTGATATTCAGTACAGATAAGGGACATGTGTTCATTTCTCAGAAATGCTGTATTAGGATTATGTTTAAATTGTTAAAAACCGATTCCTGAGCACCATTCTTCAAAAAGATGAACCTACTAACATTACCGTGTACGAGTATATATGTACCTTTTTGAAGTCACAGTATTTACTAAGAATAATATAAATTTGTCTCAATATCGTATACGTAAACAGCATCAAAATAAGTTACTACGAAGTAAGACGTACCCAATGCATGAAAGTATATTCTGCTTAGCTCTACGTATATACAATATTATTCAAAAGCTTAAAAGCACACTTTATTAATTACAAGTATACAACTTCTACTACTCTATAACAAGCTTCTGAACAGATAAGTCACTGCCACAATTTAATAGACATCAGTCAGGATGCGTTCTGCTATCTACTAATTGTTACTGTAGTAATTGAAATTCCTCTGAAATTTTAAATGTTGATTATGCATGTACTCATCTTGCAACTTATTCTGTAATTTGCTGGTGTCTTTTCAAATAACTTAATGTGAAATTTGGAGGTGCGCCATCACCAGAAATATATAGTCTTCCACAATCACCCAGAGAGCCACTTCGAACGTAACACTTTAGCCCTATCTCAGTGGATAAAATAAGCCGAGAATATTCCTTAGTTTAATTTATATTGAAACTATTGTAGTTTTATTTCAAAACATTCAATAATAAATATATAAACAGAAAATTTTATCCCAACTTAACAAATGTACAATTCAAAACCCCAAATAAAATCACATTTCCAAAAGTATATCGTAATTTTTCAGCATGTCATAAATCTAGGGCACGTTACTTAGTTGGCAGAGAGACTATATATCATACAACGCGGCGGTCAATTCTCAAACGGGCCAATAAATTGCGCCACAGCGATTGCAGCTTCAAATCTAAGCCAACAGAGATGTGGAGGCTGCGAGATCGTTCACTGTTATGATATAATAGCCGTGATATTTTATCGAGACAGGACTTCCTCTGTACATACAAGTACTTACTCCTGTCGTTACTAAGTTTGTGATCTTTTGCTTTCTGTGGCGTTTTCTTTAACTAGATTTTTTTCTGTTTAATAGAATAATAGTAATGTGCTTTTTTTAAGGCAAGACAACGCCCGTACTAAGACCAAAACCTGTGTCGCGGGAGACTTTACAAACATACATGAAACGGACACAATGAACACCCAGACTCAGAACAACAATTTGTCGATCACACAAAGTGTTGTGCCATGTGGTATTTTGAGCTCACAACACTTTTTTTTTTTTTTTTTTTTTTTTTTTTTTTTTTTTTTTTTTTTTTTTTACGTGTGGAAACCCCCTCGGGCCGTCACCCCACCGGGGTTTACGGCGGGGTGGTGTGTCGGAATCGGACCGACTAAAACCACACGGTGTGCCACTCTGCGCCTGACATAGGAGGGATCCGGGAACAGCTGTTATTACGACATCCAGATCCCTCCTAGCGCCTGCCCGCTACCGTGGGCACCATCTGCGTATAAACTCTCCTTTTAGGCGACGTACGGCACACGCGGACGTCGCCTCCTCGTGGCTGGCCATTATAGCGGATGGAGGGGAAAACCCGTCCCGTCCACCCGCGGCCACACTCAAGGCGGCATGAGGCGCTGGTACGCGCGCCTCCGCCGCCCGGTTCGCCGGCGGCGAATTGGGTCCGAGTGGAGGTTGTCCTCCCGGGCCTTCTCCGCCGCCTCCTTCCGCGAAATCACGTCTTCGCAGAAGGTTGCGACCGCGGTAAAACAACTGTCGCTACCGACCATGGAGCGTATGATGACCGGTAGCGAGAGATCTCCTCCAATAACTGCAGTGAGGACCCCACGCTGCGCCGCCCAGGCGGAACAAACCGACAGCGTGTGCTGAGCCGAGTCCTCACTGCAGTCGCAGTGGTGACAGGCGGGACTCAATTCCCTCCTGGCGACCGAGTGCAAATACTTCCCGAAGCAACCGTGCCCGGAAAGAATCTGCGTCAGTCGGAAGGAAAGGGTCCCGTGCTGCCGCCCTGCCCACTCGGCGATGACCGGCTGGAGAGCCTCTACGGCGGCAAAGCCAGCACGTGGAGCCTCCAGCCGGGACGACCAACGAACCATCGTGGCTCGACGAGCGGCCTCTCGCCACTCGCGTATCTCTTCGGGTGGGGGCCGAATGCCGGTACCCACCCGGAAGTCTGCCGTTCGCCGATAAACTTCGGCGAGCACTTCCGCCTCCAAATCCCACGGGGGAGTTCCGGCTAAGGCGCACGCCGCCTCCGTCGATACAGTGCGGTAACCGCGTATGGCTCTAACCGCCAATATCCTTTGAGGACGCCAGAGACGAGCCCTATTGTGGACGGTCAGAGCCGCCGCCCACACCGGTGCACCATACAGCGCCATTGACCGGACAACCCCCGTGTGAGCTCACAACACTAGGCCAACCGTGCAATCATTTTAATACTTCTCTACTATGACAATATGTACTTTAAAGTATGACCCGAGCTACTCAATTCTAACTGATATAATTTAACTTTGAATCTGATTAATTTTTCTTAAAATTAATGTCATTAAAAATGAAAGAAATGATTTCAACTGCAAGAGTGAAAGCTTAAGGGATTTAAACTAAATACAATTTATCACACCATATTCTGATTTAAAAGCGAGAAGTCAACCCAAACATTTTAAGACTCAGTTGTATTCAGTTAAAAAGAACCACGCAACAAGAGTGTACGTCAACTTAACCTCAGTTCCTGTTGTTTAAAACACTTGATAACTATTCTTCCATTGTGAAATTCATTAATGTACCAAAATATGATTCATATTTACATTGACAAAATAATTTACTGCATGACAGTTGATGTTATTTCTTACTTTTATAATCAATTACAAGTTCGAAAAAAAAAAATTGAAAATTAATCAAAGCACAAAGCATATTTTTCAGACTTAACAAATAATTAAAATGATGACAAACATTGTAAATATATTCATTAACACTGTGTGTAATACAAAGGTGTACGTGGAAAATAGACTTGTTTGTTAAAAATGTAATTTGTTTAAAAGCTACTACGAATGTACTATCACTGGTGGAAGCCCCGCGCACTAATTGTTCCGGCCTGTAAATATTATGTTTAACGATTTCCATGTTTGCTTTAACTTATATTTATATTTTGATTTTTATGAAGAAATTGCTTAAAACAGAACTCTCATGCTTCTGACTAGAGAAACAGTAGGTAAATTTGACAGGTATGTTTAATAGACATGGTAGCTGTCACTGAGTTTATATTTTCCATCACTAGAGATATTAAATCTACTCATAGAAGTGTTAAAAACAGACAGAATAAGATGGAAGAAACGAACGTAACACTCTAGACTTCTACATAAAAATATATAAAAAGGGAATCCAAATTCTTTTCAGTTACAATGCTACTAAAATGATTAACATTCAATTTTTTACAAAAAATGTAATTATGTTGATTTTATATGTAAGAATAATAAAATGAATCAATATATTTTGGAGTTTGATCACTTGAGGTCAACAATTCTCACGGCTGGTGTTTCAAAACTTATTAAGTTATTTGACTCATAGTTCAAAAGGGCAATCGGTTTAATTACTTTTATGAAATAATCATACATTTATCTTTTACAGCCTCTGTAAACAAGTGGAATGTTTAGTCTTTCACATTATTTTTAACAAATTAATTTATTATACAAAAAAATCAAATCGAAGGTATTTATTTTCTTAATCTCGTAAGTGATCGTTATGAGAGTAAGAAGTATTATCGAGTGACATGCAGTAAATTATGTTATCAATGTAAATGCGAGTCATACCTTAGTACAATAATGAATATTTTCTATATTAAAAACCTGCCAAAGTGAGTTTAATCTACCTGATGGAAAGCATGAATAGAATCCAAGAGTTGTGGTCACCATACTCATTGCAAATGCAGACAATGTAGTATGGTGACTCATCCACTATTGCAGTATAAGCTTAGTTACTTATATGTTTTACTTTTTAAATCTAAATTTAGAGACTAATTTTGGAAATTCATTCTATTATATTGTTATTTTTACATCGTATATTACAAAAAGTGGAAAATGAAAAGAGTAAAGGCTTTTAACCGGTAAACCTAAAACTGACGCAGCGCCTTAGGTGTCGGACCCAATGAGAATAAACTTTATTTTTTATTATGACTTTGTGAAAGTTCAAAACAAATTTTCTTCGTAATATTACTAAATTATATTTCATACCTTATAAATTTTAACGAATAGCGGGTCATCGCTGCGAGTTGATTAAAATTTTAAGAGTAAAATTATCTTTGAATATATTGCCGATCGAGAATCAATCAAGAGTATCAATATCATATAAAACAGTGATGCTGTCGACATAATGAACACTTCCAAGCTGCTCAATAGTGACCGAATGTTCTTGTAGGGTTAAAATATCAACGCTTAGATGACAGACTCAAACCCATTTAAAAATGTCTACCTCGTGGTTCATCTATAAATTAGCTTCCATGAGGAGCGTTATACACATTATCAAACATAATATACTGTGTCATTCACATGCGAACTGTAGAAATTACATTTCTAAGCTGCTCAATAGTGACCGAATGTTCTTGTAGGGTTAAAATATCAACACTGAATCTAATCTAATCTTGAATCTAATCTAATAAATATCACCAATTCCCAACAAAGACCAAATATAATAGACTTACACTTATTTATTTTTAGTTGGACGTAGCGGTGTGAAAGGATAAATATATAAAACTAGAATTCTTTTCATTATATCTATGTCAGTGAGTTTTCAAAATAAGAAATTATTTTAACAAGATGATATTATTATTTGAGGTAATTACCACGAGACGTGCTTTTAGACTGAAAATTCGAAAAACACATTTATTCACATTTGCTACTACTGCAAAGGACTTTTATTTAAAACATTAAGTTTTCTTCTCATTTAAACATACTGCGCAGAAATTCAGATGAGCTTTTTCTAGAATTATTTTATTAAATGTTAAAATTTTTATCTAGGGGTTGTTGCTAAGATTTAAGAATAAAGAACCATATGAAAGGTAGTTTTGTATGTTGTGATTACTAAACTACCATATCTACCATAACTATTATATGAAATTTTGTTTTGTCTTTCATTTAATGGAACTTGTTGTGAAAGAATGAAATATCCAAAAAAGGATCGACCTACTGATAAAAATATTAGCAGAACATTCTGGATTTACGGAAACAAAAGCAATTGAAAGACTACAAATTCAAGAAATTTCAAATTACAATTTCTTCAAGATAAAAATGTTAAGTACGTTAGGTTTACTTTAGCGACATTCAAACTTGGCACAGTCACTCTTAACACACTTAGTAACATGGCCAGACAGGATTAAGCGTGTTTGTGATATTGATCAGAATAATAAATCGTCACACATATAAAAAATATTAAATATTTTTAAGCAACACTTGAGATATGAAGACACACCTTATCTTCTTAACCCATAACACCAGATAATTCATGCCACTCATAAATGCAAAAACATTTTGCAAATGTGAATATCTTAAGATTAGATTTGTGAATTAAGAAATTTAAAGAAACAAGTGTGACAGTGGACAGATTGCGCTTTACCATATGCGCAATAAACCATGTCAACAAGCTGACTTAAAATTTTAAAAATGTCTGGCAATAAGATTAACATTTTGCTCCTTTATACAAAGGATTTTCTCGAAAAACTTGCAAAAATCTTGTGTGTCGAGTTACCGGTTATCCAACACGACCGAGGCGATCAAGCACAGGACTGATGTGTTCTCGAAGACTTTGTAGTTAGACCTTGATTTCTAAACTCCGGGCTGTTATGAAGTATTTCTGTGACCAGAAAAACTCAACAGTACTTTTTAACCTGACCTAGGAATTGAATCCGAGACCCCTCGGTCGGCAATCGCTTACATAACTGCAAGATCGACAAGGTGTGTTGTGGGTTCGGATACCAAATATGTCCAAAAACTTTTGTTGAAACAACATGAAGTTCCTTTGTAAAACATTGACGAATTTCCTTACTTTACTCACACTACAGTTTC
Organism: Hypercompe scribonia; assembly: GCA_949316085.1. Classification (NCBI taxonomy): domain Eukaryota; kingdom Metazoa; phylum Arthropoda; class Insecta; order Lepidoptera; family Erebidae; genus Hypercompe; species Hypercompe scribonia. Next base: position 933,137 of record OX438984.1, on the reverse strand, counting down.
GGCTCCTTGTACGGCACGTTTTTAAAGCAGAACTCAACATAATTATTGTTTTATCCGCAGTTTATATTCCTCACGTGTACTTGAGTACGGAAAGATGAAAAACTGTTACATATTAGCGGTTTCAGCAGACTTCGGAGCGCGTGTCCCGTGCACATTGTAATGTTTACTTATTCTCAATTGATCATCAAGCACGAGGCTACCAGTGATGAACAAAATATCTTTTAGAGGTTATCACAACACAACTTCAAAGTTTGTATACAGAAATACGAGTACTGATGACGCATGAATGACATGCATAAATTTACTATTTAAGTTTGTAAGATTATTACATTTTTATCATTACAAAAATATATTGGCTTATATTATCTCGTGTAAAATAATACCACAAATATTTGGTCTATAAAGTTATTATGTTCTTAAAATATTGAACATTAATGTGAAATACCAATTATACCCGAAGTATATAGTAACTACCTCGGTGGTGCAGCTGTAGTAAATATGACTACTGGACTTGAGGTCTTGGGTTCGATTCCCAGGTCGGACCAAATGTTTGCGTGATATGCAAATATTTGTTTCAAAACTTGGACGTTTTCTATGCATAATACGAGGGGTGATCAATAAGTTATGATAATTAATATATAAAACAATAAAATAGAAGTCGCTGGGATCCAGATCTGGCGAATAGAGAAGGTGTTCGAGCAATTCGAAACCCCTTTTTTGAGTTACAGCCATCGCAACTGCGGTTTTGTGAACCGGGGCGAAGTCTTGGTGAAACAGCACTCCAGCTCACAGTTTACTGCGTCTTTTTTCCTAGATGGCCTCTCGCAATCTTCTTATTTGATCTACGTAGTAAAAGCCCTTTATGATGGCTCCCTTTTCCAAATACAATGATGATTATTATGACGCCATAACCTTTCCCGCTGAGCTTGACACCTTGAATCTCTTTGGCGTTGGTGAGGAGGTTCGTTTCCAGGTCATCGACTGTTATTTGGTTTCAGGATCAAAATGGTGGATCCAGATCTCGTCCATGGTCACGAAGCGATTCAAAAAAACTTTCTTGATTGGTCTGCAACTTTCCGAGATTGAACCTCAAAATGTCGAGTTGTAGCTATTTTTGCTCGTCTGCTAACATTCTCGGTACCCAACACGCCGTGACTTTTTTCATATGCAATTTATTTACATGTAATACATATGAGAGACCTTAGCAATATGCCTTACGGTCACTCTTCGATCGGCGTATACGATTTCTTCTACTTTTATTACTTTGTTTTCGGTTAGGAAGGTGGATGGGCGTCCCTCGCGGTGTTCATCTTCAGTGGATATTTTGCCCAGTTCAAATTTGCCCAACGTGTAACTGTAGAATATGGAGGAACAGACTCCCCAATGTTTCTTCCAAGTCACTGTGTATGTCTTTGGTAGACTTTTTTTTCAAGCAGAGGTACTTTATGACGGCTCTAATTTCGTTTTTCTCCATTATGGTGTTATTTCGTCAACAGTTCGTATTCAAATGAATGTACCTCCCGTGTCCGATTTATATAATTTTTTATGCTGAACTAGCAGGTGTACAAGCAAGTAAAAATAATTCGATTTTTGCGCGTCATAGAAGTACCCAATTTTCATTATTTAATGATCACGTCTCGAATGTATGTATTTACAAAAAAAAAGTGTACAAGTATTATGTCAGTCAGTCTAGTTATCATAGCACAAGCTATGCTCAGTTTGAAACTAGATGACGTTTGCGTCAAATGTCTGAAATATTCATTTAATTATTATATTTATTATTTACAATGTATGTATTGAGAAGTATATAAGTATGTTTATTAACAGTATAGTTACCATAGCACAGGGTCTGTTTAGTTTGGGACTAGTATTGTAATGGATAGGAGTTATGAAAGAAAGATATTATGATAACAAAACATATATGTAAAACAATAGAACAACTTACCGTAAAGAACTTCTAGCAAGTTTGATAGAATCTTTTCAGCCTGATCTTTGAGTTTTATGTCCTAGCAACATAGTACCAGAGGAACCTTCCTCTAACCTTAGAACCATTGAAACTAACTAACAACCGCACACATATTTCCCTCCCACTATGACCCCAGTTCCTTTAAGTGGAGCGTGAAAAAGCATCTCACTAGGCCGCCATAGTCTGGGTCACCATACTGCATTATCTACAATCTCAATGAGTATAGTAACCGCTTTTGAATTCTATTCCTGCTTTTTATCAGGTGGGGTAAAGTCAAGTCACTTTAGCAGGCTCAAAAATGAAAACAAAATGAATTAAATCTAAGTGAAATTTGTAACTGAGTAAGTAAAAGAAAAGAATATCAAGCATCCTTAAAAAAATAATTTGTCCAAACAGTGTTGTCGTATGTGGGGATCGAACTCAAGACATTCATTGCAGTCAGAAGCCGCGAGGTGATCGTTTTAACTACTTCACCATTCGTAGAGTCAAATGCAACATAATATATATGACTTAGTATTGTGAAAATCACTGAAGTTGTTTGAAAGGAATCACCGTATACGATAAGAGTGCCGACTGTTACGTCTACATATGTGATTTGTATAAGTGTATACATTAAAGATATATAAATAAAATACACATAATTAAAAGCTAAGTTAGCCTAGTCTATAATCTAAGCTATCATTGAAATCAATTTACGGATATTTACTTAACAATTCACACAGAACTGTTAGCCGTACGCCCGTTTTTTTTTTCATTTCAAAATTATCATAATTTACTGCAAGCACTGCCTTATTTCATCATCAAATTTTGCTCAATGCTTACATAAAAGTTCATTGTCATTACAATGAAATATTTGTTTACACATTACTTATTGGTTTACCTTTCGGATTATATAAATGATTTATTGCTTAAAAATCCACCGGATTCACACGAGTTCTAAATAAAAGAAGTTTTATATTTTTGTTTTTTTTTCGTAACTTTAAAAATCAATAAACCATTATTTTATTTTATTCTATTCTTTCTTATAGTGATTGTCTTCTATGAAGCATACTATAATATAAAACCTAAAGAGATATAAACTATTTGTTTATTTGTTAAAAAACTTCATGCACACAGTAAGTACATCGGTGAACTTAATGCCCTATTCTCTATTAGTCAACCTTTGCGGGGGGTGGAATTTTTTTGAGTTAGATGCACCGAAGTTGATGTTGTAGCGAATAGTTATATTTTTTTTCATTAAATATGCATGTAGAACTCACATCAACTCACATATAGAATTACTCGGATACATTAACATACGAGTATATGTATAATATATATTTGTACACAATATTACATAAACTTTTCATACGAGCACTATAAATACTAGATTATAAGAAGTTGTAACATTAATTCTGGTAATTGTACTATAGATAGATAACTATTTACGTTTTTTTTTAATTGAGAAACGACTTATTGACATCCTGCTTTCGAGTGGGTTCACATTCCAGAGCAGTACAACTGGCACAAAGAACGAAGAGTTCGCGAATTCGGAATTGTGGGAGGGACACAAGAGAAGAATCTTGTTCGATGCGCAGAGATTTCTATCGTGATTCGAGGAGAAGACATGGAAGTAGGGATCAAGGTAAATAGATGAGGAAGGGGTGTTGAGGAATGAAAAGAGAGAAGTCAGCGCTCGTTGATTGCGGCACTGATGAATAGGTAACATTTTAATTGGGAACGGAAATGAGACACATGGCTATATTTGCGAAGATTAAATATAATTTGAATGTCTTCGTTAAGAAGAATGTCTAGTTTCCTAATCAGGTCTGCGTTTAGGGCGAAATAACACACATGACCATAGTCAATTAAAGAGATTTTTGTTTTGGAGGCCAAAAGCTTTTAAAACGTTACAGTGTTCGCAGGTAACTTGTCATTTTTTGGTTCACACGAGTAACTTGAGCTCACCAGTCATGAGTTGAGCGAGTAAGCAAGCCAAGCTTTTTGACTACTGAGCTCCAAGGTATAACTGAGCCATTCAAGACATTCAGTTAGATTGATGCAGTATCCAATCGGTTTATCATATTTTTGGTGCACACTGAGATAGTTCGAGATATATCCTCTACCCTTGCCTGCAAATATATCGGCAGGTCATCAGTATACAGTTGATATGAGCACAGAAAGTCTTCAATTATGAGGTTGATAAATATAGAGAATATAAGAGAAAATAAAATTCCGTCTTGAGGGAAACCAGTGTAGAGGTCGCATTACTTTTTCAAATCGGCCTTCTCCAATTTCGGTTACTCACAATAGATACTTTATCTTGACCAATGGCTCATTTATAAAAACGTCAAATAATCTCCCTCAGTTACAGAAAGCCTATTGAAAAGGGTCTCTTTCCAACGAGCTGTGTGAGTTACACTTGTTTATGAAAGGTCCGCGTTGTCAGCGTGTCACGATTAGCTTTGCCATAGCTCACCGAACCGGAGAAGGTATTGTGCAGATATTATTTGAAGAACAAAGATCAGTTTCGAGCATACTCATCTTTATAAAGGTTCTATGAAATTAGTTACCGAAATTCTCTTTAGAAAGTTTTGTATCGTAAACCATTCCACTTCGATCATCCTTAGCCACTTCAAAGGAGTCCAGTTTTATCCTTTTCTTTATTTCATATATTCCTCAATTTTGAACTGAGATGAAAGATATATGTAAGCGTTCTTTGTAGTTTTTGTTCCCTGAAGTATCTACAAAAATTGTGACTTGTGATCATTTTAGATTCGTAATTTGAAATTTAATTGTAGTTATATTTAAAAAGTACGAATTTCCTTTAGTTATTATCGTTAACTCTTACCATTGTTGTACTTCTACTAATTTCGATAAAGGTTGTTGATCGTCCAAGGTTGCCTAGCCACACTATGCCATGGTATGTAATGAAACCATACTCTTTGATGAAACAATTTTAAGTTGCCTAACTTTGTGTTTACGTTTACCATTAATAATCAAAAATAATTTTCTTATTACGATTAAAAGGAATTATTTTCTTACTATTTGAGCGCTCATTTTCTTATTTATCTCTTTGAACTGTGATAGAAATTCAAGTTTATCATTTTCTGCTTGTGGTTAGGTTAATTCGAATCAAGTGAGATTAGACTCTGTTTACTTGTTAGTATAAAAGTATTGCCACCCTTATTCAGCTGCAAAGTTTTAATAAGTGAGACTATATTATGACGAATCTCCAATTTCAGTTATCGTATGCCATGTCAACCTTATAAAAAAATTATCCAATAAGTACATTGAAGATTTTCATAATCTCTTTGGATCAAACAACTCGCTTGATTTCATTTATACTTCGATGACCCACTTGCTGTTCGTCGAGATCGTACAAATAAAATGTATGTTCATTCGATACCATGACATAAAATGATATTAAATGTTAATAAAGAATATCTATCGACGAATGCTGTTCGTTACTTCGGGTGACAACTTTTTTATTTTGTTGACTTATTTCTCTTTGCCTCGGTGACAGATTGCTTCGTGGAGCGTCGAAAATTGCTTTTTGTTTCTTTAATAATGCTCACGACAAGTACATTTTGGAAAGTTTTGATAAATTAAATGTGATTGTAACGTACTTTTCACCAAACAATATAAATAATTGCTAACAATTGATGAAAGGTTCGGTGGTATTGCGAAAATATCTAACTGCAATTTGTGTAGCTCATTTGACGGTAGTCACAATTTACAAAATATTATTGTTAATTGTAACTAACATCCGTGTCGTTGACTTTTTAGTCTGAAAATCTTTTAAAACAATGTAATTTGAATGAAAGTCCCTCAAGGATTGTCGCAAGAAGGAATATTAAATTACAAGCTATTTTCTAAAACGGAAATAATGAACCGAAGAAATACGAATCTCTTTGTTCGCAAAGTGATCCTTACTTAATTAATTCCTTGGGGAATATGAAAAAAAGTTTCGTAAGTTCGAAAGCAAATAATGGTGCGAGTGGTCCAAGATACTCGGCTGTCTAATTTGTTCCGAAGTTTCACATAATTTCTTTAGTGGTTGCCGCCTTTTGAATTGAACACAATGCTCCAAAAGCAATTTGAAGATTCTCAACGAGGCACTCAATTCAAGAAGCTGAATTTTGGACACAAGACACAAGACTTGACCCATTTATTCATAGAAGAATGATTTGAGTTACGCAACGATTCATTTAAGACTGATGGATTTAAGCCGTTCGTCGTTTCTAACCGGCGACATGTTTTATTAATACTTATGCTACACTAATCATACTTTTCCAGGAATTATGAAAACTTGGCGCATTGTTCATAAACAATTGCACGGTCTATTGGCCCAGAAAGTTTGCCCTATCAATCATCTACAAAGTATCATAAACTTACACAGAATAACTTACCAATTCAGTGAAGTTCCTTGACTAAAAACTATCCGGTACCACTTCACTACAATTGTTACTTACTAACGAAACTTTGACACTACGCTACTTTTAGCATTCACTTATTTGTTTATATCAATCATTTACGTCGTCAAATTTTATCTCAAGCTTTTAAAGTAAACACAAACACTGGACTTTTATCTGTATCAGATCCATCACTCAACACTGGAGCACAGTAGTATGTTTGATAAGAATTAGTGTGTAGTGTAGTGATAACACGCCGACATCGCGGTGCAGATTGATGGCGCCCAACGTGGGACGGAACGCAGAGACGCACAGCGCGAACGCGCATTCGTTTCGCCGACCGGCTAGACACTGCCGGGTGCGCACGCCTGAGCCCGGCCATCCCCCTCCTTCACCGCCTATACCCTCTACGAACCTTCGTACGCCCCGCTGCAATTCAGCAGGCAAAAAAATCACATCAGAAAGGAAACCTTTCTCTGTCAGTAAGCTGCAATAGCTCTCACCCCTAAGAACTTAAGTGATGGTCTTTCACTTATTAGTTATCTTGCTTTTATCGGTCTCTAATGAGTCATTTGGTATAATTTATATTCGGTGCGTACACGAACATCTGAACCTCGCCGGTGTTAATTCATTTTCAGATGTAAGCATTTTCAGAGGATGTATCGAAGTTGAGGGTACATGAAAAGTTGATCTTTTTCCACATTTAGGTACAGACTATAACATCAAACGAAGCGGGTTCAAAAAGCCTCTGCTTATATTCATACATTATTTCTCTCCTCTCTCCGTTTACGCAACTTATTACCATGTATTCTTTTATTTACTCGGTAACTTGTGATCGTTATGACGTGAGTTTTTTTTTGAAAACAAAGCTTCGGTTTGTTTATTCAAACTTTTTATTTGGCAACCAACAATAATTGAGTTTACATATTCCATACATAAAACACAAAATAATATTTGTAACTTAATGTATTTTTTCAAGAAAGAAAAATTGCGTCAAGAATGTTTTTTTAGTATGTTTTAAACGAGCGTAGTAGTAGTCGCTTATAGTAACTATATAGTAAAGTAGTGTTTTATAGTCATTGTAGACTTTTATCTGACACAAAAAAGTTCTATTTTTACATGAATTAATGCACTACAATGCACTAAAGGTATCAAATACAGTTTTTAGATTATTACACAGATTGGTCACAGACAGTAATGGTTCAGTGGTGAGCGCCCTCCGTCGTCGATTTCTTGAGGTAAAACTCCTCCTGAGGTAAAACATGTTATTCTAGTGTTAAACCAAATGTACATAAAAAAGTACGTTATGTTTACATTTAGCGTGTAGGCTTGGCAATGCATTTTACCTCGACTGGTCTGTTAGTCAAGTGGTTAATCATTCCAACTGCTCTATTCGTAGGGTATGCGACTCATTTATGAACAAGCCGCGAATGTGCTGGGTATCCGCTATAATGTTATCCCTCTTGCATTTCCTAATGGCTTTGATATGCGTTGCTTTAATGGTGATCAACATTAGGAAGGTAGGTAGGCAGGTAGGCCGGTTGTTTTTGTATAATAGCATTAGCGTTTAGTACAATATTCCAATTTGGTTGTGGTCCATGGGGGAAATTTACCATAGTCACCACGCTTGGTAGGCGGGTTGCTGGCCGTAGTGGCGAGAATTATTTCTCTGATGGCGCTGCTGCCCGCCACCAGGATTGAATTTTAGTGATTCTTGCTGTGAGTCAGTCGGCAGAGCCTCGTCTGTTGTTTGGCAGGGTGTACCGCGTACAAATGAGGTTGGCTTAACAGGACCTGGGATGGTAGGTGGCCCCACATGCACCCCCAGACGTACGGTAAGTTTCGTCACACTTTTGAGTCGCCGATCCCACAACCATTAAAGACCAAAATATTTGACCAGTTCGTTCTACCTGTAATGACATATGGAGCCGAGACGTGAACACTCATCATTGGACTGGTCCGTAAGTTTAAAGTAGCTCAGCGTGCGATGGAGGGTGCGATGCTGGGCGTTTCTCCGGCTGATAAAATTCATAATGCGGTTATTCGATACAGAACTGGATAAGCTGAGATCGCACGGAGAATCAGTATACTGAAGTGGAAGTGGGCCGACCATGTCTGTAGATGAACCGACGGTTGCTGGAGCCGAAGTATACTAGAGTGGATACCACGATTGGGCAAACGTAGTGTAGGGCGCCCTAAGTCGCGCTGGATCGACGACTTAAAGAAGACGGCTGGCAGCAAATGGATACTAACTGCCCAAGACCGAGATGGTTGACGTTCCTTGGGGGAATCCTTCGTTCAGCAGTGGACGGCGATAGGTTGATTGTATTGTTGTAGTAATATTCCAATCTGATAGTGATCTCACATACCATGGTAGACGTACTTTGTCACAGATTTTGAAAGCAGTTTTGAGCCCACGGGATGGATATAAAATAATCGCGCATCCTGACGAGTATTGCCATAATTGTCTTTTTGCTACCACAGGTAATGACGGGGTAATAAGAGATACTGCAATAGACGCCAGGTAATGGACAGAGAATCCCAGAGGGTCGATAATCGATATACTGTACTGCACTGGGTGATTCGTCAGTAGTGATTTTAATTTGGACTTAACTTGGTTCAACAAGGAGGGTGCTTGACTTGATATGTCTGGTATCCTAGTGGATAGGAGTTCCAGCTGGGTTAGGTCTTATATACGTGGACGGTTCGATCCGTGAGGTCTGTTCTAGAAAATCCTCACCACAACTCATGGCGGGTAATAAAATCTTTCAGAAACACCTGTTCGGCAGTCGGGAACAACTCTTGCGCTTTATCAGCTACCTTTATCGTTTTTAAAAAAAAAATGAACAACACCATCACAGGGAATAAATTCTATATCACGAGGGATTTTACAAACATAAAACATACAAGAAATGGACACACAGAATACCCAGACTCAGAACAACAATTTGTGGATCACACAAAGTGTTGTCCCATGTGGAATTTAAACGTTTTTTTTTTTTTGACGAGGCAGAAAATCCCTTTGGATCTCCTGCTCCTTAGGGTGCAGGAGACAGGAGTATGTGGTGTGCCCACTAAAAACCACCCCGACAGCCGGCCTCTGGCACCCTACTCTGGAGGGGACCCGGACCATATGATTTCAGGTCCCCCTCAAATTGACACCATGCCCTGTTAGACCCTATCCCGGGGGAAAATATTTCTCCCCCACAGTTCTGACGTGGCGGCCCAACTGTTCAGGCCGCCATCCTATCCCCTATCGCAGATGTGGAATTTAAACCTACAACACTCAGCGCAGTAGAAAGCGGAATGGCGACCATTCAAATCACTAGGCAAACCGTGCAGTCAAGAGTAAAGTACCTGATTCAGACATTCAAACAGATGAGATTTTTATTTTTCAAACTGGGGCCGATAGATACATACGCAAATTTGGCTCATAGAACCACGTGGAGTCAAAGGATAGAAAAGAATGTGTTCTCAAGGCAGCGTGGACAGCAACAACAAATATTCGCCTTGACAAATAGATATGTGCCTGAGAAGGGCTCTATCTATATGTCAAGATAGTCATGATGTCAGCAAGCCGGTGCCACCACAGTAGAGATGTATCGTGTCCGCAGAGTAGCGTAATTATGTCTTCGTTAAAAGAAGTATGACCAGCCGCACCATGTTAAGGTGCTGATGGAAGGCGCTTAAGTTTGAATTCCACGAATGTTTGTGAACTCCACCTCAAAAAGCGGAAGATGAGAGTGCCGCTGTTGAAGTAATATGCTTTCTCCTTAGTGCTGCTATGATGAAAAAGAAGGAAAGGGAAAAGGAGACTTAAAAATCACAACAGACGTTGTGGCAGTGTTAAAACGAGACTCAGAATGCTGTGTCGTCATGTAAAGGTGAAGCAAGATGGTGACCAAACCGTCGGACAGAAGGGCCCCCGTACCCACTCGGAAGTGGTCACTGGGCTCTATCGTTCAATCAACAACCGGTAACGACGAGCTAGGGCGAGCGACCAGCGGCAATACTGTTTCTACATGGCCTGGCCGATGGCTCGTTCCACATCACCTTGAAAATGAGTCAAACTTTTCTTGGATTATTGAATACACTTTTGATTTTATGGGTATCAGGTACACCAAGATATAGCAATATCTAATTTTTTTTTTATTTTAACTCATAATTACATGAGGCAGCATAACTAAAATAAACATTATTTTGTAAAGCGGAATTGATGAAGATCACCATTGATTCTGTGGCCACTTGAAACAAACCCTTTTTTTTTCTTTGACGTGTAGCAACCCCCTCGAGCCATCACCCCACCGGGGTTTACGGCGGGGTGGAGTCTCAGAACCGGACCAAGTAAAACCACACGGTGTGCCGCTCTGCACCTGAGATAGGAGGGATCCGGAAACAACTGCTATTACGGTAAACCACACGCCGCCTCCGTCGACACGGTGCTATAACAGCGTGTGGCTCTTACCACCAATATCCTTTGAGGGCGCCAGAGGAGAGCCCTATTCTAGGCGGTCAGAGCCGCCGCTCAGACCCATGCACCATGCAGTGCCATAGGACAATCTCCGTGTATAACCGTCTCGGCGAGACGCTGGCTCCACCCAAAATGGGCAAAAGTCACCCAAGGACAGAAGCAGCACCGACCAGCTTTAGAGTAAGCTGTCGGAAGTGCTTGTGTAAGTTGACTTTTCTAATGCCTTAAACACCGTCAGTCACAGAATCCTTTTATCTATCCTTAAATAAATTATGGTTCCTATAGAGGCACTGGAATGGTTCTCCATTTATCTTCAGGGGCGACAACAATGTGTTCATGTTGAGTACTCGACTTTGAGCTAGTGTGATCTCTACGTTGGCAATTTGCCTCTCTCTCATTTTCACTTTTTATTAACCTCATAATTCGACAACTTCGGAGTACGTATCACCTATATGCCGACGATCTGCAGGTGTATTCACTGGCAAAAGTTGGCAGACATAACATAAGCCATTGATGTTGTCAACAGGGACTTGGCGGTCATAAACTCGTGGTCGATTAAATTTGGATTGTTGGTTAACCCTACCAAATGTTAGGCGATCATAGTGGGCAGCAAATGCATAATGAGCAGATTCGATTCCATTTCAATTTCACCGATCATTTCCAACGTATCAGTCGTGCTGTTTAGCTCTGTAGTCAAAGATCAGAGCTTACTCATCGACTCGACCCTTGATTGGCGTGGTCAAGTTCAGAAAGTAACGTGAAATCTGCGAACAATGTATCGTCTGAAGAACTTCCTGCCTACTTATACCAAAACTACTCTCATGCAGTCCCTAATACCATAACCCCAATAATCGACTATGGTGATGTGTGTTATTTTGACCTGAATGCTGATTTCTTTAACAAACTGGACCAACTGCTCAATAACTGCATTCAATACCTTTTTAATCTTCAGAAATATGACCATGTGTCCGCTTTATGGTCCCAATTAAAATGGTTACCTATTCGTCAGCGTCACAATCTACGTGCTCTTACTACCCTATTTTCATTTCTCAACTCACCTTTTTCATCTACATACATTGCTCCTTACCTCTGTTATATATCCTCTTATTACGATAGAAACCTTCGCTCAGAAAATGATCTGCTTCTTTTATATCCTTCTCACAACCCCGATATCGTGAACTCTTTGTTCTTTGTTCGGGCAATACTACTCTGTAATGTGCTCCCACTCCAAATCAGGATATCCACTAACCGTTTTACATTCAACAGGAAGGTACATGATCTCCTTCTTAACGAGATTGCAGAATTGTCTAATCAATAGTTGGTACACCTTATATTAAATGGTGTACGAATATAATCGAAGTATGAGTGTACTCGTATGTGTGTTTATGTATAGTTTTAGTATATATTTTTATTGATAATGTAACCTCACTTCCCTTACAATATTTCTACACCTCCCTAAGGTTACCTGGAAAAGAATGCCTTGGACATTAAGTGCGCCGATGTACAAAGTGCATAAAGTCTAATAAATAAATAAATAAGAATTAATATGTTTAATAAAAAAATATCATTATAATTGCCCCATTCCTGTCCGAGTTTCATATAAATACATCTGTGTATGGAATGTAACATTGTGTAGTTTTAGTTTCTAATTTTAATTGTTGAAAATTTTAAACATATTATAATTCCTTGAGTAAGGCGACCCTACTGTCAGTTGTGGAGTATTCTGTACCCTTAATTTTTTTATTATATAAGGAGCGAGTGAGTAGACAGGTTGATTGATGTAAAGTGACTGCGGCAACTTCAACAAACAGCGCAATCAAAGATAAGCTACAGTGACATCTATCAAAGACACACCTAACTGCGGATTAACGAACTACAGTATAACTACTAATCCTGTAGATTTTTTTGCACCAATTAATATATGTACCTATACATAACTTCCCAACATCCATTGTTAGGTTACGGCCCGCCTGATGATCACCACGCCTGATCAGACAATCCTACCTTTGTGTTGGAGTGACATGATACTCGTACCTTTACATTGACCATCGCCACCCATGAATGCTTAAAACTCGGGAGTCACAAATACCTTGTCAACCTTTGAGATAAGAGAACGCTCATGTTCCGAATTTTTGACGTCGTCCGATCGTTCCAGAAATACCACATGCTACAATTTGTTCCACAGACTGGTTGTGCGATGCAAAAAGTTTTTAAAATCGTACAGTGTTGGAGTGTAAATCATCCAAGCGACGGAGATAAATGTAGATGTCTTTCTACGTGGAGTGATGGCGACAAAATGTGGAATGTATAAGTATAACATATTTTAGAATAGTTTATGATGCCTCTTCTTTTATTATTTTGTTTTTTATGTTATTGCATTGTGTAATACGGAAAAAAATACCCAGAGACAAATTATATAAGTCATTAATTAAATCGATAATACAATATACTCGGTTACTTTTTTTTCTCTCTTGGTAGGTTGGTTACACTCTCTTGGTAGGCAAAAGCGATTTACCAATCAGAAATATTTAATAATCTTGATGATTTTATCAATGAAGGGATAGACAGAAGTGTATTTGGCTCTCACATTTTGCAGATTAAAAATTTTTTACATCGACGAAATACTGGGTAAAGCTGTTGCAGATCATCAATTCATAAATTTGAAATTCTAATTGATGCTTTAAGAATATAATTGCTTTTTTGACATTTTAATTTCAATTGATGTTTTACAATATTTTAAGTAATAAAGGAGGAAAGGGGCTGCTGAACTTTTTTTGACAACATTTCGTACACTACTAATAATGTCTACTTTGAAACTAAGCCTTCATCTGCCAACATATAATAATTCATTATACAAATACGAAAATGAACTATACCTCAAGTGTAATAGAATTCAATATAATAAAAAATATATTTTAATCATATTATGCTGAAGTTGGTAAACGGTATCAACGAAAGTGCAAGTACAATTCAATCAACATCAGACAGGTTCGTTTCAAAATAACTGTCGAGCGGGGAAACTGCTTGTCGGAGAGTATAAGCTTCTCTGAGTTTCGAAGTACATTCATGCCATAGCTGATATAAATGTGCGATTGGGAAGCTACAAAAGAGTCCACTGCACCAACATGGGATTTCAAAGAAACCTTCAGAACACTAATATTTCAGAGCGAACGCCGCGGCACCTCACTTATCTTCGATTCTTGCTTTTTCTATAATAATACCTCTGCAATCGAAACTGTACTCTATAACAAAAGATACTAAAGCCAATTCACCACTGCATTATCTTTGTTTGATTTTGTGAATTGCTGAACCGGACAAAATTAAACTTTGCTTTCATATCAATAGGTAGATATTTCGTTTGAAGCTCAGCGGTATCAATTTCTCACCTACACAATTCGGTATCGGCTCTTTTCACACGCCTTTGTTCCTAATGTTCATTACGTATTCTCTCTACTGATATCGAGGTAAGATATAAATTTTATAGGTTTTATTGTGGGCTCGTATGAATTGTGCGTGAGGATTTGTTTTCTGGCTCGGTCGCGTTAAGTACACCAGCTTAACTGAATGAATACTTAATACTGTGTTTACGATTTCGCAAGCGATTTGACAAACGATGTCTTTGAAATCTCGCCGAATTGACTCAACATCAAAGGTGCAATCATCTACAAGTTCGACTCTGATTTAGTTATTTGTTTTCTACAATCAGTATCTTTACGTTATATTCTATTGGCAAGGTATTTTCTTTTTAATTTTTAAATGAAAATTAACCATCGCCGACAGCATATCTCAAAAACACAAGATTTTATGTTAGCACATGTACCTTACATCTATGTCCATGTGGTGATGGATAAAGAATACGGAGTGCCACCACCCCTATTCACCCCGTAGGTGTCTTAAGAGCCGAATAAAGAAGCAAACAACGCAGGTCCGCAGTGCTGCAAAGAGAAGGAAAACTTGAATCTTTCCTATACCGTCTGGCCAGGTTAGCAGTCGCTAGGAGGGATCTGGATGTCGTAATAGCAGCAGTTCCCGGATCCCTCCTATCTCAGGCGCAGAGTGGCATACCGTGTGGTTTTATTCGGTTCGATTCCGACACACCACCCCGCCGTAAACCCCGGTGGGGTGATGGCCCGAGGGGTTTCCACACATTAAAAAAAAAGAAAGCAGACCAATTTCCATAAGTAGACTTATTGGTGATGATTAATTAAACATCAAATTATTTCATGTTTTTTATTTTAAAAAAAATATAGCCGATGAGTCTATTTATTTTCAATTTTAAATGAAAGAAATAATATCACATAAAATGACCGTGTTCTTGATAAATTATTGTTAAACTAATTACAATGCGATAACAACCCAATGGGTGTAATTTTAACTGGGCAAGCGAAAGATCGTTAGCTTAAATTGTGAGCCATAACGGTAAAATATTTTAGGAGTTTCTATTGCGAAATCAATAATGAATTGTATTTTGTTATAGTCTTGTAACGTTACTCTTCATTATTTAGATGTCATTTAGTAGTTTAAAATTGTGACGCCAAGTTGGTGCATGTGTTATGATCTTCGCGTCTGATATGCGTTTACAAATTAAACTAGAATGCAAATTAAAATGTTGTTAATCTTTTTAAAAAAATACATTTCGTAGGCTAGATATGTATTTTGAATGAAAATGATATTTTAATAAATTTTAATGAATAATTATGTACATTTACTTACAATACTTACATTTAGAGCATAATTACAAGACACCTTATCTCATGTGGCCCAGTGCAGGACCTTGTGATTGGCAAATCAAGTTGTCCGATACAGTTTACTGTCCCTTTACAAACACCAACACTAAGATCACACTCTGTATCCACGTGAACAATCTATTTAAAATAATTGTTAATACAACGCATAACACTGCTACTGATTTTATCTCCGGAAGTATTGTATTGCCTGAGTGCACCATTGCAGACTACCCTCCGATAAATGAATTAAGTCAGTATACAGCCTTGACAAAATTAATGAATGGCACAGTTAATGAATATTACAATTTTTGACAACAATAGATTCTTAACAATAAATACGTCTAAAACACACACATGACAAGTAAAACAGTGTCAAAGCATTATGCACCAGTAACAAGCGTCCTGTAAACCTGTGACTAATTAATGTTTGTCGCAATATTTGCTTACATGTTAACAACATAGTGTAAAGTTAGCTATTGAATAGAAAACATTTAAAGATTTATATATATACCTACGCTCACATTCATACCTTTTTCTTATTAACAAAGACAAATCCTGCTTTAGAAATATGCCTGAGTCGCGGTGGACTTTACAAACTTTACATATATTTGTGGATTATTATACTTTAATCTAATTCATATAACAGGTACTAAGCTTAATACACCTTTTTATTGGTGACTGGGTGTAATATCCCTTCGGATCTCTGGACGTAACAGCCAGCAGTATTTAGTGTTTCCACTAAAACCGTTATTGGGAGAACCCGAACGATGTGATTTCAGGTCAAGTTTAATAGTCCTAGTAGATTATTTCAAGGATTTAAAATTGAAGATAAGTATGTTGAAAGGGAAAGAGTAGATCGCTTGAGACCTCTGAAAATATCTCAAAGTAAGAATATGTTTGTACTTTATCCTAATCTCTTCATGCCACTACAGTTTTAAGTCCCTTTTGAGACTTGCTGTATTTCTGACTTTGATTTCTACTTTAGAGTTTTCTCACCAGTTTTTCCTGCTAAAATATAACTTCTGCTTCAGTCCTGTCTCTCATAAATTATATTCTGATGAAAGAATGTTGCTTGAACGAAAGGATTTGAGAATGTCTAGGACGCATAATGAATATCACCAGCCCGAGTCCGTCCGAGCCAAAAATAATAACATACTTATATAATTGTGTTTGATTCATCAATTACGTAAGATCGCCTTATAAATGTCACATAAGCTTAGATAAATGTCATAAAATTATATAAATGTCTCCATGAACTGCTACATTCAGACGATTGCTCGTAGATATTGGCATCACGACAATATTTTACTACCGGGTATCGAATCACTCTTCGGTCAACTTGCTGAATATCACTAATAGAGTAGGAAATTACCATTTATATATATATATATATAGTGGTTATTAACTGTACAGTTCAAGTTACTTGTTTTTTTGAGGTAAAGTTATAAAGGTCATTTTGCAGGTTTATTCAAATTTTCTATAAATTTTATTCCCACTTCGTACAAATAATACTAGTATATTTAAATATGTTTATTTTTATTTGTAAGAGGTCTTTTTCCTGTAAACTTATCGTTAATGTTTTATGGTATGGAAGGGCAAATAAGCTGACTGATCACCTGATGGTCAAGGACTATCGTAGCCCATGGACTACACCTACAACTCGAAATTCAGAAACTCGTTGCTGCCCCTTAAATCACGAGTCAGGGGGTAGGGAGAGATTAATTTCATCCAGCCTTACCACACTCAATCTGTGAAAAGTAACAGTAGAATTGCAGAAATACAATTTTCTGTGAGGCCGTGGTACCAATTGAGTCGAGCTGAACCGTTTCTCCAGAAGCATGTCTCTCCTACTGTTAAATTATTTATTATTATCTTTATGCCGAAGTCACAAGCACTAGTTCCGTTTTCGGGTCTCGATAGCGCTGAAAATTAGGTTCTAAGAAGATTATCATATCATAAAATTTTGTAATAAAGATCTAAAATTTATATGTTTGAACTCGTTAATCTGTGGTTATATCCGTACGTTTATTGAGAAAGATAATAGGTTATTAAACATTAAAGTATAATCCACTGAACCGACATAAGACAAGTTTAAATTTTGAATGCGTCACAACACTATACGACACCATCTGTTATTTTTCCATTATTTGCACGTAATCTTGGTGTACGTTTGTTTGACTATAAATGAACTATTCTGAACGAACTGAAAAAACTAATTTATAGTAAAAGCAATAAGTATTAAAAAGAGATACAATTATTCTACTAACCATACCTAAGTGATATGTACATATGTACGTTTTTAAATAACTTGTATCATTTTTCGTCCGTGGACGAGACATGCTTCGGCTGGGTACTACGCAATTCATCTGTCGATGTTAAGTAAAATAAAGAAGAGAACTGTATCATACATAAAAGATAGGACTTTGCCATGGATCGCTTAATACTTAACGAATATGTATCACAACAACAAACCTATCCTTTTTGTAGGTTTGGTGAGTTAAAAAATAATTTATCTTTGGGATTAAACCTGAGACAATACTTTAATGTGAAACTGCAGGGAAAGCTTACTTATATCTCAGTCGCACATAGTAAATCGGCAAACAAGGTCCGTCACCCCCGTCTTGGGCAGTCCACATCCATCCGCTGGGGACTTCCTCTATCCTCAAGTCGTCCGTACATCGCACCACAAGGTACCCTACATTTGCCTAACCGCGGTCTTCACTCCAACACATGTCAGCTGTAGCGATCTTTTGTCCATCTAGAGATTTGATCGGCTCGATGATGGAGAAGTTAGAATGTTGCAGAAATATCTCTGAATTTTCCAAGTAGCGGATCATTACAATACAGTGTATCTGTGCCAAACTGCTTCCCCCCGCTGTCCCCACTTTAGAAAAGTTCAATGTCGTCAAGTGCCGACGGGAAGTACTTAAGACTGTTTACTGCCCTTCATAGTCGAACAACTAAAATCGTTTACTGAAACTATCGCAATAACAAGTAATAATACAAAATAACGCGAGGGCTCCATAAACATCTTCAAATGTAGTCGGCGAGACGCAAGTTCCCGCGGTTACTTCAACTAGTGTAAATGGACTTTGGCAATGGTTCCGCGTTACTGTTTCAATGGATTTGGCACCGGTGCTTAATTTCTACTTCTACATACTGAATCTCTTCAAGCGTTTAGAGTATATTATTTTAATGTAATATCTGAATTTCATCTTTAAGTATACTTACAGACCTTTCGCAAGAGGCGTGTAAGGAAGTAAACCAAGCAGTACAACATCACTGTAAAGAAAATAAAAACTTTGCATAAACCTTATACCAACCCGTCTACCTAGCACGGCACAGTAGACCAAAGCTTCCTTTCAAGGGGGAGGCATAGGTCTAGTAGTGGTCTATTAAGAACTGTTGGTGTTGAAAATGTTACGAGTGAAAATTTGGATGGTCTAATATATCTCTGTCAATCTCATTGGAGATACGAGTGTAAGAATTTTCTATAACCCTATTCCATAATACCTACAAAAACCACTTAGTTTTAGTTTTTAATAATAATAATCAAATTAATAATAATAATCACTTAACTCAGTTAAAAATAATTTCATTTATAACTACATCGGTAGTAGATTAATAATATCAAACAGACCTCTCTCAAAAATTTAAATATTTTCTCGGCAGCTTCAGATAATCCGATTGCGAATAGTTGGTGCAACTGATCACAGTCAGAACCTCCTTGAGGCGACTTACTCCGCAGGTGAACTGATCAAAACTTGGTTGATGATCGTGTCTGTGACGTGAGTCACAAAGTACGTGTTTTATACTTAAATACATAAACATTTCACAGGCTCGTTTTTCTAATGGTATGTGTACCTGTCTGCTAAAGTAATAAATTTGATTCCCACCCAGGACATAAATTGTGTGATCAGAGTGATCATTATATTAAGTGTAATGTATTTATAATATGTATATTTTACTGTTCCAGCCTGAACTACGGTAATTCCTAAGATTCACCCGTAAAATCTAAAATTTACGAATCCCTAACGGTAAAAGTCCGGACCGTTCTATGATAGTCGTTTATTCGAGTTTTCACCACCATTCACATGGTAAATACCTGGCTTTGCCTCAAAGACACAGTAAAAGTGAAGAGAATGCCTTGGCCATTAAGTCCGCCAATGTACAAAGTGCGTAATGTGTATATAAATAAATAAATAAATGTTATAATAAACACGTCGAAAGAACGTTGTTTTTGATTGAAAATTTAGTAGATTCAAATATTAATACACACAGAGACACATAGATCCAAACATCAAAATTATATCAATTCTCATTTTGTGTCGGGGTTTATTAAAGCATAATTTAGATATTATCGTTCTTTTTTTATATTTCTTCAAATGATCTTTATTTTTATTTTTACAAAGATAATTTTATCTAAAACAATTAAAAATATTTTTGTACACATACATGTACACACATACATATTCACCCTTCTTTTGCGCCAGAGGTTACTAAAAACTCGCATCGACCCCCTTCGCAGCGGCGAGTCTTCTGGCCAGAATTGCACTATGTGACTTGGAGGCGAGAGCCTTAGTGGCTCTTTATTAGTGACACAAGGTGACACAGGAGTTGGGTCAGTGTCCTGAGACTCGAGAAAACGAAGGTCAGAAATCTCAACTCCGTCAGGTTCTCGTGAAAGAGTGGAAGGTATCACTTTGGTAACCAAGCGCTGGGCACGCCGTTGTTCCGGCAGTAATACTCGTTATGAAGGATTAGCTCAAGAGACATCACGGGACCTTCTTATGTCGACTAACGCAGGTGATCATTGAAAAGGATGTTTCCGAAAAAGTCTTGTATCGGTGGAATAAAGATATGACCTTGTGGTGACCAACAGAGTGCAGATTCTCACTCTCAGTAACATGATTGCAGCTACGATATGGAGTGAGAGCGCATGGAACTCCGCCGTCTCTTCCTGCGAGCTAGTTAGGCTTGTAAAAGATATCGTAGAATGGAACTGGAAGAGGTTGAGAACTGTCCAGGCCGGAAGCAGACCAGATACTTCAGATGACTCAAACGGCGGAGATCGGTAAACGATCTCCGTCCACTATAAGTGCAAGCCTGGGGCTGACAGGTGAGGCTATCTGTCACATTTTTTTTTGTACTGTGCGGAAATCCCCACGGATACCACCGAAGAGTGGTTATGTAGGACTCGAACCGACCGAAACCCGCACGCCGTCTCAGGTACCAATAACCAGGGGACCAGGTGCACCCTAGTAATCCCCGGAACCCCAACGTACCTCGGGCCAACTACGGCTGCAGTAGCCCCCTCCTGTGTGGAAACCTTATGGTTTCTTTACTGTCACTGGTTTCAACAAAAGCAGGCTGGGCTGGTGATGCGAGTGCTACGGACTGCGAGCGCTCTTTTAGGGGCAAAAAGGGAAATAACAACGTTTCCACACAATAGGGGGCTTCTACAAGTTATAGGTGGCCCGAGGTCCGCTGGGGTTCCAGAGATCTCTTTACTAAAGTGCACCTAATTCCCTGGCTACTAGTACTCAAGACGGCGTGTAGTTTTTGGTCGGTTCAAGTCCAACGTAGTTCACCTAGCTAGTGGTATCAATCGGCAATCAACAACAATTAACTAAATATTTTTGTAGGTCGATCCCTACTAATTTGAAGATTTGACTTTGAGATTTATTAATAGCTCACGCAAAAGAAATATTTACTGGAAATCGAAACCGTTTAAATGATATTAGCAGATCAATAGGGATCATCGGTATCCTGGGTATATGAGGTTGTTGACCAGCTGCTGGGCTGGTGGAGAGACATGACGACGAGCGACTGCTGAATTAATAAATATTTAAAAAATGAAAAATATTACTAAAATTAGATTAGTTGATATATATGTCGTTCCGTTTAATTTAAATAATGTAAGTATTTAGGTACTAAAGTAAGATAGATTTCTCAACATCACCAACACTCTTTGATAATCTTTCTACCTACACTGTAAAGAATGTTTCCTTGCATGTGTTTTATTTCAATAAAATCTCCCTATGTACATAGAAGTACTAGTGCATGTTTACATACTGTGGCGATTCCATATTATAACACAATATATAACAGCGCCATCTAGCGAAGATACATCTAACTACAAAGTATGAACGAAACGTATGAATGTAATGAACTACAATGCAACTACTAATCCTGTATCGCGATATAGAGATTCGCGTGGCAGTTAGCATATATACAACATCCCAACATCAACCGCCACAATACTTTTAAATAGTCTATAGAGATCAATTTAAGTTTTTATGAGCTTGTACTCTTATATTAGTATGCATAATATTATTGGTGGAACACTTTACCAGACGTTCACGAGTCATGCATTTCTATTTTAATACATGCAAAATGGTAAGAGGTTGTTGCTAAAGGCTTTAGTGGAGTTCGAGGACCCTTAGCTTCGAGTCCGTATCATCTGTTAAGAATTATAGTGAGTACTTGAAGATGAAGAAATTCCATTTACAGATTTTAATAGTAACTTTCATTATTTATTGTTTAACTTACTGTGCGATATCGTGGTACTGGATCAATCCAGTCATCTTATATACATATATAAGATGACTGGATTGATTGATGGAGACTGGTCGAAGTTTATTTATATAGATATTCATATTGATAGAATTATGTATATAGTCTTCATTGTATACAATAATATAGTAAGTAGTATGAGTAGTCAATATAATACGGCATTTTATTTACATTGTTATATATCTGTCATATAATAAAGTGAGAACCTGACTGAGAGACTGACTGCACGATTGGCCTAGGCTCTCCAAATTATATGGGTTCTAATCATACATGGGACAACACTTTGTGTGATCCATAAATTGTTGTTCTGAGTCTGGGTGTTCTTTACGTCCGTTTCTTGTATGTTCGTAAAAGTCCCCCGTGACACAGGATTTATTCCTAACGCGGACGTTGTCTTTTTAAAGAAAGAAAGAAAGAGTGACTGATTCACAAACCACCAATTGCCTATAAACCAACAAACTTTACCTTACCAACCTCATTAGATAAAATACACTCCTTTCTAATTTACATTTAAGTAAGCACCTAAAATATATAGCATGTACACTCACAAAATCATACAGTATTAAGCTTGCTGCAGTCGTCGGTGCGACGCCAATTAAAACTTTTCGAGTCGCGATAATAGTACACAACATTATTAAATAGACAGTTAAAATTATTTGCATGCATTAAATGTGTTAGCATTTTTGTTGTGTATGTAAACTATATGAATCTGTCTGGCCGGCGTGGTGTAGTAGCCTATATCTTTCTTTCTAATGAGAAGCTAATTGGTTGATGATGAATATTTGTAGACGATGCAATTGTTTTATCAATAAAATTATTCGACAACAATGATAAGGACTTGATAAGTATCAACACACTCGCACAAGGCATTCAGACACTGGACATATTTCTAAATACGTGTGTTATATAACGTGCAAACACAAAACAAACGACATACTTATGTGATACTTTTTTAAAAACCAACTTCCGTATTAGAAATATATCCTGTATGGCGGAGACCTTACAAATATATATGAAACGAACACAAAGAACACTCAGACTACGAACTACAACTTGTCATCATTATCATCATCTGTTTAGCGAAAACCTCTCAATAGAATATAATTTATTGCCTCATTATTATATTTACAACTTTTTAACAGTTTTTCAACGATTCATCAATGTTCTTCTATAACAGCTCCTCAATGATACAACCAAAGCAGTTCCTAACAGTACTCGTACGACAGTTTAAAAATTAATCCCGAATACAGGAAAATAAATTTTGTCAATACAAACACCGAAAAAGTTCAATCATTAAGTGTCACCGAAAAAACATCCGTCTCGGCGTAGGCTCCCGGAACAACACCGAGCCGGGTCCAATTAATGAGCGAGCTTAACCGAGCTAGATATAAAAAGGTAGGGACGTGAGCCGTGACGTCGACGCCTCTAATTGAATAACTTCCGTCTGACCACGTGACTTGCATCTCACCTGCCGCTTTTTACCAGAAATGTGGACTGCTTCGAGTAAAGCTGCTTTTCTGTTCGGAAATATTCCCTAAAAAGTACGAAAATTCTCGTGCAACATTCCTTTTTGCTGGTTAGGGTTCTTTTTGGAATAAAAGTAGTGAATGGAACGACATGTACGTACAAATTCTGTAGATGTAAAAAGTTATTTTTAAAACTAAAGAAAATACCACCTTGTATGCTACTATACACGTCATCAATATCAGCCAATCATCGTCTACTGTTAAACGTAGAACGATGCCAATGAATGGATGATAAACCAATGAACCCTAATATATAAAATATCTCTATCGTTATGCTCGCCATTGTTTTTCCACGTTTCTTCTCATTTTTAAATATACCCACAAACCTGTAGCTGTATTATATAAATAAAGATGTAAAATAAAATTTCAAGCCTTTGTGTTTCACTTTGTATGTGTCTATAACGTATATTTATGAAAGAGAATTTATGTGATATCACATAGTCGCATAACATTACATGCTTTTGAGGGTAAAGTTTTGATATGTTAAACTGGACATAGCTACAGCCAGTCAACCTTTAATCACGTTAACGAGTAATAGTAATAATTTGAAATATACGAGTACATATGTACTCCTATGTACTACACCTATAATCGTTTCTTAAAAAACTGGCCAAAGTCTTTTAATCAATGTCATTTCTAAAGTGACATTTATTTTATTAAAACACCTCTGGACTATGTTATTATGTTTAGTTTAAGACAATAAAGGCATTTTAAATTAGTTTTTAAGCAGTCGTAGCCAGTAAGTCGTGCTTCCTCTTCTAGATTCCACGCAAACTTCAAGTAAAAAGCAACGGACTTACGCACGTGATACGAATATTGCACCTCACACGTCTACATGGGGTTTCCCGCTTAGATTAACGCAAGAATGGAAAGGGAATAAAACAAGATCGATTTATTATTTTGTATTTACTGATATCATCATCTCAGGTCAAAGACGTTCACTACCAGACATAGGCCTCTCTCAAGAGTCTCCACAACAACCGGTCCTGATATATATGTCTGTGTTTCTGTATATTCTTTGAAGTAGTCACCTTAAAGTATATGATTTTTAAACTTTTGTGAGTAAGTGATTTTAATCTAAGATTGTAAATTTAGCTAGAATAGGTTTATCTTATTCCAAATACCAAATAGTTTAGAAGAATCAGAAGAATTATTCAAACATGAACCTAATTTCGAAAACAGTTTCAATGACGACCAGCCATCTACGCAAGAGATATTATAGTGCAAAAAATGTGTGCGCAAACACAGGTGCACTCTCTGCTCCTCCAGTCTCACAATCCGATAGAATAGTTATCGGACACGACCGGAGAGAGATCAGCTGCAGGATCGACGGCTTTACATGCTCTCCTAGGTACGAAAGTTAAGGCCTAAAATTCCAAACTTTGGACTGTTGGCTTTCTGTAAACAAAAAAATTCTATAAAATTTTTTGAATTGACCCCTTGACTCAAAGCCAAGATCTCAAGATTGGCAGTCGCATACACTAACCGCTAGATCAACGAGGCAGTTATTGGTATTATATATTTTATTAGAACTGATTTTCGACCACCCATGATTATGTGAAGTGGGGCGGCCACGCTGTCGGTCGATGTCAGTCGGTGCGACTAGGAACTTGTTCAATGTGTACACGAGCGCGCTACCATATCAGGAAATATACGTTCGATGTGAATAGGGATTCGTAAGAACGTCGACCTACAACAAGGATAATTAGATAAGCTGCTAAAAATACCACATACTATTATTTATTTTGTATAGAGTGTTTTTGATATGTAGCGACTATCCTGTGTCGATGTTTTCTAAGAAATTATAATATATTTATGTGGTACAGATTGCAGAGTTCCGGAAAGGATATCAGATTTATGGCGCATGAAATGGAAGAGATAAAATTATCAATATATAGGGGTATGGGGCCCACACCTTACCTCAACACGTCATTACAGCTGGTGTAATTGTGCACCAGGCTGTCGTGCTATTACTTATGTAAAGGGTCCGAAGTAAACATCGTCGAACCAAGTTAGACTACATCGCAAAGTTGGAGCTAAAAGTTAAACGATGAAAGTGTGTGTACAGTGGGGGTTTGTTTTTACCTTGTTATCGTGTGTGCCTTTGGCAAATGGTAAGTAAGACAGCTATAGTAGTGTTGTTTTCATACAATGGAAATATGGGTGGATTATTCAGTTATTCAGTAGCTGGGTAATCATCAGAATCAATAACATATTGATTATTTCTAGAATATATTTTGAACAAGATATAATCACATCCATGAAAAGCAAGTTTCGTGCTCATTTTTAAGTCATAACCATTAAGTCCTGAAGTACCTAGATTATGTACAAAGTCTCTGTTATTAATGATACTAGTCTACAGAATATGCCTACTTAAAAATCTGCCTCACCATAACTCTCGTCAGAGTTATTCTTTATTTTAGGGGATGCACCACAGAACTTCTCCATAATAACTTTTTCGGTGTGTAATTTTATACATCTACTAATAATGCTTGACAAATAAGATGTGAAGTGTATTATAATTTTTCGATTACAGCACAACTCGGAAAAAATCATTATCGTCATCATCATCATCAATCTTTAGTGGTCCAAAGCTAGACGTGTTGTGCTAAACTTCTTTCGAAAGAAAACTTTGGCTTACTAAATAAAGTGTTTTATGTGTTACTTCTAAAGGTTGAGCTGGATTTGATAAATAATATGTGTACCGTAAGGTATATTTATTTGTGTACATTTTACTAGACAAGTAATTAAAATTACGGTAAAAATTGTTTTTTGGTATAAAAATGAATGTTCCTAAAATTATATTATTTAAAATGAACTGTACTTACAATAAAAAGAAATAAGCTAGCAATCTTTTTCGCAGAAATATGTACTTTTAATGTGTATACGCAAAGTTTATAGTTTAAAAAGCACAATACAATAGTTATAACGGTAGAAAGCACACAGAATACAACGGTGACAGCGAACTGTGAAATACTCGTATTGTTTTCAAATCTACCTGCATTTTTAAATATTTTCAAATGCTTTAAAATTAATTATATCTCTATGTGTATTGAATTGTATTGAAGACCTTATAAAAATGACACCAACAGTGTGTACAACTTTAGTAAATTTGATTTTAATAGAGGAGTGTATAATTCACAAAACCTCACCCAGTCTACAACAACAAAATAAACCAGAATTCATCCCAAAAGAGTCTTCTAAACTAGATAAATATTAAGTGAAAGCTATTTCACAAGTGTTCAGTACACGTGACAAATGATCACAGTTATTTATTTTGGATTACATTACACTACATATCTCATAACCAAGCAAGACTAAGTCGAATTTGGCTGTCAATTTTGATGCGAAAACTCATTTCGTTTCGACAGAAAAAATACAACACCATTTTTCATGCTCAGAAGAATATACTTTCATTATCTTGACTCTTTCCAAGATTTAATAAAAGTTGCAGCGTAATTGTGACCTGCTCTGTTCAATCTCAGTACACGAACTTTAAAGTATTCGAATTAAATTAAGTGTACGTCTTTTTCTAGCGAGCGTCGGATTCAATCTGCATATTTACATGGAAACTTCTATAAGTTGCATTTTGATGGGATGCACACAGATGGCGCGGATAGTTGGTACTTATATATAAATTATAATCTCGAGTGGTACCAAGGAGAAGGTGAATAACTTAGTCAGGTGGAGGTAAATATTTACAGAAATTAACAATATATTAACGTGTTTGAAACTGAAAATTAATTTAGCTTTTCATTTTAAGTTTTGCAGTTTACCTTAATATATTAACTGTAACGATAGCGTAGTGGCTTAAGCGATCACCTCATCGATGTCTAGTGCGCTGAATGTTATGGGTTCAATTTCCACATGATCTATGACAGTGACCCATAAGTTTTTTCTCTAAGTATTGATGTTCTTTGTGATCGATTCAAAATTTTTTGTAAATTGAAATCATTGACTTTTTTAAAAACCCTGTGATCCAAGTATATTCCTGGAGTAAGAGTTGTTTTTCAAAGATTTTTGTTTCTTTTTTTTTTAATATTCCAGATAAAGATATTCTACTTTTCTTGAGGGAAAACTTGAGTAGAATTCAAGGTTGTAATACTAGTAATTTACTAAATTTTTGTATTTTTGTATGTTTACAAACATTTTTACACGTTGGACTTTAGAGCTAGAAGATGCTAGTAAGTCCTATCCCTCACTTTGAGTAGAAATGGTGAAACAACCCATACCGATATCTTTTTTTAAGTACGTGAACAAAGTTGAATAAAGAATAAAACTATGTGAGTCCAGTGCAGGAGCCGAGTTGACCTTTTAAAAAAGAACCATAATTTGGAGTCGGCCTGTTCATACAAACATCATAAGAGCACCAATCGTCACGAACCCAAACTTTAATTAATCAAAACTAACCTAACCGCTAATACTACCGCCCGTAGAACATTTGAGTAGGCCGTAGAAATCTTCAACACCACCAGAAAGTTAGCAAATATAATCTAAAATTACAAGACTACAGTATGCTCATATTCACATACTCACTGTACAATCCAAATTAAAGAGAAAAAATAAACAGATTGAAAATAAATAAAATAAAACTGCACGGTTGGCCTCGTGGTTTAAGCGCCACATCGCTCTCTACTGTGCTGAGTGTTATGGGTTCAAACCCCACATGGGACAACACTTTGTGTGATCCACAAATTGTTGTTTTGAGTCTGGGTGTTCTTTGTATCTGTTTCTTGTATGTTTGTAAAGTCCCCCGTAACACAGCATTTATTCTTAGTGAGGGTGTTGCCCTTAAAAAAAAAAGTACATCACTTTTAAACGTAACAGCAATAATAGGAGCGTAAATGCGGGAGTGAGCAGCCTCAATCCTAAGGAAATTTGTATAATTTATATATTTTTTAAAAATATACAAGTGTATAGAAAGTCTTTCAACGTTATTTTTGTTTTACTATGTGCTTAAATTTATTAATAAGGTATATCATTAAAGATATTCACAAAACATATAAACATACTCGTGCCTAAGTCTTAACTACAGGCGTGAGCTTTACAAGGTCGTCTAAGAAATGAACTTTCATAATGTTTCAAACTATACAACAGTTTACTTGTCACGTTCCTTATTCCAAATGTAAATACATCCGTACTTACAATTTATACGTACCCATTAGAGCCACCCTCTGTGCCTCCGTGAGTTACTCATAACATCAACCTTTAGCAAAACAAGATGCCGTTCATTCTCCACGTACTCAGCACTCCGCATTACGCGCCGCTGCTGTATAAAATTGCTATAAATAAATGACAAGTTGCTAAGTACTGCCGCCCGAAACTCGCGCAAACTTGTTTAATAACTTGACCATTGAATACCGGTAGGTATAAACCATGGTTACGACATATCTCGAAACTTAATTAAATTTTTCTATTTTGTTTTAAAGGCTTTCCTTTTTATTCTCAATTAAAAATGTTCTTAAATCACAACATATAATAAACCTCATTGTAAAAATAACATTATCAAAAACCTTTAACAGTCCACTGCTGGATTTCTCCTTAGAAAGGAGATTTCAGCTTATTATACCACGTTGGCCAAACGCGTTTATATAGAGTTTACTTCAAGCTTTCATTCTCTTTGCAATGATGTCCTACGTAGCTTGCTCCCTTACTCACTCAAACGCTACGCACGCGCTCGCATACGCTACCACTACAGCGGTGTAGTGGTAGCGTCAGTCCTCGGTGGCGTATACGACTACTGTGCATGAGGTTTCGAGTTCGATCCCCGGGTTGGTCTAAATGTTTGTATGATCTGCAAATATTTATTTCGGATTTTGAGTGTTTTCTATGTATAATATAAAAGCATTTACAAAAAAAAGTGTATAAACTTAATATACATACATATACAAAGTCTGTGTAGTTTGAAGCTAGTGACTGTTCGTGTTGTGTGTGTGATGTCCGATTATTTATAAACTTTTCTTTTAAATCACTTTTTGGAAGATATGAAAGTACAAGAATAGAAAGTGACTTCGTTTTATACTGAGTTTATGTATCATAAGAACATAATCATGTTATTGAAATATAAACACAATGTATGATAGAGTTCTTGAAAATAATAAAAAGTTGTAAAAGTAAATACAGTAATCAATTCCAGTCAGAGTGTCTTTAATTCAAATGATGAAATAATTAAAGAACAATTTAAAATTAGGAAGAGAACTAAGTTGGAGAACATATCGAAGTACGCACCAGCAACAACTCCAATTTTCACTGAATTTTCATTCATTGTAAAGTATAAGATTCATAAAAGAAAGTTAGCGATGTTTTATGTCAATACAAACTTTGAAAATTGCGATATGGAACAAAGTAATTCACGCGAACAAAGTTGCCGAGGTTATTACCAGCGGCGGATACTGGCGAATAGCGCATTCATGTACGTCTAGCAGACTTCGATTTTTGTTTATAATGTTCATTAAATTCTACTGCTGAGGGTTGATGGCAGATTGTGAAAACATCTTTTTAGTCAAGAGTGTAGTTTTATATTTTGATAGACGGTATCGTTAACATGCGTGTTACTTGCTCTTAAAAATACAAGTGCAGAGCGAATAACCATGAGTTTCGAAGATTAGTTTACATGGTGATGTTTTCAAAATTATGTCTTGCAAACGCGAGTTAAACCTTACGAGATAGATCTAAACGATATAAGATACTAAGAAAATGTATATTTTAAAAATATGTTTTACATTTTACAAAAAGGATTTATTCACGAAGTGATTTTAAACAATATACTATTGTTTCTAATTCAATTAAATATATCAAATAAGTTGTGCATTTGACATAGATTATATTTACACTGTGCAACATCTCATTAAAACGATTTTTCAGGAGATTTCAAAGAGTTAAAATGTGGAGGTATAATGGCCGTGAGGCCATACAACTGTCACGGGTGGCATTGGTCGATAGGCTCGAAATCTAAACTAATATTAGAATATTTTGGTTTGTTTGTTTAAGCGCTAACCTCAGGAATTACTGGATTGGAACAGAAAATTATTTCAGTGGTGCATAATCCATTTATAGAGGAAGGCTACATAATATCACGCTATGATCGATAGGATCAGAGTATCAATACAAAAATCGTCTAGTCAGCAACTTATATAATTAATCACCAAATAATACATAGTTCAGATTGCCTAATTTGGTTCGTTTTCAACTCACGATATATGTAACTAACTGTTTGTACAGGTAGAACCTTACAAGTCAATTTAGAAGCAGATATCTTCAACCAATTGAGGTGAAATCTTGCACACATATATATCGCGTGACGATGCAGTATTGTGAAACCTTAAACCTGATGTGATGATGGAACTAGAAGGCGGTCATAGAAACTCTGTAATAAAAGATGCATCGCAAATGGTACCCAGGATCTGATGAAGAAACTGGAGGGTGGAACTAAGTTTTAAAATGACATAACCTTATTGAATATGGTGTTGTATGATTCATCTTGATGAGTATTTTAGTCTTAAATATAACAATATTCATATGCAATCCCATCAGATTTGGGAACATTTGTTCGTTATATTTATTATAAATGTCAATTCCATGGTGAACAGACTGAGGAACCTATCCCGGGATGACTAAAAAGTGAATAAAAATTAAAAACAAAATGAAATTAAAAAACAATATTTAAACGCACTTAGAAGAAAGCTTTCCTTGAAAACAGTTACTATCAAGTTATAATTTCATCACACAGTTTATATTCGAAGACACACACAGACAGTACAGTACAGACTCGTAAAAGATTGTCGTGAGATTTAACTGTAGATAAACAAGTAAAATAAATAATTAGATTATTTTCGCAAATTAAAAGCTAAATTTAAAATATTAAAAGACTAATATTTTTCTAAAGGAGTTGTGTAGCAGAGGAAATTATTAGCATGATTTTTGTTAAATGACTATTGTGTTGTGGCGGCATCAGTAAAAATTTCAATGAACAATTTGAACCAATCAGAGGATTTAGAAGAAATATTTTATTTTATATTTTATTATTAACAATAATTTACTCCTTTCGTACATTATACGTAGAAACAGTATGAAATGGGTTTTACAAAAGTGTAAAATTTAAAAGCAAGTTGGTGCCTAAAATTAAGTTAAACTAAGTAACCAAGTCTAGAAACGTCAATTCCTAATATTCCTAATATATTTTTTACTACCTCATCTGCATGTGGTGCATCTGGTGATCGACGGACGAGGCTCTGGTAATTGAAAAATCTTGATTGGTGGCAATAGGCTAGCTACATATTACGTGAAACCAAAACATTGACGAAAAATGAACATTTAGTATGCCTCTGCTTAGCTCTCTGAGAAAGCAGGTGTATTTTTACGTATGTAAAAGCACACATGCCGATATTCGTCTGTTGGAGAAATAAAGTGCTCTCACCTACACTCCCCTACTGAAGAAGTGATGACCCTATTTTTTTGTGTAAGTTGTAAAAGTCTCACACAAACTGATATACAATCTCATTAGAGTACTCAAAAGAGTATTACAAACCATCTTTCATAGATAGTGTGTTATTCTAATGGCTTAAGCGAGGAGTTCGGTAAGATAAATGGCAGTGGGCGCCCCCTATCGTAACCGCTGCACAACTTAATGCCACCGTGAGTTGTGGCCGACGATGGCAAGCTCTACCTACCTCACTGCCTTCTCAGATTACAAGTAACACTTTGTTTTATACTCACAGTATCGAGGTGTTGGTCCATATTGAAGAATTAATTTATACGTTTAAATATTTTGGTTCATACTATTCTCATAGACATACAAGTTGAAAATAGGCCGTCTCTACAAAATTTGTAAGGCTGTATTTATATGTTAGTTGTCTGTAAATAAACAGAACTTCCCAAAAAGGTTTGATCATTTTTAGGAACACTTTGTAACAAAGTGGTTTAAATATTTTATTGAGTATTTAACATCAAAAATATTTATATTACATTTTCTTTTGAGAACATTTATACAAAAAATAAAGAGGAATATAATAGACCTGACAATTTATTTATGCGTGTTATCTTAAAATACTTATAATGGGTGAAGCATTACTCTAAAAAACATATCTTTAATAATAATAACCATTTAAGAACTAACAAACTAACTACTACTGTTGTGACATATGCAAAAAAAAACTAGTATTCTTTTAAATTATGTATTTAAACTTAAAATGTATATATTTTTATAGCTCCATCTAAGTTGATCTTGCTATTGTACTGTCAACCTATTAGAACCATTAGAAAGAACTCGCATCACACAGTGCACAAAATTAATCACGGTGACGGTGCACGCAAACAGTCGTCAGTTTTATCAAGTCAATAGAGAAACACTACATCATATCACAGTCAAATTTTAAGAAACAAGTATCTTCTTATAATGTGCTTACCAATAAATTGGTCGAGAATAATAAATCACTCATAAGATAGAAATTATCCATAAAATGTATCTTCCAATTGTACGAAATATTTTTATGGACCCTTTTGATAGAATGTGATGACGTAAGATGAAATTGTAATATTAAAAATATCCGCGTTATCCACCTGCACCTGCAGCCGCTCTAACCGAAGAATTACTGGGATAAACATATATGCCGCAAATCGTTTGGCAAGAAATTTTTTGGCTTCATGGGACCCTACATTTACACTAAACACAAGAATACTCATAATATAATTAAAGTCAAAAGAATGAATTGCAAGATAATTATAACAAACTGGCTATATAACCTAGATTACAATAAAACAGAACATTTTTTAAAGATACTTGAACATGTACGCAGAACACTCCACTTCACATTACGCCACACTTCATTTCAACACACCTCAATTCAACATACCACATCTCAGCACCCACATCACACCACATAACATTACATCACACCTCATCATATTGAGACACGACACCAGACATTATACGACACTACATCTATACGCTCCACTCATAACGTGACGTCAAACACACCACACTTCATCACACACATCATATCATCATATCTGAACCTCGTGATTTCACATAAAAACACACCACACCAGAACTTTAATATTGTCAATAAATGTAACCAACGAAAGAGTTTAGACCCCACAACACAGGGAATCCTAGTATGGGTCTAAAGCCTCCATCCAGGTATATTCTCTTTTTATGAGACAATAAATATAATTATTATTTTAAAAAATAAAAAGACGTATACAAGTAGAAAAAGAACTTTCTTACTCACGAATTCGACCATGAAAAGCGTGACTACGTCTAGTAATGTAATACCCAGTAGAAAATTTTAAGACTCAATACGTGCTCCCGGAAATTCCCCAACATATTCATAATTAGACATCGTTTAATATGAAAGTATAAAAATTATGACAGGGTTTTTTTATAACGGAAATTAATGGGTTTTATTTGTTTTGTAAGACCAACAAAAGCAATTCATTACCTAATTTTCTAAAGTATTTATATTTAAACTGAAGATCCGTCTTTCAAATAAAATACCATATGGAAGAATATCACTTTTAATCCTTTTCATTAAGTTTCTGTGCACGTTCGGCGGTCGAGACTTCTGGGCGTAGGCAACTTATTTAATAACTAGTGTTTAATCCCCTGTCGCTTCCTCCAACCTTAATCCTCCGGTTTTATTCTTCTTCATCTGAAACGCCGCTTTGCTGCAGCTGAGACACATTCTATCATTTAAAATATTAATAAAAACGACGAAAATCAACCGGTGTGGTTCTTAACGTCGACGCAAGAAGATGACTGGTCCTAGACGTTTTTCGAAATTACTGTTATAATGGGATATAAACATAAAGATATATCTTTTCATTTTGACTGTGCGGTAATCGCCCTGGATACAATTAAACCTATCAAAAACCGCACACCGTGTTAGATACTAGTAACCTGGGAACCGGGTGTACCCTAGAAAGGAAATCCCTGACACCCCACATACCTCGTGCCTATCTACACTCTCCCAACTACCTACGGCTTGAAGATGACCCCCACCTGAGTGCACATCCCGGTGTTCCCTTTTCTGCTCTCAAATGGCCGCACTGTCAACCCACCCTGCTTTTGCTAGGGTGTCAGATGGCCTCACCTGTCAACCGCAGGCTTGCACTAATAGAGAACGGAGATCGATCTGCAGTCATCGCAGTGGTTTGGAAGAGATATCCGGTGTTCCACTGGGCAGTCGAATACGAGCCCCAGATAGCGCCTAGAGGACTCGATGTTGGTGAGACCGGATCGCTTCCGACTGCTCTGCGACTTTAGCGACTCTGACTGTTGCCTTAATAGTTGTCTCACGGTGCTTCTTGCCATGCGCCGTCACAAGCGTGTCGTCCATATAATACGTTACTTACTGCGACACCCCCTTAGAATGCACCACGAGGCATTCAGTCATAACCATTGTTCCACAGAAACACAAAGCACGACAATTCACGTCGACCGGAATGTTAAACACGTTGGCAATGTCCAAGGATACAGCCAATACCACTTCGCCCTGCCATTCCGATTTAGTGATATTTGTACTAAATGCTAATGATGTGTGTGTAAATCTGTCTCTCATTGCAACTATTTATTTCACTGGGATGAGATCTTAACTAAAAATGAAGACATAGAAGCTTAAAAAATATCTAAACCAGTTCAGTAGCTGTCATGTAATTGATAGTGAGTATTAATTTAATCAAACAAAAGCAACTCATGACTATTGTCTATTACTCGTGAATTTAATGCAATTCTGAACAGTTTAATATGATGAATAGTCAGACGTGAAATCGTCACAAACATATTGGTATCTACAATATTAGTTAGTATTTAGTAGCAAATACTTATAAATTATGTATTTAAGTTCGGTAAAATGTGAAAAAAGAACCAAGAGCTTATCGACATTTAAATATTAAATGGCAATAAATATCTGATAGTTGAATTGATTGTGAACTTAGTAAAACACAGTGAAATGCAATCATACAGCGGCCGCACCCGCCAAGCTTTCGCGATGCTGCTGCTTGGTATTACGACTTGTTAGCAGTCGACGCAATCGCCACTCACCATGGGAGTCGCATATTGAACCATCCAATTACGAAACATAACGTAGCGTAACATGCACCTGCAGATTGGACCCGTTAGGTGCCAAAATACTGTCTCTACACTTCCGCATCTCGAATCGGCAAGCAAAAGCGAACAGTTTCATTTGTTGCTGAGTGTCTGCGTAAATTATAATTTATTCTAGAATATTTTTCATGATTTACGTATGTCTATATTCTTTTAATATTCTTGTATGTCATATATTGGAATTATTATCGATATTGTTACGAATAACATATGTTTGTGCTTATCAAATAGTTTAACAGATATTACAATTTAATTTTTATTCCGAGCACTTATTTTTGTAGCAATAAGGTGATTGTTCTTCAATGTAAAGACAGTAAAGTCCTACCTTTACCTGGACTGGTCTGGACTGGACTGGGCTATTCTGGACTGGACTGCACTGGACTGCACTGGACTGGACTAGTCTGGACTGGTCTGGCCTGGACTGGACTGCACTGGACTGCACTGGACTGGACTAGTCTGGACTGGTCTGGCCTGGACTGGACTGACATGGACTAGACTGAACAAAATGGAATAGCACGGAACGGAATGGAACTGAGCTGAGCTGAGCTGAAAAACGATGACAAATGTCATTTTGACAGTTTTAATCTTGGCCTTCGGTATGATGTCTCTACTACTTGCACGTCTACTGTCCAAGTCATCGCTATCTGTAACGCATACGTATCTTATAATTTTCTAAAGATAGGAATTGCAGAAAAAAAAATTATGAATGAATTGTTTTGAATCAGAAGACTTATTATGCAAGTCCATTACGATTAGAACAGAGCATAAATTTTATAATATTGGCCAAAATACTGTAAGTAATATCATAATAGACGTACGACCGCAGTAAGTAACAAGTCAACATCAACTTAGGTTTGTCTAAGTATAATAATACTAGACAATTCAGTATTTTAGTAGTATGACTATGCAATATTTTTAATAGTATCCACACAACTTGTTGACAGCGACTAGCTGTGTGTAATCCTCAACTAAACTTTATAATAATGAATATGAAACGGTCCGCCTCGATGACGTGACCAGGACAACTGGATTAAAAATTTACTATTTTAAACTATAAGGGCTCACATATATTTATTGTTTACTTTTTAAAAGTGTTATATTTTTTTGGATTATTGGATTTTTTAAAATTATAATTTTTTTTTATTTATTTATCCAGAAAGAAATTTTTACATTGTATGCGAATATTTTTACATGGTATAAATAATTATAAAGAATAATATCAATCACAATATGAGTAATAATTTCAGTAATTTAAATTTGAACAATCATAATAAACACGTCACCACAATGAAAATATGAAAAATAAAGAATAAAATATGAATTAATTGTACATTCAGTAAAAAATAATAAAACAAATTAAATGTCAAATACGAGAGAAAAAATAATCAATAAAATGAATAGAGTGTCAAATGCCAACAATTAAAAAAAATATCAGAACAATAAAATTAATTTGGGGTTCACAGATCATTAATTGAGTAATAACATTTCTCTAACAGGAATCTCTTCAGTTCGTTTAAAAATATTTTCACGAAATATTTTTTTACATATAATGATAATTTATTGAATATACCTACTAATGGATCTGTAAGATACATTCTGCTTAACGACATTGAGATGTGGTATGCATTGATTATTTAGATCCTTTCTCCTAGTTCTCTTCCTTAACCATCTTTCAACTTCGTTTCATGAGCATATTTGGATAAGTTGGAGAGTAACACCAACATATATAAACTAGAAACTTAAAAATTTACTTGTTTGAATTATGGTCTGCAAGAATTTGGTACTTTAATTACTTTAATTGTTGGCTGTCTCATCTCAAACTAAGCAGAGCCTGGGTTTTGGTAACCAGTCATCTTATAAACGTACTTATGTATTTCTAAATACATACCTAACCGTAAGCGATAAATAACACCCAGATTATTTACCCTAGTTGAAAACCTATTTTATATATATCAAGAAGTAAACTGAAGTATAAGTAGAAGTTAATTGGATCAGTATAAGTACGAAATGATAAAAATTAAACAACATTCACATTTTTTAGATATTTAAGGTACAATCAAATATATGTTACATTTGAAAAGTTCTTAAAAATTTCTTACACAAATGTAAACCATGTATTGGGACATAATTTACTTACACTTCGAAAACGCAGGAGTCAGAATGAGATTTAAATCCATTTAACACACGGAACGTTTCAAATAACGTTGAGCTGTCAGAGATTCTCCCCATTTCCATAAACGTCTTATGGTTTAATCGAACACACACGCCCTCTTTCAACCTTATTACGTTCTCGTTGGAAATGTTGCCCTCCAAAATATTTTGAATAATGTTCGATTAAGCATAGCGCAAGGGTGCAGTAATCTCTGAATAGCCTCGAGCCTTAGGGCCAGAGAGGGAAGCAGATTAATTTCATGGACATTTGCCCCATTTCTAGCGGAAACACTTAATGAGATATATTTTACATTTTTATCGCAAAAGAAAAATTTGCTAATTAATTTTATTAAGTCTTTACTTTGTGAGTTAAACGGTTTGCTGTTTTAAATCGTACGAAATGTTTGAGGGTTGTTCTAAATATCAAATCAGGAAGGATGTTTTTTTTTTCACAGTACTTAGATATCACTGAAAATGTTTCATAGATAAAGTTTTAGTTGATGTGGACCGAAAGAAATCTAGTGTTATTGACATCAAATTAAATAAAACCTAGAAGCGATTTCTTTGTTTTTTAACTGTTCGTCAATTTTCAGCATGTTTCGTCAAATATCTTATACATTAATATACATATAACATCTATATTGAAATAAGTTCACAAGTAACACCGGTGTTTTAATTTCATTACTATACGTCAGTCACTGTCGAAAAATATTTTTAAAAGAGTTATAAATTAAATAACTGCAAGTTACTTTATGTAGTTATTAATTTGTGAAAGTATCAGTTCGTTATCGGTCGGGCACAGCCAGCAGTAATAAATCACAAAGTGGAAGCAAAGAACGACTCGACAACACGACGCGAAGCCGTTTAATTGTGGACACTGTTCTCCCCTCGTTTGTGTTACTTTCGGCACTCCTAATGAAGACTAGCTGTTCACCACATTTGAACGAAGAGCTAGCTGAAACAACTATATAAAGACAGACCTTAATTTTGATGATTTAAAATAATATTACGCTATATAGATTAGTGATTAATACTTACTCATATAGTTAAAGCGAAAGAAACTAACTTTATGTTTGTTACGCTTTCACGGCATGGAGGGACTTGTCACTCATTAACAACCATGTAGGCTAGTAAATTATAGTTTTAAGCAATATTATCTAGATCAGTATCATCATCATCATCATTATCATCAGCCGGAAGACGCCCACTGCTGAACATAGGCCTCCCCCCTAGAACCCCACGCTGTATGACTGGAAAAGATGTAAAGATAAAGATAAAGATATAATAATAGTATATCATCCCACGTATCCCTAGAGCACGTTTAACCGTCGGTCCCGGCTGCAGCAAGACGGTTTTGGCCAATCGTTATGGTTACTTGGAGCCCTATAAAAATCCTACAGCAGTTTTTCCACAGAACTTCGGTATCACCTAGTGCTGGGATTTTAAAGGTCTGATCAATACAACCAACCAAGTTTGAGTTAAAAACTCAGAGACTAAACCTCTAAAATGATTTGAATGAAATTTATCATGGCGATACTTTGATTCCCGAAGAAGTATATACGCTACTTTTTAACGCGATAGCTAACGTACATAAGCAAAATCATGGCAAAAGCTAATTTAACCTTTTGTTTTCTCGGAATTTATTAAAGAAGAATATTTTAAATATAACTTTTTAGTTTTAAATTCACAAAATTACACCAGCTAATTGCAGTCCTATTCCTCATTTATCAAGCCTAACAATAAACAACTAGTTCTTTCGTAAAATGCAGTATCAAACTCATTGAACAATATCAATGAATACACAGCCCGTGACAGTGACACATGTCCGAGTAGAAATGTTTATAAAACGATACGTATTTTGCACGATATAATGCTCGTTACTGTCCGTAGAGCACGTGACGTCAGCAATTAAGGCTATCGCGCAGAGGTTGTACTTTTTGTTCTGTAATACTCGTTGACGGGCAACATCGACGAATGAATACTATTACTTGACTAGTTAATATGGGTAAATATTATTTTTCATACCTACCTTAATCATAATAATGAAATATGGTTAGGATTTTCCTGTCTTTGGAGTATTGACCAATACATTCTTTGTCCCTGTACCCAAAGTCCGTGGTCTACAATTTTATGCATATTTAAATAAGTATTTTAATTGAAATTTTAAAGATTTAGAAATATAACTAACATATACATAAATATAATAAAGAGAATAATAAACACATGGCCCAGACAACTTTTCGGCTAAGTGATCCCGAAGTTCACATGCGTGTTTGACACCTCAATTCTAGAGAGCATTGGTTTCGGGTTCACTACTGCAAGTTTAACCACTGGCATAACCCACTTACTGTGTAAATCTGGTAGTGCCATGGATCCCAAAAAAATTAGACCTATTACTTGTTTATCAATTTTGTATCAACTTCTAACATGTATTCTGAGACTCAAAATTACTACACATATCATATACTATAGTTCGATAATTTCTGTTCAGTAATTTAAGGGATGTAAATATCGTGTGGGCATAGTCAGTACAGTGCCAATGATTCTCCCTGCCCGCGTACATATTTATAGCCCTACGGCTTCGGTATTAACGGGTGTCTTCTTTTTGCATGTCGTGATAGTGTCCTCTTCAGGATTAGTGTGTCTATGATTCTTCTTCCGCGAGCGCAGTTGTCAATTTCCTTTTTCACGCGTCGTTCGTGGTTTGAGTCGGAATAGCAGAATTCTTCGTGTGTCGTGATGAAGTCATTGTGTCAGTGTTGGTAGCTATGTATGCAGTGTCTCCCGATGAAGTTTTGGACTGTTTGAGTGTGATCGAGGTTCAGGAGTTCACGCCGGCTCAATGATCGTGTACTCACCCTTTCTATATACTCACTTATGCTTGAAAAGCAGCAACAGCTTACAACCGTAGGTAGTAGCAGGTAGACAACGATGATCAGGTAAGTACCACTACTATAACCAGCGTTTATGACACGCTTTCCATTTCTCAGATGTAAAAGTGGGGCCCGTGGACTAAAGAGCTCCTTATGATAGACAGGTGGATAGATTACAAGAAGGCTTATGGCTCAGTTTTATGTTTTATGTTTTATATACATGACTTTTGAAAGCGCTACAGCTGTATAAAGTTGATACGACTCTGTGCACTTTCTGGCATTCATGTATGGGACAATGGAGAATAACACTTCAAGATGTCGGCAATCTGTGGTAAACGATGTACTAATAACGATTGAGCCAGGTGCCTTTTACGTCCCCAAGCGGAGCGTGAAAAGTATCTCACTAGGTCACCATAGTGTAGGTCACCATACTGCATTGTTTGCATTTGCAATGAGTATAGTAACCACGACTCTTGGATTCTATTAATGCTTTCTATCAGACAGAGTAGAGATACTTTGGCAGGCTCCTAATAAAGAAGGCATCATCAGCGATTAGGTGATCATTGTTCCTATAGTTATATCTGCTCATGAACTTATAGCCAAGAACCTCGACTAATACCTTAAGATACTTATGTTAGAGCACAGGACGACTATTTAGACATAACTTTAGCTTCTCAGAAAGCAGTCCTTATTCCTTATCAGTCCTTCTTGACTCGTATAGTGAGGAGGTTTCTACCCTTGAAACTCTAACCACCGGTTTCTTGGTCTCTATAACTGAAATCAGTAGTCTACTATTTTTTATATTTCAATATGTATGTAACTGTATTTAACAAAGTAATTTATATTTATATCATTGAATTAAAGAAAACAGTAATAAAGTACAATAATAGGCTTGCGATTTATCACTTGTCTGAAACTAAATAACATTCTATATAGTGTTTAATAATGACTTTGCCTTTCTTAAACTAATGTCAAACTAGACAGAGTCTGTGAGAAACAGACTTCCTATTAAACACTTACTCGTAAATATGAAAATACGTGTGTTATTTATAAATAAATTAGACTAGACAAAATATAAATGATCATATTTCAGATACAAATATTTATTCTAGCCGGGTATCGAACTCGAAACCTTCAGCCTAAGAATCAGGGTTACTATCCATCACTCTGACTTACGAAATGTAAACGTAAATAGATCCTTTTCGATCAGTAGCTATATATTTCTAAGATACAATTTACCATAATGAACAACCAAGTTATTTTTACTGTGATTAGCAGCTCTAAGGCAAGATCATTTAGGTAAACGACTTAGTGTATAATTAATTGTAAATCCTATTATCGTTATTAATTTTAAGTGAAAGCCTATTAAGTATCGTTATCTATAAGCCAATTATTGAACGAACTTCACAATGATAATCGTTATGAACGGCTTAAACTCAGTCTAAGATGATTTTACACGGCTTCTAGAAATTATATATCAATCGAGTGTTATATTTTTAGGAATAGTACGAATTACTAGGGATGTTGTCTTTAGACATCATGCTTTTTTATGGTTTTAAACTGTTTGCATAACTACGTCAAAAGAAGAGTTATGTAGTTCTAGTCGTATGTATGTATTTGTCTATGAATATTTCTTTGGGCTGCACTGTAACCTAAATGACTTGATCGATTTAGGTGATATCGTTTTAATAGTTAGAGTGACATTAAATCGATGAAAGTTATAATATTTTAAGAATTTTTTTTTATAGTTTTTGTGTTGTGAATGTGTAATATTTAAATCAAAAATTATAACAAAAAGAATAAATAACTAAGGCTTTAAAGATATTCAATGGAAACTTTAAATTAACTGCTCAACTATATCGCAATTAGAGGCCCGACCTGTTAGTTCGCGATCCTCGGTTTAAGAGCTTAACGAGGGTTGAAGTTGATCTACTTTAATGGAATATGAAGCTCTAAGTACTTATTTTTTGATTGAAAAGTCAAATACAGTTATTTTATTTGTCAATTACTATTGCACAATAAATGTGAATAGTTTTATCGCAATAATTTCTTTTACACGTTATTGGGATAAGAATACACTTGTCTAAAATATTTAGTGAAATGTAGTCAAGTGTTGGTTTTCAGTAAGTTTTTGATATTTTGTTGTATCGAAATTGGAAAATTTCCCTTTAAAAATAATTGAAATCTGAAACTAGATATAAGCAGAGTTGATTGTTTAAAGAGTAAAATGGTCAGTAATTGTATTTAAGATGAAACTAGTGTTAGTAGTAATTTGTAAGTTAATTTTCTCGCGTAGTCCCCGGGGCGATACCACTATACAACTAAGGTGTTTTTAAATGAGTGACCTTTGAACTGAGGCATAAGAGGTAGCGGGTCGGTAACGGAAAGACTTTCGATGTGTGGAAGAAGGGCATTTTCTGCTTGATTTTCTTATAATCTGTAAAATCTGTGTAATAATTGAATTTTGTTATTATAATAATAATGGTTTTCAAGTGTTGTTTAGCCTAAATGGCTTGAATGACGTTTGAGGTATCATTTGAATCGTCCTTATTGTAAGAGCAATACTGGGTATGTGAAAACTATAAAAGTTAAAACCACTGATTTGTAAATGTTAAACAATTACAAATCAATCAATCAATCAATGTTAAACAGTTACAATTGCACTCTGTCTGGTTTTTGTTTTCCCTTCATTAGTTGATTCTTCTCATACGCTTATTGGAGATTTTCTACCCATTATTTTTAATAAAGCACAACAATTTTTATTAGCC
Source organism: Hypercompe scribonia (assembly GCA_949316085.1). Taxonomy (NCBI): domain Eukaryota; kingdom Metazoa; phylum Arthropoda; class Insecta; order Lepidoptera; family Erebidae; genus Hypercompe; species Hypercompe scribonia. The sequence continues at coordinate 889,582 of OX438984.1, read as the reverse complement.
ATGTGCAACATGTAGGTACTTTATGTTTCCGGTACATTTATTTAAGTTTCTTGAATATTGTATTTTGCCGAAAAATGTCACACATACTCGTACACACACACCAACAGCTTATAATAGTCCACTACTGGACATAGTCCTCCCCTTAGAAAAAAGATCGCATCTTACGACATCCATGGGATGAATATGGGTGACGTTACTCCATATTCTAAATCCGTCACCACACTACAAACATCGTGATCTTCAATTCAGCATCCTTGTTCATGTAGTTCGTTAGAGTGATCGCAGTATCCATAAAAAAAAATATGAGAGTGTTTATTACTACCCATGTTTTACTAGTAAATAGCTGTTAATTATTTATTTATTGTTATAGTGAAACAGTACCTAATTGACTCACACCTACACAATTTACGTTATTATGTTAACTGTTTACGTTAAACTGCAACTCTTAACGTTAAACATAGAGGTATTTTTAAGAGGTATTTTGTTACCCTATAACCCAATGAATCAAGATGATATTTAATTTTTAATTTTTGTTGTCACCTCTTTGTTTTATTAGTTAGACTCATATTGGCAAAAAGTCCTTAAAGTGATTGTACTTACTATTATTTCGGCAATAGATAAATTCAGTACACACTAGTCGCTTGTGCCTCGAGCCGTTTGGTCCGTCGTGCGGCCACGAGCGCAGGTGTGAAAGTTATCCGTTTGTTTGACACTTTGCAGAATTTATTCCGGGAGCGGCGAGTAAGCGACAGGACGTTTAAATTGCCCGCAGTGATATAGCGCGCGTCTCATTGCCTCCTCCGCTAACGCTTAAATGCCTGCTCGAGTCTATAACTGACAACATGTATTGTTACTTTTATTATATACAAGTAAGAATGCCTGTTGTATGTTGCAGAGATATAGGAGTTATATGAGAAGATAACGCTGGTATATGCATAGTGTACACAGCTAACGCCCGATACATCAGTTGTTTCACTGCAAGCAATAAATATTTCTTATAAGATTAGTATTAATGTATAAGTGGTGTATATATATAAATTATACTATACTCACATGAAATCATGAATTCATACATGTATGTATATCCATATCAAAAAAAAAGCAAAGAACATTGCCTATGGGGATACAGGCTCCTCTGACCATCAAAATTCGTTAATTAATTTTATATACTTCTTTTAATTACTTTAACTAACTTATCATACTTTCATGAAACTAATCTACGTAGGTTACAATTACTAAACAAAAGAATAAAACAAAAGTTGTTGAGAAAATTTTATAAACTTACAATATAGCTGACAAATGCCTACACCTTCTTACCCTTATCTTCTGCGACACTTACAAAAATAATAGAGGTGAATGAAGTCATATTCCCCCACACCTTTTAAGTCCCCATAACCCAAACCTGTACTCGTGGCTAGGTTTTTTTTGTAATCCAATATTAATATTTATTCAATTTATTTTATTCGTCCATTTATTTCAAATTAAGAAACTTAACTAGTCACCTGCCTCACGTGTTTTGTATAGAGTTGTGGTTTAAGCGGTTGCCAAGCCGTTTTCTACTACGCAGACAGTTGTGAGTTCGAGCCTCATATGGACATATATATGACATTTTGTTTGATTCACAAATTATTTTTTGAGACTGCATGTTCATTATGACCGTTTCACGTATGTTTGTAGAGTCTCCCGCGACACATAAACTACGAGTTAATGGGAGTTGTTATTTTTATAATTAGAATCGTCACATCACATCATCAGCTTTAGTATTTCTAGTGATTTAATGTCCTTTAAAGATTTTAAAAAAAATATCAACCGTCGTGTTCATACCACTGACAAGCGTACATATTTTTCCCATTATAAGAAGGTATCTGTTCCGATGCTTCTATTGGACGCCCAGCGGTAGTTGAATGAATTTTGTTTAGCAAATGCACGCGACTGATAGAACACTTTTGTAGAGCTAGTAAGAAGATGCTCAGCTAAACATACGAGTTGAGGTTTACCAGGAATCAAGATAAGTTTTCCTTGTGCCCTTTTTATTCTTGAAATCTCGCGTTGCGTCTAAGATATTTATTATCATCCGGACGGTTTGGAATTCTGTAACAATAGCGTATGTAGTTCTAAGTTTGTTTGGCGTGTGGTACACACCTCGAAGGTCAAACGTGGTGACGGTTGAGCTTCTAGTTTGTGAACAGTATCTTTAAGATAGGCGACAGATTTCTTTTCAGTTTGCGGGATGTTACCAATTTCTATACTAGATGTTCTGGACTTTAACTAAAAATGACGAATCCTTTCTAAAATATCAGGTGTTCTTTTCGCCAAAGGTCTAGGCTTGATTTGTTTCTTCATACTGAGTGTTTATAAACGCAACCAATCGAATAATTACGTTGTTTAATTTTTTAATTGTTTCATCACACAATAATTGATAATAAGATCATTTCACTTATCACACATTACCGATAACTTCGTTTCGTATACTATATATTAAGAGCCTGCCAAAGTAACTCTACTCTGCCTGATGGAAAGCATGAATAGAATCCAAGAGTTGTGGTGGTGACCACCCATTGCAAATGCAGACAATGCAGTATGGTGACCCACACTATGGCGGCCTTGTGAGATGCTTTTTCACACTCCGCTTGGAGACGTAAAAAGCATGACAGTCATCGTGACAGTATAAGACTTACACAGTTACCATGATAACTGTCACTCCTGCATCAATGGGCCTCCGATCTCACACTCACCAACGAAACACGACAACAGTCTTCTGTAGGAGGGTAGTACTGCCCCGGTCGAGTCCGCACACTCGTGCTGAAATCAGTGTGGCTCTACTACCTAGCAGAGTTTCTTTTGATTTTCTTGCCGAACTCTTTATCGTCTGTTTCTACCGATAAATTTGTACGCTGCCGTTTGTTTCTCTCAGTATTTGCAAAGGAGACTTCGGATGGTTGCAGGGAGTTTAAGTCAGATTCAGATTCTATGTGGCATAGAGGGATTGTTGAGATTTTAGGTGGTGGTGGAAAATGTAGTTACAATGGACACTGTAACAACATTTTATTGCTGTATATAGCAATACAAGTATTATCATAGTACAAATAGCTCCTCAGACCCCCGTGGTTTTGTGATGTAACAGTTTTAGTGTAGAGTGTACTTTATAATAACAATACCACTCGATATGCAATATTAAGCGTCGTAGCACGGAGCGATGACGCGTAGCGGACATGCTTCGTCACGTAGCTGTTGACGTGAGTAAGGCCCCGTTGTTACTTGCTAACATCAATGTGGCGTATAGCAGAAGTCGAATTTGTTATGTTCGCTGCCTGCTACCAAAGGTTCATTCCTTTTAACGATCGCTGCTCAAACCGCGGCAAATAATAAGAATGGTTTTTTGTGATTTATAAAGTAAAATATTGAAATATATTACTATCCTTGTCGAGGTAGTCCCACTAGGCAGCACCCAAGTGTTAAACTTTATACGAGTGACAGGGAATTGCCGGAATGTCATTTGTAAAAAGGTTTATGGGTTTAATTGACACGGTGCTTGCGACAGTGAAACACGGCCGATTGATATCGGTCCGCAAATCAAAACTAATTAGCAGTCGCAGACGCTAACCACCAGACCAAAGAGGCAATTTGGAAGATATGAGGTAATAAAGAATATTTCATGCATACATACTTCTTGTCAATCAGGTAAAATATTTTAATGAAACAGACAGAATGTTTTTTTTTTAATACTAACTAAAAGCTTACACACAGATAAGGGAGCGGTAAGCATATACCAACTCGAAAGCAGGCGCATTTTGTTTGAATGTATTGTTCACGTCGAACGACTGCATATACACGTCAAACGATTGCATGCAAAGTGTGAACACACACTAAAGTGCATTCTGATCTGAAGTGCGGCGCAGTGTCAACGTCTACGTGGGCTTTAAGATAATTTGTTTGTCGTATATTCATTCATTTGAGCGTACATGACAGCTGCATAATACATGATTTATATGATAAGACTTGACTATTTAAATAAATATACTATTAGTTACATAGTATGAGCACCGTATTTATCAATTTTATGCTTATAACTCGATATATTTTTGTGTGAATATAATTTGAAACACAATAAATAAGGTCAAGGCTCATTGTTGCCCACCAACTGGATATAGCCTTATGTATGTATTATTTACTATGACCCGTTACTTCAGTTCGCTCTACAGTTTCTACATACATTCACTTAAGTTTCAGGAATCAAATACCAATATTATTTAGCAATAATACTACTAAACAATGATAACTGATTGAATAATTAATCCTACAATGAATATTAAACCAAAACCAAATACAAAGTAACCCTGTAATAAAATTTATTAACGTTAATAGTGTTGACTCATAAGCTTACGAGTATAGTACGATCCATTTTCGTTGCCCAAACATAAGTATACTCAGATGGAGTTAGTTCATTTAACATTTATTGATGGTTACATAAAATTATGGCCGCATATTATGTGATCGATTAAAAAAATCATTTCTCATAAAATAAGACGGAAAAAAATAGTACTCTCTTAAATTAATTTAGTTTTTTATGATAGGTAATTGAAAGAAATTAATTTTAGCATTTTGAATTAGTTAAGATATCAAATATTTTCAAATGTCAGAATGTTATAGACATAGTCGTACACGCTCATCAAACACTGTTTCTGTCCGGACATTGCTTGGCGAAAACATATCAATAGAACTTACTTCCTTTTTTCTTTCGATTTTTCTTCTTCGTTTTGGTTATTGAATTAAGTTCACCCCAAGGTTACAGTTACACGGTAAACAGCAAACATTGTGTGATATCTAATTAGGTAGATTAGTTATAAATGACAGAACTCAGAAGTGCATTATGTTTTCGCATATAATAAGGTGACTAGCACGCAAATGGATAACGTCTTAACTGCTGACTAGCTAGGTGTCGTCATTGTCGAAAGAAAGAAAAACTTGTAAGTTAATAATTTCTCAACTTTGCTTTTTAAGTTTTATATCAAATTGCAACATCAGGTAGCAAATTCAAGGACATGTCCTGGCGAGACATCGTCTAGACTGCGCTTACAATAGTAGATTTATACCTCACTAGCCTGTTGCTACACGTCGCGTCTGATCACGACACCTTGTTAACTGACAGAACAAGCTATTCGGTGTGTTCAGCATATGTACTGTGTGTTATTTGCTGGTCTTTTTGCTGGAGCATACCTCTATCTTTGTTGATTACTTAGAATTTAGAAGGAAGGAACTTCAGAAGTGAATGTTTGTTACATCAAACTGTACGAGTGTTTAAAAATACCTTGTACAAATTATGCATAGATATGAATAAATTACAATGTTGTTTGCCTAGCCGATTTCAGCCACGGCGGCCAGTCTCAGTGGAGACCAGCTGGCTATGCAGAAGATATTTAAATGCACAACAGTGTGCACAAACTCAGCGGCATTCTCTGTTTCCTCACTCTCACAATCTGATGGGACGGTTATCCAACACGACAGCACAGAGATCAGGCGCATATATCTATGAAAATATATTAAATAAAAAAAGCAAAATATTCATTTATTCGCAAATTTTAGCGATACGATATTCATGATATCAACATTAGAAATAAAGATTGTTGCCAACAACTAGATTAAAAAAAAGTAAGTTAATATATTATTTTCGATGTCTGGGTGTGCGAATCTAGAGTAAAATGCCAAGCAAATTTCAAGAATTAAGAATTAACAAATTTAAGTCCTTCATAAAACAAAAACTACATGAAAAGGTGAGGCAAAGCTACACAGTTTCAAATTATTTAAATGGTAAGTTTACTTGGGATTGATGCTGCTCGCGCCCGCATTTATGTTTGTTGGGTTTGAAAGTGGCGAACGTTATACATATTTACGCCGAGACCGACCGAAAAAGCTCCGAAAAGTTTAATTGTTACCTTTAGTACAATATTCAATCCAAATAATTTAAAAAATGTGTGTTATCGAATAATTCAAGGAACTTAAAACAGTACAGTATAATCTATAATTGCTCACTGCCGTATTAATTAAATACGTGTACTTATTTCAATCAAATATTCACAAATCGCAAGCTTCGAGCTCGAGGCGCGTAAGTATGACCGTTTGTCAGAATACTGTTACATAATATTACCGTGCTTGTAACGTCATCTCGAAGTGTGGGTCGCGAGGCGTGGCCCACTGCGGTTCTATAATAGTTGTTTAACACTAGTTCACCCACCGGGCCAGGTGCGCTCTGTTATTGCCTGCGACATCCGCGTCACGGGTTCCAAGACATCAGCGACAGCGACGCTACGATTAAATTATATATTACTTCAGTAGGTACTTACCTAGTAAATTATACATTTTAAAGTATAATAGGAAAAGAAAGCTTGTGAAATAATGATTTAGTACACATTAACGAAATTCAATTCTTTCTAAATATCTTTACATAACTTACTCAACACCGGTGCCTTGAACCAGCATTTCTAGCGTGTTCCCATGAGAAACAGCATGAAGTTAGTTAAGACTATCTAGATTACTCCTGTTGGTGAAAGCTGCCGCCCCGCGACGACCGCTGGCAACACCGGCATTGTTACTGCTTAAGATGCTCACAAATGTAAAATTTAAATTTGAAAGACTGGAGGTTAAAATCATCATTGGGCTAACATGCAGAACAATAAGTGAGTACGATTTAGTCTCACGATACACTCGCAAATATGTTTAACCTTTTTTTTAAACACAGAAAAACAGTGAAAAAATAATGGTATTTACGCGTTTAATATCGCGAGTAAGTCTGTCACATTATATTATGGGTAAAGTCAATGACAATAAATAAATCAAAAAGTAAATTAGACTTCCAGTGAAGTCTAATTAACTTTTCGTTTTGTCATCATTTGAAATTTCAAGTGATCTTTTCACAGTTTCAATTCATTTATAGAATCGAGTAATCACATCGATTCAAAATTCTTGAGCAAATTGGAGTCGTATTAACACATTGCCAACTTGAAGGTAATAATTGAAGTAATATTCAAAAGTGTCGGTCACGTGCGACGCGACGCTGCTCGGCGCGGCGCTGCTCGGCGCGGCGGAGCAACTTACTGGCGGGAATTGAACTTGTTACTTCTCCCGTTCACCGACCCACCTGTCACACAACTTCCACTAGCTCAACGGGCAAATTTACGAGTATTTCAGCCAAAGGAAATTATTTTAGAATTTGTAATACTTTTGTGGTGAGGCGTTCTGAGCTTCAGAGCTGAGGAATACTTTGTGGAAAAGATTTAACATTCTTGGAATGCTATTATATATTTCAGTTTGATAGTCACCGCAGTACAGAATAAATTAAACTGCTACAGAATTGATGTAATAAATCTACATAAATATGAGTGAACCACGTGAGCAAACACTAGTTCGGTATAACACAGAAAGAGTGATATGAGAATGACAAATGAGATTTATGTTTATGACTTCATTATCACTCTCGGTTGTGACGTCATTAATTATTCGTCACTAGCTTCTTGTAATCTGATAACGACATAATTTCATCTGAAAAAATTAATTCATTGAAAGTTTACAACCAGATCACAAGCTATACCATACAATGAAAACTAGATTATTCATAAACACTTTAGGTAAAATATTTCTAAATCATCATCATCATCAACCGGAAGACGTCCACTGCTGAACATAGGCCTCCCCCCTAGAACACCACGCCGTACGACTGGACGCCAACTGTATCCATCGACTCCCCGCGACTCGGACTATGTCGTCGGTCCATCTAGTGGGGGACCTACCTACACACACATATAAAATACACATACACATTATTATAGAATAATTAAACCGAGATACACAATTATTTGTAGACATCATATGTAAACTTTAAAATCATATTTCAATATTTTTACACTATAATAATAAATGCTTCGAAGTTCCCGTGCTACGAGCAGACAGATCAGTAGAAATGCGTTGTAATTGTTGACATTCGACTGTGTAACTCCGAAACACATGCGGGCACAATTACAACGGTGTTCGCTATACAGACGTCGCGTGACACAGCCACTGTGTCACATGGCACACGGCCTGTGTCGCACCCGCACCGCGCGTAATTATCTGACGTGCACTTTTGTACCTATCTACTGTACCATTACCACATGTACACAACGTAGGACACGTTGTGTACTTTCTTTGTCGGTGATTGAATCGCCCTATTCAATTGGAATCACGAATGTGCAGATAGGGTATTTGTTTTTGTTACGAAAACATTAATTTATTGAAATACTAACGACCGTAAACCCTTCCTAGGCATAGCGTTTTTATGATTCATATTTCAATTGAATAATATTTTCTATTCAGTTGTTTCCTGTAAACAAAAGAAAAACATATTTACTTTTTACTACTATTCAAATGTCGTGAAAATGACTGAAATAACATGGACATCTATTTTTTTCTTAAATTTATTGATAAATCGACATTATCACAAGCTAATTTAAGCTTCTTTTACGAGTTACGGCACGTAGGTATTACGTAATTATAAAAATCTGTAATAGTAGACCTCCGTTCGTGAATTATTCTTTACGATGAATGCAAAGTATTACTAACAATTACTCTGTGACTAAACCTGCGTCAAAACGCATTATCTCTAGACTAATCAATTAAATCTGTACAAATACAAAATCAATACAATCATGAATATAATCATTCGTTTAGATTGAACGTAATCATGTAAGCTGTAATACATTTGGCTACGTTTAAAAAGAGCAGAATAGTGACTATGAGCACAGGTGATACTGCAGTTAACAACTACTCAGTTAATAAGAGTAATCAAATCAACTGTGATGGAGACAAATCCCTTAAATTACTAATACAACATTATTATTATTGATATCTACAAACAGCGCAAACATCGATCCATTAGAGTTAAATGAGTACTTGTGCCTGCAGCTGTTATTTCTCATCCACCTAAAACATATTAATTCCGTTGATCGTCTTCGCTACATTCTACTGTAACATTAAATATTCTAAAGCTCTGAGATTTATCGGCAATCTTTACGAAATTCCCCCTGTTTTTAACTTTGTCAGTGAGAACTAATTCAATTATTTCAATTGGTTAAACGCTATATGGCATAAAAGTATTATTATATTTGCAACTTTGTGCCTGTTCCATATGAACTTACTGAAATATTCTCTACCAGTAGGAATACTTGAAACAGTTTTCCAATGAACGCTGCCAGTAGGGTTATAGAGAATCTTCTACTCCATGTACTACCCTCCAACAGAAAACCAACCTAAAGCACCAGCATCCGTGTTGTCGTGTTTCTTTGGTGAGTGTGAGACAGGAGGCCCATTGATGCAGGGGTGACAGTTATCATGGTAACTGTGTAAGTCTTACACTGTCACGATGACTATCATGCCTTTTACGTCACAAAGCGGGGTGTAAAAAAGCATCTCACAAGGCCGCCATAGTGTAGGTCACCATACTGCATTGACTGCATTTGCAATGAGTACGGTGACCACAACTCTTGGATTCTATTTATGCTTTCCATCAGGCAGAGTAGAGTCACTTTGGCAGGCTCTTAAAATAAAATAAAAAATGTAACCCTGGTGACCTGTAGCGCAGGATATTTTTCTTTACCTACATTAGGCAACAGTCTTCCACAAAGGTAGAGTCCAAAAGAAAAATCACTTTTGTATTATCTTGTCTTAAGGCATACATTTGTAAAAAAAGAATAAAATATTATTTATTATTATTTCTTATCCCTACCGATCGCAATGGTAGGGATTGAAGGAATTTTTTCCACCTATTATTAAAAGTAGGGATTTTTTTTTTATTATAATGAAATGTGTCTCAATTACTTGTACCAGTGGAACTCAATATAAAGTGTAAGATAATTTTGAAGTTTTGTTAAGGCCAACAAAAGTAAAGAATATTGGAAGTTACACTTTGACCAGTAGGTAGCTTAGTAGAGAACTGTTTAAATTAAAATTACTTTTACGACTTTTTTGTGTTTTAATTAGTAATTTCAAAACAAACCGCACCATTAAAAATTTCATCGTCAATAGAATTCTTCCAAAACTGGTAGTGATATGTGGAAAAAATTCAACTATTCCATATACCCCTACCGTTGCCGATAATTGAAAAAAAAAATGCCTGATATTGATACTAGGAAGAATATCGAGCAGAAGCAAAATTCAAAGTGCAATGATACCTCTATTTCATTTAGCGACAGTGTCATTTCAACTGACATTACATTACAGTTGACAGCGCTTAGAGTGATTGAATTAGTTCTTACTGACAATTTAAAAATATTTAACTATGGGCATGAATAATTCTTCACATAGAATAATATGTTAGTCTGGCTTTTATGGATTATGCCACAGTTAGTTACGATTAAAAATTGATTTTAATTTTTTAATCTCATCTTGTCAACGACAGTAACTGTGATAGTAACCAGTGAGTTTACATTGTATAATATAAGTTTTATTACTTTTTTGTATACAAAACTTCAATAGAATTGCTATACTGCGTCTACGTACATAAACATCTAACAAAATCTAAAGTTCCTTGATTTACGATAAGAAATAATCTCACCCTTATTATTGTATTATTAATTCAACGAAATCTAAACAATATTTGTTGTTTCCCATTCACCTTTTTCTATTTCCCAATCAGTGAAATCTTTCCTCATTTTCATCTTAACCCTAGTTCTACGTGAGACTTTCTTGAATAAAGATATCGAGTGAAAGATTACACAAAAATTTAAACTTTATCTGTTTGTGAATGACAAAAAACATTTCGATTTATTAAACCGATTAAAAATGGCTTAAACAGATTATATTATCCTAAATCTACAGCAATAACCAATTCACCAGTTCGATTTGATCAAAGACAGCGGCCGTGTGCACCGATAGATAACGAGTTTGAACGAAATTCTCAAAAAGTATTACGACGAAGCTAAAATTAATTACAAAACTTGAACGAGGAATTCCATTTTACAGAAACGAAAGATTTACCTGTAAACTGAGTGAAATGACTGGGCCAGTGGGAACGCAAACAAATTAAGAAGTAGGTGGCGGTGGACCGAATGCGGGTGGCGAAGCACTCGTTTAAAACGGTTATATTTATCGCGAGGAATGGCCATGCCGCTCACGTACACACAACACAAGTTCAGAGTTGCGGTCAGTGGTACGCACTAGATCTACAAAACGCTGCAGCCTACCGTATAAGAAACGCGTTATTATTTTTGTGCTGTTTAAGTAGTCGACAGGCACGATACTCGTATCTCTGAAAATTATAAAGAAGTAAAAGACACATTTATCTTCTTAATAATCGTATACAATAAACTTGTAACAATAAACTCCACTTACGAAATAAAATAAACTGTGGCATGTACCACATCTTTCTATTTTTTGTTATTTCGTATGTGCTATAGTGATTATGAGCATTTGAAAACAATGTTTATTGTACAGAAAGAAATGGATTAAAATAAAAGTTACCTAACACTGTTAAATAGGACCATAGATTTATAGAATCAAGGAATATCCGTTATAATAATTCAGGATGCCATATTTTCTTAAATAGAGATGTGTGTCCACATACAATAAGAATACACTCTAGTGAGGTGGCGCTGCGATAGATTATGATTATAAGTTTAACATACATTACAACAAACACATTAAGCGTAAAGCAAATGTTGCACTGGCTGTAGTTCGAAATCCTATTATTGATAGCTAAACTACAGAATAAGTATTTAGTTTACTTCATATGAAATTAAAATTGATCAACATGATTCAAAGAAAGTGTCTAGTAGACCGACCAAGGGCCAATAAGATTTGCATGGTGTGATTTCCTTCAATCGAGAGAATTTACCAGTAGATAATTGTTAAGTATTTACTTTGAGTTACAACAGTGTATATTTTTTGTTAGAAATTGTTAAGTTACATAAATGCCTCACCAAAACTGGAATCGAAACCCTTAAATAAAATAAATATCTATACAATCTCAATCTCAGAGGGAATCTCAGTTTTAGAGATATTTTAAATATGTAATAAAATTTTAGGTGATACCTTTTTCGGCGACTACAACCGCGCCGTTCAAATATCTCAGTACGTGGTTCGGTGGTCCCCAGTGAAAGTTGTGCGGACCGGTACAGACTCGTTTCCATACTTTTGGCTCCAGATTACCTCCTCGGCCGTGACAGCATTATTTCACGAGACCTGCCCTGCCTCTAGACTACCTCATAAAAGTATTTTTGTACTATTTGCTTTCAAATAGCCTTTTTATTTTGAAGCAAGAATACTTTCTTATCTTGTATTATATATCAACTTTATATTTCGCATAGCGCGCCTCAGGATTTCGATTCTTCAGAGTTGCTTAACGGTACATATTATTACAAACATTTATGAAGTCGGACACAACGTTCTTTGAAGAATATTATTGTAATTTCATTCGTAATTGAGATTCTATTTATATTTACAATTTGAGAATTTCAAGCATACATTTATAATTTGTAAGGTAGTAGAGTCACGCTGATTTCAGCACGAACGGGCCGGTCCGACCGGGGCAGTACTATCCTCTCACAGAAGACCAACCTAAAGCGCCAGCATCCGTGCTGTCGAGTTTCGCTGGTGAGTGCAAGACCGGCGGCCCATTGATGCGGGGGTGACAGTTATTGTGGTAAGAGTGTGAGCCTTACACTGGCACGGTGACTGTCCTGCCTTTTACGTACCCTAGCGGAGAGTGGATTCTGTTCATGCTTTTCATCAGACAGATTAGTGTCACTTTGGCAGGTTCTTAAAATAACAAATAAAAAGTACAAAGTTTCTTTAATATAAGGCAATTTCAAATAATAATGAGTTGAAATCTGACATTTGTCACTTTGTCTAGACAGAGTTATAAAGATTCAATTAAGTAATGAAAGACTTAAATTTTACCTTGTGTCAAGTTTAATACTATAAAAGTAATTCCTAGGATCCAATATCTCATGTGCTACAAAACAATTTCATTTCTTGTGTCTTATGGTTATACTGCACGTTTGGTATAGTAGTTTAAGCGGTCGCCACGTCGTTCTCTACTACGCTGTGTTGTGCGTTCAAACCTCACATGGGACAACACTTCGTGTGACCCATAAATTGTTGTTCTGAGTCTGGGTGTTTTTTCGTTACTTGTATGTTTGTAAATTTCCCCGCCGCACAGATCTTATTGCTAGTGTGAGCGCTGTCTTTAAAAAAATAAAATGTTTGTGTATGGTTACAGAATTTCAAAGAATTTTAATATCTATTTCTTTTCAGTCTTCTTTTAAAAGTTGCCTTCAGCTAACTAAGCTAAAAATGCACTTGATTCAGCTACATACGGACAGTGGACACTGTTACAAACAAACAAAAAATATAGTCAACTGCATAGGTTTCAATCTAAAACATTCAGCATTCGACTCACGGTAGCCAACTTAGCGAGTTGGTGTCGACACGTGCAGCGTCGAGGCGCTTAGCCTCGATCCCGCCCCGGCTTCTCCCCGCGTCACCGCCGCTAAGCTCACAACGACAACTTGCCCAACTTTGCCCACACCTTCCAAGCGCTTTATTTTTATAGATAGCCGTGAAACTTGGAGCCCTGTCGGAAAGGTGAAAAATCAAAGTTTGTACAAAAACTCAGTGAAAGTATGTAAGATAATGCAAACTGCTAAAGTTTGAATGTTAGGTTCCCTTCAGACATGCAATGTATTCAAATTAGTTTTTGAAAGTATCTACTTATAGAAGATACTTTGCTTGCTTAAAAATTTAACCAGACTTAAATACATTTGCTTATTTATTCTTTACATTGATAATATGATATGCATTACCAAAATTAAAAAATAATATAAAGAAAAAAATAATAAAAGACGGAACTCAAGTTACAGATTTTTGAAAAAGAGATATTCAAATTTGGTTAAATTCTGATTCTAGATAAATAACTACAAAAATAAAACAAAACAAATATCCATGAAAGAAACCTACCTAAAGCTGGCAGTCGTCTAATTTAATAATGTTATTTGTAGAACAGTTTCCTTATAAATGTCAATAACAATACCACATCGAGTGAGGGGCACGCGCCATCTCATGGAGATAACATAGCGGCGATACATACATGACGTAAACACGACGCGCCTGCGAAACGAACCGGAAAAACTATTTTGTGACACCTCGATCACACGGGAGTATTCACGACGCCCCCAATAATACCAATATCGAATCATAACCTCCATGCCAAAATAATAAGATCTTCAATTTTAGGAACGCTCGTCGTACACCCTAAGAGAAGAGAGGTCACAGTAAATCGGTGACTCAAATCTCAACTCGACTCAGGGGAGTCCACGACCAATGCGATCTCGACGCCGGGACTCGGTTCCCGCGATTGGATCCCGTGACTATAATGAGCCCGGGAATAAATACCGCCGGTAATATTCCCGAACAGATTGCCGAGAAAATTACATTGTGAACGCCTTGAGAACGATGGCCGTAAACATGTTTTGGTTATTTATCGGAGCCTCGAGGGACGCCGAGATCATGTGAGCTTGATTGTGTTGCAGATGAATATTGGGATGTGCCACCTCTAATATTATTGAGACGCACATAAATAACTTTGCTACATTCAGTTTCATTATTTCAGACGAACTATAAACTTATGATGATGATGATGAGCGATGGTTACGTTCTAACACAAGCAGAGTTAAATACTGACGAAAAACCCAACACCTATATCCCCGATGGTATATACAGTTTCAAAATTAATTTTGTTAACATTTTATACCAACTTATTTGTAGTCTCAATTAAGCACTTTAGCGACTAGATGGGCAGATACTTATGAAATAGTAACTGTATTCTACCATACTACACAGTGAAAGTATTTAAGAAATATGTGTGTGTATGTGTGTGTGTGTGTGCGCGTGCGTGCGTGCGTATGTGCGTGTGCGTGCGTGTGAGTTATGGTTGTGTACGCTTCAAGAACTTGAGAAGTTCTGCACCGATCTCATGCTAATTTCACACACACATACACAGCTCGCGTGCGTGTGTGTGTGCGTGCGTGCGTGCGTGCAGTCGTGCATGCGTGCGCGAGTGAGTGCGTACGTACGTGCGTGCGAGTATGCGCGCGTGCGTACGTGTATGTGTGTTTGTGTGAAATTAGCATGAGATCGATGCAGAACTTCTCAAGTTTTTGAAATGTGCACAACCATAACTCGAACTGAATGTGACTCAAATTGGCTATTGTCGGCAAATTGCCAACGTACTTGTCACTAGTATTGCACATATCCTTGAGCGGCAGTGGAAACCATTATGAAACTCGTCTGCGTCGTAGAATATAATTAGTAATAATTATATATATTGAAGTATAAAATGAACATAATGTCGTAATACGTACACGATTGAAAACGAAAACATTTTATAAATCGATTAAGAACAAAATGTATCGATAACTTTTATTTTGATCACCTAATTTAAGGAAACAGGCTAAAACCTTTTTCGTTCTGTTATCAGCCAAAATATTTAAACTCTGCGTAAATAGAGTAGCAGTTTCATTAATATTATTAGCTCCCAACGTCTGACTGGAAGACAATCCTCTGATATCGGATTTGTTGAAATCGATTCAAACGCTTACGATCAGAAATCGGATTTAGTTCAAGCATCAGCACGTTGAATTTTCAGAACCATTTGTGACTTATTTACAAGCTGATTTGAAAATTTAAGAATAGGGTATGGTTTCTGTTTCTCTTTCATTTTAAGATTTGTATAATTATCACTAGCACGATGTATTTTATTCTCAAGGATAAACTAAACCAGTGCGTAATATTCGTTTATAAAAATTACAGTATTTTTTTAAAACTTAAAATAAACAAACTATCCATATTAAGCCGTCTTGCTAACGTGTAAGTAGACCAAAATCTCTTTCTAAAGAGAGGTTCATGTCCAATGTCTATGCTGGTTTATGTAACGACACGTAACGAAGCGAAATACAACAGCTAGAATAAATACAAATATATTACAATTGAGTGTTACTTTAGTCTGAGTTTTTTTGTTATTTTGAATACTAAAGTATTTACGATAATACACAAGTATTCTTGACGGGCGCTACGTGTCCTTGTGGCGGTAAATATAAAATAGACTATTATTTCATATCGGCGGCCGCAGACATCATACAATAACATAATACCCAATGATATTGTGCCGAGGCGCGGAGTTGCCAACTATCGAAACAAAGGAAATAGTAAATAATTCAATAGGTGAAGGAAAAATCGGTAAGAACAAAACTTTCTCCGACGCCAACTTTAGACCTACAACTATTTATTTATTGCGCTAGTGGGCTTTACGATTTACCAGACGATGTACGAACTTCTGCGATCGAGCCAACCTTTATTATTAAGTGCGGAAGGTCCAATATAGATTGTGATCGATACGGCTGTAATTTGTAAGCGATGTTACTAAGTTTTCGAGCCGCTCAGCTCGGGAGTTGTCTACAAACACAAATAAACATATTTTGTTAACTAAAGGTAGCGTTGTTAACGCGCGTGATTTGTTATAATATTCATTGTTTAATTCAAGTTTCGCTTTAGGTGAGAACTTTGGGAGAATTGCCATCCCTTGTCGCTCACCACCCTTCTTACGATCGTTTACCAACGCTTACTTAATATTTTTACAACTTGTACGCAATATAGAAGGTTTTATAGTTAACAAGGTATATTCTTTATACGAAACCACTGCCAGCTGTAGTGGTTAGACTATCACATAAGACAGTGTTTTCTGTGAGATTTCAAGGTTAACTCAACGTATGGCTAACTTGATAAAATATTTAAAGGTTAGTTTGAGTTTGCAATTTATAATGAAGTGACTTGCCTGTAGTTTCTATATCTGTTTGACTATATTATGAACTCAAAACTAGTCAATTTTTTATTATCCCTAGCCAAAGAGCAATAACCACAATATGATAACTTTAGACAGGGAAGCAAAATGGTTTCTCAAAGTTTAAAACCTCTGTAACGATATTCAGTAACAGATGACATAAACAAAGTAACTAAGCCTAATAATGAACGCTAAATCATTCTGAATACTAAAATGTTATTAGAAACTTACCAACTTTTTTAATAAGATTGAAAACTTCACATGAATCGTAAGTTAAAGTAACAATACCTGTCATTTCCAAATGGCGAAGTTTGAACTTTTTTCCATTATGCTACAAATTAATAGATATAGAAAATAGAAAACAAAATTATATAAACATTTGTTTTGTAAGATAATTCTTTAATTATGTTATCATTATATAGCCTGCTTTGGCACAAATGGGTCGTCTCGCCCGAAGTGATACCACAGCCTGACAGAAAACTGGCATTAATGAATCCTTTTGTTTTTATTCTGGTGTATTTGGCACTGGAACCCAAATCTCCCTAATTTTACGTGGAAATGAGGATGGCAACACAGTTGTGACTCATCTTAAGTGGGGATCAGTAGTAGGGTACGTAATTATTCACAAATAGCAAGAAAGAATGACTAAATATACTTCCCTTATTGAATTTTGAACACCGTTTATTAATCAACTTGGGACGCTACGCTTATTATTATAACGTACTCACTCCTTCAAATATCACCCCCAAAAGTTTTAACTGGTTTTGTGTAAAGTAGGCAATTCGTAAAGTTTAGACCTCATACTCTACACTTTTTTTTCTATATTAAGAGTCTGCCAAAGTGACTCTGCTCTGCCCTATGGAAGGCATGAATAGAATCCAAGAGTTGTAGTCACCATACTCATTGCAAATGCAGATAATGCAGTATGGTGACCCACACTATGGCGGCCTTGTGAGATGCTTTTTCACACCCAGCTTGGGGACGTAAAAGGCATGACAGTCATCGTGACAGTGTAAGGCTTACACAGTTACCACGATAACTGTAACCCCTGCATAAATGATACATTATAAGTAAAATATAAAACAGAGTAAGTGCATATAGAGCCACGTGCACTACAAAGTTTCTTCCTTAATTGTCTTTCTACAAACCACGTTTTCGAGGCAATTTTTTATATTTCATAATACAAAACAAATTTAATAAGCATGAAACATATTGGACAACTGTTACGCTTAAACAGAGCTAATAAAAAAGTAATCCCTCTAAAATCGTCATAATACACTTTTCAAATGTATCTAATCTAAGTAGTTAATAAGAAAAGAAACTTGACTTGAATCTAACAAAAATAGCACAATTCTTGTGATATATCTCATAAACGCACAATTGTCTCAGTGAATCAGTGGTAGCATATGCGACTGCTGTGCTCAGGTCACAGATTCAATTCCCGAGTAAGATAAAACGTATAATCTGTAAATATTTGTTTTTAGCTTGAGTGTTTTTTATGTCTTAAATGTATATTTACAAAAAAAAAGTATTCAGTCAGTCAATTCAGCTTTCATAGTACGTGCTCTACTTAGTTTGAGGCTGAGATATCCAAAAAAAATGTTCATTTATTTTTATTTATTTACCATACCCATATAAAATAAACTCATATAAATTTGCAGTGGACATGGCGGAACTATAAAAAGTTCATTTTCCAGTCAATGATCTGCGAGAAGCGAAATAAACGAATTTGTTTGAAGATGACAGACTTTTTCATTTGTCATCGTCTACAACCAGTTTGTGAAATTATTGAGCAGTTTAGGACCTGTGTTTTATTAAATTAGAATACCTGCCAAATCCTTGAAAGAGTAAGCAAATACATACATATCTATAACTTGAAGATATCTCGCTCACGCTCTGCAAGTCTATAGTCGGTTATCAGACATTTTGATTTAAAAAAATTGAGAATGTACCGAAAAGGAAAAACTACCAAGAAATGAAAGCAATGGAAGGAGGCTCGGAGAGTGTAAACAATAGCTCAAATAGACCAGGATCGAATATATGTATCTGGAACAGTTATTACTGGTAAGTAAAAGCCCTTTGACCTAATATATTGCAATTGTATGGACATTAACTTTTTAATTCATCTGTACACTTGAGACATTTTAAAGTAACCATTACTCAATATACAGATAGCTATTAAGATATTCTTGATTATCTAAAGAATATTACATAGTATTCTAACCAGCGCCCATTTCCATTTCACTGATCAATTATTTTATATTATCAACTAAGTTCTATTCAAAACAAAAAATAAAAGTAATTCTAAACTCCGATATTAACAAAGAATATTGTATCAAAAAGTTATCATATAACAGGGTTAAGAAGCCCTCGCGGCAAACGGGCACGCATCATCGGTACTCCATCTCCGTACTTACCACTTTCGATAGTGGGTGGCAAACAAACCGCCCTGATAGATGATGATTGATACAGCCTGTGTACACACTTGCGGACATTGTTTGCGAGGAGGAGTCACCTCGAACAAGTGATATGTTGACCTGTTTAAGTACTTGAGTAAGTATATAACCAGCCTTATTATAATCTCTTGAATTCAATATGTTAGATATGACCGATTCAATATGTTGTAACTATTTCTAAAGTGGTGGTATTTCTGGGTGAGGAGCGTCATTTGTGTAGAAATTAGCTTCTAGTGATTTTGTCCTAAACTTGTTATCTATGTAAAACTATAGATTTAGTAAATTGGCTTTAGTCTATAAACTTGTTTGGGCCAGTCAACAGCGCAAGGTCTGATTTATGAATCTTTCACGATCACTAAGTAACTGTATCTTTATCAGATGCCCATTTAGTTTTCCTCAAACATATTAAGAGTAAGACCTAATCAATCAACCAAATTCAAACGACATTCTATCACGAAGTCTCAAGAACTTGGCATTTCTAGAAAGATGGTCACAAGGGAACTCCATACTTTTCTAGGGTAGAGAGTGATGTGATCTGGATGTCGTAATAACAGCTGTTCGCCTGACATAGGCGCAGAGTGGCACACCGTGTGGTTTTAGTCGGTCCGATTCCGACACACCACCCCATTGTAAACCCCGGTAGGGTGACGGCCCGAGGGGTGTCCACACGTTAAAAAAAAATCAAAATGAAAAAAAAAAACAAACGGTAGAAAGTGATGTGTAGTGGTAGTATTATCATATATTTAAATGTAATAACGCACATGACCTCGAAGTATTCAATCCGGAGCATATAAAGTATCACAAACGCTACCAGACACTAGTAACTGTAGTACATTTATCATCGTTAGTAGGTATAAAGCTAAAAAGCTGCGACTGGTGAAGGAGAATAAGCGGCGGCTATTTAGGTTGTTATTGCGTGCGTGGAGCGAAGGCGATTTGTGCAAAGGTGAACGTTACCGTTTCTAAAGCCGATATACGTACCTTGTTATATTGTGCCCATGGACAAAATATAGCGCTCGAGGTGTGCAGTCTCACTTCCAGCGGCGGACGACGTAATTGGTTTCTCAGAATGGTGTTTCAAGTAGAAAGTGAGACTTGTTAGTGTATACTTTTAATAACATATAGATTATTTCCTAAAAGGTTAAGTTGTCAGGGGTTTTAAGGTACATATGTAAATTAAATTATTCGCCGTTAGAATTTCCACAAACTAAAATTATTATGATTTTTAAGAAAAAGAAGGCCAAGAAGTTTGTAGCATATTTTAACCTGAGTTTCATGAGTTTGTTTGTAAATAAATACACAATCATAAATGTGGTACAGAAAAGGTCGGAGAATACTTTTTATTCAAAAACTAAAAACATGCAAATCTCATTTCATCTCGTCTTACCTCTCAGGCAAATAAAACAAGCAAAACTTAGTTTGCCATAAAAGAGTTAAAATTAATACAATTTATTACACCCGCGACTCTCTTCGTGTTGCAGTTTTTTTGTACCTCATCAGTCGTTTTTAGAATGTTTAGTATAAACGTGAAAGCGTAACAAAAAAGAAATAAGCAAACTTATTTTCGCATCTATAACATTAGTTATGATTACGAAAAGCCTTAATGGGTACTTCAAATAGAGGCAACTGCCTATCTCGACATAAAACGTGGTAAGTGACAACCCACACTAATATCGAACTCGCTCGCTTTTTAACACTTTTAATGGTGTGAAAGGCCCACTATCGGCGGTCGTTAATCCACTATGAATACGCATTTCAGAGCGAGAGGTTTTTACCAAACAGCACCTCTCCCCCCTCACTCCTGTCGACGGTCAACAGTAGCGCAGGTGATGTACTGACGTCATTAACCTCATGTTTGAATGAGCCCACACGGACACGACATTATGTAAATAGATTTTTGGTTAGGGCTTAGATTTATATACTCGTACATTAGAAATGGTTTTTACTGTTCAGTACGAAAGCTATTTGGGTGTGCATAATTGTAGCAGTGTTATTAATCTAATAAATATTTGTTTTTGTTATAAATCATAATAAATCTGTTAATGTACATAAGTATTTCGAAACCTAAAGTCTTAAGTATTTAGGTATAACAGAAGCCAAAGTATTTCATATTGACCAGTAGATACACATACTTATATACTTTATACATATTTATACTATGTTGTTAAATGATATATAAGTTCTATAACGTTACTGAAAAGTATCAAGGTATCTTCAAAATAACAAAAAACTCCGACCATACACTCAATCATTTTTCTATCGTTTCAAATTAAACCTTGAAAAGATCCATGAACTTGTATAAAACCAATTGAATGTTGATTTTTCCTCCAGATCTCTGAAAGAAAATCACAAGTTTTAGCTGACTAATAAAAATGCCTAACTAACTTCGTTAAATTCAAATACGCGTACTGCGTAAATTCTAAATCTATGCAATCACATCAATATGGCGGAGTTCCAAGTGCGAACCATTACTGCGTCATGATTACCAAACATTACTGTCTGATACGGTAATCTAAGCGTATCCACCTGGCGTGGGGTAGCGACAGTTAAATACTGGGTGGTTCTTAGGGGTGGTAAGGGTGGATCTTATAAGTTTTGTAGAACAAGAGGTGCGCGTCCGCGGCATTACTAACAATCTTCGTTGGTGTCGACGTCGACACGGTGCAACGAAACCTGCTATAATTCTAATTTACCTTCTATTATCTACTTGTATATACAAACCTTAACTTTTGAATATATGTACTAGGTTTTTTCCCATGGCTCTACCTGTGCGTATATCGGTTATCACCATATTTGGTGTGTAGATTTGGTGTTCGATTGCTATTTTATCGGTTTTAAACAAGTCATTTAGAATATTTAGTTATAGTGAAATTGATAAAAGATGTCTATAGATAAAATTAATTAGATATTTATATTACTCATTGCACCAAAACATTTCTGTAAAATATTTAATGTCTAATTTTAATTTGTTACAATGCTACTGTTTGTCATTTGAAAATTCAGTAAAAAATGCTGTCTATAGTAGAATCGATGTTTTAATAAAAATGAATATATTTTTTAAAAGGTAAAGAATGTTCTGTCTGTTTTTTTTTTAGTATTTTAAGAGCCTGCCAAAGTGAATCTACTCAGCCTGATGGAGAACATAAATAGAATCCAAAAGTTGTGGTCACCATACTCATTGATCAATTATATTGACCATTAATGACAGTGACCACGACAACTGTCACCCTCAATGGGCCTCCAGCCTCGCACACACCAACGAAACATGACAGCATGGCTGCTAGTGCTTTAGGTTGATCTTCTGTGCCAGCCAGCCCGTTCGTGTTGAAATCAACGTGGCTCTATTACCTATAGTGAAGGGTATATAATTTTAAAAGTAAAATTGTGCTAAACATAGAATTTTCATATGCACTTACTTTTACTATTTGCATGCATTTTATGGAGAACCTTGCGGGAGGTTTATTTCCAGCAGTGGACAAATTTTGGTTGAGATGATGATGATGATGATGATATCCCTTTTAAGCCTCAGTATTTGGAAATTTAACAAAATGACCGAATACCGCAGTATAAAAAGAAAATATTCTTTCGAAACTTTTCACGCCGACAAATCTTAAGTGAATAAATATTCGACAAACTTGATGGCAAATTTACATTAACATACGTCAAAATTACATTCGTGCTCTTAAATTTCTTTATTAAGTGTCACGTATCTAGTACTTGACGATACGATTGCGGTCCGAAAGTCAATTCAAATCGTTCATCATTATTAACCTATCACAGTCCACTGCTGGACATAGATCTCTCCAAATGCACGTCTTGATTCGATCACCGGCTTCTCGTATCCAGCTCCTGCCAGCCATATTGAGTAAAAAACCAATCGTTCGTGCTACCTTAATTAATTCTTTTCACGCACTACAGAGGCGCTGTATAAATCTCATACAAGTTTTAACCGATGACAACACGAATACTTTGCCCTGGTCGTGTCGGATAGTGGCCGCATCGGATTATCGATCACGGAATAGAGAATGTCCCAGTGTTTGCGGACACACTTTTGTACTACAATATCTCTTGCATAGCTGGCTGATTTCCGTTGGGAATCGCCCCCTTGCGAAAATGAGTTAGGAGTACATCATCATTTTATATTTTTTTAGGTTTTTTACTTTTTATTTTCCAATATTTACCATAAAGCTTTACTGTACAGCTGTTGGGGGAGGCCTATGTCCAGCAGTGGACGTCTTTTGGCTGAGATGATGGTGATGATGATACAGTCTACAGTAAGACTGTTTATTATGATAATTGTAGATGACAACGAAACGTTGATTTTCAGGGAATCCTACTCGACTTTCTTTTTTCGAAACCTTAAAAAAATACTTAATTGTTCCTCAGAGATAATGTAGCATTTAAATAGTGAAAAAAGTTTTGGAATTATTCTAGTGATTTTTACGGTTATTTAATACAAACAAAAATATAAAAATACACATCTTTCCTCTTTCTAATATTAGTATAGGCTAAGCAGGTAAATTTGTTTAATTCGATGGCCAGCTCTATCTCAAATCTACTGATAAAAATTATGACCTAAATTTAAAGTAAGAAGATACATACATATTATATGCCTATAGTGTACCTATAATAAAACGTCGACTTGAGAATGAGAAAGACACTTGCTACTCCACAGTATTATGTTAAATGATCACACCAAACCGCCCTCTTATTTTAATAGACAAAGCTCGAATAAAACAGCTCCTTCCCACGAGGGTACTTGCATCAAAACGAACCTCGTACCTCAATTAGATTCTAAGATATAGAAATGTAGACGGAAATCACGTTTTGAGAAGAAGGAGAAGTAACGCATAAGAAGGGTGCAAGTTAAATGATTTCCAATACTCGATGGGAAATAAAGCTATATTTTACTAAAAAAATTTGCTGATCGATTAGATAGAACACCCGGAAGACCGCTGAGTATTATACACAGGTACTTATGTTAAGTTTTATACTCGAGCTAAGACGACGTGTTAATTAATATATTATGATATTTTAATTAATGCAGTAAGCTTCTACTTAAATTGATAACAATTAGATCTTTTGTAACGAACTAAAGACTATTTGTGTTCTTAACACAAATATATTCAAAAATTGCTTAATTTTTTACTACTAAATTATATGTTTATACGACGTATTAGTATACACTACACAGTAATTATTTAATAAATCTAAGTAATTACTTATCACTGAGAGTTTTAAATTCCACGAGAATTAACAGCATACCATTGTCTATGATATGCCTCGCCAGTATCAGTTGCTATTTACACAAAATTATAGCGTTTGATAAGCATGTGACTAGTTTTTTATCGAGGATTACGTGCACCATAATCTGTCATGTCTTCAACTTCTTCAACTAAAGAGCGCTGTTTGGCAGCAAAACTTGGCGTATGTATAAGTTATAAAATTGACGTACATTACTAGTGAACGTTTGTATTTTGACTAGAACTGGTATTTCGTTGAAGTAATGAAGTGGCAGAGGTAAATTATTATCATGTAGAGTAGTAATTATGTTAACGTAATTTAACGAGTTCACGATAGCTGTGACCATGGTCAATGTAAGCTTTTCAAAACGTCAGACCTTCGAAAGGTTTGTACTTGATAGCCGTCATGAGTGTATTAATTCTCGTAAAAATATAAATGTTAGAACGTATAGAACGATAGTATAAAACCTAGAACATATATTTAATAGTACCTACATTAGGATTTTGACATAATCAATTATTTTATACGAAACTAAGTAGTCATTATTATGCAACGCAAAAAACAAAATACATATTTTATATTTTTATTTTTTGGTATATTTTACATAAAAACAAAACAAAACACAGGCAAAAAATGGGAAATTAATATGCCTATGCCTACCCCTTCGGGGGAAACAGACATGATATTGTGTATGAATGAATTTTTACACAGTCAATTTAAAAAAATAGATGTCTATACCTTATAGATGTGCTTAATTTTTAACTGACTTCAAAAACGAAAGGGTTCTATTTGGCACTATATGTGTTATTTTTTTAAACGTGTTCGTCGATTACTCCGTCAATTGTGGACCGATTTTACAAATTATTTCATGGTGATGAACTGATGACAGAAGATACAATTCCCTAACGCTTAGGAGTTGGAATATAATTCTTTCTATAGAGCTTTAATTGTGTTTTCTGACGGTGTTCAGGTGAGCCGATGATAGAAGGTAAAATTCCTTAACAGTTAGGAGTTAGAGAATGGTTATTTCAATATCATTTGTACGTACAGATTATCTTAAACCTCCATTTTAAGAAGAAGCTTATGTCCAGCAGTGGACCGTTGATGATGATCGCGTATAGATCTTAATTTGTATTCTTTCAAGTTATTCACATGAGTTGATGTGGGCAGGTTAAACTTCTTAACGGTTATGGGCTAAAGGATGGTTCTTTAAAAATCATGTGTACCTATAGGGTCTTAGTTGTATTCTTTCAAGTTTATAAGTTAGGTTAGATCCCCTAGATGATGGTCCGGAGTTCATAATAACAGCGGTCCCCGTATCCCTCTTATCTCAGGCGTAAAGTGACATACCACATGACTTTAGACAACCTGATTCCGACACACTACTCTGACGCAAGTCCCGACAGGGTGATAATATGAGGAGTTCTCCACACATAAAAAAAGAATTAGGTGAGACTTTAAGTTTCCGATGTAGTAACCAGTATTCTGTAGGAAAGAATAGACATGCAAAACTGAGGTTTGGCTTTGGAAACTGCACACTAACCATACCTAGCTTGCCTTAGCGTCTCATTAAAATATTAATAATTAGTCTTAATTGTTATCCTTCGGGGAACGTTTTCTCTTCATGCGGTTTGTTAAGCAATTTCTTGGGCTCTGAATCGAGACTCAGCGCAGCGTAAGCTTGGTGTTTAGCAATTTCTTTTTACATAAATTAATCACTTCTTTGTTTAGGATAGTGCCCTGAGGGCTTTGTGCAACAACGTCAGATCGTCATGGTGGTCTCATTTGGCGTAGCGTTAAGTAAAGTTTTCAGAAAACCTAGTGTGATTTGTTTCACATTAATTCGTCACGGCGAACGCATTTAGCATTGCGATTACTAAAGACTTCATTGTGGCAATTCACCGTTCAACATCTCCGTTCGGCTGTTAACACAGGTGCTATGATGATTAATCCCTTAATGACTTTTTACTTGCTCGATTATAAATTACTTATTAAAATTTTATTATAATGTGTGCTAGGTACCTAAAGTGTGTTTGAAATTTGAAGAGTAACGTACGTCCGTTTCCGCCACATTGGTTACAAATCATAATTGCTAAACCTATTTCAACTTTTTTCAAAAGAACAGCGGTCGATATAAATTATTTTCTTATCGTATAATGGTCTACTAAAGTAACTTAATTTTCAACAAACTAAATTCATCGCACTAACGAACGATTAATCTAATAAATTTTTTAGATGTTAAATGTTTCAATTATGTGTTTCGTAATGGACGATTCGTTTATGGTAAATCTCTTAAAGTAGTGATAAGTAATCTGGTAGTGTGATCCACCAACAACAGAGATCTGGCTCACACTCGCTTCTCTCACTTAGAAATGATTTTTATGTCGAAGAATGTTTACCACTCTATGATTATGATATACGCCCGTTTCAATCCACTTGTAAAATGTATGACAAAATGGAACTGTATACTTGAGTTCTTCTTCTTTCAACGACTATTTCAAAACTTTCATCTCGTCGTCCCAAAAGGAATGTAAGAAGGAATGACAATATTAGGTTGTAAAGTGATGGAAGTCGGGTATATTGCCGAGAGCGGGCACTGCTCTAATAGTACACGCTAACTGAAAATGTTCTCACTGAACTATTATATCTGTGAACTGAGCATAATGGTGAGAAATTATTATTTACGGGGAAATTTATTAACTTGTTTGTGTGATTGTAGGTATAAAATGATATAACCTAACTGATACCAATAAGCTTTTGCAGTTAAAACAGATGTAGTTTTAAAAAAGACAATGATTTTTTGAAAAACCTTTCAAGCACTGGTAAAATCTTTTTGCAAAACCTGAATAAAGAATCGAAGATTTAGCTCAAGAAGTCACGAAGAACTTTTCGCTTCAAAAAATATGAATGCTTTCTTAAGTCCAAAACTACTCAAACACATTTTTGGTAGGTTAAAACGCAGTATCTATTTATACGATTATCCTCTAATTTTCGCATTTTAAAATTATAATGTTCAAAATAAGGGTGCCGATCACTTGTGAACTAAACATACTAAATTATAAACAGCATACGCCTAAATGTCCAGTGTTCGGTGAATGTTTTGTCGTGTCGTTGTTGGCCCATTTCAGAGCATTTCAATGTCTGATTACGACAATCATACCAATATTGGTTTCCAATATATTTGTGTATGCGCGCAACTCACACTACTGACTAACGACTGTACTTTTCATAAGTGATAAGAAAATGGTGCCATTTGACTAAGAGATTAAAGAAATGTATGTGGTCATCATTATCCTGTTTATTTTATTACTTTACTTGGAGTTGATGCCATGTACAACTTTATAAATTGTTTTGACTGGTTTCCTAACATCAATACTCCTTAAGAATGTTGTTCTCGGTTATTCTAGTTCTACCGTGGCGTGAAAAACCACATATCTATACACCGGTATGATAACACAGCCTTCCAAAAAACCTGTGCTAAACAACCCTTTCGTGGCTTTTCACGTTAAATCTCTCTTTACTTGCTTCCTCTAGAGAGGAGAGGGGAAATTTAAAGTTAGTTTAGCAGGCAAGCAGCAAGTTCAGCAAATTCAGTCAGTTTTGTCATTGTGGTAGTAAAATTCAAAGTTTATTATGTTACAAAAGAGTCTGTCATTATAATCGCCCTCGATAGATTCCCGCCGGCGTGCCACAATAATGTTACTGTTATTTTAAAATTTTCAGTGATTATTGATTAATTAGATCTATAAAATAGTTGTTCTGCAGTGTGTACCAGTACGAATGAATAGAATTCAATAGAATACGTAAAAATTTAAACAATTTGGATATATTTTTGTGCTATAAAAATTAATGGTCTTTGGTTCCGCGGTCATTGTCACCAGCTATGGCAAATATTTAATTCTTAGATGAAGGTCTATGATCGGCGGTAGAGAGCTACCGACCTTTTTGCTCCTTTGTACCTTATACTTCATAAAATGTATTTTAATGCATTGCTAACAGTCTATTGCTAACTTCAGTCAATGCATCTCATGAAACCGAAAGCATATTTAAACACATTGATTAAGTCTCTGTGAAATATCAAAGCTCGAATCTAAGTAAACCATCTCAAATAATCTCGATGCACAATCCCTACAATAATAACTGTCAAAACGAATCCAATATGTTTAAATCATAAATGATTTTGCATATTTCCTATCCTTAGCCCATAGCAATAGAAAACAAAATTGCTCAGCATCAAAACTAAATAAGTTTGTATAAGAGGCGGAAATGAAATCACTAAACTTATTATGGAAGGCAAACCGTGCTGAGGCATAATACCGTCATCCCTTCTCAGTAAGAGGGCGAGCAGTGATTAGAGTACATCTCAACCCTTTAAGATGCTATCAAAGAGGAATTAGGAGGGACGTAATGTAATAACTGAATCGGAAAGAAATGTCGTATTTGAAGGCATGCATTGAGATATGAACAAACAGGATAAATGACTGTCCTCTACCCCTGATTTATAGCAGAACATAGAGATCGAGTGAAATAGACGTGTCAATTTACTAATATTCTGCAGCTACAGAGTTCATAAGATAATATTCTTTGGTGTAATTTTCACTGTGTACTTTAATTTTTTTTTAGTTTTCTTTTTAATCGTATTTTGCATCCAGTATAACCGAATTGCATACCCTGAAGACACAGGTCGACAGTGCAATTATGCGTGTTGAATAACAAAATTCGTCTCACTCAAGTGTATAACTTATACCGTTAATTCCTACTAAAGTACGAGAATACATACCCCAAAAAGTTAGCCATAAACCAGCCAAGTTTAACGACCGTCTAGACGTAATTACTTATAAACACTTAGCGATTACAGCGGATAGGCATCCAGAAAATCTTGTTTATTTTATAGCCGAACTAACCACTTAAAGTAGGACTATCTAAATGTTGCTTAATGAATAAATGTGGTTCATTAGAAAATATTATTTAAAAAGTACATGAGCATTTTACTGCGTAACTTAGAGCCTTGACGACTTTAGGTCATATCGCCCTATGTATTGTAATCTCATCTGTCTGGTTCATTGCAAAACTTCACAAAAACGCCATTTTGTTTTATAAGAAAAATGTTAAAGTCGTAATCATGAATTTTACCTTCACCACAATGATTAAGTTACCAGTTTCAATGTTAGAGTAGATCTCCATTTATTATATTTATTTTCAAGTTTGACTGGAATGAGACTCTGTCTGCATTTTTTCACGTGAACGTTTTTAAAAATCAATTCTTAGTACATTTAATCGCAACCTTTACTTTATAACTTTTTCTTTTGTTTGATGGTAAATGAAAAATTAATTTGTGTAAATTACTTGTATGTTATTGTTCTCTATTATGTATTTATTTATTTTCCTAATAAACTAAAACACATTACGATAAACCCTTGGCTTAGTTCTGTATGATTTTTACAAAAAACACTTACAGTGTTTGGCCTTATTCTAAAAATTCAAAACCATATTTAGTAACGGTAAATCGAGCACAATGATACACACTATGCAACATTATTGTTTCTCGTTTTCATCAATCCTTTGCCATCTCGCTGACAAGTTACAGCAAAGAAAATAAGAAAAATTTGAGAAAGAACAACAAAAGTAACGTTAAAATTCTCAGTAATAAAGTAGAATATTCTAAGATTTGGGGAACTTAGGTTTGCCCTCAACTTTCCAAAGACCAAGGAAATTAGGCTTGGAATTAGCTGCTTTTCTTCGAAACGCAGCTATAACTATTTGTGTTTAAAAAGATTCCAGTCTTCTTAAAAATCCTAAACTTTCATTTTATAGGCTTTTACTTTGAATATTTTGTGTGGTCATGAAAAATATATATTTACCATATCTTTGCAAGTAGCAATACTATAGTTGAAATTTGAGA
Source organism: Hypercompe scribonia (assembly GCA_949316085.1). Classification (NCBI taxonomy): domain Eukaryota; kingdom Metazoa; phylum Arthropoda; class Insecta; order Lepidoptera; family Erebidae; genus Hypercompe; species Hypercompe scribonia. Next base: position 859,119 of record OX438984.1, on the reverse strand, counting down.
CATTATGAATCCGGCAATCTGACTACCAGAGTCTGTGCCACTGATGCATGCTTATACACTAAAAGCCACGCAGTTTTTGGCACCTACATACATAAGTGGCAAACTTCTCCATAAGTTCAGTTATTTGAAAAGTAGCTTCGTACAAAAACATTTATAATGTGAAACATATAAATTAAAAGAAGTCAAAAATAGCAACACAAAAAGCGAAATACAGGGAGCCAGTAATAAAGGTGCTGCTTTTATACAATACACGGAATACGGGGGCCTTTATTAACCGCTCAAAAGGCTAAGGTTAGTATAATTATGGCTCATGAGAAGGCAGATTGGCCTTTGGCCCGGTAATTGGATTACTCGTTTGGTTTTATGTCCGCGGTCCGCACGTGATAGCCACATTTATACAATTACACAACTACACACACATATGCACGCTGTTATTTTGTTGACGTTACGCAAAAACAATGAGCTTTATAGTGTTTTTCAGTAAAAACTACATGCGGACTCTCATACTTTTTGCCGTATATGATTGTATTGGTATTTACAGAATGTTTCTACTGGTCCATTGCCATAGTCTTGGCTACGGGCAAAATGTGAAATAATTTAAAATGGGGTATTTAGAGCCTCAGCTCGACCTGTCAGATTTGAAATCCTGTAACTCAATACTTGGTAAGTAGTCATATACCAGATTACTTATCTAATTATTATCTACCCTTAACTGTATCGTTGGTTTAGCGGTTAGCTTGTGCGTCTGCCGATCATAAGGTCTCGGATTCGTTTCTTGAGTCGGATCAAAAAGTGTTATTGAGTTTTTCTGATTGCAGAAATATTTATAACAGCCCGGAGTTTGGAAATTTTGTTTTTATCCTCAGATCGTTTCTGATAACGTGAGTGAGAGAACAGAGAGTGCACCATTTGTGCACTATAATATCTCCTGCGTAGTTTGCTAGTTGCCGTAGAGAATGGCCGCCATGGTCAGTCTTATCATCATTATTCACCCTCTATATTATAAAAAATTGCAAATACTTATATAATAATGAATAAACCTTTAAGAGAGTTTAAACACATTTCGATCGGCAAAAATTCAAACTTTCCAATGAAATAACACCTCACTTAACTCACTTGTTTAAAAGTTTTTGTCAGTAATAACACAACTCTGCCCCTCAAAATAAAATAATACAGTTACACATTGACTGAACCGAAAAATTGTTAGAGAACATGCATTGCGTCACCTGCATCCCCAAGGGTAGGAAACAAATCATAACTTTTATTATTGAGAGGGAGCCGTGTTGGAACATGACGTACCTATTCCCTTACTTAAGTATGAAGCTATTTAATCTCAACTTTTAAATATGCCATTAAAATAATTCATTTAAATTATTCTGGAACAATCGTATGTTAATGGAAAACGTTTACTTACTGTAAAAACTGTTATTACAGCCGAGTGACGGTTTTGAAGAATATATTATAGTTTACTGGAAAGATTGTACACAAGTGCTTATATAGTTAACCTTAATTCTTAGAAAATAATTGTACGGAAAAAGTTTCTAGTGTTTTTTTTTGTTTTTAAAAAAAATGCTCTTGACGTTCAAATAATTCCGTTTTTACATATATGTCGTTGTTAAATTAACTTTTGAAACAGAATTTGTGTTATTATTCTGATCTGATCTATTGGTAAATTGTTAAAGTAACAATTATTTTGTAGTAAACAATGATAAAGCCTATAGAAGCAATGATAAAGTTCATAAAAGGCTGTCTATAAATATAAAACAATAAAAGAAAAGCATTCACGAAAGACACGGAGTTAACTACAGTTATATTGATATACTTATTTGTGAGCTTCGGCTCAGAATGAGCTCATAAATTAATATGTCTGCACGTGTGTTATGATTATATCAATATTATTTGTATGTTTAATAAAAATATTGTAACCGTAACACTTTTACTTGTTCCAATTTTTATCATGTTCTTTTAAAAACTATTCTGCTTATAAAAAGATAAGGGTATATTTTAGAGAGGCTGACATTTATTAGACGCATGGTCTTCCGTGAGAAATCAATACAAATACTAAAATAACAACCTCTTTTCCTGAAATCGGTCAACAAATGAAGACGAATGGCTAATAAACAACTGTTCATACTTTTATTCTGTTCCGTGACATTATTGCTTCCCGATCCATCATCCGTACTCCATATTATTGTTATCTCGCAACTTACGGGAAGATAAAAGTGAGACAGAATACGCATCAATTCACTCACGAACGTCAACAGGATGTTTTATTCGTACAAAGTTAAGGTGAAGAAGTCTCTTACTACACAAGCTGGAGAACTTGTGTGGTTGTGGGGGGTCGTTGGCATGACATCACGGGGTGCGGCAACTCGAGACTTATGGCGAGATTCATGCGAGTGGGTAGTGCACGTGGTGGTGCAACTGTGCTGTTAGATCAAATAACAACCGCCGTTGTCGTTATAATAGAAATGATTGTAAAAAGAAAGTTATATCCTGGCTGCAAAGCCTGGATTATCCGGAAACTGAAAATCTTTTGACGGTACCGAGATAGTGACTTCGTCGTTGTACATTATAAAATGTTTTTCCGGGAAGCCATAATTGAATGGTACCTTAATTTTTTTAAAATCGTTAACACACCCTCTCACACTCACACACGTACAGACTCACAATTTACAAAGAGAGGATCACTTAAACAAAACTTACTTTGTACTGTTTAGCTTTGGGATGTTTATTTTACTAAGTTTTTTAAATAGTCTGGTTTTTGTAATAAACTCTAAGGGGAGTGGCGCCATATGCTGATTCACAGGTTCCACCTAGTTCAGCAGCGGATGTTGTTCGTAGTCTTTTTATTCCTACAATAGGGTACGGTTACCTTTCTTTGAGATGTTAAATATACTTATGACCTAATTACTAACACTTTAATGCTACTAAATTTATGTATAAGAATATCAATTTTAAACAAAATCCATAAAACTATATTATGTAATATATAAATAAAAATGTTTTTTGGTTCTTAAAATTACAACATTATGCATACATTGTTTACTGTTGTTATATTATTGTTGGTACAAATTCTAATTCCGAAACTAGGCCATGGCCCGTATCTTGGGAAATTAAACAATTAATTTATTGTTCAACTCTTATTTGCCATCTAAAAAGTATCTTATATCACAACAAAAAAGTATGAGAATTTCCTGTTAAGGTTTTTTACATAGGATCATGTCTAGATTTTAAATACTATCGGATACTTTACAATAGATGAGAGGTGTTATAGAAAACATAATGTTTTTATGTACGAGTATTAATACTGTATTAGCTTTACGTGAGTCCTGTTGCACATAACAGTATCAGCCAGTATATCAAAAAGTTTCGGGTCTGTCTTAACAAAAACTATTACAAAAATGTACAAAGGTGGTAATGTCATAGCTTATTATATCTAAAATAAGGTACAGAACTATCTGTGGATTTAACCGTAACATGACTCTTATGCACTGCTTTTGAAATTTAAATATAATATTTATTAGTCGAGTTTCCCCAGAGTGTTATGTTATATCTAAGATGAGATGCAACCATTCCATGATAATATTTCGGACATTTAAAACCAACATCGTCTAGTTTCAAACTAAGCAGAACTTGTGCTATGATAACTAGACTGGCTGATAGAATACATATATATATATATTTTTGGAAATACATGTATATTATACATAGAAAACACCCATACTTCGAAACAAATATTTGCAGATCATACAAACATTTGGTCCGACCCGGGAATCGAACCCGAGACCTCAAGTGTAGCAGTCGCATTCATTACCGCTGCACCACCGAGGCAGTTAAGCTTTAAGAATATCTTTATCATTAAGAAAAGGTACTGCTTAAAAAGAGTGTAGGCTATACTGATGATTTTCTTGCAAAACTCTTCAGTATTATTTTCCTAATTGAGCTTATTATCTATATTTAGTTATAGGGATTTCATAGTGTATGTTTCATTTACTTTTTTTGTTATTTATCAATTTCATATAATATATTATTCTTTTTTAGAATGTAATCTTTACCATCATGTCCACGTCCTGTACCACGGCCTCACTAAAAACGGTTGCCGAACATTTTTTTCATTTCTCTCCACGTAGTGAGTGAGTGAGGTTACATGAATGACCGTATGCTCATTTGCCATGCTCGTCTTCAATAACCTTTAACAGTCCACTACTACACATAGACCCCTCCTTAGAAAGGAAATTTTAGCTTGCTATACCATACTGGTCAGACGGGATGGTATAGGATTTGTTTCAAGTATTCCTTCTCTTTACAATATTATTGGACTTTATAAATAATAATAATAATAAAAAGTAATGTTAACTGTGTGCTTGTGCCTTTACGGAGTTGAATAATTTTTTTTCATATTAATTTTGATTATCTTAAACAAACAACTTTATTATTTATTACCAATTACACACGAAGCTCTAAAACTTTTACTTCACTCTATTTCCTGAACTACGTTTAACTTTAAAATATGCCTACATCATACATATTTTAAATCATCACTCATTTCTAGAATAGATTTTTCGCCTTAATTTAAAAAATCTTTTTACCCTTTTATATGATCTTCATGTGAATGCGTTACTGTTGTCGTTACACTTCATAAATAGTCGTCTACAGTTGTAGTCCTTTCCCTACAACCTCTCTATAACCTCGAGTGATCGACGTTGCAGCTTATTTCTCAGTACAATTTGACTTCGCAAAATATGGTTACTTTTTAATTTTTTATCTTCTCACATCCTTCTGCAAAATAAACACTCAAAATGTATCTTTACAAACAACAAAAACCATAGACACTAAGTGACAGAACTTTACATCCCATAGTCTTTCATCATCATCTCAGCCGAAAGGCGTCCACTGCTATTCCACAGTCTATAACAATTTCGAAAAGATATTTGATACTGCGAAAACAATAATATATGGCAAATATAATACTGAAATAAAATTTTATGTTAACTTGCTACTATGTTAATATTTTTATAAATAATCATTCATTCATTCATACATGTTTATTTCCCAGAGAAGGAGGTAGAGACAATTGATCTCCACTTACTACGGTTCTGACACACCTCTTTTGTTTCGTCCACTTTGCTCCTGGTGCTTTTTACACAATTTTTCTTCAGAATTTCACCAATTAGCCGGTAAGTGTTCACCGTAGACGATCTCTTCCGACACTTCCTCATACATTAGCCCTATAAATTACTTTTGTGAGTCTTTCATCACCCATCCGCTCTACGTAGTCAAACCAGTGAAGCATGAACTTTTCAATCCTTGTCACTATATCTTCTTTCAGCCTACAACGTTACCTTGTCACTACATTTCTGACTGTGTCTCTTACGTTAACACCACACATACTTTTTATGTAACACATTTGTACAACATTAATTCTGCTTTTGTGTGTCTTCTGCTATATCCAAGATTCACTACCAAGATTTATTATATTTCGTATAAATGTAAATACATTTATTTTTACTGAAGACTGAAGGTAGGTGATATACTATTTCAGGCTTCTGTATTCCCCTGTATGTTTTTCTCACTATAAATAATTATATTTTAATATCTGTGAATCTGTTGAAGTTCGAGCCTTTAACATAAATTTGATATATACCTAGTCTTGCCATAAATATTGTAATAAAGAAAAAAGAAAATTGTTAACTGCAAATAACATTTATTACTTTTACAGTGTGTCAGTTTAATACATAAATATAAAACAATTAAAAATATAAAAAGCTTATTCGAAGTGGTCTCCATTGGCTGCAATACAGTCCTTTAAACGATGAGGCCAGTTATCAATAGAAGCACGCACTCTTTCCATGGGAAAATTCTTCACTGCCAATCGTATAGATTGTTTTAGGGACTCCAAATTATCATGGCGTTTAGAGCAAGCTGTACTCTCTAAAACTGACCACAAATCATAATCCAGCGGATTAAGATCGGGACTAGACGACGGCCAGTCTTCAGCTCTGATGAAGTCCGAAACGTTCGATTCCAACCAAGACTGCGTGGACCGAGCTTTATGACCCGGCGCCGAGTCTTGCTGGAAGGACCATACTTGGTTATTGAACATGGTGATGTTAAGGGGCTTAACTACCTTCTCAAGAATGGTATCTTGATACACTTGTGCCGATGTTTTGATACCTTTTTCACAAAAATATGGCTCAGTCACTCCTTCATAGCTAACACCCCACCAAACCATCACTGAAGTCGGATAATGTCCACGTTGCACTCTGTCGACTAATTGGGAAGCTTCCTTAGAGCTTTGAGCATAAATACGGTCATTTTGTTTGTTAAAATGTTGCTCAATTGTAAAAATTTTCTCATCCGTAAACAAAATTTTTCTGTGACCTCCCTTTGCGTACCGCTTCAGTAGTTGTTTCGATTTTACCACCCTATTCTTCTTTAAATTATCAGTTAAGAAATGGCCAGTGCGTCTCTTATAGGCTGCAAGTCCTAAGTCATCTTTTAAAATACGCGACATGGTTCTAGGTGCTATCTTCATTTCCCGAGATAAAATCTTTTGCTTTCGGACAGGATTTCTTCGAATTCTTTCCCTTACTGCTTTGACCACCTTTTTCGTACGAACACTACGTGGACGGCCAGATCTTTTTCTGTCACAAACAGAGGAGGTCTCATTGTACCTATTAATAGCCCGGTACACAAACATTTTACTAATACCAAGTGTATGGAGAGTTTTAAAAATTGCATTTGGCTCCATACCTACTTTGTGTAATGCTATCACAGCGATTCGGTTCTCTTTATCACCCCACACCATTTTAATATCGCAAAATATTTTACAATGTATTGGCGCCAAAATGAGAAAACACAATGAACAATCGTATAAAAATGACAGATTCGAAATTCAAATGTAATATTTTTTTATAATTAAGTGTAACAGTATTTATGGCCAGACTAAGTATGTATACATACACACCTATGTACATATATACGGCACATAATGTCAAACAGGATAAAGATATACAATATGTTATTGTTTAAATCACATGTCTTTATACCACATGTTTTATTCTCTATTTTGAGACAATTTGCAAAATACGCACTAGTTTAGAAACTGGACCACTTTTTTTGTTTTCGTAATTTACAACATCATGAGTAAGTGCAATGACATTAGATCTGTGGTGATCAACTGTATACACGGCGCAGTGAATCACGCGTTGACCGTTTTCGCTTTTATTAAATTCGAATCGAACGGAGTACGTTGATTATTACATCATCAGGATCAAAGAGACTCGTTTTTAATTTGTTCATCCAGTCAGTCGTCCCTTGGCGACTGTGACTGTTTTACGATGCTCTGTATAATAGATGGACGTTCGATGAATTATCGTAATAAATTTGTTGTTATTCCCGTGGTACTTGTTTAGGTAAGTTATAATTAGATGCGAGTCTTATAGTATCCGTGATAATACACCGGAATGGTAAGAACGAATGCTATCGTGGGCACAAAAGTTTTTTTTTTTTTTTTTTACGTCTTTAGTGGAATAGGCGTTTGTCTTCTATCTCACCTGATGGAAAGTGCAGATGAAGACGAAGGTGGTACACGCCCATCCAAAAGATACCTGTTCACTCCACTCTTAAAGGCTCCAGAGTTCATGTCATCAGGAAAAATAGACCCAGGCAGGTCGTTCCAAGTCTTGGCGACTCTCACCAAAAAAGAGCTGTCAAACCGTTTAGTTCGACTTTTGGGTATGTCAACAACGTGTGGAAGAAATTTTTGCCTGCGCCTAGTAGTCCGATAAAGGAACAGAGATGGCTCAATCAGTTCGAAGAGAGCCTTCGAGCACTCGCCAAAGTGTATCCTATAAAAAACCGACAAGCTAGCAACACGACGACGATGCTCAAGGGTGTGCAGTCTGCTATTTGAGAGCTTTTCGTTATTAATTAGCCTACGGGCTCTTCGGTCAACTGAGTCCAAAGCTTCCAGGTGATATTTGGCTGCACCATCCAAGAGGTGGCTACAGTACTCCATGCAGGATCGAACTTGGGCTGTGTAAAGATTAAGCAGCTGTTCAGAGCTGAAGTACCGCCGAACCCTTGAAAGAATTGACAATTTCTTTGACGCCGCTTGTACCATAGACTCAATTTGTTGGCCAAAGTTGAGGTTAGAGGTGATGGTAATACCTAGAAGCCCTAGATGGTTAGTAATCGGTAAGGATACACTTTCGAAAGTGGGTGTTAGATCGAAGGTACTCTTTTTCGCGGAGAAAAGACACGCCTGTGTTTTGGAAGGGTTGAACTGGACGAGATTGGCGTCACCCCAATCGGACACCCACTGTAATGTCTATGTAATATATATATATATAATAAATAAATATATAAATAAAGTAATGTTTTGTAACTAATCCCGATACTTTTATTTTGAAAAGTGTCAATATTAACTTGTGTTATGTTTACAGACTGCTGAATCTTTTTAAGGGCGATACAACGATTACGAGACAACCAAAGTGGGTACCTATTTTTAAAATAGTGACACGTACCCTGGCGGTTTTAAAGTTAGTCAAGCAATTAAACATACTAATAAAGCCATGTTTTGCATAAATTACAAAAGAAAGTGGATTAGGAAAGTGATTCTGATTCGTAATGAGAATGTAAAGTTAACCGGCTCGTCGCGGCTTGCGGCAGCGTCCCTTTGATGTCGCCGATATTGTGACACTGCCGTCTACCGTTCAGCGACTCGCGCTGTACCGTAGACGGCAGTGTTATAAATCGAAGTTATTCATGTAAATTATATTAATTTATTTTTTTTAAGTTTCAACTAACATATATTGATCTGTATTAACTGGTATTTGAGTATTCAAAAGCTTGGGGACATCTTTTATAAACATATGTGCACATGAAAAAACATTGCTCTCTTTGCGTAGATTTATAAACATTTCATTATAAAAATTGTAATCATTTATTTTTACGATTACAAAGAATAACATGATCTGAGAATTTCAAGTAAAAGAAAAATATTTCCACGACTATTTTTAGTCCCTATTTGGGTCACTCATTACTAGTAGTTAAATATTTGTGGTCTATAATGCATTTATAAAATGACTTTATATAATACATACCATGGATGGCAAGAGTTCTTAGAAGAATTGAATTCTACAACCAAATTAACAAGAAACACTCCCTTACGAAAAGAAAAGATCTAATTCCTGGTGCTAAAGATGGATTCACATCATTCCTAAATACCTCCTCCATTTCACTTAAAATAAGTAACAAGAAATTCGTTGAACTTTAATTAGTTGTGTTTCTTTTAAGTAATGAGTTCATTTGGTCCATCGAGCCAGTCGCAGTTGTTATACACGGTGCTGTCTGGATTAAAATGTAAAAAAAGCCCATGCCAGCGCGCCGCATAAAGAGATTACGCGCTAACGTCCAATAATACCAGTTATGTAAAATACCTGCCACATACTCTCCCCGCGTCGGATGTTCTGCATTTTCACTCGATATTAACTTTTGTTTGGACGTTGATTTTTCAAATGTTTCGCCCAATCTTCCACTCGTTGTAAAACTCGATACTTTCAAGTGTTCTTACTTAGGGCTCGAGTCAATTCAGTTTGATAGTAGATGAGTTCAATCGACTCCACTTCAGCACTTTCAACTCAAATTGTATTTTTATATTTAAATAAAATAGATTGGACTCTTCGAGAAATACTTATTACCCGTCACTCTTTGTTTTATACATTGATGAACGGTCCTTCAAGACTCTCTGCTACCGTTTATTAACTCATTGTACATCTTTTCTTTGTGCTCAATTTTGATTCGCAACTAGGTTACAAGCTTATCTAAGGACGAATATTATACTATCTTTCTCCAGGAAGATACATTAACAATAATAACATACGTAAAATGCATTAATGGAAATAGAAATTATATTTATCCACTTTTTTCTCCAAAATATTGCTGTGTCATAGTATCTACTTCAATAATCACAATGCACATCAATAACTTTTAATCATTTACAGCTACGCATAGCAGTCTCTCCAGAAACGAGATTTTGACCAGTAGGTAGGTAGAGTAGTGCCACGCTAGAAATACAGGGTGTATGTCAAGTTTTCTCCCCTTTGGAGAGCTGATGTCTTGAGGAGTTGGTTCTTATAGTAGTTTTTAACGACATTCACGGGATGACAGGGTATTATTAATACTCCGTATTCCGTCACTACATGGATGCTTCCATAAAATGCAGTTAACATAGAGAAGATTTGGTTTTAATCAAATAAACTTGAATTAGGAAGATAAGTAAAAGAAGCCTACTTTGCAACTGTCATACTTATAAACAAGAGAGATTTATTGATGTAATATTTTTTATATTACCTTAACAAGTATGAGACCATTGTATTTTGATTATGTATATGAGGTTTTCTTTTTATATTTCAATTTATAGGATCATTAGTTCTTTTTTTTCTTTTTGATTGAAAATCGTAATGTTTATTTCTATTTTTAGTTTTTATGTTATATATGACATGACTCAAAATTACTTTTAAAAGAAACTTTAAACCTTTTCAAGATATTGTTAAATTCAATTGGATAGGTGTCCTATAATAGACGTTAGGCTACATAATACAAGCCGGTATGGCAGAAAGTAAGGTGTGGTGCTCTCCGGCATCTGTGCACGTAAATCAAGCGGCCGAACGCCACCGTAATTTATTTTTTGTCAGCGCCTCGTGGCCGGAGTTTCGAAGCGGTAAGGCGCTGAAATCCAGGTAACTTATATTAAAACTGGCAACATTCACACTGTCTTACCTTCTGTATGTGAAAATAATAGAAAGAGATAAGTATCATATTTTATTAATAGGCAACACGAAGTAATTTGAATCCATGGCCTTCGTAATGTGCAACTATGGTATTTAGTTAAGAACAAAGAAAATAAAAAAATCTGGAAATACTGTCTATGTCTATATTTTCCACACAGTCTCATGTACTCACATACAAAAATATGATGATTTTACATTAAAATTTTGATAATTATTGAACCAAAAACTATTTAAGTGCATTAAAGCCGTGTCAGAACACTAAATTTTTTTCATGATTACTCCACAACCATTTTGTATTCTTAGTTGGATGTTTCGCTATCAAGAATGATTCCTTTTACGCGGCGCAGTGGCTTGTCGGTCCGTGTTCGATTCCCGTACGTGATTAATGTCTTTGTTGTATACACACACCGAGTATTAAATTGGTCCGTTTGTTTCCACCATTCTGGAATGACTCCATTGTACAGATAATGTAGCGGAAACTAGAGCGGAACCATATGATATTAAACGCGAGTTCATGGCTCGTATGTTCGGAAAATCGTCTTTTCATGGAAAAATATGGATCGAGATCAGATGCAGACAGCTTTGTAACTGAAACAATAATGACTATAGTTAAAAGGATTTCGCTCCAGAGTATATTAAATAACAGATATTCTGTTTGAATGTTATACAACAGTCGTAGCGCTTCTAAGTGTTCAGATACACCTTTGAAACGAGTAAAAATCATAGATATATATATGTATAACACGCGGCAACTTGCTACGAATAGACTTTGTTCTGAGAGTTCACACAACTCATGTTGTGAAGTTCTGACTAGACGAGCTTCCCTTTTTTAAAACTTTCTAGTCCTTTATAGTAGTAGAAATAACTTTGGAAGTTTCTCGAGTTTTATTTGAAACTAGTATTTATTTATGTTCAATAACTACCATTACCTCGTGTTTATAGATTTTTTTAACGATATAATTGGCCAAACAAGTAGATGGGTGACTTGTTAGTAGGTGCCCACGGACTCCTGTAAAACAAGAGTTACAAGTTTGTTTTTGTCTTTTGAGCCCTCAATTCAGCATCGGGGAGGAAGAGTTAGAATTCCGGTAACCTAGACTATTCTCATGCTTACAAATAATTGTATTGAACGAAAATTTTCTAGATAGTAGAGCCACGCTGATTTCAACACGAGCGGGCCGGCTCATCCGGGGCAGTATTAACCTCCCACAGAAAACCAATCTAAACCGCCAGCATCCGTGTTGTCGTGTTTCGTTGGTGAGTGTGAGACCGGAGGCCCATTGAGGCAGGGGTGACAGTTATTGTGGTAACTGTATAAGCCTTATACTGTCACGAAGCCTGTCATGCCTTTTACGTCCCCAAGCGGGGTGTGAAGAAACATCTCACAAGGCCGCCATAGTGTGGGTCACCATACTGCATTGCCTGCATTTGCGATGAGTATGGTGATCACAACTCTTGAATTCTATTCATGCTTTCCATCAGGCAGAGTAGAGTCACTTTGGTAGGCTCCTAGTTTAAAAAAAAAATTGAACCTACTATCCCCAGTTCTGGTTCAATACTTTAAGTTTTAATGAAGAAGATTACAGTATTTCGTCTCCAGAGTTTAAGCAATAAAAATAATAAGTGACACAAACATGTTATATATTTTTGATTTAAACACATCACAGGAGAAATTTTACAGCTTCTTGTAATGTAAGACTGTTTACTAATTGGTAGTTCAATAAAGTGAACTTATTACCGATTATTGTATAAAATTGTTGTCGTACTCAAAATACTTCACAAGCTTCATTAAGACCTGTTCTATTAAAAACAAGAGGCTTTAAAGGGCCGGGCCCAAGTTTATGGACGGCCCGGTTTATTATTATATTCAAGTTCCATTAAATTTAAGGGATATGAATCAATTTCATTTGGACCCAATTACATAGACATTGATTCCTTATTCTATCAGAGGATATTTTAACATCTAATAATATGATTTATAAGATTTATCTAATGGATTATTGAGAACAGATTCATATTAAAAGGGACTTTAATGCACTTTGAAGTTGAACGTATCTCAGTGCGCGTTCAAGGATGGGTGTTAGCGTTAGTTCCAGCAGATTAGCGTCGAATTTCTCAGAAGTCCCGTCTTGCCTATAGGGCTTAGTCGCAACAAGTTATAAGTGTACTGTAACGTTCATTGATAGAAGGTAATAATTACTTCACAAAAATTTTTGGACTCTTTTGTTTATTTTGTTAGTATATTTTCGATGACAGTGTTAAAAACACCTATTATAGCAATCAATCTACATATTCAATGTAGGTGTAAGTAAACAGTCAAGATCTCAAAATGTTCTCTAGTAATCCGTTAGTTATATCCGTCTAACTTATGGTAATAATACTGATGATTGCAATTTTTAAATCTCAAAATATTAAAAGAACCTATTTTCTAATCAGTTGCTTCTCACAAAATATAACTGTACAGGTGTAATCACTACCATGACAAAAAAACACGCATCAAATAATTGCACCAAATTTAAATCAAGCCCACGATCCTAGATCGGTTGTTGAATACTCTGCCACCACGCCTTACAGTTCATTATTATTTACCAGAAAGTTAAAGAAACTCTCTCTTTTCTACATTATATTTTACACATCAGAACCTCCCGTTTAAACAAGTTTGTGAAGTTATGTAGCGTCACAAACTTAACTAAATCAACAACTCAACATATTCCAACAAACATGTTACGGCAACATGACGGATGTCCACCAACAAAAACCGTGTGCCGCTGCAATTTTTTACGCGAAATGAACATATTCTACAAATAACCATAACTCAATTCACGTCGTCCATTGTCTCCTCCCGCCGCGAAGCCTCCTCAGCTATCGTAATAGGATCAACGAGACTTGACCGAAAACTGCGCTCGCTCCTCGCTACATTTGCCCTGACATTACTCACTAAACCAACTACTTTTAAACGTCGTCAAACTATTTTAAACCTTAAAACTATTGTAGTAACGAGCGGTTCGGTAGCAATTTCGGTTTTGTATTTTTGAAGTGTCGTTTTCGTCATTTTCATGTGACATTATCCGGTTTATACGTAGTATGTCGTCGCGGCGTCATCGAAATCCCTTTTGACAGTAAACGATATTTTTCTGCATTAACGTTCAGTTTCCAACTGAAAGGAAAATTGTTATTATTTACGCGGTCTATTAGTTGTATCAAATGATTTATGTCTCAGAGTCCGCTATCGATGTGATAACATAAGTGGTTAGTTGTACTACTAATAGTTCTAATACGTATGTGACTTCGACATCTGCAGGAGTGTGGAACCGTCTTTAAACGATTTTTTTTTCATATCGGGTTAAGATAACGATATTGCCCACCGGCCAGCTTACGGTTTCAAAAGACTCCAATATACACTATAAGATATTTGCATTTTCATTTTAAAAATAATGAAATTGCAAATGGGAACAGCCTAGTTACGTTGTATACAAATCACTTACCTAAGTCTAGACAGCTTCTCTATATTCATATAGTTAAATAAACATTCCATTGAGCTTTCTTAAAAAACAGTTTATGCCATATTTAAGCACCTGCCTAAAGTACTAACAGTTTACAATCGTTTTAACTGCGATCATTTTGTACGATACAGAAATTAAAACATTCCATAATTTTATTTGCATATGCAATTTGGTTATCAACAAAGCAAGATGCAACATATATGTAAATGCCAAGTGAATCTAAACTTTAATCTTAATTTCTGCAATTAAATCTCTTTGAGGATGTATTGAGTGGCTTACATGATGCGATAATAGATTGTGGAACAGTTAAAGAAAACAACAATATTATCATTGTAAATCGTCATATAGGAGCACTCTATTCTATTTTCTTTAGTTTTCGACCCTCGAGAAAGACATTCAATCTACATATTTTCTTTCAATTTTAATGGAGTCAACCTAACTTACCTAATACAAATAAAAAAGAATAATTTAAATTGATTCATATGTACTCGAGTTGAGAACCTGACTGAACTGAAACTGAAAAATCACAAAGTTTAATTTTTACTACATTGTAGGAACACGATTCGCTTATGAAATAGCAATATATTTATAAAACACGTTTGATAATTAAAAAGATGAATGATGTCGTTCCGATATTTGTTACGATAACATCTAATGGCTGAAGTAATAAAACCAAGCGTCTTAGCGTTTCATTTAACTCACTTAATGTAACCATGAAGATTTTAACGTTTACTAGTCTGCCACTTTAGTATAGAATATTATAAAAGCCCCTAATGGCTGACATACTGTATGTCATACGCGATTCGTATCATATGATGTGCTCTCGTGTATTATTCCTCTAACTTGATTTGTGCCTCCATTGTAATTTTGCGAGTAGAAGACGAAAACCAAAACCATTACGTTTTACGTTACAGGTCATTAAAATAACGAGTTTAGAAACGTGCTGCTTATTCATTTGTTACAGCAATGTCATTAATTTGTTTTACTACATCAATATATACTATATCAATTTACGTCTGAAAATAAAACAACATAAAGCAATACACTGGACCGTTCGATAAACAGTAATAATATTGTAAAGATAAGAGAGGCAGAGACGGGCACGGCGAAACTTTTAAATTCTAACAGACTCTAACACTTATGTCATACTAAAAGGCGGATCTCTACAATAAAAGTAGCGTACAGTATGATAAAAGTGTTAGATGTAAAATATTGTTGAGTAATAAGTGGGTGCGCGTATTGAACCCGTTCCCATAAATCCGCCGTATCGTCTAATGAGATCTGCACTGCAAATTAGCTCCGTATAATTTCGTTTTCGATTTTGGTAATAAAATTATTGTGACACTTGAATGCATTATACTTTGAATACTATAAATGTAGTTGAGCACTTGATACTGTTGTGCTAGTTAGAGCTTGTCGAAACGTCACTGTATCTAGGTTGTCTGTGATAACAATTTCAATAAGGTAGTGTATGAAATCATCAAATCTCCTTTACTGATTTAATACAACAAGATAATAATGAATTATATTATTAAAAAAAAAAAATTCCTGGGTTTGCGAAAATGTGTTTTACGTAAAGGATAATACCTAGTTTAAAACTTTTATTAAATTCGCCTGTATGTTTATTTGTTTGTGACCAACTTTTGTAGGTGTGTCTTTTAATTTTTAAACTATATTAATTTGTATGGAGATCAGTAGTGTCCTTGTTCAACGACGTTTGACGTTTTACAGCATCTTAGAATTAAAAAGAAATTACTGTTCAAACCTTGCTTAGGAGAGGTTTACGTCCAGTGGTGAAGTACTGAAGTTTGTTGGTGATTAACTGTTCAGGTAGTATTAATGTTACGCCATTATTCAAGATTCATTGTCTCAACACTGTCAATGGTTATTATAGACGTAATACATTAATCTTAACTATAATTATTATTATATATTTCACATCGTCAGACCCTGACACGGTGGTAATTGGACCACTTTGAGGAGTATGCTTTCTTAACCTGCTCTTACGTCCGTGTGGTGGCGAATAAGTCATCCCGTGTGTGACTTATTCGTCACCACGCGGACAGAATAGTCACCAAATTTAAGTACGGATAATCATTAGTACTTGCATGAAATGTATTTCTCCTCACAATAATTATTACAAAAAATATTATTTGAGGTAATTCTTTCGAAAACACTATGTTTTTGTTTCTAAGTGAGCCAGAACACCTAAGCTAACAAATTATTTAATTCAGTGAGTGCTTCAAGCGATTATCTATGTTGGAACAGTGCGTTTTGTACACAAAGTAAGGTGCTACAACAGAACCAGCCACAGGAACGAATAAAGTATTTCAGCCTGCCGGGTTTTGTTTTATACTGGAAATCTATTGCGTTGCTGGGCGAGCATTGGCAATTCGGATAAAATATCGCCTAAATCTGAATATTTTAAATGTAAATTCATACACGTACTTCAATATTTGTTAAGTTGATCAAATGGGAAACTTTAACATTTTGCAATTGTATACTGTATGGAATATTAGAAAGAACTACTTTTAATTCAATGAAATGAGTGGAACATGTGAGTACAAACATGTGAAGGCAGTGATCATCTTCTAGGTGCATTTAAACTGGTAAGTTTGCATAATCTGTATATATAATATTATTTAAACGATACGAAGGCTAGGCTTTAAAGAAGAGATATGACAGTCCCCTTATTATGGGAAGTTCAGGGTATCTGGAAGTCTGTTTAGGTCGGTTGGTCAATATGCTGGTTCAGGGGTTGATATAATAGTCAGACTATTTTATCAACGCTGCATTTCAAAGTTTTCTGTTAAGAAACATATTAATAATATGACTACCTCATAGCGTATGCGACTGCTGTGCTTGAGGTCTCGGGTTCAATTCCCGGGTCGAACCAAACGTTTACATGATCTGCAAATATTTGTTTCGGAGTCTGAGTGTTTTCTCTGTATAATTTGTATGTATTAACAAAAAAAAGTATATATGTATTTATATCAATTGTCTAGTACCTATAGTACAAGCTCTGCTTAGTTTGGGACTAGATGGCGTTATGTGTCAAATGTCCGAAATATTTATTTATTTATTAACATAGAGCCCCGTGTACGGTATTCTAGGCACCATGAACAATGAATCGAGTTTCCACACTCTCATAGAACTCATTGAATTGCTCTTCTGTTAGTCTACGTTTCGGAGAGCAATGTGCAGCTGCGATGTTATTGTTGCCATTTGTGGTGCTTTGAATGTGGTCTAAGCTAAATTTTAGCGGTTAATGGTGTTTAATATATAGAGCTATTACAATAGCCGTCCCCACGTGTGCTGTAGCGTCTCGATGATTCGTGGAGTAGACGTAACCTTTAATTTTAATAAGGCTGCTGGAGACAAAGTGGATTTCTGATATAAGAACAGTGTTCAGATCGTGAAAGTGTAGCAACATTGCAACTCCTTAACCACTGTTGTTCCAGGTTGCTATTTTTAACACGCTTTTATTAGCTTGGGTTGTATCTATGTATGTATGTAACGGAATCTTTGAGCTTAATTTTCACCGGTTTCTAAAAATCTGAGCCCCACGATTTTTACTCTAAATTAAATTATTCTGTTAGTAACTTAAATTTTATTATAATTTTATTTCGAGGCGATTCACTATGATCGATTGTTCGATCTTCTACTACTGTAATATTAGACTCTGTGTCATCAAAGATTATTTTCTAGTATTTAGTTCGATTAGCAATAAAAGCGTGTTTTTTTAGTTTTTTTAAACTAATATTTATTAGTGATGTCATTTAGTATGTTTTAAGAATGACGTATTTATGAGTTGCAGAAGTGTACTTAGTTATTGTAAGACAAGATCTAGTTTTTCTCATTGTGTGATAAAAATGTTTTCAATCAACTTGAGTGAATCTTTCGGTATATGCAGCCGTTGTATGGTCTTTCTGGACAGAATCACCGTATTATCAAATATAAAATAGTCCACAAAATATAATTGTCAAATAGCTATTCAATAAGTATCCAGGTTTGATTTTTTAAACAATATTTATTTTAGTCTAATTTATTGGCTAAAAGGTGTAATTATATTGAACCTTAAAAGTGAAACGGGACTCCTATAAATTGTACATATGAAACGTATTAGGTTGTACCTTAAATTACAATTATTTTAAATAATAAAGCTTAAAAATGTGATATTAGACGAGAACATAGGTGAGCTCACATAATGTCACATAATTCATGTAAACATATACGATTCATTTGACAAAGTACCAAAGCAGGTGTACTTGGGGGCGTGTGCGATCAACCCTGTAATTATCATAGCGGGGTCTAATAGGCCCCGTCCGGAACGTGGGGGCCGATAGAGCCGTGAGCGAAATACCTCAACCCTAACGCGCAAATAACTCATTTGGTTTGCAGACGTGGCACAAGGCAGCTCTACTCAGCCCCAGCTCATTTGCATACGTCACCCTTGAAATTTAGATTTCATTTTTCATTTTTAGAATGATGGAATGTTGCAAGTTATTCTTGTTCATACGAATTTTAGTTTGCTTTTTATAGGGAAGAATTTCTTAGCTGACTTTGCTACTGCACAAAATATTATATCACATTACATCAATAGCGTTTAACAGTTCACTGCCGGACGTAAACCTCTCTCCTTAGCAAAGAGCTTCAACAAAATATAAAGGTTCTCAAATTTAAAGTTATTATAAAAACAATGCAACACCTTAGTTTACTGGGATGTCAATATATAAAATGGAATATTTGTGTAATATACAATTTCAAATCAAAATTTCACTTTTATAGAAAAATCATGTTATTACCATAAGTTGTTACCATAGCAAATAATGATAAAACAGCAACAAGTAAACTCTATCTTTGTTTACCAATTTTGTTGTATAACAAAAAGTATTTCTCGCAGTTTATAACGTAGTCTTTATAACGTTGAAAATCCATTACGTAATGTTCCGTGCAATACAAGAAAAATCATTTAAATGGAATTAATAGGTTCTTAAAAAATAAATCTTTATTGTTGTTATATGTGTTTATCAAACAGCGAGGTAAACTAATTATATTAATATATATTCATTGAGAATTTACCAACCAGAGCTTTAAACCAGTTAGAAATCTTGAACATGAAGATTAATCTTCAAATAGATATTTCAAGTGTATTAGAAATTTAGGGAATGCCCTCATAATGTTAACTGATTCTCGATCAATCAGTCTCGAGCGAAATGATTTCTCCAGACGAGGCCTGATTGAAACAGAATTCAATTTGCCTCTGGACAAATATCAGACAAAATACATTTTAGATGCATTGCCAATATAACCTTCATTTAAGGGCTAGTGCACACTTCTTCAATTTTTATTCAAATTTGCTTACAGACTTGTATTCAGGGAACCAATTGGCAATGGTCCCGTAAAAGTCTGTCTGCCACACAACTTATACTCGGGGCGGATTATCAGTCTTACTTATATCGATCTGATCTATATTTTCTGGTTAAATTGAGCTAAATCTGGTTTTACAAGTTAAACTTTTATGATATATACGTACTAGTTGGTGTATATTATCTAAGTTTTGGTAATTCTAACCAAAATTCTGTTTGAGATTCACTTTTTGAAGAGTTTGCCAAAATGACTCTGAAAGCATGAACAGAATCCGAAAGTAGTACTCAACATACTCATTGCGGATGCAGATAATGCAGTATGGTGACCCACACTATAGCGGCCAAGTGAGATTCTTCTTCGCGCCACGTTTGTGATAGTAAAAGGCATGACAGTTGCCGTGGTAGTGTAATTCTCACACACTTACCACGATAACTTTCACCCTGTATCAATGGGTCTTCGGTCTCGCACTCACCAGTGATACACATTAACACGGATGCTGTCGCTTTAGGTTGATCTTCTGTGAGGGAGTGGTACTGCTCCGGTTGAACTCACTCGTCTGTGCTGAAATCAGGGTGACTCTTCTACCTTGTAAATATACTCATTTATTTACACACAAATTCGAATAACTTAAATATAAACATTTGTAACCTTAGATGTATTTCAACTTATTAGTAAAATCGCCACGATTGGTCGAGGAAAAGGTTCAAGCAATTGACTTCAATTGTCATAGGGATCACGATCTTCTTCACTTAACCATCACTTCTTTTAACAGTATATTCAAAGTTGCGATTTGTTCGTGTATACCTCACATAGTATTTCTGTCGTAAATATCTTACGTTAGACAAACACTAGAGACCTCAAAAGCATCTCACAGGGCCGCCATAGTGTAGGTCACCATACTGCATTGTCTACATTTGCTATGAGTATCGTGATCACAACTCTTGGATTCTATTCACGCTTTCCATCAGGCAGAGTAGAGTCACTTTGGCAGGTTCTTAATATAATAAAAAAAAGCTGTTGTAAAGGAAAAACAACGTCTATTAGCGTACGTAGATGATACATTCGAGTGTGAAGTAGCGAACCGTGTAATATTATTCCTATACTAAAGTGTGTACTTCACTTTACGATTATGTTGCACTGTGTCTTATATATTAAGTTACGAGTTGTGAAACAAAACAGCAAATGAATAAAATCTACACATTAATTTTTTCTATTTTCTGCGAGCAACGAAATTTTTGTTTTTTTTTTCACTTTAATAACACTTGCAGGAATTGTTCAGGTTAAATATTACGGCTTTAGTTTAAAACGCAATGCAATAATGTCTTTTGGCATAATTTAGAATTTTAAGAAATTGCTGTTGAACCAAGACTTTTGAATTTTCAAGATAAGTATAATTACTTCAATTCCGAATTAGAACATCGTGTATTACACAGATATTATCTTCCGTACGCTCTTTGAATTATGTTTGATTTTACTTTATAGATATTTTTCTTTAATAAATTTTTTGAAATATTAGTGGAAAAGGCCATTGACCGTTACGTAATATAGCATTATACGATATATGTTGTTGTAAGCGCCGAAGCAGAAAAAAGTGTCCTGTAGTAAAACTACTGAATATATTTCGTTCAAATTTTGCAAATCGTCTCAAAATAACTAAATGAATGTCGGGTATAAGTAAATGTGATGCCGATAAATGTACCCTGTATATACATATATATCCTCTCTTTTATTGGTTCTTTCCATAAAATACAAAATTAAGAAAAGTTTAAAATATCAAAGCACTGTAACAATAAATGATCCAATGAAAGCATTGATGACGTAGAAGTAATATAATATTGAGATAATATAAATTTGAGCTTTTGAGAGGTAGGGCATAGCGTGATATTTTCCGCTCAAAACTTGGAGCAGCCCGACTGGGGAAGGACCTCCGCCTTACAGAAGACCACAACCAAATAGCACTGCATCTTCGGCAGTGCTGTGTTCCTGTGGTGAGTAAGGTATCCAGAGCTCTAGAGAATTCGCTGTTTTGACAACGGGGGACTAGTGGTGCTTATAATACTGCTACTGGCTCGTGTGGGCGCGGGATGTGGGCGCGGCGGTCAGGAAGACCCGCTGAAACGGTTGTCCGCTGGCCGCCCGCAGGATAGATGGGTTCCCGAACCCAGGGATCACTACAACCTCCACCCTGGGAGGCTGAACCGCCAGCCTGCGAAAAATCCCTGCAGTAGTAGTCGTGCCGGAGGAGGAGACCGGAGTGGAACCCGACCGCTGCTGCAGGGGGGGAGCGGGGGCCCTTTCGTACGCCGCGCCGACAAATCGCACTACCCGCATCGACCATGAGTAGATTAGCACCGCCCCATTGCCCCCTTAGTTGTCAACATAGTGAATCCTCACAAACCAATTAAACCCCCCCAAAAAAAATGACGAAGGAAAATAAAAAAAATGTATCTACAGCGGCATCCTCTTCCACATATATGGACTTCTGCAACATCAGGGGACTTCACTCCAACCTGAACGCAGTCCACCTTCATCTGGAGATTGCGCAGCCGACCCTCTTGTTTCTTACGGAGACGCAGATATCCTGCCCGGCCGATACATCATACCTACACTACCCCGGCTACAAACTCGAACACAAATTTCTGAGACGTGCCGGTGTATGCATGTACGTCCGGGAGGATATCTGCTGTCGCCGTCTCCATTTTTATGAAGACAGGGACCTGTCAGTAATGTGGGTGCGCGTAGACTACGGAGGTGAGACTCGAATCTATGCGTGCCTATACAGGTCTCATAGCGGTGACAGGGAGACTAAAGCACTCTTTGAGCACCTGCAGGTGACGACTGACAAAGTTCTTGAGCGGTACCCTCGTGCTGAGTTGGTGATTTTAGGGGATTTTAATGCCCACCACTGTGAGTGGCTAAATTCTCGATCCACCGACTTTGCAGGCAGGTCTACTCACGAATTTGCTCTGGCCCATGGCCTCTCACAACTGGTACATTCTCCAACAAGAATACCTGATATTGAGAGCCATGCACACTCTTTGCTGGACCTTCTGCTGACGACGCGTCCGGACGACTACACTATTGCAGTGGACGCACCTCTCGGCTCGTCCGACCACTGCCTCGTCCGGACCGAAGTCCCATGCCCTCGGCATATTCCACCTCGCCCAGCCAATTTGCGCCACATGTGGCAATATAAATCAGCAGACTGGGATGGATTGCGTGAATTCTACGCATCGTACCCGTGGAGACAGCTTTGCTTCACGCCAGAAGATCCTGACTCCTGCGCAGCCGCTGTCACTGAGACGATCCTGGTGGGTATGGAGTATTTTATTCCCAACCCATCAGTAGCTGCGGGGGAAAAAAAGCGACCGTGGTTTAACCGGCTTTGCAAGGAAGCCAGGCTAGTCAAGCAGGCCGCCTATAGGGCTTGGACCACGGCCCGTACCAATAAGGATCCGAACATCTCTGATGTGAGACGCAAACTAAATGCTGCCTCGAGGTCCAGCAAAAAGACAATTGCCAGAGCCAAATTCGATTTCATCGGCAGGATTGGTGAGCGACTTACGAGCTATCCCTCTGGGAGTCGTGCGTTTTGGTCTCTTGCTAAGGCTGCCGAGGGAAATTTTTGCCAGTCGTCTTTACCACCATTGCGAAATGCCGATGGTAACTTGGCCCATAGTGCTAAAGAGAAAGCCGACCTACTTGGGCAACTCTTTGCCGCGAACTCGACTATGAACGAGGATGGAAGTGCGGTACTGCCTATTAACCCGCCGTGCCAACACACTTTGCCGGAAATACACATTTCGCAAAGAGAAGTGCGGCGGGAACTAAACTGTCTAGACGTTCATAAGTCGAGTGGGCCAGACGGCATACCTGCAGTGGTGCTCAATAAGTTGCTCAAAAGCTCAAAAGGCCCTGAGTTGTGCCCTGTACTAACGCGACTTTTCGCGATTTCCTACCGCAAAAGGCAAGTGCCGTCTTCGTGGAAGACTGCCCATGTGCATCCAGTGCCAAAAAAGGGTGATAGATCGGACCCATCGAATTACAGGCCTATAGCTATAACCTCCCTTCTCTCTAAGGTGATGGAGCGTGTAATCAACACACGGCTCCTCAGTTACCTGGAAGAGCACGATTTGATCAGCGACCGCCAGTACGGTTTCCGCCGCGGTCGCTCGACTGGTGATCTTCTAGTGTATCTCACTCACCGGTGGGCTTCAGCCATTGAGAGTCAAGGTGAGGCCTTGGCAGTTGGCCTGGATATAGCAAAGGCGTTCGATCGGGTCTGGCACAGGGGCCTTCTATCGAAGTTACCGTCCTACGGCCTGCCCGAGGGTTTGTGCAAATGGATGGCTAGCTTTTTGTCTGGCAGACGCATAAAAGCCGTCGTCGACGGTAGCTGCTCCGAAAGCATGGACATAAACGCTGGTGTCCCGCAAGGCTCCGTGCTATCTCCAACACTATTCTTGCTGCATATCAATGATATGTTGACCATAGATAGCATTCATTGTTATGCGGATGACAGTACTGGAGATGCGTATTACACGGGCCGGGCTAACATCCCTCGTACCGCTGTAGTAGAAAGTCGCGAACAACTTGTGTCTCAAATCGAGAGCACTTTACACAGAGTTTCCGATTGGGGTCGGGATAACCTGGTCCAATTTAATCCCTCTAAGACACAAGTTTGTGCGTTTACTGCTAAAAAAACCCCGTTCACTGTAGTTCCACAATTCCAGAATACACCCCTTACCATCTCACAGAGTATTGGGATCCTCGGTGTCGACATCTCCAGTGACGTCCAATTTCGGACTCATTTGGAGGGAAAGGTGAGGCTGGCATCAAAAAAGCTTGGTGTTCTGAATAGAGCGAAGCGATATTTCACACCGGCACAAAGGCTACTACTGTACAAAGCACAAGTTCGGCCTCACATGGAGTATTGCTGTCATCTCTGGGCGGGAGCACCGAAGTACCAGCTTGAGCCTTTCGATTCAGTCCAGAGACGTGCTGTGAGAATAGTCGACGATCCTGATCTCACGGACGGTATCGAGCCACTAAGTCTTAGGAGAGACTTTGCCTCCCTGTGTGTACTCTACCGTCTCTACAATGGGTTGTGTTCAGAAGAATTGTTTGATATGATGCCCACAGCCACATTCTACCATCGCACCGCTCGCCATCGTCAGGGAGCTCATCCACATACATTGGAACCTAAATGGTCGCGCACAGTGCGGTTTCCGAGAAATTTTCTCCCGCGAACAATCCCGTTATGGAATGAGCTCCCTGCCACGGTTTTCCCTGGAAACTACAGCATGGGGTTCTTCAAGAAGGGGGTTAATAGGTTTTTGAAGGGTCGGCAACGCGCACGTGATGCCCCTGGTGTCGCAGGCGTCCATAGGCTGCGGTAGCCGCTTACCATCAGGCGGGCCGTATGCTTGTTTGCCACCGTCGTGGTATAAAAAAAAAAAAAAAAAAAAATATTGGATCGTTTTGAAATCAGTAAGGATGTTTTCTTTTGAGTAATACTCGTACATAACATGTTAACCCTGTAGCAGAAAAATAAATACTTTGTGATAACAAACTATAATAAACATTACTAAAAATGAACTGTATTAAAATATTACTACTATCGAATGAGTTTTTTGTTAACGAATAAACTTTCCCTGAAGTATTCGTCAACCTACGTGTTTCTTAAGGTGGCAAGTAATAAATAATAAATAAATATTTCGGACATTTGACACACAACGTCATCTAGTTTCAAACTAAGCAGAGCTTGTGCTATGATAACTAGACTGACTGATAGAATACTTATATACTTTTGTTTTGTAAATACATACATATTATACATAGAAAACACCCAAACTTCGAAACAAATATTTGCAGATCATATAAACATTTGGTCCGACCCGGGAATCGAACCTGAGACCTCAAGCACAGCAGTCGCATTCACTACCGCTGCGTCACCGAGGCAGTTTTTTGCAGTAGAACTGCAAATCAGTGTGAGAATATTGAAGCCAATGCTCGATTAGTATTGACCCCGCCGAGTCACCACGGTCCTGGACTAGCTGTATGCTGCCTCTACTCCTTTGTCGCGCGGCAATGTTGACTAGACAGTAAACAAACATTATGTGCCCGCAGAACGTACATCTAAAATCTTTGCTTTGTGGCCAATAGTGATGCCCATTGTATTGGATTTGTATCTCGTGTCTCATTTATTTGTGTAAGACTACAAATACATTTTGAACTGGAATAAAATTTATTTGTAAGGTTGCATAAAATTTGAATATTTACGAAGCTTTAAAGTGATGGAAGTGTTCTCGTCCACATGGCATTGACCAAATTGTTTCTTGTGACAATCTCTTTAAAACAGAAAGATTTATAGAAATCTAGCACATTCATAGTCAAACTTACAGTGTTTATACCGATTTCTTTACTCTTATTAAGCTTTGTGATTTCTAGTTATATGGCTGGGTAAGAAGTGCTACACAAAAACATGTTTGACTTTGTTTAAAATGAAAGCAAAGAAATACATATAATTCTCTAATCATAATTTTTGTAGTATTTATAGATAAACAAAAACCATTCACTAAATGAGCCAAAATAACGTGGCAAATTGAATGATGTCTCTATAAAGCTAATATTACTGTTGTAAAGCAGAGAGTAATGGAGTGCACTTGAGAGATGCGATACAAAGCCGGACATCGATCGGGATATATGTCTTGTTATCTACTGCACTCGGGATGCTCAACTAAAACCTTGTATTCACTGTAATACTCTCTAATGATACTGGGACAATAGGGGCCAAACGTAATGGTGATGGAGTAAGGGACTCGTGATGAAATCGTTACGGGTTCAAGCTCCAACCAGCACGCTTTTAACACGATAGAGAAACAGGAACAACTCTCTTTATAATTGTGTATTATGAGAAGTATGGTGCGAAAAACAAAGTTCTTATTTGTTGTGTATGTATTGTAATTTTGTAAAACAATTTAATTAAAATAAAAACTATGTTTTATGTTCATAGATTTTGCAAAATAAAATTGTTAGAAATATTGATTACTTTTACTCACATCGTCATCATCATCAGCTTATCGCAGTCCACTGCTGGCCACACTTTCTAATATAACTCTTTGACTGCACGGGTGCCGTAATGGTTCAAGTGGTTACCACATTGCTTCCTGCTGTGCTAAGTCTTGTGGCTTCGATCCCCATACAGGAAAATCCTTTATGACATGCATAAATTCTTATTATTAATCTGGGGGTTCGTTGCGCCCGTTTCATTTTTCGGATCGAATACCATTTGTTATATAAATGTTTTTTTTTATATAGAAGCCTACCAAAGTGACTCCAGTATGCCTGGCAGAAAGCATGTATAGAATTCAAGAGCGGTGGCCACCATACTCATTGCGAATGAAGACAATGCAGTGTGGCGACTTATGCTATGGCGTCCTAGTGAGATGCTCCTTCACGCCCTTCAGCACATATGTGTATATAGTGCTCTGGTATTCGTTTATCATGTACTACGTTTCAAATCATACACTTGCTAAAGAATGGAATGTAATGTAAGTAAGAGTATATCATAGTTTAAAATACCTATCCTCAAAAGACCTTGCTAAAGCCAGGTTCACCTTTATTCATTGAAAATCGATGTATCGGCTATACGATGAACGTAGTGAGTCTTTGTTTTGATTGCACGTATCTTTGGCCAGGATAAGCGACCGCTCGTCTGTACCTTGTCGACTTTACTCAGATTAAATACCGGTTCAGTAGTTTCCATTTATATTAGAGTTACTTTGAGAGATAGCTAGACAATGATACCATTATAAAATTGTTGAGTAGTTACATTATTAATAAAACTCACAATGGATAAATGGAAACAAATAAATTAAAAGTAATAAAAAATCTCAGTAATAAAAAATCCTTAACATGTGATTAAAATATTAAAATAAAGTACTCCTTGACAATTTTTTAACGTTAACTTACGGTGTTATTGCACAATTAATATGAAATAAAGGTTGTCGCGATATTTGAGTATTCGTATTCGCTTAATTTTAAAATTTTAAAGATTTAACTCTATCGAATCAAATTTTTTATTAACTAATTATATTTACTTGTTTATCCACATGCATATATCTCTGACAAATGTTATAAAATATAAATTTATTTATTTATTTATTTATACATCATGCACTTTATGTACATAGGCGGACTTAATGCCTAAGGCATTCTCTACCAGTCGACCTTTGGGTGATGCAGAGAAAATAGAAAGTAGGTGCGTTTCAGGTGATGTTGAATAACAGAAGTAAACATATATGTACAAACTTATCATATACTAAAATTTATATAAATACTTAAATACATACATATACATACTTAAGTTGATATAAATCTATATACATACATACATACACAAATAAATATCATAACAAGTATAAGATGATAATCATGTATTGGTGGCTTCTGACAGTTGCTTCAGTAAACACTGCTTCACTTTTTTTTTGAAAGAAAAGCGTTGGTAGCCATCCTGACCTCGAGGGGAAGCTCGTTCCAGAGAAGAACAGACTGCACAAAGAAAGATGAGCCCACAAACTCAGATGTATGGGAGGGGCAACGAAGGAGAAGATTGTTAGAGGACCGAAGCTTTCTGTCGTGATTGCTACATATGAGTTGAAAATAGCATTTTAAATATGTTGTCGAAGATGGGTTATTGAGTATAGAGTATAGGACAGAGAGCACGCGTAATTTTCGGCGTAGACGAATTGGTAGCCAGTTGAGCTGCGAACGGAAAGAGGATACATGATCATATTTACGGAGATTATAAACATATCGAATGCAGTTATTAAGAAGACGGTTTAATTTATCGAGAAGAACTGCATTCAGGTCATAGCAGTACACATCATCATAGTCGATTAAGGGGAAGATAAGAGTTTGCACAAGCATAGTCTTGGTTTTTACGGGCAAGAAGTTTCTCAGACGATTTAGAGCTCGAAGTGTCCCAGTAACCCTCCGGCACTGTTTAGCAACTTGGTCACGCCAGGTCAGTGTGCAATCGAGGTGCAAACCTAGATCTTTTACCGATCCACTCACAGGTATGGTAGTCTCATCAAAAGTAATAGCCTGAAGAGTCTTAATGTCTACTCCGCTTATCGAACGGTGACTTCCCACAATGATAGCTTGACATTTTGTGGGGTTTACTGATAAACCAAATCTTTGAGACCATGTGTTAATTGTTTTTAGGTCGTGGTTGATCTTTTGTATTGCTATCGAAATATCTTCCACTTTACTCTGTGAATAGAGCTGTAGGTCATCGGCATACAGATGATACGCACAAAGAAGTTCCAGGGATAGGAGGTTAATATACACAGAAAATAATATAGGAGAAAGAATACCGCCTTGAGGAACACCAGAATCAAGATCACACCAGCTCTAGTAAGATTCATCGACATGAACAGACTGCTGGCGTCCCCGAAGATATGATGAGAACTAATCCAGTGCTTCAGGTGAGACCGCAAGGTAGGAAAGGATAGACAGGAGTATATTGTGATTGACTGTGTTGAAGGCATTAGAGAAGTCGATTAGTACCAAAACAGTAACTTCAGTGTCTTCCATACCTGCCTTAATATCGCCAATCACTTTAAGAAGAGATAAATTGTATAATAACATTGTAAGTTTACAGCAAGAACCTACGGAAAACAGATTATTTTATTATTTTTAGCGCATTCCAATAAAACCTGTTAATACAGTAGATACAGTAGATTAGGCCTGAATGCTTAAGGTTCGATTAAAATAGTTTATATAATGAACTTATTTCTTAAAAAAAAAGAACTCACGCACTCGAAAGAAATTCTGTGTCACGGATAATATTAAAAACATACAGGATGGACTAATAATTCGTTAATATTTGAATCTAACATCCGGCGCAAACAAATGCCGCCCGGGGTACGGGGAGGGATCTGACTACTTGCTTGTTTCTCGAAAATTTAGTCGCAATGAATTGCTTACTGTGTAAAATAATTTTATTTACACTGTTTGTTTATTACTGTGAGACGTTTATTTGACGTTGAATACGATTTACACGACTTAAATCAGTGTCCGAGTGATCCTTTAATAAAGAAATGAGTGAAGAAATTCGAAGAGACGGGATCTACGCTAAATGTGAAGAAAACTGGAGACCCATGGACTACTCGGACTGAAGAGAACGTGCAGCAAGTTGCCGCTTCTGTTCGACGTAAACCAGATTTATCGATGTACAGACGTTCGGCTGAAATAGAGTTGTCCCGCACATAATTACGCTGTATTTTGAAGTTACATTTGAAATCACATCCATATAAGATGCAGATAATGCAGGTGAAAACCTACTGATTTAAATTTGATGACTTAAACAACATCTTATTTTCCAACGAAGCCCATTTTCACCTCAATGGACATGTAAAGAAACAGAATTGGAGGTACTGGAACATTAAAAATCCAAAAACTAAACACGAGAGGCCATTTTATTCTCCCAAGGGCTGTAATTTCAGCAAAAAGAATCATTGGACCCTACTTCTTCGAAGATTCTCGCCACCGTACAGCTACTGTTAATTTTGCTGAATATGTGAAAATGATACGGGAGTTCTTGGGAAAAATGCTACTAGAATTTACTGGCTACAATCATAACACATGGTTTCAATAAGATGAAGCCACTTGTCACATATCCAATGAATTCCTGCCAATGGTCGAAAACATGTTTCTGGAAAAACTGATTTCACGAGGTGACATTCCATGGCCACCCAGAAGTCCACATCTATCTCCAATAAACTTCTTTTTATGAAGTTATTTGTAAAATCATGTCTATATCAATAAACCAAATACACAGCACCCACTAAAACAAAAAATCAGCGAAGAGATGTCTCCTTGTTCGAAAATTTCGGTGCTGGCTTAGAAGAGAGCAATCGTCGAAACAGTGGTCATTTAGACAATGTAATTTTTAAGAAAATAAATTCCAACTAATTAGCTTTCTTGTAAATAAACAATTTTTGTAATATAGCAAATGATTTTTTTGTACGATTTTTTCAAATGGTAACTAATTCGTAGCCCACTCTGTGCTTGAAACGGACACAAAGAGCACCCAGACTTAGAATCACAATTTGTCTATCACACAAAGTGTTATCCCACATGGGGTTTGAACCTTTAACACTCAGCGCAGCAGAAAGCGGTGAGATGACCGCTTAAACCAGTCATGTATGTATTGTATCCACACTGCATTAGACTATTCCGCATTTTACTGTGTTCATAGTTAAAAATAACGCACCAATCTAAACAAAGACGTCACAAGTGGGTCTATAATGCTTTGGGCAATATATATTTTGACAGTCTGATTTATATTTTCGAAACATCAGGCTTCAAATTCTTTTAAAATTAATAATTTTAAAACTTCGCAAACTAACACCACCAGTGCGACCACCAGGTAATTTTGTATGATATAATTAATAACTTTAGTTGAATTATAAGATAAGATAATTATCTGTTGGCAAAAAAATGTGGCACATAAATTGTGAAAATTATACAAGGTTATGAATTAATGAATTTAAACTGCCTCTATCTAATATTATATTAATATGTAATAGTGAAAGTTCGAAAACAGATCGATACGCTGCTATAGTTGCTACTTTGTTCAGACAATAGCCGGTGTGATGGTTGATACACATCCGATTTGAGCTCTCCCGGACCCAGGACCCCAGTAGGGGTCACGCGGCGCGGCGTTCTTCTCGCTTTCCGCAGTGGGCTGTAGCCAAATTAAATAGGGACCTACTAGAGGAGGCGGCCATCGTTCACTCTTGGCTGTCTCCGCAGGCCCCGACCGAGGAGGTCGACATGGGGGCTGGTCGCTTCCGCGATGCCATTGCACAGATCTGTGATGCGGCCATGCCCCGCATACGGGGTTGCCGGCCTCCACGGAAGGAGGTTTACTGGTGGTCCCAGGAGTTGGCGGACCTCCGCGCGGCCTGTACTCGTGCCCGGAGGTACTATACCCGTAGTCGGCGACGACGCCGCGAACAAGGCGAGGAGGATCAGCTTCATGAGGAGTACCGAGAGGCGCGGCAAACTCTGAAGCTGACCATCAGCCGCGCCAAGGAAACTAAGCGTAAGGAGATGCTGGAGGGTCTCGATCGTGACCCCTGGGATCGCCCTTATCGTGCGGCGCGACAAAAGCTCCGCACGTCGGGCCCCCCCCCCCTTACAGAGACACTCCAGCCCAGCTTCCTGCAGGATGTGGTCGAGGGCCTTTTCCCGCAGCGGGCGGAACACACAGCCCCGTCGATGGCCTTCATGGTCGGAGACGACGGGGGGAACGAAGACAATGTTCTGCCCGTCAGGGAATCGGAGATAGGGGCGGTTGTTCTACGGATTCGCTCTAAGAACACCGCCCCAGGACCGGACGGGATACCTGCCCGAGTGCTGACCCGAGCCCTTGAACACATGTCGGACCGCCTCAGGGAGGTCCTGGATGCTAGTTTGGTGTCCGGACGCTTCCCTGAGTGTTGGAAAAGCGGGAAGCTGGTCCTATTGAGGAAGCCGGGACGGCCTGCCGATTCGGTAGCAGCCTATAGGCCCATTGTGTTGCTGGACGAGGCGGGTAAACTGTTTGAGAGGATACTCTCTGCCCGCATCGTCCGGCACATCTGCGAGGTGGGCCCCAATCTGTCGGACGCCCAATTCGGTTTTCGAGCGGGGCGTTCGACAGTCGATGCTGTATTACGCCTGAGGGCCGTTATCGAAGAGGCGGTGAGCTGTGGCGGCGTGCTGTTGGCGGTGTCGTTGGACATCGCCAACGCATTTAATAGTCTGCGATTTAGCTGCATCAGGGAAGCGCTCCGCTACCATGGAGTGCCAGAGGACCTGAGGCGGCTTGTGGCAGACTATCTTAAGGAGCGTACCGTCATGTACGAGGACCGAGACGGTGTTCTGAGGCGGCGGCTCATGTCGTGCGGTGTTCCATAGGGGTCTGTCTGATACGACTGGGCCCTTCGAGGTCACCTCCCCCAGGGCTGGGCGTAATTTGTTACGCCGATGACACATTGGTCACGGCCCGGGGAGCGAACTTTCAAGAGGTGGCGCGCCTAGCCACCACGGGAGTCTCTCTGGTGGTCGGACGTATTGAGGCGCTGGGTTTACGGGTGGCCCTGGACAAGACGGAGGCCCTTTTGTTCCATGGGCCCCGTCGTGGTCCACCCTCCGGCGCCTCCATCGTGGTCAATTCGGTCCTCGTACCGGTTCAGGCCCAGATGAAGTATCTGGGCCTGATCCTTGACGTTAGGTGGCTCTTCGACGAGCACTTCCGACAGCTTTCTCCAAAGCTGGTCGGCGCTGCTTCTGCCCTTGGGCGACTTTTGCCCAATTTGGGTGGAGCCAGCGTCACGACGAGACGGCTATACACGGGGGTTGTCCGGTCAATGGCGCTGTATGGTGCACCGGTGTGGGCGGTGGCTCTGACCGCCCAGAATAGGGCTCGCCTCTGGCGTCCTCAGAGGATATTGGCGGTGAGAGCCATACGCGGTTACCGCACTGTATCAACGGAGGCGGCGTGCGCCTTAGCTGGAACTCCCCCGTGGGATTTGGAGGCAGAAGTGCTCGCCGAAGTTTATCGGCGAACGGCAGACTTCCGGGTGGGTAGCGGCATCCGGCCCCCGCCCGAACAGATACGCGAGTGGCGTGAGGCCGCTCGTCGAGCCACGATGGCTCGTTGGTCGTCCCGGCTGGAGGCACCACGTGCTGGCTTTGCCGCTGTGGAGGCTCTCCAGCCGGTCATAGCTGAGTGGGCGGGGCGACAGCACGGGACTCTTTCCTTCCGACTGACGCAGATCCTTTCCGGGCACGGTTGCTTCGGGAAGTATTTGCACTCGGTTGCCAGGAGGGAATTGAGTCCCGCCTGTCACCACTGCGACTGCAGTGAGGACTCGGCTCAGCACACGCTGGCGATTTGTTCCGCCTGGGCGGCGCAGCGTGGTGTCCTCACTGCAGTTATTGGAGAAGATCTTTCGCTACCGGCCGTCATACGCTCCATGGTCGGTAGCGACAGTTGTTTTACCGCGGTCGCAACCTTCTGTGAAGACGTAATTTCGCGGAAGGAGGCGGCGGAGAGGGCCCGGGAGGACGATATCCACTCGGACCTAATTTGCCGCCGGCGAGCCGGGCGGCGGAGGCGCGCATACCAGCGCCTCATGCCGCCTTGAGTGTGGCCGCGGGTGGACGGGACGGGTTTTCCCCTCCATCCGCTATAGTGGCCAGCCGCGAGGAGGCGACGTCCACGTGTGCCGTACGTCGCCTAACTGGAGAGGTTTTCCGCAGACGGTGCCCGCTTTAGCGGGCAGGCGCTAGGAGGGATCTGGATGTCGTAATAACAGCTTTGCCTGGATCCCTCCTATGTCAGGCGCAGAGTGGCACACCGTGTGGTTTTAGTCGGTCCGATTTCGACACACCACCTCGCCGTAAACCCCGGTGGGGTGACTGCCCGAGGGGGTTTCCAAACGTTAAAAAAAAAAAAAAAAAAAAATATTGAGGCGTCACGTGTCATTTCTGAGTGACCTTGGACATTATGACGTAATTAGCGGTAAATAATAAAAGTGTAGACCTGACATTTATTCAGAAGCGTACCTAACATAACGCTGGAAACGATTTATGTTTACAGGCGGCCACCTCTCTGGTGCTAAAGTTTCTTGAAAATGTGATGATGCGACAAAGGGAGAAATAAGATTGCAGTAAGAAAGTGAAATAGCTAGTGTGCCATCATAAGCATACATCTGACGGCGTCGAGGCAGTGATTTCAAAAGCCACATGTCAGGTCGTATACACATTCTTCTTGTGACTGTAGACTTGGAAAGGTACATCAACAGGTCATATATACATACTGCACAATCGGTTAAATTGTCGTTCAAAGCTATACGACTTATTTAAGGAATAATTTGACAATAAGCCACTGTATGACAAACTGAGCTATTATAAGTAAAAGGATTAAAACATTAATAATAAAAATTATTTAATATAGCAAAAAAAAAATAATTCTATATTCACGAGCTTTGGTTGTTCATTCGGAAAAAAAATAACACATCACATCATTAGCAATCAGACACTTCATCTGAGCCAAAACTGGTACGAGGATTGAATTGACTATGATCGAGGCACACCTTGGGGGCGGACCACGACGGGGCCCATGGAACAAAAGGGCCTGGTTGATACAGGGCCACCCATGAACCCATCGCCTCAATACGCCCGACCACCAGAAAGAGTCCTCTAGTGGTCAAGCGCGCTGCGGACATTACATAAACATGTTCACAACATAAACATGTTTCACTTTTACAGATGAATAGGGGATAATTAGATTTACACGATTCTTAATTGTTGTGCGTCTAAATGAACTAAACATGTTGGTTCTACTATTTTTATTATTCCATATTTAACATAATTATTATTTCATTTTAAATAAATAAATTCGAATATTGAATAGAAACGAAGTAAATTAATCAATCGATAGATTGACAATCGATATTTTGATAACTACGAGCGACAATTTGTGTTTGATTAGTACTCGTACTATAAATGCGCACACCACCAAAAACACCGCTGAGATTTTAAATTAATAGATAACCACGGGTTATAGCTGATAAAATTATTATGAAGTATGCTTAGTAAAGGTTATAAGTGCCTAATATGCAATATTTCTTTTTGACAAATTATACATAAACATTCACTCACTAGTTTAAAAATTCAAAATAATCATCTGATTTTTAATAAAACACGTAGTAAATTAATCCGTAAATGAAATGATATTCAAAAAAAGTCAAAATAAAAAATGTACCGGACCGGAGGACCGGAGGAAACCGGGGGCCCATTGATGCAGGGGTGACAGTTATCGTGGTAACTGTGTAAGCCTTACACTGTCACTATGACTGTCATGCCTTTTACGTCCCCAAGCGGGGTATGAAAAAGCATCTTACAAGGCCGCCATACTGCATTGTCTGCATATGCAATGAGTATGGTGACCACAACTCTTATATTCTATTCATGCTTTCCATCAGGCAGAGTAGAATCACTTTGGCAGGCTCTTTATATATAAAAAAGAAATGCTTTTGTTATTAAAATTATTTTTAAAATAATTTGAAATTTTGAGTATGTGAAGCCACTGATATTTTCAAAAATAATAATTACTTTACTGCATATAAAGATAATAATTACATGCAACACCCTTTTACAAGATAAATATAATTTAAATTGATTAACTGTGATGTAATATTATATTACGTGCGATCAAATAAAAAAAAATAATGTAATAAAAAACAATAAGTCAAATAAGCTTCAAAATGATTTAAAGCAATACAATTGTCACGGTAAATTTTTTTTTTTTTAAACAGACGACGCTCGCTTTAAGAATAAATCCTATGTCGCGGGGAACTTTACAAACATACAAGAAACGGACACAAAGAACACCCAGACTCAGAATAACAATTTGTGAATCACACATGGCTCATGTAGGATTTGAACCCACTACACTCAGCGATGTGGAGTGCCGCGTGGCGACCGCTTAAACCACTAGGACAATCGCGCAGTCAACGTGTGTATATATGTGTGTTAGTTTTATTTATTTCTACTTGAATTTAGTCGATCAAAGTGCCTATAAGAGAGCCCTATTGACCTAAAATATAGGTTTAACACCCACACAAACCTAGCTACGTCGAGGACCAATCTCTCACAGTATTAAATTTATTCGCGCATAATTGTTATTTGATATTAAGAAAACAATTGCAATGACAAATAAGCAGAGGACATTGATGTTTATAGTAAAAAATAGTTATGAACGTGACAAGTATTGAATCACTTGAAATAAGTAACTGTCGCAGCCGAGTGGTGATATGTTCAACCACAATTTACATCTAATTTGCACTTTACCGGTCTGATGTCCAATGAGTGAAACATTTACATACATAATAATTTCAACTTGCGCTATTGTGAGTGGTTAGATGATAATAATTAATAACATAATTATGTTACGGTCAGAACTCTCAACCAGTCGTAAATATTTTTAATCTCAAAAATCAGTCAAAAACATCACTCTATTATAACCTCATTAAGCTCAAATGATTTACCAACAAAAAGGGGACCTGGCACAAAAAGGTATCTACTCGTAAGTACCATATTTATTCGTGTTCTGGGATCAAATAAATTATACAAGCTACTCTTTAAACTCTCATTTTTGTCAATTTTAAATCGCATTATATAATATACAAGTACATTTACGGTAATCTCTAATCCTTAGAAGTATCCAAAACGTGTGGGTGGATGATGAAATTTCTGCCTCACGGACTCGACAGCCAAGGATTTGTACCAATCAGTCAGCCTGTTGCAGTGAAACTTGAAGATATACTTTCCTATACAATTATATAATACAAACCCCACTTAGCTTGGCTCTAGAAAGCGTTCCCACAAGTACAACACTAAACTAAAACGCTATTCTAGTCTATTAATCATAGAGTAGTGATACGAAGACACAGCGGTGTCTCGTCACCAATAGTGCTCGATAAGTCACTTGTGCGTCAAGAGTTATGTCTCTGCGGCGGCTTACTTGCGGTCACGTTGTTATCTGTGTTTACACTACATTTGCTACCTTCTGTAATACCTCTGTCGTTACTTTAAGCTAATCAACATAACATGTATGGTTAAACATACGTGTATTACCTCTCATGCGTACTTAACCTTGTTGTTTATCTGGAATGGATGTACACAATGAAGAAATCAGACAACTTGTCTATTAAATACATTTTAGCAACCAATTCTTAGGTTAGACAGTAATTTAAAAATAGCAATAAGAAAAATATTTCAACTTATTATAGTGATGTTTTGAAAGTTTCTGACAGAATACTCCCCCTACTTTAGTAGAGTAGCAATTAAATAGCATAATTGTTTACAATTTGCGTAGAAAATCAAATGGTATTTATATTATATTAATTATATAATAATATATAATATATTAAGTGTACAATACTTGCTGTTTGTGCCGTGTGACATTCTTCATTACTAAAAGATTCCAATATATATTTGGGAACTCTGATTATAATGTAATCAAGAAAATTTTCTAAGCTATGCAAGCTTTGAACTAAGTAAGTAAACCTGTGTTGGTTTGAACGATGTGTGTATCAGAACCTGTTTCGTACATGTAAGTTACTATCGGTAAATATGGGGCTTTTGGCCTCCTCTTGTAGTTGAATTATGTATAATGACGACTGACTATTGAGCCAGAGATCGTGGATTTGACCTAGGAAAAATAATTGCGTGATGAGTAAAACAACTTTTATATTTCATATATTTATTATAGAAATACATCAACTCATATTCATAGGTCCTATTTATCGGCCATCTGATACAGCACACATTCTGCCTAGCTTGAGATCAAAGGGCTGTGGGTGAGATATGTAAAATTATAAGTATTACTAAGTATCATACTATGCTAGAATTGTATTGCTAGTTAAGGCTTTTCCTTCAAAGATTTCTCAGTTAAGTAGAAATTAGCGATCCATAGCCCTCATCAAATACTCACATTAACTTGAGGCACGTCAATCTGACAGATTTAACCGGCGGTATCGTAATTGCTGCGATTACACCATGGGTGTGAAGCCCCTTCTAACGTCTTCAGATAAAACTAACACTCGTTTAGGCGTTTAGTTCAACTGGAAAGGCTAACAACACTTTTAGTAATGTGCAATCAATAAGTTCCATTTTGGGAATTAAATATATTTTGAGAAAACATTCGTGCTACATTCGTTAAGTTCCTCATTTATATTCAAACTTATAATGGGTTTGAATTAAAAATAAACACACTTTCCTGAATCTCGTAAATATTTAGAGGACTAATTATAAGAATGGAAACAAGTTTTCTTTAGATATTTTAAAGAGAGCAGTAGCCTTTTATTATGTCAGGCTTTTTTTTATGCGCACGTTTTTTGGCTAAGGTTATGTTTGGCTTCCTAGATTTTCAGTAAGGGTGAATTTATATCAACATCAGGACTTAATTTTCGTAAATGAGACTGCAATTTTTTTTAGAAATTGTATAGAGTAATAAATTGACATCGTCTAAATGACCACCGTTTCGACATTTGCACTCTTCTAAGCGAGTACCGAAATTTTCGAATACTCGTCGACAAGGTGACCGCAAGATCGCCGACATCTCTTCGCTGATTTTTTCTTATAGTTATTATTTCAAAAATAGTTAGTTAGTTGGTTATAGTTGGCGCAGTGTATTTGGTTTATTGATATAAACACGATTCTTCAAATAACCTCATAAAAAGAAGACCGTAACATGTTTGCGTGGGGTGTTAGAATCAAATGTTAACGAATTCTTGGCCCACCCTATATTTAGGCATTGAAATTATTCCCATAATATTTATTTTAATGTTAAAATTTGAATTACTATCTTCATAACTTGTTCATTTTCTAAATGTTATACCGATTGGCATGTTAAAAGTAAATGCTTTTGTGGCTTAAATGTTACTTTTGATATTTTTTTCATTTGTAATTTTTTGCAAATCATATATTCACTGAGTACACTTGTTATTGATATATTTAATACATATTTTAAATACCACTTAGTAATTATATTCAGAGATTCAAAATTAGTCAATTTTTATTTTTATAAATAGACAAGCCTACCAAAGTGCCTCTACTCTGCCTGTGGAAATCATGAATAGAAGCCGCCATACTCATTG
The DNA here is from genome assembly GCA_949316085.1 of Hypercompe scribonia. Taxonomy (NCBI): domain Eukaryota; kingdom Metazoa; phylum Arthropoda; class Insecta; order Lepidoptera; family Erebidae; genus Hypercompe; species Hypercompe scribonia. The sequence continues at coordinate 819,723 of OX438984.1, read as the reverse complement.
GGAATGAAGACAATGCAGTACGGCGACTTACGCTATGGCAGTATAGTGAGATGCTTCTTCACACCCCGCTTAAATGAGCCAGGCTCGTAGTTGGAGAGTAACACGTGCGCTGGTTATGAGTTCCAGAGTTAAACTGATTTGCACAGAAAGAGAGAACCGAACGGTTTAGTTCGACAGTGTATGTCTACCATACTAAAACGGTGACTTCCAAGGTCAGTACGAGTTGTCCTGTAGAGGAAGGAAAATGGTGGGACCAGTTGGAAGAGTTCGTCAGAACACTCTCCATGATAAAAGCGATAGAGGACTGCCATACAGGCGACATCTCTTCGCAACTGCAGAGACTCAAGAGGTTCAGTAACTTTGGGGTTGTTGATAAATTGGACTGCTCGGCGCTGTAACCGATCCCGAATGTCCAACAAATACTGCGCGGATCCATCACAAAGATGAGAACAGTACTCCTCACAGGAGCGAACCTGGGTCTTATAAAGAAGACACAGGCTCAGGCGCGAAGAACCATCTCACTCTGTTCAGTACACCCAACTTCCGCGAGGTCATAATAATTAAGCTAAACTAACTTTACTGAAATACAAAGTATAGTATATTATTCGTAAAGCATTCTTTGATGCTCCGAATGATGAGACTACACGGACCACGATAACAGTCTCAGGCCTTACCTGTTCGTGAAATAATTCTTTAGGATCAAAAAAAAAACAAAACAAAGTTCCTGCACGGAAAAGTACGCTCCCGCCTCAAAAAAATGTCATATAAATAAGGTTACTGTTGTTTTCACTACCAGCATGGAGTGTCTGCAGCTGAAATACAAATAAGAAACAACTTCGTACATTATCGATACTGTGAGAAACAATTTTGACAGATAGTAGAGCCACGCTGATTTTAGCATGAACGGGCCGGCTCGACCGGGGCAGTACTACCCTCCCACACAAGATCATCCTAAAGCGACAACATCCATGCTGTCGTATTTCGTTGGTGAGTGCGAGAGCGGAGGCCCATTGATGCAGGGGTGACAGTTGTCGTAGTAAGTGTGTGCAATACAATGCTACGATGACTGTCATGTCTTTTACGTCCCCAAGTGAGGCGGTAAAAAGCATCTTAATAGGCCACCATAGTGTGGGTCACCATATTACATTGTCAGTATTCGCAATGACTATGATGACTACAACTTTGGATTCTATTCATGCTTCCATCAGGCAGAGTAGAGTCACTTTGGCAGACTCTCAAATGAAAATAAAAAAAAGAAAAGAACTCTGCACTGAAAAAAACATTTAACATCAAGTAAGTTTACGCGTTCTAAAATACGTTTAAAGTTAAAGCATTTGAATAAACGCTTTAAGCCATGTGATGAAATAGTCTTCCTGCTAAGAAAATATATGAAGTAAATTTAGATAAAAATTTGTGCCAAAATTAATAAGAGAAAATAACATAAAAGTTAGCCATTAGAAAGCACAAATGTTTGCCACGATGTAAACATTAAAAAATGGAAGCGTCTGTATGGACGATATTGTATTTGATTAAAATCAGTACATAATTGTACTTAAACACGTAAAACTATTCGATAGATATATTGATAGAACGGTTAGTATTGTTCGAGTACAGCTCGTAACTAACGATCGGAAACTTTAAGGCAGCTTTGAACTTACATCTCCAAGAGGAAGGGAATAGAAATTATACGTAAGGTACTAAGGAAGTTATGCAATGCGGGCCCGCCGCCGATCGCCATACCTCGAGCTTTATGAGGGGGGTGGAGCGGGTGCTAAGCCTCCAGTGTCAAGTGACGATCAATTTAGAGTTACGACTGAAAATCGAGGTTTGGCGCTATCTCTAGTCTCCGTATTTTTTATAGAACTTGGAGTCGTCTGCGATTGGTTAAAGTTAAACCGACTGCAGTTCGGGTTATCGAACGCACGAACTTGTGTTTTAATGCGATTTTAATTTGTTGTCTGCAATTGAAGTAATACTAAACTTATTTTCATATCAGTCTTTCATAAGCAATAAATTGATTTCTTAATAGTATTTGCTTGAAAAAGGTGACAATTTATTTACACAATTTCAATTAGCATCAAATAATGTTACTAAAGACGTCACGACGATTAACAATGTTTGATAATATAAACATGAACTATGTTATATTTACTTAATTCACTGTATAAGAAGGTATATGTTTTACAGTTAATTAATCAGTGCTCGGCTGGCCATCGGTGAACATAGTGCGGGCGCAGTCACTACTAGAAATTTCATCACATACTCTCTTCTGGCAGACGCTTAGTGTTATATAATCGTAACGAATTTTCACTTGTCGATGTCAGCGATGATCAAGATTAATGGCTCAAACTAGCGCTGATTGAAAACAAAGCTACGTTGAAGTGTTAATTTTGTGAATACGTCTCTGGCTCTGATTAATATCTGATTTAGTGTGGTACTTAACTGAGTGTGCTTCGTGTATATGCCCTGTGTTCAAAGATTAAGAATCTATTTTACTGAACCTTTTTGATTCTCCAATAATTCTTAAGAGACTTACTGAACGTTACCGCTAACGGACGTGTTGTAGTGTGCTCCCGCAACTTTATTTCACAACAATAGTCTAAAATGTTTGTGTATATAAAACTTAAGTCCACGCAGTACTATAGTTTAAACAAATCAAGCCAGTAAATAAATGAATAACAGTGATAAACGCTAGTACAAAATAACAACAAAGTCTTAAGCTTTTAAAAGTTTATAACTTTTTAAAGATCGAGTGATGGTAAACTTTAAAACTATTGTGTTGCATTGGTGATCGACGATCGACCTACATGTGTGACGGCGCCCTCAAGGCCATCACTGTGACGCTACAACAAGTTGAACCCGTTGGATTACCTACCATATTTTACAAATAATCTGCAAGTATTATTGACGCCGACATCGAAAACGAAACACAAGTTCACTGACACGGTGCACGACAAGTCGTTCTGTCGTCTGTTCAAACCCCACTGAGAAATAGCTTCAGTTTTTATTTTTATTATTTACTAATTTTTTTTGGTTTTCTTTTAATTGTTTTTTTTCTCTGCTTTATATTGTTTCACGATCTGTGGCAATATATTTTTGGGGAACATAGTACGAAAAGATGCCATTAAAACGCACACCTCCTCAAACACAGTCACCGATACCGCCGGCCGTAAATGAAGATACACTGTCTCAAAAATCTACCAAATCCTCTGAGCTATATATCACCCTAAGAAAAAAAAAGTTTCAGCAGATGGATGATGTCACGGTCTTCATGACTGAGATGAAAAAATTGTTTTTTAGGATTCAAAAAACAATAAAACGAAAAATACACATCCCTTCAGGCAACTTTTAACGAGCTTAATACCCTCAATTCCTCCTTAAAGGAATCTGCTGATTTTGTCTCTAAAAAATATGACGATCTAGTAATAGAATTTAACAAAATAACAGCTGCACGAAACGATAACTTAGCATGCATTAAGGTTTTGGAGAACAAGGTGGAGAAAATGAAAAGATATCAAAGAGGAACATGTTTGGAGCTAAGAAACTTGCCAGTCAGCACTCACGAATCTAAAAAATATCTCATAAAAATTGTCACAGATACTCGCACAGCTCTAAGTGTCCCAATAAATAATTCCGACATTCGTGATGTACCGTTTGAAGGTTAAATCCGACTCGGCTAAACCTGTTCTTATTAACCTTACAACATCAATTCTGAAGGAAAAGTTAATTAGATCTCTGAAATACTACAAGACTAAAAAAGAACATAAGTTCTCCACAGCGACTCTGGGATTAAATGGTCCTACCAAACCATTTTACTTACCAGAAAGCTTGACCTATAGGACATAATGCTTATTCTTTCTTGCTCGAGATTTCACGAAAACAAATGATTATAGCTTCTGTTGGACTTTTCATGAATATAATCAATATTCCCTGTTTAAACCAAGTTTCCGACTACCTCTTATTCTTCTTTTTATTCTTATACCTCGGCTGATTAGCTTCCCATGCTCTTCTCCCGCTCATACGCATGCAACTTGTAAGTCCGGATGTTTAGACTACATTATGATTAGAACAAAACAAGTACCTCTTGCTGTAATAATCGATTATTTCGTGACAGTCCATAACACGGTGATGTGATGTGTCTTAAACGAAAGAGTCTGCCTAAAACCTCTGTAAACATCATCATAAAAACCAATCATAAAGCCGTAGATATTGAAATAAACAATATAAACCTTCTTCCTATATACATATGAATCTAGAGATGCCAATGCGGCTACTGATTACGTCATGGGAACTGTTACGAAAACCATATACTCCCATATTACAACAGTAAAACTACCAACCCAGAAACGGCTGCTTAAACCATGGATGATCAGCGGAATACTTCGATGTATGCGTAACTGAGATGCAATGCGTTGACATTCAACAAATTTAACACCAGCTACTCGACAAACTGCAATAGCCGCACAGTATAGAATAAAATGTGTATCACTAAGATCTTCGCTAGTATCAAAATAATATGATAATAGCGAATCCAGGGCACTCTCAAGTGCTAAATTACGTTTATGAATGGGCAAAGGGCATAACCGTGGTCGACTATTATTATTGACAAATCGGTATTTCTGAATCGCATTCTCCAAAGCACTCCTTATCTTATCGTTATATTGGGTACTTACGGATATAACTTTACTCTCCACTAGTTCATCAACATCTTCAATACCTGATGCCAACTGAGGTGTGCTATTGGCCACAAGTGTGTGACGAAGAAGGGATAATAAAGCTTTTCCGTATGTCAGAGCGTATCCTCTCAAGTACTGCATTATCCAGCAGGTGACAGCGCTGTATCGCTCGTACTTGATCCGACAATTGTTGTGCTGAAACGTTGATAGTTGGTTCAATTCTTGAAACACAGAGGATGACGGTAAGATTCGTTCCCAACTCTGTAGCCCGAAAATATGCCCGCATGACATTCTCCTTTATCGATTTTGTCCACTTCATGCGGCGGACATCACCACCGGTAGCGGGAACCCTGTTCGAGGTTAGTGGTCCTCGTTATCCCAAGCTGGTCGGTGGCCGGGTACTCTTCTGCCGACGTAGAGGAAAAATGTCTTTGGGTCAAGGTCACGGTCTGAATGAGCTAGAGATTCGTAACCTTCATGTTTAGACTAACGGATGTGAATACAAGATATTTGAGCTGTGTTTCAATAAATTGCATGTAGTGTACTGATTTATTCGAGTATCATGGCAAATTGGATTCGCAGAATTCAAACAATACAATGGGATTACTCAGACAACTGCAAAATCATAGGCATGCAGTATTATCAGATTTCAGGGCTAGTATTTGGTGAAATTCAGGCTCAAATATTATGACTAACCTATCTAGCAACCAAATCTAAAGGACCTCTAGACCTTTATAACATTACTGTATATGATGTCCATGCAGTAAAGTTCAGAATATTTTATTATATTTTACCTAGAACATTCTCATTTGTACAGGAAATATAATTATAATTTTAGTGAATGGTGAAGAATAATGTCGAGATTTTGAAATACAGTTGGAAATAAGTACTAATATTACTACTGATAAAAAATACACATCACAGAGGTGACCAGACAGCTCTTTGCATCGTGTCACTAGTTCAAACGTCTTCAAAGCTTTCTTCCTTTTCAGACCAAAGTGCTTCTTTCTTAATCCCTTCTCCTTTCCCTTCTTAACTATGCTGATGTCTCTTTTCTCGACGCTACTGAAGAATTCTGGGATAACCTTGAACGAACGCAAAATCACTATATAAAGTATAGTGTATATATATATAGTATATATATAGTAATAGTAAAAACCACTGTCGCTCCTCTTATATTCCGCCCATGGGAGAAGTCGCTACGACAAATCTTTCAGTGTTGCGGTTGTGCAGCTATGAAATGTCTTACCGGTTTCAATATATAATAGCCCATCTCTGAATGTGTTCAGGATGAGGACAAAGGATTATTATCTCTTTAGCATGGTATATACATATAGTATTAGTGTATGTACTGAATATATTTATGTGTGTATGTTTACTGTGTATATAACTGTACTCATGTTTATTTTATTGTACAATTATTTTATTATCATTGTTCAAATTATTTACTTTTTTCGAGTTTACACGACTTTACCTCTACGTTCTAAACTATCCTCGATTTATTGTTATGGTTCACTGGAAGAAAATTCAAGTTTGAGTTAAGCTTACCTTTGTACATGGGGTGCTGGGCTAGAAAACCTCCACGTGGTGCACCCTGGAAACGTTGGTGATGGTGTTGTTCATCATTACCAACGGCTAATATTCTAGCACGAAGAGGAAGCCATTTTCTTCGGCAAATCGGCCGAGATTTGGTCCAACAGAGCGGGCGTGTCTGTCGGATGCTCTGTTGGTTCTTCGCTCTTCGGAGCATTGAGGAGGAAAACCTCGGTAAAAAATCACTATGGTGGGGCTCTTTAGGGTCGGAGTACCTCCGCTTAGCGGTGGAAAAGGTAGGACAGGCTCGGTGTGCACTTACACTGCCACCGAGCAGGTATCAGGAGACGTTGTCTCCCTACCACTGTCGGCATATCGTAGTCCCGAAAGGAGTGTCGTGGTTATGTCTCGCGATGCCGATCGGGGGCGAGGGTCTTGGCTTAGCCGCCCGGACTGCGAGGAAGAAAACCTCTATAAAAAATTACCCCGAATCCCGTGTTCTGGTGCGTGACCAGGGGATGCATGGCTGATGGGTAGTTCAGTCGTAAGCGCACTCCCAGCCGAGGCACCTGCGGACCCCTCGGTTGGGCATAAATTTACGCTTGCCCGGGTATTGGGGGATCTCTGCCCGGGTCGACCATTAATTCTCCCCCAATCGTGGGATTAAATATGGAACAAAACTCAAATAAAAATATTCAATCTGACGAAAAAAAGAAGGAGAAGAAGGGTAGGAAGGAGAATAGTGCAAGGGCGGACGATTACTCGTCCCACGAAGAGGGCGTATTGGTGGGAACGCCGATCTCGGTTGGGCTCCCAGAAGTCATTTTGGCTGCTGGGAGCCGAAGAACTTCGGAACGAATTCGTTCGAAATCCACTAATCCGTCGGATGGAGGTAACTCTAGTGCGACTATGGACGCACTGGAGTCAACAAAGAGAAAACGCGGACACTCCAGGGACGAAGAGAGCGACACGTCCCAGGAGATGCTGCCCCCTAAAGTCGGTAGCAGCCGCAGAGGTCGGTCACGCACCTCGATCTCGACCCCATCAGGCTCTGTCTTCTCCAAGGCAGAAGCCTACAGAAGGGTCAGAGCAGAAGGTGAAAGCGCAGCAGAGGAGGAGATTGCTGATCTCCTGCAGAAAATACGGGAACCGGTGGGAAGGGATTCTATCTCCCAAACACCGGTGTCTTTGCAGGAGAAAGTAAATATGGGGGTGGCCATAATCCATAAAGTGGCCACCAAGTCCAGGAACCTTAAGAGTTCTTTCGTTAGGGCTCTTAAGGACTCCTCCTCTGCCATTGCTGGAGTCGTGGAAAACCTCATGGAGGATGTAGCACGCCTTCAGGCGGCTAACGATCACCTGACGGGGCAAGTGGCTGAGCTCAGTGCTCAGTTCGCCCAATTTAGAGCACATCGTCCGACGGAAGATCCGGCCAAGACCTCATCTCAGCCTGCTCCCTCTCCCATCGGTATCATCCCTGAAGCCCACCTGCGCCAAATTACGGACGCAGTGTGGCGTATGATGGATGGGCGTCTCGCTGGCCTGGAGGCGAGACTGCCTCCGGCTCCCATTGTCCGGCCGCCGCTGGCAGCACATAGACCGAAGGTCGCACCAGTGACGACAGCGCTTCCCGTTGTGGGCGGTCGCGTGTCTTATGCAGCGGCGGCGTCGGTGTCTGCTGTTCCTGCGGCTGCTCCAAAGGCGCGGCAGGTGGCTAAGGCAGTAGGTAGGACTGCAGCACCTAGGGAAGCACGTAACCCGGCGACCAAGCCTGGCGCGGCATTTCCACCGCTCCCCACTCCGACACCTTTATCTGATCCCTCCACATCTGCCCCTCTCAACGATGGTTGGCGGGTAGTTGGGGGGGCTAAAAAGTCCCGGAAGCGGGGTAAAAAAGCCTCTACCCAACAGGCGCCATCGGTGACAGTGGCTACCACGAAGAAGCCACGTAAACTACAACCTCCTAAGACTGCGGCTGTGGTGGTCACCGTATCACCGGAGGCAGCTAACGGCGGACTGTCCTACGCGGCCATTTTCAAGAGGGCCCGGGACAGTCTCGCCAACGATTTCGGGACTGGAGGGGTCAGATTGCGCCTCGCTCAGACAGGAGCTCGAGTACTCGAGTTCCCTGGAGCCGAAGCTATAAAGACGGCGGACATATTTGCCGAGAAGCTGCGGGGAATATTTGCAGCCACGGATGGTGTGAAGATCACCAGGCCTACAAAATGCGCTGAATTGCGCATCTCGGGCCTGGATGACTCTGTAACGGCCGAAGACGTCCGCGTTGCGATTGCAGAGAAGACGGGGTGCAACGCGGAAAACATTAGGGTCGGCACCATCCGCCCCGGTCCAGGAGGACTTGGTGCTGTGTGGGTCAGTTGTCCCGTAGCGTCGGCCAAAGCTTTGGGCGACGCAGGCCGACTACTCATCGGTTTCGTGAACGCTAGGATCACAATCCTGGCGGCGAGACCGATGAGGTGTTATAAATGCCTGGCATCGGGACACACACGCGCCAAGTGTGGTAGTCGTTTTGATTGCAGCGGACTATGTTTCCGCTGTGGTCGACCGGGGCACAAGGCGGCAGAATGCTCTGCCGCCCCTCACTGCCCGGCATGTGAGGCGGGTAATAAGCCCGCCAATCACCAGATCGGGCAGGCGGGCTGCAAGCCTCCCCGTGAATCTCGGCAATCATCGGGGGCTAGCCAGTCGGCCCAGGCTGTCTCCGATGTTGTTCGTCTGTCAACATCATCGCCCATGGAGGAGGTTGTAGAGACAGTCCGGTAATGGACCAAGTCTCCAACCTCCTTGTCCAGACGAACCTGAACCACTGTGCCGCGGCGCAGGATCTCTTGCTACAAACCATGGTACAGTGGTCGATCAGTGTGGCCGTAGCCGCGGAGCCCTACTATGTTCCTCCTCGACCGAATTGGTTGGGTGACCGGGACGGCTCCGTGGCAGTCGTCGGCTCCACAGCGCCTCATTCCCCGCCCTTGTCGCTAAGAGACAAGGGCACTGGATATGTTGCTGCTGAGTGGGGGGGGATCACCGTATACGGTGTGTACTTCTCCCCCAACCGGAGTTTGAGCGACTTCGAGGTTTTCCTCAACAGCTTGGAGACCTCGATACGGCGACTAACGTCTGGGCACGTCCTTGTGCTGGGGGACTTCAACGCAAAATCCGTTGCGTGGGGCTCCCCCAGAACGGATGCTAGGGGCGAAGCCGTAGAGGAGTGGGCGGCTTCGGTGGGCCTCTGTTTATTAAACAGAGGCTCCACTAACACGTGCGTGCGACAGCAGGGGAGGTCGATAGTGGACCTTTCGTTCGCAACCCCTGCCCTCGCCGCACGAGTAAGGAACTGGCGTGTTCTGGAAGAGGTTGAGACGCTCTCGGATCACCTCTACATCCGATTTGAGCTCTCCCGGATCCAGGACTCCAGTAGGGGTCACACGGCGCGGCCTTCTTCTCGCTTTCCGCGGTGGGCTATTTCGAAGCTGAACAGGGACCTCCTAGAGGAGGCAGCCATTATTTACTCCTGGCTGTCTCCACAGGCTCCGACCGAGGAGGTCGACATGGGGGCTGGTCGTTTCCGCGATGCGATTACGCAGATCTGCGATGCGGCCATGCCCCGCATCCGAGGTTGTCGGCCTCCACGGAAGGAGGTTTACTGGTGGTCCCAGGAGTTGGTGGACCTCCGCGCGGCCTGTACTCGTGCCCGGAGGTCCTACACCCGTAGTCGGCGGCGACACCGCGTAGACGGCGAGGAGGACCAGCTTCACGTCGGGCCCCCCCCTTACAGAGACACTCCAGCCCAGCTTCCTGCGGGAAGTGGTCGAGGGTCTTTTCCCGCAGCGGGCGGAGCACACACCCCCGTCGATGGCCTTCATGGTCGAAGACGACGGGGGACGGAACGAGGATAATGTTCCGCCCGTCAGGGAATCGGAGATAGGGGCGGTCGTTCTACGGATTCGCTCTAAGAACACCGCCCCTGGGCCAGATGGGATACCTGCCCGAGTGCTGGCGCGCACCCTCGACCACATGTCGGATCGCCTCGGGGAAGTCCTAAACGCCAGCTTGGCGTCCGGGCGCTTTCCTGAGGGTTGGAAGAGCGGGAAGCTGGTCCTACTACGGAAGCCGGGACGGCCGACCGATTCGGTCGCGGCCTATAGGCCCATCGTGTTGCTGGACGAGGCGGGTAAATTGTTTGAGAGGATACTCTCTGCCCGCATCGTCCGGCACCTCTGCGAGGTGGGCCCCGATCTGTCGGACGCCCAATACCGGTTTCGAGCCGGGCGTTCGACAGTCGATGCTGTGTTGCGCCTGAGGGCCGTGACCGAAGAGGCGGTGAGCTGTGGCGGCGTGCTGTTGGCGGTGTCGTTGGACATCGCCAACGCATTTAATAGTCTGCCATTTAGCTGCATCGGGGAAGCACTTCACTACCACGGGGTGCCAGAGTACCTGAGGCGGCTTGTGGCAGACTATCTTAGGGAGCGTACCGTCATGTACGAGGACCGAGATGGCATTCTGAGGCGGCGGCCCATGTCGTGCGGTGTTCCACAGGGGTCTGTCCTCGGACCACTCCTGTGGAATATGGGATACGACTGGGCCCTTCGAGGTCGTCTTCCCCCCGGGCTGGGCGTAATTTGTTACGCCGATGATACATTGGTCACGGCCCGGGGGGCGAACTTTCAAGAGGCGGCGCGCCTGGCCACCGTGGGAGTCTCTTTGGTGGTCGGGCGCATTGAGGCGCTGGGTTTACGAGTGGCCCTAGATAAGACGGAGGCCCTTTTGCTCCATGGGCCCCGTCGTGGTCCACCACCCGGCGCCTCTATCGTAGTCAATTCGGTCCTCGTACCAGTTCAGGCCCAGATGAAATATCTGGGCCTGATCCTCGACGGCAGGTGGCTCTTCGACGAGCACTTCCGACAGCTTTCTCCAAAGCTGGTCGGCGCTGCTTCTGCCCTTGGGCGACTTTTGCCGAATTTGGGTGGAGCCAGCGTCACGACGAGACGGCTATACACGGGGGTTGTCCGGTCAATGGCGCTGTATGGTGCACCGGTGTGGGCGGCGGCTCTGACTGCCCAGAATAGGGCTCGCCTCTGGCGCCCTCAGAGGATATTGGCGGTTAGAGCCATACGCGGTTACCGCACCGTATCGATGGAGGCGGCGTGCTCCTTGGCCGGAACTCCCCCGTGGGATTTGGAGGCGGAAGTGCTCGCCGAAGTTTATCGGCGGACGGCTGACTTCCGGGCGGGTAGCGGCATACGGCCCCCGCCGGAAGAGGTACGCGAGTGGCGTGAGGCCGCTCGTCGAGCCACAATGGCTAGTTGGTCGTCCCGGTTGCAGACTCCACGTGCTGGCTTTGCCCTCGTGGAGGCTCTCCAGCCGGTCATCGCCGAGTGGGCAGGGCGGCAGCACGGGACCCTTTCCTTCCGACTGGCGCAGGTCCTTTCCGGGCACGGTTGCTTCGGGAAGTATCTGCACTCGGTCGCCAGGAGGGAATTGAGTCCCGCCTGTCACCACTGCGACTGCAGTGAGGACTCGGCTCAGCACACGCTAGTGGTTTGTTCCGCCTGGGCGGCGCAGCGTGGGGTCCTCACTGCAGTTATTGGAGGAGATCTCTCGCTACCGGCCGTCATACGCTCCATGGCCGGTAGCGACAGTTGTTTTACCGCGGTCGCAACCTTCTGCGAAGACGTAATTTCGCGGAAGGAGGCGGCGGAGAAGGCCCGGGAGGACGATATCCACTCGGACCCAATTCGCCGCCGGCGAGCCGGGCGGCGGAGGCGCGCATACCAGCGCCTCATGCCGCCTTGAGTGTGGCCGCGGGTGGACGGGACGGGTTTTCCCCTCCATCCGCTATAGTGGCCAGCCGCGAGTAGGTGACGTGCGCGTGTGCCGTACGTCGCCTAAATAGAGAGTTTATCCGCAGATGGTGCCCACTTTAGCGGGCAGGCGCTAGGAGGGATCTGGATGTCGTAATAGCAGCGGTTCCCGGATCCCCCCTATGTTAGGCGCAGAGTGGCACACCGTGTGGTTTTAGTCGGTCCGATTCCGACACACCGCCTCGCCGTAAACCCCGGTGGGGTGACGGCCCGAGGGGGTTTCCACACGTTAAAAAAAAAAAAAAAAAAAAAAAAAAAAAAAAAAAAGCTTACCTTTGTACATATTATTTCCTAATTACTAAAGAAATTGAAATGTGTGTACAATAAAGAATAAATAAAAATAAAATAAAATGATTCTCTTCGGTTTCGGCATTGATATTTGACTAATAAAATGTTATTAGACACAAATATTAAACGTATACTATTTCTGCCTAAGTATAAATATTATTTACAGACAGATATGTGAGTTTTCTAAAGATCGTTATTTACATTGAAACTTATCCCTCAAAATGAGCCATTTGCCACCTTCACGGTAACCAACAAACACATACTCTGATAGTTTTATCACAGACACACCAGCTAACGTAGTCGCCGTTACCTTTTATTCTGCGGTATATCTCCCGAAGGCTATCATCAGTAGCAAATAAATGTACGCCTAAACGGCCGCTCTATAGCACCAAAGAAAACAACCCGCCCCGAAAAGGCTGCGAGCTTGCCACTGTCACTCTCTAATATGTAATAGAATTTATTAATAAAGACCGTGTGGCGCGGTGTGACCCGATCCGATCGTTGTTATTCAATGTGAACGATTATTGTATACGGAATCGGCCAATTTTTCCTATCAGTCCGTGATGGTAAAACTGTAAAGGAGTCTGCACATCAGCCACAGCAGGTCAATACTTATAAATTAATAAATAATAAAGATAAATTAAAATGGAATGCTGGCATTGACTGAAGATTTACTATAGTCTCTAAAATATTGATGGATCTCTGTAACAGTTGCCACTCGTGGCATTTACGAGGTACATTCTAGATGTATTTTTCATATTAATAAAGGTCCACTTCATTTGTGATAAAACTGGCATGTAGAGTATGAAAAGATGGGTGATACAAAATAAAATCGCGTGTTCAAAGTTACTTCTTCAGTTTAGTAGATATCTATCACAGGGATGAAACTACATCTTAAGGACTGTATTCAACGTCTTTCGGCTAAAATGAACCGACTAGGGTGTTAAGCAATTCTTTTGTTGTTTTTTTAATTAATAAGGTTACCCTTTTTTTCTTCATTCTGGGGGAGCACACAAAAGACGGTAATACACTTTTACCTCTTAAGTCGCAGATGTCCGTGGGCAGAGATCGTCACCACCAGAGGATCTTTGTGCTCGTTTGACCCCGATCACATAAAAAAAATGAAGTTGGACCCGAGCTACTGCCAGTGTATAAAGTATCTAAGGGCAACGTAAGGCGGCTGCCCGGGGCAAAAGGAGGCATAGGAATGATCTTATTATGCGCCGATAGCGAAACAATAGTCGCTCACGAGCGGCTGGCGGTGAACGGGACAGCGTACTGCTACTTATAACTATATCATTACTACACTAACATTTTTATGTAATACAGTATAGATTTTACTCTTGTTTGTAATCAAGAAGAATCACGATTTACATATTTGTAGACGCTCGACTGGACTAGCCACTAGACTTTGACTAGCGGTATTTAACACAAAGCAGGTTTTTTATTCGGCCCATTCTTTTAACCAAACTTAAAGACCCACTAACAAAAACTAAAAAGAATTTTAGTATGTAGTCCTTGTAATTATTAATAAATGATCTCTCTTAAGGAAAATATTAATGTTGACTCAAGTAAGTAAAACACCTAAAATGTAAAAATATAGTAAGAGAGTAGTAAATTTTAATTTTAAGAAGTTCCACGAGCGTGATTTTTCAATAAGGCCAGGTAGCCGTACCGTCTATTTTTACCCGGACACAAACCGGTCGATCAATCAATTGATCAACCGTAATTATATTACTGTTCGACCCGGGCGTGTTTTGGCTCCGCTCATATAAACACGTTACGTACGTTAGGGCAAGTCTTCAAGAAATTTATATGTAAGGATACTATGTCTTTCAAAAATATTTTGATTTTTAATGTTTACTGTAACTTGTATACATTACAATCGTGAAGATATCGAGTAACATACAAAAAAAATGTTTGTACAAATTAATACGGCACTCTTTTCTGGCGATGAATAAAAATATAAAAGTTTACTTTCGATAATATAAGTAGAAATAGATTTACATAACACTTATTTTCAGCACACATACAAATGTATGTACTTAGGCACTAAATTTTTCAATTAAATAAACTGATTTCTGATTTCTAATATAAATTAGTTACTACGTAATATTTCACTTAGTTTTAGAGAATATCCAAGCAAATCACAAAGTTAGGTAATAAATGAAGTGTTCAAATAATAAAGACAGAACTACACACGAGGGTACGAGAGTCGAGTCTCTGCAGAGCTCAATCGTGTAAGTCCAGGGATACCAACTTAAGCGCTTTATTTCTTTTGTGCTGATAAACAAATTATATCAACACTTTTGACATTTTCCGATGGTTATGTGCAGGTACTTTGTTAAATAAATTGTAAACAGCACTTCGAATGAATCAACATTAAAGAATACACCATGAAAATCAGCATATTTGAACAAAGTACTGTACACATATATTATAATATTTAACTACATTACTAATTGTAAAATAAATGCATTTAACATGAATAATATAATGTAATGCGTGCGATAGTATAGTGAACCAGACTCGTCATGACTCAAACCGTCATTTAAGGTTTTTATTGCGTAAGCAACACAATGTGACAGTTTTCCTACTATTAAACGATAATGTAATAAATGTCTAGGATGAAAATCAGACTTTTGTCTCTCCTAGAATGTAACTTACTTTCACGTAATCAAAAATAAATACCGATCGACCATTAAATTGCCATCAAATTCTATTTCTTCACTGGTTATTGTAGCTCTTTACTTCTCGTAGTGTAGTGTTTTCTCTAATTGCTTGAGTACCCAATTCATGTCTTACAAAATCTTTGCTTTAACTTTTTAATTTCGTAAAATACCTCGAATATCACCTAAAATCTCGTAATATGTTAGAAGAACTGAGTCTGAAGAACACACACAAAACACTTTGCGTTTTGTGTTCTTCAGAGATAAGAGCTTTTAAAAGCTTCTTTTTGGTGTACATAAAATAATACAAGAATAAACTATATATTATCAAATAATGCCGGCACGCGTCATGTCACTCACGGTACACACATCTCACGTTACCTCACGACGACAATACCAACGTTTATACGAGTAACAAATACTCCTCTCAAAAACAAAGAATATCTGCAAGTGAAACCACAATATCTATAAATTGATTTAGAGCACTTCTAACGTCCTTGATCCTTTTATATTGAGAAGTAATACATGTAAGGTGTGTTTACTTAGTATTCAAACTAACAAACATCAAAGGTCCGCTGCTAGACTTAGGTGTAGGTCACTCAGCTGGTCAGACGGGTTGGTATAAAGTTTATTTCGAATTTTCATTCTCTTTGCAATGTCCTGTGTAGTTTGCTCCTTTAGTCGCTTGAGCGCGGTGAGCTCATGAGATAAGTAGCGGTAGTGACAATCTGTATTCTTAACCCGTCATCACATACAAATCACATAAAAATTAACATAACATGTATAATTCAAAGTAAAATTAGATAATAATGTCGATGCAAGTGGCGAGCTGTCACTTGTGCGTGACTACAAGCCTTTTAACTTTCCATTTTTACTAAGTTTCCATCCATAATATACCTTGTGAGCCATGCTCATAGTGTGGCAGCTCCACTACAGTCGTCCCCTGGCTCCGTCTATTACCTACAATCCGATTTGTTCTTTCAGACAACCCTTGCCTGATTCGAATGCAAATTGGCCTTTTTCTAAATTGCTTTATTAAATCGAAATGTGTTCTCCAATAATTGGGGAGCGCCGGTGCGCCCCAGAAAAAACGATACACTGCAAATTTACTGTTTTTATTAAACGACTTTTAATTAATTCGGGACTCGATTTCATGAATTAGGAGAGGGGCTATGTTGTCTGACAGATACAAAGTGCTCTCAATATCGAGAACGACTGTATTAGCGAATGAAATGTAAAAATGGCAGACACGTTCGCACTATTTTATTTTTAGTTTTTGTGATTATCGTCAACTAATATTATTTATCACAATATTTTTGCATAGCATTATCGATATTAAATTAGGTCTCGTGACTTAATTGACAAAACTGCAAATTGATGAAACGAAGAACATGACGTAGAGCCGCTCGATTCTTATACGTACGTGGATACTAAGACTGTAGGCTTTAGTAGTAGAAAGATATAACCAGTAAGTAACGTCAGTAAAGCTTTTATTGGAGCTGCAGTCAGCGATTAAATTCGCAAACTACGTACATTAATATCCACAAAAGCTTACACCCTGAAACACATTAGTGATCAATTATAATAGATTTAAGTAAACTTAAATAACTCCATACAATCTCAGATACCCAAATGTTTTCGGAGTAGCTTATGCCGTTATTTATAGTTGAGCCCCAAGTAGTATCGAGAATTCGGAATTTAACATGCTTTTCTAGACTCTTCTAAGTTCATTTGTATGGCTGTTTATGATTAAAGTGATCACAAATTTGATTCCAGGTAAATTTTAATTCTCCAATTAATGTCATGCCCCTACATATGGTTATAAATAATTCCTTATCGAATCAGCCGTAAATATAACTGCTACATTGAACTTCATCGGTAAATCACATTATGTTAAAATTTGAATTAACCTATCGCCGTCCACTGCTGAACGAAGGTCTCCCCTAAGAAGCGCCAACCATCCTGTTTTCGCAATTCTTATACATCCACTGTCACCCTCCCTCATAATACAATGATACATGGATATATATATATATATATATATATATATATATTAGGGTGTCCCTTAAATTTCAAGTTCGATATTTTTTTACGCATACCTTCTTAAAAGTTTCGTAATAACCCTATATTGTCTAGAAAAAAATATTAGTTCGATATATAAACGATAACCCGTGCCGACTTGCTATTTAAACTTGTCGATACAAGTTGCTTAAGTACTGCCCAGTGACCTGTTACGACATGTTTTATTTGCCATTTCGTACGTGATTTTTGAGACTATTAGTGCTTCATTGTTTAGTGCGTAAACATGTCGGTGGAATTACGGAGTGATAAACAAAATATTTTTCTTATCGGATTGACTAGCTACCAAATAAATGGTGCAAAATTACCATCTAATCGACAAGTTCTCTCAGTCCTATTTTACAATATTCGTGAGGTTAAATTGACTGTTAGTGAAAGTGAAAATCTTGTGATTAGGGAGTGTATCATATATTGGGAAAAAGCAAGAATTCCAACAAGGGCATTTCCTAACTGCGTGAAGAAACTTATTGATTTATATCATGTTTGGAGAGAGTTGCAAAAAAATTGTAAGAAAACTCAGATTACGTTTAAGAGTCGTGAGAACAATTTTATAATTAATCTTGATAATTTGTTTGATATTGCACATGCTGATGCTTTTGAGAGAATGAAAATAGAGGAAGATAAATTATTTTTAATGAAACAGAGAGAGCCAGGTCGACCGGGATGCTTAGGTGGTGTAGATAAAAAATTGGCGGAAAAAGAACAAAGATCTAGACAACGACGATTGGAAGAAAAGGAAAGGATTGTAAGACAAAGAGAATCACTAGCTGTTGCATCTACTTCCACCACAAATAACTTAGACAGTGTAGAAGATTCAGACGAAGAACAGATCTTGAATTTTGAACTCAGCTTGCCGGATGTTCCCTGCCATGAACAAAGTTCAAAAAGAGGTAGAAAGAATCTTATAACACCTAAACTAGTTGTAGCTTTAGATCGATGCCAGTTAAACATTAGAGATACCGTTTACATTCTTAATGCGGTGGTAGAAGCGCTTGGTCTGAGCAGCGATGATTTCTGTATTAACAAATCCTCGATTCAGTGAATTCGTACTGAAACTAGAAAATCAAGGGCAGAAGCAATAAAATCTAACTTCCAAAACAATGTACCCGACATAGTCACAGTCCATTGGGATGGAAAACTATTACCGGGGTTGGATGTACGGAGTTCAAAAGAAGAACGCTTGCCAGTTATAGCTTCATTTGACGATAGAGAGCAGCTTCTTGCAGTGCGGAAACTAGAAAGTTCTTCTGGAAAACATCAAGCGAAGGCTGTATCAGCAGCTCTCTTTGACTGGAACCTTTATGATAAAGTCCAAATAATGTGCTGCGACACAATAGCTTCCAATATGAGCCGTTTCAATGGAGCTTGTGCTATTTTGGAGCAAACTTTAGGAAGGGAATTGTTGCTTTTCGCCTGTCGTCATCATGTTTATGAATTGGTCCTAAAAGCTGTCTTTGAAACCAAGATTAAGCAAATTACTAGTAGCCCAGATATTCCGATGTTCAAAAAGTTCTAAGAAAATTGAAAAAAACATTGATTGTACTAAAATTGAACCATCTCTTAATTTCGTAAAAGCACGGGTTGCCGAGACAGACATTCAAGCGTTGTTACTATTTTATAAGGCAGAATTAGATAAAGGTTTTGTAAGAGATGATTACCGCGAATTGGTCGAACTGTGCGTAATATTTTTAGGAGGAGACACAGAGGAAAAATTAAAACTAAGGCCCCCCGGAGCTATACATCAGGCACGCTGGATGGCGAGAGCGATCTATTCTTTAAAAATATGTTTACTTCAGTCACAATGCAGAGTAACTGCGAAGGACAAAAAGGCTCTACAAGATGTTTGCTTATTTCTCGTAATATTGTATGTTAAACCTTGGCTCGAATGTACAGTGGCGACCAAAGCACCTAATCAAGATTTGCGCTTCTTGAAGATGTTAAAAGAGTATGAAAAAGTTGACGCAACAATTTCTAAAGCTTCTATAAGCAAGTTTAGCCATCACTTGTGGTATTTATGTGAAGAGACAGTCATTCTATCACTATTTGATGATGAAGTTTACAACCAAACTAAGAAGAAGATGATTGCCAACTTCAACAGGGACAAAATCTCGGATTTTAGCAAACGCTATGACCCGTCGAAGGAAGAACTGACTCAAAAGTTGTTTGGTAAGTTAAATTGACTTTTTGTTGGATTTTAATTTCAATGTCCAATACTTATTTATTTATTTTCAAAATTGTTGTTGATTTTTATTTGTTATTTAACTTATTTTTCTTGTTTTTAGACAAAGCACTGGATGATTTCGTATCGGAAAAGAGCAAACAATTTTTATCACGACTGCAGATCGACGACAGTTTTTTAAAGGAAGATGTATCTTCTTGGAATAACAATGCTGCTTTTCTGGAGGCTAAAAGAAGAATAAGTTATTTGAGAGTTGTAAATGATACTGCTGAAAGGGCTGTTAAATTAATGCAAGATTTTAACGGACTTATCACGGCTAAAGAAGAAAAAAAACAGTTCTTGCTGCGCTGTGTCCAGGAACATCTAAAATTGTATCCAGACTGTAAAAAAACTACTCTAAAAAGAAGTTACCCTGAATGATTCTTATTTCTTTATGTTTTTAATTAAAGATTAATGTTCATCTAATTTATTATTTAATTTTATTCACTTAATTCATTGCATTTATAGTGAAAATACAGCAGACTGATATTTTAGGACAAAACACGTTTTTTACTAAACTTTGAAGCTCGGTCGGCACTGGTTGCAATTATGCTAGATTGATATATATAATATATAAGGGACACCCTAATGATATGACAAAAAAAAATTTTTTTTTCGAATTTCGAAATGCATACCCTCTATAATTTTTACTAATGCTATAAGATACTTAAATATAAAATTTTATCAATCTAGCATAATTGCAACCAGTGCCGACCGAGCTTCAAAGTTTAGTAAAAAACGTGTTTTGTCCTAAAATTTCAGTCTGCTATAATTTCACTATAAATGCAATGAATTAAGTGAATAAAATTAAATAATAAATTAGATGAACATTAATCTTTAATCAAAAACATAAAGAAATAAGTATCATTCAGGGTAACTTCTTTTTAGAGTAGTTTTTTTACAGTCTGGATACAATTTTAGATGTTCCTGGACACAGCGCAGCAAGAACTGTTTTTGTTCTTCTTCAGCCGTGATAAGTTCGTTAAAATCTTGCATTAATTTAACAGCCCTTTCAGCAGTATCATTTACAACTCTCAAATAACTTATTCTTCTTTTAGCCTCCAGAAAAGCAGCATTGTTATTCCAAGAAGATACATCTTCCTTTAGAAAACTGTCGTCGATCTGCAGTCGTGATAAAAATTGTTTGCTCTTTTCCGATACGAAATCATCCAGTGCTTTGTCTAAAAAAAAAAGAAAAATAAGTTAAATAACAAATAAAAATCAACAACAATTTTGAAAATAAATAAATAAGTATTGGACATTGAAATTGAAATCCAACAAAAAGTCAATTTAACTTACCAAACAACTTTTGAGTCAGTTCTTCCTTCGACGGGTCATAGCGTTTGCTAAAATCCGAGATTTTGTCCCTGTTGAAGTTGGTAATCATCTTCTTCTTAGTTTGGTTGTCAACTTCATCATCAAATAGTGATAGAATGACTGTCTCTTCACATAAATACCACAAGTGATGGCTGAACTTGCTTATAGAAGCTTTAGAAATTGTTGCGTCAACTTTTTCATACTCTTTTAACATCTTCAAGAAGCGCAAATCTTGATTAGGTGCTTTGGTCGCCACTGTACATTCGAGCCAAAGTTTAACATACAATATTACGAGAAATAAGCAAACATCTTGTAGAGCCTTTTTGTCCTTCGCAGTTACTCTGCATTGTGACTGAAGTAAACATATTTTTAAAGAATAGATCGCTCTCGCCATCCAGCGTGCCTGATGTATAGCTCCGGGGGGCCTTAGTTTTAATTTTTCCTCTGTGTCTCCTCCTAAAAATATTACGCATAGTTCGACCAATTCGCGGTAATCATCTCTTACAAAACCTTTATCTAATTCTGCCTTATAAAATAGTAACAACGCTTGAATGTCTGTCTCGGCAACCCGTGCTTTTACGAAATTAAGAGATGGTTCAATTTTAGTACAATCAATGTTTTTCCAATTTTCTTGGAACTTTTTGAACATCGGAATATCTGGGTTACTAGTAATTTGCTTAATCTTGGTTTCAAAGACAGCTTTTAGGACCAATTCATAACCATGATGACGACAGGCGAAAAGCAACAATTCTCTTCCTAAAGTTTGCTCCAAAATAGCACAAGCTCCATTGAAACGGCCCATATTGGAAGCTGTTGTGTCGCAGCACATTATTTGCACTTTATCATAAAGGTTCCAGTCAAAGAGAGCTGCTGATACAGCCTTCGCTTGATGTTTTCCAGAAGAACTTTCTAGTTTCGGCACTGCAAGAAGCTGCTCTCTATCGTCAAATGAAGCTATAACTGGCAAGGGTTCTTCTTTTGAACTCCGTACATCCAACCCCGGTAATAGTTTTCCATCCCAATGGACTGTGACTATGTCGGGTACATTGTTTTGGAAGTTAGATTTTATTGCTTCTGCCCTTGATTTTCTAGTTTCAGTACGAATTCGCTGAATCGAGGATTTGTTAATACAGAAATCATCGCTGCTCAGACCAAGCGCTTCTACCACCGCATTAAGAATGTAAACGGTATCTCTAATGCTTAACTGGCATCGATCTAAAGCTGCAACTAGTTTAGGTGTTATAAGATTCTTTCTACCTCTTTTTGAACTTTGTTCATGGCAGGGAACGTCCGGCAAGCTGAGTTCAGAATTCAAGATCTGTTCTTCGTCTGAATCTTCTACACTGTCTAAGTTATTTGTGGTGGAAGTAGATGCAACAGCTAGTGATTCTCTTTGTCTTACAATCCTTTCCTCTTCTTCCAATCGTCGTTGTCTAGATCTTTGTTCTTTTTCCGCCAATTTTTTATCTACACCACCTAAGCATCCCGGTCGACCTGGCTCTCTCTGTTTCATTAAAAATAATTTATCTTCCTCTATTTTCATTCTCTCAAAAGCATCAGCATGTGCAATATCAAACAAATTATCAAGATTAATTATAAAATTGTTCTCACGACTCTTAAACGTAATCTGAGTTTTCTTACAATTTTTTTGCAACTCTCTCCAAACATGATATAAATCAATAAGTTTCTTCACGCAGTTAGGAAATGCCCTTGTTGGAATTCTTGCTTTTTCCCAATATATGATACACTCCCTAATCACAAGATTTTCACTTTCACTAACAGTCAATTTAACCTCACGAATATTGTAAAATAGGACTGAGAGAACTTGTCGATTAGATGGTAATTTTGCACCATTTATTTGGTAGCTAGTCAATCCGATAAGAAAAATATTTTGTTTATCACTCCGTAATTCCACCGACATGTTTACGCACTAAACAATGAAGCACTAATAGTCTCAAAAATCACGTACGAAATGGCAAATAAAACATGTCGTAACAGGTCACTGGGCAGTACTTAAGCAACTTGTATCGACAAGTTTAAATAGCAAGTCGGCACGGGTTATCGTTTATATATCGAACTAATATTTTTTTCTAGACAATATAGGGTTATTACGAAACTTTTAAGAAGGTATGCGTAAAAAAATATCGAACTTGAAATTTAAGGGACACCCTAATATACATATACCACTTGCAATAATAATCTTTCAAGAAAAGACATCTCATAGAAGTGTACAGAATTCGAAACAGGTTTTTCATACAGTCTGGTGTAGAGAAAAAATAAACTTCTTAAAAGGAACCTTCTATTTTTGTAGCTTTTTAACAATAGACGTGAGATTTTATTTTACAATTAGGATACTAAATGCTATAATCTTTCATTTATAGTAATTAATGATTGTATAAAATCTATTAGTGTAGATGCTATACCTACGGAAGCAAGTGTGCTGTAAAATTAATGTACTCGTATACTGGATTGGCCACCCGGCCGTGCTTGGACTTTCACAGTCCCTGGCAAGTGATGCAATGGTCCTCGAAGGTTTCAAATTTGTTAGTACAGAATAATTAGCTCCGTAATTACAAACTTCGAACTTCGATCGGGAGGCCTATAGGAGGATTCATTTGGGCTGGGCAGCATACGGGAAGTTGTGTCACATCTTCGAGTCGCCAATTCAACAATTATTAAAGACCAAAGTATTTGACCAGTGCATCCTACCCATTATGATATACGGAGCCGAGACGTGGACACTCACTACTGGATTGGTCCAGAAGTTTAAAGTAGCTCAGCGTGCAATGGAGCGTACGATGCTGGGTGTTTCTCTGGGTGATAAAATTCGTAACGAGGTTATTCAACAGAGAACAGGAGTAACTGACATCGCACGGAGAATCAGTACGCTAAAGTGGAAGTGGACTGGCCATGTCTCCAGACCAACTGATGGTCTGAATGATCTGATAGACGAACTGAACTGGAGCCGCAGTATGATAGAATGGAGACCAAACGTAGTGTAGGGCGCCCTGTGGCGACCACGAGCGGTGTAACTTGTTATTGCGAATAAGTCCCACTGTACAACAAAATTATGTGTGTATATGTAAAGTAAATATTGCTAAAAATATAGGTAGTTTGCAGATTGGAATTCTTTTTAGAATGACTAAAAATACGAAAAAAATTCTACAAGTCACCAAAACTGTATGGTTAATTATACTTTTTGGTAATAATATCGTGTTACTCTCAACAATAAACATATTAAAAGAGCTCGTCGTCGCCAACAGTCAGCGATCATGTTACGTGACGCACGAGCGCAGGAGATCGTCACATTACCCGCGGCCTCATCAGCTTCTTACATTCGCACAATTAATTAATTAAACGCGACATCGTACCCATACAAGCCCAATCCCCCTGCCTTTCATCTAACGCCCCCCTTGCCCTCTGTGTAGTGCACGATACCTCGACTCCAGGGCTGTTTGTTTTCAATCGATTGATCACGTTATATCTTCCTCGACATTCACGTTCTAATTGCTTTAATGACACATCTTATTCGAATTGAATGTCAAAAGAAATTAATAGGTATTTTATTTTAAGATTCTGTGAGAAATCTTAAATGAAGTGTACCAGTTTTAAAAGAATTTAAATATGAATTCATTTGATCTAGCTTATTTTGTTTAATGTCTAAAAAGTTGTAGCAAATCAGAAAAAAAAATGTAATGATCGTGATTCAAAACAATTTGTTACGAACTTGGTGATTTTTGTTAAACTTAGACTTGTATACGAATATATATATAGTATATTATTAAGTTTTTATTAATATACTATTTGTTGTTCTTCCGTGAAGCTGCAATAACAGTGTTTGCCAACAGTAGCTCGTGAAATACAAATTAAACTTCTAACATACTTGTATATATCTTAAAATTAATTGTGCTTTACTAGATATTTTGACTTAAAGCTGGATGGACATACATTTAAACGTATTTTATAGTTCTAATCAGATTACTGTTCTACGACATATTAAGCTACCTAGAACCAAACTAGCCATACTTTTATGAATAAATGCATGATTATTATAATTTAAATAGGAACGTCCAAATTGAGATTCAAGTTTTGTAATGAATACGATTCAACTCTGGTGCCGCCAATATTCGTCAGATGTAAAATTTTACGTCATCTCACCTCTCTGTAACTTATCAGTTTCTTTATTAAATTTACGCAAGCGAGTCTCTTCACTGCTTTTAATTAATTTTGTATGTCGTTAATTAACTTACCACATAGACTGTATGTAGGAGTATCGTGGCAAACAAAAAACATTTTGTATACAACAAATAAAATCTTTTTGTGTCGTTTTCTTCAATTTAGATCTATTCTGCTGGTGTAAGCTTGCCACCTATCTTAAGCAGCGTTTAGGGTAGCATGAATCATAGTGGTAGATAAAGACAAAGTTAGATCTACTCAGCGCCATGGACTATGGTCTGCGTCTTCAATCTCACCCATCACCATCAGCTGCGGTCGGCAGTTTCTAGCTTCCCGGTCCGACACCATACAGGAACATGGAAAAGACGAGGGTTTGAACCAGTTTTATTTGTATCCTTCTCGAGATGTTATGTTCCTTCCATGTTCTATTAATCTCAAATATTGTACTCTTAGATATACTGATGCGTCTCCTCATCTTTTTATCAGATGATCTGGTGTCGGTGATATTGGAGTCAAGTTTTCTACCACTTCAAAATTAAACGACGGGTTCCAGTTTAACAGTTCTGTCAACGTCCATGACTTTTGTTTTGGTTCCTTTCATTTTAAGTCCTAGGTATTTATCGGGTTTCGTTATTCTTCTCAAGAGAGCACGAATCTCGCCCTCCACCGCAACTACGAAAAAAATAATATGACTGAATGTAAATTAAGCTACAGTTCTAAATGTTAACAATTCGTATCTTTCTACGTGAATAAAGTTTAAAGATGGCGACACGAATATAGTAATTATTTACCTGAACACAAAGAGAGTTATTCGAACCAAGAATAAGTCTATCTCTGTTTCTCATGTAAAATGAAGTGAAACAGCAAGCTACTTACTCCAATAGAGTCTGTTTGTATTTACCAGCCTTTACAGCTCAATTGAAGAAGGAGTGACGTTAGGGGCAGTGCGAGTGCGCGTCAACACCTTTTGTATGTGAGAAGAAGTTAAGATTGATAAAGATCTGCCGAAAATCTAACTAAATAAATTCAGCCATGAGCAGCACTGCGTTTTGCTCAATGTCATAAAAAAAATATTCCAGGTCAATCGTGACAAATGGTACGCTTTGTGCCGGATCTGGTAGTGATGTCAAAAGCAGTTTGTCGATGGTTGTTATTGGATGATGACATAATGAATGCCAACTGTGTCGCACCGCATCATACCGCGCCGGACACTCTGTATCATGTCATTAGTTGTCGTGCCATGGATTAATCAACCGACTCGGTATCATTACGCAAACAACAATGTTTCTGTGGGCAGTTTTATATTCTGGATACAGGTACTAAACTAAATATTTCATTTAAGTGTGTTTATATACTTTTGGAGAGAGTTATGAGAAACGCTTAAGTTTTTATTAACATACTATTTGTTGTATACTATTATTAGTATTGTCATTTAATACCTGCCAACCAGACGTAACCAATGCAACTCATTGTATTATAAAGCCTTTTTTTTTTAAAAAAAGTTGAACTGAGTTCAAACAATACTATGTGATTGCGTGAACTATACTCGTACGTAGTAACGCGATTGCAACAACTGGGGTTGATTGTTCTCATTTTTTGAAAAGTTTCGTAATTGGTCTGCGTCTCATCATTAGATCTATATGAAATTTAAACGGGACCATTTCAGCATATAATCCCATTCCCATCCCAGATTTTTGCAAATCTGGAATAAAATTTCCAATTTCTAAATGACAGAGATATGCTCGAATATACATAAAACCTATAAACATTTGAATTGAGAACCTTATCCTTTTTAAAGATGGTTAAAAAGGACATCATGAATAATCAAAATATCTATTTCTTCGTTTGCTTATGGAATAGTATCCCTCAGAATTTTTAGAATAGGGAGGGTTGGTCTCCGATAACCTTACTCTAACAACTCTAACAAGATTAAAGTTAAATATTTTACATCGCTAAATCGTCATATCGGAAATACTTTTCCAATGATGCTTTTTATCAATCTATTTCGTTGAAGTGATTAATATACCGTTTTACATATACATATACCTAGTCTTGCCATAAATATTGTAATAAAGAAAAAAGAAAATTGTTAACTGCAAATAACATTTATTACTTTTACAGTGTGTCAGTTTAATACATAAATATAAAACAATTAAAAATATAAAAAGCTTATTCGAAGTGGTCTCCATTGGCTGCAATACAGTCCTTTAAACGATGAGGCCAGTTATCAATAGAAGCACGCACTCTTTCCATGGGAAAATTCTTCACTGCCAATCGTATAGATTGTTTTAGGGACTCCAAATTATCATGGCGTTTAGAGCAAGCTGTACTCTCTAAAACTGACCACAAATCATAATCCAGCGGATTAAGATCGGGACTAGACGACGGCCAGTCTTCAGCTCTGATGAAGTCCGAAACGTTCGATTCCAACCAAGACTGCGTGGACCGAGCTTTATGACCCGGCGCCGAGTCTTGCTGGAAGGACCATACTTGGTTATTGAACATGGTGATGTTAAGGGGCTTAACTACCTTCTCAAGAATGGTATCTTGATACACTTGTGCCGATGTTTTGATACCTTTTTCACAAAAATATGGCTCAGTCACTCCTTCATAGCTAACACCCCACCAAACCATCACTGAAGTCGGATAATGTCCACGTTGCACTCTGTCGACTAATTGGGAAGCTTCCTTAGAGCTTTGAGCATAAATACGGTCATTTTGTTTGTTAAAATGTTGCTCAATTGTAAAAATTTTCTCATCCGTAAACAAAATTTTTCTGTGACCTCCCTTTGCGTACCGCTTCAGTAGTTGTTTCGATTTTACCACCCTATTCTTCTTTAAATTATCAGTTAAGAAATGGCCAGTGCGTCTCTTATAGGCTGCAAGTCCTAAGTCATCTTTTAAAATACGCGACATGGTTCTAGGTGCTATCTTCATTTCCCGAGATAAAATCTTTTGCTTTCGGACAGGATTTCTTCGAATTCTTTCCCTTACTGCTTTGACCACCTTTTTCGTACGAACACTACGTGGACGGCCAGATCTTTTTCTGTCACAAACAGAGGAGGTCTCATTGTACCTATTAATAGCCCGGTACACAAACATTTTACTAATACCAAGTGTATGGAGAGTTTTAAAAATTGCATTTGGCTCCATACCTACTTTGTGTAATGCTATCACCGCGATTCGGTTCTCTTTATCACCCCACACCATTTTAATATCGCAAAATATTTTACAATGTATTGGCGCCAAAATGAGAAAACACAATGAACAATCGTATAAAAATGACAGATTCGAAATTCAAATGTAATATTTTTTTATAATTAAGTGTAACAGTATTTATGGCCAGACTAAGTACTTTTTTGTGTTAACAATCTTTGATATAATCCATAGATAAATAGACAGACACACAATTGAAATTAGTGAAACTTTAAAGATTAAAACTACGAAACTCTGAAATTGCTGTATCTATTTAACAAATATGTTGACCAAATCTGCCTTAACTCATTCAAAATAAGAAATTGCCTTTAAGTGCATATACCGATTTAACTCAGTCAAACTCCCAGCGCCTTTCAATCGCATTCTCAGATTTTTCAAGAGCAGCAAGAATGGTGGAATTAGATATTTTAACGCAAAGCGACATTTTCGCATTAAATGGAACAAGAGTTGAGAGCTAGTCCAATAGCAGCGTGCTACGCTTTCCAATTTATAGATAGATAGATAATATTTTATTTATACACCAGGGTTTACAAGCTTTATACAATAATAAAGCTAATAACAAATGTGATGGACAAATGGCGGCCTTATTACTTGTAGCAATTTCTTTCAAGTCACCTCTGGATAGATTAGTTTCATTGTAAGCTAGTGCTAGGTATATACTACTACTACTTAAGAGCGGTGAGGGGTACGATAGCGTTTTGCCCTGGGGCATGAGGTGCCCGGGATGTACCTCAATTGTGAGGTACGACAGGCAGGACTCTAGAAGCCGCTAATGCGTTCTTAGAGCTCTTCCCGACTGCCGAGGTAGGCCGCCGCGGGGTTTAGTGGGTAGACCGGTTTTCCGAGAGTCCCACACACTCCCTTCGTTCCTCCGGAGGGTATGGTGCGAAAAGCATTCCCCGCGTTAAAAAAAAAGGTACATACATATATACTAGCAGCCTTTCAACGATCAAACCACGGCGTCCAATGTAACGATCACCAGCTACACGCGGAATGTGATACACGCGACCTCATGTTTCTAGCACAGCCAATGTGATTCCTGGTACGGGAAGGGTGGCACGACGGCCACGAGAGGGGCGATGTGACCACCGTTGGAGTTCTCGCACTGAGCGGAATGAATGATGGCGACCAATGCCAAACACTAGCAACCGGACGGCCAGACCTGTAGACGCCAACTTATTGGAAGCGGGGGCCTTTAACCTGCGTACTAGACTGGCCAAGAATAGAAAATCTGTATAAAAAAATCACAGGGGCAGGATGGCTCAGGCCATATGTCCAAAACATGTGGCTCCAGGTGTCCATCTGTGGCGCAGAGGGCACATGCGAGGCCTACGTCGGAGGATGACAACTCACAGGAGCGACGGGATCGCCGTTCTTCTTCGATCGGATTCTTATGGAGTAGCCGGCGGTAATTACAGTGGAACTCCGGCAACCGATCCACCCAACCCGTAGACACCGAGAAATCGGACTCGAGGGACTTCTCCAACGGAGTAAAGGGTGGAGAAGTCCACGAGAAAGAAAACCTCTATAAATTAATATTAAATTAAAAATACATCTAACCCAAGTTCAAGAAGCCCAGTGAGGAGGTTGAAGGCGGGGGGGGGGGTATTCCAGTCGCTGGGGCAACACGACGTGAGCTCACATTAAAGAGGAAACAACAAAATGGACGCGACCTATAAAAACGTAGTACCCCAGGAGGCTACTGACCGCACCACGGTCGTAGAATCTCTCAGCACTCCGGTTCATACCGGAGTGTTCAGCCCACCGTACTCTGGGGGGGCACCGTTGCGTGCAGAGTGGTGTCCGAGCCCGAACACAACGATTGGGGAGCACATGTCCAGTTTTGTGCAACTCAGAACACCAAGTTCGGCGTCTTCCCACGCCCAGTGCGGTGAACGAGGAAGTACGCAGGTGTTAACTATAGAGCGTTCAACTACTAAGACTGTATAAGGCCAAGAGATGGAATGGCAGCGGTGAGATTTCAGGGATAGCGAAGCTTCGTCGTTCTATTCTGTTTCCTCGTCCCAAGTCCGCAAGCGCAAGCCGAAGGGACCAGCGGAGAAGAACCGGCCCACTAAGGTTTCACGCCCTAGACAGGGCGCAGCATATGGTGTAAGGAGTAAATCAGGGACGGGGACAGAGACAGAACGTTAAGGAGCAGCTAATTTATCCATTCCTCTGGTTCTCTCAGAAGAAGAGCAGTGCTACGAAAAGGTAGCGGCAGAGCTGAAAGGTCAACGCACTGGCGACATAGACATTAAAATCCGAGGAGTTCTGTGTGCTGGTGGACAGTTGCGTGGGTGTTGGCTGACGGTCTTCACATAGTCAACGTCTTGGTACTGGTGTATCACCAGCTGCCCCTCTACTACCAAGACATCATCGGAGCCTATCTTCGCGATAGGTCCATATCCTATATAGGTCGGGACGGAGAAGAACTTCAAAGGGAATTCATGTAGGGTTCCTTAGGAGTCGGTTTTAGAACAAAAAAAAGGTTTGTTACTAGCAAAGCTACAAGTAAAAAATGAGGTCCATACTTATGAAATATTTACATTACATAATTAAATACACAAATCTGATAAATTAATTTATGAAATATGGAAAAATATCAAATATACTTACAGTAATATATAAATATTGTCTCTGTATCCTAAAAATATTGAAATGAATTTTGATTTTCATTTTAAGCAAAAACATAAATAAATGTGTTTCAGTCTCATCCCTTCACTTATAACTGGTCGCGCTGTTTTATTACTAACCAAGCTACTCGTACACACATAAACAAGGGAATAGTTTTCACTTGCTTTCAAACAAAAGGTGCAAATAACTGAGTATTTTAGTTTAACGAGCTCTACGCAGCGCCTCTCTCGAATATAAATGATAAAATTCCGAAACTAATTTAAACGTAACTGGTTTGATGCGAGTGTGTGTGCGTATGCTCGTATGTAGCGTATACTTTATCGGTGTGTTAGTTGTCAACGCGCTCTGTTTTCACATGAAGGACTATCGTGCTGTTTTAACTAACTATCTGACAAAGTTTCACGTCTGCGGTTGTTGTCGAATTATATTCCCAATTAGTGGTTGTAGCTTATTGTAGTGTAGTCTAATATCGCATGCCATTCTTTAACCTTTAATGAAAAAGTTATCTATCTACATATATCTATAAAGTTGTCTATCTATAAATAATGTAAGTATGTATGAACCTCAAGATACTGTTAGTGTGAGTTGTAAAAAGAATAATTTCAATTCACAGCTCAGTACTCACTTTTATTCCATTTTAACACTTTCATCGGCCAACTAGCATAGTTTCCACTAAACAACTTACCACCTCGATGGTTTATCAGAAGAACTCCAATTCATAGCACAGTAAATATCTTTATTCCTCTTTTAACACTTTCATCGGCAAAATAGCATAGTTTCCATTAGACATCTTACCCCCTCGATGGTTCTCCAACGATTCACCCAGCCCCGGACTCAATAATTAAAACGCTGTTTAAGCCCCACCACTCTTAATCCTTTCACAGAAAGTTGTCACAAAAGAGTGACGTGGTCGAATAATGTTGCCATTTAAGAAACCCTTCATTCACAAATCATTACAGTTGTGTTTATTATAAACCTACTCGCAACTTCGTTACTATTCACCCAGATTAGTTTTAGGCCTCCACATTAGCGGACACTGATGTATGGAGTAACGGTTGTTATCAACTATGCAAGTGGAACAACAGAACTCATTTTCAGTCACAGCTAAATGTGTTCAATGCACAGGGGGAATAAAAAATATCCGTGTAACATGAATAACTTATCCGTTTTACAAACATACAGCTGTTAAACTCAACACGTAACGAATTTAAGCTTGTTTTGTACACAATGATAGTAAATCTAACTGTTTGTGTGTAGTGAAGCGTATTCGGGTCGGCGCACGGCGACTACTGCATCCTGTTAACGGCACAACACAGAACTGTTCACGTGGATTTATCGTCGTACTTAATTACCACCGTCGGCGGCCTCCACTACCTTCACCGAAAGCCCGCTTGTAACCCTCGTTCATTTTATATTCCTCGCTTTGTTCTATCCGCTTTTGTTTCGCGCCTACTTCCCTACCATTGTATTACAAGCGACAAGGCCGATCGCTCGGCCGAAGCTTCGGTGGGCGGCCCGAATAAGTGACATCAGTCTTTCGAACACATGTAGGTCAGTCACCGTTTGATGCAGGACAACTTTTTATGAGTTTTGTTTATGGGAGTTGTTGTTGGAACGTGTTTTGTGTAGTGTCGACGATGGGCCACTGGCGTGACGGAGAACTTTCGCGGCATTTATTATGTATTATGTACACCGAATATTATTCACACACTCGGACTTTGAAAATTTATTGTTTTAACTTTTTGAGTATTTCATCAATACGGTTTAAAACTGTTTTCTTTTTTGTAGTTTATGATAATCGCTGGTCTTAGATACCTGCAACTCGAAAGCCATGAGTTCATTGTCGCGAGTTGGGTTCCCCAAATCTAGGAGTAAATCCGTCTGCGTTGGGGACTCTGGTTAAGGGATTTCATAGGATGGAAATCAACGAAACTTATCTAACATCGGTATTTTGAGAAGTCTGTGTATTAATTTGGACACATGTTTTCTCTTTATAAGAAAATCCTAAGAAACATTCGACGAAGAATTAGACTTAAGTTTTGACGTTGTTTTATTTAATAATGTAGTTTTGTACAACGTCTTCAGTATTTTATACAACGATTTTGTATAAGTTTATGCCTGTCCATATTTATTATTTTAATAATTATTCATTTTTACTATTCAAAATTAAAGGAAAATAATTAAAAATAAGTTTGATAAATATGCTCGTTTAGTATATTGCTTTTACGCTTTCTAATAATAATTTACCTCGGGGCTAGGTTTGGCTCGTACAAATAAACACACACGGATATATTAATGAGAATACTATAAAATAGAACCATTAAAATATTTAGGTCTACAGGGAATCGAAGTTACTGGTACAGGACAACAACGGACACTAGTCTCGAAGCTCGCGTTGTCTCATCGCTCTGCGTAGCCTTTTTGTTCACCTTAGCACCGTAGCACTTCGTAGTACCTTGTGACAGGAATAAAAACATTTAATTTCATCGATCATTTTCTCTTGATTTTAATAAAAAGAGTACAAGTTAAATGAGAAAGTGATCATAAATTACTTATAATTAGTCATATAACTAGATATCAGTATGTGGTACCTACTTCCGTGAGTGGTAATCAATATTTATGAAATCATTATTTTTAAGAAACTTTATTAATTATTCGTGAAATAATGAAATACACGACATACATATTGTTAGATCTCAAAGCTCCGTCATAAGATATTAAAAAAGAATCTTTGTCAACACCTGCTAAGCAAAAAAATATAAATTCTTTTATCTTGGTGGGACTAACCTTGTAATGGTTTATTTATACATATACATATGTGCATCGTGGTTTAATGATATTATTAAACGCTTGACATCGATCATCGGTAGGCAGTGTATAATATCAACAGTGGTGACTTCCACATACAGCGCAAAAAAACATCTACCGAAGCCACATCGTACTACGGATTAACGAGCTACGGTATCCGTAGATATAGAAATTCTCGCGCCACTAAGCATATTTTTTAATTATTTACTCATTCATTTACCATTCTGTTATACAATTTTCTCTTATTTTCAATTAAAACTAACAATTTAATCTATTCAACCTATCACCGTCCACTGCTGAACGAAGGTCTTCATTTTTTAAAAACGTGTGGTAACCCCCTCGGGCCATCACCCCACCGGGGTTTACGGCGCTGTGGTGTGTCGGAATTGAACCGACTAAAACCACACGGTGTGCCACTCTGAGCCTGACATAGGAGGGATCCGGGAACAGCTATTATTACGATATCCAGATCCCTCCTATCGCCTGCCCGCTAACGCCGGTACCATTTGCGGATAAACTCTCCATTTAAGCGACGTACGGCACACGCGGACGTCACTTCCTCGTGGCTGGCCACTATAACGGATGCAGGAGAAAACCCGTCCCGTCCACCCGCGGCCACATTCAAGGCGACATGAGGCGCTGGTACGCGCGCTTCTGCCACCCGGTTCGCCGGCATCGAATTGGGTCGGAGTGGAGGTCATCCTCCCGGGCCTTCTCTGCCGCCTATTTCCGTAAAATTACATCTTCGCAGAAAGTTGCGACCGCAGTATAACAACTGTCGCTACCGACCATGGAGCGTATAACGACCGGTAACGAGAGATCTCCTCCAATAACTGCAGTGAGGAACCCACGCTGCGCGGCCCAGGTGGAACAAACCGCTAGTGTGTGCTAAGCCCAGTCCTCACCGCAGTCGCAGTGGTGACAGGCGGGACTCAATTCCCCCCTAGCGACCGAGTGCAGATACTTCCCGAAGCAACCGTGCCCGGAAAGAATTTGCGTCAGTCGGAAGGAAAGCGTCCCGTGCTGTCGCTCTGCCCATTCGGCGATGACCGGCTGGAGAGCCTCCACAGCAGTAAAGCCAGCACGTGGAGCCTCCAGCCGGGACGACCAACGAGCCATCGTGGCTCGACGAGCGGCCTCACGCCACTCGCGTATCTCTTCGGACGGGGGCCGTATGCCGCTTTCCGCCCGGAAGTCTGCCGTTCGCCGATAAACTTCGGCGAGCACTTCCTCCGTGTATAGCCGTCTTATCGCGACGCTGGCTCCACCCAAATGGAGAAAAAGTTTTTTTTTTTTTTTTTTTTTTTAATCTTTATTGTTTACATATATAATGTAGAGGCTTTTAATCAAACATGATTATGCCAGCCTCATTATATCCCACAATAACCAACCACATCATACAGGCAATTTCTAAAATTATGTTTACATAATAGCATAAATACTTATAACAATAACAGCAAAGATTCACATCAAGATTCATAATTTGGGTAGACAATCACATCTTCTTTAAATTATTAATAAACTCGTAAATTCTGATTGCATTCTCACTGCACGGCTTGGACAAGATGGACTGGAAAGTACCTACATTTAAGACATTGATTTTCAAGCTAGACAATAACGTTTCCCTTTCTTTTCTGTATCGAACACATTCCATTAACAAGTGATGGACATCTTCAACAATTCCACATTGTTCACAGTTAGGACTACTGATTTTCTTCATTAAGAAACCAAACTTGTTGAGCGGAATATGTCCAGATCTCAACCTATGTGCAGTAACAACATGTCTTTTACTGATAATGGTATTTGAAAACCATGGAATACGAGAAGGTTCACACTGCATTGTTTTGTACCATATTCCCTTTTCTCGTGATAGTTTATCAAAATATTCCTTCCAAATTGCGTAACAATTAGCATTAAATTTAGGAAGGACTTCAAAATAACAAGATTTTATATCAATAATGGTACCATAAACAGCTGCATTTTTTGCTAAAGTGTCAACCAGCTCATTTCCCTTTAACCCGATATGCGATGGCACCCACTGCAACTTCAGAGATACGTTATTATTTTCAAACCAATACAACATATTCAAAATATCATAGGCTATCGATGCACCTCTGGAGCCAGAAGCGCATCGAGCCAAATGCTGCAGGGCACTTTTACTGTCAGTAAATATGGCCACCTTTTCATAAGAAGTACTTTTAACATATCGTAACGCCTCTAAAATCGCAGCTAGCTCCACCGTCATAATACATAAATTTTTATTGCATATTTTAAAACTACCACTGAATACATTACAAGGATCAAGAAACGCAGATCCTAATCCACTTGCACTTTTTGAACCATCCGTATATATAATGTGCCAGCTATTATACCTATTGTTAAGTTCACCGAGAATGTTATTTTTAAGTATGTCAGGATTATAAGTTTTTTTATTTAAAATAATGCAGTCTAAATTGCAATGTATCACTTGAAGAGTGTTAATGTTTGAAACCCATGTATCTAGTGTAAACATATCTAAGGGGTAGCTAGTATTTATATCTTCCTGTTTGACCTTATTATAACCAATAGCTAGCAGTGGTTTCTTTTTTTTTAACCAATATCTGCTGCTACAAAGACCGCTTAATTCTTCTAATAGTTTGAAAGTTAAATTGTTAGAGCATGATTTGGCCTTTAGTAAATACTTTAAAGATAAATATTCCCTACGTATAAACAATGGTGAAATACTCAACTCGCTCTCCATAACGTGAATTGGTGTACTCCTAATAAAACCACCGACAATTCTTAGGGCCAGGTTTTGAACTATATCTAGTTTATGTTAATGTACTTTTGCACTGTTATCGTAAATAAAGCTACCATAATCTATCCTACTTCTAATCAATGTTATGTATAACCTACGCAAGTACTTAGGATGAACACCCCACGAATGCCCCGACAAAAGTTTAAGAAGATTTAGAAACTTATGTGTTTTATAACATATCTCATTAATATGTTTTCCCCAGCGCAATGACCTGTCGAGCCACACACCCAAGTATTTAACATTTTCAGAGGATTGCAATACTAAATTATCAATTTGCAACTGTACTTCAAGTTTTTTGTGTCCTCTGTTAAAAATAAAATATTTAGACTTATTGCCTGATAGTTGAAGACCAATATCTTGTAATATTTTATACATTGTGTCTAAAGATTTTTGCATTTTAATTACACTATCGCCAAGAATATGAATACTACTTGTGTACAAAACAAAATCATCAGCATATTGACATATTTCGACATCTGATATGTTTAGACATATTTTATATGTGACGATATTAAATATTAACGGTGAAAGAGGATCCCCTTGCCCAATTCCCCTATTAGTCCAACGACAAATCATATTATCGGGGCAATTGCCATCATTTACTTCTATTAACAATCGCCTCTCACTTAGGTACGACCACAAGTATTTTGATATTTTAGCACCTATATTTAATTCTTCTAAAATTTTTACAACTTCGTCTATCAAAATATTATTATATGCATTATCAATGTCTAGAAAACATGCAAGTGTCGATAACTTGTTTGTGAAACCTATTTGTATATTACATATTAACCTCACTAAAGAATCCAATGTTGATTGTGCACGTCTAAAACCTGTTGTTTTGGGAGACAAATATTTATTTTTTTCGACAAACCATTCTATGCGTTTTGATAGCATCGTATTAAAAATTTTACAAACACACGACAATAATGCAATAGGTCTAAACTTAGGAATGGAGCCCACAGTATCATTAGCTTTAGGAATTGGGCAAATTCTTACATCACGCCATTGCGAAGGTACTATGCTACTAACGAATATTAAGTTGAATATATCCAACAAATAATATTTAGCTACAGAGGGTAAATTATATAACATTGAGTATGTAACGAAATCATTTCCTGGAGCAGTGTCTTTCTTTTTAAAACACTTGACCATCTCCTCCATGCTGAAATCAGTTTCAAGAGATTCATTTGTTGAGTGAAATGTCGGTGTTTGTGGCCTCACAAAGTCAGGTGTCAAACTGTATAATAAATCCTCTTTCTGAACCTTAGACACTTGAAGTCGAGTTTTCTTATATCCTTTAATCCAGCGCGTGCGACGCCACATCTCAGATATTGAAACAGTCTCATCAATATCATCACAGAATTTGCGCCAGTTCTCTGACTTAGCTTTCATTATCAAATGTTTTGTGTCACGTATTTTATGTTCTAGCCTGGAGAGGTTATCTGGAGTAGGATTTTTTCGAAACACTTTCAATAATAAGCGACGCTGGGCAATAGACCTGGAGAGCTCTGGTGTCCACCAAGTTTTAGGTTGAAATTTAGATGCAGGATCTGTACATATTTTAATCATAGGGATACTTTGATCAGCTGCACAATTAATCTGTGCAATATAATAGTCATACCGATCTTGAACGTTATTTGTTACTACTGAATCCCTAAAGGCATTTTTAAGTATTTCTCTATATTTCCCCCAGTCCGCCAACTTATAATTACGCTTTTTTATTAAACGATTATAACTCTTACAATCTAATAACATTTTTATAATTAAGTGATCGCTGCCAAGTGTTTCATTTGTCACACTCCAAACAAAGTTTACAGCAATATCAGTGGAAATGAATGTTATGTCGGGAGAAGACTTTTGACATGTACCATTGACAAATTTCAATCTAGTTATACTTCCATCATTCAATGAGACGAAACCATTATCTATCGCGACGTTCATTAATTGAATGCCTCTTGTATCATTTTTATATGACCAGTTTGTATGATGCGCATTAAAGTCACCTGCTATTAAAGACTTTTTGGAAAATAAACCGAACAAACTATCCCAATCTGGTCGAGAAGTATTTACACTTGAAGGACAATATACAGAGATAACATTCTCCAGGACATAACAATTTATCAATCTAATATGTAATATTTCTATACCTAAATTATTTAATCTATGTATTGATGTTTCTACCTTAACTGAATTATGAATAACAAACGCCACACCACCATATGAATCTTGTCTATCCCTCCTACATGTGTAATAACCACTGAAGTTGAGTTCGATACCTGGATTCAACCATGTCTCACTTAAAATGGCTATATGAATATTTTCTTGTTGCAATAGACATTCAAACTCTAATCGCTTCGGTTTTATACTTTGAGCATTCCATTGAATTATATTCAACTTAAAACGTGAAGAATTGCTAGCCATGACTGAACAAATTGTAAATACTATTAAACCACTCCGTTTGGTTCAAAATTTCTATGAAATATTTTTTTACTTCGGCAATTAATACTTTTAATACTTCATAAATCTTATCTTTAGTATTCATTTTAGACAAGGCAATACTTTTCAGTTTATTCAACAAACTTTCAAAATAAATCTGCTTTTCGTATTCACCAGGTTTTTGTGTGGTTTCTGTACAAATACTTTCAGGTTTTCTTTGCATTTTTGAGGACTCTAATACAATTTTCGATTTCTTCTTTTTAGATTTTTTGATAATTTTCTGAGTAATAATAGGTTGCTTTGTAGAAATTTCTACATTCTGATCTGTTTCAGTAGCTTCATCAGATGTATCTTCTTGATTGGCTAAGGTCATTTGAACAATGCTGCTATATGTATTGTTAACATTCGTAGACGATGACCCTTGTACCGTAGTTTTTATGGTTTTATTTTTTTGTACGTTCTTCAAAAAAATATCATAAGCCCTTCTGTAACCAACATCTTCTTGACTCATAATTAAGCGTATTTTCTTTTCTTTCAAGAAGAAAGGACACGTTTTATCAAGAGCCATATGTGGGCCTTTACAATTCAGACATTTAAATAACTGCGTATCACAGTTGGCATGAGCTTGTCCACATTTAGGACAGAGAATATTATTGGAAGGGCAAAATTTCTTAATATGGCCATATCGCCAACAAGCAGAACATTGCGTAACCTGAAACACGTAGTTCTCTACTCTAAATCTACAGCCATAGGCATAAACATATGGTGGAATTGAAGGGCTTTGAAAACAAATGCGTACAGATTCACTATCTATCCATTTTCCAGTTGTATCAATTCTTTTCATTCTTTTAATAGCTAATATTTTAGTTACACAGGTTAAAGATTGCATAATTTCATCATCACTTATCTCTAAATCCACACCTTTTATTACTCCATAGGAAGTAACGCTTTGATGTGCATAATTGGCTTTTATGTCTAGTTCTTTAAGCTTCTGACAATAAACTATCTTCTCTGCTTCTTCTTTGCAATTTAATCGTATCAGCACTTTATATGGACTCTTGTATTCCACAGTAGTGATGTTTTGAACATTTTCATTCCGTAATAGCTTCGCCAACGCCATTTGTTTTGGTAATATTTTAAGTGAAAATAAAAATATTTCATATCTACCTTCAATTTCTCCGTCTCCATTAGTACTCGGTTCCCGTACATCCAAAGAGTTACTCCTCAAAAACTTCTTAGACCTTCTCTTTACAACAGTAATAAAGCCGTCTTCGATACTACCCTCGCTGCTTTCCCTTTGCCTTTTCTCGACAGGTTTTGAATTATTTAAAATTGGACTATTAATATTATTTCCGAGGGTATTTTGATATAAATTTTGTAGTTCACTTTCACACGCATTAATTATATCCGTATCACTTTTATCCGCGTCATCTTCACCAGACACCGAATTACTATCAACCATAATCGCTAATAACTAATAACGTTATATAAATATTGCAAGCTCGATACACAGTAAATGTACGTGCACTCTTTACTGCGTCTCACGCGCGACGGAGAAAAAGTTGCCTGAGGGCAAAAAGAGCGCCGATCAGCTTTGGAGAAAGCTGTCGGAAGTGCTCGTCGAAGAGCCAACTGCTGTCGAGGATGAGGTTCAGATACTTTATCTGGGCCTGAACCGGTACGAGGACCGAATTGACTATGATGGAGGCGCCGGAGGGTGGACCACGACGTGACCCATGAACAAAAGGGCCTCCGTCTTGTCCAGGGCCAACCGTAAACCCAGCGCCTCAATACGCCCGATCACCAGAGAGACACCAGTGGTAGCCAGGCCAAGGTAAAATGTGAGCGTATCGAATCACACTGGCTACCAGCAATTAGGTGCCTACCTGGTTATCCTGACCGCCGACCGACCGTTGCAAAGTATTAGTGCTATTGGAATGTATATAAGTGTGTATAAAGGTGAGTATACGATGATTGAGCCGGGGTGAACTGCCGGTGCCCGACTTAACTCGAGGAGTCTAAAACTTCCTGGTACAACAAACCGAAAACGTCATAGTGGCTGTAACCACTTCACAAACAGTCATGAATTTCAAAGTGACGACGACTACGTATCACGAAGAATCCTTCTACCATTATGACACGGGTTTCTGAACGACGCGAGAAGTAAATTAGTTAACGATAGCGCAACGCTAATCATGCGTTAGAATATTATAGGTACTGGCCACGCTCGAAAGATAACCGCCGCTTAAAACCGACATTTCGTAGATTACTGAACAGTGAGGTTTACTTGTTTCCTTATAAATCAATAATATGGAAGTTACAACTGTAACAAAAAACTCTAACTGGTGATTGGACACTTGATTGGCCAAAAATAACACAGCACAGGCCAAAGCTACAAGGTTAAATCCAAAGATTAAACGAAACAAATTTATCTTGATTTATTCAACCTATTTATTCACATCGAATTATTTTAAAAGCAACTATTCATTTCTTTAGTTTGCAATATAAACTAAATGTTTACATTCGCAAACTTGAACAAGTCGTCAATTACAATGATTTATGAAAGCTTTCATTTAACTTTTAACAACAAATTTGTTAGAAAAAGCCGAATACAAGATTATATTAGAAATGACTTATTGAAATTTATGAACATTATTTATTAAATTGAATGAAAACGTATGTACTTACTTACTTATATACTAAATGAGTACATTATTAT
The DNA here is from genome assembly GCA_949316085.1 of Hypercompe scribonia. Lineage (NCBI taxonomy): Eukaryota > Metazoa > Arthropoda > Insecta > Lepidoptera > Erebidae > Hypercompe > Hypercompe scribonia. Next base: position 778,269 of record OX438984.1, on the reverse strand, counting down.
ATCTGCTACGTTTACCATATTCAGACTAAATTAGTATATTATTCGATTCTCTCCCCAAGAAACCCCCTCGGCGAAAGCACTGAAAAAATTGTTTAACGCCGGTTTCTTCTGAGACTATTCCATGGTTCAGGACCGAAGACACCTATCCGTCCATGTAAAATATATCTTTGTGTGAAATTATTCTCGTTTTATTTAATATTCGCTAGGTACTCGTTTTGAACCACAATTATATTATTTTTGATATATAAACAGCAATTGGCTCAATCGTATGAGCTGAGACCATACGTGCCGCAACTCGCCGGACGCACAAACAGCCGCACGGGCGAGTACAAACGACTTCGTGTTGTACGTTGCTCGTGGTAACAGCCGGCATTACTGAGCAAACCGATTGCACGCGTTCATTCATTGGGCACACTGCTAACACCGCTCTAATCTCATCTGTCTATTGATCAATGCAGCCTTCAGCAACAACCCTGACCTCGCTTGTATTAGCTCACGTTACTTTCAGAAACATACTGTTTAGAACACCATGTTGGGACTTTAGGACACGAGATTCATACTTCGAGATTCATTAATACATAATTCTGAAATAAGCTCACAATATACCAAAGTAAAATTGTAACTCAGCGCCTTTCATTATCTTTATCTTTTTCTCAAAAATGTAAATTTAAAATATCTTTAAACATCTATTTTAAGGTAGTAGAGCCACGCTGATAATCAGCACGAACGGGCCGGCTCAACCGGGGCAGTGCTACCCTCTCACAGAAGACCAACCTAAAGCGACAGCACCTGTGCTGTTGTGTTTCGTTGGTGAGTGTGAGACTGGAGGCCCATTGATGCAGGGGTGACAGTTATCGGGGTAAGTGTGTGAACCTTACACTGCCACGATGAATGTCATGCCTTTTACGTCCCAAAGCATCTTGCTAGGCCACTATAGTGTGGGTCACCATGCTATATTGTCTGTATTCGCAATGAGTATGGTGACCACCGCCTTTGGATTCTGCTCATGCTTTCCATAAGGCAGAGTAGAGTCACTTTGGCTGGCTCTAAAAATAAAAAAATAAGAAAAATATAGTACCTAATTTACCTATCATAGAGACTAATTCTAATAAAACTGCGTCCACAACGGAATCGACATTAGGCAAATAATTCAAGATTGTTTTTGAAATACAATTTTTTTAACAGCAATTAAAATAAAAGCCAATAAAAAAATTAGTAGCGGCACTAAGACGAACTGCTAGGTTAAGTTTGGCGTGGTGCGCGCTTGGAAGTGGGCCAGGCTTTTCGCCGGCGTCGGAAAAACCTACTATATACCTACATGATTTATGAAGCTTCTTCCACTGTAGTTCTCACTTAACTAGCTAAGAAAATGCAGATTTTGACTCCGCTTTCGACGTAATGCCGTTCCAATGGAAATAGGCAAGTGACGGCAGGAGTATGTTCTGTAGATATATAGGCTCCTCAAAACCGTTTCTATAATATTTCTTGTTCATGTAGCAATTTTTTTTTACAGTCTTTGAAAATGACGGACAAACGTAAAGAGGTTGTTTTTTTTGTCTTGTCTGTTGAAAAATGTATTATCGTTGACAGACTGCTTTATTCTAAATTTTAACCAAATAATCATTAAAAATCGATGTAACAAACATTCTGTATGATCTATGGTGGTAACATATCACCTAGCAAATAAATGAACGGGTAAGTCTATGCCAATAATAATAACCTTAAGAAGTGTCTTTGTAATGTAACGTGTCATTTATAAGGGTCACGGATCCCACTTTGACAAACTTCAAATTAAGAACTAAATAAATGGGAACTCCCGTTTTACTCGTACATTTTATAGGTCTAAGTTAAGTTTAGATGCCAAACCTAACACAAAGGCAAATAGCAGTTAACATATTAAATAATTTGGTGCCGCAGGCGTCCATGGGCTGCTGTAACCGCTTACCATCAGGCGGGCCGTATGCTTGTCTGCCACCGTCGTGATATTTAGTTTTACATTGTAAGTGCTTATATGCTAAAAAAATTAAATTATTCGTTGGTAACATGCGCCGTTAAAATCTTCACGAAATAATTTTGTAAAGAATTCATAAACAAATCAACTTTTAAACTTCGTTACCAAAAATATGCCACTCCCGTAACGTGTTACGTATGCTTGATATTTATTTCCCCGCGTTCAATACAAGGTACCAACTGGCAATGTGTAGTAGAAGCGACATATTTATTACTCTTTATTTATTTCTGCACATTTCTGTGTTAATTTGTTTTCGACATGTTTCCAACGACGGAGAGAAATGGCTGCGCTTAGATAAAGCCCGCCATTAAGAGAATATTCTAAGGAATTTATAATGCTCAAGCTCCAAAATAAAAACATAACCCCGGGGACCGCGGCCGCATAATTAAGCAGTTAGTCCGTGCTCGCAGATTAGCAGTTACCACAATTATCTGTACATGTGGTAACATCCGAACTACAATTATATAAAGTCCATATTCGCGTATACGAGTTATTTGTAAATTATTGTAAAGTGAGTTTGTATCTGTGTGCATGGTGTGATGGTGTCCGGTGCTTAGTGTCATATTGCGCCGCCCTCGTCTCACAATACGAACTGAATCGTTTAATGTCAAGCCTTTTCTTGAAATAGTAGGATGCATTGTTTTTTTTTTTGCGTACTTGAACTTACAGTCAAAGTGATCCAATAAGATAATATTTCTTTAAAAGAAATATCCACTAATAAATGTATTAAGCACTGAATATCACACATGTTCATCTTGCTATGAAGATGTTTTTTATCGAGATTGAATTTAAATCGATCCATGGTTGAGTATATTTATACTACTGTGATTAATGCATTATAATCATCTTAAATATCTGTATTAACAGAGACTGTTTACCATATCTGACTATCTTATCAGCAAAAGTTTGAATTTCCTTAAAAAGTTTCTTAGAATATATGTATGTACGTTTAAATAAATATCTACAGGTAGACGTCAAATCTCTGTAAAAAAGAGTCATTATCCAAGCACTTTTTGAACACATATTAAGAATTTATTTAATCACAAGATTGTATTCAAAATCAAACTCAATTTTCGAATACATTTTAGATATTGTTTTATCAAAACGCTATTTGTTTTTCAGCACTCAGAGGTGAGCGTTGTCTGTACATACGTGATGATTTTTATTTAAATTGTTTTGTAGAGTATCCTGTGGATTAATACAATACAAAAAGCGTACATGATAAATAAAGCAGTTTCAACAAAATAAAAGGAACTTACCAAACGATGCCGTGTGCTGATGGATCAAGAATACGAGTGTCACCCTCCCTATTCATTCCATGGGTGTCGTAAGAAGTGACTAAAGGAGCAAACTATGCCTGACAACATCTTTGTAAAGAGAAGAAAAACTTGTTACAAACTCTATACAAACCTGTCGGGCTAATGTGGTGTAGTGAGCCAAAACTTTCCTTCTAAGGAGAGGCTTATATACAGCAACTATTAAAAGCTATTGATGGGATGTTCGTAACGTGAAACGATTCTACACATGCCTTACAGTTTTTACTACTGTATGTGTGTAGAAAATAAACTACACTATTGTATGATAAGAAAGTGTTACAAATAAGTAGAATGTCTCCGTTGTTAGATTGTCTTGGCACGAGGCACCGCCGGCCGTCGTACGCTGTGCTCCGGCTCATCTGATAACCGTGTACTCTTTCAAACAAGAGTAATGTTCTAATGGATGCCTGATATACATATACAACTGAGCAATAAACTGTCCTGGTACTAATAAAGTGCACACTTAATATGAATTTACGTATAAAATATTTCAACCTGTAATCTCTTTTTGATATTTAAATTATTGTCAAAAATTCTAGGTAGCAGAGCCACGCTAATTTCAGCACGAACGGGCCGGCTTGACCGGGCAGTACTACCCTCCCACAGAAGATCAACCTAAAGCGACAGTACCACGCTGTCGTGTTTCGTTGGTAACTGTGAGACAGGACGTCATTTGATGCAGGGGTGACAGTTGTCGTGGCAAAAATATACAATACAATGCCACGATCACGTGAACGAAGCGTGAAAAACCATCTTACTAGGTGGGTTACCACACTGGATTGTCTGCATTCGCAATAAGTACGGTGACAACAACCCTTGGATTCTATTCATGCTTTTCATCAGGCAGAGTAGAGTCACTTTGGCAGGCTCTTAAAATAAAAAATATAAAACTTAATTATATAAGTTTTCCATGAATATTTTTATGAACATTTACAGTGACTTATTAGTAAAAGTGAATTATATTAAATTTATTCGTTGAAATCAAGCAAAAAAGTAGTTATGTAAAAGTGAAATAAGTTAAAGCCACACAAAAGCTCTTAATGGCGGGATCGTGATATTGTGTGGTGTGATAAAAAACATTTTTAGATTTTAAATATTAGTATAGAAGTATACTGTAGGGATTTTTGGTTGAGAAGCCAAAGAAGAGTTCACTCGATGGTTATAGTATGATTGAAAACTAGACACGAGAAGTTTACATGAGAGAAATTTACAGAAGGAGAAATAGGGAATTATAGACTTAAACGATTATAATAGCAATTAAAATATTGAACAAGCAAAAAGCAAAAGCGCAAACAGCGGTAGCTTCGCGTCGAGTGTGGAGTCTGACTGGCGCGCGCACCTCAATCCTGATGCTTCCTCTACGCTATGTGTATTAGGAATATGAGTGTCTGTTCTTACCAACATTAAAATACAAGGAATAAAATTTGGATATAAACATATACACATATATATAAGTTTTTTCTATATGAAGAGCCTGCCAATGTGGCTTTACTCTGCCTAATGGAAAACATGAATAGAATCCAAAGATTGTGATCACCATACTCATTGCAAATGCAGACAATGTAGTGTAGTGACCCACACTATGGCGGCCTAGTGAGATGCTTTTTCGCGCCACGCTTTGGGACGTAAAAGGCATGGCAGTCATCGTGGCAGTGTAAGGCAATAATAGACAATATTACAATATATAAAGTAAGAAAGATTATAGAAACATGATAGAATATGAAATAAGGAACCTAACAAATACAACTAAAAGGTCACGCCAAATATACTCGTGCATATGAATTATTGAATTAACAAACATGACCATTAACTTTAATTAGATCAATAAATACTTCCGACAATTATTATTGCGGGCTCCATGTAAAATGTTGTCAACACTTTTTTCTTTGATCACTGTTTCGTTAAATTGAACTGCATGGTGCAGTCGAAAGTCGATATAGTTAATCTTACAAAGGAAAAAAGGTTACTAAGTATATTCGAAGGGAATTTATCATAGTCGACACGCTTGGCAGGCGGGTTGCCAAAGACTGGGATGATTGGCGCTCCTCGGGGAGACCTTCGTTCAGTAGTGGATGGCGATAGGTTGATTTGAAGTACTCGTATATACAGGATAGAGTGTTTTGAAGATCAATATATTATATTTTTATTTGAAAAAAAATTTGTCAAGCTTTTCATAATGAGCGCTGTAATAAAGGAAATATAATATGTGCTTTTGACGACAAAAATTATTTTCAGGAAAATTGAGACAAAATAATATATCAACTACGCCAGATATTTCGAACAAGTTTTCCAAACTTAGCATATTTTTAGAACTACCACTGTGTGCGGGATGGTATATGACGAAATGAAATATCCTAATTGTACTATTGGGTCAGGAAACAACACAGAAGTTGAGAAGGGAGAGCAGACATCGACTGCCAGCATATGACGGCTAATGGTACTTCGTAACAATATAAGAAATTACATCATGGTCGTAGTAAACTTAAACGGCAAGATTACTCTTGTTATCGTATTCCAAAGCGGAATAACTATGCTCAGGTACAAATGTACTATGGAATCACAGAAAACAGATGTTAAACAATATACAAATAACAACTCTTTCAATTAATTTATTTTCTTTTCTACTCTTCTTCGTTACCTCATAAAACTAATACACTACTGAACGTAATTGCACCTTTCGTACATAATATCCAGATGATTTGATGGTACCGAAAGATATACCTCATACGAATGGAGCACCATAAAGAAATACAGCGTCATGTATCCGATATGTGTGAGGCGCTATATACTAGCTGTAGCGTCACGACTGTCGCACAAATAAAAGCTCACAACTTAGCTGAGTGAAGTCGCTTTTGTGTCACACTTGGAGTAACTAATCGGTGAGGTAAAACCTTGTGTTGGCAGCGAGCGCTGGCGCGTCGCCAACTCGCCCGTCGTCGCCCTTCCTCAGCTACTGGTGGGCCTCGGCGGTCACACGGTGTAGGCGCATTGGTTTGTGTAAACCACATTGACTATATCTGTACCTGACCTCCTCGTTGGGCTAGACACGTGTTTAGATATCTACTGTAATACGAAGTGCATACAAAGGCACGATCCTATAAACTTTAACTGTACTAACTAAACATACTTCATAACTTTTTGCCCTCATTTCAAATACTATACAGTTCTAGGTGTTTCTAGATCTTTCTTCAAATAGTTACATGTGCAAATTATATGCTCAGTAAAACATCATAAGATAATGGCGACTGAGACACTTCAATGTTTTTGGCGCTAGTTTTATCACAAAAGCTTATCATAGGATTCCCACCCAGAACTTAAGGTCCCAAGCAAACCTCACCTGCAATTGTTACACCTGCTGAGCGACGGATTGCGTTTGACACAAACATTAGCGAAAAGTGGGCGTTTTTTATGCCCCTGCCTACGCTTCTGGCGAAACAGGCGTGATTTTATGTACGTAGTTATACATATTCTATAAACAGCCTGTGGTTACCCAAACACTTTATGAGCGAAATTTACTTTAATATTAACAATAATGAAAGACTAAAGGAGAATAGGAAAAAGATGTTGCTTACACATACAGTTACGGGAATGTAAGCAACAATTGGAGCAGATCAGGATCAGATATCTGCAACTCGAACTGCATGTCGCTGGACAGTCCGAACTCTCTTTGCAGTTTGATGAAACATGACACATAACGTTACGGGAATGTAAGCAACAGTTGGAGCAGTTCAGGATCGAATATCTGCAACTTGAACTGCATGTCGCTGAACAGTCCGAACTCTCTTTGCAGCTTGATGAAACATGACACATAACGTTACTGTTGTTATATTTTTTTGTTTGTATCATCATCATCATCAACATCATCTCAGCCAAAATACGTCCGCTCCTGGACTTAGGCCTCCCCCAAGGTTCTCCACAATAGCCGATCCTGTGCCGCCCGCATCCAGCAGCTCCCCGCGACCTTCACCAGGTCATCGGACCACCTTATGTGGGGCCTACCAACGTTGCGTTTCCCAGTACGCGGTCGCCACTCCAGAACTTTACGGCCCCATCGGCCATCGTTTTTGTCTGTTATGTGGCCCGCCCACTGCCACTTAAGTTTACCAATTTTACTGGCAATATCGGTTACCTTGGTTCGTCTGCGGATCTCCTCATTCCTGATTCGATCAAGCAAACAAACTCCGAGCACTGCCCTCTCCATTGCTCTATAGGTGACTTTGAGCCTTCTTATCAAGCCCATAGTGAGCGACCATGTCTCTACGTCGTAAGTCATCACTGGCAACATACACTGGTCAAAGACTTTTGTCTTGAGACACTGTGGTATTTGAGCTGAGAAAACATTACGTAGCTTGCCGAACGCTGTCCAACCGACGATTCGACGATTGACCTCTTTATCGAAGTTGGATCTACCTAACTGGATAGTTTGTCCTAGATACACGTAGTCGTCAAAGGGTGTGACATGGGCATTCAACATTATTTTTGTCTTATCCACATTCATTTTTAAACCCACTCGTTTAGAGATGAACTGAGGTCATCAAGCATTATTTTAAGATCTGCTACGGTTTTAGCCATGACAACTATATCAGCAAATCGAAGGTGGATGATATACTCACCATTGATGTTAATGCCAATTCTATTCCAGTCTAGAAGCTTGAAGACGTCCTCCAGTGTGGCAGTGAACAGTTTCGGAGATATTACATCTCCCTGTCTTACCTTGTAAACGGACTGACATACTGGCACTTTCATATAAACATTTTAATACTTCGATGTACCGATAGTCAATTTGGCACCGCTGGAGAGACTAGTTTTTGTAAATATAATTTAATTCAGTTAAGTATTATTCTCACTTGAAACATGTAATATTTTGTATGTATTCACCATTGGGAAATATAGAAATGAGGGGTGAATGGCGCAATTACGCGTTTTTACTGAACTTTAAATACAGTCACAAGTTTATCAGACACGTCATAAGCTTAATTCGTAGTTTGTACTCGAAACACTTCATTGCACACAACTTTAAACTTGTGACGGTACTGGAAACTACTGAATAAAGTGTCTACCACTTTCAATAATTTACTGGGAGAATAGTCCAATTTTTACCATTTGTCTTTGTATTTATGAAAATACCGATTTTCAATATGTAATAATAATATTACATGCACAATAATAATATAATAATAATATTTCGGACATACGACACACAACGTCGTCTAGTCCCAAACTAAGCAGAGCTATGGGAACTAGACAACTGATGTACTCGTAAGTACATTTATACTATTTTTCTTATATATACACATATTGTACATAGAAAACACCCAAACTCTGAAACAAATATGTATTTGTTGATCTTAACTAACATTTGGTACGACCCGGGAGTAGAACCTGAGATCCCAAGCACGGCAGTCGTAAACGCTACAAATGCGCCACCAAAGCAGTAAAAAAAAATGCATTTCGTTCAAATTCAACTAGTAACATGACGTTAAATATCAAAGTCAATAATGAAAATTAATATGTAAAATGTAAAAGTAAAATAAGTTAAATTGCTAATGCTACTCGAGTGGACCAAACGTCGACCAAACGTGTTTGCGTTGCAATTTGTTTTCTTAGCGAACATGTCAGTCTATCTTATCCTACTGTTAACAGTAAGTGTGAATGAACTCAGCCATTTTTAACACTTGAAAACCGGTCTAATGCAATTATTTATTGTAGATTCAAACCTACTGAATATATATTGCTTTAGATTTACGTCGACTTGTAGTCAGAATGCTCTGGACTCTCGTTTTTAATACAATATTTTTTTGAAGTATTTAGGTTGCATAGCTGGTGATGTGACTGGACACATATTGAAAATGGAAATTCAAGAAGACTCATTCAAATGTACCTTCAATTCACACTATTTTCTATTAGTCATTATTATGCGAAAATAATTATACCACGCACTTTGACGCGCGATCATGCATCGTAACTTACACAAACTGGGGAGCAGCCGTGGTACTTGTGGTATAATAGACTGAAAGTGTAGAAATACTCCCATGTGTTAGGTAGTTAGTTCACCAAATATCAATTTCAAGATCATCCGAAAACGGTTAAAAGTATGTATCTTGCTCAATTCGAATGTAAGGTTAAAATAACAAACAAACTTCTCAATTTTTTATTTATTATGAATGATAATCGTTCTTGTGCCGGCTTAATACTCAGGTTACTAGACCAGCAGACCGACCAAAATCAAATTAAGTTAGCTCGCATTTAAAACACAAATCTTATACTCTACACTCACTTGACAAACATAGTCCCAGTTGTATATACATATAAATTTTTAATCAGTGTAATCCATTTTCTATTACTTATACAGTATTTAGCATAACATCCGACAAACACACATATCAGAACATTTCCATTGAGTTATTTACATAATAGCTATATGCTGTGGTAAATGTAATTAAGTAATGGAACGTCAACATGACTTAATGAATGATTTCACATTACGCGGTAGAGCAGTGGAGTGTGGGCCGTCAGTGGTATAACTTCATGACAAGAACAAGACATTAACATTGAAGACCTTAAATTAAGAAAAATATTTCAAGGAAACTACTCATACTTTAATGTAGACTCAAAACTTTGTACCAACGCTTAATATTACACAATATTTTTATAGCAAAGTAATTCAAACTTGTAAATCACGGGTCACTTTGGACTATTCTAAATAATCACTCAATAATATACCTAAATGCCTTAAGATAAATTTCATTTTTATTAATATTCAACGATCCTGAACTCCCAAGTATCCTTAAAGTTCACTACGATACAGTATTTAGTCCGCTCCTTATGAGTGTGAACTGCTATGTTCGACGGGTTGAGGAGATGTGAGGTTAGAGAGGGGCGTAGGTCGATGGACAAACGGGTAGGAGTGAAGTAGAAAGGGAGTATGATGGTAAGTTTTAATCAAGTACATTAATTAAGTGAACTTTCACACTAGTTAATTGAAACTAGGATCAGCAGCGTCTTTGCGTTCAGCAGGCGGTGTCCGCATCGGGCCGGCAGGATATGAACAATAACTTTGATAAGTAAGTCTCGTGTTGGTTAGTTCCACAAGTGTTTATGGAACAAAATACTTAAGTGTATTATACCCAGTGGCGAGGAGCTACCAATGAAATGTTTTGACTCTCATTGAATGAAATTAAGGATTGTAATTTAACTCAATACAATCATTTATGACTGGGAGTTGCGAGTAACAAATTCTCAACGTATCAATAGCATACTTGCTTAACTGTAGTGCAGTACTACAATCATCGATCAAGATGTCTCTGGTTCAATTTTCAGGTCAGTCCAAAAGGTATTATTGAGTCTTTCTCTTTTCTCTTTCTTAAAGCAACCCAGTGTTTGGAAATTGGGATCTTGACCCCCATGCCTCGGAGAGCACATAAAACTGTCGATCCTGCGCCCAATCTCTGCCCAGACGTGTCGGATGTCGAGAGTGAGGGAACAGAGAGTGCACCATTTGTGAGCGGACATACTTGTGCACTGTAATATCACCTGCGTGGTTGTCTGGTCTCCATTGAGACTGACAGACGTGGTAAGTCACCCAGTTCCACCTCAATTAGTTATGATACGGATACATAATACATGCTCGGCAACACCTGATATCTACGTTTGCTACATTTACACCTACTGATGGCTCAAGACCTCATCACTGCATGAGCCAGTTCTAACCAATTGAAAGCTGAACACAGGGGAAAAATTACGACTATAACTTATTTCTTGTTTTGGTAATAATGTAAAACACGGAGTGAGAATGGTGGTAGGCTGGTAAAATAGTTTGGGAAATAAATGTAGGGAGGTGATACGAGGTATATACATATTTACTCGACCATTACAAGACCTATTTCAGGACCAGCCAATCTTTATATCAAAGCAGAAGCATGATATAAAAAGTAATGTACTAAATAACAGGTATGTTAAAATTGAACTATAATATTCTCCACAGGCCTTGGTTTATGAGGCCAAGGACTGTAGTATGGTTACTAGAATGCTAATAAACACATCAACATATATATTTCTAAATACATATACATTGTTGAGAAATTATATTCAAATACAGAACAAATGATCGTGTTCGTGACACAAAGATTTGTCCTGGACCCCAACCCACGACGTATGCCTTAGCAGTCAGGATCACTAATCACTAAATCAACAGATCCGTGTATTATAAATCCACAAATTACAAATCAAATACAAATGATCAGTAATTTCATCATTATACCAATACGTGGTTCAAGGCGACATATTAAATTTCACAAACAAAGCAACGCTACTCAAGTTCAGTGTACCGACTCCTGTCAAGTTGGGACCGGGAGAACCTCTACTATGTATTTTGCGTGAGTATATTTAACATATGAAATACTAATACAACCTAGTACTAGCAAAACACACTATATTTTTTACGACGAGAGGACAAGGTTGGAGTGACGTGTTAGAATCTAGTAAAATTCTGAAGCCGAGTTTCTAGGTATGAGCAAGACACTAGATATTATGATTTTGTTATTTGAAAATACATTTATTTAAAACATCTTCTCTACATGTAAAAGCTAATCTAAATTAAAATATATAATAGATACTTGCACATTTCCATTTTTTTCTTAACTTTAATTAGATCGTTACGCACTAGTGCTCGATCACACTCCAAAACCAAAGTTCTTTTGTTGTACCGTTAATTAAGATAATGCTGATTCAATCTCGTAATTCAACTAATCTCATGTTTTACATATCTAGTAATATAAAATCATTAGAATAGGTACGTTTAATGTTTTAATGAATGCATGCACTGCATTCTCATAATGTTTGCACTCTGTTTCATAAATAAATGAATAGTGAAGTCAGTAATAAATACTTATGTTGCAGTTTTATTGATTAGTCGTCAATTATAGAGATAGGACGACAACAAGTTATTGTAACAATCATTATATAGATATAATGGTTTGTGACGTATGCGTCTTGTAATTGTTACCATATTATCACAGTTCGATTTGTTAGGCGGAACACACCGAAACGTTGCCGGCGCAGTAATGAGCCCACTATTTAAATGTTCACGAGTATCACCTGACAAGCGATTCATATTTAGTGTCTGTTAATTTAATTCTATTTTTTACTGTACTCTGCCTAAAGGAAAGCGTGATTAGAAAGAGAGTGGTGGTCGCCACACTCTTTGCGAATGCAAACAATTTAGTACGCTACGCCACGCTATATCGGCCCCAATATAACTAGTATGTATTTTATAAAAAATAACCACAGCATAAGGCAAATACGAAAACTGTTGAACAATTATGGGGGCACTAAACAGAAAAGTAGAAGAACAGTTTTATATTACTTTAAACTTTAACATGTCTTAATTTTTTAAAGTTGAAATAGAGTGTGTAGGTGTCTTATTGAGGTTATCCCGTACATCATTATGCCGTATTTTAAATTACATCCATATAAGATCCAGATAGTGCAGGAACTAAAACTTAATGATTCTAATTTGCACAAGTCGTACGCCGAAACAATATTAGAACGATTAAGTAATTTTGACAACATTTTACCTTCTGACGAAGCCCATTTCCACCTTACCATAAAAGTAAACAAACTAAGTTGCAGGTATTGGAGCAGCAAAGTTCTCAAAGCTTAACACGAGAGGCCACTTCATTCTACCAAGGTAACTGTGTGGGCTACAATTGCAATTGCAATTTCAGCAAAAGGAATCGTTGCACCCTACTTTTTCGAAGGTTCTCGCGGCTGTTCAGTTACTGTTAATTCTGCTAAATATATGAAAATGTTACAAGAGTTCTTGGGACTGATGTTACTTGAATTTGCTTACTACAACTGTAAAACATGGTTTCAACAAGGTGAAATCACTTGTCATACATCCAATGAATGACTGCCCGTGGTCAAAAATAAGTTTCTGGAAAAGCTGGCCATAGAATGTCGCAGAAGTCCAGATCCATCCCCTGCAAAATTCTTTTTATGGGGTTATTTGAAGAATCGTGTCTACATCAATAAATCAAATACGCTACGTCGAGTAAAAGAAAAAATCAACGAAGAGATGTCGGTGAGTACGCGGCCTCTTTGTCGACGAGTATTCGAAAGTGCAAGCAACGAAACGGTGTTCATTTAGATGATGTAATTTTTTAAAAAAAATCCAGCTAATTAGCATTCTTCTAAATGGGCAATTTTCGTAATATATCAAATGATTTTCTTTATATGATTTTTTCAAATGTCAACTAATTCGTGGCCTATCTTGTAAATAGGTAGGTACGTATTCATGTAAATACGCAGCAATTTCTATGACGGCTGTTTCACTAGACTGCTGTAGAAAACTGTATCTCACGATTGGCCTGCATCGACTTGTAGAATTTACTAACTTACAGTCACGAACACACGTTATTTGTCGGATAAAATGTAAGAATAAAATCCTGCCGCATAGCCAAAGCTCCCGAATGAATAAGCTATTGAAGAAGCTCTTAATCCAACGAATAAAAACAATTTTATTCCTTCTAATCTGCCTACTCAACAGCTGCCAGAATAGAACGGGCCCGAGACCCGAGACAAAGCCTTTAAAGTCCACGTGCACCTAATTGCCTACACTTAACTGTTAAAAAAACAATTCTCCAACAGAGCTGGAGGCGATTCAATAAAATTACCTAATCTGTTAATCTGGTAGAATAGCGGGCAAAACTTGGTGAGGCGTAACCCTCAATATTGTAGTAAGTACCTACAGATATTTATAATGCATACAAAATAAAATGTTCCCGTCTTTGGCATCAAATAACCTACTTGTAAGACCGATAAAAATATTTGAATCCCTGACCATTTTTAGTTTTCATTTTACTAATTACTTTCGTACTTTTTGTAACATAGTACAGAATAATACGTCTATCTGTAAACTTACACACTTACAGAGAGAGTCTAATAAGCAGATAGAAAAACAGAGAGAACAAAAATATGTTTAATGTGTACCTAAATACGAGACTAAAGTGTCAAGCACGTGGAGCAAGATGTCACAGCTTAAGTTATAACAAAACAATACAACGTATCAATAATTTATTCATATAGCACATCAATTCACTACAAGTATCACTATACCGTTTTAACTGATACTATCTTTCTGTCTTATGGTATAAGAGACAAACCAGCAAAGGGTCACAGTCTGGTAAGTGACTACCGCCTGCCATCTACACCTGCAAATGCCAAACTTACAAGTACATTGCCGTCTTTTGAATCCCTTACCCCCCAGAACTAGAGACAGAGATGACTCAGACGCATATCAGTCACTTTTTAATATCTTATTTTAAAAAACTCGGCAACACCAGTACCAAGATGATTGTTTTTCCGAATCTTCAAAACAAGGACTTCTGAGCATGTCTTCACAAGAGGCTATTGATTTGATATACATTGAATCAATTTAATATATTTGCAAAGAACGGTAGCAATCTTATAGAACCAAGAGGTACTGTAACAACTTGGGCTTCTGCCATTTTAAATCCGTTCGTCTGATGTATGTGGTTTTAAGCGATATCATCTCGCGTCAGCGCTACCTAAGGTCTACATACAAACGAGGAACGAGTGAGTTTGCCTCTGAAATAAGAAACAATTTATTGTTATGTGTTTAAACAGAAGTTTGCATTTGTCCGCGTGGTGACGGATTAAGAATACATAGTGTTACCACCCTTATTCATCCCGTGGGTGTCGTAAAAGGCGACTAAGGGACCAAGTATACAAGACAACATCATTACAAAGAGAAGGAAAACTTGAAACAAATCCTATTCCAACCCGTCTGGCCAGCGTAGAATAGTAGGTCAAAACCTCCTTGCTAAGAAGAGGCCTATGTCCAGCAGTGGACTGGAAAAGGCTGTTGATAGCATTTGATAAAGAGCTTAAATTTCTTTTTAATATTGTACTTGACACAAATAGACACTTTTCTTTAAATATTGTCGGATCTAGATTTATTTCACAATAAAAGAATAAATCAAAGTTATCATTCATATCTTGTTTTTCTATAATTGATGAGTTCATTCGTGTTTATCTCTACTCGTGTACTCTAACTTTGAATTTGACTTACAAGATTTTGGACTCAAAACAGGTACAAAACGTCGGATGAAAGTGAGTTCAGAAACGATATCAGTGGTACCGTCCATTTTTGTATAATATCAAGTAAGCATTACGAACGGCAGCTCGATTTACGTGAGTTTGCACCTCCGTTTTCATATGACGTCACAGCTAGACGGATATCAACGTCTTATTGACAAGCTTATTTCCGTCGCTGTGGACGTTTAAAACGTACACTAGAAAGGTTTAACTTTCCAAGGGCACGTTGCTCGCTCCCTAACATCCGGATCGTACCGTGAATTACCTGTCTTTTTGGTATTCATCATACATCTGTCAAATATTACATTATATATCTTTAAATATACATTTTACTATTTAAAGCTTGATTGAGTTTTGAAGATGAGAAGGTAGTTCGATGATCGAATGAAAGTCGCTGCAAACCCTTGGTTACGGGCAGTGCAAGATCGATTATTGTGGCAAGCCCTGTATCAAGTAGTAGACGTTTTTTGGCTGAGATAATGATGACAATTATGAAAAAAACATGCTTTGGGCAATTATTCATTAGCGCCTTTTGTCCACGACATTGATTAATATTGATGATATCAATAATTTTTCCAAGAATTAGTTTCAGCCCATGTGCACTTTTAGGTTCTAAATATACATAATATGCACCAATGCACTAAATCTGCATTGAGCAATCCATATATATATAGCATATTAGTTTAGCTATTCCAGCACAGTTAAGTAACAATTATTATTTTTTATCGGATATCAGATACACAACGCTATCTATCTTAAAACTAAGTAGAGCTTGCTCTGTGACATCTAGATTGATTGATTGACAAGAGGGAACTCGAAAATGGTCATCGAGGTTATTGAAACCGTTTGACGCTGTGTGTATCACTGTAAAGCATTTTTCCAATTTCTCCAAAATCTATAACAAAACACATTAATATTATTACAGATCTTTGAACGAAACGATGGTTCAATTGTTTTTAACCCGTACATTGGCGCAACTCGTACATTGGCGGCCGCTCCACGGTGACGGCGACTTCGATCAAAGCGCACGCGGAACACTACATACGAGTACTTACATGTATTGTTTATCGTTAATTAAAGCGTAAGATACCCGCCGTCCGCGCCGCGCTTAGCCCACAGGAGGCCATTGTTTCTACAAATTAGGTCACCTACTATTAAAAGCCTCTTACCGAAAATTTGGAGTAGAATCCAGGTACAAAGGTAACTGGTAGACATTTTAGGTTTCTCAAATTATGTGCTAATAGGGAGAAAATTTTCTTATGCTCTGTTTAAATTGGATCTGTGTGCTATGAGACAGCTCGAGCCACAGAGGAACAAAGTCATTATTATAAATTAACTCACGTTATGGAATAATTCTTCATACTTTAGGGGATTGAATTTAAGTAATGAGTTGATTTAGATTTATGTTTAATATTCACGTGTGTTTATCATTTCTTTCGGGATAAGGTCGCAGAACACGAGAGTAAAAAGCGGTTTCTAAGTACTCGAGAATAAAATAAATGCATGTGTGCATGCAATGATGGTGATTTCGTAATGCTTTCTTATTTCGCTTTCCTTTCTACGCTTGCACAATTTTTCCACCGAACTTCTAAAATAACTAAGTAATATAATAGGTTTGTATAGGTGTAATTCGTTAACTTCTACATACAGTTGAGTCATTTTTATCTCAAAATTAATGTGAGATGTGGCTTTTGGATACCACTCTATTTACTACTGATATATATTGTTGTTCTACTATCCTAACAAATGTCTACCAGGTCGAACCCAGTACTAGTTAGTCGTAGCGTAAAGTTGACTAAAGCAAATCCTACACTATTACCTTGATAGCACTTGTCTATGATGCGATAGGTACAAATCAATTCGTCGTACGTAGCGGCCGCGTGCGAGCACACAGCAGGAAGCAATACAAGCAACGGCGGCAACAGACCTCGAGCGCTCTCTATTATGCTAATTGCGGGGCGAAGTGGAACGAGCGGCGGACAAACCGCTGCCAGTGCTACAATCAATTAATTGCTCTAGACCGTGTCGTGTTGTGCACTAGACCGCGCCGACACCCTCCAACCGCTGGCTAAAAAGCAGTGGAGCTAGAGCTTCATGTGACGCCTTCTTACCTAATCCCCTTAATGAACAACAAAATAATAAATAATGGAGCCGTTTGGTACACGTTGCATCACTAGTTAGAGATGTGCTACAATAATCATTTTAGTAAAGATTTAATTTAAGTGTTAATTATTTTTTAGCTTATTTGAGCTATTTTAAATATTACTGTCAGTTTCAATTCAATATTAAATCTGAAGGTGAAGTTTTGGCGTTGCCTAACAGTTTTATCTGTAAATAAAAGTCAACATGCAACTCATACCTATGGCTGAAATGTATACTTGATTCAACCTACATAAATAAATTAGAAACTGCTTTTTTTTTTCTGTCTTTGAATAACGTTGTGCACAATATAATATTAGAGCATGCGGAAAAACTGATGACACAGAAGGCAAACGACAACTGTTAAGTCGGCCTTATTTAACAATAAGTGCAATTTGGTCGCAGACCCACGTGGTGCGGCGCGGTTGGTTGCAGGCCGGGGGTAAGGGGTGAGGGTGAGGGGTAGTGGGGGTGGCACGACCTAAAACAATCACAAGGTAATTAGCACATGTACGACTCAACGTACACCTATTATGTATAACACAGACACGTGAGCGCACACGTGTGGGGTTGAAGCGCACCACGATGTATGGAATACACACACGTTTGTCTGTGTTCCAATGTTTTAGAAATAGGTGTGGGAATATTGTCGTGAAATAATATACAAATAACTAAGAAATAAAGCTTATATTCTGCACGTCTATGTTTTTCAACAATAAATTATTTTTTTTTTTTTTTTTTTTTTTTTGATAAGGACCTAGCTGTTGGCCTGGTATGGCCTCTACAACTTTACGCGGGCATTACGGTGAGCGCTGAGGGCTCTCAACCGGTCATTTGTTAAGCAACATAGCCCAAGGGCACCCCCTGTGGGATACGAACCTCGGCTTGGGGTGTTGCTGCTACGTTGGGGCGACCTACTCCCATGTTATGTATACGATTTACGCGGCGCGTATTCCGCCCCCGACGACGGGGACGAAAACGCGGACGGTTCCTATTCCTAGATTGCCTAGCTGTGTCCGCTCTACGTTGGGCGAGCGTGATTTCGTCATCTGGCTCTTCCAACGCGTGTCTGGGTCGTCGTAACTTCGAAATCCTACTTGGTGTGTATCCTACGGCCGCAACCACTAGAGGGTTGGGGTGAGTCGGAGCAGAGTCAAAGTAGCTACGGGAGCACTGTTTTATGAATTGCTTGATGGTCGGCAATCTGAGGTCGATGTGGAGATCGACGTTGCGTACATACCACGGTGCTCCCGTAGCTTTGCGCATGAATCTATTTTGTAGTGTTTGAAGCCTATGGATCCTGTGTGGCCTAACGTGTGCGAATACTACGCTACCGTACGTCATTATAGGACGTACGCATGACGTGTATAACCTAACTTTATTTTTTAGATCTAATTTCGAACGCGCGTTTAATAGATTGTGGAGACGTCCTAGCACGAAGGCAGCCCGGTTGCGGACTGCCTTGATGTGGGGGCCGAAGGTTAGACGGTCGTCGAGGGTTATGCCTAGGTATTTGGCCTGTCTAGCCCAAGGGATAGACTTGCCGAACATCCTAATCTGAGGGGTCTTCTCCAAAGGATACAAGCTTAGCTGTCTTCTGTGAAACAGCACCGCCTGGCTTTTCTCGGGGTTGACCTCTATCCTCCATTTCCGGAACCAAACGCTCAGTGCGTTGGCTGCGGTCTGGAGTTTTTTGGCTACTGTCGGGGGGTTCATTCCTGAGCAGTAGATAGCCGTGTCGTCTGCGAATAGTGCCGTCTGCACATGCCGATGCTTCGGAATGTCGCTGGTATACAGCGTGAAGAGTAGGGGGGAGAGCACGGCCCCTTGTGGGACACCGGCTCGTATGGGGTGAGTGGAGGACAGTGACCCTTCTACTCGGTAGCGGAAGCTTCGATTCGACAAGTAGTCTCGTATGATGAGCACGAGTCCGTGTGGCACTCCCATGGTGAATAGCTTAAATAATAAGCCGTTGTGCCACACTTTGTCGAAAGCTTTCGCTACGTCAAAGAAGAGGATACCTGTGAACAGGTTGCGTTGAAGCCGATCGCTGGTGTATTCAACGATGCGGTGGACTTGGTGGACGCACGAGTGTTCGGTTCGGAAACCGAATTGCTCGTGGGGGACGAGAAGATTAGCATCGGCATACGCTTTCAGCCTATTGTAGATTAGACGCTCGTATAGCTTGCCTAATCCGTTAAGCAGACTGATCGGTCTATAACTGGTCGGTTCGGACTTTGGTTTGCCAGGTTTGGGTATCCCAATAACAACGGCTTCTTTCCATTGTTGTGGAAAGATGTTGTTTTTGAGTGCTGCGTTGAAAATGAACGTCAGCAGGACCAGTAGCCTCTCCGGAAAGAGTTTTAACACCCTGTTTGTGATACCGTCCGAACCGGGCGCCTTGCGAGCGTGTAGGCCCTTGACGATCGTTTCGACTTCTTCGGGGGTGACCGTGTCTAGGTCTGGTTGTGTATCTGTCATCCCCGTCGGCGTTGATGTTGATGTAGGAAGTGAGGTTATTAGGCGCTCTACTTCCGAATCAACTTCAGCTATTTGGTCCGAGTCGCAGTGTATTACGCTGGGCGTGCACTGATTCTCTAGACTCTCGGCCAGGCACTCTGCCTTTTCGATATCGTCGAATGCCGGTGGAAGGTTAGGTCTGCTTAGAGGAGGCATACAGGTGATGGTGTCTCTCTTAAGCGAGCGGGATAGCTGCCAGAAGGCAAAGTGGGTAGGTTCAAGGTCTTGTAGTGTCCTATCCCACCTGTCTTGGCGCATTTGATCGATGCGCGACTTGACCGCTCTTTCTAAGCGTCGTAACCTGATCCTGTTGGCTTCGCATGGATATCTGTCGTAGGCTCGTACGGCGGCGTTCTTCCGCCTCAGCAGCTCACGTACGTCATCGGGTAGGTCCCAGCGGCGATCGTTCGTCGCCGGTGCCTCCCGAGTGCATTCGTTAATTAACGATTGCACGTGAGCTGTGAGGGAGTCGATCGCCATCGTGGTGTCCTCTTGGCTAATTATATGGTCGGGTATCCTATCTAGATGCACGGACGAGGTTGCCTCGAGTTTTGTCCCGAGGCGCCTCCAGTCCGTGATTCGTCTAGTCGGGGTACGATGACCTGTGTCGATGGGACCCAGTCTGGGTGCGAACTCCATAACCACAGGTCTGTGGTCTGAAGTTAACTCGTGAAGCACCTCTACTGAACACAAACGTAGGTTTATGTTCTTTAGGAGTGCCACGTCCAGAATGTCGGGTCGGTGAGACACGTTGTGCGGATAGTGGGTCGGTTCGAGCGGGGCGATGATGTCGAACGCTAGTCTATTCGAGAGCGACTCCAGGGCTCTGCCTTTGGCGTTGGACTGGTGACAGTTCCAAAGGGTGTTTTTGGCGTTAAGGTCGCCGCCGATTATCACGGCGTCGCTCAGTTCTAGCAGCGCTCGGAGGTCGCTCTCGAGTAGTTGCCGATTGGGTGACAGATAGGCTGAAACTAGCGTGATCGATTGGTGTCCGGTCATGCCTATTCGACAGACCGAAGCCTCGATGCTAGTCAGCGCAGGCGGATCCATAGGTACGCAGTGAAGGGACCTTTTGTAATATATGAGAGTTCCCCCTAGCGCAGAGTCAATCCTATCGTTGCGGACCACAGAGTAGTTCGCAACGTTTGGGTTTCTCTGCGAGGGTTTCAAAAAGGTCTCTTGCACTAGCAATATGTCGAGTTGGTGTGCCCTAAGAAATTCGCCAACTTCATCTCGTTGCCTACTGATGCCGTTGGCGTTGAAGTACCCTAGCTTGAGTGATCGTGGTTTGACTCTGCTTGTCGGTGTCCTATCCATATTATGGGTTGCATTTGAATGCGCCTAACTTCTCGAGTACGCTCGAGTATCTGATACTGACGTTGAGGAGGGCCAACGGATTGCCCTCGTTCTGACGTATTAAATTAGCGAGCTGGCGTAGCTCGCTAAAATCGATCGCACTCGCGAACCTTGCCACTAGGGATAGGTCCGGGTCGATCGTTTGCGGTAGTTGGCTCCTGTAGTCGACGGCGAGCGGCTTGGGCCCTCCATGGAGAGGTTTAGTGGGCGTGGGCACGCCGGAGGCTGCCTTTGCGGGTACTGGGGCAGGTATGGGGACCTGCATCGTCTTCCGCACGGGCAGAGGTGGGAAGGTCTCCCCCGTCTTCCTGGGAGTGGCCCAGGCGTTCTTCTTCGGCAAAGGAGCAGCTGTAAAGCTCCCCCCGGTCCCTGCAGTGGCAACAGCAGCAGCAGGGACGACTGGGCGGGGACGCTGAGGTCCTTTCGCCTTGGGGGTTTTAGGCGCCTTCGGGCAACCTCTGTAGTTGGCGGGGTGGCCTTCTTCGCCACACAGCACGCACGCGACTGGGGCAGTGCAATTGGCCCTGTCTTTGGGCCTTTTGCACTCCTCCGTCGCGTGGTCTTCCAGGCACTTGACGCACCTTGGGCGGGCGAAGCAATTTCGGGCCGAGTGCCCGTAGAGCTGGCAGCGGTGGCATTGTGAGATGCCACTTCTTCGGTGAGGTGGCTCCACGGTTATCCCCGACAGCCCACAGACGGATGACATCTTGAAGATGTCCTTGCCCGCGGGGCTGTCGTCGAGAGAGACCATCACCATATCAAAGATGGTATTGGTGCGGCCTCTCACCATCCGGTGTACCTCGTGCACCGGGTAGTCTTTTGACAGGGATTCCTTGATCTCCTCGGGGGAGATCTCCCTGGGCACATTCCGGATGACCACACGGAGCTTCTTGTCCTCCGGCAGAGTGTACGTGTGGTAAGGCACGTTTCTCTCCCGAAGGAGCTTCGAAAGCGCCCTGTGGTCGCTCGCGGTGGCTAGGGCGATTTTGATGCCCTGTTGGGTGCTACGAGCCGAGTGGTAGGTGATCCGGCGCTCGTTGCACCAGGTGGAGATAGCCGTCCATTTGGACTTCTCCTGGACGTAGATCGGTGGAGGGGCGCGGGTCTTCGGCGCGGCCGCCGAGGCGTCGGCGATAGCGGGCGAGGACCTCCCTGAGGGGGAGTTGCTGCCCTTAGGCCTTGAAGAGGCGCGAACGGGGGCGGGTGCTGTCGAGGTATCTTTATCCTCTGACAGCTTTGGGGCCTTGTTTGGGCCTCCTTTGGCCTTACGGCTGCGTTTCCGTGAGGAAACTACGGAGAAACCTTCTTCGTCTTCGTCCTCTTTTGAAGAGGACTCTTCCTCGCTGCTCTCGGAGGGGGAGGAGGGGGACTCTGGCTGTCCCTTTTCGCGTTCGCGTTCGTGGTCTTCACCCGAACTCGCAGCGGGCTCTGGAGACGCTTCTGTCTCCATCTTTTGATGCGCCTTCCGCGCGACCATGTTCCCGTACCTCTCCTGGAGTACGGCGAAGACGACTGGGTCTGCGAGGAGGTCCTTTATTGACAACTTCTCCATGTCGGCGGTTTGGGTGCTGTGCGTATCGCGTGGCACGCGACAGCAACAACAACAACACCACCACTATCAACAACTACGACTTTGGATGTACGCGTCCTGTTCACAAAAACACTAACCGCAGTGAGCGCAGTATGCCGCAAACGGGCGACCGTTACGACACACCGACACACAACGGTGACGTAGGCGGCGCGATGGCGCGAAGCGACAGGTGCGGCGTGGCGCGGGCGCGATGTCGCAGCGGGAGCACTCGAGCACTTGTCAGACACGTCCACTCGGGACGCGCGTCGGAAGCGGAATCTGTTGAACAATAAATTATTAATTTAATCTGTTTATATACCTTAGATATTACTCCAATTCTTGTAATGAATAACTTGATGTACGTTGTCAAACTAATACACGGATCAATGGCAATTAAAAAAACGCTAATTTTACACGTTTTAATGCACAATTTTTATCTCTTATCTCTTTATATTCTTCTAATAATTCAAATGGATGTAAACTAGAAACCTGAATGCCATTCTATACTATAAGTCAAAACTTGTAGGGTTGCCACCTCGACGCTCTGCCACACATACATGTATATACCGCTCCCGTCTCCCTACACATACATGAATCATGGTTAACACTAAGCTGCGCAATGCCGCCAACTGTTTTACTACAAATTATTCACAGTTTTAGCCATTAGAGGGTTAATTGATAAACAATTGTGATGCTTTACTATAGATTTATTGTAAGGCCGCGATTATTCACTGCTAACCGCTTTGTATCTACGATAAACAATAGCCTCTGATTTAGTTCATGATTTACTAGAACGGTTTTGTTAATTCGTGAATGATGTTTCAACAGGCCGCTTTATTTATTTACAGACACGTGTATTCCAAGGTACTCGGGTAGCGTTAGAATTAGATATATTTGGTTCGTTGTGTTCATATTTATCAAATATACTCGCATATATGATAGGGACTTTTTTACCAGGAGTGACTCCTCCACAACAGTGGTTGGTCGACCGAGTGTCGCACTCGACCATCAAGTCTGAAACTAAGTCGGACGATTATAATAAATCATAGTTAGTGACATCTTTGTTTTAAACTTGACCTGTCTGTGATGACATTTAATTCATTTATTAAATTTTAAACTTTCATGTTCGAAAATATGAATACAGTTATGGATATTGCAGATATCAGGCAGGCTTTTATCACAGGCTTGCTGTCGAATTACATAATTTTTGAAAAACAATTATATTCTTCTTCCAAAATTGTAATATTCAGTGGTCACACCAGTACAAACAATTAAACAGGGCTTGTTTCGGATACTCACTCTATGTTGTCTATTATTCATCAGTAAATGAGTTGCGGTTTGCAATTTCAGCCAATTAAGAGGCAGCGGTATGCTACGTGCAAACTACTACAGACATCTCGGGTTATTGTTGAACCAGTTATGTTACTGATAATGAGCAATTAAACGCAATACATGTGATTTACTTTAATTTCTTTTTATTTACATATCACTTGCGACACGGAGTTAATGCTAAAATCATTTTTTTGACGATCTATCTTACTATAATGTAGTAAGATAAATATTGTGCAAAAATATAATGGAATAATTTATTTATTCTATTCTATTCTTCATATGTACATATGAGTACATTTACATAACTATGTATTATATAAACATATATTCCTAGTGTTGTAAAAATTCAAGGGAGGAGACGAAATTAGGTTAAAGTGAAAGCCAAACAGATGCCATCCTGATGCTGTAGTAAGTATTATAAGCATAGTAGCTAGTATGTAGTCCTTATAGTGTAAAATCAAGTTTGGAAATTTTAAAAATCAAAAATCATATCTTAGTTCTATATTTTAGAAGTTTTTGAAATTATAAGTATTCGTTATTATGAACTAGTTCAATTAAAATTGAAACTATAAAACACTGCACCATACAAAGACGCTACGACATCTTGCACATTATGAGCGGTCCAATTATTTGAGAAGCTGTCACGCCATCATACCTTACCGTTGGGCGATCCATCTCCGTCGCACACATGATCCCTATTTGTGGACATGAAAGACATTTTCATTCGTTCACATAACATATTGCATTCGTTTTCATATAAGAAAGACAAAAAGAAGAAATATAATGCAAGTAATTAAAGCCGTAGACTAGTAAGCTGATTTAACTACTTAGATTTTTAGACATAATTTTGAATTGTTAAAGAGCAAACTGGTCGTCTGCTGTTAACGTCTACCAATGCCTACGCCCACGGATATCCTGTGTGCCTTATCGGCATAGACATAGAATGAAATATCCATGTCTCTTAATGTATATGTTGTTTGCACGCCGCGTCGTAAGTACCTAAAGAATTTTTATAACGAATACCTGTACGTAGTCCCGAGTATATATTATTTATGTATGCCGCGTGTGTACAGTAAAATCTTTTCTCAAAATATCACTTATATGTCTCGGCTAGACTCGAGTAATAAAGAGAAGCGTCGCTCTACTTTTATACCAGACTATTTCTCGCGCTTACTGTAATACTTATATTAAATAATTCAACACACACTCACAGATTCAGCGTTATTATATAAATTCACATATATTTCCCAGAGGGGTAGGCAGAGACGATTGATCTCCACTTACTAAGGTCGGACACACCACTGGACAATCACTTCCGACACTTTCTCACACATTCGCCCTATAAATTCCTTTCGTGAGTCTTCTAACGTTCATCGTCGCTACGTGGCCAATTCATCGGAGCATGTCTTTTTCAAGTCTAAATTAGACTCGTACCTTACAAACACAACATTTGAATAATAAATGACGTTTTCAATAAAATGTGGTTGTAGTATTTTTTGTTTTTCAAATGTTAAGTATTTTTAACGTTGTGAATAAAAGATATTGCAATATACGCGATATTTTCTTCATATTGAAATGGGTTCACAGAACTTGAGAACACGCTTCGATCTCTAGAATGTTTTTAATGAAGAACGACTAGAACAGTCGATCGGTACGACATGTCAGTAAATCACCTTAATTTCCTCTTTTTAAAACTACTGTTAAAAACGAAAAAACAAATCTTCATTCAGATTTCATGCTGAGATAATCACACAATTGGCTTGAAGTATTCAAACAGACTACGAACAAAATATGTTTCATTTTATCCTCAGTAAGAGGAACAGAGCTCTAATTGATTCAAATCTAAATATTAACATAAAACTAAATGATTTTGTAAACTTACAAGATATTTTTTCTACAATGTAGTGAAATGGCACTATAACATCGGAATAAATAATTTTGTTCAGCAAATGTATTCTCGAAGATCTAACTTCAGTTTACATTCGCTCTGTACCTATGTTTAATACGTCGGCGCGCCGGCTTGAACTTTCCAAAGTGATATTAAAAGATGTATAAAATGAATATTGTCCAAGGTTACAGTGGAGTCTCTAATAAGAGACGAGGTCAGCGTTTAATCCCAGAATATAGCATCCCGGATCCCGGGCGTGGGTGTCTCTTTATTTAATGAACTTATTGATACTGTCGCTTAGCTCAGCGTATGAATGGTGTTATTGAAAGGATCGTAACGTAGGTTAAGGATTAAATGTGTGTTAATATTTTCAACCATTTATAAAAAAATTGCTATCGGCTGCGGTTTCACCTGCATGACTTTTTCTTATTTTACGCAGTTACAACATAAAAAGCATGAACTGTCAAAAAATTATAAAAAAGTGCTGATCCTAAAATTTCAAATTTCAACCCCAGTACTTTAAGATCTGCATTGATGAATCAGTCGATGTTAGGGTGAGTAATTTTGTTCACCTGTTGAGATAGAATTTTAAATCTGACGACAAGGACACAGAAAGAACGTCACCTGGTGAAAAAGATGCTTTTAGAGCATACAAATTTACTGCGAGGCACTAGAACATGGTGCTATTCGCTCACGCTATTGCGTGCTTGTGATTGAGCGCGTTGTGTAAATCATGTATTTTGTGTGGTGATGAAATGTGAATATAAAGTGTCACTATCTCTATTCATCCCATAGGTGTTTTAAGAGGCGACTAAGGTAGCAAGCTCCCTGCTAAGCAGAGGCCCATGACCAGCATTGGAATATTAAAGGATGTTGTAGAAGAAGAACAATGTAAATGATAACTACTTCCGTAAGAACAAGGGACGAGCTTCGGGCGCGCGTAGCGGAACGTAGCGGCAAGGTGCGACTCTGTGCGTGCCTAATGAACTGGTCACAGACCCAGGTGCCGCCCTCACTAACACTTATGGTGTTTTTAATGTGATCACATTACTCACTCCTGAAAAGTATTGATATTAACATGATATAAGTTGGGTGAATAATCACGACTTGCCGTAGTACCTATTTCACAGACCGACAATGAATATTAATTATTGATTAGCAAGTTTAGTTATAAATTACCTTGTGTAAGTGCGCTGCCTTGAGGACCCATCCTTCTCTATCCTCTGACTCCATGTAGATTTCGGATCTATGAGCCGAAACTACGCATGCTTCTATTGATCCCATTCTGGAGACTCTGAGACAACTTACATTTTCGACCATCTCAGTCAGGCAACATATAAGGCAGAGGAGCAATTTCTGAACGCCGAACTAGTGTCTCTAGGAGATTTTAACGCCCATCATGAATCCTGGTTTGGATCTTCCAGAACTGACCACGTGGGTCGAACACCCACAGTGAGTATGACGACCGCGGTGGTTCTTGGATTCTATTCTGCTTTCCATCAGGCAGACTAGAGTCACTTTGGTTGGCTACAAAAAAAAATAATATTAATTGCTAAAAAAGGGTTCAAAAAAAATTAAAACGAGATTTTTGACAAGAAGCTGCCTAAGTCTAAGTCGCCGCCCGCCCGTTGAGCCAGGATCAATGGTTTAACACAAGTCTTGTGGCACAATCCACGGCGCTCACGACACATCTAATGAGTCTTAAATGAAGTAGAACACTTCTACCATCGCATTTCTGAATTAGCCTGCCCACACTCGATAGTTGCAGGACGCAACAGCTTAATAGCTCACAAGGTTATTGAAACTATTGATCTTCATCTTATTTTCATAACATTAAGGTTTATATTACTAAGAATTTTCAATATAGATAGTTTGTCAGGATTATCTTGAGTGGGCCATCATCTCAGAAGTTAGGTTTAATTAAAGTTGCCAATGAGAGCCGGCCGTCACTTAAAGTCTCCGATTTCTAGTTTAGAATTGCAGTTCGGTAACTATTTGCATTTTGTACTACTCACATTAATCGTCGGGCGCATGTTTACTTCTCAAATATTGATCACGCCTGATCGTCGGCTCCTGGCCGTGGACGAAATCCTAACCTAGACTGACTTCCATTCAACTCATACCATTAAGGAACATAAAACTCTTTTATCTATCGCTATAACTCTTCAAATAGCAACTTCTCAATAATATTATGAATAACTAGCAGAGTTCTGATATAAAACCATTAAAAAGTTCACGAGATCTTAAGCTTCTTATTGAGAGTGTCGAATTAGAATTGTTCTATGGGATTAACTAGCATTTGCAAAAGTAAGGTCTAAATCACACGTACAAGTTTGCCAGCTTACACCCACAACAAATATCTGATCAGCATACTCTCATATCATTCAGTAAGTAAGTAAGAAATACCCTTATCGTTGCAATAGAGTCAAATGTGACGTACTTCGTCGTCAATATTTGTTTTTCGTGTAATAATGCTATCTAACGAAAACAATTTTATGGACAGACAATACTGTCTACCTTTTATGTGACTGAACACTGGCTCCAAAAAGTACAGGTTTTGCACTATTCAGAAGTCCTCCCAACAAGTATAAAGGAAAGCTAATTAATCAACTGTCGATATTTTTATCTTTATGGTGTGACTTTGCCTTATTCAGTGGAACGTTTTCGCCAACTGCAATGGTCAACGTGAGTAAGTCCTTAGAGAACCTATGTGGCAGTTTTCAATTATGGTCGGAAGGGGATGAATGAGGGGCTGTTGTTCAAATAAAAAGTGTAATAAATCACCTGGCGGAGCGACACGTCGCGCCACGACGTGGAAGGGCGTGGGACGCAACTAACTCTCTAGCGACCGGTAAGACACGACATGATACACCACCGAATGTAGGGGCCTTGTCCTAATATTACATTATTATATTTTACATAGAAAAAAGTTTATGATTTCTCTAACTAGCTAAGGACGTGTTTCTAAGGTTTTTGTTGCTAGGCCGTAATAAGTGATCTTAAAATCTTTCCGACAGCTTAGTCCTAAGCTGTTCGGCGCTGCTTCTGCTCTTGGGTGATTTTTGCCTAATTTGGGTGGAGCCAGCGTTGCGACGAGACAACTATACTCGGGGATTGTCCGGTCCATGGCACGGTATGGTGCACCAGTGTAGGTGAACCGCCCAGAATAGGGCACGTTTCTTGTAACCTCAGAGGATGTCGGCGGTTAGAGTCATACGCGGTTGCCGCACTGTGTCGACGGAGACGGCGTGCGCCTTGGCTGGAACTCCACCGTGGGATTTGGAGGCGGAAGTGCTGGCCGAAGTTTATCGGCGTACGGCTAACTTCCGAGCGGATAGCGGCATACGGCCTCCGCCCGAAAAGATACGCGAGTGGCGCGAGGCCGCTCGTCGGGCCACGATGGCTCATTGGTCGTCCTGGCTGGAGACTCCACGTGCTGGCTTTGCCACCATGGAGGCTCTCCAACTGGTCATTGCTGAATAGGCAGGGCGAAAGCACGGGACCCTTTCCTTCCGAATGACGCAGGTCCTTTCCGGGCACGGTTGCTTCGGGCAGTATCTGCACTCGGTCGCCAGGAGGGAATTGAATCCCGCTTGTCACCACTGCGACTGCAGTGAGGACTCAGCTCAGCAAGCGCAATTTGTTCCGCCTGGGTGGCGCAGCATGGGGTCCTCACTGCAGTTGTTGGAGGTGATCTCTCGCTACCGGTCGTCATACGCTCCATGGCCTGTAGCGAAAGTTGTTGTACTGTGGTCGCAACCTTCTGCGAAGACATAATTTCGTGGGAGGAGGCGGCGGAGAAGGCCCGGGAGGACGATATTCACTCGGACCCAATTCACTACCAAACGACTATCGACACTACACTACAAAACTATCGACATGTTTTATAATATGACAGAGAATGGTATTTACCAAATGAGGGCATGTCATAACTCGCTCTTTGAAATCTAGGTGTTCGAGACCAATAACAGCATAGTGCGATCAAAGTCGAAACCAAAATATTAGTTACCGTTACGTTCCCTAGAGGGAGCTGTTACAAACTTAGATCGTGCTATCGTTGTGTTACACGCGTTAGTGTATAAGGCCTACAAGTATTTTGTACGACGAGAACAAAGCTGTATTTTAGTACAAGGCGACAGCCAATTAAGCCGTGGAGTCTTACGAACCCATAGTACAGTGCACAGTGGTTTTATTTTAATCCCTACTAGTGTCACACACCCAGTCCAACGATACCACGCTTGGTATTAAACAGTAGGATTTAATTGAAATCAATTAAATAATCTCTTATGTCTAATTTATGTTTCGTCCACCAAGCCCGCAATCGATTTATTATATTTAATAATAAAATAATAATAATAACGCCCTTACACATGTCACACACGGCCGTCGTCTGATCCCAAACCAGGCAAACCTGCACTATACCAACCCGGATGGTGATGAACATACTTATGTTTCTTAATACACACATATTATAGATTAATTACACCCGGACACAGAACAAATGGTCATGTTCATCACACAAAGATTTGTACAGAGTGGGAATCGAACCTACGATCTCTAGCTTAGCAGTCAGGATCACTAACCACAAGATCAACAGACTCATCATTAAAAATAACCGGTTTTAAATAATTAACTGAAAGCTTCTATTTATTACATAATTATTAATTATAAATCATATTTTATAATAGGTTAAGTTTAGAGAACAGTGTTATGTCGTTCAATGTTATTCACGCGATGCTACATAAGCTCTGATAGCTTGTTTATTTTATTTGTTGTTTCGCCTAAAGACTTATTTGAGTCAATCAAATAAATATCGATGAGTGTAACATTGTAAAGTGTTACAACTAAGACAAATTATTGCTCGTCGAATGAGTTCGAGCTCGAGCGAGTTCAAGCTGAGGCTCGATAATTTTCACTTCCAGATTACTCAATATTTGCGTGCTGACATAGTGTTTACTAAAACTATGTTTCTGTATTTTTCTATGATTTTCTTAGGCAATAAGGTTGAATATACATACTTATCATGATATTTGTAACTGTAACGTTGTAATGACTCGCAGTATGTGTTGTGTAAACTATAAGTGAGTTGAGCAGTTGTACTAATAAATAAACAACTAATTACTAATGTGTACCGCGTAGTAGCAATAAAAATTATATTCATTGAAGCGTGACTATTTTGCTCGACAGAAGTATATGGTGTGAATGCTTTAGACACTTCGTCAAATTAATTTTAAATCTCTGAAACTCTCTCGTAATTTATTCTAAAGTCAGTCTTAAAAATATGTAAAGTCAACAAAAGTTTCTAGAACAGTATCAAAAAGCACATACATTCTCAAAGCTTGTAGAACTTAACACATTATATTTATTACAATTCAAAAGTCATTATTAGTTGTAGAACAAATGTTCAGAAGTTGTAAGAGAGAATTATTTATCTTGCCAATGTAAAGTACTATGAAGTTTACTTTGAGTGTAAGTTAAATACCGCCCACACGGTTCAAAAATATAAAAGTATTGTACATTAACTGGTACTCCTTCATTTAGCTTTATTAAAAAAATAAACAAGTTACAATAGGTAATATCTAATAGAACTTCACAAGCTTTAAGCCAGCATTGGACAATACCATTCTTCAGCTTCGTTTTTACCGGGACTCTTTTTTCCGCACAAACAAATGTTCCGGTTCGACTGCAGAAATACCACAAGTCCCACTGAAAATTAATGTGAAATCATTCTTGCGTTACTTTTCAAAGAGAGATTACTCAGTCACCCGGTGACTCTTCAGTCACTCGGTGACCGTCAGTCGCTCAGTACTGGAGCCGGTGCTTTCTAATTCTGAGAGGAGAATCCAAAGAACGGCTTCGCACTTGTGACTCTTATGTCGCAGGTGCCCGCGGCCGACAGTACTTACTTGCCATCAGGCGTTCCGTCTGTTCCTATATCATGAAAAGTCATCCACTCAGCCACCTACCTGTTACGGTACTAGTACGGACAACTGACAACCTATCTCGTGAATGTAGTCGAAACGAAGGAAAAAACTAAGCTAACTAAAGACAGTGGATGTTTTTTTATTTATTTTTTTAAAAGCCTTCCAACGTGACTCTACTCTGCCTGATGGAAAGCATGAATAGAATCCAAGAGTTGTGGTCACTATACTCATTGTGAATGCAGACAATGCAGTACTGTGACCTACGGTACGGTGGTCTAGCAAAATGCTTTTTCACGTCTCGCTTGGGGACATAAAATGTATGACAGTAATCGTGGTATTGTATTGTACATACTTACCACGGCAACTGTCACCCCTGTATCAGTAGGCCTCCGGTCTTGCACTCACCAACGAAACACAATGGCACAGATGATCTTCTGTGGGAGGGTAATATTGCCCCGGTCGAGCCGGCCCATTCGTGCTGAAATCAGTGTGGCTCTACTACCTAGTAATGTGATGATGATGAGTGATGAGAAAGTGTGGGTAAGCTATACTGCAAGTCTTAGATGAGAAAAGGAACTAAGTTTCTAGCAGTTTGGAGAAACTGAAATTATAGAACAACCCATCCTCTAATGGGAGAGATCAACAAAATAGGACATTGGCAGCCATTAACCATATAGCTATTTCTCCAACCGAATCTATTGCGCTAAGTGTTGTGGGTTCAAACCCCATGTGGAACAACACTTTGTATGATGTGGATGTTGTATTAAAAAAAACTATCTCTATGCACATATCCAACAGATTCCATTTATATATAGCATAAAAAATAAATTTAACACAAATGCCAAGTAGTGCACCCGAGTGGCACCACAAGTGTAGTTCTCCGCGTCATTAAGTGCGTGAACACGTGAGCGACACTTAAACTCGTATTATCAGATATAACGGCGCGCTAATGCCACCGCCTGCCACCCCTATCCCCGCGCACACAGATTTACATATAATTGCACACACCAAACGACGTTACACACTGTATACACTTGATACTTTTAGCTGCCAAACGACCCGAAATACCATGAACCTCTTACGACCAGCAATTTTTTCAGTAGAGTATTTGTTTTGTTGTTAATAAGCTATAACTGTTCGAGACCAATAACAACATAGTGGGATCAAAGTCGAAACCAAAATATTAGTTACCGTTACGTTCCCTAGAGGGAGCTGTTACAAACTTAGATCGCGCTATCGTTGTGTTACACGTGGTTTTATTTTAATCCCTACTAGTGTCACACACCCAGTCCAACGATACCACGCTTGGTATCAAACAATAACCTAAAAATAGTAAAAACAAATATCTTTCTTTAATAGTTAACAAAAAAATAGGGCAAATACATTCATTCATTATCAATAACCCCAAAGTCACTGAATCCCTTGAGTCTCTGCAGTTGCGAAGATATCGCCTTTATCGTCTTTATCATGAAGAGTGTTCTGACAAACTCTTCAAACTAATCCCATCCTCTCCGTTCCTCTACAGGACAACTCGTGCTGGCCTTGGAAGTCATCGTTTCAGAATGGTAGACATACGCTCCAGAACTAAACAGTTCGGCTCTTCCTTCCTGTGCAAATCAGTTAAAGCCTGGAATTCATTACCAGGGCACGTGTTTTCCTTCCACTACGATCTTGGGTCCTTTAAGCGGGGCGTGAAAAACATCTCACTAGGCTGCCATAGCGTGGGTCGCCGTACTACACTGTCTTCATTCGCAGTGAGTACGGCAACCACCGTTCTTGGATTCTATTCATACTTTCCATCAGGCAGAACATAATCACTATAGTAGGATTCTAAATAAAAAAAAAATAAAAAATACAATCAGACCTGTTCCTTAATCAAGCAACCTTTATCGTGAAGTAATCTATTCATAAACGTATTACTCACTCATCTCATAACATATTCGTATTAAACCTGAAAATTGTAATTGTAGTCATCTGGTCCTAAAATACAGATTTTTAAACATGGTTTTACATATATAAATTAGTACATATTGTAGACAAATTAATCGTAAACTCAGGCACAAATATTACTCGTCCTATAAATAGTAGTGTCGGGTTGGAATCGAACAAAAGACTTCTAACTCCGCAGTCAAGGTCTCCAGTAACTAGCCAAAAGGACTGTTTTACAGGTAGGTTTTCGTGACCAATGTCTATCTAAGAAACCCTGCTAGCGCCGTAGATTTGATTTTCCTTACGAGCCTAAACACCTCTAAAAAGAAAAAAAAAACATAAAATGAAAAACTACTTAAATGCTTATTACACAGTCTTACATTATTTAAATGACAAGTTTGCTTAGCTTTGATGCTGCTCACTGGAAACTCGACAGAAAGTTATAGACATTTAATGTATTGGTACACTTCATGGTTAGTCTGTTTAATTTTTATATATTAATATGTGTTTTATTATAGGGCAGTTGAATTTTATTGTAATTATTTGGCATATGTGAGTAAAACCAAGGTTTGTAATATAAGTTCATATTTAGTACCTGGATGTGTGCGATGCAGCGTGCGATTCAGGTTATTCAACAGAGAACTAGAGTAACTGACATCGCACAGAAAATCAGCTGAAGTGGAAGTGGGCCGGCCATGCCTCCAGACGAACCGATGGTCGCTGGAGCCGACGTGTACTAGAGTGGATACCACGATTGGGCAAACGTAGTGTAGGGCACCCTGCGGCGCGATGGACCGACGACTTGAAGAAAGTGGCTGGCAGCGGATGGGTGCGAGTTGCCCAAGACCGGGATCGTTGGCGTTCCTTGGGGGAGACCTTCGTTCAGCAGTGGACGGCGATAGGGTGATTGATTGATTTAGTATCTTTCTAGTGGTTTTGAATATTGCCACGGCTTACCCAAATAAAATCTCTCTTTGTGATGTTAATCTTGACTTACACTTATATAAAGAAGAGGATACCTATGTGGTTTGTTTAAGTAATTCTTCCCAAGGTGAGTCTTAGGAAATGCCGGCGCCTTCTACTTGTAAAGTCTGACATGTAAAAATATCTGTAAAAGCTTTACTTACAAAAACATTAATTATTTATCATTTACATATATAAGTATTTACTCACAGTTTACACAATCGCCACTAAGCTAAAAATTCTTCTATTTAAAAAGTGGGCAACTGAACGTATTCGGTCTGCGTGCTCGGCGCCGCTGGAGTGCGCGGTATGCTATGTGGCACACAACAAACTTATGTAGGCCGACTCTACGCGATTATCATTGCGCCCAAGATATATGTCACGCACTGTGCGGTTTACAACTGATGTGTTTTGGTGAACTTTATGCTAACTGACATTAAACGATTGTTACATGTAACGAACATACTATTACAATGCTTCGATCTCTTAATTTGACGATTTATTTATTAGCTACATGTTTACCTGATAGTATACTAATAATGTTGGTACGTTAATTACTCTAGACATTTAGATCGTAAACAGCTTCAACTGAGTATACGGTTGAGTCATGCTTTACATAAAAATTGGAAAAAGGGCTGGGCAAGGCAATTTACATGCATAAACTTTATAAAATATCGACCTATGTTTCACCAACGATTGTAGCTAGTTCATATTGTCGAATTAATGTTTGACATATCTTTCAAAATATAGCTTTAGCATGGTATCTACTAGACTAATTATCAGGAACTCTACTACCCCATTTTTACTTTTCTGTCGTTTTAATATAAAAAAATATAAAATAGTTACAAAAACGTGATGAGTTGAGATAGAAACATAACAGTGGATTCAACAAATAAAACTTACTTCTAGTATGAATGTTGTCTTAAAGACACATCATTTTATTCTTTCTTTAAAGCTAAAAATGATTAGAAGCTATTTGTAGTCTAACTACTAGCTAAAACTGTATAACAACAAGTTAATGCCGCGCTCGTTTGTCCACCCTCGCGAACCAATTACCATAACTTAATCGACACTAACATTATTGTTGCACTGTTCTCTTTAATTATAACTGTATCACGTTGTTCAGCCTGTTTGCTTTTTTTTTTTTTTTTTTTTTTTTTTTGAATTTTTAGCTGTTGGCCTCAGACGGCCTCTACAACTTTACCCGGTTTAGTTACGGTGAGCGCAGAGGGCTCTCAACCGGCCTTTATTAAACAACATTGCCCAAGGGCACCCCCTGCGGGGTACGAACCTCGGCTTGGGGTGTTGCTGAAACACTGGGGCGGCCTACTCCCATGTTTTGTTGACGGTTTACGCGGCGCGTGTTCCGCCCCCGCCGGCGGGGACGAAAACGCGGACGGTTCGTAATTAATGTGTTCGCTCTGCGTTGAGCGCGTGTAATGTCGTCGTCTAGCTCCCCTAACGCGTGTTTGGGTCGACGTATTTTAGATATTTTGCTCGGTGTGTAATTTACAGCCGCAACCACTAGAGGGTTGGGGTGAGTCGGAGCAGAGTCAAAGTAGCTAAGGGAGCACTGTTTAATGAATTGCTTGATGGTCGGCAATCTGAGGTCGATGTGAAGATCGACGTTGCGTACATACCACGGTGCTCCCGTAGCTGTGCGCATGAACCTATTCTGTAGTGTTTGAAGCCTATGGATCCTGTGTGGCCTAACGTGTGCGAATACTACACTACCGTACGTCATTATAGGACGTATGCATGCAGTGTATAATCGGACTTTGTTTTTTAAGTTTAATTTCGAACGCGCGTTAATTAAACTGTGTAGACGTCCTAGCACGAAGGCAGCCCGGTTGCGGACTGCCTTGATGTAGGGGGCCGAAGGATAGACGGTCGTCAAGGGTTATGCCTAGGTATTTGGCCTGCCTAGCCCAAGGGATAGACTTGCCGAACATCCTAATCTGAGGGGTCTTCTCCAAAGGATACAAGCTTAGCTGTCTTCTGTGAAACAGCACCGCCTGGCTTTTCTCGGGGTTGACCTCAATCCTCCATTTCCGGAACCAAACGCCCAGTGCGTTGGCTGCGGTCTGGAGTTTCTTGGCTACTGTCGAGGGGTTCATTCCTGAGCAGTAGATAGCCGTATCGTCTGCGAATAGAGCCGTCTGCACATACCGATGCTTCGGAATGTCGCTAGTATACAGCGTGAAGAGCAGTGGGGAGAGCACGGACCCTTGTGGGACACCGGCTCGTATGGGGTGAGTGGAGGACAGTGACCCTTCTACTCGGTAGCGGAAGCTTCGATTCGACAAGTAGTCTCGTATGATGAGCACGAGTCCGTGTGGCACTCCCATGGTAAGTAGCTTAAATAATAAGCCGTTGTGCCACACTTTGTCGAAAGCTTTCGCTACGTCGAAGAAGAGGATTCCTGTGAACAGGTTGCGTTGAAGCCGATCGCTGGTGTATTCAACGATGCGGTGGACTTGGTGGACGCACGAGTGTTCGGTTCGGAAACCGAATTGCTCGTGGGGGACGAGAAGATTAGCATCGGCATACGCTTTCAGCCTACTGTAGATTAGACGCTCGTATAGCTTGCCTAATCCGTTAAGCAGACTGATCGGTCTATAACTGGTCGGTTCGGACTTTGGTTTGCCAGGTTTGGGTATCCCAATAACAACGGCTTCTTTCCATTGTTGTGGAAAGATGTTGTTTTTGAGTGCTGCGTTGAAAATGAACGTCAGCAGGACCAGTAGCCTCTCCGGAAAGAGTTTTAACACCCTGTTTGTGATACCGTCCGAACCGGGCGCCTTGCGAGCGTGTAGGCCCTTGACGATCGTTTCGACTTCTTTGGGGGTGACCGTGTCTAGGTCTTGTTGTGTATCTGTCGTCCCCGTCGGCGTTGATGTTGATGTAGGAAGTGAGGTTATTAGGCGCTCTACTTCCGAATCAACTTCGGCTATTTGGTCCGAGTCGCAGTGTATTACGCTGGGCGTGCACTGATTCTCTAGACTCTCGGCCAGGCATTCTGCCTTTTCGATATCGTCGAATGCCGGTGGAAGGTTTGGTCTGCTTAGAGGAGGCATAACGGTGACGGTGTCTCTCTTAAGCGAGCGGGATAGTTGCCAGAAGGCAAGGTGGGTAGGTTCGAGGTCTTGTAGTGTCCTATCCCACCTGTCTTGGCGCATTTGATCGATGCGTGACTTGACCGCTCTTTCTAAGCGTCGTAACCTGATCCTGTTGGCGTCGCATGGATATCTGTCATAGGCTCGTACGGCGGCGTTCTTCCGCCTCAGCAGCTCACGTACGTCATCGGGTAGGTCCCAGCGGCGATCGTTCGTCGCCGGTGCCTCCCGAGTGCATTCGTTAATTAACGATTGCACGTGAGCTGTGAGGTTGTCGATCGCCATCGTGGTGTCCTCTTGGCTATTTATGTGGTCGGGTATCCTATCTAGATGCACGGACGAGGTTGCCTCGAGTTTTGTCCCGAGGCGCCTCCAGTCCGTGGTTCGTCTAGTGGGGGTACGATGACCTGTGTCGATGGGACCCAGTCTGGGTGCGAACTCCACGACCACAGGTCTGTGGTCTGAAGTTAACTCGTGAAGCACCTCTACTGAACACAAACGTAGGTTTATGTTCTTTAGGAGTGCCACGTCCAGAATGTCGGGTCGGTGAGACACGTTGTGCGGATAGTGGGTCGGTTCGAGCGGGGCGATGATGTCGAACGCTAGTCTATTCGAGAGCGACTCCAGGGCTCTGCCTTTGGCGTTGGACTGGTGACAGTTCCAAATGATGTTCTTGGCGTTAAGGTCGCCGCCGATTATCACGGCGTCGCTCAGTTCTAGCAGCGCTCGGAGGTCGCTCTCGAGTAGTTGCCGATTGGGTGACAGATAGGCTGAAACTAGCGTGATCGGTTGGTGTCCGGTCATGCCTATTCGACAGACCGAAGCCTCGATGCTAGTCAGCGCAGGCGGATCCATAGGTACGCAGTGAAGGGACCTTTTGTAATATATGAGAGTTCCCCCTAGCGCAGAGTCAATCCTATCGTTGCGGACCACAGAGTAGTTCGCAACGTTTGGGTTTCTCTGCGAGGGTTTCAGAAAGGTCTCTTGCACTAGTAGTATGTCGAGTTGGTGTGCCCTAAGAAAAACGCCAACTTCATCTCGTTGCCTACCGATGCCGTTGGCGTTGATGTACCCTAGCTTGAGTGATCGGGGTTTGACTCTGCGTGTTGGTGTGCAATCCATTATGGGTTGCATTTAAACGCGCCTAGCTTCTCGAGTACGCTCGAGTACCTAACACTAACACTGAGGAGGGCCAACGGATTGCCCTCATTTTGACGGATTTGACTAGCGAGATGACGTAGCTCGCTAAAGTCGATCGCACTCGCGAACCTTGCCACTAGGGATGGGTCCGGGTCGATCGTTTGCGGTAGTTGGCTCCTGTAGTCGACGACGAGCGGCTTGGGCCCTCCCTGGAGAGGCTTTGTGGGCCGCTCGACAGGGGCTGCCTTTGCGGGTACTGGGGCAGGTATGGGGGCCTGCATCGTCTTCCGCACGGGCAGAGGTGGGAAGGTCTCCCCGGTCTTCCTGGGAGTGGCCCAGGCGTTCGTTTTCGGCAGAGGAGCAGCTGTAAAGCTCCCCCAGTCCCTGCAGCAGCAGCAGCAGCAGGGACGACCGGGCGGGGACGCTGAGGTCCTTTCGCCTTGGGGGTTTTAGGCGCCCTCGGGCAACCTCTATAATTGGCGGGGTGGCCTGTTTCGCCACACAGTACGCACGCGACTGGCTCAGTGCATTTGGCCCTGTCTTTGGGCCTTTTGCACTGGTCCGTCGCGTGGTCTTCCAGGCACTTGACGCACCTGGGGCGCGCGAAACAGTTAAGCGCCGAGTGCCCGTAGAGCTGGCAGCGGTGGCATTGTGAGATGCCACTTCTACGGTGAGGTGGCTCCACAGTTATGCCCGACAGCCCGCAGATGGACGACATCTTAAAGATGTCCTTGCCGGCGGGGCTGTCGTCAAGAGTAACCAACACCATGTCGTATACGACATTGGTGCGGCCTTTAACCATTCGGTGTACCTCATGCACCGGGTAGTTGGGTGTCAGGGATTGTTTGATCTCCTCGGGGGAGATCTCCCTGGGCACGTTGCGAACAACGACACGGAGCTTCTTGTCCTCCGGCAGAGTGTACGTGTGGTAAGACACGTCCCTCTCCCGAAGGAGCTTCGAGAGCGCCCTGTGGTCGCTCGCGGTGGCTAGGGCAACTTTGATGCCCTGTTGGGTGCTACGGGCAGAGTGGTAGTAGATGCGGCGCTCGTTGCACCAGGTGGAGATCGCCGTCCATCTCGATTTCTCCTGGATGAATATCGGTGGAGGGGCGGGGATCTTCGGCGCGGCCGCCGAGGCGTCGGTGATATCGGGCGTGGACCTCCCTGAGGGGGAGTTGTTGCCCTTAGGCCTCGGAGAGGCGCGAACTGGGGCGGGTGCTGCCGAGGTATCCTTAACCTCTGACAGCTTTGGGGCTCCTTGTTTGGCCCCTGCTTGCTTTTACGGGCGCGTTTCCTAGTGGAAACGACCGTAAAACCGGACTCTTTAGAAGAGGACGAGGACGTGGAGGACGAGGAGGACTCGTCCTCGCTGGCGTCGGAGCCCCCAGATTGGTCCGCTCCTTCGTCGCCCGAGTTTGCCTCGGACTCTGGAGACGTTTCTGTCTCCATAGCCCGAGTTTTCTCCTCGGTTATTTTTAAGAGGAATTTCCTCTGGATGAACTCGATGACCTCGGGGTCATCGAGGATGGCGTTTATGTCCACTCCCAGACGCTCGAGAGTGGACCCCGCGGAAAGGCCCGCGAGGGCCATTTCGGCGGTTTTCGGCGGTTGTTGTGCTGCCAACAGCAACAACAGCAGCAGCAAACAGTTCTAGTCCCCGGGTGAGACAACCCGGGGGTGTGAGTGTGCTTGGGCCTCCCAGCCGGGGTAAGGCCGGGAGGGTGTGCTTAAAAATAAGGTGTGCCCTAAGCTTGTATCCCTTCGCCAATCTCAATGTGAGCCTGTTTGCTGCGTTTCATTCTATTTTATACATGTAATGAAACGTTATTTCATTAGTTCAGTCATTGGCCGCGCTCCGCGCGTTTTTAGGTTGTCTGTGGCGCATAGAGAGATTGACACGTCATTTTTAATAGTGGATAATATTTTAGATTGTTTCGTAAACATTGATTGTTATAAAAACTTATAGAGTGATAAACGAAAGGATATAGTTAAGGAATCGATATTAGTAAACTTTAAATGTCGTTTCTTTGTATTTTCAGGTAAGATAATAATAATATGATTGTAGTAGTTAAACAAAATGGTTGTTATATTGTGAAACGTATCAAATAAAACAAGAACTTTGTATTTTCAGAGAAACAATTTATGGTTTATTTTGATAATCCTCGATAACATACATTACTTTTACAATAGCTGACAATATCACATAACTGTGTGAAACCTTTCGTTACGTAAAAATAGATAAATAAATAAAATTTAGACTTTTTTTTTGAATACCTGACTCAACAACACACAATAATATGTAATACGTAAACCTCCTCTCTGAAGCGAGGCCTATGTTCAACACTGAACTTTGGAATATTATTGATGTGATGTGACATGGAAATTAATGATGAAGTCATCGTAGCTCCGAAACAGACCGACTGGCTGTGATTAATATATTTTTATTTAAAGTAAACTATACAGAAACTATTCTTAAAACCTGTGTAGATAAAAATAAAATGCAAAAGTTAATTGCATGTATGGCTACCTGGTCAAACCTTCTGATAATTCAAATACATGTAATAGCTATCAATCACCTTAAAGTTTGTTTTACAATAACATATTTTAATCAATCTTTAATACGGTATCACTTCGGATGTACACTGTTCTGAATACCACAATAACAATACCTACACAATATGTAACCTGAATAGCTACAATTGTGCAGATGACATGAAGTGGTGGCAAATTGTACGACGCTTGTAATGCCTATCTGTGGTACTTATCATCGACGTACCAAGTGAAACGATCATTTTCTTACGCATAAGTAATGACTATGGAATTATATTGCTTACTTACAACAGAACCATGTAACAGAACCGTGTACAAGTCTCGCAATAATTTTTAATTTATAATTAAATTAAAAATTCAGTATACCTTTAGTAATCTAAAGGTATACTGAAGGCAATGCACCAAGCGTTCACAACGTCAATGGCATCAAAATCAAAACGAAATAAAAACGAACAAAAGAAACCTCAATAATGAAGTAGAACGGAATATTAACAAACTTACATTGGAGCGCAATATTTACGACTGCGTTGTGTATTGTGCTTCAAACTCGCCGGAGTAACTTAATATGATCATAGACAAAACTTGTTATTAAGATTTTAACCAACTACCCCAAATTGTGGTAGCGATGTAGAAAAATTAGACATTTTATAATCAAAAGATGTTTTTCTGATTCTCTGGTCATAATTTCCTACTTGTTAATCCTACACACCTGTGTCCTTATCAAGAAACTTTAAAGACTTATCCCCCAAACCATTCTATGGACAAAAATTATCTGATGTATTTGCCGGACTGATCTGGTCTTGGAGTCTTTACGAAAACAGCATATCCTTCAAGATAGGCAATGTGCTGGTGACTCTAGAGTTGCAGATGTGTGTGTCGTTTACTCACAGACGATTCACATTTACTAGTCTGAAGATGCGATATTCAGTTAACCAAGGTTAGGTTTAGGAACCAAGGTTAGTTCGATGTGTTTAGATTTTTTGTTTTTCGCAATACCTAGTGATAACTAAGTTCAATGGGAAATAAAGTAGATTTTACAACGCGTCACCACTAGTGTACAATATTGTTAAAAGTTATTTGTTAAAATAAAACCTAACTGCAAATAATAACTAAATTGTTCATACTCACAGTAATCAACGTCTTCAGAAATTGGAGTTCTCGTAAATTAGCAGAATCCAAAGCAATCGAGACCATCAGGGGAATTTGCATTATAAAGGTGCGGGCCGGCGCCCGACCTTCCCCGACACTCACGCGGGAATTTTTCTTACTCATTTTACCTTCGCTGAGTTTTTTAAATCTCACCTTCATCCACGCAATGAGTTTACAAATTACGCAGATATTCTATGAATACGAATCAGTTTGAAGCAGGAGCTTATACTAAGCGATTAAATTAACTCCACACCGCCGTTATACACCCTGCAGACTATCGGTGGATTGGCTAGTAGAGACATTGTGTACTCAACCATTGTTATGGTCACATTATGTTTCTATTGTTAAAGTTTAATCAACCAAGGGCTAACTAAATATAAACCGTTCTAAATCTTTCCTTTAAACAGTAACTCGGCAATAATATGTTATTTACACAGAAAAATGCTTGACAAATATTAAAGTTCAAAAAGTTTTTAGGGTGGAGTGCAAAACCATAATGTTGGCAAAACTATAAAAATCATCACCATCGTCAATAAGTTAGATTTGTTAACTTATAAAATCATTAGCAGTCAACATAAATGTATGTGATGATTCGTAGCTCCGTAGTTGCGCAGTGGTGCCGAGATCAACACTACTTGTACTTAAGAGTTATAATACATTTATATTGGTGCTTCAAACACTACAGAATAGGTTCATGCGCACAGCGACGGGAGCACCGTGGTATGTACGCAACGTCGATCTTCACATCGACCTCAGATTGCCGACCATCAAGCAATTCATTAAACAGTGCTCCCTTAGCTACTTTGACTCTGCTCCGACTCACCCCAACCCTCTAGTGGTTGCGGCGGTAAATTACACACCGAGCGAAATATCTAAGATACGTCGACCCAAACACGCGTTAGGGGAGCTAGACGACGAAATTACACGCGCTCAACGCAGAGCGAACACACTAGGTGCGAACCGTCCGCGTTTTCGTCCCCGCCGGCGGGGGCGGAACACGGGCCGCGTAAACCGACAACAAAACATGGGAGTAGGCCGCCCCAGTGTTTCAGCAACACCCCAAGCCGAGGTTCGTACCCCGCAGGGGGTGCCCTTGGGCAATGTTGTTTAATAAAGGCCGGTTGAGAGCCCTCAGCGCTCACCGTAACCAAACCGGGTAAAGTTGTAGAGGCCGTCTGAGGCCAACAGCTAAATATCAATTCCAAAAAAAAAAAAAAAAAAAAAAATTATATTGGTATAAGTCGGCTGGGGCTAGACAACTCGGCCTTGGGGGTGTCTCCTAGTCGAGCCTAGCCGTCGCCCTCCCACCCCACCCTTACCTCCACATCCTATTCTCAGCTGTTAGTTTGGGTGTGCCGGCCGACAGGCCCATACCACCCCGGCACCTGGGCAGTTAGGAACCCGACGCACAATAAGATCGGCGAAGGGATACTCTCTTAGGGCACACCTAGCTATAAGTACACCCTCCCGGCCTTACCCCGGCTGGGAGGCCAAGCACACTCACACCCCCGGGTTGTCCCACCCGGGGACTAGGACTGTTTGCTGCTGCTGTTGTTGCTGTTGGCAGCACAACAACCGCCGAAAACCGCCGAAATGGCCCTCGCGGGCCTTTCCGCGGGGTCCGCTCTCCAACGTCTGGGAGCGGACATAAACGCCATCCTCGAGGACCCCGAAGTCCTCGAGCTCATC
Source organism: Hypercompe scribonia (assembly GCA_949316085.1). Taxonomy (NCBI): domain Eukaryota; kingdom Metazoa; phylum Arthropoda; class Insecta; order Lepidoptera; family Erebidae; genus Hypercompe; species Hypercompe scribonia. Next base: position 733,560 of record OX438984.1, on the reverse strand, counting down.
CAGAGGAAATTCCTCATAAAATTGACCGAGGAAAGGACTCAGGACATGGAGACGGAAACGTCTCCAGAGCCCGAGGCAAACTCGGGCGATGACGAAGGAGCGGACCAGTCCGGGGGCTCCGACGCCAGCGAGGACGAGTCCTCGTCCTCCACGTCCTCCTCTTCTTCAAAGGAGTCCGGTTTTACGGTCGTGTCCTCCTCTAGGAAGCGCGCCCGTAAAGGCAAGAAGGGGCCAAACAAGGCCCCAAAGCTGTCGGAGGATATAGATACCTCGACAGCACCCGCCCCCGTTCGCGCCTCTCCGGGGCCTAAGGGCGGCAACTCCCCCTCGGGGAGGTCCACGCCCGCTATCGCCGACGCCTCGGCGGCCGCGCCAAGGATCCCCGCCCCACCTCCGATTTTCATCCAGGAAAAATCGAGGTGGACGGCGATCTCCACCTGGTGCAATGAGCGCCGCATACGCTACCACTCTGCCCGTAGCACCCAACAGGGCATCAAAGTTGCCCTGGCCACCGCGAGCGACCACAGGGCGCTCTCGAAGCTCCTTCGGGAGAGGGACGTGAGTTACCACACGTACACTCTGCCGGAGGACAAAAAGCTCCGTGTCGTTGTTCGCAACGTGCCCAAGGAGATCTCCCCCGAGGAGATCAAACAATCCTTGACACCCAACTACCCGGTGCATGAGGTACACCGAATGGTTCGAGGCCGCACCAACGTCGTATACGACATGGTGTTGGTTACTCTCGACGACACCCCCGCCAGCAAGGACATCTTTAAGATGTCGTCCATCTGCGGGCTGTCGGGCATAACAATAGAGCCACCTCACCGTAGAAGTGGCATCTCACAATGCCACCGCTGCCAGCTCTATGGACATTCGGCGCGCAACTGTTTCGCGCGCCCCAGGTGCGTCAAGTGCCTGGAAGACCACGCGACGGACCAGTGCAAAAGGCCCAAAGACAGGGCCCAATGCACTGAGCCAGTCGCGTGCGTACTGTGTGGCGAAACAGGCCACCCCGCCAACTATCGAGGTTGCCCGAGGGCGCCTAAAACCCCCAAGGCGAAAGGACCTCAGCGTCCCCGCCCAGTCGTCCCTGCTGCTGCTGCTGCTGCTGCTGCTGCAGGGACTGGGGGGAGCTTTAAAGCCGCTCCTCTGCCAAAAACGAACGCCTGGGCCACTCCCAGGACGACCGGGGAGACCTTCCCACCTCTGCCCGTGCGGAAGACGATGCAGGCCCCCATACCTGCCCCAGTACCCGCAAAGGCAGCCCCTGTCGAGCGGCCCACAAAGCCTCTCCAGGGAGGGCCCAAGCCGCTCGTAGTTGACTACAGGAGCCAACTACCGCAAACGATCGACCCGGACCTATCCCTAGTGGCAAGGTTCGCGAGTGCGATCGACTTCAGCGAGCTACGTCATCTCGCTAGTCTAATCCGGCAAAACGAGGGCAATCCGTTGGCCCTCCTCAGTGTTAGTGTCAGGTACTCGAGCGTACTCGAGAAGCTAGGCGCGTTTAAATGTAACCCATAATGGATTGCACACCAACACGCAGAGTCAAACCCCGATCACTCAAGCTAGGGTACATCAACGCCAACGGCATCGGTAGGCAACGAGATGAAGTTGGCGTTTTTCTTAGGGCACACCAACTCGACATATTACTAGTGCAAGAGACCTTTCTGAAACCCTCGCAGAGAAACCCAAACGTTGCGAACTACTCTGTGGTCCGCAACGATAGGATTGACTCTGCGCTAGGGGGAACTCTCATATATTACAAAAGGTCCCTTCACTGCGTACCTATGGATCCGCCTGCGCTGACTAGCATCGAGGCTTCGGTCTGTCGAATAGGCATGACCGGACACCAACCGATCACGCTAGTTTCAGCCTATCTGTCACCCAATCGGCAACTACTCGAGAGCGACCTCCGAGCGCTGCTAGAACTGAGCGACGCCGTGATAATCGGCGGCGACCTTAACGCCAAGAACACCATTTGGAACTGTCACCAGTCCAACGCCAAAGGCAGAGCCCTGGAGTCGCTCTCGAATAGACTAGCGTTCGACATCATCGCCCCGCTCGAACCGACCCACTATCCGCACAACGTGTCTCACCGACCCGACATTCTGGACGTGGCACTCCTGAAGAACATAAACCTACGTTTGTGTTCAGTAGAGGTGCTTCACGAGTTGACTTCAGACCACAGACCTGTGGTCGTGGAGTTCGCACCCAGACTGGGTCCCATCGACACAGGTCATCGTACCCCCACTAGACGAACCACGGACTGGAGGCGCCTCGGGACAAAACTCGAGGCAACCTCGTCCGTGCATCTAGATAGGATACCCGACCACATAAATAGCCAAGAGGACACCACGATGGCGATCGACAACCTCACAGCTCACGTGCAATCGTTAATTAACGAATGCACTCGGGAGGCACCGGCGACGAACGATCGCCGCTGGGACCTACCCGATGACGTACGTGAGCTGCTGAGGCGGAAGAACGCCGCCGTACGAGCCTACGACAGATATCCATGCGACGCCAACAGGATCAGGTTACGACGCTTAGAAAGAGCGGTCAAGTCACGCATCGACCAAATGCGCCAAGACAGGTGGGATAGGACACTACAAGACCTTGAACCTACCCACCATGCCTTCTGGCAACTATCCCGCTCGCTTAAGAGAGACACCGTCACCGTTATGCCTCCTCTAAGCAGACCTAACCTTCCACCGGCATTCGACGATATCGAAAAGGCAGAGTGCCTGGCCGAGAGTCTAGAGAATCAGTGCACGCCCAGCGTAATACACTGCGACTCGGACCAAATAGCCGAAGTTGATTCGGAAGTAGAGCGCCTAATAACCTCACTTCCTACATCAACATCAACGCCGACGGGAACGACGACAGATGAACATGACCTAGACACGGTCACCCCCGAAGAAGTCGAAACGATCGTCAAGGGCCTACACGCTCGCAAGGCGCCCGGTTCGGACGGTATTACAAACAGGGTGTTAAAACTCTTTCCGGAGAGGCTACTGGTCCTGCTGACGTTCATCTTCAACGCAGCACTCAAAAACAACATCTTTCCACAACAGTGGAAAGAAGCCGTTGTTATTGGGATACCCAAACCTGGCAAACCGAAGTCCGAACCGACCAGTTATAGACCGATCAGTCTGCTTAACGGATTAGGCAAGCTATACGAGCGTCTAATCTACAGTAGGCTGAAAGCGTATGCCGATGCTAATCTTCTCGTCCCCCACGAGCAATTCGGGTTCCGAACCGAACACTCGTGCGTCCACCAAGTTCACCGCATCGTTGAATACACCAGCGATCGGCTTCAACGCAACCTGTTCACAGGAATCCTCTTTTTCGACGTAGCGAAAGCTTTCGACAAAGTGTGGCACAACGGCTTACTATTTAAGCTGGCCACCATGGGAGTGCCACACGGACTCGTGCTCATCATACGAGACTACTTGTCGAATCGAAGCTTCCGCTACCGAGTAGAAGGGTCAATGTCCTCCACTCACCCCATTCGAGCCGGTGTCCCACAAGGGTCCGTGCTCTCCCCCCTACTCTTCACGCTGTATACTAGCGACATTCCGAAGCATCGGTATGTGCAGACGGCTCTATTCGCAGACGATACGGCTATCTACTGCTCAGGAATGAACCCCTCGACAGTAGCCAAGAAACTCCAGACCGCAGCCAACGCACTGGGCGTTTGGTTCCGGAAATGGAGGATCGAGGTCAACCCCGAGAAAAGCCAGGCGGTGCTGTTTCACAGAAGACAGCTAAGCTTGTATCCTTTGGAGAAGACCCCTCAGATTAGGATGTTCGGCAAGTCTATCCCTTGGACTAGGCAGGCCAAATACCTAGGCATAACCCTTGACGACCGTCTATCCTTCGGCCCCCACATCAAGGCAGTCCGCAACCGGGCTGCCTTCGTACTAGGACGTTTACACAGTTTAATTAACGCGCGTTCGAAATTAAACTTAAAAAACAAAGTCCGATTATACACTGCATGCATACGTCCTATAATGACGTACGGTAGTGTAGTATTCGCACATGTAAGGCCACACAGGATCCATAGGCTTCAAACACTACAGAATAGGTTCATGCGCACAGCTACGGGAGCACCGTGGTATGTACGCAACGTCGATCTTCACATCGACCTCAGATTGCCGACCATCAAGCAATTCATTAAACAGTGCTCCCTTAGCTACTTTGACTCTGCTCCGACTCACCCCAACCCTCTAGTGGTTGCGGCGGTAAATTACACACCGAGCGAAATATCTAAGATACGTCGACCCAAACACGCGTTAGGGGAGCTAGACGACGAAATTACACGCGCTCAACGCAGAGCGAACACACTAGGTGCGAACCATCCGCGTTTTCGTCCCCGCCGGCGGGGGCGGAACACGGGCCGCGTAAACCGACAACAAAACATGGGAGTAGGCCGCCCCAGTGTTTCAGCAACACCCCAAGCCGAGGTTCGTACCCCGCAGGGGGTGCCCTTGGGCAATGTTGTTTAATAAAGGCCGGTTGAGAGCCCTCAGCGCTCACCGTAACCAAACCGGGTAAAGTTGTAGAGGCCGTCTGAGGCCAACAGCTAAAAATCACTACAAAAAAAAAAAAAAAAAAAAAAAAATTATATTGGTATATCGAACCGACCCACTATCCGCACAACGTGTCTCACCGACCCGACATTCTGGACGTGGCACTCCTGAAGAACATAAACCTACGTTTGTGTTCAGTAGAGGTGCTTCACGAGTTAACTTCAGACCACAGACCTGTGGTCGTGGAGTTCGCACCCAGACTGGGTCCCATCGACACAGGTCATCGTACCCCCACTAGACGAACCACGGACTGGAGGCGCCTCGGGACAAAACTCGAGGCAACCTCGTCCGTGCATCTAGATAGGATACCCGACCACATAAATAGCCAAGAGGACACCACGATGGCGATCGACAACCTCACAGCTCACGTGCAATCGTTAATTAACGAATGCACTCGGGAGGCACCGGCGACGAACGATCGCCGCTGGGACCTACCCGATGACGTACGTGAGCTGCTGAGGCGGAAGAACGCCGCCGTACGAGCCTATGACAGATATCCATGCGACGCCAACAGGATCAGGTTACGACGCTTAGAAAGAGCGGTCAAGTCTCGCATCGACCAAATGCGCCAAGACAGGTGGGATAGGACACTACAAGACCTCGAACCTACCCACCTTGCCTTCTGGCAACTATCCCGCTCGCTTAAGAGAGACACCGTCACCGTTATGCCTCCTCTAAGCAGACCTAACCTTCCACCGGCATTCGACGATATCGAAAAGGCAGAGTGCCTGGCCGAGAGTCTAGAGAATCAGTGCACGCCCAGCGTAATACACTGCGACTCGGACCAAATAGCCGAAGTTGATTCGGAAGTAGAGCGCCTAATAACCTCACTTCCTACATCAACATCAACGCCGACGGGAACAACAGATGAACATGACCTAGACACGGTCACCCCCGAAGAAGTCGAAACGATCGTCAAGGGCCTACACGCTCGCAAGGCGCCCGGTTCGGACGGTATCACAAACAGGGTTATAAAACTCTTTCCGGAGAGGCTACTGGTCCTGCTGACGTTCATCTTCAACGCAGCACTCAAAAACAACATCTTTCCACAACAGTGGAAAGAAGCCGTTGTTATTGGGATACCCAAACCTGGCAAACCGAAGTCCGAACCGACCAGTTATAGACCGATCAGTCTGCTTAACGGATTAGGCAAGCTATACGAGCGTCTAATCTACAGTAGGCTGAAAGCGTATGCCGATGCTAATCTTCTCGTCCCCCACGAGCAATTCGGGTTCCGAACCGAACACTCGTGCGTCCACCAAGTTCACCGCATCGTTGAATACACCAGCGATCGGCTTCAACGCAACCTGTTCACAGGAATCCTCTTCTTCGACGTAGCGAAAGCTTTCGACAAAGTGTGGCACAACGGCTTATTATTTAAGCTACTCACCATGGGAGTGCCACACGGACTCGTGCTCATCATACGAGACTACTTGTCGAATCGAAGCTTCCGCTACCGAGTAGAAGGGTCATTGTCCTCCACTCACTCCATACGAGCCGGTGTCCCACAAGGGTCCGTGCTCTCCCCCCTGCTTTTCACGCTGTACACTAGCGACATTCCGAAGCATCGGTATGTGCAGACGGCACTATTCGCAGACGATACGGCTATCTACTGCTCAGGAATGAACCCCTCGACAGTAGCCAAGAAACTCCAGACCGCAGCCAACGCACTGGGCGTTTGGTTCCGGAAATGGAGGATAGAGGTCAACCCCGAGAAAAGCCAGGCGGTGCTGTTTCACAGAAGACAGCTAAGCTTGTATCCTTTGGAGAAGACCCCTCAGATTAGGATGTTCGGCAAGTCTATCCCTTGGACTAGGCAGGCCAAATACCTAGGCATAACCCTTGACGACCGTCTATCCTTCGGCCCCCACATCAAGGCAGTCCGCAGCCGGGCTGCCTTCGTGCTAGGACGTCTACACTGTCTAGTTAACTCGCGTTCGAAATTAAATTTAAAAAACAAAGTACGATTATACACTGCATGTATACGTCCTATAATGACGTACGGCAGTGTAGTATTCGCACACGTTAGGCCACACAGGATCCATAGGCTTCAAACACTACAGAATAGGTTCATGCGCACAGCTACGGGAGCACCGTGGTATGTACGCAACGTCGATCTTCACATCGACCTCAGATTGCCGACCATCAAGCAATTCATTAAACAGTGCTCCCTTAGCTACTTTGACTCTGCTCCGACTCACCCCAACCCTCTAGTAGTTGCGGCCGTAAACTATACACCGAGCAAAATTTCAAAAATACGTCGACCCAAACACGCGTTAGGGGAGCTAGACGACGACATTACACGCGCTCAACGCAGAGCGAACACACTAGGTGCGAACCGTCCGCGTTTTCGTCCCCGCCGGCGGGGGCGGAACACGGGCCGCGTAAACCGTCAACAAAACATGGGAGTAGGCCGCCCCAGTGTTTCAGCAACACCCCAAGCCGAGGTTCGTACCCCGCAGGGGGTGCCCTTGGGCAATGTTGTTTAATAAAGGCCGGTTGAGAGCCCTCAGCGCTCACCGTAACCAAACCGGGTAAAGTTGTAGAGGCCGTCTGAGGCCAACAGCTAAATATCAATTCAAAAAAAAAAAAAAAAAAAAAAAAAAAAAAAAAAAAAAAAAAATATATTGGTATATCGGTATGTGCAGACGGCACTATTCGCAGACGACACGGCTATCTACTGCTCGGGGGTAAACCCCTCGACAGTAGCCAAAAAACTCCAGACCGCAGCCAACGCACTGGGCGTTTGGTTCCGGAAATGGAGGATAGAGGTCAACCCCGAGAAAAGCCAGGCGGTGCTGTTTCACAGAAGACAGCTAAGCTTGTATCCTTTGGAGAAGACCCCTCAGATTAGGATGTTCGGCAAGTCTATCCCTTGGGCTAGGCAGGCCAAATACCTAGGCATAACCCTTGACGACCGTCTATCCTTCGGCCCCCACATCAAGGCAGTCCGCAACCGGGCTGCCTTCGTGCTAGGACGTTTACACAGTTTAATTAACGCGCGTTCGAAATTAAACTTAAAAAACAAAGTTCGATTATACACTGCATGCATACGTCCTATAATGACGTACGGTAGTGTAGTATTCGCACATGTTAGGCCACACAGGATCCATAGGCTTCAAACACTACAAAATAGCTTCATGCGCAAAGCTACGGGAGCACCGTGGTATGTACGCAACGTCGATCTTCACATCGACCTCAGATTGCCGACCATCAAGCAATTCATTAAACAGTGCTCCCTTAGCTACTTTGACTCTGCTCCGACTCACCCCAACCCTCTAGTGGTTGCGGCCGTAAACTACATACCGAGTAAAATCTCAAAAATACGTCGACCCAAACACGCGTTAGGGGAGTTAGACGACGACATTACACGCGCTCAACGCAGAGCGGACACACTAATTACGAACCGTCCGCGTTTTCGTCCCCGCCGGCGGGGGCGGAACACGCGCCGCGTAAACCGTCAACAAAACATGGGAGTAGGCCGCCCCACTGTTTCAGCAACACCCCAAGCCGAGGTTCGTACCCCGCAGGGGGTGCCCTTGGGCAATGTTGCTTAATAAATGGCCGGTTGAGAGCCCTCAGCGCTCACCGTAACTAAACCGGGTAAAGTTGTAGAGGCCATCTGAGGCCAACAGCTAAAAATCATTAAATAAAATAAAAAAAAAAAAAAAAAATTATATTGGTATATTTACAGAACTATTATACTTTCTATGCACTCTTACCATCTACGTGAGTTATTTTATTTAATGCTTGTTGTGTACACGGGCAAAGCATTACTACAGCGTAGAGACGAGTCCAAACCCGGCTGGTGTCCAACGCTAGATATTGCTGTGTTTGTTTTGTAAACTTATATTAATATGTTAGTGACTGTAACATGGCGTGGTGAGAAATGGGAAATGTCTCGTTTGTGCTAATTGTTTGATAATTGGTAGAAGGCGAGATAGCGCTAGACACAACGACATGGACATAATCGTGATAACAGTGTCGTAATACGTGAATGTCGGCAAATATTTTGAATTGTGACGTCAATTGTCTAGCGATGCAAGCGTTAGTGCATTCCTTAAGTTTTATTATAGACTTGACAAGATTCTGTTTGCTGTTTCTTTAAAAAAATAATTACGCTGTTCCTAACCTAAAAATGTGTACCTACTCTCAATAAGGTATACGTTGAAAAACTGTTCGTAAAATACAGTTTACTGTATACAAATACACAACACAAGTGCGAGTTACAAGTTCAAATATAAAAAAACTGCTAAATTATTTACAATGCATAAAGTGCAAAATTATAGAATTTTCGTTACTACGATCGTTCTGTTTTAATATAGGTAATTTTCTATCTAATTTCACTTTAATAAACAAAATACTTAGAGATTTCGTTTCTTATCGAACGTACAATAATACTGTACTTAAATATAATATGATCGGATTTATTAAACTGGCTTATGTAGCGTGAGGAGTGACATCGCAGTGTTCAGTACGCACAACTTACATACTGCCCGTGCCCACTCGAGAGTCAGCCACGTCTCTCGTTTACTTATGCTAGATAGTGCTAAAGATAAGGTGCACTGCAATAGAAGACAGCAGCAGCGTGCGTCGGCACGATGTCGGTGCGATGTGGGCTCGACGTCGGTGCGGCAGCGGTGCGGCGCCACGCCGGTGCCCGAGCGAAAATAAATCACACCACTTTATCGTCTTATATTTTTATGATATTTCGCCACAAACAAAGCCACTTCGCATTTGTCTTCCACGCGTATCTTTGCTCTGTTATTTTTCGCGAACAATGCCCGCGTGAAATCAAATGATAATTTAAAATTTGAGCGAGACGGAGTCAGGACACGGGGGCCGCAACGTGGGGGGGGGAGGGGGCGCCACCTAAATAAATTGTTTAAGATACAACATGAAGTCGTTCGCCTTGAGTTATGGCGGCCGGTGGCATTGTGCGCCTATGGAAGTGTGCGGTATACAATGAAGTAACTTTTGAGACATTACACTAAATATTACTGAGATTTATATTTGCTCACTCTTTACATTGAAATCCTCGTATGAGTATGATTATCCTACTGGGTAAGTTTTGGAAGTTCTGGCAAATAGGAGGTATGAACCAAGTATGCAGACAGTTCACCGACGAGTACATTAGGATAGTAAAAGCGGTAGCGCCACTGTTTATATGATACAGTTGCCGGACGCAGTTGTGGCAGTTCAGTGTTCAGTAAACCAAGTTGGCTGTACTTTTATATGATGTCACACAGTCGCTGTCACCGTCACCGCATATTTGTCTGTAATTTTATTATACAACTTAAGAGTTGGTCTGAAACGCTACTACCTACAACATTACTCACAATTAGCCACGATCATTTCATGTTTGATATTTACATAGAATATTTTTATGTATCAAGTTTCAATTATCACATATTTTGGCAAAAATTTCTTTTTTTTTATAGAAGCCAACCAAAAGTGACTACTCTGCCTGATGGAAAGCATGATTAGAATCTAAGAGTGGTGGCTGCAATACTCATTGCGAATGCAGACGATGCAGTATGGCGACTCACGCTATGGCGGCCTAGAAGTCCAAACGTACTGTCAAAACAACATCTGCGTAACGAAATGGTGTGCAATACAGTATTGAGCATTGAGTATTAATAACTTTAAATCTTACTACTTTTTTGAAAAATTTGTATTATTTTCATGCATAAGATTATTAACATATGTACCTATGTACATATTAGTGAAGCTAAGTAAAATTATGTACCATTAAATTTGTCGTGATAGGGTTTTTGACCGCCCCATGTTTTGTATTAGGTATACAAGATAAATTGGAGTTGCTGTACAGTTCAATAAAGTAAATCAGAAACATGTTACGCATTTCATAGGCGGAATATAGAGCAGGCACAATCATCATCATTATTTCAGCAAAAAAAACGTCCACTACTGGACCCCAAGGTTTTCCACCACAGCTGGTTTCGTGCTACCCGCATCTAACGACTACCTGCGACCTTCACAAGGTCGTCGGAGCACCTTCGCCACTCCAAAACTATATGGCTCCAACGGCCATGATTTCTGCATGCAATGTGATTATCATCTCATACTTGTTATGATATTTATTTGTGTATGTATATATATATATAGATTTATATCAACTTAAGTATGTATATGTATGTATTTATGTATTTGTATAAATTTTAGTATATAATAACTTTGTATATCTCTACTACTTTTATTCTACATCACCTGAAACGCACCTACTTCCTATTTTCTCTGCATCACCCAAAGGTTGACTGTTAGAGAATGCCGTAGGCATTAAGTCCGCCTATGTACATAAAGTGCATGATGTATAAATAAATAAATAAATAAATAAATGTGAAAGAACATCTTTAATGAAAGCGCACAAATTACCCACCACGTAATAATTACTGACACGTCTGGGACTTCGCTGCCGGGACCCCGAGGCTCGTATTAATTTCACGTGTTTGCACTGAACCACATACACAACTTATGTCGTAATTCCAACTCCTAAAGTTGACATCGTCTTGACAGTGATCACATCGTTAAATCGTTTTACACATAGGTGAAGCCTCCCCGATGCATTGTCAGACGTTATTGCATTACAGTGCGACACTTGAACGGTTTGCCAATACTGCGTTTTCTCTATAGGAATATTTCTACAAAATGACCTCGAACTTGCAAACTGCTAGGTTTTAGTAAGTTGCAACGATAAAAAAATGCACTGTTTTATGGTATATCTGAAATAAATGAGACTGCGGAGAGACGAGTGTCATGTCTCTCCGACACAAAGGGAAGATCCGCCGACCAGGCGAGGTGAACATGCCTGGCGGACCGTGGCCCAACGGTTGATGTTAAGATGTCGTATATAATCTATGCTATCGTATCGTATGCTAATCGCAACTAGAATCTCTTTTTCGCGATACAGGAGTAGTTGCCTCGTAGTTTATTATACTCCGAAGTTCGATTTGTCTTCGATAGATTGCGCTGTAGTGCGGTTTTTTATCTGCGCTGTATGTGGAAGTCGCCGCAAGATCATAAAACATTATCAGATCAGCTCTGAGATGCTATAATTTCGTCAGTTTAATTACAAATATGTACTCGTATTACGTTTCAATTCTAAACACTAAGATGTTGGTTAAAATTAACTCACAAGATTTGTTAACATAATTTTAATAGTTACGTGTGAATCTAATAAAAGCATGTTAATATTAGTACCTTGCCAGGTAGGACTCATTTTGAACGTAATCGCAATCTAGCACCGCAGTGATACTCGATTGTTGCATTTATTCCACATAAATATGCAAACTAGTAAATATGACGCTTGTTAGCCGCCATGCCACTCCCGTACAACAAATCATTGGAGAATCACCTTCAGTGTGAACATTTGTTTGATTGAAGTTACTGTTCCATCTCATTACTCTACAATACTATGTATATTATTGTGCGATTATTACATTGAGATCTGTATATCTAAATCACTCTTTGTCACTTACCCGATGGGCAATACGACCGAATGATCATTTCTGCAAAGTGTATGTAGAAGAACTAATAATTTATCATGCTTTCCATCAGGCAGAGTAGAGTCACTTTGGCAGGCTCTGTAGATAGAAAAAAAAATGATATAATAATGGTACCACGGAAGATACTTAGTACTAGAGAAGAACTAATCAATATAATCACAAGACTGACGAATAGTCTGACCGAGACTACAATCCGTACCATTTGGTCGATTGGCGTTGTCTGTTGGTTAACTCACAAGGGGCGATTAATATTTACAGATCTAAATTGTAATGTTATACTGTACAGGGAACTTCGGCATCGGGTTTTTGAAACTAAATGATATTGCAACAGTTCAAGTACTACGGTGAACAGTTTCCATCAGGAGGCTGGTCTTATGGGTTTAATACTCGTATATTCGTATTAAGAGTATCAAAACATTTTCTGTCATTGTAATCGCCTCTTAACACTAGCAATCGGTCGACACTTCAAAGTATGTTACAGAGTCCGCTAGTAGTGCCAAACAAGAACTTACCAAAATTTCAATGCATTTCCAAATTATACTTAATATATCTACATAATTGTGTATCAACACAAGGCTGTGTATATATTGTTGTGATCATTAGTCTAACATCTGATTATTTTCATTCTTTTTTTAACTCAATTTAACTTATTAGGTACATTATGATTACCTAGTAGTTACATAAAAGAAATCCAAAAATCTTTATTTGTTGGTTATTCTTTGTATGGTATACAACGTTACACATGGATTCTAAAATACGAGGCAAATCTCTAATATTTTTTCTAGGTTTGTGCTTTATAGTCCAAGAGCCCGTGAGTGCCAGACCTTCGTCATTTTATAAAAGCTGAAAGTTCTTCTATGTGTGTCCCTAGTACAGGTAAGAATGATCCCCAAACATGAAGCTGAGGCAGCGGTGGCTTTGGCAGATAACAGGCAACAAAGGTGTGTAAAATTCCATCTCAAATTCGTCATGATATAAAACTTGATTTTTTTATATTTGATTCATAATAATATCAAAACTCGCGTTGCTCATTGCCAGACAGTTAGTATGGTTCCAATCCTCTGCCGGACACCCCTAAACTATTATAATTTATAATTATACTTACGTTATATTATAAAACCTAAGTTTTATATATAATTTTTTGGGAGCCTATTAAACTATGATTACCTAGTAGCCGGACAGTTTCGAAGGTTCTATCATCTTGCCAGACGCATTCAAAGTGAGCAATAATCGGGAGAGCAAGGAGCGTATACAGTAACTAAAGGTTATATTATAAAACCTAAATTTCATATATAATTTTTTGGGAGCCTATTAAACTATGTTTACATAGTAGCCGGACAGTTTCGAAGGTTCTATCATCTTGCCAGACGCATTCAAAGTCAGCAGTAATCAGGAGAGCAAGGAGCGTATACAGTAACTAGTGCAAATGAAACAGAGCGCTTGGTCTATTGCGGGATTTCACTGCGCATCCATTGTTATTAATTTTAAATTGTGCAGTTTATTTTTTTCTTAATCCAGAACTTTCATTAATTAATTTTTACAAGTTCAATAACAAATATTTAAAATAATACTGAGTAAAATTTTTCTCATACAATGTCAATCATGTCGAAAATCTAATAATTTAATTGATATTATTTTTCATTTTTAAGAAGTTTGTTATTGTCAATGTTATTAAAATTATAAAGCCAATGAAACAAAGTAAATCAAATTTTAGTGTTTATTATACCAAAGGACACATTTTTTTTAAGATAAGAAATTTACAGAGAAATTAATTTATTTTAATTAAATCTAAATATTTTCATCATTTTCATCGTTATCGCGCGCTCACTAAATCGGTCCACACGTTAGCAGTTTAAACGTCGTAAGTGCTGTGAGCACAATTCGGACCGCAGCCTTTGAATGCGTCTGGCAAGATGATAGAACCTTCGAAACTGTCCGGCTACTAGGTAAACATAGTTTAATAGGCTCCCAAAAAATTATATATAAAATTTAGGTTTTATAATATAACGTTTAGTTACTGTATTCGCTCCTTGCTCTCCCGATTACTGCTCACTTTGAATGCGTCTGGCAAGATGATAGAACCTTCGAAACTGTCCGGCTACTATGTAAACATAGTTTAATAGGCTCCCAAAAAATTATATATAAAACTTAGGTTTTATAATATAACGTAAGTATAATTATAAATTATAATAGTTTAGGGGTGTCCGGCAGAGGGTTGGAACCATACTAACTGTCTGGCAATGAGCAACGCGAGTTTTGATATTATTATGAATCAAATATAAAAAAATCAAGTTTTATATCATGACGAATTTGAGATGGAATTTTACACACCTTTGTTGCCTGTTATCTGCCAAAGCCACCGCTACCTCAGCTTCATGTTTGGGGATCATTCTTACCTGTACTAGGGACACACATAGAAGAACTTTCAGCTTTTATAAAATGACGAAGGTCTGGCACTGACGGGCTCTTGCTCTATTATCTTTTAGGCGGCAGCCAATTCTAGTTACAAGTATGTAACCTGAAGTACTCGAGATATTGTTCTCACTCATTGTTTGTTTCCTTTGTTCATTCATCCATTTGTATTAGCAAATTCCTTTCTTACCGTTGCCTTCCCTTGGAGATAGATCTATATTAATATTTTTGTGTACACAGAATTCATATACAATAATAAACATAGTTTGCGCTAAAGAATCTGATATAACATTTCTATAAGTAACTAACAATACAAACAAATTTTAAATTGTTTTTATTTCTCTTTAAACAAGTAATAAAGACGAGCAAACATTCGTTCTTCTCTGGAAATATCGATATATCAGGCTTTAAAATTCCACTTACAAAGGCAAGGGTACATTTTATGAATTCATCTCGAAAATTTAAAGAGATAAGTTGGCGAACAAATCTATCGCGAGGCGTACCAACGAGCACCACGAAATTACTCGTAGGGGGAAGCTATATGTAACACGACGACCCTCTAACCTTCCACTAACTTCATCATAAAAGGATGTAGTATACCGCTGTAGGGTGTGTTATCTAGAATGTTCTATGTAATTGCATCATTTACTATGTGTCATGTGTAACCCCATTATTTTGATATTTAATCGATGATTTATACAATAAATACACAGTCTTAATTATGACTTCATTGTTTTACTTGGTCTCCTAATACTTCCCGTACACCGTGATAAGAGCACGTAAAACCGTTGTAGGATGAATATAAGAAAGTAGTATTATAGTAATATATAACACTGCGAAGCTTAATATTATAAACAGATTAAAAATGGAATATTGAATCTAACTTCAAATAGTTATATTTTATCAATTTTCTTATTTGTTATTAATTATAGGATTTGACTAAAGAATCTATCATATTTTGTTGATCATTTGTATAAAACCAGCCCGTATGGCGGCACCCAGCACTGTCTTAAAATTGAATTGGCCAGCTCAACCGGGGCAGCACTACCCTCCCACAAAAGATCAACCTAAAGCGATAGCATCCGTGCTGTCATGTTTAATTGGCGAGTGTGAACCTGGAAGCCCATTGGTGCAGGGGTGACAGTTGTTGTGGTATGTGTGAGCATTACAATGCCACTATGATTATCATGCCTTTTACGTCCCCAAGCGCGGCGTGAACAAGCATCGCACTAGGCTGCCATAGTGTTTGCCGCCGTATTGTATACGCTATAGTGACCCCAACTGCTGGATTCTATTCATGCTTTCTATCAGGCAAAATAGTCACTTTAGCAGGCTCTTAAAATAAAAAGGAAAACCCTATGTCCTAACATCAGTATTTCAGATATTTTTTGGCGTCTGAACAGATTAGCTTAAAACATATCGATTATTAAAATACATCTTCAAACGCTTGCTTCTAATATGGTATTAACAACGAACACAAAGGATGAATTACTCTATCCCTAGTAGCATAAGTCAGTATTCAGTGCTTGAGACTATCTAAAATACTAAATGTTTCGAGTGACTGCTTACCGTTAGCAAGCAAGACACGCGTGATACATGACTCGCCTAAATATATAGAATATATTCATGAGTGCGAGCGAACCAGTGAGCCACAGCGATCCTCTCAACTTTTCTCATCGACACCCTCTAACTAACCCATACATTATGAAGCGTTTTTCCAGCTCACCCATAAGAACTGATGAACCGTGTAAATTGAGGATGTAACTCACAAAGTGCCAGTTAGTATAAATCAAGTGGCTCCAAAGTTCCCCCGGATTAATATTAATTTATCGGTCAAATTTTCAATCTTCAGTAACGGCGTTTATTATGTGTCGGTGAAATGAGTGTCACGCCGTAGCTGAATGTCGGTAGCAATAATAGTTCTGTCATGTTAGGGCTTTCACTCGGAATGGGGGATAATTAGTTGTAAATTTGATTATACCATCATCAGTGTGGTGTACTAAAAGTGGTCTTAAAAGTCTCACAAATTCTCGTGCCTGCGTCCTTTTTCAAGGTCAAAGGTCACAAAAATAGTTTTTTTGCGATTACCTTGGTTTCTATAACTCTAAAGATATTGACACATATTATAAAATTGTAGAGTATAAAATTTACACAACCATTTATGAAAAAAAAATGTAGAGCCCGCGACGCTCAGCAATACTCACTGTAATGCAAGGGCAACCTTGAAACTCTGTGAATAACAGCTTGTATTAAGGAGCTATGTTAACAAAATATTAATTATTTACAATGAATATTTTATATTATTTGTTAGTTAATACATTATAATTACTTACTTATAATTATTTTACACATATCTAATATTTTTATTTAATAAATCAACAAAACTTCATAAATCTGTCCAGTTGTCCAATCTTTCACTGACAAATGCAGCAGCCCATCAGCGTATAAATCATGTTTATTACCAGTTTCGAAAATGGTCAGGGTGTGATTTAGAACCCCAAGGATGGGGCAAGTAAGTGTTGCAAATGTACTCTTGAAGCCAATAACAACAACATTACCACTGACTCCTGAGCCATTACTCAATATACTACTTTGTAATTGTAAGACTACGAACGGTTTAAGCTGGAAAAGTTTGCCTCAATGCTATTTCATCTCTATTTGACCCGGAAATGCTGACAGGTCTGGGAACAACGATTCAGGATAACAAAAATGACGAGAATTATGTAAATAGAAATGATGACCACGACGAAGACCAATGAGATAATTAATAAGATTATTTATGATAGCATAAAATACGATCAAATTTAATCATAACTATGTTACGACCTTGTTTCAGTTGTTCAATAATGCATTTGTTCACCGCGAACTAGCTGCTTGCCACATGCTATTACTATCTTGACAGCGCCTTTCTCGATTAAAGCTGCAAAGGGTAGGCTTGCCTTAAACTCTCCAGAATTGAGTCACCAAATGAATTACATCGTATCAATATAGATCCTACCTAAACACAAACAAGTTTTATGGTGGAATACAACCTTCTACAAATGATAGGCACACTGGAACAACCCACCAAATTCAAGCACTAAATAAAAGCTTTTAAAGACTTCTTAAAATAAACGAACAATGTATTCTTATATTTTCAAACATTCAAGAGAATGGATAAAGTTTAATTTTACGTATCACTTTGGACAATGAATTAAAACGATTTATTTTTAAAAGGTAATGTGGATATGAACCTATCAAAAACATAAATGTGAAAATGAAGGCTAAATTTTACGTTACAAATAAGAGTAGTTGTCGACTTTTCCGATAAAAGAATTGAGATATATAATAGAGTTGCAAGTATTGCAAATAATACTGACATTTCTCTACTAACCTTATTTCCTCTTAACGCGGCAGCCTTTTTTACTTTCAGTACTTTAATAACCTGCTTAAAAAGGTCCGATTGGGATGTTTATAGATGTAATTTTTATGAAAATAATCAAATCAAATTATAAAACTAAGGAATTGGACCAAAACTAGCACGACTGGTATCATTTCGTCAGTATCATCTATCGATGCTTCTTATACTTTAACGGCCCAACGTCAAAACGACTCAAACTCGAAGCATCTTCATCTACTTTTTCAAACCAACTCACTGTCACCGCTACAGAATCAAATGTTGCACTTGTGTAACAGTCAAATCTTGTGTTTAGATGGATAGATCACCTCTTTGACTCAAAATATACTCACCTTATGTACACCTAAATTTTTATCAGTAGTTTAATGTGTTATCAATAGATTATTTGCTTTATTCTAAATTGAGTGATATATTTTTGATGTACACTAACTTTTACAGGTACTAGAGCTACACTGATTTCAGCATGAACGGGCCGGCTTGACCGAGGCTGTACTACCCTCTCACAGAAAATCAACCTGAAGCCACGGCATCGTGTTTGTCCGAAATATCTATTTCTTGGTTTCTACTCAAGCTTTTCACCAGGCAGAGTAGAGTAAGTTCGGCAAGCTCTTCAAATAAGAAAAGGACTTCTTATATTCACAAATAAATACAAAAACATTATTATTTTGTACGCAACAATTAGCAATGTGAATAGTATGAGAACTTAACATGATTTCCATCTTTTCCTTTGACAATTCGTGTATTAATTGATATTTCGAAATAAGAACACACTTTCACCTCAAAGACCGGCAACACACTTTGAAAAGTTGCGCGCGCTCGGCAGCAGTACACACTTACCATCAGGTTACCATCTGTTCAGTTAACTAACCTCTATATTGTAAAAAACTGTTCATTGTTCTGTTAGTTCTGTTTATGACTTTCTTTATCTAGAGTAACTCAATGCTAACTGCTCTGAAGTGTGTATTTCTGCGAGATGCAGATCGCGTTGTATGTTTATTATGTCTGTAGTACTTTTTCAAAGCTTTGCTATAGAGTGGAAGTTGCTGAGTTTATTTTACAAAATGTCCAAATGCTGTGTATTTATTCAGCAGGACACTGGAAGCGTTTTACATATAGAGAACTTCTATGTTGAACCGTTCCTTACTTGAATGATTTTAATGTTCGGGACAATTCTATTATTTATATAACATTTTGATATAACAAAAATACACCTGGGACATTTCAAGAGAATTGGACTATGAAAAATATTGAGTTTCTGGAAATAATTCCCAATAATGTTTGTACTTCTATATGATATGAACAGATATTTTATTCTTATTTTACTTGTAAAATATTATGATACAGGTGGGCCAAAAATTCGTTAACATTTGAATCTAACATCCCGCGCAAACATGTTTCGGGAGTTCTTGGAACCGATGCTACTGGAATTTGCTGGCTACGATCGTAACACATGATTTCAACAAGATAGAGCCACTTGTCACACATCCAATGAGTCCCTGCCGGTGGTCAGATATGTTTCCGGAAAACTGGTTTCCAGACGAGGCGACATTCCACGGCCACCCAGAAATCCAGATCTACCCCCAGCCAACTTCTTTTTGTGGAGTTATTTTAAGAATCGTGTCTACACCAATAAAATAAAATACACTTCTTGACCTAAAAGAAAAAATCAGCGAAGAGATGTCGGCGATCTCGCACTCTCTTTGCCGATGAGTAATTGAAAATTTTAGTGCTCGCTTAGAAGAGTGCAAACGTCGAAACTGTGATCATTTAGACGATGTAATTTTTAAAAAATAAATTACTTTATTACTATCTAATTAGCTTTCTTGTAAATATTATTATTGATATATTATATATTTATTTGATATATTATTATTTTATAATAATATATCAAATGATTTTTATATGATTCTTTTAAATGTTAACTAATTCGTGGCCCACTCTATATATAATATAATACAAGCAGGTCGATCCTTTGTTTCTTTATTTATTTAAAGATTGCATTGTTTGCATTTTGATTTTTATTGAAATTTCTATTCGCTCTGGCATCAAATTTTGGTGCGGTAACAGTTTTTTTTTTTTTTTTTTTTTTTTTTTTTTTTTTTTTTTTTTTTTTTTTTTTTTTGATAAGGACCTAGCTGTTGGCCTGGTATGGCCTCTACAACTTTACGCGGGCATTACGGTGAGCGCTGAGGGCTCTCAACCGGTCATTTGTTAAGCAACATAGCCCAAGGGCACCCCCTGTGGGATACGAACCTCGGCTTGGGGTGTTGCTGCTACGTTGGGGCGACCTACTCCCATGATTTGTATATGATTTACGCGGCGCGTATTCCGCCCCCGACGACGGGGACGAAAACGCGGACGGTTCCTATTCCTAGATTGCCTAGCTGTGTCCGCTCTACGTTGAGCGAGCGTGATCTCGTCATCTGGTTCCTCTAACGCGTGTCTGGGTCGTCGTATCTTCGAAATCCTACTTGGTGTGTATTCTACGGCCGCAACCACTAGAGGGTTGGGGTGAGTCGGAGCAGAGTCAAAGTAGCTACGGGAGCACTGTTTTATGAATTGCTTGATGGTCGGCAATCTGAGGTCGATGTGGAGATCGACGTTGCGTACATACCACGGTGCTCCCGTAGCTTTGCGCATGAATCTATTTTGTAGTGTTTGAAGCCTATGGATCCTGTGTGGCCTAACGTGTGCGAATACTACGCTACCGTACGTCATTATAGGACGTACGCATGACGTGTATAACCTAACTTTATTTTTTAGATCTAATTTCGAACGCGCGTTTAATAGATTGTGGACACGTCCTAGCACGAAGGCAGCCCGGTTGCGGACTGCCTTGATGTGGGGGCCGAAGGTTAGACGGTCGTCGAGGGTTATGCCTAGGTATTTGGCCTGTCTAGCCCAAGGGATAGACTTGCCGAACATCCTAATCTGAGGGGTCTTCTCCAAAGGATACAAGCTTAGCTGTCTTCTGTGAAACAGCACCGCCTGGCTTTTCTCGGGGTTGACCTCGATCCTCCATTTCCGGAACCAAACGCCCAGTGCGTTGGCTGCGGTCTGGAGTTTCTTGGCTACTGTCGAGGGGTTCACCCCCGAGCAGTAGATAGCCGTGTCGTCTGCGAATAGTGCCGTCTGCACATACCGATGCTTCGGAATGTCGCTGGTATACAGCGTGAAGAGTAGGGGGGAGAGCACGGACCCTTGTGGGACACCGGCTCGTATGGGGTGAGTGGAGGACAGTGACCCTTCTACTCGGTAGCGGAAGCTTCGATTCGACAAGTAGTCTCGTATGATGAGCACGAGTCCGTGTGGCACTCCCATGGTGGCCAGCTTAAATAGTAAGCCGTTGTGCCACACTTTGTCGAAAGCTTTCGCTACGTCGAAAAAGAGGATTCCTGTGAACAGGTTGCGTTGAAGCCGATCGCTGGTGTATTCAACGATGCGGTGAACTTGGTGGACGCACGAGTGTTCGGTTCGGAACCTGAATTGCTCGTGGGGGACGAGAAGATTAGCATCGGCATACGCTTTCAGCCTACTGTAGATTAGACGCTCGTATAGCTTGCCTAATCCGTTAAGCAGACTGATCGGTCTATAACTGGTCGGTTCGGACTTCGGTTTGCCAGGTTTGGGTATCCCAATAACAACGGCTTCTTTCCACTGTTGTGGAAAGATGTTGTTTTTGAGTGCTGCGTTGAAGATGAACGTCAGCAGGACCAGTAGCCTCTCCGGAAAGAGTTTTAACACCCTGTTTGTGATACCGTCCGAACCGGGCGCCTTGCGAGCGTGTAGGCCCTTGACGATCGTTTCGACTTCTTCGGGGGTGACCGTGTCTAGGTCTGGTTGTGTATCTGTCATCCCCGTCGGCGTTGATGTTGATGTAGGAAGTGAGGTTATTAGGCGCTCTACTTCCGAATCAACTTCGGCTATTTGGTCCGAGTCGCAGTGTATTACGCTGGGCGTGCACTGATTCTCTAGACTCTCGGCCAGGCACTCTGCCTTTTCGATATCGTCGAATGCCGGTGGAAGGTTAGGTCTGCTTAGAGGAGGCATACAGGTGATGGTGTCTCTCTTAAGCGAGCGGGATAGCTGCCAGAAGGCAAGGTGGGTAGGTTCAAGGTCTTGTAGTGTCCTATCCCACCTGTCTTGGCGCATTTGATCGATGCGCGACTTGACCGCTCTTTCTAAGCGTCGTAACCTGATCCTGTTGGCTTCGCATCGATATCTGTCGTAGGCTCGTACGGCGGCGTTCTTCCGCCTCAGCAGCTCACGTACGTCATCGGGTAGGTCCCAGCGGCGATCGTTCGTCGCCGGTGCCTCCCGAGTGCATTCGTTAATTAACGATTGCACGTGAGCTGTGAGGGAGTCGATCGCCATCGTGGTGTCCTCTTGGCTAATTATATGGTCGGGTATCCTATCTAGATGCACGGACGAGGTTGTCTCGAGTTTTGTCCCGAGGCGCCTCCAGTCCGTGATTCGTCTAGTCGGGGTATGATGACCTGTGTCACAGACGGATGACATCTTGAAGATGTCCTTGCCCGCGGGGCTGTCGTCGAGGGAGACCATCACCATATCAAAGATGGTATTGGTGCGGCCTCTCACCATCCGGTGTACCTCGTGCACCGGGTAGTTTTTTGACAGGGATTCCTTGATCTCCTCGGGGGAGATCTCCCTGGGTACATTGCGGATAACCACACGGAGCTTCTTGTCCTCCGGCAGAGTGTACGTGTGGTAAGGCACGTTTCTCTCCCGAAGGAGCTTCGAGAGCGCCCTGTGGTCGCTCGCGGTGGCTAGGGCGATTTTGATGCCCTGTTGGGTGCTACGAGCCGAGTGGTAGGTGATCCGGCGCTCGTTGCACCAGGTGGAGATAGCCGTCCATTTGGACTTCTCCTGGACGTAGATCGGTGGAGGGGCGCGGGTCTTCGGCGCGGCCGCCGAGGCGTCGGCGGTAGCGGGCGAGGACCTCCCTGAGGGGGAGTTGCTGCCCTTAGGCCTTGAAGAGGCGCGAACGGGGGCGGGTGCTGCCGAGGTATCCTTACCCTCTGACAGCTTTGGGGCCTTGTTTGGGCCTCCTTTGGCCTTCCTGCTGCGTTTCCGTGAGGAAACCACGGAGAAACCTTCATTGTCTTCGTCCTCTCTTGAAGAGGACTCTTCCTCGCTACTCTCGGAGGGGGAGGAGGGGGACTCTGGCTGTCCCTTTTCTTCGCGTTCGCGTTCGTTAACTTCACCCGAACTCGCAGCGGGCTCTGGAGACGCTTCTGTCTCCATCTCGATTGCTTCTTGCGCCTTCCGCGCGACCATGTTCCCGTACCTCTTTTGTAGTACTTCGAAGACGACTGGGTCTGCGAGGAGGTCCTTCATCGATAGATTCTTCATGTTATTCTTCATGGCCATGTCGGCGGTTTGGGTGCTGTGCGTATCGCGTGGCACGCGACAGCAACAACAACAACACCACCAACAGCAGTCCTAGTCCCCGGGTGGGACAACCCGGGGGTGTGTGCGTGCTTGTCCTCCCAGCCGGGGTAAGGCCGGGAGGGTGTACTTATAACTAGGTGTGCCCTAAGAGTGTATCCCTTCGCCGATCTTAATGTGCGTCGGGTTCCTAGCAGCCCAGGTGCCGGGGTGGTATGGGCCTGTTGTGGCCGGCACACCCAATCTAACACCTGAGAATGGGATGTGGAGGTAAGGGTGGGGTGGGAGGGTGATGACTAGGCTCGACTAGGAGTCCCCCCAAGGCCGAGTTATCTAGCCCCAGCCGACTACGCCTAACCCAGAAGGGGCTAGGCAGGCGGGTCGGGTCACCGCCCACTCGGTTTCGTTGGCACCGTTAGGTTTCCACCGAGGACCAAATTTAGGTTTTTCCCTGAAGGGGCCTATTGACTTATCTGCTCAAAGAAACTTGCGCCTCTGTGAAGGACGGCGCACTATCCAACGTCGTATTTATAAATACGACGTTAGTTTGTACGCGTCTTGTTCACAGACGTGACTTGAAGTAAGTCCTTTCTCGTTCTAAAAAGAACGATACTCGAGACTTTGTGCGATGCGCAACGGCTGTTCGCCGCGTGTCTCGGACGACGGTCCGGTGCACGCAGCAGGGAGCTAGTGCGTAGCGCAGGCGGGCGGCTGCTACGTCGGCGTAGCGGTGACGACGGCGTAGCGGTGCGATGAGAAGAGAGGGGTGCGGCGTAGCGCGGGGCGTGGCGTCGCACGTAGCGGTGGACGGTGTCGGGAGCGATTCGGAGACGTCCGCTCGGGGCGGCTGTCGGAAGCGAAGTGAACCGTGCGGTAACAGATTAATAACACGAAATATCAGCACCCCTATTGATCCCTTGGTAAGAGGCGACTAAGGGAGCAAAATACGCAAGATATCACTGCAATGAAAAAAAAACTTATAACAAATTCGTTTCTTTTAACATGTGGAAACCTTCAAGGGCCGTACTCGTGCTCTATTTATCATTTACCCGCTATTTTATTATTTATCAAAGTATTTATATTTAACTTGTACAAGTATTATATTTAACAAACTTATTTATTATATTCCTGGATCCGTGGCTGGCCATTATAACGGATGGAGGGGAAAACCCGTCCCGTCCACCCGCGGTCACACTCAGCCAGCCGGTCCGCCGCAACGAATTGGGTCCGAGTGGAGATCGTCCTCCCAGGCCTTCTCTGCCGCCTCCTTCTGCGAAATGACGTATTCGCTGAAGGTCGTGACCGTGGTAAAACAGCTGTCGCTACCGGTCATGGAGCGTCTGTGGGCGGTAGCGAGAGAACTCCAATAACTGTAGTGAGGGCACCACACTGAACAGCCCAGGCGGAACATACCGCTAGCGTTTGCTGAGCTAAGTCCTCACTGTAGTCGTAGTGATGATAAGCGGGACTCAATTTCCTCCTAGCGACCGAGTGCAGATACTTCCCGAAGCAATCATACTCGGATAGAACGGAAGGAAAGGGTCCCGTGCTGACGCCCTGCCTGCTCGACGATGGCCGGCTGGTATTCGTCTATGACAGGAAAGCCAGCACGTGGAGCCTGCAGTCGAGACGATCATCGAACCATCCTGGCTCGACTATGACAAACTCTATATAAGCCCATCTGGCCATTGTAGTATAGTAGGTTAAAACCTTCTTCCTGAGGAAATAATGAGGTAATTGTTTCTGTAAGTAAGTCTTCACAGATGCTTTACACTTTCGACTTGACAGCATCAATGAAATATAATTTCTAATTGCAGTTACAAATATAAACCTTAGAATATATAAAGATAAATATAAGTGGATATAATAGTACTAGAGCACTGCGCCGAGAGCGTCTTCTCCACCCGCCACCGCAGCGTCAAGATAGCGCGCGTGAATCACCGCCATTACTGCCATTACCCGCTCGTTAACTAATTAATAAGTTATGGCGTCCATAATAAACGGGTCCGCCCTGAAGCGCGCCTACAATGTGCTATCTTCGCACCCACACTACTCCACCTCACTCGTTAAGACACGCGCTAGGAGGTTTAGTTATTGAGCGAAATGTGGTGAAACAGTTTGATAGCAGCTGACCAAAGGCACAAAAGGCTTGTAATTATTAAAATAAGAAATGAGCACTAGCCTTTATCTTGGGTCATTAAGGCATTATTTCTCCTTTGTTTTGAGTGGCGCACTAGATGGTTTTTGTTCAAAAAAATAATACATAAGTATATAATAATATTCATCATCGATCGTCAAATGATTGTCAAACAACAAACGTTACCTTGAAATCAGTCCGTCGAAAATGATTGTGAATCACTAGTTTATTGGTGTCGCTGTGAAAACTGATGCAGTAAACAAAAATATTAAGTGATGTAGTATATTTTCGAAATAAAACAATGAATAATTATTGTGGAAATAACCTAGAATTCATCATTTGTATAGTTGTCATTAATTCGATATTTTGAGGGTAGAAGAAATGTCAGCTATTAGTGACAGTAACATTCCATTTCACTTAACTGATATTGAACGTCAACGTGAACGACCGACGACAATTACTCGTCAGTATTACCAATACAAGAACACAAAAAATGGAGGGACAATTCAAAATAGGTATGTACTTTTCGACCAAATGAGAATAGAAATGAAAAAATAAACGAATAATATATTCGAAGAAATGAATGAGAAGCTGGAACCATTGATGGAAGATAACAAAATGATGAAAATTAAAATAGAAACACTGGAAAAGAAAATCGAAATTTGGAAAAAGAAAAAAAGAAAAATAATATTTTCCTTTTTGGTCTGGTAGAGAAAAACAATTCTCCATTACAGTTACTACAGCGTGTCCAGGAAATTTTCAAAGTGTAATGATTTTATGGAGGGTACTTCTATTTTTCTTAAATGGCAACACTACTCGACTCCGTCACTCTTTTGTGACAACTTCCGGTGAAAGGACTGAGAGTGGTGGGGTTTAAACAGCGTTTTGATTATTGAATCAGGAGCTGAGGAAGTCATTGGATAACCATCGAGGTGGTAAGATGTCTAATGGAAACTATGCTAGTTGGCCGATGAAAGTGTTAAAAGTGGAATAAAGGTGTTTACTGTGCTGTGAATTGGAGTTCTCCTGATAAAGCATCGAGGTAGTAAGTTGTATAGTGGAAACTACGCTAGTTGGCTGATGAAAGTGTTAAAAGTGGAATGAAAGTAAGTGTTGAGCTGAGAATTGGAATTATTCATTATAAAAGATCTGAAAATCAACTTGGAAGCAAACTATGTATCAAAGATTCACTGAATCGGTTTAAACAAAGACAACAAAGTTAGACCAGTTCTTATTACTTTTGCAAATAGTTGAGAGAGGTGTGAGATCTTGAAGAAAAGCTTAAAAAATATCTACGTTACTGAAAATTTACCTAAAAAAGTATTAGAAAAAGAAGAGAATTAAAAACGAAACTAATAGAAGAATGTGAGAAAGGAAACAGTGCATACATATAGTACGATCAATTGGTAGTGAAAGAAGGAAACCAAAACAAAGAAAAAAGGAAAAGAGACTAATTAACTTTGTCTAAAAATCAAAATCTAGCCAAGGAACCAGTAAGTAACAATACAGCTATAAAGGAAAACAGAAGACACGCATTCGAATTAAGGAGACCTAAATTGAATTCATCACTTAACACATCAAATCAATCAAGAAGTAAGATTTAAGTACAATATTTTATAAGTAGTACGTAAGTTTGTTTGTGAAATTTGTAACACGGTCAGTGAAAACAGGCTTTTATTATTATTACTCTCTTTATTTCATTACATATAAATGTTCATTACATTTTTAAATATATAAAAAAGTAAAAAAATGCGTATTTAATAATATAAAAATAGTAGACCACAGTCATCGGGTACAGGGACCAAGACACCAGTGGTTAGGGTTCCAAAGATAGGAACCTCCTCACAATGCAAGCCGTGTCGAGGAGGACTGCCCTATGCATCGGACCCTTGATCCAACCTTCTAACGTGAGCCGCTTAAGGTGTTGGTCGAGGTTCTTAGCTATCAATTCGTTAACAGATATGATTATCGTAACAATGATCACCGAATCCACATTCTACATATCGGCAACCTCGTGAGACAGACCCAAATAATTCAATTGTTTTTCTTTTTCTACTTTCACAAGATTCTCGTCATGAGGAACGGCGATATCGACAACCATTGCGCGGCACTCTCATCGATCTATCACCACAATGTCAGGCTTATTGGCACCAATAGTCCTATCTGTGTTAATAGATCGATCCCAATATAATATAGCACGACCGTTCTCCAGAACTGGTTCGGGCACATACCTGTAGTAAGGCACTTCAAAATTGACAAGTTAGTATTTAAGGACAAGTTGTTGGTGTAAGATCCTGGCTACTTAGTTGTGCCTGTGCAAATAGGTACTCACCGTTAGCAAGACGAGAACAATCAGAAATAATATACCTAATAAATTCCCCAGGACGGTGGCACGCCGGACAGATGTCAACCGTACTATCTGCCAGGATATATTTCCGGTAGTTATTCGTCATGATAACTTCGTCCATAATCACACAAACGAAACCTTCGGTTTCTCCGAAGTGGTCACCATACCGTTTATTATTATTATTATTATACATTCATCATGGTTTCTTCCTTAACGACAAGAATGTATGACACATGTCAATCCCGAAATTTCGAGAGACAGCTGTCGTTTATCAAAGGATAAAGTTAACTGTCGCAGCGTACGTTTGCTACGTACGCTACACGGGCGAAACTAGTCGGACAGCTCCGATATACCCGTACAATTAATAACTAATCTAAAATAAAGTACATTAGGTATAAACTTGCGAAATCACGTCTGCACTACGCTATTGATTGTCAAAAGTTTAAATGAACGCATTTGTTTACAGAGTCTCATGTGAGCGGTCGGAGGTGTCAGGAGCGACGTTTTCCACCCATAGAAGGTTCGTCAAACTCAAACAGTACAAAGTTGATACAAACTAGCTTATCAGGAGAACCCTTCAACCACTCTCCTATGTATGGTAAAAGGTGTTCAGATAGGAGAGAGGTGGGCTACTCTACGAGCGACAGTTGAGAGAAATAAATATTGAACGCATTTAAGTGAAATTACAGTGAAAATGGTTTGGTTCCTCTTACGAAGTGCCCACTATAATTACAGTACAGTATCCGAACAGTATTTATAGTCTTTACAACAAAATTGATACAGCCTTTTTAAATTTGTGTAAACTTGTCTATACCACTACTGCACTTAAGTTTATAAAGTTTAAAGATATCAAAAGCTAAGTAATAAAGGCCTACGATTTTTTAACTAATTGAAATCGATTTCACGGCTGGATTCCAAAAGATTGGTCTGTGTAAAAATTAAATAATCGTATGTCGACGAGTCTCATGTCAACATGATACGGAGTTGCTAAAAGCATGATTCAACATATTTATTACACAGTCGTAGTCTGTCAAAATTCAATCTAGAAAAACAATTTATCAAATCTTATTGAATTGTGTTTCCGTGCACTATAAGACAACGTGTCCAAAGTTAGGTTAGTTAAATCTACACTCCCCACACTACTACTGACACTATAAAGACACGACCCTAGCTGTCACTTCAATTCCGTATTGCACCGAATTATTTTTTACTTACTCATTAATGTAAAAAAGTTAAAAGTAACATAATCAACACCACTTGGCAATGCTATCTATTCATATTGTTCGTTTACACTAAACCATGGTTTCGCTGCAGTATCATAAGGGGGGCCTAGTAGGTGTTAACTAATAGAAGACTATCTTATTTAAAACAAGTGGTTATAATTTCTAATCAGCACATAAATCGTAACTTCTAACGCTACGGCTAAGCCTTTTGGCCCCTTGTTAAAGTAACAGGGTTTTATTAAGCCAAGTACTTTGACGAAGTAGAGATTCTGCTATATGAATGTCATGTTATATTTTGTATCCAAAGTACATATGTTAATACATATTACTTCACAGATGAAACTATGAGCAGCTTGCGTCGTAGTACCGCGCGCTGCAGCGACTCGCCTCAACTTTTTAACTGAATTTTTCAACTCCATACTGTTATGGTACTACTAAACCATTTTTTATCCCTTACTTCTCACACACAGCCATCTGATTCCAAACTAAGCAGAACCTGGATCTGGTAGCTAGAATACTAATAAACATTCTTAATCTAATCTAATCTAATGTTAAAACATACATGTTGTCAAAAATAAATAACACCTAGACACACAATCACGCACAGAACAGATGATCATGCTCATCACACAATTAAATATAAATAAATATGGTTTATTTCTCTCAAAAGATACAATGATGTTTTATTGTAGGTACAATTATTTATCTTGGGTGGAAATGCAATCTTCGGCTAAGTAGTCAGGCTCACTGACCACCAAACCAATAGTGTGTGTTGGATCAGGTTATATCGACATGAGACTGAGTCCCCTGCTGTGTTTTGTGCTGTGTGCCTAGAGCGGGGCAACATTTAAAAATAACTGTTCCATTAGCAAGTTTATCTATTTATGACATACGATAACAGTATAGAAACTGGATATTGGGCAGCCATATTAAGTCGTATCTAATACTATCGAATCTGTATTAAACAACACGTGAGCTCCACGTGGGTTTCATTTGTAAAACACATGATTGATGTTATCTATACGACTTTATTGTAACTTGTCTAATTCACATCCAAACATATTTGTTTTATGTAATCTCTCAACAATTATTTAAAATTCAAAAAATAAACTTCTTTAAACATTCCGTGTAACCATAGTTCCGTGGGTTTTGTCCCTTCAACGATCTGTCTCAGCCAATTGGGTCCGTTTGCACTGGACCGATTAAGTTCAAATGTTATGCACGTATGATCATATTATTTAAATTCAAATAAGTATCTAAATTTAACAAATGAAAAGAATAATTTACATATTATATTATAGTATGTGTAAAATTCCAGATAAATTGGCTTGTTTTAACATCCTGCTGACATACAACTCTACCAGTCATTCATAGATATCTAGACCATAGCCATAGGCAATAAACTTACATCAACATAATTTAATAATGATCATTATTGGTTTAAAAGAGTTCTTCTCACAATTATTTAGAAACACGCAGTTATAGATTAACATTGACAGAAACAGTGTTGACTGTTTTTTTTTTTGTATGAACAAAGCAACCGGTATTCCGATTAACCGATGACTTCATTTTGTCGTGTACAATTTGTAATAACAATTACCTCACACAGATTACACACAAGTTTATTGTTGTAAAAAAGCAAGAGACGATTTTGAATACCTAACTGGTTACCAATCCTATGAAATTAAGATATTACAGCAGATTTTACAGATGAGATGTGCTAAAATATTTGTAGATACGACTTTAAACGGCAGCTGCAGATGCTTGCTTACACACGTGCACTCCCGCTGCTAGCTTCCACTAATAAGTTTACACGCTCCCGTGACGTCAGGAGCACCACGTCCACTAATTTATTGCGTTCGTTATACGACTGTACAAAAAGAGTAAGTCAGAGTTCACAAACTAACTAAAAAGCATTGTGTCCTCGTTACAGCTAAACAACTTCATTAGCATTGAGCAAAACAATATACTTCAAGTTTGCTGACGGACACCTTCCACATTAAATGTTTAACAATTACTAATAGACAATGTTAAATATTTCCAGCGTCAGAATCACAACGTCATCAGCTTCAAACTATACTGTGACGGCTAGATTGAATACCTACACACTTTTTTTGGAAATACATACATATTATAACATAGAAAGTACTCACCGGAGGCCCATTGATACAGGGGTGACAGTTATTGTGGTAACTGTGTAAGCCTTACACTGTCACGATGACTGTCATGCCCTCTACATCCCCAAGCGGGGTGTGAAAAAGCATCTCACAAGGCCACCATAGTGTGGGTCACCATACTGCATTACATTTGCATTTGCAATGAGTATGGTGACCACAACTCTTGGATTCTATTCATGCTTTCGATCAAGAAGAGTGGAGTCACTTTGGCAGGCTCTTAATATAGAAAAAAAAAACTCTATTTCGAAATCAATATTTGCAGATCATCTTGATGATTATTTGGTCCGATGCGTAAATCGTACCCGAGACCTCGAGCACAGCAGTCGTATACGTTACCACTGCGCCATCGAGGCGATCTATTAATTTGCATTGTGTCCCAATAGATGATTGTGTCGATTATTGTACGGGTAGATGTAAATTAAGTAAAACTAGTGAAGTCAGGAGAAGACGACAAGACTGAGAATGAAGCACATAAAGATATGTGCCAATCGTGTTGGTTTATCATTGCCGACTTGCTGCAGCTCCTGGTGGTTTGTCTTCGTATCTAGTGTAATGGGAGCTGTTCTCTTGTGGGACCACTTAAATGTCAGTAGTCCAGATTTTTTTTTGAAGTCAGGTTGTACTTTGTATCCGTAAGTTGCAGATTTTAAAGCAAGTTACGATACATATATATATTTCATATATATATAGAGAACGAGAGAGAGAGAGTATAACACTGTGATTCTCGTTTCCTTTTCGTAGTTGTAGTAGTTTTGTAGTAAGATGAATAAGAAAGAAGAGATATAGAGAAAAATAAGAAACATGCGCAAGAAACCGCCAGAAAGCATAAATAAAATTAAGAATTCATTTATTTTATTTAGAGATATAGAGCACTAAAATGACTTAGATTTTTAGGTTAGAGGTTACCAAAAACTCGGAGTAGACGTAATTCAAGTAACTCTCTCGAGTGCTCGCGTGGAGTACAACTGAAAAATTACAATAAAAATTGCATTGTAATAAAAATATAGTTTTAGAGGGATGACGCTGTGGTTCCGTCAGACGAGACGGTATCCGATACGAGGGTAGCTGAGTCAAACACCTCCCGTCACAGCGCACGTAAGTCCAGCACTGTACTGACTAGAAGGACTTGCTAGCTCCTTGCTTCCTAATGAGCGTAATGTTTTCAACACATCCTGTCATCGTTAGAGACTAAATCATTCGACAAAGCCATTGTAGATGAGAAAGAACAAAATCTAAAACAAAAATATATAATTCTCGCCGGAAAATAAGTAAATTTAAAGGTATACGAGGGGGCGTTTTTAAGTTCGCAGAATGGAGGGTATTGAGTAATAATAAAAACACAAAATTATTTTTCTTTTTCTATATATTCCCCTGCAACACGAATACATTTTTCAGATCTTTCAATTAGTTTTTTTATTCCCTCGTAAAAAAAAGTTTTATCTTTGTCTGAAAAATACGCCGAAACCGCCTCCTTAACCTCCTCATCAGTTGAAAATTTCTTACCACGTAATTCTTTTTTCATTTTTGGAAAGAGATAATAATCACTCGGAGCCAAATCTGGACTGTAGGGTGGGTGATTCAAAATATCGAAGCCCACCTTATGCAGGGCAGCCAGTGCGACTCGGCTCTTGTGAACGGGAGCATTGTCATGCAACAGCAGGACACCTTTCGTTAATTTTCCCCGTCTTTTTTCTTTGATGGCTTCTTTTAACTGTTCTAAGATTGAAGCGTAGTATTCCCCCGTTATAGAAATGCCTTTATCTTTATAATCTATCAATAATATTCCTTCTGAGTCCCAAAAAATCGTTGCCATGAGTTTCCCAGCCGACTGTGAAACCTTAAATTTCTTGGGTGGTGCTGTGCCCTTTTTGTGCCACTGCATGGAGTCTTGTTTGGACTCGGGTTCATAATGATGAACCCAAGTTTCATCCCCAGTAACAATTTGATTCAATACGCCATCCTTGTCTTCATTGCAGAGGTCCAAAAACGCACGTGAACATTCCACGCGCTGTTGTTTTTGCAATGGCGTGAGCATTCTCGGCACCCACCGTGCGCTAACCTTAGTCATGCCAAGATGATCGTGTAAAATTTTAAAAATTGTTGTATCCGATACTCCAACCATTTCTGCGAGTTGTTTCTTTTTTAGTCGAGCATCTTCCAATACAATTTTTTCTACTTTTGCAATAACTTCTGGCGTAGTCACCTCAACGGAGCGCCCCGGCCTCGGGTCGTCTTCAAGTGATTCCCTGCCTTGTTTAAATAAACTATGCCACTTGTAGACCATTGTTTTTCCTGGGCAAGAATCCCCGTAAACCGATGATATCTCATTGAGTATGGTTTGAACAGACTTTCCTTGCTTAGTAAGGAACTTTATCACCGCACGGAATTCAATTTTCTCCATTTTTTTCACTTCGTTCCCGATTAAAATACTTGGTCAACGATATTTTAATAACTAATGATCCAATCACAACAAATTTTACTATGCAGACTAATTATGAGTCACTGAATACGGTAGGCATCAAAAGAGCGCGTTTACCCGCCTTTTTCACTGTCATTCCGCGAACTTAAAAACTTACCCTCGTATATACTAAAAATCTTGAAAATATTTTTATATCCAGGTGAAAGATCTAAAACTGTTCAATAAATGTCATAAATAAAGAAAGACTAATTGTATTCTTTTTATACGTGTTGACCATCCCTCCGTTATCGAGTCTCTCCCTGACCTTCTTTAGCTGTACCAACGTGTTTTGTTATTTATAACTTGAAGGAGACTTAACAAATAATTATTCACATTTGTTTAATAAGAACAGTCTGCATCTCTTACGTCTCGATCTAAAGGTGTATAGATGTACGGAGACCGGTGGTGTCAGGGGGCGACTCGCCGGTAAGATGTGTCGGTTAATTTCCTGGCAAGTTCCGCAGCACGAGAGTGCGCTGCGACAAGGTGACGCTGCGACAATCGAGAGCGATGCGATGATATCACTTAACCTTGTGATCCGAGAACTGAGAGCGCGTCGGATATTGTGCTGATCATGTTACAGGCCACAGCACTTCATTGATCTCTTAGTGACCATTCTTACAATTTTTGCGATGGTTTTACAACAGCTGCTTATTATCATATCATTGCCTCGTTGGTCTAGCGATTGACGTTTGCAACTGTCGATCAAGAGGTCTCGAGATCGATGCCCAAGCTGGGCCAGTAAGTCATATAGCCAGTATAGTGTTATTGAGTTATTTTGATTATAGAAAATCTTTATAACAGCCCGGAGTTAGGCACGTGGGGTGCCTCGGAGAACATGTAAGACCGTCGATCTTGCGCTTTATCTGTTCCCGGTCGTGTTTGGTCCATTATTTTTTGTTTCAAAATTTAGTTTTGAAATTTTTTTGAAAGGTTTATTTTCAAAATGTGTGTCACTGTAAAGAACTTAAAGAACTTAGTACTAATAGTCTATTATACACTAATATAGTACTGGTACATATAGACGACAAACACGACGCTTTGGACGTCTCACTGAGTTCACTTTATAAACATCAGCCTCGGCTGGGTATATAGAAACACTAACCAGTAAATTCCCGAGGTCAAGGTGAACGGTATAAGTATTTCCAAATTTGTAAATTTTGGTCCCATAGTTCAGGGACGGCAAAGAACTGTGATAGAATTTTTAAAATAATACATATGTACCATAATGTACTAGACCCCCATATCCTATTCATTTAACTGTCATGGCATAACGACGCAAAATTCATAATATTTAACAATCAGAACATGATTAGAACAGCAAATAATATTTGTGTATGGAACCACTCACTCAATTGTATTGAGCTCACGGGAGCGTACTGAAGCAGCATTTCGCTACAGGCGGCCCGACGCGGCACTGGCAATAAAGGCCCGCTACATTTCACGCACTCATATAAATTGCACTCGCATACCGCACATATACGACACCTCATACTTTATTACATCTCCTTATTTACATGTCGCGTAATATTACGACACTACGTAACGCAATCATGAATTTATATAGCACTAAACAAAACCAGTTGATATTTAAGTGCGCAACAAGCTCCACCTCATTAGAGAGCGAATTCACAAGTCTAAATGATAATGTGTGAATGGTTTTGGCTACTTAGACGTACATCTCAAGAAACTGGTACTCCGTACATTTATTATGTATTCATAGTTAATATCCTTATAGGGTGGGCCACGAATTAGTTAACGTTTGAAAAAATCGTATAAAAAATCATTTGATATATTATAAAAATTATTTGTTTACAAGAAAGCTAATTAGATGAAATTTATTTTTTTAAAACCGTTTCGACGTTTGCACTCTTCTAAGCGAACATCGAAATTTTCGAATATTGCTCGGCAAAGGGACCGTGAGATTGTCGACATCTCTACGCTGACTTTTTCTTTTACTTGGCGTATTGTATTTGGTTTATTTATGCAGACACGATACTTCAAATAACTCCATAAAAAGAAGTCCGCACGGGGTAGATCTAGACTTCTGGGTGGCCATGGAATGTCGCCTCGTCTGGAAATCAATTTGCCTGAAACATGTCTCACCACCGGCAGGGACTCATTGAAAGTGCGACAAGTGGCTCTATCTTGTTGAAACCATGTGTTACGATTGTATCCAGTAAATTCCAGTCACTCCCGTAACATGTTTACGCGGGATGTTAGATACATATATTAACGAATTCTTGGCCTACCCTACATAAACCTTACAAGGGTGTATCTATTGGACGAAGCCTTAACTTCTAAAAAATGATTTAAGTGTTACAAGTATCTACAATTGTGCAAAATACTATAGAGCCAGAAAAAGTAAACAAAAGAAATATCGAAAGACAGCCTCGGTGGTGCAGTGGCAACGCGCACGTGATGCTCCTGGTGCCGCAGGCGTCTATAGGCTGCGGTAACCGCTTACCATCAG
The DNA here is from genome assembly GCA_949316085.1 of Hypercompe scribonia. Classification (NCBI taxonomy): domain Eukaryota; kingdom Metazoa; phylum Arthropoda; class Insecta; order Lepidoptera; family Erebidae; genus Hypercompe; species Hypercompe scribonia. Next base: position 697,409 of record OX438984.1, on the reverse strand, counting down.
ACGCTATGTATGCTTGTTTGCCAACGTCGTGGTATAAAAAAAAAAAGAAGTGGTAGTACACGCGACTGCTGTACCTAAGTCTTGGGTTTGATGCCCGGGTCGGACGTTAAAGGGGAATGTGCGGCAGCAAAATCCAGGACGACTGAATTATGTGATGGCTCTGGAGAAATTTTAGATGCTAGATTTTTTCTTACATTTGTCAAAAAGAGATTTACAGCAGTAATCTCTCTGTCTGACGTCCCTTCCACGTGGAAGGGACGTCAGACAGAGAGAAAAGCTCATCTGCTGCGGTGGTTTTCTTTCTGGATATTGATGGTATTTTAATTAAGTTCCAAGAAGTCCTGGGTTTTTGCAATGTTTTTCAAATATATTACGCTCATGTCCACTTTTAAGTTCTTAAGTAAGTTACTACAAAAATTCCTATAACATAAGTAGTTAATTTTGTGAACTTCAGTACAAGAAACCTTTTCTTTTACGGAATTAATTATACCGATGCCAAACACACCTCAGAATACCACATGAACTACGTGTATCGTCAGTGACTATTTGTGTGCTCTGTAACAGCCACTTTTGCATCTTCACACTGAAAAATTAAAGAAAAATTCGTCTGCTCAATGACAAAACAAATATGACATTTTTGTATGGTAGTTTTGGAGGTGCTAAAGGGTTGTGGAGAGAACGGGTGTCATGTCTCTCCGACACAGAGGGAGGATCCTCCGACCAGGCGAGGTGATCATGCCTAGCGGGCCACAGCCCAACGGTTGATGTTGGGATGTTGTATATATGCTAATTGAACCCTCTTAGCACTCTATTGGAGAATTCAGAGTAAGGCTATCAGTTACAGATGATTTGAAATTACTGGCCTCCACAAAATTACAATTAAAGGCGTTATTAAGGGTCACTGAAAACTTTAGCAATTCTATCAAAATGAAATTTGGTGTAGACAAGTGTGCAGTCATGTACATATGTAAAGAATGATTGTAGAATCTGAAGGAATAGAACTTTCAGATTCAACAAAACTCCTCGATTTCTGTCGGCCACCGGAACCTACAAGTATCTACGTTTTTCACAATCCTTGGGAATACCACAATCTGACATGAAACAAACGTTACAGGGACGCTTCTTTGACCACCTAAAAATAGTACTTAAAAGTCTTTTATCGGGAGGCAACAAGGGGCAAACCTATAATGGTTGGGTTATGCCGGTTCTGATGTATTGCGTTGGTGTACTTAGATTGACTCAGACTGAATTAGATGCCCTTGACAGGAGAGTCCATACACTGCTGACTCCATTCCGAATACATCACCCGCATTCATCGGTTATGAGGGTGTATATTCCGCGAAAGTTTAGGGATCATGGTCTATTAAATATCAAGAGTTTACACAACCGCGAGATGTACAGCCTCAGAAAATATTTTCTACAGACTGATGTTGGTGTGCATCGCAATGTAGTTGCAGTGGATACTGGTTTTAACCCAATCGCTCTGGCTAAAGAAAATTGGCGCAAACCTGTAGTACTTAGTACTAATGATAAAACATCGACTTCTTGGCTACGGTATAATGATCTCTTCGGAGAAACCGAAGATTTTATTTGTGCGATTATGAACCAAGTTATCATGACGAATAACTATCGGAAATATATCCTGAAAAATAGTACGATTGACATCCGTCGGGCGTACCACCGTCCTGGGGAATTTGTTAGGTATATTATTTCTGATTGTTCTCGTCTTGCTAACGGTGAGTACCTATTTGTACAGGCACAACCAAAAAGCTAGGATCGTACACCAACCACTTGCCTTTAAATACCAATCTGTCAATTTTGAAGTGCCATAGGTACTGCAGGTATGTGTCCGACCCAGTTCTTGAACACGGGCGTGCTACGTTATATTGATAATAATCACAGATAGGACTATTGTTACCAATAAGCCTGATATTGTGGTGATAAATCGATTAGAGAACCACGCAATGATTGTCGATATCGCCGTTCTTCATGACGAGAATCCCGTGAAAGTTGATAAAGAAAAACAATTGAAGTATTTGGATCTGTCTCACGAGATTGCCGATATGTGGAATGTGAATTCGGTGATCATTGTTCCGATAATCTTATCTGTTTACGAATTATAGCCAAAAGCCTCGACTAACACCTTAAGAGGCTCACATTAGAAGGGTTGGATCAAGGGTCTGATGCAGAACTGCGACTGCAGTGAGGACTCGGCTCAGCACACGCTAGCGGTTTGTTCCACCTGGGTGGCAAAGCGTGGGGTCCTCACTGCAGTAATTGGAGGTGATCTCTCGCTACCGGCCGTCATACGGTCCATGGCCGGTAGCGACAGTTGTTTTACCGCGGTCGCAACCTTCTGCGAAGACGTAATTTCGCGGAAGCAGGCGGCGGAGAAGGGCCCGGGAGGACGATATACACTCGGACCCAATTCGCCGCCGGCGAACCGGGCAGCGGAGGTGCGCATACCAGTGCCTCATGCCGCCTTGAGTGTGACCGCGGGTGAACGGGACGGGTTGTACCCTCCATCCGCTTCAATGCCCAGCTGCGAGAAGACGACGTCCGCGTGTGCCGTACGTTGCCTAAAATAGAGAGTTTACCCATAGATGGTGTCCGAATTAGCGGGCAGGCGCTAGGAGGGATGTGGATGTCGTAATAGCAGCGGTTCCCGGATCCCTGCTATCTCAGGCGCAGAGTGGCACACCGTGTGGTTTTAGTCGGTCCGATTCCGACACACCACCCCACCGTAAGCCCGGTGGGGTGACGGCCCGGGAGGTTTCCACACGTTAAAAAAAAAAAAGAAAAAAGGTCTGATGCAGAAGATAGTCCTCCTTGACACGGCCCGTACAGTGAGGAGGATCCTGTCTTTGGAGCCCAGGCCACCGGTGTCTTGGTCTCTATAACCGATGTCAATTTTATATTTTTAAATATGTATTTGTGTTCTCCTTTTTTATGTATTTAAAAATGTAATCAATATGTATATATGTATATGAAATAGAGTGAATAATAATTATATTTTATTTTTAGACACACAGTCCATAGAAATTTATACACAGGTTTACAAACTTATACATTTATACATAAAGCAAACATACATACACAAACATTTTAAACATACTGTTAAAAATCAAAAATTTAGAAAATACTATACTATTTAATATATGTGAATGACGCGCTATGGGTTGTCATCCAACACCACATTATGTGACTGTCAAGTCTGTTGGCTATAGGCATCAGAGACGCCATTCGCATGCGCATAAGTGCATAAAAATCAGTCACGCTTGCCTCTGAGCAACAACATTAGCCTGGAGTTACTAGACACGACCAAATACACGTCCAATCACCACAGCGATCCGGAGGAAGCGATTTATGATATTTCAATGCAAAAAAAGTTGTAATACATCCAACGTCTGCTCATAAGGAAATATTTACTGGTTCTAAGGATGTACATGAATGATGATAACTGATATTTATTTTCATGAGTAAATCTTTTATAGATATTTTTACATGACGAACTCGGCGAACTTAGAAGGCGCCAGCATTCCCTAAAGTGAGCTTTGGGGACAAATGTCGAAACAAACCACAGATTTGTTTTAACTGTCTCGGCGCAGCAACAGTTGTGAACGCGATTGCTGTACTTGAGGGGCCGAGTTCAATTCCCGGGTCGCACCAAATGTTTGTATGATCTGCAAATATTTGTTTCGAAGTTTGGGTGTTTTTTATGTATAATATGCGAGTATTTATAAATAAAAAATTATAAGTATTCTATCAGTCAGTCTAGTTGTCATAGCACAAGCTCTGCTTAGTTTGAAACTAGATGACGTTGTGTATCAAATGTCCGAAATACTTAATTAATATTGTTTAATTTTTAAGTCCGTGAACAGTATAGGGTCCGAATTGGTCTTTTGAAGAAAGGATCATAGTTTTGAATCGGCCTGTCCATACAGACGGCATACCAACCCCAGCCATCGTGTTAGCTAACCGGTATTAGTCAAGATCAACGAGCCGAAGCGCGACAGAACCGCCAGCAGGACGTTCGAGTAGGCCGTGAAACTATTAAAATAGTATAACAATAATTGTTAGGTACAGTTACAGGTGACAGCAGAAGTCGGTGTAGGTAATACGTAAATAACGGGCGCCGCGTGCGTGTAATGTGACCGCAGTGCCAGCAAACGAGGACCCTGCTTTACGTGTGCAAGGAACTAATAAAATTGTGCTAGCCGCTCCACACCACCCTCTCGCACATGTTGACCCAATGTAACAAATGTACTTATAATAAATTATTTTTAAACTTCTATATATTAAACATGTAACAAATAAACTATATTAAAACTGTAAATATGTGTGGGCCAAGAAATCGTTAACATTTGAATCTAACATCCCGCGCAAACAAACGCCGCGCGAGTGAACGAATTCTTGGCCCAGCTGTACTTTCATCTTTTTAAAAGTTAGTAAATGTAGCGAAGCAAAACTTTGCACAGACCACGTAATTCTCATATTTAACACAAGGAGGATACATTAAATAATACTACAGCATAAGAGCGCTGCAATAAGTATGCAAGTAAGGCCCGAGGGACACATCACGTCCTCACCTATATACATAAAGGCACTATACACTCGCACACATAAACAATGTTGTCTTTCTACGTTACGACGCCTTTTTACAACACCGTGTACATCTACTTTATTTTTTCAGCATGAATAATTAGAATTTGTGTGATGACAGATTACGAACACGGAATGTCACCATTTTTATTCATCCTGTGGGTATCGTAAGAGGCGGGTAAGGGATCAAGCTACGCAGTTAAATATTACTACGAAGACAAGGAAAACTTGAAAGAAACTTTGTATCAAACTCATCTGGCCAAGGTGGTATAGAATGCTAAAACTTTCTTGCTAATGATAGGCCCATGTTCAGCAGGGGACTTTTGGAGGCGTAAGGTAAAGTGCAGTCCGGTTTTCTTACGTTCGCAGTTCGACACACTGGATATCTAAGGTGGCCCGTGAAAAGAAAATGTATTGGAATTTGGCGAGGAACGGCGATGGCACCTTCCAAAGCCCAAACCGCAGCGTTCAATGCAACTACCTCCAGTTGCACGGGGTAGGTGGCATAGGTGATCTCATGTTGCTGACGTGGCTAATGTGGTTCTTGGCACGAGGAGGGTGGCCCAACGGCTACGAAATAAACGATGAGACTACCATCGGAGTTCTCACACTGAGCGGAACGATTGAAGACGATCAATGCTGAACACTAACAACTGGACGACCCACAGGCACAAATTTGTCTTCTTACTTACAACTTTAAATACCCTAAAATCCGGGAGTCTCTGTCGGTTGTTAAGAAGGGTTCCACATTTCAATCGACAGGCCGTACTGCTACTGACCCATAACTTAAAAAAGAAGGTTGTGCTACGGCCCCCACAGCTGCAACTATCACTGGTTTCGTGGAGACCACAAAAGCCTAAGTAACCCAAGGTGATCTCATTATGCCAAGTGAACCATGACCGGGTCCAAATTTTGCAGATGCCTGGTGAAAGCAGTGCCGCATTGATAGACAATTTATCAGCACGCCTGCAAGAGGTTCTGTCCGGCCCCGCAAGCTGCTCGGGTGTTGGGACCTCTAGTGGTAGATTAATCACTGAGGTCGACGATAGGATGGTGGCTTGGTTGAAAAAATGTAATCGGGCCGCAATAAATTATAATGACCGGACAGATAGGCGGGGAATCTTCTACGATTGCCCCCAGGACCTGACTAGACGCAGTGTTGATCCTGGAGGGGACCTGAAATAATATGGTCCGGATCCTCTATAGGGTAGGACGCCTGAGACCGCACATCGGGGTTTTTTTAATGGAAACATCACATACTCCTGGCTCCTGCGTCTATGAGGAGCCAGAGGTCCGAGGGTATAGTTATAAAAATAAGTGTCACACATGTACTTGGCTTACATAGAGCGTGTTTTACTGTGGTTAGATTAAAACGTGGGCCTTATAGAAAGTATATGTCAAATTAACTTCACTACATTTCACGTACAATCACCATTTGGTATGTACTGCATTGTCATAACAAAATTAAAATATGAACATTGTAAATTTATTGTACTGAAAGCTGATCTAAAGAGAGTTGTAATGTTGCTTTTGTGGCTATAATTCACGTGTTTTATCACATAACTGACTCACCCGTGCTTAACAGGCCAGTAAAAGTGTGGTAGGTCAAAGAGTTCAGATTATAACAAGGGCTGGAGTGGCCCAGACCTCTGAGCCCTTTAATAACATATCAAGTTCATAAAACGTACTTCACTTCCATGGAGATGAGCTAAATCAACAATGACACGTACAGCTTCACAATCCGCTAGAGCGAAATGGCGACTGTTAAGCAAATCGTATTGAACACGTCAAAGAAGAGTATGGTCTTAAAAAAAAGTCTTAATAAATGGCCATACGCCATTACGTCTTTGCAGACGCAACGCTGTACCCTCTAGCGCGATGAACTTCTCTAACGCGTTAACGTTTCTAAAAATTTGTATGACGTTCATCAGTACTGTATCATCAGACTCAGATAGCTAGATTGATAGATAGAAAGATCTTCCAGAGATTATTAGAAAACCTTGAATTTATTGCACTTCAATTCATTATTAACTTCGTGTTGTTGTAAAGTTAATAGACAAGATAGTGCCGTCAGATTTTGTCACCAGAGATAGATAGATAGAAGTTCATAAAGGTAAAAAAACATAAATATACATATTTTTAAATTATAAACGACGTAACCTCATATGCCGTCTTACCTCTATCACTGAGAAACGTATGCATGACTGTCTAGGTCGCACAGAGTTCAGCGTCCAAAATGGAAACAGCTACGTCACTATAGATACTTAAAAACTTTAAAGAACTTCTTACCATAATTACATTTACGACATACACTAACAAGAACTTACGATTGCAAGCTTCCAATAGTAATGTATAATTAGTTTCAGCAGTGGCTTTACTGTAGCTGACTGAGAAAAAGTTTTTTTTTGTTTATTCGTGACCTGAACTGGAAATACTTTGTACCGTCTCTTTAATGACCACAAGGTTCTAAAGAAATGTTTTTATTTTAAATATTTATACCTATACATATCACGGACAAAATATAGGATGGGCCATGAATTAGTTAACATTCGAAAAATTCAAATAAAAAACCATTTGATATACTATATAAATTATTTATTTACAGGAAAGCTAATTAGTTAGAATTTATTTTTAAAACTTTCATCGCCGTAATGACGGTGCTTGCTTAGAAGAGCGCAATGTCTGTTTCGACGTTTACGCTCTTCTAAGCAAGCACCGAAATTTTCGAATACCCGAGTTAGGTTGTGAGCGAGGGCGAGTTTATCAGCTAAATGGTCGTACATGATGGATGCCATTGTGAGACGTCACGTCTATGACGACATAACTCCCGTCGGCCAGGATTATGAGATCACCGACATCTCTTCGCTGATTTTTTCTTTTAGTTGACGTAGTGTATTTGGTTCTGATCTGGACTAGGTAGCCATAGAATGTCACGTGAAACGAGCTTTTCCGGCAACATATCTTTGACCACCGGAAGGGACTCATTGGATGTGTGACAAGTGGCTCCATCTTGTTGAAACCATGTGTTACGATTGTAGCTAGCAAATTCCAGTAGCATCGATCCCAAGAACTGTTTGCGTGGGATGTTAGATTCAAATGTTAACAAATTCTTAGCCCACCCTATACTATACAGAAGTTTTTCTCCAAACGCTGGTTCATACGTTAAAGCGTAACTGAATACGTGATTAACTGTGGTTTATATATTCTTCTACGACGTTCGTATACGTTTAGAATTAATACAGAGGTACCAAAAGCTCAACGAAAAAATGGTCGTACGTAATAATTGGTAGAAAAACAGTTACTCCGTATCAATATGTTGTATGTAGTGTTGTTTGCCGACGTTGAGTTACGCATCAGGCACGCACCACCGCCGCGCCGCACCGCGTCTCTTGTTCAGTCGCGCGACAAAAACGTCTGGAATCGCCGACGCGTGAGCTACATTCACACTTGACCTGCTTCCGATAAACATGCCTAATAATAACATCACGATAAATTATATTTAGATAATTGTGGTGTTTAGATATTTGGTGCCAGTGGTGTCTCTAATCACACAACGTTTAGGCATGCAACGTCTTCCTCTTCGAACCTATGTATTTCAATTTATCTTTTTTCCTACTTCCTTTGTCATGTCTGAACGAACAAAGTAAACTACCGCAATGTGAACTTAATCAACTAAAACTCAAGGTCAGCAACCGGATAACCTAATAGTATTTAACTTCCGTCGCCCTGGATCAATCATTCCTTCAGTACAAACAAAATCATTGCGAAGACAAATGAAATCGTTATGAGGCTGCAAGGAATTGGTGCAATCCAGTGATATGCAACGCTAAACGCCAACATATTCTTCAAAACATAGTCTTCTTCTTCCTCCAGTATCTGGTAATTTCTTGATACCTTAGATATTAAAAAGGCTTAGGCAAAAAATAACACCTCATATTTAATAATGCAATTAGTTTGAATTATATAAATCTCTATTTTTCATATACTACTATAATGGACTTTCAAACTAAGTGCCAAACACTGAACTACATATTTGCTCTTACCAGTCCTACTATAGACTCATTCAAATTTTCTCCGGTGCCTCTTGAGTATATCAAAAAGATAATGCTATCTATCTATTTGAATACTGCAAGATGCGACGGCATTAGCTTTCGCATGATTATGGCCATCCTGGACTTCTCTTAGTAATCTCTCACATCATCCATGTTTCTCTCGACTCCCGTACTTTTCCCTCTTTGTCGCTTATATTATTTCTCTTCTAAAAAATAATAATCCTGCACCTTCTGAACACTTTCAATCTATTTCTATTTTTCCTTTCTGTCTAAAGTACTCGAGATATGTGTTCATAAGCAACTCTCACTATTTATACACACAAACCATCTATTAAGCCGTCTACAATCTAGTTTTAGGGCCAATCACAGCACAGTTACCGCTCTCCTTAAAGTGTTAGGTAGGGCACGGAAGATATTAGAGTCACGATGCTTATATTAGTTGATCTCTCTAATGCCTTTAATAATCCTTTTATCTATCCTTAAATATCTTATGGTTTCTTTTGCAGCGCTGGAATGGTTCTCCCCTTATCTTCAGAGATAACAACAATGTGTTCACGTTACTGACTCGACATCGATCTGGGGTAATCTCCAGGCTGGTGTCTATGAAGGTGGCATTCTATCTCCCCTCTTATTCTCAATTTTTATTAATCTCATAATTCAATAACTTCGGATTTCGTATCACCTGACATGCCGACGATCTGCAAGTATATTCACAGGCAAGGGTAGAAGACATAACACAAGCTATAAACGTAGTCAACAGAGATTTGGACATCATAAACTCGTGCTCGATGAAATTTGGATTGTCGGTTAACTCTACCAAATGTCAAGTGATAATACGGGTGGCAAATGCATAATGAGCAGACTCGATACTGCTTTAATCTCACCGATCATCTTCAATGGATAAGTTGTACTATTCAACCCCGTACTTAAAGATCTGGGCTTACTCAACGATTCTACCCCAGATTGGTAAGCTCATGTTACTCACGTCCGCCAGAAAGTAACGGGCAACTTGTGAACATTACATCGTCTGAAGAACTTCCTACTTCCTAATACCAAAACGACTCTCACGGGTCCTTAATAATCCCAATAATCGACTATTCAGATGTGTGTTATTTCGACTTAAATACAGATCACCATAATAAACTAGACCGACTTCTCAATAACTGCATTCGATACATTTTTTCTTCGCAAGTATGGTCATGTATCTGCTTTACGGTCCCAATTAAAATGATTACTACAGCGAGCAGTTACTGCCCTATTTTCATTTCTCAACTCACCATTACACCTACATACCTTACTCGGTACCTCCGTTATCTGTCCTCTAATCACAACGTAAACCTTCGTTCAGAAAATAATCTGCTTCTCTCATGTTTCTGTCACAACTCAGACTTTGTTAACGTTTGGTTTTATGTTCAGGCAGTAAGTACTATTCTGGAATGAGCTCCCGCTCGAAATCAGGATGGCCCCAAACCGTTTTACATTCAAGTAAAAGGTGCATAATCTCCTTCTTAACGAAATTTCAGAATCTTCAAGTTGTCATAGTGTATCTTATATGATCAAAATATGTGTATGTGTGTATTTTGTTTATTTTTATGTGTATTTATGACGTATGTATTGTATGTGTTCATGTACATAAGTAGAAGGTTACTTATGTCGTGTACATTTTCATTGTCAATATAACCTCTGTGCACCTCCCTCACAATATTTCTACACCACCCAAAATTGACTAGCAGAGAATGCCTTGGGTATTAGGTCCGCCAATGTAAAAAGTGTATAAATTCAAAATAAATAAATAAATCAATACATTATTGAAATAAATTATAAAAACTACATTTCATAACATCCTCGTTAATCAATATTAACTTATGTTTGTCTACATGTCTGTTTGTATGTATGTAGTCTGCCTGTAACCGACGGAGAGATATAATCAATCAATGTCAAATTACTAATTACAACTTACATATTTTTTTAATTTTTGCTACCCTACTTTATTTATTAATTAAAAGAAATAATATAAATGGTAATTACTAATTGATTAGATTGTAATTTGCGTTTTTTTTTCACCCGCGATAGTCTTAGTCTAATCGCAAACTAGACAGATACTGTGTGACAGTAACCAGATTACTGGTAAACATAGGTACTTATACATTCCTAAATTCATACACATTACCAATTAATTACACCATGTATTTCAATCATGTAACTTAACTAATTTGATTATGATTATGTAAAACTATAATTTCCTGTATCACTTAAACGGTCCAGATGTACGGTTTAAGCCGCAAATTAACTTAATTCTGGTTCGCACCATCTAGCGGTGGAGTGTCACACTTCGTTAGTTGATGTTCGCCTGAGTGCGAAATGCATCGTTGCCTTTGGTACACTGATAGATAGCACTAGCAGTACACTATTTCATTGATATTGTTTCACTTCGCTAAATTTACTACCAACAATACTAAAACAATACGAGATAGCAAATATTACTGCTCTTAATCGTAGTATATATTTTGTAATATTTGTGAAGTTGGGATTTTTATTCAAGATGTCTTCAGCACTAGGAGAATAATTCAGTGTCGCAGAAGACTACGACCATACATGAAAAGAACAAACAGAATAATATGAGACTGTTGTTTTGGCATTTTTCAATGATATTATGAGAATCTGATCGAGTTCGACGTCAAGAAAACAGGGATGCACCCTATTGAGAGCGTCACTAATGCGGGCTCGCTGAAGCTAAATGTACTGGACAAAGTAAGACGGTTCTTCTCTCCTGAGCACCTGTGGCTTCTTTGTTAGCTCCTACGTGGAGTACAGTTCTCATCATTGTGATGGATCCACGAAGTATTTTCTTGGCGCTCTCAATTGATTGCAGGGGCGAGCAGTGCGCATTACTGACAGTCCCGAAGGGACTCAATCCCTTTAACCTTTGCAGTTGCATAGAGATGTCACTTTTGCCAGGTTTTTAAAATAAAAATAATCAAAAAATATAGATGTACATAAGATAAATTCGAGCATACAGAAGTACTATTTGTCGATATAATGATTAACATTCGTAAGATCATTCCACAAGTCATAACGTAAAATTATGTATTCGATATTAAGTGACCACCTGGCACAACACGAATACCACGGTAATTAAGCGGTCGCCACGCCGCTTTCTACTGCGCTGAGTGTTGTGGGTTCAAACCCCATATGGGACAACACTTTGTACGATCCACAAATTATTGTTTACAATCTTGGTGTTCTTATTTTCTGTTTCATGTATTTTTGTAAAGTTTCCCGCGACACGATATTTCCACACATCATCACAGAATAGTATACAAAAGTAATTAAAGTTACAGCAAAACCTGCATAGTGTTGAACCCTATTGTTCGTATTATTTATTTTCCTGCTTGTAATAAATATCTATGTAAAACAGTTCTGGCTATCTGTCTACTTTATCTACACTTTAAGTGACACATGCTTTAAGTAGTCTTTATCAATTTCTCGATTATACTTCATAAATATAACAGTAAACAAATGGAGCTTAAAAATGTTTCATAAACATACGTTTATTTTTAGAGCGACGAGTCAAGATGTGTTTTAGTTTAAAATAACAATTGCAAGGTTATTAGCAAAACAGTAAATGAGAGAGTCATCATCATCGACAGGTTTTAATGGTGCACAGCTGGACGTAAGCTTCTCATACAAAAGTTACGGGTTGCCCTAGTCGGCTCTAACGACACCCATAAGATGAACACGGATGGTGACATTCTTAATCTGCCGCCACACGGATTAACGTAACGTGAGAGTGCTTCCTATCACATGGCACAACATTGTCCGAATTCGTATAAAAACAAAAATAAGCTTGCCTAACTTTACTTTCAAGCGAAGTACCGAGAAATTACAAGACACCCAGACACAGAACAAACGATCTTGCTTATCACACAACATTTTTCTGGGACGGTATGCGAACCCATGACCTCTGGCCCGATAATCAGGAACGCTAAAGACTGAATTGGCCCTAAACAAGCCCGTGATAAACAACAAACTGAGCGTTCATTATTCTAATCAAATAATGCAGATTGTAAGAAAACCATAGAAAAGGTGTTCAACAGTTCAACAGTATATATGTACCTACATACGTAAATGATGTTATCTTTATTGTTGGTAATTGTATGAACAACGACTCGTATCAAGTAAGACCTGGGGTTTAGCGCTGGCTAACAATTAGTGGCAACGCAAACAACAAATGTTATGTCGTGTTCACATTATCAGTGATACTTGGGTACTTTACTTTCTCGGGACATTAGAAACGCAACACGAAAAATGACAAACTACAACCCAAATATGTTACTGATAAATATCACTCGAATGTGATTCAATTGCCTTCAAGAAGCTGAGACTATAATATTGTAATATTTGTTAGAATATTCGAAAGATAAGGTACACAATTAAAATTTATAGCCGCATTAAATAGTAAGAAACAATATATTAGAGTATAGTACTCATAAATAACTTATTTTACAAACACGCAGAATATCTTTCAATAAACAAAAGCGGTAATCCACCTTTGATAGCTTGTACTATGTCCGACTTGGGCTCGACGACAGGGTGACGTACAGTGGTCTCCGCCGGAGACACCGAGAAGCGCGAGAGGACCGCCGCCAGCCCTGCCAGCGACTGCATCATCCCTAACCGTTCACCTAACAAACAAACACATTCATTAAAGACATCAATCATCCACCAAAAATTAAATTTGTCTGCTCTGTTTATGCCTCCTTTCTGCCTTTGATCCAAAATGTAAAGTCCATTCTAGTATGTATTGCCCCCTTTTTGGGAATTCAAAACTCCTATTTGGCATAAAGACCTTTTATTTATTGCTTTGGTCACAATTGAAATATTTGCTATGAATATTTAGTTGTTTGCCTCCTATATTTACAGTCAAATACAACGGACTTAGTGCAATCCGGTAGTCCAATAGCGACTGTTATTTAATATACTTATATATAATCATAGTTCAAAAGTGTAGTTGTTCTTTCTATTAATTTTGAAATAAAAAGCCTCTGAAGAGCATGGGACTACATTTAAATGACTACATTGGACATTTGATGAAACAAGAAATTTTACGTTTGTTAAGTTGTTATAACATCAATCGCCATCAAACAATCAATGCTACCGAAGTACTATTAGACGATGTAACAATTAACATTTATAAGATTATTCCTCCAGTCGTAACGTACGTAACAAGTGTGATTTCTCTCTCATTGTACAAAATAGGGTAAATATATTTATCTTGTACAAACATTAGGTAAAAGCGTCATAACAAGAAAATTATTATGGGCGTGCATTTTGGGAACAAATACAGAAAGTGAGGTTTGAACCCACAACGTTCTGCATAGTGGAAAATGGCGTAGTGTCCTCTTAAACCGTTGCGCCTTCTGTACAATGAATATTGAATAGGTATTATTTTCATAAGAAGATTTCATATTTATTAAGGACATACGGTTTTATTTGCGACTGAAACAATACAGCGCTTGAAACTGACGTGCAAGTTCTCTTCGCCCCTTGATAATTGATACTCAAGTCCGAATATCGTTTGTCATCACTCAAAATAGCGCGAGTAAAACCATGGTGAACATGAAAATAAAAAAGAATGAAAAATACCTATGCAGGCTCGAGGTCCATCGCCGAACGGTAAGTACACATATTTGATACTGTCGTCAGTGGCACCCGGCAAAAATCTCTCCGGCCGGAACTCATGTGGTTCGTCGAAGTATTTGGGGTCATTGTGCAATGCCTGCAGTGGTATGTAGATACCTACATCTTTGTCAATAGTCACGTCCAACTCGGGAAAGGTGTAGGTTCGCGCGCACTGCCTTACCAAAAAGCCCAGAGACGGAAACATCCTCATACCCTCCTTGAACGCACACTCCAGGTACGTCATCTCTTTGATGGCGTCGTAACTCAGCTTATTGTTGTGTCTGGAAAGCACCTGGTCAATTTCGTGCTGCACTTTCTGCTGCACTTCTGGGTAGTAGGCGAGTTGATGGAGCGTGAAGCTGGTCGCAGACGAAGACGTCTCAAACCCTGCTGCAAAGAAAACAAACACCTGCGCCGCCACCAACTCCTCTGTCAACTCCATAGAGGCAATCTCGGGGGTGCCGTCTGGTTTTACTTTCTCTAAAGATGTTGCAACCATTTTGCCTTTTTTCTGACACTCCAACATTAAGTCAATGAAGTCGTTTCTCTTCGAAGGTTCATAATTTCTTTGTTTCAAAATGGCTGACACTAGATCAAACATTGGTTTTTCAGCTCTTCGCAAATACCTTACATGTTTGAATAAATTCGGAAAAATTTCTTTCAAAATTGCTTTCACAGCATCTTTGAAATCGACTTTAAATATAGTTGCTCCGAGTTTTCTAAAGGCTGAATCCTCGTCGTTAAGAGAATCTGCATCGAGGCCAAATCCGCAAGCTCCGATGAAGTCGGTGGTATAACGTGCCATTAGATCGCGTGCGTCGATCGCTCGTCCGGTGGTGGCGGCGTTGAGGGCACGAAGCTGCAGACGCTCGGCACGCTCCACAATCAGCGGAAACATCGCTTTCAGCTTGCCGCTCGTGAACGCAGGGGTCATTCGCTGACGAAGCAGACGCCATAGGTCACCGTCAGCAAAAAACAAGTTACGTAACAATGGCTCGATCACAGTCTTATGGGGGTTCAGGCCGCGCGGATAGAAGTACACAAAGTCCGTCAAAAGTATACGTTTAATGATGGCGGGATCTCTGATCAGTAGTTCTGGTTGTGTCGAACGAAAGAAACCTACGACCCTCTCATTTGGATATTTCCGGTACACATCGGCACCAACCTCCGCCATACTCTTTCGGAGAAGATAAGAATCCATATTCGTTCCAAAAAACAGCACAGGCTTATCGTGTTTGATTCCTCTTTTCTCCCAATACTTGAAAGTTCTGGTGCCATACAGGTAGGCCGCGAGCAGTGCGAGCACTGCCAGTACTAAAATAATCATCGTTAGGAAGTAGCCGAGCAATTTGCGTATTGTAGCAACTTACAGCGGTCTGCATAGAGCAGCGGTAGCACAGTACTAATATGTGACTGTGTGAACAACTGAGAGCACGCTCTCGCCGGCAGCGCCGCCCGCACCGCACCACTACCGACCTCGTTACCTCTCGCTCTACTTGATAAGGATCCTGTTTATTTATAAACCATTATATCTAAGATTATTACTATCACAATATTTGATTCAAAATTTTTAATGATTAGGTATAGATTATAGAGGACAAAGTCCTCAATATCAAAAATAGGTACTCTTAGGTGAGAATATCTAATTACATAATTAATTAAAGTCAGTTATATTTATAATATCAAATTACGTAGTAGATTTTAATAACATTTTTCAGAATGTGATATCATATAATATGATATGATAGGTACTTTACCAAAAAAGATCGCCCAGTACAAGATGAACTCTCATAGGAAGGGTTCGATTTTATCTCTAGAACAGATACCTAACTGTAAAGGTCTAATTATTATTTTAAACGAAATATAGAAACCTCTATATATTAAGGCTCTTTTGAAAAGGACACTGAGTTATTGTAACTGACTAGTAGTACAATTAGTTCTAGCACTTTGACATACGTTCGTCATGACATTTTTTTCAATTTTAATTTTTGAAACAAGTATTGTAAATGTGTTTAGATAATCCAATCACTTAGGCATAAAAAAGAGGCCTACTTCGTGACGAAAGATAATAGACTGTAAACTCTCAAGCCTCATAAAATAACATATCTGCGCGAAAGGTCAAAGGAAATAAAAACAGGTTTAAGCGATTATCTGGCATTCTAAAATTCTAATGATGTTAACATTTTTTATAAAACTATTGAGCATATTATTTTGCGTCCAACATTTATCGAGGGCAAAAGCCGTCAGTGTTCAACCGTTCTCACTGTAAATCAAGGTCTTCCGTTAATTTCACTGTCTTACATCATCATCGTCATAATACGAAGTTTTTAAATTAACAAAACATTACCAACAATACACAATTTATAATATCTATTACATAATATATGATAATTACCAACAATGTGCATATATTTAATATTTTTATTTAATAATATTTAGGTACCTACTTTGTGTTGGTAAAAACTCATTAGCTGAAATACTTGGTGTATTTCTCAAATTTATTTTAATCTATTTAAAGGAGATTTCAAGTAGAAATAACACGAAATAATCATAAGTTTATCCTTATTCAGTGGCTATATACTTCTTACAAGCTCAATTGAAATGAAGGGAAAATATGTAAATGTAAATCATTCAACAGTTAAAGAACATTAGTACTAATTATCTTCTTGTTCTTCATATTCCGAGATAGGGGTTTTTATCTTTCATTGTCGTCGCCTTCGTTATTCTGAATCTCTGGGGTCAAATGCAGTCTCTCTTAGAATCACTTAGGGATGGAACAGCATTGAAGCAAGCTTCTCCATTACACATGCCAACTGCACTGCAACTCTGACGTTGTGCACCCACAGCGTACACCACATCCATTCTTAAAATCACAGATCAGTTCCTTAACCATTTTTTTAAATGGTAATAAACACGATTTATAAGCTGATGGACTGCACGTACCGGTACAACTGGACATGTAGTCTTATTAAATAAAAATAATAGATGTATACAAAATGTTTTTAATTATAACGTATTCAATAATAAATATTACAAATTATTATATAAATAATACAAATAATTTATTGTGACTAATATTTCATCAATTTGACAACTTTATACTAACTTATTTTAATTATATATGGTGATGTGGATACACACTTATGTCGCGGAGATGTAATATCAGTATATCGCGATATATCAGTAAGTTCAACTTAAACGAACGAATAATTGTACATGTTATATTCCAGTGATAGCTCAGTACTAATGGTTTTTTTGAGCACAAGCCGTGAATACTAAAATACACTCAATTTTATACTATGTGGGCTTGCCCATATTTTGCTGCTATGTACCTAGCTTTCGTTGTAAGTTTAGATACACACATCTCTTTATACTATATTCAATTCCGGGGCAGAAACCAACTTCTAAGATACAAACTCGGTCTAGAGTAGATGGGACTAATGGGACGCCGTGATTTTGGCGGTGTCGTTGGACATCGTCAACAGCTGACTTCTCCTCGGGCTAGGCGTAATTTGCTACGCTGATGAGACACTGATCACAGCCCCGGGGGTTGAACTGGTGAACTTTCAAGAGCCTGGCTACCAGGGCAGTCACTCTGGTCGTCGAGCACATTGACGCGCTGGGTTTACGGTTGACCATGGATAAGACAGAGGCCCTTTTTTTCCGTGGGTTCCGTCGTGGCCCTTCTTCCCTCGCCTCTATCATAGTCAATTTGTTCCTCATACCGAAAGCAATTCGACGAACACTGCCGACAGCTTGTTCCAAAGCTCTTTAGTGCTGCTTCTGCCCTTGGGACATTTTTGACCAATTTAAGTGGAGTCAGCGTCGTGGCAAGATGGTTGTACACGGGGATTGTCCGGTCAACGACTGTACTCGATCGCTAGGAGATAATTGAGTCCTGCCTGTCAACACTGCGACTGCAGTGTGTGCACTCACTGGCCATGGTCGGTAGGTCGAAGGTGTTATTTCGCTGAAAGAGGTAGCGGGGAAGACCGCAGATTTGCCGCCAGCAAACCGGGCGGCGAAGGCGCGCCTACCAGCACCTCATGCCGCCCTGAGTGTGACCGAGGATGGACGAGACAGGTTTTTCCCTTCATGCACTGCAGTGGCCAGCCACGAGGACGTCCATCTGTGTCACACGTCACCTAAATAGAGAGTTCACCCGGTAGTGGTGCCCGCACTAGTGGACTGACACTGGGTTTGGTTTAATAACAGCAGTTCCCGGATCCCTCCTGTTACAGGCGTAGAGTGGAACACCGTGTGGTTTTAGATTGTCCGATTTTGACTGAGAAGGTGTTTGTGCAAACCTATGTTGTCATTTATCTACATAACTGCTAATCCAATTTTGATGCGGTTCAAAGTGATGAGTTCGGATTGGGTTGGTGCATGTTCTTAGATAGGTTTGGGGTGCTGGGCTAGAAAACCTCCACGTGGTGCACCCTGGAAACGTTGGTGATGGTGTTGTTCATCATTACCAACGGCTAATATTCTAGCACGAAGAGGAAGCCATTTTCTTCGGCAAATCGGCCGAGATTTGGTCCAACAGAGCGGGCGTGTCTGTCGGATGCTCTGTTGGTTCTTCGCTCTTCGGAGCATTGAGGAGGAAAACCTCGGTAAAAAATCACTATGGTGGGGCTCTTTAGGGTCGGAGTACCTCCGCTTAGCGGTGGAAAAGGTAGGACAGGCTCGGTGTGCACTTACACTGCCACCGAGCAGGTATCAGGAGACGTTGTCTCCCTACCACTGTCGGCATATCGTAGTCCCGAAAGGAGTGTCGTGGTTATGTCTCGCGATGCGGATCGGGGGCGAGGGTCTTGGCTTAGCCGCCCGGACTGTGAGGAAGAAAACCTCTATAAAAAATTACCCCGAATCCCGTGTTCTGGTGCGTGACCAGGGGATGCATGGCTGATGGGTAGTTCAGTCGTAAGCGCACTCCCAGCCGAGGCACCTGCGGACCCCTCGGTTGGGCATAAATTTACGCTTGCCCGGGTATTGGGGGATCTCTGCCCGGGTCGACCATTAATTCTCCCCCAATCGTGGGATTAAATATGGAACAAAACTCAAATAAAAATATTCAAACTGACGAAAAAAAGAAGGAGAAGAAGGGTAGGAAGGAGAATAGTGCAAGGGCGGACGATTACTCGTCCCACGAAGAGGGCGTATTGGTGGGAACGCCGATCTCGGTTGGGCTCCCAGAAGTCATTTTGGCTGCTGGGAGCCGAAGAACTTCGGAACGAATTCGTTCGAAATCTACTAATCCGTCGGATGGAGGTAACTCTAGTGCGACTATGGACGCACTGGAGTCAACAAAGAGAAAACGCGGACACTCCAGGGACGAAGAGAGCGACACGTCCCAGGAGATGCTGCCCCCTAAAGTCGGTAGCAGCCGCAGAGGTCGGTCACGCACCTCGATCTCGACCCCATCAGGCTCTGTCTTCTCCAAGGCAGAAGCCTACAGAAGGGTCAGAGCAGAAGGTGAAAGCGCAGCAGAGGAGGAGATTGCTGATCTCCTGCAGAAAATACGGGAACCGGTGGGAAGGGATTCTATCTCCCAAACACCGGTGTCTTTGCAGGAGAAAGTAAATATGGGGGTGGCCATAATCCATAAAGTGGCCACCAAGTCCAGGAACCTTAAGAGTTCTTTCGTTAGGGCTCTTAAGGACTCCTCCTCTGCCATTGCTGGAGTCGTGGAAAACCTCATGGAGGATGTAGCACGCCTTCAGGCGGCTAACGATCACCTGACGGGGCAAGTGGCTGAGCTCAGTGCTCAGTTCGCCCAATTTAGAGCACATCGTCCGACGGAAGATCCGGCCAAGACCTCATCTCAGCCTGCTCCCTCTCCCATCGGTATCATCCCTGATGCCCACCTGCGCCAAATTACGGACGCAGTGTGGCGTATGATGGATGGGCGTCTCGCTGGCCTGGAGGCGAGACTGCCTCCGGCTCCCATTGTCCGGCCGCCGCTGGCAGCACATAGACCGAAGGTCGCACCAGTGACGACAGCGCTTCCCGTTGTGGGCGGTCGCGTGTCTTATGCAGCGGCGGCGTCGATGTCTGCTGTTCCTGCGGCTGCTCCAAAGGCGCGGCAGGTGGCTAAGGCAGTAGGTAGGACTGTAGCACCTAGGGAAGCACGTAACCCGGCGACCAAGCCTGGCGTGGCATTTCCACCGCTCCCCACTCCGACACCTTTATCTGATCCCTCCACATCTGCCCCTCTCAACGATGGTTGGCGGGTAGTTGGGGGGGCTAAAAAGTCCCGGAAGCGGGGTAAAAAAGCCTCTACCCAACAGGTGCCATCGGTGGCAGTGGCTACCACGAAGAAGCCACGTAAACTACAACCTCCTAAGACTGCGGCTGTGGTGGTCACCGTATCACCGGAGGCAGCTAACGGCGGACTGTCCTACGCGGCCATTTTCAAGAGGGCCCGGGACAGTCTCGCCAACGATTTCGGGACTGGAGGGGTCAGATTGCGCCTCGCTCAGACAGGAGCTCGAGTACTCGAGTTCCCTGGAGCCGAAGCTATAAAGACGGCGGACATATTTGCCGAGAAGCTGCGGGGAATATTTGCAGCCACGGATGGTGTGAAGATCACCAGGCCTACAAAATGCGCTGAATTGCGCATCTCGGGCCTGGATGACTCTGTAACGGCCGAAGACGTCCGCGTTGCGATTGCAGAGAAGACGGGGTGCAACGCGGAAAACATTAGGGTCGGCACCATCCGCCCCGGTCCAGGAGGACTTGGTGCTGTGTGGGTCAGTTGTCCCGTAGCGTCGGCCAAAGCTTTGGGCGACGCAGGCCGACTACTCATCGGTTTCGTGAACGCTAGGATCACAATCCTGGCGGCGAGACCGATGAGGTGTTATAAATGCCTGGCATCGGGACACACACGCGCCAAGTGTGGTAGTCGTTTTGATTGCAGCGGACTATGTTTCCGCTGTGGTCGACCGGGGCACAAGGCGGCAGAATGCTCTGCCGCCCCTCACTGCCCGGCATGTGAGGCGGGTAATAAGCCCGCCAATCACCAGATCGGGCAGGCGGGCTGCAAGCCTCCCCGTGAATCTCGGCAATCATCGGGGGCTAGCCAGTCGGCCCAGGCTGTCTCCGATGTTGTTCGTCTGTCAACATCATCGCCCATGGAGGAGGTTGTAGAGACAGTCCGGTAATGGACCAAGTCTCCAACCTCCTTGTCCAGACGAACCTGAACCACTGTGCCGCGGCGCAGGATCTCTTGCTACAAACCATGGTACAGTGGTCGATCAGTGTGGCCGTAGCCGCGGAGCCCTACTATGTTCCTCCTCGACCGAATTGGTTGGGTGACCGGGACGGCTCCGTGGCAGTCGTCGGCTCCACAGCGCCTCATTCCCCGCCCTTGTCGCTAAGAGACAAGGGCACTGGATATGTTGCTGCTGAGTGGGGGGGGATCACCGTATACGGTGTGTACTTCTCCCCCAACCGGAGTTTGAGCGACTTCGAGGTTTTCCTCAACAGCTTGGAGACCTCGATACGGCGACTAACGTCTGGGCACGTCCTTGTGCTGGGGGACTTCAACGCAAAATCCGTTGCGTGGGGCTCCCCCAGAACGGATGCTAGGGGCGAAGCCGTAGAGGAGTGGGCGGCTTCGGTGGGCCTCTGTTTATTAAACAGAGGCTCCACTAACACGTGCGTGCGACAGCAGGGGGGGTCGATAGTGGACCTTTCGTTCGCAACCCCTGCCCTCGCCGCACGAGTAAGGAACTGGCGTGTTCTGGAAGAGGTTGAGACGCTCTCGGATCACCTCTACATCCGATTTGAGCTCTCCCGGATCCAGGACTCCAGTAGGGGTCACACGGCGCGGCCTTCTTCTCGCTTTCCGCGGTGGGCTATTTCGAAGCTGAACAGGGACCTCCTAGAGGAGGCAGCCATTATTTACTCCTGGCTGTCTCCACAGGCTCCGACCGAGGAGGTCGACATGGGGGCTGGTCGTTTCCGCGATGCGATTACGCAGATCTGCGATGCGGCCATGCCCCGCATCCGAGGTTGTCAGCCTCCACGGAAGGAGGTTTACTGGTGGTCACAGGAGTTGGCGGACCTCCGCGCGGCCTGTACTCGTGCCCGGAGGTCCTACACCCGTAGTCGGCGGCGACACCGCGTAGACGGCGAGGAGGACCAGCTTCATGAGGAGTACCGAGAGGCGCGGAAAACTCTGAAGCTGGCCATTAGCCGCGCCAAAGAAGTGAAGAGGAAGGAGATGCTGGAGGGTCTTGATCGTGACCCCTGGGGTCGCCCCTATCGTGCGGTGCGACAAAAGCTCCGCACGTCGGGCCCCCCCCCTAAAAAGAGACACTCCAGCCCAGCTTCCTGCGGGAAGTGGTCGAGGGTCTTTTCCCGCAGCGGGCGGAGCACACACCCCCGTCGATGGCCTTCATGGCCGAAGACGACGGGGGACGGAACGAGGATAATGTTCCGCCCGTCAGGGAATCGGAGATAGGGGCGGTCGTTCTACGGATTCGCTCTAAGAACACCGCCCCTGGGCCAGATGGGATACCTGCCCGAGTGCTGGCGCGCACCCTCGACCACATGTCGGATCGCCTCGGGGAAGTCCTAAACGCCAGCTTGGCGTCCGGGCGCTTTCCTGAGGGTTGGAAGAGCGGGAAGCTGGTCCTACTACGGAAGCCGGGACGGCCGACCGATTCGGTCGCGGCCTATAGGCCCATCGTGTTGCTGGACGAGGCGGGTAAATTGTTTGAGAGGATACTCTCTGCCCGCATCGTCCGGCACCTCTGCGAGGTGGCCCCCGATCTGTCGGACGCCCAATACGGGTTTCGAGCCGGGCGTTCGACAGTCGATGCTGTGTTGCGCCTGAGGGCCGTGACCGAAGAGGCGGTGAGCTGTGGCGGCGTGCTGTTGGCGGTGTCGTTGGACATCGCCAACGCATTTAATAGTCTGCCATTTAGCTGCATCAGGGAAGCACTTCACTACCACGGGGTGCCAGAGTACCTGAGGCGGCTTGTGGCAGACTATCTTAGGGAGCGTACCGTCATGTGCGAGGACCGAGATGGCATTCTGAGGCGGCGGCCCATGTCGTGCGGTGTTCCACAGGGGTCTGTCCTCGGACCACTCCTGTGGAATATGGGATACGACTGGGCCCTTCGAGGTCGTCTTCCCCCCGGGCTGGGCGTAATTTGTTACGCCGATGACACATTGGTCACGGCCCGGGGGGCGAACTTTCAAGAGGCGGCGCGCCTGGCCACCGTGGGAGTCTCTCTGGTGGTCGGACGCATTGAGGCGCTGGGTTTACGAGTGGCCCTAGATAAGACGGAGGCCCTTTTGTTCCATGGGCCCCGTCGTGGTCCACCACCCGGCGCCTCTATCGTAGTCAATTTGGTCCTCGTACCAGTTCAGGCCCAGATGAAATATCTGGGCCTGATCCTCGACGGCAGGTGGCTCTTCGACGAGCACTTCCGACAGCTTTCTCCAAAGCTGGTCGGCGCTGCTTCTGCCCTTGGGCGACTTTTGCCGAATTTGGGTGGAGCCAGCGTCGCGACGAGACGGCTATACACGGGGGTTGTCCGGTCAATGGCGCTGTATGGTGCACCGGTGTGGGCGGCGGCTCTGACTGCCCAGAATAGGGCTCGCCTCTGGCGCCCTCAGAGGATATTGGCGGTTAGAGCCATACGCGGTTACCGCACCGTATCGATGGAGGCAGCGTGCGCCTTGGCCGAAACTCCCCCGTGGGATTTGGAGGCGGAAGTGCTCGCCGAAGTTTATCGGCGGACGGCTGACTTCCGGGCGGGTAGCGGCATACGGCCCCCGCCGGAAGAGGTACGCGAGTGGCGTGAGGCCGCTCGTCGAGCCACAATGGCTAGTTGGTCGTCCCGGTTGCAGACTCCACGTGCTGGCTTTGCCCTCGTGGAGGCTCTCCAGCCGGTCATCGCCGAGTGGGCGGGGCGGCAGCACGGGACCCTTTCCTTCCGACTGACGCAGGTCCTTTCCGGGCACGGTTGCTTCGGGAAGTATCTGCACTCGGTCGCCAGGAGGGAATTGAGTCCCGCCTGTCACCACTGCGACTGCAGTGAGGACTCGGCTCAGCACACGCTAGTGGTTTGTTCCGCCTGGGCGGCGCAGCGTGGGGTCCTCACTGCAGTTATTGGAGGAGATCTCTCGCTACCGGCCGTCATACGCTCCATGGCCGGTAGCGACAGTTGTTTTACCGCGGTCGCAACCTTCTGCGAAGACGTAATTTCGCGGAAGGAGGCGGCGGAGAAGGCCCGGGAGGACGATATCCACTCGGACCCAATTCGCCGCCGGCGAGCCGGGCGGCGGAGGCGCGCATACCAGCGCCTCATGCCGCCTTGAGTGTGGCCGCGGGTGGACGGGACGGGTTTTCCCCTCCATCCGCTATAGTGGCCAGCCGCGAGGAGGTGACGTGCGCGTGTGCCGTACGTCGCCTAAATAGAGAGTTTATCCGCAGATGGTGCCCGCTTTAGCGGGCAGGCGCTAGGAGGGATCTGGATGTCGTAATAGCAGCGGTTCCCGGATCCCCCCTATGTTAGGCGCAGAGTGGCACACCGTGTGGTTTTAGTCGGTCCGATTCCGACACACCGCCTCGCCGTAAACCCCGGTGGGGTGACGGCCCGAGGGGGTTTCCACACGTTAAAAAAAAAAAAAAAAAAAAAATTTTCTTAGATAGGTTTACGGTAAAATACCAGGGGAAGCTGTAGTAAGAATTTAACTAAACTTACTAACTAAGTTTAAAACCTATAATGGGTTTTATTTCAAAATTATTGAGCATCTGTCGAATCTGAAATAAGTATTATAAATAAGTATTATAATCTCTATAATTAAGTACTTACACAAAACTCACAATAGTTAAATTTGCTCGAGAGGTAGGTATACAAGTTTAATATCACACTGCTGC
The DNA here is from genome assembly GCA_949316085.1 of Hypercompe scribonia. NCBI lineage: Eukaryota > Metazoa > Arthropoda > Insecta > Lepidoptera > Erebidae > Hypercompe > Hypercompe scribonia. The sequence goes on along the minus strand of OX438984.1, from coordinate 672,176 downwards.
GCGACAGGACGCGACACTATTTCACAATGAACTTGATTCTGCCCACTTTACATTTAACCGTGGCCAGTGCTGTGTGATAGCTCTCTACTGTCGGGAAGTTATGCTTCCACACATATTAGCCGGTTCGATTGCAGTGACATTATGAGCTCACAAAAATCCATATTAGAGAATAATTAGACTCTCACGGGCCCAGGCGGGGCTCAGATTTGTTTACTGATCTGTAATGTTGATACGTAGAATAAAATGCCTACTTAGCGCGATCTCCTGCAGCTGTCACATGTATCCAATTCCTTGGTTTCAGATTCATATTTTAGAAATGGCAAAACTAAAGAAACAAACCAGAGATGGAAAGCTAAGAAAAAAAGACTTACAGAGAAAGGAGGTATGAAAGACTTAAAAACAATGAAGAGCTACGGAAGGAAAAACTGGATACACTCGACAATACTATTTACGAAGAAGAAATTAAAAGATTTTAATTTCATGGAATGAAACCTAGTCAACAAACACAAAACAATTCGATAATTCTATGGATATAACGTGTTGGCAGTGCGAGACTGAAAACTACTGAAAAAGACCAAGATATTAAACCAGTACGTCCCACTCGTAATGACATACACTCAACATTAGACTGGTTCACAAGTGTAAAGTATCTCAAAGTACGATAGAGCCTGCGGTGCTGGGTGTTTTTTATCCTTTGAAATTCATAACGAAGGTATTCTACGGAGAACTAGAGTAGCCAATATCGCACTGACATTCAGTACATTGAGGGGGAAATGGGCCGGCCGAACCGGCCCCAGACGAAGCGGAAACCGCAATTAAGCAAACGAAATCAATCGATAATTTGAACGCAGTGAAGGGATGCACACGGTCCAAGACTGGCCGGTTGGTGATCCTTGGCAAAAAAATCGTTCAGCAGTAGACGTCGGTTAGTTGTTTTAATGTTTGAAATTTTGTAAACTGCAGTTCGGTCTTATATCACTTGCTAACAAAAATTTGGTATGTCATGATGATAACAATTATAAAAATTTTACTCGATTATCATAATTTGAATCACTTACAAACGTCTTGTGAAAGTTAAATTATCAGCTAATTTTTTGAATTACTCAGACTTATCAACCTTACCAGACTTATCAACCTCTATCTGTTACGATTAATATAATTCTAATCAGTATGTATACCATTATTACTGTAAATCACATTTTGATTAATAAATATTGACCAATAATTATTTAATATTGCATCTAAACAAGAAAAATGTAAGAAATTTTTTAAAGTTGTCTATACTAATATTATAAAGAGGAAAGATTTGATTTTTTGTTTGTTTGTTTGAAATGAATAGGCTCCGAAACTATTGAACCGATTTAAAAAATTCTTTCACCGTTGATAAGCTACGCTATACCCAAGTGACATAGGCTATGTTTCATTTTCAAAAAAATTAGGGATGCTTACTAAAACTAGAATAATCTAACCCAAGGTGTAAAAAAATTAACAAAAAACTTCCTTCAATCGCGTGCGCTGCGAAAATTATTAATGATAGAACAAAATGATGTATTAAAATTTTTCAGGACACATCACTAACTATAAATAATGTCGCGACAGCATGTCTCTATCTTTTATAGTTACGTCACAATAAGCGTCCTTTTATTAAAAAAAAATATGTATACCATCGCTAGAAAAGTTTCTTTATTCGTACCTAGGTATTGATCCTTATCAAAATAAATAAATCATTATTTAAGACTACTTCAATACCTTCATATCACCTTTTAAATGATTCGATTCGGATATTCCATTCAAAAGATATCACCAGTTAGAAAAAACTCCGCTCGGCTAGCGATGCGTTGAATGGGTACTGGAGAGGAGTCAACATCACGAAATTAACTTGCCGCGCAGCTCATCCGAAGATATTCACAAAAATTAATATCTTAGTTTTTGTTTTTCAATGAATGTTATTTGTTTAGAAACTCAATGTAAAACATTGTATATTTTCTTTTATTATAATATTATGCCCGTGCGAAGCCGGGATGGGCTGCTAGTAATATTTAAAGTTCCTATTGCTACTCACAGATGGCGTTCACTCGCAAATAACGCAACCATCACATTGCGCTCGGGACCAAAACTTTAGTAAATTCAGTGTAAATATATTTTGCTATTTTTTTGCGAGAAAATGTGCGTTAAAGTGAACGTAAACATATAAATAAATTGTACAAATGTAAACTACTCCACATCGAGGCTTCGGTCTGTCGAATAGGCATGACCGGACACCAACCGATCACGCTAGTTTCAGCCTATCTATCACCCAATCGGCAACTACTCGAGAGCGACCTCCGAGCGCTGCTAGAACTGAGCGACGCCGTGATAATCGGCGGCGACCTTAACGCCAAGAACACCATTTGGAACTGTCACCAGTCCAACGCCAAAGGCAGAGCCCTGGAGTCGCTCTCGAATAGACTAGCGTTCGACATCATCGCCCCGCTCGAACCGACCCACTATCCGCACAACGTGTCTCACCGACCCGACATTCTGGACGTGGCACTCCTGAAGAACATAAACCTACGTTTGTGTTCAGTAGAGGTGCTTCACGAGTTGACTTCAGACCACAGACCTGTGGTCGTGGAGTTCGCACCCAGACTGGGTCCCATCGACACAGGTCATCGTACCCCCACTAGACGAACCACGGACTGGAGGCGCCTCGGGACAAAACTCGAGGCAACCTCGTCCGTGCATCTAGATAGGATACCCGACCACATAAATAGCCAAGAGGACACCACGATGGCGATCGACAACCTCACAGCTCACGTGCAATCGTTAATTAACGAATGCACTCGGGAGGCACCGGCGACGAACGATCGCCGCTGGGACCTACCCGATGACGTACGTGAGCTGCTGAGGCGGAAGAACGCCGCCGTACGAGCCTACGACAGATATCCATGCGACGCCAACAGGATCAGGTTACGACGCTTAGAAAGAGCGGTCAAGTCACGCATCGACCAAATGCGCCAAGACAGGTGGGATAGGACACTACAAGACCTTGAACCTACCCACCATGCCTTCTGGCAACTATCCCGCTCGCTTAAGAGAGACACCGTCACCGTTATGCCTCCTCTAAGCAGACCTAACCTTCCACCGGCATTCGACGATATCGAAAAGGCAGAGTGCCTGGCCGAGAGTCTAGAGAATCAGTGCACGCCCAGCGTAATACACTGCGACTCGGACCAAATAGCCGAAGTTGATTCGGAAGTAGAGCGCCTAATAACCTCACTTCCTACATCAACATCAACGCCGACGGGAACGACGACAGATGAACATGACCTAGACACGGTCACCCCCGAAGAAGTCGAAACGATCGTCAAGGGCCTACACGCTCGCAAGGCGCCCGGTTCGGACGGTATCACAAACAGGGTTATAAAACTCTTTCCGGAGAGGCTACTGGTCCTGCTGACGTTCATCTTCAACGCAGCACTCAAAAACAACATCTTTCCACAACAGTGGAAAGAAGCCGTTGTTATTGGGATACCCAAACCTGGCAAACCGAAGTCCGAACCGACCAGTTATAGACCGATCAGTCTGCTTAACGGATTAGGCAAGCTATACGAGCGTCTAATCTACAGTAGGCTGAAAGCGTATGCCGATGCTAATCTTCTCGTCCCCCACGAGCAATTCGGGTTCCGAACCGAACACTCGTGCGTCCACCAAGTTCACCGCATCGTTGAATACACCAGCGATCGGCTTCAACGCAACCTGTTTACAGGAATCCTCTTTTTCGACGTAGCGAAAGCTTTCGACAAAGTGTGGCACAACGGCTTATTTTTTAAGCTACTCACCATGGGAGTGCCACACGGACTCGTGCTCATCATACGAGACTACTTGTCGAATCGAAGCTTCCGCTACCGAGTAGAAGGGTCATTGTCCTCCACTCACCCCATACTAGCCGGTGTCCCACAAGGGTCCGTGCTCTCCCCCCTGCTCTTCACGCTGTATACTAGCGACATTCCGAAGCATCGGCATGTGCAGACGGCTCTATTCGCAGACGATACGGCTATCTACTGCTCGGGAATGAACCCCTCGACAGTAGCCAAGAAACTCCAGACCGCAGCCAACGCACTGGGCGTTTGGTTCCGGAAATGGAGGATAGAGGTCAACCCCGAGAAAAGCCAGGCGGTGCTGTTTCACAGAAGACAGCTAAGCCTGTATCCTTTGGAGAAGACCCCTCAGATTAGGATGTTCGGCAAGTCTATCCCTTGGACTAGGCAGGCCAAATACCTAGGCATAACCCTTGACGACCGTCTATCCTTCGGCCCCCACATCAAGGCAGTCCGCAACCGGGCTGCCTTCGTGCTAGGACGTTTACACAGTTTAATTAACGCGCGTTCGAAATTAAACTTAAAAAACAAAGTCCGATTATACACTGCATGCATACGTCCTATAATGACGTACGGTAGTGTAGTATTCGCACATGTAAGGCCACACAGGATCCATAGGCTTCAAACACTACAGAATAGGTTCATGCGCACAGCTACGGGAGCACCGTGGTATGTACGCAACGTCGATCTTCACATCGACCTCAGATTGCCGACCATCAAGCAATTCATTAAACAGTGCTCCCTTAGCTACTTTGACTCTGCTCCGACTCACCCCAACCCTCTAGTGGTTGCGGCGGTAAATTACACACCGAGCGAAATATCTAAGATACGTCGACCCAAACACGCGTTAGGGGAGCTAGACGACGAAATTACACGCGCTCAACGCAGAGCGAACACACTAGGTGCGAACCGTCCGCGTTTTCGTCCCCGCCGGCGGGGGCGGAACACGGGCCGCGTAAACCGACAACAAAACATGGGAGTAGGCCGCCCCAGTGTTTCAGCAACACCCCAAGCCGAGGTTCGTACCCCGCAGGGGGTGCCCTTGGGCAATGTTGTTTAATAAAGGCCGGTTGAGAGCCCTCAGCGCTCACCGTAACCAAACCGGGTAAAGTTGTAGAGGCCGTCTGAGGCCAACAGCTAAAAATAAAAAAAAAAAAAAAAAAAAAAAAAAAAAAAAAAAAAAATAAACTACTCCAAAAATCGCGGTTTAACAAGGTGATTAACAATGAATGTAGAGGCAGTGGATGGAAACATTACCCATAAACTACTTACCGTTTTATGTGTTGGGAAGTGAACATTAAAATAATATTAAGTCACCCAACAAATACACATAAATGATAAAAATACAACTACTATCAAAACTTATCAAAACATGATGACCGTCTCTTTTACACTTTTGATAATTGGCGTTTTGTGCACTTTTGAATTTGAATTTGTTTTGTGAGCAGCAGAACTAACAAAAAATCTAAATTTTGAATAACGTCATCTATTGACGAATAACAAAACGTGATTAGTTAGTCTTGAAACGAATTTATGTTAAATGTCGTGGAAGAAACCGTCCACTATCAGTAACGTATTGATTTCTAACTTTACTTTTTGAGTATAACAGTATACATTACTGTACCACGAGAAATATCATCTTCTGATATTTAGTGAAAAACAGCGACGCCACTTAATAATATTCAATGTTTATACAATGCGAAACAACCCAAAAATAACTCTGTCAACTTACAAGTTAATTAAAGTCCCGGCGGAAACTTCTGATAGGGATGACGAACATTATACTTCGTTAGTTTCAACATCAATAAACTCTTGAAAATTAAACAGGCGTTTTCCTAACCTACACCTAAGGTCAAAAGAAAATGTTTCTAATTTGATAAAATGGATACATAAACTTGAAGAGAAGCTGAAAATTGTTAAAAACTAAATATAAAATATATTTTACTGAAACATAATTCACAAGCTAAACAAATTGTTGGTTATAAATTAAAATTTAGTCAATTAACTCACATATATAGAACAACTGAAACAAAAATGAGATATAAAACGAGCAGCATTATATAAATACACTCGGCATTACAAACCTGCACATTCAGTACCCAGAAATGAAAAGTCAGAATATAGCAACACGACATCTATTGAAAAAACATGTAATCAAATCTGTTTGATTACACGTTCTCTGGAGTTCAATAAAACACCACCTATCCAGGGCTGTAGCTAGAGTCGAATTTGAAGACACACAAAAATTATCTAGGTATTTCATACCCCATGGCCAAAAAACGGTTCCTTCTGTTAGAGAAGCGATTTAGGATGAATGCTGAGCTTAAAAATGATTATGTTAATTTTGAATTCGCGAGTATGCCGAATTAGACCATTTACGAAAACGTCCTACTAGTAAACCTTATCCAGCATACTCGACTGTAACTAAGGAGGGGGATATATTGTGGGATAAAGCCCCACATTGAAATCACAATGACCTACCTCAAAAATACCAAAGACTAGGAAAATATATTATACTTAAATTGTTTGTTCATAGTTTGAGATAGAAAAATTGTAACGGTAGGTAGGTATATTTTCTAAACATACCACAGTTTATAACATTCATTTCATATTATAATAATTCTTTGCTCTGAGTATAGATGGCATTTGAAGCGCTATCATATGTAACGATGAGAACGTCGAGTGGTCCGCGACGGTGAAATACCTCGGCGGATGGTCACGCCGAGGTATTTCCCGCAGACCGGAGACCGCAGCCTCTCCATGAAGCCAACAAGATGTCAACAACATCATTGCCCAGGTTCGTGCTGCGCGTTCCCTTTTGTGGCCCGTACTATCATCCCGACTGCCACTCCGTGCGAAACTCGGTGTGTACAAGGCGTGCAACCGCACGCGACTCACTTATGGTGCCCCAGCCTGGTTTGCGCTTGTTTCCAAGACAAACCGCCGCCGTCTGCGTGCGCAGCAGTCGCTCGCACTCGTACCCTTGTCAACGCCCCTCGCTTTGTGCGAAACATGACGATCTCCAGGGATCTGTGTATAGAAATCCTGGATGACTTCGGGAGACGCCTGAGTTCAAACCTATTCGTGCGCGTCGATGGCTCGCAAGCCCGCCACCAGCGCGAGCTCGCGTCTTACCATCGGTGACCGCCGGACAGGCATGGCCTACCGCGAGACCTCGTCTCCTTAGCAATCCCTACCGGACTATCCCCAACACCCTGCCTGGTGCTGGCTGACGGGCGCTCCTCGGGGTCCCCACCCGCCTGGAGCTCGACCTCGCTAAACACAGGAGGGAACACAGAACGAGATCCGGGCGCAGCTAACATGCTGGTCATAGTACATGCTACATGTAGTAGTGGTGAAACGTTAATAAATCAAAATGTATTAGAAAATATAGGTATTATGTGAAATCTATCATTGAAATAATACAATTTCTAATTGTCAACGAATTAGCTTTGCATAGAAATTATATTTTTATTAATCATATTTTATAATTTATCTGAATACACCTGTATGACAGATCCAAATTTGAACGAGGTTCTCACTTATATACCACAAAATGCAACATATCGGTCACTTGAAATTCAAAATCAAATAATTTAAGCATTTTGCATCTGTGGCGACAATATTATGTCGGACTGCTGTAAGCGAATCTACGTTTTCAACTTTATGTAATTGCAATTAATAGACCTCAAAGACTGTCAATAGGTTACGAGAGAATGGCTGGTATGGTATTTCTGACCTATGAAAAAAAGTGAACAAAATCAGTTGATCTGAACGAAGTTCTTCGCCTTTTTTAATAACATGGTGAATCGTAAAATTCAGCTGTTTTGAATATTTTTATTATTATGTTAATTACAATAATAACTTTACAGAGATAATATAATCTAAATGGTATTTTTAGTCTTATCTACATATTTACTGGCATCACCCCACCCAACAATTTAATTATTATCTCACTCTAATTCAGACGTAGATCTGTACAACCAAATCTGGAAGTTCAACAATCTCGTTCACTTGTTCTTCATGATTGAGGATTTAATAGTTCTTAGATCCATGCTCATGATCTGTCACATAAATTATATGTCTACGAGTAGTTGTCATTGAATGTATATCACTTTAGGAGATAAAACAATACGAACAATAAACTGATCAAAACGAATAATTTTTTACGAACCACATACATATGACAGCAATATTTGTAACAATTTACTAAAAAAGCTTAAAATAAACTGTGACAATAATCAATTGAAGGCGGCCAAGGAAAATATAAAGTCAACTGAGTAGCTATTAACACCATTTCGGATATAGGCCAGCTGAAATCATTTTTAACTGAACTTTTGTATCTGAAATAACCCGTCTATAATTATTTTGCAAATGTGAGCAAGTCTCTGACTGTCCACATTCGGGTAAGTGCACAACCATAAACTGCTTAGGTAAGTTAACGTCTGTTCTTAAGAACGAAACAGGCAAAACAATTGGAAATTTGAAAAGTGGTTTCGCGACAGGTTGGCAGTGTTCGGACGGAATACCTGCGTACGTCAATACGTCAATGCATTGTTAACAATTTGTGGTTTATTTTGATTTTAACGAAATCAAAATAATCCACAAATTGTTTATCTGAAAATACAAAGTTTTGTTTATTTAACACGTTTTTACGATATAACAACAATTTTGTTTAACTATTACAATTACACTATTATCTTACCTGAAAATACAAAGAAACGACATTTAAAGTTTACTAATATCGATTCCTCAACTATATCCTTTCGTTTATCACTCTAAAGATTCTATAACAATCAATTTTCACAAAATAAGCTAAATATCCTCTACCATTAAAAATCACCCTTCAATCTCTATGCGCCACAGACAATCTAAAAACGCGCGGAACGCGGCAAATTTGAATTAATGAAACAACATTTCATTACATATCTTTAACTTGTTTGTTTCCCAAGGGATTTTCCTAATGGTATTGAAAAAGGCTTTGGTTCGTACAGTTTTTACTTATTATTTTCTTTTGTAAAAATTCAAAAGTGTTAAGTGGATAATTTATTAATTATCAAATCACTTAAAAGGGGTTGATTGGATTTGGTGGATATTTAATTTAATTATTGACAACACTGTGTACTTTGAGGTAAGCTTTGCTTTGTTTACATCATTATTTGTCTTATCTTTCAATTGACGTACAACATTGACGTGTTGTTACAAGTTTACTTTTTATTATATACATTTTTTACAAAACCAATGATTAAAAGTTAAAGTTTAACATTTATTTCGTGATTTTGCAACACAAATCACAATAAAATAAATAGTAATCGACAAAAAATCAATAAACCATTTCTTATACACTAGTAAAATATTAGGAATAAGGAGGTTGGGGAAGTTAGTTATTAAACTATGTGTAAGTTGTTCTAAGAGTACTTTAATAATTACCTTGTCTGCAGTTGCTGGTAATATTTTAACCTATCTTTTTACTGTTCTATGAATAGCAGAGCGTGAGAAACCTTATACATCGGTGGGCGCTGATGGAGGAGGGAGCGGTTATGACCCATCAATTGCTCAACTCCAAAACGTCGAAGACAATAGACCCATGACATACCAGGAGCTGCGACAACTTTCACTCGGCATCAACATGTTGACAAGTAATTCTATATCTTACATTGCTAATGGAATCCTGCTCAGTGCTAAAGATTCACCTCTTTTTTACAATTCAAATAAAAAGTCCAAGGTCACGAGTGAATCAAAAATAAAATAAACCATCAGTTTAACAGTGTCACATAAACATAAAAAAATGATAAAGATGTTTGATAAGTAAAAAAAAACTAAATAAATATAGTTTAAAAAAACTTAGAACATGCGTACAAAAGTCAGCTACAAGTAAACACAGATGAAGCTAATAGAAGCATGTTTTAAATAAAATCTACTAAGAAACTCATAATACATACAACTCATATTATTTGCAGGTGAAGGACTTCGCAGAGTTGTAGACATCATTCGGACTCACCAGCCATCGCTAAGTGCTACAAACGATAATGAATTTGAACTTGATTTTGAAAAGTTAAACCCAACCACACTTTGGGCGCTACAAAAATATGTTAGATCCATAGTTCCTAGTGCATTTGAAGAGGATACCCAACACTAGAACCATTGTTGTGATCATCTCACACTATATCAGATGTACAACAAAAGAGCATTTTTACAAATATAGAGACAATAAAAGCAATTGAATCACATACTGATCAGGTTGACATTCTTTGCTGTCTAATACTATTTGCCATTGCCCAAATGCAGATTATGTCTAAGGTCACCATAATACCATCACATGATGAGGATGTTTACCCTTAAGAATTATATTATGACTATAAAAGAAAAGTGATGTGAATGACTGAATGTTTACCCAATTTCTATCATCAGCGCATGACAATGTGTCTTATAGCAGTCCTTATAGTGTGTCAGTGTCCAAACAGTTTAGAAGCTGGACTGCTTGTCACATTTAAAACTTCTTTTCCTAGAAACTTACACATGCTACCTTGTTGTACCTTTGTGGTTTTAGAAATGTGTCCACTTTAGGTTTAATTGGGCACTGGATGTCCTTTTGTAGTCCACACTAGTACAATCAACTGACACCACCCGAGGTGTCAATTCAGGCTGCTCAGTAGCCTATCTGGAAGAGCTGGAGGTACTTAGCCCAAGATTTAGTTCATGTTGTTAAAATAACTATTGTTGTACCGAATATCTGTAAAATCATAATGTTATTACTATGAAGATTTTGTTTTCTAAATATTATTATATAATTATTTTGGAGTTATTTAATGTTTTGTTAAACATTTTGTTATGCATGCATTTGTGAATTTTATTTTTATTTGAATAAAATGCATAATATATTGTAATCTGGCCTGTAATAAGAATGTGGTATACAATAGTCTTATCATTTCTTTATGCCACATTCTCATAAAACAGGCCACCGACCACAGCCAGCGCAATCTGCTCTAAACATCGGACAATTCAAAGATATGCACTTATTTCATACTTATTGTGAGTGTATTAAACGTAATTGTTTATTTGTGGAACGCTGTATTGCATACACACCCAAATGCTATAGCATACAGCAATAATGTTCTTATTTAGTTACACAGATGTATATGTATGCTGAGGAAGCTCTACCCTAGGGCTGCAAATTTATTATTAAAGTAATTAAGTAAAATACCTTAAAAAGACTTAAATTTAAACAGAACATATATTGCAAAAGTGACAGGTACAGAACGAATGAAGCGCCACGGATAGCCGAGGAACTAACTTCTAATTTTTAATTATGCATGTGTGTGTTTAATTTCTTTCAACATATTTATATAAAGTTATTATTTGAGCAATATTGTTCTTGGTGGCGTTGAGTATCTAATATTTCTCTTCTCATTTGTGACGCAGAAGAAATCAGACAGATTTATAATAGCGTAAAGTAATACTAACATGTCAGTACATGTTCATATTACTTACTTTTTTACATTGTATAAATATTTAGTATCGCATCATAGGTTTTGAACTACTATACCACGCTAACCAAACGGCATAGGGTTTGTCTCAAGAGTAGGTGCTAGAGTACCTGAGTCGGCTTGTGGCAGGCTGTCAAGTACGAAGACCGAGATGGTGTTTTGAGGCGGCGCCTTATGTCGTGCGGTGTTCCGCAGGGCTCTGTTCTCGGACCACTCCTGTGGAACATGAGATACGACTGGGCCGTTCGAGGTACTCTTACCCCCGGGCTGGACGTAATTTGTTACGTCGATGACACATTGGTGGGCGAACTTCAGCCCCAACGTACTGCGACTAGCGGCATTCAGTTCCGACTCATTGGAACTAGTGGCAATCAGTACCGACTCACTGGAACTGCTCACTCCTGGCACTGGCACGCTCCACAATAGAGCATAGACAGCTGTCTCTTCAGAATATCGACCTCCGGTCTTGGAGGTGAGTGATGTGGCAACTTCCACATACGTGCAGCGTAAACAGAAATACATGCTACAGCGTCGTCTAACGTATTATGAACTATGGAGAAACTACCAATCCTGAATCGCGGTATAGAGATTTTCGCGGCGATTAGCATATACACAACATCCCAACATTAACCGTTGGGCCGTGCTCCACCAGGCGTGATACCTTACCTGATCGGAGGATCCTCCCTTTGTGTCGAAGGGACATGACACTCGTCCTGCCGCTTCCACCAGCTTGTCGACGCTGCTTCTGCCTTAGGGCGACTTTTACATGATTTATAATGATAAAAATTAAATTTATTAAAAAAAAAAGGAATCTGGCCGTATGAAAAAGTTTTCGGTTTATTTCACATATGTTTTTTTTCATGAATATTTAAAAACAAGGTTTGAAGTCTAAATATTTATTAGATATTAATTACTTATATTTATTATATATTAATTATTATTGCTTTGATCGACATGTAATAAAAATCGACTTTACTCAGCAAACATCACTAAATTCAAATTATTTACGATCAAACAAATATCGGGTTTAACGAGTGGGCTAATCATTCGATTTAGCCCTTAGTACGACACGCTTTTTGTACATTTCATCCGACAGCTTGTGAGATTTGGGATGGTTTGTCATAATTGCGTATGAAAACAGCATTTCTACTTTAGAAAGTGAAAGGCCATTGTACAGGGTGGGCCAAGAATTCGTTAACATTTAAATCTAACATCCCGCGCAAACAAATGCTGCGCGGTACACGAAGAGGGATCAGCCCACTAGCTCGTTTCTCAGCAATTTTGTCGCAATGATTTGCTTCACGGGGCTGTAACGCGATTACTGTGTGAAACAATTTTGTTTAAACAGCAGTTCGCTTATTACTGTGAGACGCTTATTTCGCGTTGAACACGATTTACATGACTTAAATCAGTGTCCAAGTGCTCCTTTAATAAGAAATGGGTGAAGAAGTTCGAAGAGACGGGATACCCCGCTAAATGTGACGCAAACTGGAGGCCCACGGACTTCTGGGACCAAAGAGAACGTGCAGCAAGTTTCCGTTTCTGTTCGCCATAGTCTTGATTTATCGACGCACAAACGTTCGACTGAATTAGTGTTATCAAGTGACTCATTACGCTATATTTTGAAATTACATCCATATAAAAGCCAGATAGTGCAGGAACTAAAACCTAATGATTTAAATTTACGCAATTCGTACTCTGAAACTATGTTAGAACGATTCAGTAATTTTAACATGTTATTTTCTGACGAAGCCTATTTTCACCTCAACAGACAAGTAAATAAACAGAATTTCAGGTATTGGAGCAGTGAAAATCCCAAAGTTATACACGAGAGGCCTCTTCATTCTCCCAAGGTAACTGTATGGGCTACAATTTCAGCAAAAAGAATTATTGGACCGTACTTCTTCGAAGATTCTCGCGGCCGTTCAGCTACTGTTAATTCTGCTGAATATGTGAAAATGATACGGGAGTTCTTGGGGCCGATGCTACTGGAATTTGCTAGCCACATTCGTTACACTTAGTTTCAACCAGATGGAGTCACTTGTCACACATCCAATGAGTCCCTGTCGGTGGTCAGACATGTTTCCGGAAAGCTGATTTCCAGATGAGGCGACATTCCATTGCCACCCAGAAGTCCAGACCTATCCCCAGCAGACTTCTTTTTGTAGGGTTATTTAAAGAATCGCATCTACATCAATAAACCAAATACACACTACGTCAACTAAAAGAAAGAATCAACGAAGAGATATCGGTGATCTTGCTGTCTCTGAGTATTCTAAAATTTGCGTGCGCTCTTGGAAGAATGCAAATAAATGATGTTGCATATTAAAAAAAAAGTCGAACAAGTGCCCTAGTCACGTACCGACTTCTCGTTTGGGTCTGTTATTCAATAAATATCTTTACAAATTCTTAAGATACTGAATGTCTTAGATAACACCTTAATTTTTCAGGTGCTGTTCGAGATCTTTCTGTAGTTTTTAATATATTTATTTAGAAATACTCAGGTTTGTTCTATAATTGTTTTAGGCCTACTACTTTTATTTGCTACGATTTTTATTTTGCGAAATACTAGTGTAGTCTCTCAGATGTACGCTTGATAACTTATGGACTTAGTTGCAGTAAATTATCAAAGAGTGGGGTAAGAGTCACAGAAACAAAAATTCTATCGTTATATTTATTTGTTCGGCTGTCACCGTTCTCCACGGTCAAAACTACAATAATATGTACATTATTTACAAAATCAAAATATACAGAAGATATACACACTTTAGACGGGGCACGGACTCCAAGTGCTGCATTTAAATGCTAACCGGTTAATACACAGTGTTGACAGGAGGTAGGAAATGTCACCGCAACCCTACCACCAGCACCAGGAGAAATAGAGCGGGCGAGCCGCGCGCGCCGCTTGCCCCGCCTCGTCCCGACGTCGGCTCGCCCTCGTCGCGCTGCATCGCCTCCGCACTCATCTCTGCAGGACCAAGAGAGATAGGGCTTACTACCGGTTCATTCACTTAATTCTTGATTTGTCTTGGTAGACATGCCAGAACTCGTAATGGGTACAAGTAGTATCAGACCCGTATTTTAAAAGGTGTCTCAAGTATCCGTTGAACTCGGATTACCTGCAACTACTTTTAAGTTCACATCAATACTTAAACGTCATTTTTATTACATAACGCGCTTGAAGTGTTACTCTGCTGAAACACATCTCAGTAATTGGCTTTAAGTTACAATTTGTTCTCAATTACGTTTTCACCTTATTGACATTATTATTCTGATCACGCGGCAAATTATTTTATTATTATTGAAATATTATTTCCATGAATTTATATAAAATACACTTTTGGCTAGTGTAGCAATTTAAACACATTAATACTAACTCCGTAAAGAGATTTTTATTTTCACATGTTTGCTCTTAAAACTAATTACATGAAATATAACTACGCAAATATCAAGTACAATTTACTAATCTGTAAAGAGAAACAACATTAAAGGGTATCGTTTTAATTAAATTATTTAATTTAGAAATGTTCTTGAAACACGATATGAAAATTTTTAATTCAACTAATTAGATCGAGTTCTCCATAGGGTATATAAAACAAAAGATCATGTCCTACACAGATAATGAACATGATGTAATGAACTGTCACCTATACTCTGACTCTGACAGATAAAGACCAATTAAATGCGCGGGAAATTTAAATGAGGATCGAAAGAGCTGCTACATTTACATTAAAATGAAAATGACTAGTTGTTAGCTATAACGGAACGTTCAAACTATTCTGTTTTACACAAATCTTATCATGTTGAATTGTTAAACTATGTTTTTTGTTTTTATAAGTATTAAATGATAATGTCATAAACTAAAAGGTTGTGATGATTTTTAATTAAAAAAAATACTTAAACGTATATTTAAATAAACTGAATATAAATGAAAGTTAATAAAATGAATCATGTTCTTTCATAAATAAAGTAAATCTTTCGTAATTATTCAGAAATAAATCATATTAAAACACGTTCATTTCCTCTAAATGACCATAGAAATCACTGCTTGAGACTAGCTTCAGATTGCCTCACGTAAACAGAGATCACATCTGTCAAAATCTACATTTGAGTAAAGACTTCGATATAAACGTCGTTCTGTAATGAGCTATCACTCACTCGAGTATGGATCGGTAGATCTTGTTTTAAGTGACGTTCAATAATAAAATATCATCGTAAAATCAGTTTTAAGATTAGATTCGCGACTAAGACACGTTTTAAAATACGTTAAGTCTCAAGGCTCTACGTGCTAGCTTTGCCGCCGCGTACGCGCTCGTCCGGTCATGTGTAGGCAGGGTGACAGCACCGGTTCCTTACTTCCGACAGAAGGGGACCGAACCCAAATAATTCACTTTCAGTAGACGGCAACCGACGCAGCTGTCAAAAGTACTAGTGCCTAATGCCGGTTAAGAGTGCCGACTGTAAATATGAATTATTTAAAATACATATTAAATAGTTACTTACCGGTAAGGGGCCTATTATAACATAGGAAACAGTTAAACTGATTAGAATTTAGAAGTGACTCAAAAATAACAAATCCAACAATATAATATGTCTGTCCTTATGCCTTCGCATACATCTTTCGGGGCTGTAAAATATATATAAAAAAAGTAATATAATTAGGAAAGGCACTGACCCGCGGGAAGCACGCGCAAGCGCAGTGCGGCGGCGTGGCCGGCGGCGGCGCACACGTACTCGCCGGCGTCCGCCGCGCGCAGCTCCGCCAGCGTCAGCCGCGACAGCGCGCGCGCCGCCCAGCGCTCCGTGTCCAGCGACACGCCGCCGCGCGAGCTCTGGGGACACGACACATACTCACGCGTCGCCCTCTAAGCTACCGCTTTCGTCTCGGTGGTGACGAAAGATCTCTTCTTATGGACGTAGAGATAAACGTGGTAAACGGACCGGTTACGTAACGGAACACATGCAACTCGAGAGACGCTAGCGCGTTGCATCCGTTCGAATGTCACCAAGACCAACTCTTTCGAGTTTGTCTTCTGCTATTCTCTCTCACTAGATGGACACTGACTACCGAATTGCTTAAACTAAATTTCTTTATCGTTACGTTTGAACCGGCCCATACGTTCTGAAGTGCAATTCTTCCACAGTTAATCTATTCCCAATTTGGCAATTTCGCTCGTTTTCGTATTCACGTAAAGTTACCTGTAAGTTAATAGGCTCGTCGCCTCGGTGCCAGCGCACGTCGAGTGCAGCGAGGGGCAGCTGTCGCGGCGGTGGCTCGTAGCGTGCCTCGCACGCCAGCGTGGCCGTGCCGCCCTCCACACCCCGCACCGTACTGGGACCCACCGCCGACACTACCACCGTCGGCACGGGCTCATCTGAAACGTCTCGCCTTTGTACATACACGTCTATGATTGCGGCTACTATTTCTTGGCGTCGCTTCGAGCTCGTAGGAATTATCAGGCGTTACGCAACAACATGAAGACTGACCTACGACTGTGAGGTTGAAGAACAGGCTCATCTTGGGCTCGGTGTTGACCTGGCACTCGTAGCGGCCCGCGTCGCTACCGCGTAGTCGTTCGATGCGCAACGAGTGGCGACTCAATCCCGCGCCCTCAGCGCTCGAGGTAGCCGAAACGCGCGCGTCCGCCGTAAACACCACGCCGGCGTGTGACAAAATCTGCAGATCTCGAGACCGCACCCATGACACCTGCGATCATCATATACGTCATTAAGGGATTGGGTGGAGTATTTTGTTGTAAGCGTAAACGTTACGGGTAGTTGGAGCTCTAAAAATTCCGACAGCTATCCTACCACGGAACTTCGACATCGCTTAGTACTTGGTTGTGAGGTCTGATGGCAATGGCTCCACTTAAAACATCGAAGTTCAACCGTATCATACTAGGCTTAAAGACGACTCCGACTTAGTCTGGGAAAAAGGTTTAGAAAAAGGACACGGTATCAGGCTTTTATTTATATTGGTCGATCCTGTGTTTATTGTCATGTTTACGTGTTCAGAAAATTCTGTGGTAATGTACATACTGCATTTATTTTATTAGTGTGAGTCTCACAAAAAAGCGGTCATGTTCTATCTGCGCTCGTCGGCAACGGCGCACTCTCTCGAGTGGCATTAACGACGATTGTTGATTAATAAAACAAAAGTACTCATTAAGTTTTACGGTCAACCGGACGCTAGGATACTACTCCAATAATGACAAGGTTCGCATCGTTGTCAATTTTTTATTCTAATCTCCTTAAGAGTCAACTCAGCAAGCTGAACTCTCGGAGGCCGATGATGACGAGTAAATACAAAAATGCGATTACGTGGCAACGCAAACATTTCGCAAAGTGATAGTTTGGCAGCGCTCTCTTCCGGGAAGTTAATAGCGTGTGGGGGCGGAGGCGCGTGCCGCTAAATGCGGCGCTGGACCAGGGGGGTGCGCAGCGAGTCGTTGACCGGCATTTTTCACATCGCTCACGATCAGTGTCAGGTGGACGGTTATAGCCGTACGCGCTGACGTCGCCCAAGGATGAACGTGTCACCGCCTCTCCGCGGCATCGTTCGCGTGCCACTATCCCTCCTCCTTCCGCCCTTCACCCCTCGCCACATGTTATCTCTTAAATCGTTTCACATTTCATACTTAAATTCATGTGCGTTTATTTCTAGCACATTATTTGAATGGTTTACGAGGCTCGTTTCGGGCTTTTGCCTTTATTTCGATTTAGAATCGAGTGAGTAATTCATCATTCCACGCTTTCTACTTTAATATTTTCTTCGTACATTTCAGAGCGCGTGTCATGTATGAGTAACATCCGATAATAAAATCAAACGATCGCTTACAGCATTACGTGGCTACAAATGTTGAAGCGGCTTGTGCGTAACTCTCCATCCACTCGCTATGTATTATCTGTTGGCACCACGTTTGAACGAAACTCTGAGGTTTTGTATAATTATTATGGGCTGCAGCAGCTGAACAATAGTTATCTAATTAAATAAAAATGAGTGGGCATCGAGTTTACAGTTTCTTTAAAATTCATGGCTTAGATGAGATTCATAGTGTCAGTATAGAGAAGTCAAACTGGAGATAGATTTTCTGAAGTTTCGTACAGAAACTTTAGTCTACAAGCAGCTAAAACCAGGCAATCGGCAGATAATGGCAAAAATAATACAAATCATACTTGTTACATCGCCATAGGTGTAAGTAAATGAAGTACTATACATATCTACCTATGTGACGTGGGTACACATGTCTATTCCAACATCCAACTAAATTACTTCCTATAGTTATGTAATGGCTGTTTACTGTAAAATTTTCTTACTAGTCATACGAGTTCAGTCATCCATGTAGCGATGGATTAAGATTACAGAATGTACCAACCCATCTGGTCAGCAATGTATAATAGGCCAAAATCTCCTTTCTAAGAAATAGGAGCCTGTGCTCAGCTGTGGACTAATAAAGACTTGATAGCAAGCAATAATAAATAAATAAAGCAAGATGTAACAATAAACATTAAGAATAAGCATGACAGAAAGAAGAACAGAGAGAGACATGTAGACACTGTACATTGTTTGCCCGAAAGAATTATTTTCTTTTTAAGTACTGGCGTACGACCAAGTAACTGATCCTTATCGTCATTACTGAAAAACCTTTTTTTTCTAGTATTGAGTAATAAACTAATAAATCATAAATAACTGAAATAAGCTGTACATACCGACTTGTCTAAGAGCCTGTGGATGGAACAGTCCAATGAGGCAGCGTGGCCGAGTGGCGCAACCACCAGCGTTTGTTGAAGAGGGACGAAAGCCGGCGCTGCAGAGTCTGACACCACCGATACCACCTCGCCCCCCGCCATTCCTGCAACACAGTCCCGCCTTTACTCGACCAATAATCTTTATACTACAATAACTGGAACTGTCTGGCGAAGATAAACTATTGTATATAAGTACTGATACCACATTGCGTTACATGTACATTCAACCACTATTTATTACTCAATCTGGTAGGGATATCCCTATAATTGGTAAAACATTATCCAACACATAATATACATACATAAATTATGTGTGGTAATTTATTATGTGCACTGTCCTACCAAAACTGGTAGCCCACTTGGATCAGGACTATGACTTCGGCAAAATTGCTTTACAAATCAAATCACATCCATCGCCAAAATCCGGCGCATTTAGCGATTGTAATGATACGTACAAGAAACACGTCTCTACGTAAAAGTGAGTGAGGAGAGCGAGGTGGAGACAGGCAATGTTTCGTGTAAACACTTTAACCATTGGCCCTTTCATCTTAAACTGCGTGGTCGTAATATTGCCTAAAGCAACAATCAGCAGCTCGGTGAACGTGCCAATTGTTTGTAGGTCGAGCTTCGACCCGCGGCTCGTGTCCATACGCCGACCAAGCGTTAGCTATATTTAACTTTTTTTTAATTCGTTGCCATCCATAAATCTATGAATAATAAAATAATAACAAAAACTTAACTCCAGAGATAACTTCGCATTATTGGACGTCATTGAAAGAACTTATAAAATATATACTTTTGGGACTAAAGTTATACATTATCTCTTTATTACTTTATCGGTAATTGCTTATATTGCTAACGATTGCATCGATGTCACCTTTAGTATTGTAGTTATCAAACGCGTAAAAAGCGTAGTTTATAAGCACCTAAGGATTCGAACTAGCAAGATATGGCAAGATCTCGAAGATCATTTAGAACTGTGTAAGATTGACCTTATTGGCAATGGCGTGTCGTAAGTACATACATTACTTCATTGAACCTGGCTCTGTACCCTAGATCCTACCTTTCATTTATCAGTAACTATCAGAGGACTGTTAGCAGCATAAACTCTAACAAAGATCGTCCGCCAGCGGGGTGCAGAGTGCGGCGGTGTTACTCAGGACGCATGTTATTTTCGTCCGTTTGCTCTAAAAACCAAACCCCCGGCAATGTCACAATGCGGTTAATTGCCTCTATTTTAGAAATAATTAATAGCCATAACAATTTAATAGTGATGAACGTCTCTTCAACTTTACGTACTACTACAATCTTGTGCTGTATAGAAACGCGTTACTTTTGTTTGTACTTCTTGTTTATATTCATTTTGTTTAGAATTACTACTCTTTTGAATTGTCGGTCTGTTCAAACAATTCGTTTTGCATTGGTCGTAGTACATTGAGGAGTAATGTATATCACTCTACAACTCTAACCCAGGGGAGATCACAAGCGTAGGTGAAATTGACAGCATTTAAGATATTTATAATATTTAAAAACTCTTTCATTGTGAATGATACTATGTTTTAGCTACGCATTTATTATACCTACGTATCTGTTTTTAGACTTGCCTGACGTTTACACATTCACATAAGTTTTTGTTGTACAGTGGGACTTACTCGCAGTAAAAGTATTAAAAGAGTTATACCGCTCGTGGTCACGGATGGTGGTGAGAACTTAGCGACCTTCGTGATGCGCGAAGTTTAACTACCTGCTCTTGATTCCGTTGATTGTTTGTACTGTCGGTACTAATAAGTCGCGGTGTACAACACAACTATGTGTATACGTACAAATCACGAAAGTCTAAAAACAGTTACTCCTAGCCAGGTAAGTCTATGGACCTTTACACTTTGAGTCCTTCCATGGCTCGGAGAGCACGCTGAACTGTCGGTACCGGTTACCATATGAACATCTTTAGCAATCTTTAGTGATAGTTGAAGCCCTTTGTACACAGCTTCGATGTCATCTAGAAGTTGGGATGGTAAGTTTTGATGAAAGTAGTGCCACGTAAAAAACGTTAGTAAACTTGAAACCGATCCCAACCTAGTTGAAAAAAAGGCTCGGAGGTTTTGTCGGTTCCACCCGCAATTACAGCAAAACAACTCTATGCATATATATTTGAATGCTTAATTTTAGGTGAGACCAGATGTAATTTGTCATATTAGGGGTGGTATTGTAAGTGACACGTTATGACGTTATTACAATGGTGCGTAACATGAGGTACAAGTGCAGTGCGGCCGCAGGCGCACACGTGCGAAGCGACCGCGGCCCGCATTCACACATCCGCTTGATTCATCTCCAGTGCGTGATCTGCTGGCAGGAAGTAACATCTCACCGCGCCATCACGCAATACGATCACGTTATAGCGAACGTAAAGGAAGCGCCGTTTAATCACACTCGTGCCAACTATACGTATGAGTATATATGTCAACGTGTTGATGAGCCATGAAGTGATTGTGACACAAAATCTTTGATATACTTACAAAATTTTACAGGGATTCAAATAAACACATCGGCTCCGACTAACAAATCGCTAGACTTATTTTATCTATCGGAGATGGTGACCGATGCGGCGACGACTTTTACAACTGAGTCGACCTGTGAGGCTGTAGCCGTGCAGTCATTTCTAATGTGTCAAAAACAATTTATACAATTTAGGTTTTAGGTTGCGGAAGTTTAAAGCTTGTTGAGACATTGTCTTTATTAGATCAGTCAAATGGGCAAAGCAGCAAAGTTTGTAAAGTGCAATGTGTCGATGAGGGCAACAATTCGCAAGCAATTCACAAACTGCAGTGTCTACATTGCGGAGCGCATAGGTATGCAGTGAGTCAGCAGAGCTCCAAGAGGGGTGAGAGTGCGGTCGAGTGACGTCAGCGCCATTCAAGTAGCATAGCGACCTTGTGCCGTAGTTAAGATGTAGTGGAACGCTGCATCTTAGCTACGGCCTCATCGCTTCCATCGCCACTGCTGTAATTGGTACAACGCTATCCACAAAATTAATATCTTGTTACCTACGTACCAACAATGAACTAAAATTTTATTTTCTAATTTAAATAAGATACACCTTGACCACAGCGAATTCGCAAAGACTGCATTGCAGAAAGTGATCGAATTTAAAAATGTACGCACTCAGCGTACATTTCTCTTTAAATTATTTAAAAATATTTTTATTGAGCTTTTGTATCTAAAAGTACTTTTTCGTCTCCCCTCTTCAAACTAAATATTGGTTTGAAAAATCTTAAAAAATAAAGAAAAAATTAAAGAAGAAAAGCACCAGTGTTCTATGAAATATGACGTCCTTAAATCGATCGATTGTCGATTTAATTCAATTTGCACTCCCAAAATAGCTGTTGTTCTCTATCGTCCAGAAATAGATATATTACACACTATTTTTAATAAAGGTTGGTTCGTATAGTGCGTGATTGGGTTTGGTCGTTCCTTGTTTATTCTGGATATTATGATCTCAATAAAGAGGCAAGTGGCCGCCTGTGTCGATCTTATTTCGCACTCATTTGACTTGTAGCTTACTTCGCACTATAGATTTGCGTAACATTCATCCAATATATATAAGTATATTATAGAATGGGTGCACTTCTACTCACCTCAAAAAACGTGTGAGATTTCTCCTTGACATACATACGAGATTATTAAGGTCGTACCAGAATTTGATTTCTTTTATCATATGTTCTATAGTATGAACTATAATTTTGTCTAATCTAAACAAAAACTCTTTGCCATATATTCATATGCAGCAGTTAAAATAGATGTAGGTATATCTATAAACCGATGGTGTTCAGTGGACTGCTCGCTGTGGAAGATTCTCTCACAGCTGTGGTGAGTCAACGCGTAGCATGTGGTGTTTATGTTCACATTGTCATTGCTCGTGTGTCCGAATGTTTGATCTGACGTATCATCGTCTCCAGGAAGTGACCGGAAATATTCACATTCTTAACGGCAAACAGCGTAGTTAGTAGACTCCTTATAACGTATATTAATAAAGATATGTAAAATTGTTGCGTCGCGATAAAATGACCTCAGAGAAAACCGATGTTTAGCAGTTCTTTCGTTGCTTGTCCCTCGTATAATTAAATATCAATAGCGTAATTAGAGTCAGGTCCACCACTGGGTTAAGCTAAACAAAGCACTGAAAGCAACACAACTTGTAGTTCAGTGCACTCAACAGGCGCGCGTTGTAAATATGATGTACCGAAGAACAGTGCAAATAAAAATCAAGATTTTTTACATTACAATTGCCATACAATCCAGGTTTCTCAATAATTTCGTAGCCGTAAAGGGAAAATATTTGCACTTGAAGTCATAATTAAATATACAAGATGTTATACCAGATACACAGAATAATAACATATTAATGATCAAAGGATTTGACGGATCACTTCCTTCCCTCGACAGCTCAACGAGACTCAATAAGCAATCCTAGCGACGAGAAATCGATACTGTCACAATTATCGGAACGAGGTGATTTCAGTGGAGCACCGAAGAGACGCGCTGCACAACACGGCTTACCTCGTGCAACGGCGCTCCCTCCCCCGTGTTACGTCACTTCGTACATAAACAATCAAACGATAAGAAGTTTATATTGCTGTGAGTCCGTGAACTTCAGGACGGATCGCGGACGGTCGGAGGATCGGTTCCGTATTAGATTTGTTGTGTATTATTGACTAGTGGAGCGTTAATATCCGATTTGTGGATGTTTGCCAATTCCTAGTGTACTTAAGGTGTTATTTTAGTATCGGGATCATTGGACGTGTGTGGTCACTCACGCGCCAACGTACTCGTAGCTACAGCTTTATTGACCCATTACTACTTTGCAGAGGATTCGAACTGTTATTTATTTGTTTATCTTTTATTGAAATATGAGAACTAATATACGGCGTGTACTGCGTGTGCGTGTATATGTAGTTGTTGTGACTGACTGGTATCCCGTAGGTAGCAATTAGCTCTAACAATAACTGACCTGCAAGGGCTGGCAGCGCCGCTAGGAGCAGAAAAGTCGCGCGCGAGATCATAGCCTCACGCTCGGCAACGTCCGGTGTAACTCTCAACTGCGCTCGGTGGTGCCCGATGCGCGCGCGCACCGCATGGCTCGTACCAAACGCCTGCAACACGCAACTTCTAGATTACGCTTTAATGGATAATATACAGTAGAGCCGTGCACAAACATTCTAATACATACATTTTTTACTTGACTGCCAAGTAGTCGTATTCAAAGAAATCAACACTCGTTGATGTCTTTTGTATGTTCTGCCTTGTCGACGCTATCTGTGTACTTATTTTGGTATGTAGTAGAACCACGCTTATTTTAGCACAAGCGGGCCGGCTCGACCGGGACAGCACTACCCTCCCACAGAAGACCAACCTAAAGCGCCAGCATCCGTGCTGTCGTGTTTCGTTGGCGAGTGTGAGACCGGAGGCCCATTGATGCAGGGGTGACAGTTATCGTGGTAACTGTGTAAGCCTTACACTGTCACGATGACTGTCATTCCTTTTACGTCCCCAAGCGGGGTGTGAAAAAGCATCTCACCATACTGCATTGCCTCCATTTGCAATGAGTATGGTGATCACAACTCTTAGATTCTATTCATGCTTTCCATCAGGCAGAGTAGAGTCACTTTGGCAGGCTATTAATATAAAAAAAAGCCCAATTAATTGCAGTGCTAGTAGTAAATTGATAATATAGTATATTAAGAGTTTAGCGCCGTTGGCAAGCAACGGTGGTATGCACAATAGGACTGCTCGCCTGCCATTACATAACAGTGAGACGGTCGACAGCCAACTCCAGTTACAGCCAACTGTACTACGGCTACTATTTTATTTACCTTTTTTTTTTTTGTACTGTGCGGAAATCCCCACGAATACCACCGCAGGGTGGTTATGTCGGACTCGAACCGACCAAAAACCGCACGCCGTCTCAGGTACCAATAGCCAGGGGACCAGGTGCACCCTAGTAAGGAAATCCCTGGAACCCCGACATACCTCGGACCAACTACGGCTGCAGTGGCCCCCTCCTGTGTGGAAAACTCATGGTTTCTTGGAAACCTGCTTCTGCTAGAGTGACAGATGGCCTCATTTGTCACCTCCAGGCCTGCACTTATGGAGGACGGAGATCTTCTAGTGATCTCCGGCGCCTGAGCCTTCTGCGGTACCTGGCCCTTTCCCGGGCCTGGCGGACCGGGAGAGTTCTAAACCTCTCTCGGTCCCGCTCCGCCATCTCCTTCGAAAGCATAACCTGCTCGCAGAAAGAGACGGCGGAGTTCCACGCACCCTCGCTCCGTATCATGGCCGCAACCATGTTACCGAGCGAGAGAGTCCCCACTTTGATGGCCGCCATGAGGTCACGCCTCTGCTCCACCCATGTCGGGCATTCTGCCAGCGTGTGGAGCGCTGTGTCCACGGTCCGGCCATCGCAGTGATGGCACTCAGGCGTTGGCTCCTTACGGATCAGACACAGGTAATCTCCGAAACATCCTTTTCCAGTGATCACCTGCGTCAGTCGGTATGAGAGGGTCGGTGGCCCTCAGGGTTGCCTCACGGTGTGTCTTGCCGCACGCCGTCACAAGCGTGTCGTCCGCGTAACATGTGACGGCTACACCATCTAGGTATGCACCGCGAAGCACCAAGCCACAGGAGAGGCCCTAAGACCGACCCCTGCGGAACACCACACGACATTTCACGTCGACCAAGACCGGTTCTACTTGGGTAGATAACGGCTCTTTCCGACAAATACGCCCCGACAACGCGGCGGAGGTAGAGAGGCACTTTATGATATACTAGCGCCTCTCTGATACAACTCCAGGGCAAAGTGTTGAACGCGTTGGCGATATCTAACGACACCGCCAACACCACTTCACCCCGAGAAACGGCTTCCTCCGCTAGAGTCCTCACGCGCATGATCGCATCCACGGTGGAGCGCCCCTGATGGAAACCGTACTGGTTATCCGCCAAATCCGGCCCTACTCTGAAGAAGTGCTTGACGAAGCGCCATGCAATCACTCTTTCATAGAGTTTGCATACCTCGTCAAGCAACACTATGGGCCGGTAAGCGGATGGTGAGTCCGCTGGGCGCCCCTCCTTTCGGATGAGGACCAGCCGTCGCACCGCCAGCGCTAGTTCTGCCCAAGTGACCTCAGGCACGTCGTCGTCGTCCACGTTAGGCGCCTCAGGCGCTGCAGGCGGAGCCATCGGTGGTGGTATGTGCTCCATCACATGCGATGGAAACAGGGAGCCGACAAACCTTTCAAGCAGCTCTGGCTGAAGACATCGGGTTAACGGCGGGGCCCATGGCCGCATTTTGCCTCTAACAATACGGTAAGGGCGTCCCCATGGATCCCGCTCCAGTGTCTCCAGCAACTCGCGGCGGGCCTCGCTCTTGGCCCGTTTTATCGCTGCCTGAAGAGTCCTCTTGGCGACCCTGTATTCCACCAAAAGCTCCGCCTCTCGAGCTGCCGCATCCTCGGGGCGGCGACGCCTCCTGCGGAATCTAGACCATTGACGGCGCGCGGTCACGCAGGCTTGTCTCAGCCTTGCGATCTCCGGCGACCACCAATAGACCTGGCGTCTCGCAGTGTTGGGCTGAACCCTAGGCATCGCCGCATCGCAGACGCGGGTCATGGCCTCCCGGAACCATAATGCCTCGGCATTCACATCTATAGGCCTGTCCGGTGCAGGAGTCCAGGCCTGTACGATGGCGGCTTCCAGGAGTACCTCTCGATCTAAGCGCTTGAGTGCCCAACGCGGCTCAGGTGGATTTTGTCCAACCGGCACGCCATCTGTGGGAGCGGAGACTTCAAACCGAATGTATCGGTGATCCGAACCCGTCTCCTCCCCCACAATGACCCGCCAGTTCTCAACACGGCGTGCCAGCAAGGGGCACGCGAACGAAATATCCACGATCGAACTACCCCTCGCTGTCACGAACGTGGAGCCCGAATCTTTCGGCCCAGTTCTCCAGTGCCCTGCCCCTTGGGTTCGTGCGTCGGAAACCCCAGGCCTCTGACCAGGCATTGAAGTCACCGAGCACAAGAACCGGGTGGCGGCGACAGGCGTCGACGACGACCGCCAGCTGAGCGAGCCATTGCTCATACTCAGTTATGTCTCGATTCGGCGTGAAATAAGCAGCCACGACCGCTATATCCCCAAACAACGCCGCTATGCAACCCCGTTCCCTTGCATCCACGGTGAGGGGAGGAGTGCCAGCGGCAGTGCCGTGTACCAGAGCCGCTGAGCCATCCAAGTCGGTCTCCCAGGCAGCCCCGAGAAACAGGTGGACGTATGGCTCAGCCACGGCGGCAATGTGGATAGACCACTGTGCCATGCTCTGGAGCAGAAGATCCTGAGCAACGGCACCGTGGCCCACGTTTGCCTGGAGGATGCGGAGATGCGAATCCATTATTGGATTTCCATCTCCGCCCCCCGCCGCAAATCTTGCTGCTCTCCGGCAGTACTCTCCGGGCTCTTCGGACGGGGGCCAGGAGGTCGACCTCCCAGCTTCGGATCCGACAAGACGCAGGCCTTACTGCCAACCCGGTGGTCGGCAGGTTTGCTCCCCGCTGCACACCTAAAGCAGCGCAATAGAGCGTTACAGCCACTCGCCTTGTGGCCAGGCTGGCCACAACGGAAACGGAGGTCACCTAGGGTGACCTCTGCTGTACATTTTACCCCCACATGTCCCACCGACAGTATCGAAAGCATCTTGCCGGTCGGGTCTGCAGGAGCCGTGCCTGTGCCCTCAGAAAATTTACCAACTAGGAGAGTACGCCTGTCAGCGATCTTTTGGGCCGCCGCAATAGGGCAACTGACAACCGCTGCCCCCTGTCCACTGGGGCCGAAGCGTATTACTCCAGCCTTTATATTATCCAGAGGGCAGCCTCCGGCCTTCATCACAGCGAACCTGAGCTCGTCCGTCGTAACAGAATCGTCCAGGCCTGTGATGCGTACTTCAGCGCATTTCATAGGCCTGGACACTCGGACGTCTGCTGCGTCCAGTGAGTACTTTAATTTAGCCGCTAGGGCGTCAGCTTTGGGGCCACTGGTGGAACCGGGGATCTCGAGAAGCCGGGCTCCTGTTCGCGTATTTTTGCACCGGACGCCCGGTATCTCGAGGGCCTTGAGGTCGACGTTGGCCTTGACTTTCGCCAAGACCTCAGCATACCCCAAACCCCTCTCTACTGTCTCTGCCGTCAAAGTGACGACGATTGCCGCAGAACGAGGGGTTCGGAGTCTTTTTGTCGCTCTTGTTGCAGCAGCGGCGGCCTTGCTGGCATTTTTATCTGCTTTTTTGGCGGCCTTCCGTCTTTTCTTCCTATCACCGGCTGCCATCCAGATCCCTTCCTTCGGTTGCTGTGCTACATCAGCCGGGGCTGAGACTGGGGTTTGGATTTGGGTTGAGTTCGCCTTCCTCTTCTCCTTCCCTTTTTCCTGGGTGGCCTTTTGCGACGTTGTTGTTGTCTTTGGCTTGACCACTCTTGCTACTGTTTGGGCTGTTGAACCTGCTTTAGCAGCAGCTGCATATGTTACCCTTGGCGGAGTTAGAGGTGGGCGATAAATTACGTTCTCTATTGCAGAGATACGCTGGCAAAGCCGCTCCTCCATCTCCGCCATGAGTCGGACTATATCCGGTTCCACTCGGCAGGATGATGTCGATGGCGCTGGCGTGGCACCAGCATTACCATGAGAGGAGTCTAACGTCCTCTCTCTCACTTCAGCAAGGTCTGCTTCAAGGCTGGCTTTCTCCCTCTCGTGGGCCTTGTTTTCGGCCACTAGGAGTCTTCCCGCTCCGACGATAATTCGCACGACCGCCAAAAGAGCCTCTTGTTCTGGACTTCCTGGTCCTTGGAACGTCTGAAGGAAGCAGTCGGCTACACTGATTGCCTCCTCAATCTGGTCCACAGGATTTTTCGCTCTGCGCTCTTTTAGGCTCAGATCACCGCACATAATATCCGTAGTCTTTTCGTACTCGATCTTTTCACAGAGGGCTTTAAGCAATAGCTCGCCCTCGGCCTTCTTTGTTGCCATAGTTCCGGCAGTCTGCCTTGTTGTGGTGACCCGGCCAGCTTTGGGAGGTCGGCCTCCGCCGCGAGCTCCTCGACGGCTTGTTCGCACTTTGGGTACCGTGGCTTCGTCACTAGAGGCGGATTCCAGCTGGTTTGTTTCCGCCGATTGGGGCTGGCGCCTTTTTCGCTTTTGTGATCCCCTTTGGTATTGTTCTACAGCTGAGGCTATTGGCGTACTCGCACCGCTCCTGTCAGAGGCAGTGTCAGAATCCAACACTGCCGCGTGTCTTTCCGCGTCCTTCGCGATTGGTTGGTCGTCGGATTTACCGCTCGACGACGGGCGGGTTTGGCAGTGGTTGCTCCCCCCAGAATACGACTGGGAGCTGCCGGAGCCGTTTGGCTCCGGGAGGGACTCCCCAGGCGCGGCGCGTCCTCTCGGATCCAAAGAACCACCGGTCCTGTCCGTTCAGGATTACGGCTGAGCCGAACGGGGTCTGCACCAGACCGAGTCCGTCCGCCCCAAGGTTTTTTTATAGAGGTTTCCTTCCTCGTAGCCCTCAAAGAGCCATCGTTCCTGACTGCGGCCAGCCAGGTTTACGACTTGACCGGACGGTGGTCTGCATCAGACCAATGTCCACAACTTCTGACAATGCCAGCAGTTGAGAACCCGTCCGCCCGCTAGTATACTCTCCACTATGCCCTCCGCTAAACGGAGGGACACGTGGAAAGCCTTCAACTATCCTCACAAGAGTTGTTTCCACCTCGGCCGGAATTTGCCGTAGAAGGCAGTGTCTCTCGCACTTAGCGCCAGAGACACTGCCGCCTCCGTTGCCCAAGGTGCACCGCGTGGAGGTTCCGGACCCCGCACCCCACTATTTTATTTACCTGTCAATTGCGGCGGTTTATAGGTAATGTCTGTCAAAATAGACTAAAGTAAAGGGCGACTGACAATATTGAAAGAAAAAAATGTCCTCTATAGGACAACTCGTGCTGGCCTTGGAAGTCACCGTTTCAGAATGGTAGACATACGCTCCCAAACTAAACGGTTCGGCTCTTCCTTCCTGTGCAGAACGGTTAAAGCCTGGAATTCATTACCGGCGCACGTGTTTCCCTCCCACTACGATCTCGGGTCCTTTAAGCGGGGCGTGAAAAAGCATCTCATTAGGCCGCCATAGCGTGGGTCACCATATTGCACTGTCGGCATTCGCAGTGAGTATGGTGACCACCGCTCTTGGATTCTATTCGTGCTTTCCATCAGGCAGAATAGAGTCACTTTGGTAGGCTTAATATAAAAAAAAAAAACCGCGACAACAACACACTGCAATATGTCAACTCTCACTACGTTGTTTTGACCTTTTGGTACATACAGGTGTATTCCAACAAAACAATAGATGTTGAAAAAATACGTTTTTCGTTGTCACACGAACATTACACATTCAAATGGAAGCTTTTGGTTCAAATGTTTTAAACGGATATAAATACGTAAAATGTTACTTATGTATAGTATATATAGGATGTGTGGAAAGATGTCGTGTTTGGTCATTGAACTCGCTCCAGATGTCACGATACAGCGAGTCATCAATCGCCGATCGATATCGAGCCATATTCGGGATCTCTGAATCGCACCACTTCAGTTTAATCACATACAAAATATAAAAAACTTCAACAATTTCAATTTAAAAAAAAAGCATTTACAGTACATAGGATTTTATTTATATAGTAGCGACTATATATTTACGAGCATATGCTAGCACAAAAAAGAGTTCGTATTAACACCTACTGATAGCGTTCCCAAAGAGAGAGAGAATGTCGATCTGTCTCTTAGATTGTTCTTCATAACTAGAACTAGTGTTAGTTCTACCTATATCCTAGCATCCTAGCATCTAGATCGCAAAGGGCTTCAAGATTATGCTTTGAAGAACCAATTAAACGAATATAATCTCCTAATAGTTGGTATCGGTTTACCTATTCATACCGATGTTTGCTGACGACACCGCCTTATTGTTTAGTTTTAAAACTTGGAGTGAAGCCTACGAGCGCGCTCAGTCAGGTTTCAATACTGTATGTAAGAAGAAACTTATTACCCTGAAACAGTGGTAAAATATAATATATCACATTCTCACTAAAAGGCAATTTCTCAACTCCACCTCTTGCTTCATCTTATAGGATACTGGCCCACTTATGCCTTGGGCTCCACGGCACTGGGTGCTCTTGCACTCCCCTACATAAAACATGCATCGTCAAGTACTTGGGAGTAGTCATTGATGTACTCTAGGATTTCATCAACATGTAGATGCCCTAAGTTGTAGATTACGCAAGTTAATGTACGTATTCAAAACAATTAGATGTGTCCTGGTTACTCATTGGTTAAAGTCGGTTTACTTTGCCCTCGTTCAGTCGGTTATTACTTATTGTATCACTATATGGGCTGGAGTACCGAAATCTATGTTAATTGAGCTTGAGAAAGCACAAAGAACTATTTTGAAGGTGACATTTTGTAAGCCATATCGCTTTCCTACGGCTTTACTGTACAAGAAGACTCAAGTTTTAACAGTGCACCAGCTGCTTATACTGTACACGTTGCTAAAACAGCATTCTTTACTGACCTACAGCCGAACTGTCTCCAGCGGTCGTCGAAGATTCAATCCTGTCCAACGCATCAAGTTTTCAATAAAATACTCCAGAAGATTCTTTTGGTGCAGGTATGGCTTCCTGTACAATAAGGTCAACAAAGTGGTGCCAATATTCCATCTCACAAAGAGCAGGCGTAAAAGAACAGTGACTGAATGCTTAGGGAAGTTGAACTACAACGACACTGAGACGCTGCTATCGATAACTGTTTAGGACTTGCCAATAATATAAACGCACATAATTAAACCTATGAGCTTATTTGCTCAGATTCACGCACTAGTACTCTTTGAAAATGCCATTTTCAATGGGGATCTCTTCTGAAACAATGGCGTCTATTCCGTTAGATAGGTGTTATGTATTTCGTCAGTGAGACATGACATTTTTCAGGAAATTAATAAAGACAGGATTAATTTTATAAATTGGAAGGACGCGATCTAACGAAGAATGAAGAACGCTGTCAAAAGCATTTTTATAATCAATACTAGTAGACCCGGCCACACGTTGCTGTGCCTAATTTTTTTGTAATATTTCATTGTAGTAAACTATTAAATTTAGATGTAAGCTATCCTATCTTTCGAGTTGGATCAAACTGCACACGGTGTGTGAAATTTGATTGAAATCGGTTAGATAGTTTAGAAGTCCATCGTGGACAAACACCGTGATATGTAATTTATATACATTAAGATTTGAGGTACGTGTTTTAAAATCGTAGAGTCTATAACTAGATGTTCTTTACACCCTTTATGATTTTGCGCTTTCTGCTCTTCAAATAAAATATTGAACCGTTCTAAATATTTATTGATTTCCTGTTTGATTATTGACGTTAAAAATTTCTAAATTATCGGAAGACATGCAATACCGCCCCCGAAACCGCCCGGTACTGTGAGGGATTGCTTGTATCGTTGCTTTGAGGTAACATATAAGTGATACCTTTTGTTACAAAAGGTAGTTCTTGTTCACTTTTAATAACTTCATTTATATTATTTGCTAAGTTACAGCGAAGAGTAAAATCTTTTTATACCAGAAATTGTGTACGTTATCTATACCGGCTGTTTTCCAATTTTTCGTTTTTCTTGTAGCTGTCACTATATCTTGCCGAGTTCGTTTAATTCCCTTATCTCAGTATTTTCCATTTTATATTCTGCCTCTGCTATCCAGTTGGCGTTATCATTGTGTTCCCTTTGTTTTTTCTATAAGCCGGTCCAGTAGTTTTTAAGTTCGTTACATTAAGGCATATCGTAACATTTGTTGCTGTGTATTATGGCTGTTGATTGATTTATAGAAACTTTTTTCGTCTGTAATAAATAACTCACTGTCTTCCCTTTCTGTAATAGTTTTAAGTATTGTCATAAACGTTGTGATTTTAACGTTAATTTTTGTTTTAGTGTGTCCAAATATTCTTCTGGTCTAATGTTATTTCGTTCGTGAATGGTGTGTATTTTTGTTTTTCTGACAATGACCTCGATGGCTACTACTACTTTTTTGACTTTGTTATGATTACTCATTGTTCCAAATAATGCACCGAACTGAGAATCATATATGGGACTAATGTTACAAATATAATGCCTATGCCTCCTGCAGTGTACACCTACAAAGCGACGTAAGTCAGTCGGTGGTTTTCGATCGTGAGAGTATTTTTCAACGAGCTGAGCCACCATACGTTGACTCGTACGCATGCGCAAGCTGGAAAGCGGTGGTCATGTGTCATTGAGATTTATAAATAACCTAACGGTCAACAGGTAACAGTTTTATTTGAGCTGAAGAGTGAAATCAGTTCTAATTTTTTGTATCATTAACGTCTACTAGCTTAACATTTTAAACGTATAAATGTATTTACAGGTAGAAACCAATTCAATTTGAGAACTGGTTCACATTGACAATTTTTTTGGCATTGAATAGTCCATTTATCAACTCGGGGTTTTAGGCATTGAAGAATAACATTATCCAGGCAAGTTAGTGATGAAAACATATGTAGTTAAAGGTTATTGTGGTTGCCAACCCGCTAAAATCAAAGAGTGGGATCAATTAACAGTAATTTTATATAAACGACCAACAGGCACAACCAGTTTGAACCTTTAAGTGTAAAGATGGATGGAATGATAATTCTTTTACACACATTCCACGCAGTGTTGTTTATACTGGACATACAGAACTACCGTCCAGACGTAAACAATTGGACAAGGCGAGCTTTGAACCGTAATAATAGCATTACGTACAACACATTTTATTTCCCCGAACTGAACACTTTTAATTCCAGGAAAAGTTAATGCACGGGTGTACTCTAAGCGTGTATCGGGTACTTTTATGAACTATAATCAGATACTGACTCGCATTACATTAACTATGTAGTTCAGACTTATCATAGATGACAATGTAATGTTTGTGAAAGAGGAGGGACTCGCTTCAATCTCGTCGTAATGCTAACGTGTCGAACTGGTGAGCCCATTAAAACGGCCGATGTGTTCCATGTGTTATCTGTTGGTTGGGTGCGCTTGACGGCAGTGGCGTGTACTCGACGCACGTTTACGACGCACACTCGGCCGTATCTCGATGGCGCGATAACACTGGGACTCTCTGGGAGCAGACGCTCCCACCATGACCCGCTGTCAAAATCCCACTTAATATCGTACGTCCAATCAACAAAAAAGTTTCCGTTCTGCATGTGAAATGTGTGCAATTGAATTTCTAAGCTAATTAGTACCACCACAAATTAAACTGCTAAAACTGCAAAGGAAAAGTAGTACATTCCTGGAAGAAATATGTATCTAGCATCGACTTTTATTATAATTAGTTATATACTTCGAAAACACCAAACTCATCGTCTCCGTTTTACGAGAGGGGGAGGTAGATTCTCGAAGATTCCCTTTTTATAAATCTTATTACTCTAGTTTTCCGGATTAACAAACAGAGAGACGAGTATAACAAATCTACAAGGAGACCTTGTAAGGACTACGAATTTTAAAAATGAAATTCAGTTGAATGAATCAATTATGGTGGGAGAGCCATGCCTCACTACAAACAACTCGGATCGACCGCAATAATACTATGACCTCATTAAAAATTAACTTTAAGCAATTATTTCGTTGCAGGTCGTTTAGTTTTACAGAGTGAAATGGATTACTTGAACCCAAACTCCCTCTTTCTCATGATTTTGTGGATTCTACGCCAAAAGACAATACACTTGCAACTGTTAAACTGCAGGTGCCCATAGACAAAGCTAGTCACTGAGCATCAGGTCCCTGTCTGATTGATTGCGCTCACTCCCGCGTCCTCTGCATTGTTAAAAAAATATATTTGAGAGAAGATTTATAAAAGAGATTTGCCGTGTACCCTCATAGCTGTGGACCTACCAATGGTAGACATGAATGAACTGCGTGATTTTAATCCACTTTTATAACCTTCGACTTGTCTTTAACAAGTTCTAACTTTTCTCCCTTACTCAATAAAAGACCTTTCTAAATTAAAATCTGCCTCATTTAAACAGAGAGTGTGTGCAACAACAAACGAACGGATTCATATTTGTCTGCCACGGCGATGGTACGTGGAGCTGCGGAGATATGGGAAGTGAACTCACGACCGTAATGGTCGGTGCGTTCTGCTGTGTCGTCGCAACGCCTAGAATAACACCCACACATAGATACACGTTGCCAATAGCGTGCCGTTTTGTGTGTGTGTAGTGAGCGCTCGCGGAATGTTTGTTTATAATAGTGTAGAGCCGGAGTTGGGGAACACCGGCTCATGTGGTGGGGACGTTCGAATGGAGAGCGCCGTTTACTATGGATACATTGCCTACAAGTTGTTATGAACGTGAATACATATTAGTTGAATTAAACGACGAATTAAACGAGTCGTGCCGCTATATCCTTTGAAATCATTGACAAGTATTAAATCAATACTTTGATTTACTTACAACAAAAAAAAAACAACTATCTGAAAAATTCTATCGACTATACAGGAAGATACCGTTAGTAGATACGTTATGTTATGTACAGAATTGACGTCAACAGTTGATGCAACATTACTTGCAGGTAGCATGGACTGTTGACGCCAATTCCGCACAGGAGTTCTGTAACCTGTAGAGGATTATAGGTATGGATAGTGTTGGTAATACACAGGCGCAATGCGACTCTCTTACATTCGTTAGTTGTTTTTTATGAGAGATGTTATAC
The DNA here is from genome assembly GCA_949316085.1 of Hypercompe scribonia. Classification (NCBI taxonomy): domain Eukaryota; kingdom Metazoa; phylum Arthropoda; class Insecta; order Lepidoptera; family Erebidae; genus Hypercompe; species Hypercompe scribonia. The sequence continues at coordinate 636,237 of OX438984.1, read as the reverse complement.
ACAAATACGAGTATTGTGTTGATAATACAAATGTTTAAAAATGTTAGCACCGACCGTGTCCAGAGAGACAGTATCTGAAGGCAATCATTTACATACACGTAACATAATATTTACAATAATGTAAACATTTATGATTACCTTACGTTAATAAATATTAATGGATTTACATAGCGATTGTCCGAATGTTCCGAAGTGCTCTTAAATGCACGACAAAATATTTTATCGCTCTACATTAGATAATTTAAACACGCATACTACGATGTACATGCGTAGTGGGTGCGGGTGATTCCGTGTGACGTCGCCGGGAGTGCCACGTCCGTACCGCTGTGTGCGTGTGTGTGCACGTGCGTGTGTGGGTGCGCGCGTGCCGCGCGGCTATTTCTGCGACAGTTGGAGGGCCCGCAAATAGCGCACCGAGAATACCGCGCAAAGGTTAGCTAAATATCGGCACCGCAGCGCGCTCCCGCGCCTGCGCCCGCGCCGTGCTGCTTCCGCCCGCGACCCACGCTCACGCTTTGCGCACTGTTTACTACGAACCTAGATCTTACATTATTTGTGGACTAACTACGTGCCAACGCATTTGATCAACTAACAAATACATTTAACGCGATTAAATTTTCCATTATTGCATTGTCCATAGGCGGCCCTACCAAAATATAAATACCGATTTTAAGTGATCCTGCCAATGGCGGCCTTGCCTTGTCACTATCAGAGACGTGACCTTTGAGAGTATAAGTTTGTTGTTACAAGCTAGGTAATATTCTTTATTTAGCACAAGTTGACGCCTCCTTACTAGCATCCATCCATCTAGCCACGCTGATTTCAGTCTGAACGGCCCGGCTCGTCCGGGGTAGTACTACCCTCCCACAGAAGACTAACCTAAAGCGACAGCATCCGTGCTGTCGTTTTTCGTTGGTGAGTGCGAGACCGGAGGCCCATTGATGCAGGGGTGACAGTTGTCGTGGTAAGTGCGTGCAATACAATGCTCCGATGACTGTCATGTCTTTCACGTCCCACAGGGCTTATACATATGCTCGTGGTATGAGTTTAGAAGAAGCTTATGTACGATTGTATTACATAACAAAAAAAAATATATATAAAAATTTCTACGTTTCAATTTCGTGATGCTAACTGAACAGGTAGAATAAAGTGTACTTGTCACTTAATGAAAATGGTAAAATATATAAATTGTGCGGGCGGGTGGGTGAGTGACACGTAAAATATTTTCAATTGAGTGGTCACTTTTAAAAGTAATTAACACAGTATCAAACTCCCGCAACAAATAACTGAAGACGATGGCATCACTTTTTTTATATATATATGTCATCGTTTATATTGATTGTCTCGGAGAGCGCGTTAAGATCATCGTGCGGGTTCCCATGTTGGAGGTTGGATGGTTGGAGCCCTAAAGTCTGATAACAGTGTTTCTACAGAACTTCGATATCGTACCTTATGATAGGATGATGATGATAGATGGCAGACGCTTCACATAAAAAATCGAAGTTTAACCGTGTCATAGTAAACGAAAAAGGCGACTCCAACCTAATTTGGGCAATAGGCTCAATATATATATGTTGTTATTGAAAAAAATATGGAAAAGTAGCACTCATCACAAAACATTTAAATTTGCGAAATAAATTTGCAGCTCATAAAGTTTTTAAATAATAGTCGATAGGTCCAACTTCGACCTTTCGATACTTGCAGTTAATAGCGAAGGAATCGAATGAATTCAAATATTCTTACACAAAAGTACATCAATGATATAAATGTTGAGTAGATATGAGAGAACAGATGGATAGTCGGGCGTGACGTGTGCCCAAAAATGGCAAGCGTGTTTCGCACGCCAAATATTATCTTAATGCGAATGGCGCTGGCGCACGGGGTCACCACCGCACCGGTGGATGTTGACAATTTACCACTGCCGTCCGTGGCGTGTGAGCGTGGTTGAAGCAGGCGGCGCGGGTGCCGGGCCAAACAAATATTTGTGTGCGTCACCTTCACTTCTCTTACTAACTCTTGGTATTTTCCGGTGTGTCGTTCTTGCTGTATCTATTATAGAATATCTTCATCAATTTATAATCCGTTTATTCTACTTATTTTAATACAAATTACATTTGTATCGCAGCGAAACTATTCCCTTCATATCTGTGCCATAACGACTTTGAACATTACGCTCTACGAACCTATCTACAACAATTTAGGAAAGCCATTGGTAACATTTTAATACAAACTACAAGAAAAACGGGTACTGTCCAAACAGCATTCTTCATTTAATAATTTTTTAACATTAGCTGACGCGTGCAACTTCGCCTGCGTCTCTCGAAAACGGCGCCAATTTAATTCCCCGTTTGTTAAACATTTTAATTATCTTTTGTTCCTATTGGCAGTGATGTTATGTAGCCAATAAACTGCCTCGAATTGAGCTATCCAACACTTATCATTTACCACTTTGAGCCAGTAGTTCTTGAAATGCACTCTTTTACCAAACGAACTCTGAAAGTTAACTTTATGATATTGGCATAGATGTTCTTAAGGTCTTTTTTGTGAAAAATATTTAATATATTATATTAATGCTCCTCTCGACAATTTCATTCGTTGAAAGGGTAAGCTATTGTTTGCTCCGTTCTCAGTGGCTCTTCATTGTGAGAAACCACAGTACATAATCCGAATATCTGACTAACTATTGCTTTGGACTGATCGTTTATGATCGTTCGGGTGGGGAAGGTTTTATTCTTAAACCTGACACTGCTTTCGCGATTACTGTTAGTACACTACACGTCAATTATATCGACGATTAACGCACGAATGATCACCGTGTCCAGTATCTAAAACCTATCGTCGGAGCGTCTATATGGGATGTGACCGTCACATTCTATGAAAATAGTAGAGATACGGAGCTCGTACAATAGAGTAGAATACGAGAAAGCGGAGGCAGCTTATTGCTAACAAATACTCTGGTCGAACAAGCGGAATACCTCAGGCAAGAAGTGCAGATAGTTATTTCATCAAACGGCACAACAGACAGACACGAACAACTGGAGTTGCGCTAATTACAACCGCGACCTTCAACAACGAAGTATATCGAACTCGTATTAGTTATGCATGTAAACATACGAAGCTACTTACATCTGGTGTCAGAGGTGCCACCAACCACAGGTCTGACAAAACATTGACAATTATTTAATTTATAAATACATACTTGTATGTGAAATTAGTAATAAAGATAGCATTAACTCATATTATTAAGTGTTACCGAATGCTACCAAACTGCAAGTATCGTGTGAGCGGTCGCCAGTTGTAACACTGGCTGTTGGATCTGGGTACAAAAGTGACGAGCACTGCCAACCCAACATTTCATAATCTGTGTAATGTTGAAAACATTTTCGTTTTATTTTGATTCAGTACAGTGGTAGTAGTAGTAGTGTTTACAGAACCTTGAACTACTCGAGCTCGCCTGTACTGCCCAACAAACCCAAGTAAGTTGTATCCCTTTCATTACATACCAAGGGATAGATCGATACACGGTCAATCCTTAAAATGGAAGTGGGCCGAATTTGTTGTGCGCCTTTTTGGACCAGAGATGAACCAAACGGGTAAACACACAGATCAGGGCAGGTCTACGAGGCGAAAGGAGAGGTAGTACTGTAATGAGTTGGGCAGTTGCTTAAAAATACCGCCGGCCCCAAGCGGATTAGAGTTGGCCATTCTATACAGAACGGGCTATATTTGGAGGAGTTTATCAGTCGGCGGATTCTTGTTGGGAACTAAACGATAAAATCTAACAAATTGTTTTTGAAATCTACACTATTACATTTAGATTTAAGAACTAAACTAAATTACTAACTTTTAAATGTCAACATACAATTACCTACTCTATTTGTAGATCTATGTTAAAATAATTAAAATATATTTCTACTCGTCTTTGTTTCTTAATATTTATTTAAAATTTGATTTAAATGCTTTTAAAAATAAAAAGAAAGTTTTAAAATTTTAAACCGACTTCAAAAAAGGAAGGAAATTATTATTTCGATTGTATTTTTAATGTTTGTTAGCTTAGAACTATGTCATTTGGTTACGATTTGAAAAATTCTTCTTCCATTTAAGAGGATTAATTACCCGTTTAGTGTAATTCAATTGGAGAAAGATAATTTGTACTTATATGACAATTGCAAGTGTTTTGGCTGTTTCTATTTTACGTGTCTAGTATTCCCATGGAGATATAGCCCTCGACTTGTAGCAGTAACGAGATATAAAAACAGTGTAGGTAAATCGAGAGACCTTTAATCACCGTTACAGGACGCGTGTGGCAACTTGGGGCTCGTTCTCTATGCGATCTGCTGATCGTCAGCCACAAAATGATATCAATAAATATGTCACAAATTTATAACTAAACTAACCTTACTTTGTTATTAGTTGAAATGTAAAGAATATTGCCGATTTGTTGCTGTCGCTGGGGACTGTGCGCGCAGTGCACTACGAACGTAGGTCTACCGGTCACACGACGAAGTGGTTCAATACCGTGTCGGTGTTCGTCATTCACATCACTGACACAGCTGCGGAACACAGTGGACGGCGCGCACTCCGCGACCGCGACTCGCACCGAACTGGCTGCGCGCGAGCACGCGACCGCGCGGCACGGCCGACGCGCCGCCCTACTCGTCCGGATAATCTGCCCCGGCCCGCACATCCCTAACTCACCTACTCTCCGACAGCCCGAGTCGTAAGCAAACGCAACTAGTCGTCGAAAACCCTTATAATATGATTATATTTACTATCAGTTACTATCAGTGAAAACCCTTATCGGTGAAACATTAGGGGATTATAGAGAGAGACAAGAATATTTCGTACATTGTTTTGCATAAATCGTTCACTTTTAAAATTGAATAAAAATTGACAGTAACCGAAAGTTGAAAAGTCAGTTCACAAAATAATAGAGGATCAATAAGTAATTTAAATACACTTTAGCTCCTTATATTTTAAAATCTTTTGATGACTTTCATATCAACAACAAACCAGGAGGTAGCCGATCGACATCAGTTACTACATCTTTGTGTCCAACGCAGTCGCCACATTGTGTGAACCAGTCAAAACGTTTAGTTAGCTTGGACGAGCTTAGGGGTTAAGTTATGTAAATAAAGCATTAGCGCCCCGCTGCTAAACATATGTGATTTATTTATTTGTGTAAAGCGTTGCGTGTCGCAACAGTGTAACCCTCCGAGTGTGCTGACACCCCGCGGCGGACGCCCGCCGGCGCCGAGGGGTTCTCGTATTGTACCGTATCCGCTTAACTTCTACTACTTACTACTGCACTGTGTACAAATGCTGCACCCATTTTTTTTTAACGTGTGGAAACCCCTTCGGGCCGTCACCCCACCGGGGTTTACGGCGAGGTGGTGTGTCGGAATCGGACCGACTAAAACCACACGGTATGCCACTCTGTGCCTGACATAGGAGGGATCCAGGAACAGCTGTTATTACGACATCCAGATCCCTCCTAGCAAATGCTGGACCCCACACATCCAGTATTTCAATAGATATCGTATCCTCACCCACGTGCTACGGATATGTTACAACCTCTTGACGTTTTCTTCCTCATGTTTGACAACCACAGATTACCTCCTAATAGATGCCGCATACAGGACCACAAGCGTGCGCCACACATACTTATAATAGCTAGTAACGGAAGTCCCGCTAAGAATCGCGACACCAGTATTGACCAAGTTTGTGACCCATAGGCATGTCGAGTTCTTAGCAAAGTAAAAATAGTTTTATATTCAAAATGTATTGAAAATGACTTCCTGTGTAGTAAAATGGTATAGCGAGTCAGCTAAGACATCCAGTTATCAACGTAGGCATAACATTTCCTATCAACAGGTTCATTTTATTTTTATTATGTTAACATATTTTAAATTTACCGGAGTTCAGCTTATACTGGAGAGTTAGCATTGAAAAGTAAGAGTGATTAAGTAGGCGTTGATATTTTTTTTCAAATTTCCCTTTCGCTCATCTCGTAAATTACAATAGTTGTCTTTGTCTAATAAGGCACGCGTATCGCGTATTCGTAAGTAGATATTGCTTGATCATCTTTTGATTGTTTTTAATGATGCAAAGATATTTCTTGAAAAAAGTGACATATTACTATGCAATATTTATATTAAAGGATGCCTTAATGTCCCGAAAGGGAAAAAGATACACACTTGTAGTGTGATGATACACACTTGTGATGCTCCGCAAAATTATTAACTTTCTCGTAAATTACTGATTGCGAAATTTTAAATTAAACTGTGTTTTGTTTTGCCGGTTTTGCAAATTTTATTAATGCGGTATCTATTAGTGTAACCTGTGGTCACAACACAGGGTCTCGCTCTGGTTAAATCGCTTAACAACTCTATACTACCTGTGGTTATTGCCAATTGTCACCCAGTTACGTGGCCTTAACGGTAGAAGAAAGTATGCGAAATTTTGTACTGCTATCTTTCAGAACGACGAAGTTCTCCTATAAACTTATAACTTTTAATTTACCTCCTTTTAGAAATATTTTGCAAAATTGCTATTATAACTTTCAAAAAGTCAAATTTGCCTCTTGTTTTACCACCTTCAGGATAATATTTCTAAAACTATTCTCGTAGTGGGTGTTCGCAACATAAAAGCATCAGCTGGCAAAATTTCTAAATTACCCCGTGGTTCAGGCTCAACGGTGTCGAATCTTTTTTAACATCTGCCAATGTTATGTAATAGACTTTGCTTTTAAATAAGATTTTAAATACATTACGTTGATGGCTTCGATGACATGTTGGATTGCCTCGGGAAGGTTCTGGACGCCAGTTTGGTGTCCAGACATTTTCCTGAGTGCTGAAAAAGTGGGCAGCTGGTCTTGTTATAGAAGTCGGAACGGTCTGCTAATTAGGTCGTGGCTCTTCGTATTATTTGAGAGAAACTCGATGCCCGCATCGTCTGGCACCTCTGCGAGGTGGACTAATTTAGTTTCCGAGTGGGGCATTCCACGGTCGATGCCGTGTTGCGCCTGCGGACCGTGACCGATGAGGTGGTAAGCTCAGGTAAGCCAGCCAGCAACCTCGGTCTCAACAGGGATACCGCACCCAAGTAGGGACCGCTCCAGGCTGGTTACCCTATGGTCTCATTATTGTCTAGGCACAGCACACTGCACCTACGGTCCACATAAGCAGAGCAGCTCTCTCCCGTCTGCGCAGCAACCAGCCACTGCGCAGCAACCGCCCCGACTTACTGGAGACTTCACCGCAGCACCGTGCACCGCATGCAATTCCGACTCACTGGGATCAGTGGACTCCAGCCCCGACTCATTGCAAGTAGCAGCATTTAGTTCTGACTCACTGGAACTAGTGGCACTCGATTCCGACTCACTGGAACTGCACACTCCTGGCATTAGCATGCACCACAATAGAGCATAAACAGCTGACTCATCATTTAACCGACCTCCGGTCTTAGAGAGGAGTAATTTGGCGACTTTCACATACAGCGCAAATAAAAATTCTCGTATATACTAAATTAAAAAGATAACACATGCAATGGAACATAGAAGTTTCGCCTCTTGTTGAAAATCTTAAGATGGACTTATAAATACCTAGTCTTGCCATAAATATTGTAATAAAGAAAAAAGAAAATTGTTAACTGCAAATAACATTTATTACTTTTACAGTGTGTCAGTTTAATACATAAATATAAAACAATTAAAAATATAAAAAGCTTATTCGAAGTGGTCTCCATTGGCTGCAATACAGTCCTTTAAACGATGAGGCCAGTTATCAATAGAAGCACGCACTCTTTCCATGGGAAAATTCTTCACTGCCAATCGTATAGATTGTTTTAGGGACTCCAAATTATCATGGCGTTTAGAGCAAGCTGTACTCTCTAAAACTGACCACAAATCATAATCCAGCGGATTAAGATCGGGACTAGACGACGGCCAGTCTTCAGCTCTGATGAAGTCCGAAACGTTCGATTCCAACCAAGACTGCGTGGACCGAGCTTTATGACCCGGCGCCGAGTCTTGCTGGAAGGACCATACTTGGTTATTGAACATGGTGATGTTAAGGGGCTTAACTACCTTCTCAAGAATGGTATCTTGATACACTTGTGCCGATGTTTTGATACCTTTTTCACAAAAATATGGCTCAGTCACTCCTTCATAGCTAACACCCCACCAAACCATCACTGAAGTCGGATAATGTCCACGTTGCACTCTGTCGACTAATTGGGAAGCTTCCTTAGAGCTTTGAGCATAAATACGGTCATTTTGTTTGTTAAAATGTTGCTCAATTGTAAAAATTTTCTCATCCGTAAACAAAATTTTTCTGTGACCTCCCTTTGCGTACCGCTTCAGTAGTTGTTTCGATTTTACCACCCTATTCTTCTTTAAATTATCAGTTAAGAAATGGCCAGTGCGTCTCTTATAGGCTGCAAGTCCTAAGTCATCTTTTAAAATACGCGACATGGTTCTAGGTGCTATCTTCATTTCCCGAGATAAAATCTTTTGCTTTCGGACAGGATTTCTTCGAATTCTTTCCCTTACTGCTTTGACCACCTTTTTCGTACGAACACTACGTGGACGGCCAGATCTTTTTCTGTCACAAACAGAGGAGGTCTCATTGTACCTATTAATAGCCCGGTACACAAACATTTTACTAATACCAAGTGTATGGAGAGTTTTAAAAATTGCATTTGGCTCCATACCTACTTTGTGTAATGCTATCACAGCGATTGGTTCTCTTTATCACCCCACACCATTTTAATATCGCAAAATATTTTACAATGTATTGGCGCCAAAATGAGAAAACACAATGAACAATCGTATAAAAATGACAGATTCGAAATTCAAATGTAATATTTTTTTATAATTAAGTGTAACAGTATTTATGGCCAGACTAAGTATTTAGATTTGATTGAGAACTGTCTTCACACCGTGCCTTGTACTTTATATTTTTTTCTTCTGTTGATACCTAAATATTTACATACTTTACTTAAAAGTTATGATGCCCACTCTCAAAATTAGTCCAATTTTATCTAAAAAATTCTTACCTTGTTTCAACATATTCCACAGTAAGTCTCTTGAAGTTTTCTTAAAATTAACAAATCCCTTTTCCATAGATGGTTGTATTGTTTGTAAAGTATTGATTATACCCTCTAAAATTTATCAACATAAAAGTATTACACGTGTTATTTCTCAGGAATGGTTGAATTTTAAGAATAATACGTTAATTTCTTGACTTGAGCACTACAACATCGTAATACAAACAGAAGCAACAATGCTCTCTATCGACATTCAAACAAAAACTAATACATATTTAGATTCAGTTTTAGATTCACACAGTTCCAAAAGTATAATAGAGTAACTAAGAAGAAATCATTTTATTGTATAAATCGTGGATTACTTTTCAATTTTTTTGCAAAAGTAATTACTTTATCCGGGATCCTTCACATCCACTATTTCCTAGACCGCTACCGTAGCCGTTTTGAAGTAACAACTTCTTATGGGGAGAGTAAACCGCTTCGTTACATAACGTGTTACGGCGTTAGTCTATATGGCGTCCCGCTCTTACGCATACGGCAGCGGCAGACAGGCTCCTTCTCTCACCCTAACCTACAGCGCCATCCGTATTTCAGACGAACGCTTCTTTCTAGCTATAATTTTTCCGTATATTATGATAATAGCGGCCCGTCTCGTCTTCGCACGGGTGGACGAAAACGGAGTTACTGTGGCTTAACTGTAATAGTTAGACATGTGATCGCGGACATTTTTACAGATATCGCGCTTGGTAGTACAATATCGCTTACGACCGAAACATACCGACCGCTAAAGTATATCTGCATTAAACTTCCTTTATGTTAAAGTAGCTTATACTTGTAAGAATCCATACACCTGTCTAGTATTACTACTCAAAGACCATGTTTAAATTTTAATTCTTTTATTTTACATAGAAAACCTTATACTAAGTTATTTATATAGTATCACTAAATTGTTTGTAGGTTTTGACGAGTACATCAAAAGTGTAGTTATTATTATTATATTTGTCTATAATCATCTATTTTAGTAGCGCACGTCGAATTATGTTCCTTCTGTAAAGTTTTTTTTACACCTTGGCTTACAAACTTCGATTTATAATACGGATCTCTATTTTTTTTAAATAAATTATAGCCTATGTTACTCCCTGATAATGTAGTTTTCTATTAGTGAAAGAACTGTCAAAATCGGTACAGTAGTTTCAGAGCCTTTAGGATACAAACAAACAAACAAATAAAGAAAAAAATTTCCTCTTTATAATATTAGTATAGATAGTATAGATATAGATATAGATTAATATACATAAAATTTAAGTAGTAACTTAAGCTTTTCTCTAGTTAAACAGTTCAACTAATATTAGTTTAAGTTATAATTGCCGTCGGGCGTCCCGGGATGCACAGGTTTTTTCTTAATCACTATATTTTTCTTTACAAACTAATACAAAAGGATTTTCTAATATTTAATTACACTTTAAATTACAAAACTTTTTTCAACTATTGTTGTAGTTTTAACTATCGGCCTGTCGCTGTACATAAATCAGTACAGTCTGCTGAATGTCTGGTAGAAACTGAATGTGGGAATCTGAGGATCGAACCAAGGCCGTGATCCGAATCACGCTCATAGCGCTCATAGCGTACCAACTTGCGGTCCGATTCGTGCTTTTCACGCTCACCGTTGGCGTTGTGGATGTTATGACGTCACATGTGACGTCACTACCTAGTGCTCACAGTACTGACAGGTCGGATCGTTAGCAGCGTGAGCATTGACGTTATTTTGCGCCATTTATTTGAATTTATGAATCTACGATTGCGGAAAATGCTTGAAATACAAGCATTTGACAATCTTCATCGGCTACACCATACTCCACTCATGTTTATGTCAAAAAATACTATGTTAGGTTATGTTCAACTTTTTGAATTCGTAAGCACACTTACAAGTGGTCCGAATTATTAATACTGCTAACAGACGTTGGCGCGCTCACTAAATCGGACCACACGTTAGAAATTTAAACGTCGTCAGTGCTGCGAGCACAATTCGGACCTTAGCCCAAGTGGCATGCGAGAGATGGCCAATAGTAAACTACGAGGGATTATAATTAAAATGTAATATGTTGTTTACTTAAAACATACATTACAATTTTATTTAGGTAATAACCTTTTATTATTAAAAATGAGAATCGAACAGCAACAAATTACTTAATTTCGCTTGCCCGCCCTCATTTACAAAAGAAAGGGTCGATTGGAGCTGTCACTTTGGTTCGTATAGTAGAAAATTAGACAATTAATAAACGTTTACCAAGTTTATGGACACGAAAATGGTAGAAGTAGTACAAGACATGTGGTAGAATTCTCAAAATAAATTGCCACACTGAAGCTGCCACACAAAGCTACATGAGTGATTAAATGTTATGTTACGATTATAATTCGTGGTGAACAGTGAACAGTGCATCGTTTTGTAGTTAAATGGTAGTTATAGACCTGGAATAAAACACAGTTTAAATTATACATAATTTAGTTTATTGTATTTATAAGTGCGTATTGTGACCTAAGTTCTTTTGACAAGTATGGAATTGGTAAGAGCAGTTTTACATTGACAGGTTAACCCTTGTTATCGTGATATAATTATAAAAACCACAATTTGTAAACATTTTAGTTAAATCATAATGTTAATAATCTTTAACAATAGTGTTAAAGGTTGTTAGCTTGCTAAAAAGGTTATGTTCGTAAGTAATGGCAAAACGTGCAAAGACTACATAGTCATTTTAATCTACAGTCACTATTGCACACTGCACAAACTGTCTGTGTGCTACTGGTTCTGTTAATTACTACCTATACGACGAACAAGCACCGGCTCATGCACGTGAGCCACTACAGTGTCCTAGCGCTGACTAAATTTACACTGTATGAACTTAATAGGAATTTACTGTTCAGGTGGTACCAATGTGAATATTGTATAAATATAGTATTTATCTCCAAGAGCTTGAGTTACACGCTTGCAGTCACTTTGTTAATCTGAGTAAACTTGACATGTGTATAGAAAGTGGCGTAGTCAAAAACAGTGTTGCCACATGAACGCTACACCACTAATTCCAGTGCAGCTTACCTGCCTACCAGGGGAGAGGTATTTTCATTAATTATCATGTGGTGTAAATGCAGCAGGAGAGTGCTTCGTCATACATACACATATTATTAATGCAAGGGTTTCATCTCAATCTATGAAATATATTAGTGTTTAAGTTAGGTAATGATTGATGGTAAATTTTATATGTACCCTCTTTTAACATTAAGTTATATATCTCTTTTTAACATGTTTTTATTAACTTGGATGTATGATCTATGTGATGGAATTTTTTACATAATGTTTACCCACAAGAAACATTGAATTACATCAAAACCTCACACATTTATTAAGGACCAATGTTAATACAATAAGTTTGTCCAATTATCCTGACTAGTGGTTGCCTACTGGTCGAAATTCGACCATAATAAAACACAACTTACATTGCATAAATTGGTATAAGCGAGCGGTATTTCATGTGATATTTTTTATATTAAATGGGGCAAATAAAACTTTTCTGTTCAACATTCAGTAAGACCACAGTAAACATATTAAACAGTAATCTATGTCTATGTCAGTACTCAATGTCTATAGACAAAACAATAAACAAAAGAAACAATTTGACCACAGAGTATGTATGCGTGTAACAAATATTTGTTTATGTGTATAATGTTTTATTTATTGATTTAATGTACTTTATAAGCATTATTATTGAAAAATATTAGCGTTCTGCATTTCTCCTACATATAAACTCTAAGTGTACCAAATTTCATACTCTTACGCCTGTGCAATTTTCGTATAAAGGGGTCCAAAGTTTTTGCTTCACATATTAATATATAGATTAGTATATCAGGATTCATGGCTTTATACATATGTAAAAATAGGTACACAAAAATAAATTATAGCTTAAAACATTAAAAAAACTTTTGTAAGAATACTGCAAAATAATTTTGCAAAAGTTGTAGAAAAATTGTTGAACATTTTAAAAAAGCATTGGGTGCTTTTAAAGGTATTAAATACTATAATAATATTTGCTAAAATATTCATAACAATTTAAGTCCACACTCCTAAGCATTGCTGTAACAATGATAGAAGTCGCTGCTCTTCTAGTGATCTTCTCCAGTAAGGACAAGGAATTGTCCTTCACATGTTTTCAGTATTCTTTATTTCTCATTTTTATGTAAGCTGTTACTGATACATAACTCATACATACATAACACACTCTCGTAAATCAGGATGATCCACTTTTAAACAGAGTCATCAGAATTATATTTTATATCAAGTCTTCATTATTTATGAATTCTATTAAATATATATTATTTCTGAATTTGATACTATAATACATATAATCTATATCTATGGCTGTAGACCAGGTACAGTCAAACCTGGATAAGCGAGAGTTCAAGGGAGCACAATCTTCTTCTCGCTTATAGAGGTTTCTCACTAACCCGAGTTTCTCGCTAATACAGGTATATGAGTAGCGTTTCTCTCTTATAGAGGTACGCAGCAACAACAAGTCACAGCAAGTATGAATGTAGTAAATATGTAATATGATAAAATATAATTTTATTTTATTTAGAACGTTATTTAGTTCCACGAAATAGAATGAGTCATAAAATGCCAAATGTTAAATTTGTAATTTGTTTTGTCATTTGTTCCTCCTAAATAATATAAATAAATAAAGCTCAACTGTCACTTACAGAGGTGTAGATAAGTAACAGTCTCACTTATGGAGGTCCATGAGGCAAAAACGACTCTCTCTTACAGACGTTTCTGTTTCTCGTTAATAGAGGTTTTGGGAGCTTAAAATGAAGGGTCCTAGAGTTTTCTCACTTATCCAGTTCTCACTTACCCAGGTTTGACTGTATTTGTGTATCTAAAATTCTTTGTTTCATAACAAAATTTGGTTTAGTCTCTTGTCTTGTTTCAAATATATGTCTGCCACTCACAGCTTTGCAGTACCCAAAAGTTTGACAAGAAGAAAAATGCCTGTGTCCTCCTTGTGCAATGTGTTTCTAGAAAGCTTGAACAAATGATAAATAAATTAATTTATTGTGTTGTCATGCCTTTTACATCCCCAAGCAAGACGTGAAAAAGCATATTACTATGCTGCTATAGTATGGTTCACATTACTGCATTGTTTGCATTCGCAATGAGTATGGTGACCTTAACTCTTGGATTCTATTTATGTTTTCCATTAGGCAGAGTAGTCACTTCGGCAGTTACTTCAAAATACACATAGAAATAATTAAACCCAGACACAGACCAAGTGATGCTGATGATCTTCCTACAATATTTGTCAATATTTTCAACTGCTAGATCAGTAAAAGGGTCCAACATCCTAGACAATAATTAGCCTTGTGATACTGAGTGTTCGCTGGTGGAAACACAAATTTAATACCAACAAAATAGTGAACTATATCCGAGTCCAAAGCAACAAAAACCGCAGGCGCAACTGGATATAGAGATTAGATAGATATTATAATTTCTTATAGCTTATTAGCTTCACACAAAACATGTCAGGAAAGATATTCGCCACACGCGAAATAGACGCCACACCGGTTGATCAACGCCGACATATCGTTACCTTCGGCGCGTAGTTCTATGCGACCGTTAGTCGGCCCTGCAGATCTGGTGCTCAATACGTAGTCCTTCACCCAAGACTTGAAGATTTGTTTGCGACGAAACGGTTTGCCTCGACACGTTTTATAATAGGTTGCGATCAGTTACAGGGTGGAGATACTCACTCGTTGCAGCCGCCGTTGCCACCGGGCACCGTGACGCTGCCGGCCGGGGTGCTGCTGCCCGCGGCCTCGCCGGGCGCCATGCCGCCGCCGGCGCTGCCGCCCGCGCCGCTCCCGCTCGCGCCGTCCGGTGAGTCCCCGGTGGGTGGCGGCGGCCGGGCCCGCGCCCCGCCGCCGCCACGCCGCACTCAACAGGTCGCTCGCTCGCTGTTGCAGGCGCCGCTCGCCGCTGCAGCCCGCGCCCGCCGCCTCGCGTCGCTCGCCGCGATCCGTGCGCCGCTTCGATTCTTTCGTTTTGAAACCGTCCTCAGTGATCAGTGTTTCTGCTTTCTGTTTCAGGCTAGATATAAGTTAGGTTTTTGCTATACGGTGACGCGTCGGCTGCGGCTGCGACGCCGGCAGCGCTCCGCCGGTCTCACAATGTACCTACTTCATTATACCGCATCGTTCCCCGCGTGCGAGCCGACAAGCGCGCGCAGCCCCGTGCCGCCCGCCGCCCGCGGGGCCCACGGGGCTGCGCGCGCGGAGTGCCAGCGGGCGTGTGTGCGTGCGTGACTGCGTCCACTGCTGTTAGCCGACCGATCGAAAAAGACACTGACTGATCGAGCATCGCTTTTTCAGGTGGACTCCACGCCGCGCCCATCTACGACTTGCAGCAGATCGGCGATGTGTTCACAGGTGAGTGCGCCGGGACCGCCGCGCCGCCCGGGACCGGCCGCGGACTGAACTCGTTCGGTGCTTGTGCAGGTCCCGGGGCGAAATGTTCCACTCTCCCGGCGATCCTGGGTGGGTCGCTGCCGCGCCTGTCGTCGGAGCAGTCGGACGCGGTGACCCGCGCCAAGAAGTACGCCATGGAGCAAAGTATCAAGATGGTGCTGATGAAGCAGACGTTGGCGCACCAGCAGCAGCAGATGGCCTCGCAGCGCACGCAGGTGCAGCGGCAGCAAGCGCTGGCGCTCATGTGCAGGTACTGAACTGTCCGACACCCGCACCCCCCTCCTCCCTCCTCTCGACCGACTTCGCGTGATGTGAGCGATACGCTGAGGTTCCCGCCGCCGAGCAGGTCGAGCCTGTGATTCCTTTAGCTGAAAAGATCTGACGCCCGATCCCCATATGTGTCACATTCGAATCGCGTTTTCGTTTTATACGCTGGTATCGTTTGCACGTTCGCAGGGTATACGTCGGCTCCATCTCGTTCGAGTTGAAAGAAGATACCATTAGACAGGCTTTTCTGCCCTTCGGTCCAATCAAGTCAATAAACATGTCGTGGGACCCGGTCACGCAGAAGCACAAAGGTTTTGCGTTCGTCGAGTACGAAATACCGGAGGCGGCGCAGCTCAGTCTCGAACAGATGAACGGCGTCATGCTCGGGGGCAGGTCGGTCCTACGAATATAATATTTTGATCTTGGAAATCCACGTATAGAACCCAAGAAATCACTTCTGACAATTTCCACAGGAACATTAAAGTAGTGGGGCGGCCGTCGAACATGCCGCAGGCGCAGGCGGTCATCGACGAGATCCAGGAGGAGGCTAAGCAGTACAACCGTATCTACGTCGCCTCCATCCACCCCGAGCTCACCGAAGACGATATCAAAAAGTGAGATAACTCCGCTAACGCTCGATCAAAACGGGACATATTCTTTTAGATGGTAGCGGAAAACTGACATTCGATTAGGAATTAACGAAAGCGACGTTCCAACAGCGTGTTCGAGGCGTTCGGGCCGATCACGTACTGCAAGCTGGCGTACGGCGCGTCGGCGCACAAACACAAAGGCTACGGGTTCATCGAGTACGCCACGCTGGCGGCCGCGCTCGAGGCCATCGCGTCCATGAACCTGTTCGACCTCGGTGGCCAGTACCTGCGCGTAGGCCGCGCCATCACGCCGCCCAACGCGCTGGCCGGCCCGCCGCAGCCCTCCGCCATGCCCACGGCCGCCGCCGTGGCCGCCGCCGCCGCCACCGCCAAGATCCAGGTACGACCCGCGCCCGCACCCACACCCACATCCACACCCACACCCACACCCACACCCACACCCACACTCACACCCATGCAGCAGCCCTCCGCCATACCCACGGCCGCCACCGCCAAGATCCAGGTACGACCCACGCCCGCACTCACACCCACACCCACACCTACACCCACACCCACACCCACACCCACACCCACACTCACACCCACACCTACACTCACACTCACACCCATGCAGCAGCCCTCCGCCATGTCCACGGCCGCCACCGCCAAGATCCAGGTATGGCCCGCGCCCACCGCTTGTGATTATTGCGTTCGTTGAATTCGTTTCGCGGTTTCACAGTTTTCGATGAACGTAGTTTGTTAAAAATTTATTGAAGAGGTTATCGTAAACGTCGCCGTGTTACCGACCGCTCGGCGCTATTTTTCTCTAACTTCGATGTCAGAATATAGTTTCCTTTTGTCTTTTATTTTGTATTCGATTTGATGTTTTTTTTCTAAATTCGTTGACCGGAATTCGTGTCGAGTTTACTTTGTGAATTCGAGTAGCTCGCTTTATTTGTGTTCACTATCGGTGCACAATATTTACGAGACGAGAAGGCCCGACCGTATCTATACGAGCGTCGCTGAGAACGTTACGAAATTAAAACTAAAATCAGTGTCAATTTTTCCGCTTTTGTCACTGTTCAAAAGACGACGAAAATCACCTATCGTTCGTTACACTATCGATACTCGTACTATTTTTAAGCGGTTCGAATACGTTTCTAGGCCATGGACGCCGTCGCCAGCAACGCGGTGGCGCTCGGCCTCACGAAGCTCAGCGCGCTCGGCGTCTCGCCCGGCGCCGCGCTCCCATCGCTGGCCGCCGCGCTGCCGACCGGCCTGCCCGCGGGGCTGCCCGCCGGCCTGCCCGCCGGCCTGCCCGCCGGCCTGCCGGGCGGCCTGCCCGCACTGGGCGGCGCGCTGCCGGCGATGCCCGCGCTGCCGACGTTGGCGCCGCCCGCGCCGCTGGCGCCGCCGCCCGCGCTGCTGCCGCCGGGCGTGGTGATCCCGCTGAGCGCGGCGGAGGCGGGCGGCGCGGAGCAGGCGGCGCTGCAGCGCAAGCTGCTGGACGCGTCGCCCGACACGCTGCAGCAGCAGGAGTCGCTGTCCATCTCGGGGCAGTCGGCGCGCCACCTCGTCATGCAGCGCCTCATGCGGCGCCGCGCCACGCGCACGGTGCTGCTCGCCAACATGGTGGCGCCCGACGAGGTGGACGAGGCGCTGCACCACGAGATCCAGGAGGAGTGCGCCAAGTGGGGCCGCGTCGAGCGCCTCGTCATCTACAACGAGCGCCAGAACGAGGACGACGACCCCGCGCACGCGCTCGTCAAGATCTTCGTGCAGTTCGCCGAGCCCGAGGGTGAGTACGCTGAGCGTGGCGAGCGTGCGCGCTGGCCCGTGCCGACCCGTGCTGACCGTGCGCGTGTTGCAGAGGCGGTGAGCGCGGCGAGCGCGCTGCACGGGCGCTACTTCGGCGGCCGCACGGTGCGCGCGGCGCTGTACGACCAGGACCTGTTCGACCACGGGGACCTGTCGGGGTAGCGCAGCCTCCGGCCCTTTAAGATAGTATTAAAATAATAACTTTAAGTAATAATAATAATAAATTAAAATATTACTCTGTTGACGCCTTTGCTTTCCCCCTGTAGACGAGCGTGTATCGCAGACCCCGGCCGATCTTGATTTTTATACCACAAAAAATTAGTCGAGAGTTTGTTGTCGCGTATTAAAATTTATGGTCGCCGATTCAAAATTAATAAAGGTGCCCGAGTCGATTTTTCTTAACTCTTCGGTCGAGTTATGATTACGACCGACACATCTTTGTACTCGGGTAGTTCGTGAATTTAGGTGAAACCTTACTGAGTATTCGGTAGATGTCCTGCACGCCGACTTGCATCACGAAATGATTTGGTACAATGCATGATTTAAGATAACGAAATTTGTAAAACGTGAGATCACAGATCACAGCCGCGAGGAAGCAGCGTCCGCGTGCCGTACGTCGCCCAGACACACAGCACCCGCAGCCGGTGCCCGCGCTAACAGGGGTCTAGATGTTGTAATTAAAGCTATTCCCGAATCCCGCAATTTTGTTGACATTGATTGTGTTGTGCAGTGTGTGTGTCAAACTGAGTGTTGTGCTCGATTGCAAGTCCTTAAATTATTTAGTTTTACCGAAATCGACATTCATAATGTCACTAGTGACCTTTACAGCCGTGGAATATACTGACATGGTTTTAATTTACGTGGAATACCATCAAAACGCATCTCTTGCTAAGCGGACATATCGTGAGAGGTATGGAACCGCTCGTATACGTCCTACAGAAAGCCAAATTTTTGTGAGGGGGGTTCAAAGGTTACGAGACGACCAAAATTTAGTACCTCGTAATGTTGAGTTTGCACCCAGAACACTTATCGCTCTTGAAGAATATGAATATGTTGGACCTTTCACGCGTAATCCTACATGCAGTTTACGTAGGGCTGCTCGTCAATTTAGTGTTCAGCATAAAAAGATCCATGGTATCTTAAAGACTGCCCGACGACGGCCCTTCAAGTTTCGAAGACTACAGGCCTTATTGCACACAGATCCATCCGTAAGGGTATCGTACTGTCAGTGGTTACGTACCAAAGTAACAAATGACCTTGAATTCCTATCCAACATCATGTGGACATTGCATTAAAGTAAGCGGTAAACAGAAAATTTAAAAAATTAAATGAAATGACTCAAATAATTAAATTAAATTTTAAGTAAATATTGATCAGAAAAAAAAGTGAAACGAGTGAAAACTAATCAGTGATACGAATGTAATATTTCGCGACGCGACACGACGCTTGGCTCGTATTTGAATTCGCCGCCGGTTTTGTACCGCTCGCGCTGCTGCCGTCTACAGACGAGTGACCCATGTAATAGATGGTGCTCTAATTCAGAATTGAAATAATTGTATTTATTTTGTTGTAAATTAGGGTCGATTTATACTAGCGCAGAGTCGAAGCGCATCGAAGCGTCAAATTTTTTACAACTGAAGCGAAGCCGCACGAATGCGCGCGCATTCGCACGAATACGCGCGCACTCTCACGTGTAGTAATGGGCATTAACAGCTTTTTCCCAAGCTTTATTTTTGGAATGTTTGTCACTATAATTTTTAGCTTTTGTATTAAATAGGCATTCATATTTTTGCACCAGGTAAATTAATTTTTCGTCCGAGTCCATTGTGATTAACACCGACGCAGGCCAATTTCCGACTGATGACGCGTTGGTTCGCTAGTGGGCGCGGATACACGAGAATGCGCGCGCAAGCGCGCGAACGCGCGCGCACGCGCGCGCTCCAATCAACGTTGTTCGCGCGCAGACGCGCGAATTCCGACGAATGCGCGCGTCTGCGCGCGTCTTTTTAAAATCTCCGGAGTAATGTGTGTGTTACGCTGTGGAGTTAAGGTTGAATTTGTTATGTTAAGTTTTGGATAGACGCTTCGATGCGCTTCGACTCTGCGCTAGTATAAATCGACCCTTAGCGTTTCTCTAATTTATGAAAAAAAATATTTTACTAATTTTAACGGAAGTATGTTGGATTGTGTTACTTGATAGTTACTGTTTTGTCAAAAGCTGAGCGCCATCTGTATAGTCAGGAGACCGCAGGGCTAAGTGTAGGGGCGGTGGTCGCGGCACGGTCTCAGGCGCCCGGTGCTCGGGTTTCACTCACTTGAATAAGCGCGAGGGCTCTTGCCGCGCTCGCTCGCCTCCCGCCCAAATCCTCAAGGGGTTCGGTCGGTTTACCAACATTTATTTTTAGGGATGTGTTTATGGTATTGGCTGAACTATTACTACACTTGTATAACACCTGTATCGATATCATATCGTTTCTGGAACGCTGGAAACTCTCTCGAGACGTGCCTGTCCCGAAAGGAGATAGGGCCCTGATCCCAGTGATTACAGGCCAGTTGCAATTTTCAATACACCAGCCGAAGTTTTTGAAGCGTTTATTCAATTTACTTGTCCACAAAGGTTACTGTCTTTAAATAAGCTCACAGATATCTGACGTGCAGCATGATTTTCGTACTGGACGGGGAATTACGGGAAATCATCATCTAATAACATTTTTAGTGCCTGTAGTGGATGCTGGGCTACAGGTGGATGTGGCTTACTTCCATTTCCGGAAGGCTTTTGACATGGTGGATAATGATATCCTTTTAACACGTTTGGCTGCAGTGGTCTGCACACCGCATATGGACCGATCGACAGGTGTCAGTATGTAGACTGTGAGGGATGTTACTCTGACTTTACGAGATCTGGTGGTAGTCAGAGGAGTAACTCAGGACTTGTGCTATTTGTGTTAATGATTAATAGCCTGCCTGAAATAGTTACTAACTCTACACCATTACTTTTTGCAGATGTCCTAAAATTGGTTAAAACAATTTTACAAAATGCAGATCATGTATACTGAAAGAAGACATAATTAAGGTGATTAGATGGAATTTTGAATACAAACTTTTTTTAATATATCCAAATACTCGTCTGTGGTTTAGCCGATCGCTTAAACCTGGTCACTACCAGTCCGGGCTGTAGCTAAGGGGGGTATTGTGAAATGAAATCATTTAAGGTAGAGCCCTACCTTGAAATCACTGTAATTTCGGTAGTAATGTAGGTAGGTATATTTACCGAACGTACCAGTTTGTAACATTCATTTCATATTATAGTAATTCTTTGCTCTGAGTATAGATGGCATTTGAAGCGCCATCACATGTAACGATGGGTCTAATATCTATGATGCAGAGGTTATTCCCCGTACCATGGATTGCAATATTATGGCTATATTGCAATCGGGAAATCCCTTTTTAAATTATCATAAACTTAAATGTAAACGATACCCATTCACGATGACATAGATTGTTTGTAGTTTGGTTAAGTGAAGTGTACTGTCACGCGGCGCGGGGTTCTTCTCGCTTTCCACGGTGGGCTATTTCAAAGCTGAATAGGGACCAACTAGAGGAGGCGGCGATAATTCATTCTTAGCTGTCTCTGCAGGCCCAAACCGAAAAGGTAGATTTGGATAGATGTGGGTGATGCGATTACGTAGATCTGTAATGTACCCATGCCCCGCACCTGAGGTCGTAGGCCTCCACGGAAGGAGGTTTACTGGTGGTACCGGGAGTTGGCGGACCTCCGCCTGGCCTGTAGTCGTGCCCAGAGGTCCTACACCCGCAGTCGGTAGCATCACCTCGAAGACGGCGAGAAGGACCAACTTTATGAGGAGTACCGAGAGGCGTGGGAAACTGAAGCTGGCCATTAGCCGCGCCAAAGTGGTGAAAAGAAAGGAGATGCTGAAAGGTTTTGATCGCGATCCCTGGGGTCGCTCTTAGCGTGCGGAGCGACAAAAGCTCCCCACGTCGGGCTTACAGAGACACTCCAGCCCAGCTCCCTGCAGGAAGTGGTAAATAACATCCAAGGCTGTGGGTAGCAATGACATAAGTCGCTTTATGATAACTACTAAATTAGAATAACTTCTTCCTACGTTATCTCATATTCAAGAAAAAATCATTTTATTGTATAAATCGTGGATTACTTTTCAATTTTTTTGCAAAAGTAATAATTCATTTCCTAGACCGCTACCGTAGCCGTTTTGAAGTAACAACTTCTTATGAGGGAGAGAGTAAACCGCTTCGTTACATAACGTGTTACGCCCTTAGTCTATATGGCGTCCCGCTCTCTTACGCATACGGTAGCGGCAGACAGGCTCTTTCTCTCTCTCTAACCTACAGCGCCAGCCGTATTTCAGACGGACGCTTCTTTTTGGCAATAATCTTTCCTTATATTATGATATTAATATACATAAAATTTAGTTAATAAATCATTTCATATCTTTCTGGTGGTTTGGAGTATTTCCACGGCCTACATAAATGTCCTGCTGGCGGCAATGTCGCGTTTCGGGTCGTTTGTCTCAACTTATATTATAGTATAGGAGCTAGCAACGTTTTCGAGAAAGAATTTTAGGTCTGCTGATTTTGTGATATGTTGTCCTTCTAGCACTTTCGGTTAGAGTCTGGGCTATCTGGCTGGCGGTAGCGGTTGCGTTCATTAGTGCGCATCCTACCTGTCCAGGTAATAATCCTGGATTTTAAAAACATTTTAGAAGGCGTAATTTTTAATTTTTTGTTTTTAAATAAGTCTACCTGACATACTTTTTTTATTGCCAGACATTTTTGACATTGCTAACTATGTGCCATACGTGATTTTTTAATTTTTTTATATAAAAATTTCAAAGTATTTTATAATATCTGTAATTTTAATATTATGTTATTTAAATATAAGAAAACTTAAAATAAATTTGCCAGACATTAATTCGATTGTTAAGTCTTGAATTAAAATTAAAAAGTTATGAAAAGTATTGCAGTATAGCTAGTAGTCCGAGAGAGACAGTTTTAAAATAAATCGAGAATGATACAGAGAACCATTACGAAAGTAAATTACTTTTCACTGTGCATATAATAAAAAATAATAATAATATGTATCTAGGTTTTTCACAGTCCTTGGGAATATCAGAATCTGGCGTGAAACAAATGTTACAGGAACGCTTCTTTGGCCACCTAGAAAAAGTACTTAAGAGTCTTTTATCGGGACCTACACGGGCCTGATATAGACTTTAAAGCGTCGTCGTCTTGGCTACGGTATGGTGATGTCTTCGGAGAAATCGCAGGTTTTGTTTGTGCAATTATGGACGAAGTTATCATGACAAATAACTACCGGAAATATATCCTGAAAGATAGTACGGTTGACATCTGTCGGGCGTGCCACCGTCCTGGAGAATCTATTAGGCGTATTATTTCTGGTTGTTCTCGTTTTGCTAACGGTGAGTATTTGCACAGGTACAACCAAGTAGCCAGGATCATACACTAACAACTTGCCCTTAAATACCAACTTATCAATTTTGAAGTACCTTACTACAGGTATGTGCCCGACCCAGTTCTCGAGAACGGTCGTGCTACGTTATATTGGGATCGATCTATTATCACAGATAGGACTATTGTTGCCAATAAGCCTGATATTGTGGTGATAGATCGACTAGAGCGCCGCGCAATGATTGTCGATATCGCCGTTCCTCATGACGAGAATCTCGTGAAAGTTGAAAAAGAAAAACAATTGAAATATTTGGATCTGTCTCACGAGATTGCCGACGTGTGAAATGTGGATTCGGTGATTATTGTTCCGATAATCATATCTGTTCATGGATTGATAGCGAAGAGCCTCGACCAACACCTTAAGAGGATCACGTTAGAAGGTTGGATCAAGGGTCTGATGCAGAAGGCAGTCCTTGACACGGCCCGTATTGTGAGGAGGTTCCTGTCTTTGGAGCCTTAACCACCGGTGTCTTGGTCCCTGTACCCGATGTCGGAGGTCTACTTCTATTTGTTATATTTTTAAATGTGTATTTTTTATTTTTTATATATTTAAAAATGTAATAAATATGTGTATATAATGAAATAAAGAAAATAATAATAATAAGCATTCTAGTCAGAGCAAGTTTCAAAAAAGTTTAAGTATAAAAAGGAATATAAAATCAGATTAAAATTTAAAAAACAACCCTTTTTATTTAAATTGTTCTGATTACTAAATGTAAATTATAAATATTAATATTAAGTTTTCAAGTTGTTTCAGCATTTTATATGAAAAGTATTATGTTATCGTTATGTGCTTTACAAAAAACACATTTTATTTTATCACTGGCCATTGTAATCAAATTAAAAAATAAACATTAAAATCAAAACAAAAACAAACATGTGACATTAGACTGACGCTATCTTGCAAACTTGCCTGTCGCGCCACTGTCGTTGTCTATCTCTCTCGCGCCTTCAGCTGTCTCTCTCGGACTACAAGCATCATACTGCAATACTTCATGACTTTTTAATTTTAATTCAAGACTTAACAATCAAATTAATGTCTGGCAAATTTATTTTAAGTTTTCTTATATTTAAATAACATAATATTAAAATTACAGACATTATAAAATACTTTGAAATTTTTATAAAAAAAATAAAAAAAATCACGTATGGCACATAGTTAGCAATGTCAAAAATGTCTGGCAATAAAAAAAGTATGTCAGGTAGACTTATTTAAAACCTAAAAATTAAAAATTACGCCTTCTAAAATGTTTTTAAAATTCAGGATTATTACCTGGACAGGTAGGATGCGCACTACTGAACGCAACCGCTACCGCCAGCCAGATAGCCCAGACTCTAACCGAAAGTGCTAGAAGGACGACATATCACAAATTCAGCTGACCTGAAATTCTTACTTTTCAAACGTTGCTAGCTCCCGTACCATAATGGTACGGGAGCTAGCAACGTTTGCGGTACGCCGGAATTTATTATTAAAACAGCTCGAGATGAGTCATTTCCTGAGTTAGCTTATTGGTAAAAATAGAAAATTACCTAAATCCAGCTGTTTATTAAAATTTAGTCCGTTCCTCGACGAAAATAAAATAAAGCGTGTTGGAGGACGCTTAGAAAATTCCGATTTTAATTATGAGAAAAAACACCCTATATTAATACAGTCCACTCATCATTTTACTAAGTTATTATTTAATTTTGAGCATAAGCGACTACTACACGCAGGACCTCAATTACTTTTAGCTTGTATCAAAGACACCTATTGGCCTATAGGTGGCCGTAATTTGGCCAAGGTTACCTTTCGCCGTTGTGTTCTATGTTGCCGTATGAAGGGCGAAGTGGTTTCACCTCAAATGGGCAATTTGCCAAAAAATCGTGTTACTCCAGGCTGGCCATTTCAAAACGTAGGCGTTGATTATGCAGGTCCTATTTTATCTGTCAGTCGCCAAGGTCGTGGATGCAGGCTTGTGAAGGTTTACATTGCCGTTTTTGTATGTTTTGCTACTAAAGCCATTCATTTAGAATTAGTCAGCAATTTAACTAATCAAACTTTCTTACTCGCACTACGTAGGTTTATTTCTAGACGAGGAAAACCGTCAAACATATATTCTGACAACGGCACTTCATTTGTGGGTGCATACAATGAAATTTCGAAATTTATAAAAGATAACCGTAACTCGTTGGCAGAAAATGCGGTCAATGATGGTATCAACTTTCACTTTATTCCTGCTAACGCACCTCATTTTGGTGGATTGTGGGAAGCGGGAGTTAAATCAGTTAAATTCCATTTAAATAGAGTGTTGGGAAATTGTAATTTAAATTATGAAGAACTCAATACAATTTTAATCCAAATTGAAGCCATTTTAAACTCCCGACCACTCACTCCATTGTCGTCGGACCCGTCGGATTATATGCCCTTAACTCCTGGTCATTTTATCATTGGGCGACCGCTTACATGTCTGCCGGTCAAGGATCTTCGTGACCACCCCACCAATCATTTAACTCGATTCCATCACATCGAACAACTTCGTCAACATTTTTGGACAAGGTGGGGCAAAGAATATATCTCTGAACTTCAGCAAAAACTTAAGTGGAGATCCAATTTATCATCTTTAAAATTAGATTCACTAGTTCTAGTGAAAGAGGATAACTTATCACCATTAAAATGGAGACTCGGTCGGGTTGCTGTTTTGTACCCCGGTCAGGATGGCATAAGCAGAGTAGCTGACATTAAAACAACCAATGGCATTGTTCGACGTGCTTTCAGCAAGATCTGTCCACTTCCAGATACCGAAGATTTGGGTTGAAATAAAATATTTCAACGCCCGGGGGAATGTTAAGAATTAATTTACTATTATTCCGCTTAATGTCGCTGTCGCTAACACACAAGAATGTTTATAAAGGTGTTTCTATTGTACTATTTCTCTATTATAATGTCACTTCATCGTTTCACCTCTGTACTGAATACACGTATATTTGACTGTAAAAATTAATTTCTTTCCTTACAACCTGGTCAAAACCAATACAACAGCGTATGCGCATTATAATCTCCAAAAAAATAGCAATATGGTAGTTACCTGATGATAGAATAATGCAATAAGGCAAAAAACAAAGGAAGTTTAAATGTAATTTTGAAATATATAATTACAATTTTAAGTCTTATTACAAAATCTAAGTTCAATTTGCTCACAATCTGAGAAAAATTCAAGGACGCATGAGAAGATTAAAACAGTGTTGTTCCTTATTCTCTTAACGATTAAATCGTAAATACAACAGCTTTCCAGGGTGTCCTCGCTACCATATAAGAACTGGTGATTGTACAAAGAAAAGTGACGCGTAGCGACTCACTGAACCTTTGGCTGAGTGCAGGTGTTGGTGGAGCGACTGCTATCGACGTGCCCCGGTGTGCGTCAGCTGCACTTACTGATGCGACACAAGCAGGGCCAGGCGTCGCACGAAAGACTCGAGCGGCTCAAGAGCTCACAGGTACTACCCCTCAACACGCACACGATAATATTCCTAAGTTCCTTGCCGGCTCAACGTGTTAATAATTTCACGCCATTTTCAGAGGTTCTCTAACGCAGAACCTATTAACCCAACTTAGTAACCTCTTGTCTCACCACATCCTTTGTCCTAATTATAAATTCTAAATATTTTGATTGACCGGCTGCCTGATCTGCGGGTAAGAAGTTGTGAAGAAATTTATAGAACACAAAGTATAAGAGGGTGTTCATACCATACAATTATGTAAACACTTGTCAAGTTCATATTGACCCTTTTACTAGTGCTATTGCAACACGGTGCAATTTTGCACTGAGATTTCGGCTGTTTCTTTCATTGGTGTCGAGAAACTCGCCTACTCGTTTACGTTATGATCTGATACGTTCATGTATTTTCTAGTGTCCGTAACCCAACGTCCAGTGGACGAGCTTTGATGTAATCATGTAAACTGATTATAATTATTTTCCAAGAGACAGGACTTTACATATATATATAATCTACATTTATAAACCCAACCACTAAGTTGCTTAATCAATGGCTAGGGTAAATATCTTATTTCTGTCAGAAGGTATGTGTAGAAAGGCGGTAAGATTTAAGTGGTTAGTTGTGTTTCTGTTGTTAATTTCTTTGTATATTTGTAATTGTACAGGTTTTCGATAAAATCCACGTTCGCAGCCCCCATCAAGTTCACAAGCTGGTGGTGGTGGCCGGTGATGTCACTCAGCCGCGACTCGGTCTTGACGATAATAACTAAATAACTAACTAAAAATTAGGCAAGAAGTTTATTTGTGAGTTTTATGGTACATTATACAGTTGCAAATCGGTTTCAGATACACGCTCAAAGTGCTCCAGATGGTGCTGCAGACAATGCCGCTGTACGCCGCGGAACTCTTCAGCAGGGTGTGCGGTAGACAATAACCGTTAGTATAGTCGTTACGTTACACAACTAGTCGCCACTATATCGACATTCAATTAGATAAATTTCAGTTTTAAATCTACCAACATAGAACTGCATCATCTGTCAACGTTATAACCATTATCGACCTACTTTGCCTGCCATCGCTCGCAACGTCTTTTGTGTGTACTCATTACAGACGGTATTCTGGTTGAAAACTGGCCACCATTCAGACACATCACGACGTCCGAAAACGGGATTAAAAAGAAATACATGACGCTTAGAGATCCTCGCATATGATACGTATATCTGTTTCCAGAATCAGCTTCATAACAGTTGCGAAGCGTCTGAGCGCAATGACCGATGTGCTCAGCGATTTCTCGTGTCTCTTCAGCTACGACAACATGTACCGGCTCAGAGACAAGCTCCTCGCTAGCGACGGGCACCTGTTCCACCTGGACGTTAGGGTTGTGGAGTGAGTCAACGTTTCTATTTCTCAATTTCTTTAATCTAAAGGTTTTGTGATGTTGCAATAAACGGCAATAACGTTTTCCAGATTTAGCTAGAGTGTCAACTTGCATGTGCGCATGTACAACTTATGTCTTAAATATATGAGAGCGTGTATTTAGTCTGTTAGTTGGCAGGAGCACATACTGAACTTCCAGCGCGGCGCGAGGAAGTATCTGTTGTGAAAGAAGCAGGAGGACCTGCCCAGCGCCAAGAAGCGCATCAACAGGTATAAATATATTGTATGAGGCATACCTGCACGGGTTAGAAATTTGCATACGCAGCTACACTGCCCGTCCGGTATTCGTCTTGGGTGACTTCAACGCCCACTCAAGAGAGTGGGGCGATACCCGGGACGACGCGAGAGGAGAGGCCATCCTGGAGTGGGCGGCTGGACTGGACCTCCGACTTCTCAATCGGGGTTCAGTCAGCACATGTGTGCGGTGGCAGGGGGAGTCAATTGTCGACCTGTCATGGGCTACTCCCTCTGCAGTGCACATGGTATCGGGATGGCGGGTGGCGGAGGAAGTGGTTAGCCTCTCTGACCACCGGCACATCTTATTCGATGTGTCGCTCCGTCACCCAGAAGGCCTACACCAGGAAAGAGAACCCCCGCGACGATGGTCCCTTAAGCGGCTCAACCGGGATATGGTCGTAGCCGCATCCCACGTCGCGGATTGGTCAGAGGAAAGGGTTTCGTCCGATCCAGAGGCACTGGCTGCCTGGTTTGGGAACATTATGGCGTCCATATGTGATGCCTCAATGCCCCGAGTCAAGGCGGCCAGAACAGGCTCGGTGTACTGGTGGAGCGCGGAGATCTCGCGGCTCAGAATGACAGTCGCGAGATTGCACCGCCCGTACCTTCGAGCTCGGAGAAGACGGCGAGCCACAGTCGAGGAGATCGATAGAGTACGGCGGGAATATGGAGCTGCAGTAAAGGATCTCAGCGATGCAATCGCTGAGGCCAAGGCTCGGTCATGGAAAGAACTCATCGCGGGACTGGATAGGGATCCATGGGGGCGCCCATACAAAATGGTACTGGGCAAGCTCAAGCCATGGGTCCCACCGTTAACAGAAACTCTGGATCCGGAGTTTCTGGGAAGAGTGTTAGACACACTCTTCCCAAGGGTCCAGGACAGTCCTGCGATTCCTCCGTCCCAATCGGTCCGCCAAATGTGGTCCGAGGACTATGAGGTGACGGAGGGTGAACTTGACCGAGCCACGCGGCGGCTCGCTTCCCGCAACACCGCGCCTGGACCTAATGGCATTCCGGGTCGGGCGTTGGTGATAGCTCTGTCGGTACTGGGGGACAAACTGAGGCAGATTTTCACAGATTGTTTCCGCCTCGGTATCTTCCCCCTCGGCTGGAAAGAAGCAAGACTGGTGCTTTTAAAAAAGGACGGAAGGGCTGCAGATTCTCCCTCTGCGTTCCGACCGATATCCCTGCTGAACGAGTCAGGGAAACTGCCCTCTGGCCTAAATGTCGTCTGCTATGCGGACGATACATTAATACTGGCTAGAGGGTCACACTTCGAGGAGGTGCTTTGGCTCGCCGAGCAGGGGGTGGCTAGTGTTGTGGAAAAGATACGTGAGCTGGGCCTGAGGGTGGCGCCTCATAAAACTGAGGCGATATGGTTCCATGGCCTGCGTAAGCGCCAGGAGCCACCCAGCTCATGTCTCCGGGTAGGTGACGCTGAAGTCCAGGTAGGCCAGTACATGAAGTACCTAGGCCTCATCCTGGACAGTCGGTGGAGCTTCGAAGAGCATTTCGGGCGATTGGTACCCCGAGTGCGAGGGGTAGCAGGTGCGCTGCATCGTTTGCTGCCCAATCTCGGGGGACCAAGGGAAGAAGTTCGCCGCCTCTACATGGGGGTTGTTAGATCCATGGTCCTCTATGGGGCACCCGTCTGGTTTCATGATCTAGCGGGTGCCTCCCGCTGCCGGGCCCTACTCAGGAGCCTGCAGCGGCTGATGGCCATACGGATCGTGCGGGGCTACCGCACAATCTCCTATGAAGCGGCGACGATCCTGGCGCGATCTCTGCCCTTCGATATTCTGGCCGATATGGACGCAATGGTGTACGACCAAATTCGTTCTGTCGGTCGGAATGCTGAAGAGGCTGCGCCAGATCATGAGCCCGGAATGCTACGGCAGAACGCGCATAAGCAAGCTCTGGTGGCTTGGCAGGTACGGCTCGAAACTGAGGGCTGTGCTAGC
This sequence comes from Hypercompe scribonia, assembly GCA_949316085.1. Classification (NCBI taxonomy): domain Eukaryota; kingdom Metazoa; phylum Arthropoda; class Insecta; order Lepidoptera; family Erebidae; genus Hypercompe; species Hypercompe scribonia. The sequence goes on along the minus strand of OX438984.1, from coordinate 605,388 downwards.
CAACGCGCCTTCGGAGCCGTTCTGCCGAACTTCGAAGCGTGGATAGAGAGGACCGACTGTGTCACCTATCGATTGACCCAGATACTCACCGGGCACGGCTGCTTCGGTGAGTATCTGAATCGAATAGGACGGGAGGCTACGGCACAATGCCACCACTGCGAGTCCGAACGGGACTCCGCCCAGCACACGCTGGAGGACTGCCCTGCTTGGGAGTCTGAGCGTCGAGTCCTGGTCGGACGGATCGGACGTAACCTTTCACCGTCAGCATTGATCGCGGCAATGCTGGCGAGTCGTGAAGGATGGGAAGCCGCGATCTCCTCCTGTGAGCAGGTTATGCTCCGGAAGGAGACTGCAGAGCGAGATCGGGAAAGGGCCGATCCCGCTCGAAGGAGGCGGCGAAGGGGACGCGGCAGAGGTCACTAACTCCCTAATCGCCGCCTAAGGGTCGCTGCGGTCACATCTTGGGGCGCTGTGGCTGCTGCAAACGACCCGAGTCAAGTGACACTCCGGTGCGGCCGGGAAGTGTCGTCTGGGGCGGGGCGCTGTTCTGCCTCTTACTGCGCAGGGCGATGAGAGGTGCGATAGCGTCTTGATCCTGGGGCATGAGGTGCCCGAGATGTACCTCACTTGTGAGGTACGGCAGGGAGGACTCTAGAAGCCGCTAATGCGTTCCTAGAGCACCTCCCAACTGCCGAGGTAGGCCGCCGCGGGGTTTAGTGGGTAGACCGGTTTGTCGGGAGTCCCACACACGCCCTTCGTCCCTCCGGAGGGTATGGTGCGAAAAGCATTCCCCGCGTTAAAAAAAAAAAAAAAAAAAAAAAAAGGTATAAATATATTAATCTTAGGACGTTGCCAGTCACCCGTCACCACACGTCTGACAGTCACCCTTCTCATTGTTCGCAGGCTGCGCTACATACACTACGTGGTCCTTCTGTGTCTGACCACCTTTATCTTCAAATTTCTCATGTTCTTTGCACAGCGACTGGCTGGGTCCAATTAGATCATATCACACTTTCGTCTATCACCTCGAGGCACTGTTCATGTAAAGAAAATAAACGCAAGTCGGAAAATATCAAAACGTTAATATACATTATATATCAATCGCACATGAATCGTTTGTATAATCGCTCAGGAGCGTCGGCTGTACGATGTCTATTGTTACAAGAGTTTACAAGAACACAGTCGGTAACATATCATATTCTGCTTTAAAGTATGATATAGGTGTATTACAATATATAGCAGCTGTATAACGAAACAAGAATATAATTCATATAAAATGACTGCGTATTTTGTTTTATTAAAGCCCAACCGATATACATCTCAACTGCTACGTGTAGTAAACTTATCAATGCATCTTTTGATATATTAAAAGTTCATTATCATTCGAGACGTGCGTAGCCGAATTCTGCTCATTTAGTATTTTAGGACAGTGTTAAGACCCTCGAACTTCTTGTGGTGCGTTCACTGTACCGTTCAACGTAGGCTACCGAACTTCCGACCGACTTCATGTAAATCAAGAGGTACAAATTTGTAAATATTCTTCACATTCGATTGCCAGTTCTCAGTTAGTGTTATTGGAATGCGGGTTAACTTCTTCTGCTACGAAACGTCCTCAGATGAACGCATCTATGGTTGCAAATCTGTTTCGCAGATTTACACCGACAAGCTCTTTCTCAATGTGTTCAGATATTTGACTGAACTGTATCGTCCATATGTACGTCAAGTAACAGTATTTTTCTCAAACAACTCCGCTGCCTATCATCAGGGTAATATTGATCGCCAATAGCAGTGTAGCATCTCGCATGGTAAAGAAATGTTTGGTGCTGGAACAATTGGTGCCTATACACGCGGTAACTATCTAGAGTCGCACCACCGAGAAGTCCTTTGTCACTAAGGATATATTGTAAACATGATATGTGGGTTGTTCACAGTGAGATTTGTATCAGGCGCTCAAATTCGTGTGTTACATTATCCATATTTCTGAGTAAAGTCGCACCCTGGTTTTACCTAGAAATTAAATTTTATTTGTAGGTTCATTAATGTCTGTTTACACTTTAATATTCAATTACTTTTTTCTATATAAAGAGCCTGCCAAAGTGACTCTACTGATGGAAAGCATGAATAGAATCCAAAGAGTTGTGGTCACCATACTCATTGCAAATGCAGACAATGCAGTGTGGTGTCCCACACTATGGCGGCCTAGTGAGATGCTTTTTTACGCCATGCTTGGGGACGTAAAAGGCATGACAGTCATCGTGGTAGTGTAAGCTTCACATAGTTATCACGATAACTGTTACTCCTGCATCAATGGGTCTCCGGTCTCGCGAATAATGTTTACATTTAGGTAATCATAAACATCCGTGTGGTGATGAATTAGGAATATGGAGAGGTATAGCATCCTATTTTGGGGACGACGTTATGCATATACTTAGTCTGGCCATAAATACTGTTACACTTAATTATAAAAAAATATTACATTTGAATTTCGAATCTGTCATTTTTATACGATTGTTCATTGTGTTTTCTCATTTTGGCGCCAATACATTGTAAAATATTTTGCGATATTAAAATGGTGTGGGGTGATAAAGAGAACCGAATCGCTGTGATAGCATTACACAAAGTAGGTATGGAGCCAAATGCAATTTTTAAAACTCTCCATACACTTGGTATTAGTAAAATGTTTGTGTACCGGGCTATTAATAGGTACAATGAGACCTCCTCTGTTTGTGACAGAAAAAGATCTGGCCGTCCACGTAGTGTTCGTACGAAAAAGGTGGTCAAAGCAGTAAGGGAAAGAATTCGAAGAAATCCTGTCCGAAAGCAAAAGATTTTATCTCGGGAAATGAAGATAGCACCTAGAACCATGTCGCGTATTTTAAAAGATGACTTAGGACTTGCAGCCTATAAGAGACGCACTGGCCATTTCTTAACTGATAATTTAAAGAAGAATAGGGTGGTAAAATCGAAACAACTACTGAAGCGGTACGCAAAGGGAGGTCACAGAAAAATTTTGTTTACGGATGAGAAAATTTTTACAATTGAGCAACATTTTAACAAACAAAATGACCGTATTTATGCTCAAAGCTCTAAGGAAGCTTCCCAATTAGTCGACAGAGTGCAACGTGGACATTATCCGACTTCAGTGATGGTTTGGTGGGGTGTTAGCTATGAAGGAGTGACTGAGCCATATTTTTGTGAAAAAGGTATCAAAACATCGGCACAAGTGTATCAAGATACCATTCTTGAGAAGGTAGTTAAGCCCCTTAACATCACCATGTTCAATAACCAAGTATGGTCCTTCCAGCAAGACTCGGCGCCGGGTCATAAAGCTCGGTCCACGCAGTCTTGGTTGGAATCGAACGTTTCGGACTTCATCAGAGCTGAAGACTGGCCGTCGTCTAGTCCCGATCTTAATCCGCTGGATTATGATTTGTGGTCAGTTTTAGAGAGTACAGCTTGCTCTAAACGCCATGATAATTTGGAGTCCCTAAAACAATCTATACGATTGGCAGTGAAGAATTTTCCCATGGAAAGAGTGCGTGCTTCTATTGATAACTGGCCTCATCGTTTAAAGGACTGTATTGCAGCCAATGGAGACCACTTCGAATAAGCTTTTTATATTTTTAATTGTTTTATATTTATGTATTAAACTGACACACTGTAAAAGTAATAAATGTTATTTGCAGTTAACAATTTTCTTTTTTCTTTATTACAATATTTATGGCAAGACTAGGTAATGTGTGTAAGGCCTTGGCCTCACAGAAAGGCGCTATTCGAATAATTAAAAAAATTAAAGTACCAGATTCCTGCAGACCATACATAGAAATGAAAATTTTAACAGTTCCTAGTTTATACATATATACATTAGTGTTACTCTCCCACTCATCCAAACATGCCCATAAGTACGAAGACGAAACTGAAAGACAGATAAGGGAGACCACTAGGACAAAGGATCTAAGCACCTAAGGCATTTACATTTACATTTCAATGTTGTAAAGCAGAGTGTATCTTACAGATCCATCACTATATTCAATAAATTACCATTAGAAACAAAAAAAATATTTCGTAAAATAGATATTTTATACGAACTGAAGAGATTACTGTTAGAGAAATGTTATTACTCAACTGGTGATCTGTGAACCCCATAACTGAATTTATATTTTTGGTTAATTTGTTGACATCTTATGAACCTTATTGTTTTGTTGGCATTTGACACTATATTCATTTTATTGATTATTTTTCTCTTGTATTTGACTTTTAATTGATTTTATTATTTTTTACTTATTACCTATTGAACGTATGACTGACTGAACGCTTGAATGAATCATTTATATTTTTCATTTTTTTACATATTTTTATTGTGGTGTCATGTTTATTATGATTGTTTAAATTACTGACATTGTGACTCATATTGTGAAATAAGAAATAAGTGTCACCACTCTTACTCATCTCATGGGTGTCGCAAGAGGCAAGTAAAGGACGAACTATACAGTACAACACTACTGCAAGTAGTAGGAAAACTTGAAACAAACCCTACACCAAATTGTGTAATAGGCAAAAACCTCCTTGCTAAGGTGACACCCATGTCCAACAGCGGACTGTTTGATGATGGTGATGATTCACAAACAAACACAATATCAACACAATTACAACATGTAATGATTTATCTACAAAATTCAAGTCAAATTAAATATACCGTTCCGCATCGCTTCCGATGCAAAAGTGTCCATGCCATGGCACTAGCGTAGCAATATTGACTTGTTCAGTTGTAACGGACATTCTTTGCCAACACATTCACGGGTTACATGTCACACACACTGGACAAACGCTTAGTGCAATATTTAGTCTCAAAACAAACTAACTGCGTTAAAATAGTAAACTAAAAAGGTAAATATTAATTTACTTAGCACAAAGTAACATGTGCTTTGATTTAGTTAGTCAGGAATGATTAAATAAATATTTTTTAATGTTGAAGTCGGTGCCAAGTGAATCAATAACTAGGTACTTATAGGTATTACCGATGTTTTTAGCAACCAAAGCCAATATAAGTAAATAATTATCACGGAATATTCTATGTTCTGTTGTAATTGTCAGTATTTGGTGACCGCGCCAGGCATAGAGTAATAACACTAGTCTACAAGGAAAAGTATCCGAAATAATTTAAACTAATTTCTGCTTCTCTGTCCATGCAAAATTCGGATTGATAACTAAAATTCATTTATTAGTTTGAGTTTTTACGATAATCGTATGTTTCGTGTTTAATGGAACTACCCACATTTAACTTCATAATGTTTTGACATTTACATAGTTAGTTTGTATCAAATATTCGAAATATTGTGATTTAGTGCTATTTTCTCTTAAATTAAGCGATATAGAAGTGTTAAAAGTAAAAAGTATAATACTATTTTATAGCAAAATGTCTCGAAAATGTGTTAATAATCCCGACAATTTTTGTTATATCTGCGGTGAGGTGATATTTAATAAACAAAGGTGTTGTATATCGCCTATAATAAAAAAAGCCTATTTTTACTACTTTAACGAGAACATCAAACACCAGGATAAAAGCTGGGTTCCACATTTCTGCTGTAATCCATGTGCTACAGGTTTGAGAAATTGGCTGAATGGCAAAAAAACATCATTTCGTTTTGCAGTGCCAATGCAGTGGCGAGAATCGACAAATCACGTAAGTGATTGTTATTTCTGCCTGACGACTCATGTATTTGGAAAAGGCAAGGGTGTTTCTAAAAAAAAGAAGAGTGCCATAACATATCCAAATATACCATCAGCTACTCGTCCTCTACCACACAGCGATCTTCATCCGATCCCGAAGCGTCCTCACATCGGTGACGACGAAGATGAAATCAAGGGAAGTTCACCACCAATTTCGTCAATGTCAGAATACGAGGTACCTAGTACATCAACACAGCCACACAGGATAACACAAGCTGAATTAAATGATCTCGTAAGGGACTTAGAATTGCCAAAGAACAAAGCAGAACTTTTAGGTTCAAGATTGCAACAATGGAACCTTTTACAAAGTGGTGTAGTTATAACATCTTTCCGTAACAGACAAAAACATTTGATGCAATATTTTGAAATGGCTGAAAGTTTAGTTTTTTGTAAACTGTAACTTTGTAAACTAGGGTTTGATGGGATCTCTTAACATTACATATAAACGGGAAGAATGGAGACTTTTTATAGACAGCTCTAAATTAAGTTTAAAAGCAGTATTGTTACATAACCAAAATATTTTACCATCGATCCCTATTGGTCATGCAGTCCATATGAAAGAATCTTATGATAACATGAAAGCCCTTTTGCTGCAGATAAAATATAATGATCACCAATGGCAAATTTGCGGAGATTTAAAAGTCGTAGCTATTCTACTTGGACTACAATTAGGCTATACGAAATTTTGTTGCTTTCTTTGCGAATGGGACAGTCGTGACAGAAAGCAGCATTATACAAAAAAAGTGTGGCCTCATCGTCAGTCACTTCAGCCTGGGATGAAAAATGTTCAAAATAACCCTTTAGTTGACCCACAAAAAGTGTTACTTCCACCACTGCACATAAAACTAGGGCTTATGAAAAATTTCGTAAAAGCAATGAACAAAAATGGAACTGCTTTTCACTACCTTCGCCAGAAATTTCCAAGATTAAGTGAGGCTAAAATCAAAGAAGGTATATTCGTTGGTCCCCAAATAAGAAATTTATTAAAAGACGAACACTTCGACACTATTTTGGAAGGCAAAGAAAAAAAGCCTGGGACAATTTTCGCCTCGTGACAAAAAACTTCTTGGGAAATAAGAAGAGCGACAACTACGCTGAACTTATTGAAAATATGTTGTCATCTTACCAAGAACTGGGTTGTAACATGTCCCTGAAAATCCACTTTTTACATTCTCATTTGGACTTCTTTCCGGATAACTGTGGGGCCTTTAGCGATGAACATGGGGAGCGCTTCCACCAGGACATCGCTAACATGGAAAAACGATATCAGGGCAAGTGGAACGTTTCAATGTTAGCGGATTACTGCTGGACTATTCATCGAGATACTCCAGAAGCAGAGTACAAAAGGGCAGCGAAGAAACCACGTCGCAATTCTACTAATGAATAAAATTATTTTTTCAAAAAACTTTAAATTTTTTTTTTTTAAGAAATGGAAACTAATTAAAAAAATATAATTGTAATTTCGTATGCAGTATGTCAACATAAATAAAAAAAGCTACTTACACTAGAAAATACTTTTTCAAAATCAAAATTTGTATACTAGTGTAATCAATAATAACAATAATAATAATTCTTTATTACCCTAATTCAGGAACATAATATGTTCTATCTGTAAATCTAAACTAATAGTTTACACATGACACCCTGAAGACATGATTAACGCCAATGTCTGTGCTAGTATAAACTGTGTGACAGAGATCGACGCCTTTCTCTAAGTTACAGTGATATAATACAATTTGGGAACGTTTAGAGTGTAATGTAGTACTCTGTCTATGCAAATTTAATAAGCAGTGTGCAAGTGTGTAGTGTAAAACTGTATGCACGCCATTTCGAATGAATGTGTGTATGAGCGCTTTTTGTGGTGTGTTTGTGTAAGCATTGTACTGTACACCAAGCGACCTTACACTGTTAATTTTTTTTGTAAAATTACAATTGTCTTACAAAACAAATATGAGAAAAATTCCAAATCAACGTATAGTAATACAAAACATAATACAATTCGAATAAAATTACAAGACATGTAAAGGAACTTACTATAATGAGTTGTAATTTTTGAACCTTTATGTAATAACCCTACACGTATTGTAATAGGCATGATGACAAATTTTGAATAACTGATTTTTCAGGTTCAGAAATAAATATTATATACAATCAATATTAAAGAAAATATATTTTACTTTAAATTTTTTTCATTGCCGCCAAAACACTGCAATCTGTCAATGGCGTCGCTTGTGGCGTCCCACTCCCGTTCAATGTAAATTGTAAACACTGACGCCTGACGGCTACAGTAATAATTTTGCTTGTTTGTGTTTTAAAAGTTCTAAAATATGAGTTCGAGACCGTATAGGTGTTGTGCAGTGCCTCTGTGTACTAATACAACTATAAAAAGCCCGGACTAGTTATTTATATTCGTTCCCTATGCTAAAACAATACGAAATAAGTGGCTTAAACTTGCAAGACGTGATATAAAAGGAATATTCCTACTATCTTAACTAATACTCAACTTTATTTCTGTGAAGATCACTTTGATGTAAGTATTTACTTATATTTGTAGATTTCACATAGTTTCCAAACTATTATAATTATAACGCTGTTCAATATTTAAACTTTGAGGTTACGTTTCACCTTTCATATTTTTTTCTATGTTTTATCACAGAATACATAATAGTTTTCTTTAAATTTCAGTTACAGAATGATATGGCAAACTATATGCAGTATCACTTGATGGGATCAGTGTCACAGATACGCATGAAAGCAGGCTGCATTCCTTTAAAATTTGCTTGTCAACCAGATAGAAGAAAAATAACAGCTGATACAATAGAACGCCAATATATTGTCAAAAAACAAAGGAAGGAGTTGATTGAAGAATTACAGAAAGAAATAAAAAACAGGACAGATAGAGTCTTCATCGGGAAGTTCAGGTGTCAACTTAATTTTAATAATTTTGTTTGAATCACACATTGACTCGGTGTTCATCATTATTTTACAGAGAAATGGCATATTATACCCATGTCATATCTTAACTCTTACCCCCATATTCTTAGTTGTTTCCCTCAAGACAGACATTCATAAAAAATACAAATATGAAAGACAGAGAATGAGTCAAGTAGAAAATTTCTTCAGGAAACGACTTATATTATGGAGGTTAATTAATTACTATATCTTATTGGTACTTCATGAATGTCAAATCCATGCACATACAAAAAGGTTTTTCACACTTATACCTGATCAAAAAAAATGTCAGTGAATTGTTGTTATTCTGTAAGTTTTTTTAAAAATATTTCTTTATTTCAGTTTTGCAAGAAAATGTTCCACAACATGAAGTCTCTCATCTGAGCATTTTTCCTGCTGTATCCACAGCAGCCTCACTCTGGACCCCAGGATCCAATGCAATGACTACACAAGATTTTATTTTTTTTTTTTTTTTTTTTTTTTTGAATTGATATTTAGCTGTTGGCCTCAGACGGCCTCTACAACTTTACCCGGTTTAGTTACGGTGAGCGCAGAGGGCTCTCAACCGGCCTTTATTAAACAACATTGCCCAAGGGCACCCCCTGCGGGGTACGAACCTCGGCTTGGGGTGTTGCTGAAACACTGGGGCGGCCTACTCCCATGTTTTGTTGACGGTTTACGCGGCGCGTGTTCCGCCCCCGCCGGCGGGGACGAAAACGCGGACGGTTCGTAATTAGTGTGTTCGCTCTGCGTTGAGCGCGTGTAATGTCGTCGTCTAGCTCCCCTAACGCGTGTTTGGGTCGACGTATTTTAGATATTTTGCTCGGTGTGTAATTTACAGCCGCAACCACTAGAGGGTTGGGGTGAGTCGGAGCAGAGTCAAAGTAGCTAAGGGAGCACTGTTTAATGAATTGCTTGATGGTCGGCAATCTGAGGTCGATGTGAAGATCGACGTTGCGTACATACCACGGTGCTCCCGTAGCTGTGCGCATGAACCTATTCTGTAGTGTTTGAAGCCTATGGATCCTGTGTGGCCTAACGTGTGCGAATACTACACTACCGTACGTCATTATAGGACGTATGCATGCAGTGTATAATCGGACTTTGTTTTTTAAGTTTAATTTCGAACGCGCGTTAATTAAACTGTGTAGACGTCCTAGCACGAAGGCAGCCCGGTTGCGGACTGCCTTGATGTGGGGGCCGAACGATAGACGGTCGTCAAGGGTTATGCCTAGGTATTTGGCCTGCCTAGCCCAAGGGATAGACTTGCCGAACATCCTAATCTGAGGGGTCTTCTCCAAAGGATACAAGCTTAGCTGTCTTCTGTGAAACAGCACCGCCTGGCTTTTCTCGGGGTTGACCTCAATCCTCCATTTCCGGAACCAAACGCCCAGTGCGTTGGCTGCGGTCTGGAGTTTCTTGGCTACTGTCGAGGGGTTCATTCCTGAGCAGTAGATAGCCGTATCGTCTGCGAATAGAGCCGTCTGCACATACCGATGCTTCGGAATGTCGCTAGTATACAGCGTGAAGAGCAGTGGGGAGAGCACGGACCCTTGTGAGACACCGGCTCGTATGGGGTGAGTGGAGGACAGTGACCCTTCTACTCGGTAGCGGAAGCTTCGATTCGACAAGTAGTCTCGTATGATGAGCACGAGTCCGTGTGGCACTCCCATGGTAAGTAGCTTAAATAATAAGCCGTTGTGCCACACTTTGTCGAAAGCTTTCGCTACGTCGAAGAAGAGGATTCCTGTGAACAGGTTGCGTTGAAGCCGATCGCTGGTGTATTCAACGATGCGGTGGACTTGGTGGACGCACGAGTGTTCGGTTCGGAAACCGAATTGCTCGTGGGGGACGAGAAGATTAGCATCGGCATACGCTTTCAGCCTTCTGTAGATTAGACGCTCGTATAGCTTGCCTAATCCGTTAAGCAGACTGATCGGTCTATAACTGGTCGGTTCGGACTTTGGTTTGCCAGGTTTGGGTATCCCAATAACAACGGCTTCTTTCCATTGTTGTGGAAAGATGTTGTTTTTGAGTGCTGCGTTGAAAATGAACGTCAGCAGGACCAGTAGCCTCTCCGGAAAGAGTTTTAACACCCTGTTTGTGATACCGTCCGAACCGGGCGCCTTGCGAGCGTGTAGGCCCTTGACGATCGTTTCGACTTCTTCGGGGGTGACCGTGTCTAGGTCTTGTTGTGTATCTGTCGTCACCGTCGGCGTTGATGTTGATGTAGGAAGTGAGGTTATTAGGCGCTCTACTTCCGAATCAACTTCGGCTATTTGGTCCGAGTCGCAGTGTATTACGCTGGGCGTGCACTGATTCTCTAGACTCTCGGCCAGGCATTCTGCCTTTTCGATATCGTCGAATGCCGGTGGAAGGTTAGGTCTGCTTAGAGGAGGCATAACGGTGACGGTGTCTCTCTTAAGCGAGCGGGATAGTTGCCAGAAGGCAAGGTGGGTAGGTTCGAGGTCTTGTAGTGTCCTATCCCACCTGTCTTGGCGCATTTGATCGATGCGTGACTTGACCGCTCTTTCTAAGCGTCGTAACCTGATCCTGTTGGCGTCGCATGGATATCTGTCATAGGCTCGTACGGCGGCGTTCTTCCGCCTCAGCAGCTCACGTACGTCATCGGGTAGGTCCCAAAGGCGATCGTTCGTCGCCGGTGCCTCCCGAGTGCATTCGTTAATTAACGATTGCACGTGAGCTGTGAGGTTGTCGATCGCCATCGTGGTGTCCTCTTGGCTATTTATGTGGTCGGGTATCCTATCTAGATGCACGGACGAGGTTGCCTCGAGTTTTGTCCCGAGGCGCCTCCAGTCCGTGGTTCGTCTAGTGGGGGTACGATGACCTGTGTCGATGGGACCCAGTCTGGGTGCGAACTCCACGACCACAGGTCTGTGGTCTGAAGTTAACTCGTGTAGCACCTCTACTGAACACAAACGTAGGTTTATGTTCTTTAGGAGCGCCACGTCCAGAATGTCGGGTCGGTGAGACACGTTGTGCGGATAGTGGGTCGGTTCGAGCGGGGCGATGATGTCGAACGCTAGTCTATTCGAGAGCGACTCCAGGGCTCTGCCTTTGGCGTTGGACTGGTGACAGTTCCAAATGGTGTTCTTGGCGTTAAGGTCGCCGCCGATTATCACGGCGTCGCTCAGTTCTAGCAGCGCTCGGAGGTCGCTCTCGAGTAGTTGCCGATTTGGTGACAGATAGGCTGAAACTAGCGTGATCGGTTGGTGTCCGGTCATGCCTATTCGACAGACCGAAGCCTCGATGCTAGTCAGCGCAGGCGGATCCATAGGTACGCAGTGAAGGGACCTTTTGTAATATATGAGAGTTCCCCCTAGCGCAGAGTCAATCCTATCGTTGCGGACCACAGAGTAGTTCGCAACGTTTGGGTTTCTCTGCGAGGGTTTCAGAAAGGTCTCTTGCACTAGTAGTATGTCGAGTTGGTGTGCCCTAAGAAAAACGCCAACTTCATCTCGTTGCCTACCGATGCCGTTGGCGTTGATGTACCCTAGCTTGAGTGATCGGGGTTTGACTCTGCGTGTTGGTGTGCAATCCATTATGGGTTGCATTTAAACGCGCCTAGCTTCTCGAGTACGCTCGAGTACCTAACACTAACACTGAGGAGGGCCAACGGATTGCCCTCGTTTTGCCGGATTAGACTAGCGAGATGACGTAGCTCGCTAAAGTCGATCGCACTCGCGAACCTTGCCACTAGGGATAGGTCCGGGTCGATCGTTTGCGGTAGTTGGCTCCTGTAGTCGACGACGAGCGGCTTGGGCCCTCCCTGGAGAGGCTTTGTGGGCCGCTCGACAGGGGCTGCCTTTGCGGGTACTGGGGCAGGTATGGGGGCCTGCATCGTCTTCCGCACGGGCAGAGGTGGGAAGGTCTCCCCGGTCTTCCTGGGAGTGGCCCAGGCGTTCGTTTTCGGCAGAGGAGCAGCTGTAAAGCTCCCCCCAGTCCCTGCAGCAGCAGCAGCAGCAGCAGGGACGACCGGGCGGGGACGCTGAGGTCCTTTTGCCTTGGGGGTTTTAGGCGCCCTCGGGCAACCTCGATAGTTGGCGGGGTGGCCTGTTTCGCCACACAGTACGCACGCGACTGGCTCAGTGCATTTGGCCCTGTCTTTGGGCCTTTTGCACTGGTCCGTCGCGTGGTCTTCCAGGCACTTGACGCACCTGGGGCGCGCGAAACAGTTACGCGCCGAGTGCCCGTAGAGCTGGCAGCGGTGGCATTGTGAGATGCCACTTCTACGCTGAGGTGGCTCCACGGTTATGCCCGAGAGCCCGCAGATGGACGACATCTTGAAGATGTCCTTGCCGGCGGGGCTGTCGTCAAGGGTGACCAACACCATGTCGTATACGACATTGGTGCGGCCTTTAACCATCCGGTGTACCTCATGCACCGGGTAGTTGGGTGTCAGGGATTGTTTGATCTCCTCGGTGGAGATCTCCCTGGGCACGTTGCGAACGACGACACGGAGCTTCTTGTCCTCCGGCAGAGTGTACGTGTGGTAAGACACGTCCCTCTCCCGAAGGAGCTTCGAGAGCGCCCTGTGGTCGCTCGCGGTGGCTAGGGCAACTTTGATGCCCTGTTGGGTGCTACGGGCAGAGTGGTAGCGGATGCGGCGCTCGTTGCACCAGGTGGAGATCGCCGTCCATCTCGATTTCTCTTGGATGAATATCGGTGGAGGGGCGGGGATCTTCGGCGCGGCCGCCGAGGCGTCGGCGATAGCGGGCGTGGACCTCCCTCAGGGGGAGTTGCTGCCCTTAGGCCTCGGAGAGGCGCGAACGGGGGCGGGTGCTGCCGAGGTATCTTTATCCTCTGACAGCTTTGGGGCCTTGTTTGGGCCTCCTTTGGCCTTACGGCTGCGTTTCCGTGAGGAAACGACCGTAAAACCGGACTCTTTAGAAGAGACCGAGGATGTGGAGGACGAGGACTCGTCCTCGCTGGCGTCGGAGCCCCCAGATTGGTCCGCTCCTTCGTCGCCCGAGTTTGCCTCGGACTCTGGAGACGTTTCCGTCTCCATATCCTGAGTTTTCTCCTCGGTTAACTTTAAGAGGAATTTCCTCTGTATGAACTCGATGACCTCGGGGTCGTCGAGGATGGCGTTTATGTCCACTCCTAGACGTTGAAGAGTGGACCCCGCGGAAAGGCCCGCGAGGGCCATTTCGGCGGTTTTCGGCGGTTGTTGTGCTGCCAACAGCAACAACAGCAGCAGCAAACAGCCCTAGTCCCCGGGTGGGACAACCCGGGGGTGTGAGTGTGCTTGGCCTCCCAGCCGGGGTAAGGCCGGGAGGGTGTGCTTAAAAATAAGGTGTGCCCTAAGCTTGTATCCCTTCGCCAATCTCAATGTGCGTCGGGTTCCTAACTGCCCAGATGCCGGGGTGGTATGGGCCTGTCGGCCGGCACACCCAAACTAACAGCTGAGAATAGGATGTGGAAGTAAGGGTGGGGTGGGAGGGCGACGGCTAGGCTCGACTAGGAGACACCCCCAAGGCCGAGTTGTCTAGCCCCAGCCGACTTTGCCTAACCCAGAAGGGGCTAGGCAGGCGGGTCGGGTCACCGCCCACTCGGCTCGTTGACACCGTTAGGTTTCCACCGAGTGACCAAATTGGATTTACCCTGAAGGGGCCAAGACTTATTTGCAAACAGAAACTTGCGCCTCTGTGAAGGACGGCGCACTATCCAACGTCGTATTTAAAAATACGACGTTAAACGCACGCGTCTCGTTCACAAAGAACGCTGACTATGACTTATCTGTTTCAAAAAGAAACGAAAACTAGCGCTTCCGTGACAGACACGCACTAAACAAAGTCGTATTAAAAAATACGACTTTGGATGTACGCGCCCTGTTCACAAAAACACTAACCGCAGTGAGCGCAGTATGCCGCAAACGGGCGACCGTTACGACACACCGACACACAACGGTGACGTAGGCGGCGCGATGGCGCGAAGCGACAGGTGCGGCGTGGCGCGGGCGCGATGTCGCAGCGGGAGCACTTGAGCACTTGTCAGACACGTCCACTCGGGACGCGCGTCGGAAGCGGAATTTTGACTACACAAGATGCACTTATGACAGCCAATAAAGTGTTCAAACTGGGGTAAAACTATCAAAACAGGAGGCGAAAGAAACTAAAGAATTCGCTAGTTTAAGAATACACATGGAAAGATTGATTAGACTATTACGGGAATTTAGTTTGTTAAAGCCACATGCTTGTATCAACCTCAATCTTGTGAAAGTACTTGATGATATTATCACTATTGCCTGCGGATTAGTTAACTTACAAGATTCATTGATTAAATAAATCTTAATTATGTACTTTTTATAGGGATATCTTCTATATCTTTAAGACTGTTAAATAAAATTCAATCTTATAATATTGTTTTTTTATTAACAATCCAAAAATTATAAAATACTTTGATGTAGTATTGGATAAATATTATCTTTCCATAAAGGAACTGTAACATTAATAAAATCTGATACATATTTTTCATCATATTGAATGTCCAATATTTCTACTTTCTTATTAGTACTATAGTTGCAATCAGCTACACAAAAATAGCATTTTTAAGCCCTGTTAATAGCATTTGTAATTGCATATGCACATAAAACTCTGGCTTGGTTTCCCATCACATATATAATTTTTAAATATTTTTTCTAATAAAGTGCCCCATGAGGGCACTTTATTTCTATAATGCTGTTTCCACAGATCTCATCGGGTGAACCTGCTAGCATTGGGTAGTTTTTGGCTAGCATTAAATCACATTTTTTAATGAGCCTTTTTCCTGGGAAGATTAAAAAAAGATCCGCTAGGGGCAGCACCGGTGGGGGGTACATATGTTTTGAATTCTCTATTGACAACAACGTTAAACGTACGTTTTATTACTATAAGAATAAATAAATATTGTGGTTAAAAAAATTAAAAAACAAAATTTATCATGCCTACTAAACATAGTGCGTTTGCTAATTGTACATCTGATAGTCGTTACAAGCAGGATGGTGTTAAATTCGTGCCTTTTATAAAACCACAAGTTGACAAAAAAAAATGTTTGGAGTGGATTCACTTATCACGAAGAGCGGATTTAATAGTTGAAAAAATTAAAAAACATACTTATGAGTGAGTAATACATTACTTATACATGTGAGTGCATCATAACCATAACGTACAGTATAATCCTCAAGTTTATAAAGTAAAGCAACAATATGAGAACAGTTCTTTGAAGAAGATGCTGGACACTGACACTGAGCATCTATAATTTTGCTACTATTCTTATCCAAAGCTATACTTATTTTATACTTTACAGTGACTCGAAAAGAAGATTGTACATCTGCTCTTAAGTAATATACCAAATCATTAGCATTATCTTCCAGATTTAACACAAAGTCACTCAGACAATATTGTCTTCCTCTTTGAAGTGCTTTCGAGTTTCCACAATTTGGAAGTTGTTCATCATCGTCTGATAAAGTTGCATTCAAATCTAAAGTATCAATAGGACCGGTAGTGATATAATTATACATGATAGCATAGCCAAAAGAACGAGGGATAGCTTGGGATGGAAAATTTGCCCAGTTTGTAATAGGAAAAGTGCAGGATGTTGAATTTGGTAGAGTTGGATTGGATAATTTCATGCGTTGCTGTTTTTCCGCTAAACATTTACCACCATCAATTCCAATGAAAATTTTTTTATCATTACCATTCGCAATGCATTCTTCAATTCTTAAATAGATAAAGAAAAAAAAACAACAAAATTTATTTAAAATTAAATAAATTTATACAACACAATGACATATACGATAACATTTATAAACCAACTAACCTTTCAACTAGGACATTTTTATTACCAGACACGGTTAAGCCACGACATGCCAACCATCGTTTTAAGTCTCGGACAAGATGATCTTGCACTTTTGCAAATTTAAATTTTGCCCCAGGTACATCATCTTCCGTTAATTCCATAATAATTTAACGTTGTTGTCAATAGAGAATTCAAAACGTATGTACCCCCACCGGTGCTGCCCCTAGCGGATCTTTTTTTAATCTTCCCAGGAAAAAGGCTCATTCGAGTCGACTCTTGGCTAATTTGTGCTGGTTGCCTTTGTAAATCCTGGTTCCATTTTTGTATTGTTACTTTCTTGCTCTGCAAATTTTATCCATATCCATTTGGTACATTTTTTTAAAAATGTTTTGTAATTTTTATAAACTAAGTTGAAATTAATTGTGCAGTAAATTTATACAATACATCATTTTGAAATGACAAACTATTTTCAACAGAATTTGTTTGGTAAAATTACGATATTTGTATTGTAATTCTGCTAAACCTAAACCAATTTCCGATTATGGTTTGGTAAATTACTACAAATGTTTTGTAATTTTTCGAAATTGAGTTGGAATAAATTGTATAGTAAATTTACAAAACGGAATTAGGTATAGTATTACTTTCTTGTTGTGCGTAAAAACTTCCAACATTTTTTTTTGTAAATTTCTACAGAAATTTTTAACAATGTAGGTCATTGTTATGAACAAGTTTTCCGTCTCTTCATACGTTGCGTTTTTAAGGTACCCAGTAACTTCGTTTTTACATTCCAGTCTCGATAAAGGGTATAGGTAGCATAATTATTTAGTCTATTATAAAGACGACCACTAAGACTGGTAGTGTCTGCTTGCTAAGGCCGTCTTAACATGAAGTCTTGGATATACGAAGTCCTCATGCAGTTTATATACTGATGGAGTAGTTGAAGGTTCGAACCTAGCGAAGAATGTTTGCGGAGAACTATATGCAGCACAAAAATCTCACAAATACAGTGGATATAGTACAACTACAGCACGCAATGCGTGGTGTGCGAGGGGGCACGTGTTTAAGTGCGCGGCCTGAACGCGGGTAGGTGTGCGAGGGCAGGCGTCGTTGATAGTTGTCTCTGTTTATGCAATGTTTCGATCTTGCCATAACGTTGTTATCTCAGATACGTTTTTATTAATTACTTCTTTCAACTACATGGTTAGCTCAAGGGGGGAGCCTGCTTTAGAGGCTTCAAAAAATCAATTTTTTCGAGGATTTTTTTGGGAAGTAAAGAAATATTCGATTGAAACGAAACTTTTAGGTTTTATTGTTATATATTTCAGCAGTCTTCTCAAATTTTTTTCATTCAAATATATGTCATATTACGCCTGGTACAAGCATTTTGTCGAGGCGCCTCGAGTGTGCATGTGTCGTGCGGCGGGAAAGATGCAGGTCGCAATTTCCATCTGAAACAAAAAACCCAAAAAAAATATTATTTAAGTATAATATAGCTTCTAGTTAAACCAAAAAAATTCAACAAAAAGTGAAAACGGCTGCACTCTTAGGTGGGATGAAACTTAGTATCGGTCTTAACTTTCGAATTTAATACCGACACTAACTAATACAAACGGGAGGGTAGTTGATTAATTAATTTCTACGGGTACCCTCATTAGAATACTTTATTTAAGTGAGTGACGTTGCGGCTGTCCTGCCAGTCTTGAATACATATTTCAGTGATTAACAGTGTCATCGTGCTAAAAAATGGCTTCATACCAGTCAGGTAAAATATAATTATTTATTTATATTAACATATAATAAATCCACGTAGATTTTTTTTACAAACAACTCGCGTATTTAAAATATATCAAGTGTCATGGAGGATATTAATAAACGACACAAATAACGCCCGTTTGTGGATCTTTCAAGATTTTATCCCAATTTACAACACTGAGCGCAGTTGGAAACGGTGAGGTAGCTTTGGTATACCTCACAATTCTTCGGAAGCCAAGATAAACTTGAAGACGCCGAAAAAATCTTCAGTATCGGCAATCTTCGAGAGTCCCGTTAGTTTTTCTTCTTCACCAACAAGAACAGCGATAACCACTATATCAATACGTTTTCGTTTCTAAGCAAACCTCGGCATACTTGAGAACTCTTCGACATTACTAAGCACAACTCGACAATCATCATTAGCCAGTGTCTGCACTTATATATAACGAAGGTTCCGTAGCCGCGCCATCCGTGTAGTAGTATTTATATAATTATTTAGTAGTTCCGTGGTGATTTATGGGCTTCCTCATTATCGGCTTGACCGACCTGTCGGTGTAGTGGCTTTCTTGGTTTGAATTCCGACATACAACAGATATTGTGTGGTGAGCATGGTAATATGTTTTGTGTTTGGGTGTACTTTATCAATGATATACGTGTATTTAGAAATATATCATTGTTCATCAGCAGTCTGATTACCGTAGCCCAAGTTCTGCCTAGTTTGAGATGTGACGTCCATTTGTGTGAGATGTTGATAGCATATTTTTATAAAAATATATCCAAGTATGTTTAGCAGAAGTCTGGTTACCGAAGTACAGATGTCCTAAGTTATTATCTAATTGTACCCTCCTGCCACGCTTCGTTGTCACTCATTATACTTGCATTTATAACTAATGAAAACATTGACGAAATATACGCAAAATAAGCTGAAAAATGACCCTTCTTTTTATGCACAATTACGAATATAATGAAAATTTTTAGTAAATCTACAATACGAAACACCAAACACTATATGTCACAACATAGGTGACTCTCTTGCCGAAACTGTAAGACCAAAACGAAGCGGATACGTTGAGAAACGAGGAAGATAGGTGAATAAAAAGGAAAAAAAACCTGAAATTCAATGTGATCGTTTCCAGGACATTGAGACCTGCGTGCTGAGTGGGAATCGAGACTGTCATTACAGTGAAGGAGACACTCACGAAGGTATCGGTGACCATCGCCGACTAACACTATTCTTCTGTGGACACGAGCCTCAATGCACGTGAGTATTGAGAAAACTTTTTTCAAATGTATTTCATTCAGCAAACCCGAATAAAGCAGTGATTGTATTCAGCTATCGTCGCTTGAAATTGAAACTTAAATAATTCACTGCACGGGTGACTTAGGTAGTTTTTTAAGTGCATCTCGATGAGCCCTATCTAAATATGTTAAAATTTCGAAGTTAGGCATGGGGTTGACGTAATATGTGTGAAAGAACTTGAAAACTGACCCTTCTTTTTATGCACAATTACGAAGATAATGAGAAATTTTAGTAAAATTACAATACGAAACACTAAAAACTATATGTCACCATATAGGTGACTCTCTTGCCGAAACTTAAAGATCAAAACGAACCCGATACGTTGAGAAACGAGGGAGATATGTGAAGTTATATTCATGTAAACTAACAACATTTTCACTTTGAAAACATACAAGTTTAGAATTTTTACACTGAAAATCTTATATGCTCAAAACAGTGTATAAAAGCGACCGTTGTTGTTAAAAAACATAGTTCTCACTGTTCCACATCGATTTGAGGCGAAAGGCGTTAGTTCGATTTGCAACAATAGTTACTCTGGATCGTGCCCTCGAGTAGGCATAAAAACCACCAGTTTCGGGCTTAGTTTTCGAGTTTCTATATGACGCATTTTAACAAATGAGGTGTTGGCAGACGCGTCTCGACGAGTTCTATCTAAATAAAAGAACATCTCCAAGACAGACAAGAAAAAGAAGAAGCACAAGAGGAAGGAGAGCTACGCTATCTATATCTACAAGGTGCTCAAACAGGTTCACCTGGACACCGGTATATCGAGTAAGGCGATGTCCATCATGAACTCTTTCGTGAACGACATCTTCGAACGCATCGCCGCCGAAGCGTCGCGTCTCGCCCACTACAACAAGAGGTCCACGATCACATCTAGGGAGGTGCAGACCTCCGTGAGGCTTTTGCTACCAGGCGAGCTCGCCAAACACGCTGTCAGCGAGGGCATCAAAGCTGTCACCAAGTACACCAGCTCCAAGTGAGGAGGAGGCGGTCACCGTCACCGACCCTCCGCCCTCGACTACCACTAATAATTTGGATTACCATCGCTACCACCACCACCACCACCACAACCGCTACCACCATCGACACCAACACGATCATCACCGCTGCAGTGTGTAAAACGCACAGAAACACGCACGCTTCGGCTGCGGTTACAAGACTCCTCGGAAGTGTAAAACAAAAGGCCCTTTTCGGGGCCATAAATTTTATCATGTTATATAACAAAAAAAGAAAAAAAATTTATATATAATGTTTCTAAAAAACAAACAAAAGTCACACCCACCTACCTACCAACCTACCAGCCTACCACCGGCTGCTCTATATTAATTAACCTGAACGAGACGTAATATCTCTGTCGAATAATTGACAACAGGTTAAGGTACACGCAAGTATCTAGTATATTACTTTACTTAGTTACATCGTGGTACTACGAGTATACTCTGTTGCACGTTACTAATTACTGGTACTTGTCTGATAGTTAATTTTATAATAACTTCTAAGTGTATAATAATAATAAACAGCGATCATCATCTTAATCACTCACGCAAATGGTTATTATAATTGTTTCGAAAAAAAAATTTTTTTTTTATACGTATTTATTCATTTATTTATTTATTTATTTATTATTATTATTATTATTATTTTATCACTTTTTTTTATTTTTTTTTTTTTATTCACTAATAATATTATTCTCGTAAATATTATACCCGAAATTAGAGTTTCTGTATTACAATGAAAACCACGGGCCTCTAAAACAAAACAACAATTTGGATTCATTTGGGGGACGGATTTTGTACGGATGGATATATAATAAAAAAAAAAAAGTTCGTATCTAACACACAAGCAATAACGCTGTGAATTTTTAGCATACGCTTTCAGCCTATTGTAGATTAGACGCTCGTATAGCTTGCCTAATCCTTTAAGCAGACTGATCGGTCTATAACTGGTCGGTTCGGACTTTGGTTTGCCAGGTTTGGGTATCCCAATAACAACGGTTTCTTTCCACTGTTGTGGAAAGATGTTGTTTTTGAGTGCTGCGTTGAAGATGAACGTCAGCAGGACCAGTAGCCTCTCCGGAAAGAGTTTTATAACCCTGTTTGTGATACCGTCCGAACCGGGCGCCTTGCGAGCGTGTAGGCCCTTGACGATCGTTTCGACTTCTTCGGGGGTGACCGTGTCTAGGTCTTGTTCGTCTGTCGTTCCCGTCGGCGTTGATGTTGATGTAGGAAGTGAGGTTATTAGGCGCTCTACTTCCGAATCAACTTCGGCTATTTGGTCCGAGTCGCAGTGTATTACGCTGGGCGTGCACTGATTCTCTAGACTCTCGGCCAGGCACTCTGCCTTTGCGATATCGTCGAATGCCGGCGGAAGGTTAGGTCTGCTTAGAGGAGGCATACAGGTGACGGTGTCTCTCTTAAGGGAGCGGGATAGTTGCCAGAAGGCAAGGTGGGTAGGTTCGAGGTCTTGTAGTGTCCTATCCCACCTGTCTTGGCGCATTTGATCGATGCGCGACTTGACCGCTCTTTCTAAGCGTCGTAACCTGATCCTGTTGGCTTCGCATGGATATCTGTCGTAGGCTCGTACGGCGGCGTTCTTCCTCCTCAGCAGCTCACGTACGTCATCGGGTAGGTCCCAGCGGCGATCGTTCGTCGCCGGTGCCTCCCGAGTGCATTCGTTAATTAACGATTGCACGTGTGAACGCTGTGAATATATCTATCTCCACATATATAAGTATTTCATCAGTCAATCTAGAACAAGTAAAGTACAAGGTTCGGTCAGCTTGAAGCTAGATGGCGTTGTGCGTTCAACGTTCGTAATGTTTATTTAAATAGATCACAACAACTACATACATACATACATACATACATATATTTAATAAAAACAATAACATAGTCGCAGCAGGAGTGTTGCTCGCCAGTTCGCATAACTAACTAAACCTAAAACGTAGTGAGTGATATACAGTGCTGCCAGCTCACAGAAAAAAAACTCTCTAGCTTGAATGAAAAAAATTTCTGGATTTCTACAAATTTTTACCTAAAAAAATCTCCAAAATTCACTAACAAGTTTTATCAAAGTTTAAGTAATTAATAAAACTACAAGTTGTATCTTAGGACAAACGTCATTTTAATAGAAAGATTATTATTAAGTAATCTCAATTACAAAATAAATACTAAAATACCTATACATAAATTAAAACGTTAGAAATCAACATTGAATACTTCGTTTGGTATTTCTTCATTTTGAAAACACGGGTCTACCGATGATGATGTAGACAGTTGAGACGTATCAATATTGGTGGAATATTTTAAGTTTTTACCAACGGCAGATATCACATCTCATAAGCATAGCTAAAACAGGTTTTCTTCATTATTTTTAATTGATTTCTTATGAAGAGAATACTGTTTAAGGTTTTTACAGCCATTTTGTTTCTTAGTTCATTTTTAACAATATTCATAGCACTGAATGCTCTTTCCACTTCTGCATTTAAATGAGGAAGGGACTTTGCGGTTAATGCGAGATCAGACAACTCTTGAAAGGTATTAATTCCTGCAGCATTTTTGTAATTTCGAACTTCACCCCAAAATTCCACAACGTCATGTGTAGCTGTCCATTGCACAAAATTTATTCCATGCCACTGTTGTAGCAGTTTGTCTATTGTCTCGTCATTAAATCCGAATTCTTTGGCTAGTTCTGCTATTCGGTTGTCTTTGTTCTGGCGAAGAGTATTGTCCACGCTTAATAGACACATTTTTTCCAAGATTATATAATTAGAAGGCAGACTCTGCTGAACCTCTTTCGCTAATTTCACTGTGAATTCGATACAGCGTTTTCTGACTGCTTTGACGACATCATCGGTTAAAGAGGTCTTTTGAATGTGAGTTTCAAAAAGATATCCCAAGTACGGAACTGGATTTAAATGAGCTTCTATTTTAATGGTCAAATAATCATTGTCAGTCGTTGCAGCCGATGGCATCAATACTTTATTGCAAATAAAACGAAGCAAAGTCATCAACGTATTTAGTAGGGCAACAGGATTTGAGTTCTCACTCTCAAAAGTCTTTACTCCAATTTGTACGTCATTTAGGATGCTTCTTAAAAAGTTCATGCATAGTAAGTTTTTCTCATCGGCATACATGCAATAAAGTTGGTCTACTGTGTAACATTTGTCTCTATTCAAAGAAAAAAGTAATTTTAGTTCTTACCATTGAGATAGTATCCTAGTCACTGTTTCTTCAACGGAGAGCCAACGAGTATCACAAGAGCGTAATATTTTTAAAGGCTTCTCGCCACAATTTATGGTTTCATATATATCTTTGTACTCGTCATAGCGTTTAGGTGAATGTGAGAACCAATTATAAGTTTTTCTTATAAGAAACTCTATATTTCGCGGCAACTTGTGCTCTGATGCCTGTGAAACAGCTAGTTGAAGGGAATGGCAAACACATCTAACGAGAATCAAGTTGGGCAAGCCGTGTTTAATATAGTATGTACGCTATTATGGATACCCCTCATGACAGAGGCATTATCGACCCCACTTCCAATTAAATTTTTTACAAGCAAACTATATTCTTCTAAACAGTTGACTAAGGCAGTAACGATGCCTCGAGCATCCGTGGTTTTAAGTGGTTGTAAGGCGAGAAATGATGAAACTACTTTTTTCTGTGTGGCACTGAAGTATCTAATTACTACACCAAACAATTTTGTGTTAAGTGGTCAATTTACTGTATCGACGTGTGTTCAGCATTAAATAAAGCCTAAGTTCCTTCTAATTTCAGTGAGTTGTATTATTTTTGGAAGCGGGTAGAAATTTAATTTGTTTGTTTTTAGTCACCAAGTCTGATTTTTCTTTATGTTTCTTTGTTTCTCTGTGTTTCTTAATGTCACCAATTCTAGCATATATTTCACAATGACAAAACTTACAAAAAGCTTTAGTGGGATCATTTGACACCGGTCGTAGCCACATTTTAAATTCTTCTTGGGTTTCCCATTCTTTTCGATGTTTTTGAGAATAAACAGTCTTTTTTTCAGCGGCACATTCATAGTAGTTCTTTCACAAAAACTCAAATCAATTCATTATCATGCATTCCGAAGACAACAACCAACAGACTAAATAAATACTTTAATTTCAATCTACACTCGAATAAAATCATTTTATTCGAGTGTAGATTGAAATGGGGAATTCCCATTTCATTAAAATGGAAATTCCCCAAGCATCACTAGCCTATATAAAAAGGGGGAAAAGGGATAGCGCTGTTTCTCGCATTCTCATGCGGGGGTTCTAACCCCAGATTTCAAAAATATCACTAAAAATCACTAATATTTTTCTAGTGATATTTTTTCCAAAATTTCACCATATAGCTCCTTAAAATCATTAAATCTAGTGACAAAATCACCAAACTGGCAACACTGGTGATATAGCGGCGCGAGGGAACGAACAGTGTGACCGTGCGCCGCCGCCGCAGCCTATATATACTGGTGTCGAAAATTCAGACCGTTCGTCGCGACGCACATTAAGATCGGCGAAGGGATACACGCTTAGGGCACACGTATTTTTAAGTACACCCTCCCGGCCTTACCCCGGCTGGGAGGCCAAGCACACTCACACCCCCGGGTTGTCCCACCCGGGGACTAGGACTGTTGCTGCTGCTGTTGTTGTTGTTGATACATCGCGCAGCACCCCAACCGCCGAAAACCGCCGAAATGGCCCTCGCGGGCCTTTCCGCGGGGTCCACTCTAAAAGTGGACATAGCAACCCTCCTGAATGACCCCGAGATCATCGAGGTCATTCAGAGGAAGTACATGTCGAAAACCGAGGAGATAACTCGGGCTATGGAGACAGAAACGTCTCCAGAGCCCGAGGCAAACTCGGGCGACGAAGGAGCGGACCAGTCTGGGGGCTCCGACGTCAGCGAAGACGAGTCCTCCTCGTCCTCCTCTTCTAAAGAGGACGACGAGCAGACAGGCTTTACGGTCGTTTCCTCACGGAAACGCACCCGTAAAATCAAAAAGGGTCCAAACAAGGCCCCAAAGCTGACCGAGGGTAAGCAGACCTCGGCAGCACCCGCCCCCGCCTCCGTCCCCGTTCGCGCCTCTTCAAGGCCTAAGGGCACCCACTCCCCCTCAGGGAGGGCCTCGCCCGCTATCACCGACGCCTCGGCGGCCGCGCCGAAGACCACCGCCCCTCCACCGATCTACGTCCAGGAGAAGTCGAGATGGACGGCTATCTCCACCTGGTGCAACGAGCGCCGGATCAACTGCCACTCGGCTCGTAGCACCCAACAGGGCATTAAAATCGCCCTAGCCACCGCGAGCGACCACAGGGCGCTCTCAAAGCTCCTTCGAGAGAGGGACGTCTCATACCACACGTACACTCTCCCGGAGGACAAGAAGCTCCGTGTGGTTGTGCGCAATGTGCCCAGGGAGATCTCCCCCGAGGAGATCAAACAATCCCTGTCAGAAAACTACCCGGTGCATGAGGTACACCGGATGGTCAAAGGCCGCACCAATGTCGTCTACGATATGGTGATGGTCACTCTAGACGACAGCCCCGCGGGCAAGGACATTTTTAAGATGTCATCCGTCTGCGGGCTGTCGGGTATAACCGTCGAGCCACCTCACCGATGAAGTGGCATCTCTCAATGTCACCGCTGCCAGCTCTACGGGCACTCGGCGCGAAATTGTTTCGCGCGCCCCAGGTGCGTCAAGTGCCTGGAAGACCACGCGACGGAGGAGTGCAAAAGGCCCAAAGACAGGGCCAAATTCACTGAGCCAGTCGCGTGCGTGCTGTGTGGCGAAACAGGCCACCCCGCCAACTATAGAGGTTGCCCGAGGGCGCCTAAAACCCCCAAGGCGAAAGGACCTCAGCGTCCCCGCCCAGTCGTCCCTGCTGCTGCAGGGACTGGGGGGAGCTTTACAGCTGCTCCTCTGCCGAAGACGAGCGCCTGGGCCACTCCCAGGAAGACCGGGGAGACCTTCCCACCTCTGCCCGTGCGGAAGACGATGCAGGCCCCCAAACCTGCCCCAGTACCCGCAAAGGCAGCCCCTGTCGAGCGGCCCACAAAGCCTCTCCAGGGAGGGCCCAAGCCGCTCGTCGTCGACTATAGGAGCCCTCTCAATCAACTACCGCAAACCATCGACCCGGACCTATCCCTAGTGGCAAGGTTCGCGATTGCGATTGATTTTAGCGAGCTACGCCAGCTCGCTAACCTAATTCGTCAAAACGAGGGCAATCCCTTGGCCCTCCTCAGTGTCAGCATTAGGTACTCGAGCGTACTCGAGAAGCTAGGCGCGTTTAAATGCAACCCATAATGGATTGCACACCAACACGCAGAGTCAAACCCAGATCACTCAAGCTAGGGTACTTCAACGCCAACGGCATCGGTAGGCAACGAGATGAAGTTGGCGTTTTTCTTAGGGCACACCAACTCGACATACTACTCGTACAAGAGACCTTTTTGAAACCCTCGCAGAGAAACCCAAACGTTGCGAACTACTCTGTGGTACACAACGATAGGATTGACTCTGCGCTAGGGGGAACTCTCATATATTACAAAAGGTCCCTTCACTGCGTACCTATGGATCTGCCTACGCTGACTAGCATCGAGGCTTCGGTCTGTCGAATAGGCATGACCGGACACCAATCGATCACTCTAGTTTCAGCCTATCTGTCACCCAATCGGCAACTACTCGAGAGCGACCTCCGAGCACTGCTAGAATTGAGCGACGCCGTGATAATCGGCGGCGACCTTAACGCCAAAAACACCCTTTGGAACTGTCACCAGTCCAACGCCAAAGGCAGAGCCCTGGAGTCGCTCTCGACTAGACTAGCGTTCGACATCATCGCCCCGCTCGAACCGACCTACTATCCGCACATCGTGTCTCACCGACCCGACATTCTGGACGTGGCACTCCTAAAGAACATAAACCTACGTTTGTGTTCAGTAGAGGTGCTACACGAGTTAACTTCTGACCACAGACGTGTGGTCATGGAGTTCGCACCCAGACTGGGTCCCATCGACACAGGTCATCGTACCCCCACTAGACGAATCACGGACTGGAGGCGCCTCGGGACAAAACTCGAGGCATCCTCGTCCGTGCATCTAGACAGGATACCCGAGACCATATAACCAGTCACGAGGACACTGCGACGGCGATCGACTCCCTCACAGCACATGTGCAATCGTTAATTAACGAATGCACTCGGGAGGCACCAGCGACGAACGATCGCCGCTGGCACCTACCCGATGACGTACGAGAGCTGCTGAGGCGGAAGAACGCCGCCGTACGAGCCTATGACAGATATCCATGCGAAGCCAACAGGATCAGGTTACGAAGGTTATAAAGAGCGGTCAAGTCGCGCATCGATCAAATGCGCCAAGACAGGTGGGATAGGACACTACAAGACTTCGAACCTACCCACCTTGCCTTCTGGCAACTATCCCGCTCGCTTAAGAGAGACACGATCACCTGTATGCCTCCTCTAAACCGACCTAACCTTCCACCGGCCTTCGACGATATCGAAAAGGCAGAGTGCCTGGCCGAGAGTCTAGAGAATCAGTGCACGCCCAGCGTAATACACTGCGACTCAGACCAAATAGCCGAAGTTGATTCGGAAGTAGAGCGCATAACCTCACTTCCTACGTCAACACTAGCCTCAACATCAACGCCGACGGGGACAGACGAACAAGACCTAGACACGGTCACCCCCGAAGAAGTTGAAACGATCGTCAAGGGCCTACACGCTCGCAAGGCGCCCGGTTCGGACGGTATCACAAACAGGGTAATAAAACTCTTTCCGGAGAGGCTACTGGTCCTTCTGACCTTCATTTTCAACGCAGCGCTCAAAAACAACATCTTTCCACAACAATGGAAAGAAGCCGTTGTTATTGGGATACCCAAACCTGGCAAACCAAAGTCCGAACCGACCAGTTATAGACCGATCAGTCTGCTTAAAGGATTAGGCAAGCTATACGAGCGTCTAATCTACAATAGGCTGAAAGCGTATGCCGATGCTAATCTTCTCGTCCCCCACGAGCAATTCGGTTTCCGAATCGAACACTCGTGCGTCCACCAAGTCCACCGCATCGTTGAATACACCAGCGATCGGCTTCAACGCAACCTGTTCACAGGAATCCTCTTCTTTGACGTGGCGAAAGCTTTCGACAAAGTGTGGCACAACGGCTTATTATTTAAGCTATCCACCATGGGAGTGCCACACGGACTCGTGCTCATCATACGAGACTACTTGTCGAATAGAAGCTTCCGCTACCGAGTAGAAGGGTCACTATCCTCCACTCACCCCATACGAGCCGGTGTCCCACAAGGGTCCGTGCTCTCCCCCCTACTCTTCACGCTGTATACCAGCGACATTCCGAAGCATCGGTATGTGCAGACGGCACTATTCGCAGACTACACGGCTATCTACTGCTCAGGAGTGAACCCCTCGACAGTAGCCAAAAAACTCCAGACCGCAGCCAACACACTGGGCGTTTGGTTCCGGAAATGGAGGATAGAGGTCAACCCCGAGAAAAGCCAGGCGGTGCTGTTTCACAGAAGACAGCTAAGCTTGTATCCTTTGGAGAAGACCCCTCAGATTAGGATGTTCGGCAAGTCTATCCCTTGGACTAGGCAGGCCAAATACCTAGGCATAACCCTTGACGACCGTCTATCCTTCGGCCCCCACATCAAGGCAGTCCGCAGCCGGGCTGCCTTCGTGCTAGGACGTCTACACTGTCTAATTAACGCGCGTTCGAAGTTAGATTTAAAAAACAAAGTTAGAATATACACGGCATGCATACGTCCTATAATGACGTACGGTAGCGTAGTATTCGCACACGTTAGGCCACACAGGATCCATAGGCTTCAAACACTACAAAATAATTTCATGCGCAAAACTACGGGAGCACCGTGGTATGTACGCAACGTCGATCTCCACATCGACCTCAGATTGCCGACCATCAAGCAATTCATAAAACAGTGCTCCCTTAGCTACTTTGACTCTGCTCCGACTCACCCCAACCCTCTAGTGGTTGCGGCCGTAAACTACACAAGGCTTCCGACGCGCGTCCCGAGTGGACGTGTCTGACAAGTGCTCGAGTGCTCCCGCTGCGACATCGCGCCCGCGCCACGCCGCACCTGTCGCTTCGCGCCATCGCGCCGCCTACGTCACCGTTGTGTGTCGGTGTATCGTAACGGTCGCCCGTTTGCGGCATACTGCGCTCACTGCGGTTAGTGTTTTTGTGAACAGGGCGCGTACATCCAAAGTCGTATTTGTTAATACGACTTTGTTTAGTGCGTGTCTGTCACGGAAGCGCTAGTTTTCGTTTCTTTTTGAAACAGATAAGTCATAGTCAGCGTTCTTTGTGAACGAGACGCGTGTGTTTAACGTCGTATTTTTAAATACGACGTTGGATAGTGCGCCGTCCTTCACAGAGGCGCAAGTTTCTGTTTGCAACTAAGTCTTGGCCCCTTCAGGGTAAATCCAATTTGGTCACTCGGTGGAAACCTAACGGTGTCAACGAGCCGAGTGGGCGGTGACCCGACCCGCCTGCCTAGCCCCTTCTGGGTTAGGCAAAGTCGGCTGGGGCTAGACAACTCGGCCTTGGGGGTGTCTCCTAGTCGAGCCTAGCCGTCATACTCCCACCCCACCCTTACCTCCACATCCTATTCTCAGCTGTTAGTTTGGGTGTGCCGGCCGACAGGCCCATACCACCCCGGCAGCTGGGCAGTTAGGAACCCGACGCACATTGAGATTGGCGAAGGGATACAAGCTTAGGGCACACCTTATTTTAAGCACACCCTCCCGGCCTTACCCCGGCTGGGAGGCCAAGCACACTCACACCCCCGGGTTGTCCCACCCGGGGACTAGGACTGTTTGCTGCTGCTGTTGTTGCTGTTGGCAGCACAACAACCGCCGAAAACCGCCGAAATGGCCCTTGCGGGCCTTTCCGTGGGGTCCACTCTCCAACGTCTGGGAGTGGACATAAACGCCGTCCTCGACGACTCCGAGGTCATGGAGCTGATTCGGAGGAAATTCCTCATAAAGTTAACCGAGGAGAAAACTCAGGATATGGAGACGGAAACGTCTCCAGAGTCCGAGGCAAACTCGGGCGACGAAGGAGCGGACCAATCTGGGGGCTCCGACGCCAGCGAGGACGAGTCCTCGACCTCCACGTCCTCGGCCTCTTCTAAAGAGTCCGGTTTTACGGTCGTTTCCTCACGGAAACGCAGCCGTAAGGCCAAAGGAGGCCCAAACAAGGCCCCAAAGCTGTCAGAGGATAAAGATACCTCGGCAGCACCCGCCCCCGTTCGCGCCTCTCCGAGGCCTAAGGGCAGCAACTCCCCCTCAGGGAGGTCCACGCCCGCTATCGCCGACGCCTCGGCGGCCGCGCCAAAGATCCCCGCCCCTCCACCGATATTCATCCAAGAGAAAACGAGATGGACGGCGATCTCCACCTGGTGCAACGAGCGCCGCATCCGCTACCACTCTGCCCGTAGCACCCAACAGGGCATCAAAGTTGCCCTAGCCACCGCGAGCGACCACAGGGCGCTCTCGAAGCTCCTTCGGGAGAGGGACGTGTCTTACCACACGTACACTCTGCCGGAGGACAAGAAACTCCGTGTCGTCATTCGCAACGTGCCCAGGGAGATCTCCACCGAGGAGATCAAACAATCCCTGACACCCAACTACCCGGTGCATGAGGTACACCGGATGGTTAAAGGCCGCACCAATGTCGTATACGACATGGTGTTAGTCACCCTTGACGACAGCCCCGCCGGCAAGGACATCTTCAAGATGTCGTCCATCTGCGGGCTGTCGGGCATAACCATAGAGCCACCTCACCGTAGAAGTGGCATCTCACAATGCCACCGCTGCCAGCTCTACGGGCACTCGGCTCGTAACTGTTTCGCACGCCCCAGGTGCGTCAAGTGCCTGGAAGACCACGCGACGGACCAATGCAAAAGGCCCAAAGACAGGGCCAAATGCACTGAGCCAGTCGCGT
The DNA here is from genome assembly GCA_949316085.1 of Hypercompe scribonia. Lineage (NCBI taxonomy): Eukaryota > Metazoa > Arthropoda > Insecta > Lepidoptera > Erebidae > Hypercompe > Hypercompe scribonia. The sequence goes on along the minus strand of OX438984.1, from coordinate 573,849 downwards.
GCGTACTGTGTGGCGAAACAGGCCACCCCGCCAATTATAGAGGTTGCCCGAGGGCGCCTAAAACCCCCAAGGCGAAAGGACCTCAGCGTCCCCGCCCGGTCGTCCCTGCTGCTGCTGCTGCTGCTGCAGGGACTGGGGGGAGCTTTACAGCTGCTCCTCTGCCGAAAACGAACGCCTGGGCCACTCCCAGGAAGACCGGGGAGACCTTCCCACCTCTGCCCGTGCGGAAGACGATGCAGGCCCCCATACCTGCCCCAGTACCCGCAAAGGCAGCCCCTGTCGAGCGGCCCACAAAGCCTCTCCAGGGAGGGCCCAAGCCGCTCGTCGTCGACTACAGGAGCCAACGACCGCAAACGATCGACCCGGACCTATCCCTAGTGGCAAGGTTCGCGAGTGCGATCGACTTTAGCGAGCTACGTCATCTCGCTAGTCAAATCCGTCAAAATGAGGGCAATCCGTTGGCCCTCCTCAGTGTTAGTGTTAGGTACTCGAGCGTACTCGAGAAGCTAGGCGCGTTTAAATGTAACCCATAATGGATTGCACACCAACACGCAGAGTCAAACCCCGATCACTCAAGCTAGGGTACATCAACGCCAACGGCATCGGTAGGCAACGAGATGAAGTTGGCGTTTTTCTTAGGGCACACCAACTCGACATACTACTAGTGCAAGAGACCTTTCTGAAACCCTCGCAGAGAAACCCAAACGTTGCGAACTACTCTGTGGTCCGCAACGATAGGATTGACTCTGCGCTAGGGGGAACTCTCATATATTACAAAAGGTCCCTTCACTGCGTAACTATGGATCCGCCTGCGCTGACTAGCATCGAGGCTTCGGTCTGTCGAATAGGCATGACTGGACACCAACCGATCACGCTAGTTTCAGCCTATCTGTCACCCAATCGGCAACTACTCGAGAGCGACCTCCGAGCGCTGCTAGAACTGAGCGACGCCGTGATAATCGGCGGCGACCTTAACGCCAAGAACACCATTTGGAACTGTCACCAGTCCAACGCCAAAGGCAGAACCTTGGAGTCGCTCTCGAATAGACTAGCGTTCGACATCATCGCCCCGCTCGAACCGACCCACTATCCGCACAACGTGTCTCACCGACCCGACATTCTGGACGTGGCGCTCCTCAAGAACATAAACCTACGTTTGTGTTCAGTAGAGGTGCTACACGAGTTAACTTCAGACCACAGACCTGTGGTCGTGGAGTTCGCACCCAGACTGGGTCCCATCGACACAGGTCATCGTACCCCCACTAGACGAACCACGGACTGGAGGCGCCTCGGGACAAAACTCGAGGCAACCTCGTCCGTGCATCTAGATAGGATACCCGACCACATAAATAGCCAAGAGAACACCACGATGGCGATCGACAACCTCACAGCTCACGTGCAATCGTTAATTAACGAATGCACTCGGGAGGCACCGGCGACGAACGATCGCCGCTGGGACCTACCCGATGACGTACGTGAGCTGCTGAGGCGGAAGAACGCCGCCGTACGAGCCTATGACAGATATCCATGCGACGCCAACAGGATCAGGTTACGACGCTTAGAAAGAGCGGTCAAGTCACGCATCGATCAAATGCGCCAAGACAGGTGGGATAGGACACTACAAGACCTCGAACCTACCCACCTTGCCTTCTGGCAACTATCCCGCTCGCTTAAGAGAGACACCGTCACCGTTATGCCTCCTCTAAGCAGACCTAAGCTTCCACCGGCATTCGACGATATCGAAAAGGCAGAGTGCCTGGCCGAGAGTCTAGAGAATCAGTGCACGCCCAGCGTAATACACTGCGACTCGGACCAAATAGCCGAAGTTGATTCGGAAGTAGAGCGCATAATGTCCTCACTTCCTACATCAACACTAGCCTCAACTTCAACGCCGACGGGGACGACAGACGAACAAGACCTTGACACGGTCATCCCCGAAGAAGTCGAAACGATCGTCAAGGGCCTACACGCTCGCAAGGCGCCCGGTTCGGACGGTATCACAAACAGGGTGTTAAAACTCTTTCCGGAGAGGCTACCGGTCCTGCTGACGTTCATTTTCAACGCAGCACTCAAAAACAACATCTTTCCACAACAATGGAAAGAAGCCGTTGTTATTGGGATACCCAAACCTGGCAAACCAAAGTCCGAACCGACCAGTTATAGACCGATCAGTCTGCTTAACGGATTAGGCAAGCTATACGAGCGTCTAATCTACAGTAGGCTGAAAGCGTATGCCGATGCTAATCTTCTCGTCCCCCACGAGCAATTCGGTTTCCGAACCGAACACTCGTGCGTCCACCAAGTCCACCGCATCGTTGAATACACCAGCGATCGGCTTTAACGCAACCTGTTTACAGGAATCCTCTTTTTCGACGTAGCGAAAGCTTTCGACAAAGTGTGGCACAACGGCTTGTTATTTAAGCTGTCCACCATGGGAGTGCCACACGGACTCGTGCTCATCATACGAGACTACTTGTCGAATAGAAGCTTCCGCTACCGAGTAGAAGGGTCAATGTCCTCCACTCACCTCATTCGAGCCGGTGTCCCACAAGGGTCCGTGCTCTCCCCCCTACTCACGCTGTATACTAGCGACATTCCGAAGCATCGGTATGTGCAGACGGCACTATTCGCAGACGACACGGCTATCTACTGTTCGGGGGTGAACCCCTCGACAGTAGCCAAGAAACTCCAGACCGCAGCCAACGCACTGGGTGTTTGGTTCCGGAAATGGAGGATAGAGGTCAACCCCGAGAAAAGCCAGGCGGTGCTGTTTCACAGAAGACAGCTAAGCTTGTATCCTTTGGAGAAGACCCCTCAGATTAGGATGTTCGGCAAGTCTATCCCTTGGGCTAGGCAGGCCAAATACCTAGGCATAACCCTTGACGACCGCCTATCCTTCGGCCCCCACATCAAGGCAGTCCGCAACCGGGCTGCCTTCGTGCTAGGACGTCTACACAGTTTAATTCACGCGCGGTCGAAATTAAACTTAAAAAACAAAGTTCGATTATACACTGCATGCATACGTCCTATAATGACGTACGGCAGCGTGGTATTCGCACACGTTAGGCCACACAGGATCCATAGGCTTCAAACACTACAAAATAGCTTCATGCGCAAAGCTACGGGAGCACCGTGGTATGTACGCAACGTCGATCTTCACATCGACCTCAGATTGCCGACCATCAAGCAATTCATTAAACAGTGCTCCCTTAGCTACTTTGACTCTGCTCCGACTCACCCCAACCCTCTAGTGGTTGCGGCCGTAAATTACACACCGAGCAAAATCTCAAAAATACGTCGACCCAAACACGCTTTAGGGGAGCTAGACGACGACATTACACGCGCTCAACGCAGAGCGAACACACTAACTACGAACCGTCCGCGTTTTCGTCCCCGCCGGCGGGGGCGGAACACGCGCCGCGTAAACCGTCAACAAAACATGGGAGTAGGCCGCCCCAGTGTTTCAGCAACACCCCAAGCCGAGGTTCGTACCCCGCAGGGGGTGCCCTTGGGCAATGTTGTTTAATAAAGGCCGGTTGAGAGCCCTCTGCGCTCACCGTAACTAACCCGAGTAAAGTTGTAGAGGCCGTCTGAGGCCAACAGCTAAATATCATTTCAAAAAAAAAAAAAAAAAAAAAAAAAAAAAAAGCACAAGTCTCAAGTATCGTTCTTTTTAGAACGAGAAAGGACTTACTTCAGTCACGTCTGTGAACAAGACGCGTACAAACTAACGTCCTATTTATAAATACGACGTTGGATAGTGCGCCGTCCTTCACAGAGGCGCAAGTTTCTGTTTGCAAATAAGTCAATAGGCCCCTTCAGGGAAAAACCTAAATTTGGTCCTCGGTGGAAACCTAACGGTGCCAACGAAACCGAGTGGGCGGTGACCCGACCCGCCTGCCTAGCCCCTTCTGGGTTAGGCGTAGTCGGCTAGGGCTAGATAACTCGGCCTTGGGGGGACTCCTAGTCGAGCCTAGTCATCACCCTCCCACCCCACCCTTACCTCCACATCCCATTCTCAGGTGTTAGATTGGGTGTGCCGGCCACAACAGGCCCATACCACCCCGGCACCTGGGCTGCTAGGAACCCGACGCACATTAAGATCGGCGAAGGGATACACTCTTAGGGCACACCTAGTTATAAGTACACCCTCCCGGCCTTACCCCGGCTGGGAGGACAAGCACGCACACACCCCCGGGTTGTCCCACCCGGGGACTAGGACTGCTGTTGATAGTGGTGGTGTTGTTGTTGTTGCTGTCGCGTGCCACGCGATACGCACAGCACCCAAACCGCCGACATGGCCATGAAGAATCCATCGAACATGAAGAATCTATCGATGAAGGACCTCCTCGCAGACCCAGTCGTCTTCGCCGTACTCCAGGAGAGGTACGAAAACATGGTCGCGCGGAAGGCGCAAGAAAAGATGGAGACAGAAGCGTCTCCAGAGCCCGCTGCGAGTTCGGGTGAAGACCACGAACGCGAACGCGAAGAAAAGGGACAGCCAGAGTCCCCCTCCTCCCCCTCCGAGAGCAGCGAGGAAGAGTCCTCTTCAAGAGAGGACGAAGACGAAGAAGGTTTCTCCGTGGTTTCCTCACGGAAACGCAGCAGGAAGGCCAAAGGAGGCCCAAACAAGGCCCCAAAGCTGTCAGAGGGTAAGGATACCTCGGCAGCACCCGCCCCCGTTCGCGCCTCTTCAAGGCCTAAGGGCAGCAACTCCCCCTCAGGGAGGTCCTCGCCCGCTATCGCCGACGCCTCGGCGGCCGCGCCGAAGACCCGCGCCCCTCCACCGATCTACGTCCAGGAGAAGTCCAAATGGACGGCTATCTCCACCTGGTGCAACGAGCGCCGTATCACCTACCACTCGGCTCGTAGCACCCAACAGGGCATAAAAATCGCCCTAGCCACCGCGAGCGACCACAGGGCGCTCTCGAAGCTCCTTCGGGAGAGAAACGTGCCTTACCACACGTACACTCTGCCGGAGGACAAGAAGCTCCGTGTGGTTATCCGCAATGTGCCCAGGGAGATCTCCCCCGAGGAGATCAAGGAATCCCTGTCAAAAGACTACCCGGTGCACGAGGTACACCGGATGGTGAGAGGCCGCACCAATACCATCTTTGATATGGTGATGGTCTCCCTCGACGACAGCCCCGCGGGCAAGGACATCTTCAAGATGTCATCCGTCTGTGGGCTGTCGGGGATAACTGTGGAGCCACCTCACCGAAGAAGTGGCATCTCACAATGCCACCGCTGCCAGCTCTACGGGCACTCGGCCCGAAATTGCTTCGCCCGCCCAAGGTGCGTCAAGTGCCTGGAAGACCACGCGACGGAGGAGTGCAAAAGGCCCAAAGACAGGGCCAATTGCACTGCCCCAGTCGCGTGCGTGCTGTGTGGCGAAGAAGGCCACCTCGCCAACTACAGAGGTTGCCCGAAGGCGCCTAAAACCCCCAAGGCGAAAGGACCTCAGCGTCCCCGCCCAGTCGTCCCTGCTGCTGCTGCTGCCACTGCAGGGACCGGGGGGAGCTTTACAGCCGCTCCTTTGCCGAAGACGAACGCCTAGGCCACTCCCAGGAAGACGGGGGAGACCTTCCCACCTCTGCCCGTGCGGAAGACGATGCAGGTCCCCATACCTGCCCCAGTACCCGCAAAGGCAGCCTCCGGCGTGCCCACGCCCACTAAACCTCTCCAGGGAGGGCCCAAGCCGCTCGTCGTCGACTACAGGAGCCAACTACCGCAAACGATCGACCCGGACCTATCCCTAGTGGCAAGGTTCGCGAGTGCGATCGATTTTAGCGAGCTACGCCAGCTCGCTAATTTAATTCGTCAGAACGAGGGCAATCCGTTGGCCCTCCTCAACGTCAGTATCAGATACTCGAGCGTACTCGAGAAGTTAGGCGCATTCAAATGCAACCCATAATATGGATAGGACACCGACAAGCAGAGTCAAACCAAGAACACTCAAGCTAGGGTACTTCAACGCCAACGGCATCAGTAGGCAACGAGATGAAGTTGGCGAATTTCTTAGGGCACACCAACTCGACATATTGCTAGTGCAAGAGACCTTTTTGAAACCCTCGCAGAGAAACCCAAACGTTGCGAACTACTCTGTGGTCCGCAACGATAGGATTGACTCTGCGCTAGGGGGAACTCTCATATATTACAAAAGGTCCCTTCACTGCGTACCTATGGATCCGCCTGCGCTGACTAGCATCGAGGCTTCGGTCTGTCGAATAGGCATGACCGGACACCAATCGATCACACTAGTTTCAGCCTATCTGTCACCCAATCGGCAACTACTCGAGAGCGACCTGCGAGCGCTGCTAGAACTGAGCGACGCCGTGATAATCGGCGGCGACCTTAACGCCAAAAACACCCTTTGGAACTGTCACCAGTCCAACGCCAAAGGCAGAGCCCTGGAGTCGCTCTCGAATAGACTAGCGTTCGACATCATCGCCCCGCTCGAACCGACCCACTATCCGCACAACGTGTCTCACCGACCCGACATTCTGGACGTGGCACTCCTAAAGAACATAAACCTACGTTTGTGTTCAGTAGAGGTGCTTCACGAGTTAACTTCAGACCACAGACCTGTGGTTATGGAGTTCGCACCCAGACTGGGTCCCATCGACACAGGTCATCGTACCCCGACTAGACGAATCACAGACTTGAGGCGCCTCGGGACAAAACTCGAGGCAACCTCGTCCGTGCATCTAGATAGGATACCCGACCATATAATTAGCCAAGAGGACACCACGATGGCGATCGACTCCCTCACAGCTCACGTGCAATCGTTAATTAACGAATGCACTCGGGAGGCACCGGCGACGAACGATCGCCGCTGGGACCTACCCGATGACGTACGTGAGCTGCTGAGGCGGAAGATATATATGTCTAATGTATAATGTATATTTTTTTTTTTTTTTTTTTTTTTTGTGATGATTTTTAGCTGTTGGCCTCAGATGGCCTCTACAACTTTACCCGGTTTAGTTACGGTGAGCGCTGAGGGCTCTCAACCGGCCATTTATTAAACAACATTGCCCAAGGGCACCCCCTGCGGGGTACGAACCTCGGCTTGGGGTGTTGCTGAAACAGTGGGGCGGCCTACTCCCATGTTTTGTTGACGGTTTACGCGGCGCGTGTTCCGCCCCCGCCGGCGGGGACGAAAACGCGGACGGTTCGTAATTAGTGTGTCCGCTCTGCGTTGAGCGCGTGTAATGTCGTCGTCTAACTCCCCTAACGCGTGTTTGGGTCGACGTATTTTTGAGATTTTACTCGGTATGTAGTTTACGGCCGCAACCACTAGAGGGTTGGGGTGAGTCGGAGCAGAGTCAAAGTAGCTAAGGGAGCACTGTTTAATGAATTGCTTGATGGTCGGCAATCTGAGGTCGATGTGAAGATCGACGTTGCGTACATACCACGGTGCTCCCGTAGCTTTGCGCATGAAGCTATTTTGTAGTGTTTGAAGCCTATGGATCCTGTGTGGCCTAACGTGTGCGAATACCACGCTGCCGTACGTCATTATAGGACGTATGCATGCAGTGTATAATCGAACTTTGTTTTTTAAGTTTAATTTCGACCGCGCGTGAATTAAACTGTGTAGACGTCCTAGCACGAAGGCAGCCCGGTTGCGGACTGCCTTGATGTGGGGGCCGAAGGATAGACGGTCGTCAAGGGTTATGCCTAGGTATTTGGCCTGCCTAGCCCAAGGGATAGACTTGCCGAACATCCTAATCTGAGGGGTCTTCTCCAAAGGATACAAGCTTAGCTGTCTTCTGTGAAACAGCACCGCCTGGCTTTTCTCGGGGTTGACCTCTATCCTCCATTTCCGGAACCAAACGCCCAGTGCGTTGGCTGCGGTCTGGAGTTTCTTGGCTACTGTCGAGGGGTTCACCCCCGAGCAGTAGATAGCCGTGTCGTCTGCGAATAGTGCCGTCTGCACATACCGATGCTTCGGAATGTCGCTAGTATACAGCGTGAAGAGTAGGGGGGAGAGCACGGACCCTTGTGGGACACCGGCTCGAATGGGGTGAGTGGAGGACATTGACCCTTCTACTCGGTAGCGGAAGCTTCGATTCGACAAGTAGTCTCGTATGATGAGCACGAGTCCGTGTGGCACTCCCATGGTGAATAGCTTAAATAATAAGCCGTTGTGCCACACTTTGTCGAAAGCTTTCGCTACGTCAAAGAAGAGGATTCCTGTGAACAGGTTGCGTTGAAGCCGATCGCTGGTGTATTCAACGATGCGGTGGACTTGGTGGACGCACGAGTGTTCGGTTCGGAAGCCGAATTGCTCGTGGGGGACGAGAAGATTAGCATCGGCATACGCTTTCAGCCTACTGTAGATTAGACGCTCGTATAGCTTGCCTAATCCGTTAAGCAGACTGATCGGTCTATAACTGGTCGGTTCGGACTTTGGTTTGCCAGGTTTGGGTATCCCAATAACAACGGCTTCTTTCCACTGTTGTGGAAAGATGTTGTTCTTGAGCGCTGCGTTGAAGATGAACGTCAGCAGGACCAGTAGCCTCTCCGGAAAGAGTTTTATAACCCTGTTTGTGATACCGTCCGAACCGGACGCCTTGCGAGCGTGTAGGCCCTTGACGATCGTTTCGACTTCTTCGGGGGTGACCGTGTCTAGGTCTTGTTGTGTATCTGTCGTCCCCGTCGCCGTTGATGTTGATGTAGGAAGTGAGGTTATTAGGCGCTCTACTTCCGAATCAACTTCGGCTATTTGGTCCGAGTCGCAGTGTATTACGCTGGGCGTGCACTGATTCTCTAGACTCTCGGCCAGGCACTCTGCCTTTTCGATATCGTCGAATGCCGGTGGAAGGTTAGGTCTGCTTAGAGGAGGCATAACGGTGACGGTGTCTCTCTTAAGCGAGCGGGATAGTTGCCAGAAGGCAAGGTGGGTAGGTTCGAGGTCTTGTAGTGTCCTATCCCACCTGTCTTGGCGCATTTGATCGATGCGTGACTTGACCGCTCTTTCTAAGCGTCGTAACCTGATCCTGTTGGCTTCGCATGGATATCTGTCATAGGCTCGTAAGGCGGCGTTCTTCCGCCTCAGCAGCTCACGTACGTCATCGGGTAGGTCCCAGCGGCGATCGTTCGTCGCCGGTGCCTCCCGAGTGCATTCGTTAATTAACGATTGCACGTGAGCTGTGAGGTTGTCGATCGCCATCGTGGTGTCCTCTTGGCTATTTATGTGGTCGGGTATCCTATCTAGATGCACGGACGAGGTTGCCTCGAGTTTTGTCCCGAGGCGCCTCCAGTCCGTGGTTCGTCTAGTGGGGGTACGATGACCTGTGTCGATGGGACCCAGTCTGGGTGCGAACTCCACGACCACAGGTCTGTGGTCTGAAGTTAACTCGTGAAGCACCTCTACTGAACACAAACGTAGGTTTATGTTCTTCAGGAGTGCCACGTCCAGAATGTCGGGTCGGTGAGACACGTTGTGCGGATAGTGGGTCGGTTCGAGCGGGGCGATGATGTCGAACGCTAGTCTATTCGAGAGCGACTCCAGGGCTCTGCCTTTGGCGTTGGACTGGTGACAGTTCCAAATGGTGTTCTTGGCGTTAAGGTCGCCGCCGATTATCACGGCGTCGCTCAGTTCTAGCAGCGCTCGGAGGTCGCTCTCGAGTAGTTGCCGATTGGGTGACAGATCGGCTGAAACTAGCGTGATCGATTGGTGTCCGGTCATGCCTATTCGACAGACCGAAGCCTCGATGCTAGTCAGCGCAGGCGGATCCATAGGTACGCAGTGAAGGGACCTTTTGTAATATATGAGAGTTCCCCCTAGCGCAGAGTCAATCCTATCGTTGCGGACCACAGAGTAGTTCGCAACGTTTGGGTTTCTCTGCGAGGGTTTCAGAAAGGTCTCTTGCACTAGTAGTATGTCGAGTTGGTGTGCCCTAAGAAAAACGCCAACTTCATCTCGTTGCCTACCGATGTCGTTGGCGTTGATGTACCCTAGCTTGAGTGAACGGGGTTTGACTCTGCGTGTTGGTGTGCAATCCATTATGGGTTACATTTAAACGCGCCTAGCTTCTCGAGTACGCTCGAGTACCTAACACTAACACTGAGGAGGGCCAACGGATTGCCCTCATTTTGACGGATTTGACTAGCGAGATGACGTAGCTCGCTAAAGTCGATCGCACTCGCGAACCTTGCCACTAGGGATAGGTCCGGGTCGATCGTTTGCGGTAGTTGGCTCCTGTAGTCGACGACGAGCGGCTTGGGCCCTCCCTGGAGAGGCTTTGTGGGCCGCTCGACAGGGGCTGCCTTTGCGGGTACTGGGGCAGGTATGGGGGCCTGCATCGTCTTCCGCACGGGCAGAGGTGGGAAGGTCTCCCCGGTCCTTCTGGGAGTGGCCCAGGCGTTCGTTTTCGGTAGAGGAGCAGCTGTAAAGCTCCCCCCAGTCCCTGCAGCAGCAGCAGCAGCAGCAGGGACGACCGGGCGGGGACGCTGAGGTCCTTTCGCCGTGGGGGTTTTTGGCGCCCTCGGGCAACCTCTATAATTGGCGGGGTGGCCTGTTTCGCCACACAGTACGCACGCGACTGGCTCAGTGCATTTGGCCCTGTCTTTGGGCCTTTTGCATTGGTCTGGAGTTTTCTCCTCGGTTAACTTTAAGAGGAATTTCCTCTGTATGAACTCGATGACCTCGGGGTCGTCGAGGATGGCGTTTATGTCCACTCCTAGACGTTGAAGAGTGGACCCCGCGGAAAGGCCCGCGAGGGCCATTTCGGCGGTTTTCGGCGGTTGTTGTGCTGCCAACAGCAACAACAGCAGCAGCAAACAGTCCTAGTCCCCGGGTGGGACAACCCGGGGGTGTGAGTGTGCTTGGCCTCCCAGCCGGGGTAAGGCCGGGAGGGTGTGCTTAAAAATAAGGTGTGCCCTAAGCTTGTATCCCTTCGCCAATCTCAATGTGCGTCGGGTTCCTAACTGCCCAGGTGCCGGGGTGGTATGGGCCTGTCGGCCGGCACACTCAAACTAACAGCTGAGAATAGGATGTGGAGGTAAGGGTGGGGTGGGAGGGCGACGGCTAGGCTCGACTAGGAGACACCCCCAAGGCCGAGTTGTCTAGCCCCAGCCGACTTTGCCTAACCCAGAAGGGGCTAGGCAGGCGGGTCGGGTCACCGCCCACTCGGCTCGTTGACACCGTTAGGTTTCCACCGAGTGACCAAATTGGATTTACCCTGAAGGGGCCAAGACTTATTTGCAAACAGAAACTTGCGCCTCTGTGAAGGACGGCGCACTATCCAACGTCGTATTTAAAAATACGACGTTAAACGCACGCGTCTCGTTCACAAAGAACGCTGACTATGACTTATCTGTTTGAAAAGAAACGAAAAACTAGCGCTTCCGTGACAGACACGCACTAAACAAAGTCGTATTAAAAAATACGACTATGGATGTACGCGCTCTGTTCACAAAAACACTAACCGAAGTGAGCGCAGTATGCCGCAAACGGGCGACCGTTACGACACACCGACACACAACGGTGACGTAGGCGGCGCGATGGCGCGAAGCGACAGGTGCGGCGTGGCGCGGGCGCGATGTCGCAGCGGGAGCACTCGAGCACTTGTCAGACACGTCCACTCGGGACGCGCGTCGGAAGCGGAATCGTATAATGTATATTTTTGATAGTGACCTAGCTGTTGGCCTGGGATGGCCTCTACAACTTTACGCGGACATTACGGTGAGCGCTGAGGGCTCTCAACCGGTCATTTGTTAAGCAACATAGCCCAAGGGCACCCCCTGTGGGATACGAACCTCGGCTTGGGGTGTTGCTGCTACGTTGGGGCGACCTACTCCCATGATTTGTATATGATTTACGCGGCGCGTATTCCGCCCCCGACGACGGGGACGAAAACGCGGACGGTTCCTATTCCTAGATTGCCTAGCTGTGTCCGCTCTACGTTGAGCGAGCGTGATCTCGTCATCTGGTTCCTCTAACGCGTGTCTGGGTCGTCGTATCTTCGAAATCCTACTTGGTGTGTATCCTACGGCCGCAACCACTAGAGGGTTGGGGTGAGTCGGAGCAGAGTCAAAGTAGCTACGGGAGCACTGTTTTATGAATTGCTTGATGGTCGGCAATCTGAGGTCGATGTGGAGATCGACGTTGCGTACATACCACGGTGCTCCCGTAGCTTTGCGCATGAATCTATTCTGTAGTGTTTGAAGCCTATGGATCCTGTGTGGCCTAACGTGTGCGAATACTACGCTACCGTACGTCATTATAGGACGTACGCATGACGTGTATAACCTAACTTTATTTTTTAGATCTAATTTCGAACGCGCGTTTAATAGATTGTGGAGACGTCCTAGCACGAAGGCAGCCCGGTTGCGGACTGCCTTGATGTTGGGGCCGAAGGTTAGACGGTCGTCGAGGGTTATGCCTAGGTATTTGGCCTGCCTAGCCCAAGGGATAGACTTGCCGAACATCCTAATCTGAGGGGTCTTCTCCAAAGGATACAAGCTTAGCTGTCTTCTGTGAAACAGCACCGCCTGGCTTTTCTCGGGGTTGACCTCTATCCTCCATTTCCGGAACCAAACGCCCAGTGCGTTGGCTGCGGTCTGGAGTTTTTTGGCTACTGTCGAGGGGTTCACCCCCGAGCAGTAGATAGCCGTGTCGTCTGCGAATAGTGCCGTCTGCACATACCGATGCTTCGGAATGTCGCTGGTATACAGCGTGAAGAGTAGGGGGGAGAGCACGGACCCTTGTGGGACACCGGCTCGTATGGGGTGAGTGGAGGACAGTGACCCTTCTACTCGGTAGCGGAAGCTTCGATTCGACAAGTAGTCTCGTATGATGAGCACGAGTCCGTGTGGCACTCCCATGGTGAATAGCTTAAATAATAAGCCGTTGTGCCACACTTTGTCGAAAGCTTTCGCTACGTCAAAGAAGAGGATTCCTGTGAACAGGTTGCGTTGAAGCCGATCGCTGGTGTATTCAACGATGCGGTGAACTTGGTGGACGCACGAGTGTTCGGTTCGGAAACCGAATTGCTCGTGGGGGACGAGAAGATTAGCATCGGCATACGCTTTCAGCCTATTGTAGATTAGACGCTCGTATAGCTTGCCTAATCCGTTAAGCAGACTGATCGGTCTATAACTGGTCGGTTCGGACTTTGGTTTGCCAGGTTTGGGTATCCCAATAACAACGGCTTCTTTCCATTGTTGTGGAAAGATGTTGTTTTTGAGTGCTGCGTTGAAAATGAACGTCAGCAGGACCAGTAGCCTCTCCGGAAAGAGTTTAAACACCCTGTTTGTGATACCGTCCGAACCGGGCGCCTTGCGAGCGTGTAGGCCCTTGACGATCGTTTCGACTTCTTCGGGGGTGACCGTGTCTAGGTCTGGTTGTGTATCTGTCATCCCCGTCGGCGTTGATGTTGATGTAGGAAGTGAGGTTATTAGGCGCTCTACTTCCGAATCAACTTCGGCTATTTGGTCCGAGTCGCAGTGTATTACGCTGGGCGTGCACTGATTCTCTAGACTCTCGGCCAGGCACTCTGCCTTTTCGATATCGTCGAATGCCGGTGGAAGGTTAGGTCTGCTTAGAGGAGGCATACAGGTGACGGTGTCTCTCTTAAGCGAGCGGGATAGCTGCCAGAAGGCAAGGTGGGTAGGTTCGAGGTCTTGTAGTGTCCTATCCCACCTGTCTTGGCGCATTTGATCGATGCGCGACTTGACCGCTCTTTCTAAGCGTCGTAACCTGATCCTGTTGGCTTCGCATGGATATCTGTCGTAGGCTCGTACGGCGGCGTTCTTCCGCCTCAGCAGCTCACGTACGTCATCGGGTAGGTCCCAGCGGCGATCGTTCGTCGCCGGTGCCTCCCGAGTGCATTCGTTAATTAACAATTGCACGTGTGCTGTGAGGGAGTCGATCGCCATCGTGGTGTCCTCTTGGCTAATTATATGGTCGGGTATCCTATCTAGATGCACGGATGAGGTTGCCTCGAGTTTTGTCCCGAGGCGCCTCCAGTCCGTGATTCGTCTAGTCGGGGTACGATGACCTGTGTCGATGGGACCCAGTCTGGGTGCGAACTCCATGACCACAGGTCTGTGGTCTGAAGTTAACTCGTGAAGCACCTCTACTGAACACAAACGTAGGTTTATGTTCTTTAGGAGTGCCACGTCCAGAATGTCGGGTCGGTGAGACACGTTGTGCGGATAGTGGGTCGGTTCGAGCGGGGCGATGATGTCGAACGCTAGTCTATTCGAGAGCGACTCCAGGGCTCTGCCTTTGGCGTTGGACTGGTGACAGTTCCAAAGGGTGTTTTTGGCGTTAAGGTCGCCGCCGATTATCACGGCGTCGCTCAGTTCTAGCAGCGCTCGGAGGTCGCTCTCGAGTAGTTGCCGATTGGGTGACAGATAGGCTGAAACTAGCGTGATCGATTGGTGTCCGGTCATGCCTATTCGACAGACCGAAGCCTCGATGCTAGTCAGCGCAGGCGGATCCATAGGTACGCAGTGAAGGGACCTTTTGTAGTATATGAGAGTTCCCCCTAGCGCAGAGTCAATCCTATCGTTGCGGACCACAGAGTAGTTCGCAACGTTTGGGTTTCTCTGCGAGGGTTTCAGAAAGGTCTCTTGCACTAGTAATATGTCGAGTTGGTGTGCCCTAAGAAAAACGCCAACTTCATCTCGTTGCCTACCGATGCCGTTGGCGTTGATGTACCCTAGCTTGAGTGATCGGGGTTTGACTCTGCGTGTTGGTGTGCAATCCATTATGGGTTACATTTAAACGCGCCTAGCTTCTCGAGTACGCTCGAGTACCTGACACTAACACTGAGGAGGGCCAACGGATTGCCCTCGTTTTGCCGGATTAGACTAGCGAGATGACGTAGCTCGCTAAAGTCGATCGCACTCGCGAACCTTGCCACTAGGGATAGGTCCGGGTCGATCGTTTGCGGTAGTTGGCTCCTGTAGTCAACTACGAGCGGCTTGGGCCCTCCCTGGAGAGGCTTTGTGGGCCGCTCGACAGGGGCTGCCTTTGCGGGTACTGGGGCAGGTATGGGGGCCTGCATCGTCTTCCGCACGGGCAGAGGTGGGAAGGTCTCCCCGGTCGTCCTGGGAGTGGCCCAGGCGTTCGTTTTTGGCAGAGGAGCGGCTTTAAAGCTCCCCCCAGTCCCTGCAGCAGCAGCAGCAGCAGCAGGGACGACTGGGCGGGGACGCTGAGGTCCTTTCGCCTTGGGGGTTTTAGGCGCCCTCGGGCAACCTCGATAGTTGGCGGGGTGGCCTGTTTCGCCACACAGTACGCACGCGACTGGCTCAGTGCATTGGGCCCTGTCTTTGGGCCTTTTGCACTGGTCCGTCGCGTGGTCTTCCAGGCACTTGACGCACCTGGGGCGCGCGAAACAGTTACGCGCCGAATGCCCATAGAGCTGGCAGCGGTGGCATTGTGAGATGCCACTTCTACGGTGAGGTGGCTCTATGGTTATGCCCGACAGCCCGCAGATGGACGACATCTTAAAGATGTCCTTGCCGGCGGGGGTGTCGTCGAGAGTAACCAACACCATGTCGTATACGACGTTGGTGCGGCCTTTAACCATCCGGTGTACCTCATGCACCGGGTAGTTGGGTGTCAAGGCTTGTTTGATCTCCTCGGGGGAGATCTCCTTGGGCACGTTGCGAACAACGACACGGAGCTTTTTGTCCTCCGGCAGAGTGTACGTGTGGTAACTCACGTCCCTCTCCCGAAGGAGCTTCGAGAGCGCCCTGTGGTCGCTCGCGGTGGCTAGGGCAACTTTGATGCCCTGTTGGGTGCTACGGGCAGAGTGGTAGCGGATGCGGCGCTCGTTGCACCAGGTGGAGATCGCCGTCCATCTCGATTTCTCTTGTATGAATATCGGAGGAGGGGCGGGGATCCTTGGCGCGGCCGCCGAGGCGTCGGCGATAGCGGGCGTGGACCTCCCTGAGGGGGAGTTGCTGCCCTTAGGCCTCGGAGAGGCGCGAACCGGGGCGGGTGCTGCCGAGGTATCTTTGTCCTCTGACAGCTTTGGGGCCTTGTTTGGGCCTCCTTTGGCCTTACGGCTGCGTTTCCGTGAGGAAACGACCGTAAAACCGGACTCTTTAGAAGAGGCCGAGGACGTGGAGGACGAGGACTCGTCCTCGCTGGCGTCGGAGCCCCCAGCTTGGTCCGCTCCTTCGTCGCCCGAGTTTGCCTCGGACTCTGGAGACGTTTCCGTCTCCATATCCTGAGTCCTTTCCTCGGTCAATTTTAAGAGGAATTTCCTCTGGATGAGCTCGAGGACCTCGGGGTCTTCGAGGATGGCGTTTATGTCCGCTCCCAGACGTTGGAGAGTGGACCCCGCGGAAAGGCCCTCGAGGGCCATTTCGGCGGTTTTCGGCGGTTGTTGTGCTGCCAACAGCAACAACAGCAGCAGCAAACAGTCCTAGTCCCCGGGTGGGACAACCCGGGGGTGTGAGTGTGCTTGGCCTCCCAGCCGGGGTAAGGCCGGGAGGGTGTGCTTAAAAATAAGGTGTGCCCTAAGCTTGTATCCCTTCGCCAATCACAATGTGCGTCGGGTTCCTAACTGCCCAGGTGCCGGGGTGGTATGGGCCTGTCGGCCGGCACACCCAAACTAACAGCTGAGAATAGGATGTGGAGGTAAGGGTGGGGTGGGAGGGCGACGGCTAGGCTCGACTAGGAGACACCCCCAAGGCCGAGTTGTCTAGCCCCAGCCGACTTTGCCTAACCCAGAAGGGGCTAGGCAGGCGGGTCGGGTCACCGCCCACTCGGTTCGTTGACACCGTAAGGTTTCCACCGAGTGACCAATTGGATTTACCCTGAAGGGGCCAAAGACTTAGTTGTACACAGAAACTAACGCCTCTGTGAAGGACGGCGCACTATCCAACGTCGTATTTAAAAATACGACGTTAAACGCACGCGTCTCGTTCACAAAGAACGCTGACTATGACTTATCTGTTTAACAAGAAACGAAAAACTAGTGCTTCCGTGACAGACACGCACTAAACAAAGTCTTATTAAAAAATACGACTTTGGATGTACGCGCCTTGTTCACAAAAACACTAACCGCAGTGAGCGCAGTATGCCGCAAACGGGCGACCGTTACGACACACCGACACACAGCGGTGACGTAGGCGGCGCGATGGCGCGAAGCGACAGGTGCGGCGTGGCGCGGGCGCGATGTCGCAGCGGGAGCACTCGAGCACTTGTCAGACACGTCCACTCGGGACGCGCGTCGGAAGCGGAATCCGAGACTTGTGCGATACGCAACGGCTGTTAGCCGCGTGTCTCGGACGACGGTCCGGTGCACGCAGCAGGGAGCTAGTGCGTAGCGCAGGCGGGCGGCTGCTACGTCGGCGTAGCGGTGACGACGGCGTAGCGGTGCGATGAGAAGCGAGGGGTGCGGCGTAGCGCGGGGCGTGGCGTCGCACGTAGCGGTGGACAATGTCGGGAGCGATTCGGAGACGTCCGCTCGGGACGGCTGTCGGAAGCGAAGTGTATAATGTATATGTATGCGGAAGGTATATATGTCACTACGTCGATTCCGCTTCCGACGCGCGTCCCGAGTGGACGTGTCTGACAAGTGCTCGAGTGCTCCCGCTGCGACATCGCGCCCGCGCCACGCCGCACCTGTCGCTTCTGCATACTGCGCTCACTGCGGTTAGTGTTTTTGTGAACAGGACGCGTACATCCAAAGTCGTAGTTGTTGATAGTGGTGGTGTTGTTGTTGTTGCTGTCGCGTGCCACGCGACACGCACAGCACCAAAACCGCCGACATGGAGAAGTTATCAATGAAGGACCTCCTCGCAGACCCAGTCGTCTTCGCCGTACTCCAGGAGAGGTACGGGAACATGGTCGCGCGGAAGGCGCATCAAAAGATGGAGACAGAAGCGTCTCCAGAGCCCGCTGCGAGTTCGGGTGAAGACCACGAACGCGAACGCGAAAAGGGACAGCCAGAGTCCCCCTCCTCCCCCTCCGAGAGCAGCGAGGAAGAGTCCTCTTCAAGAGAGGACGAAGACGAAGAAGGTTTCTCCGTAGTTTCCTCACGGAAACGCAGCAGGAAGGCCAAAGGAGGCCCAAACAAGGCCCCAAAGCTGTCAGAGGGTAAGGATACCTCGGCAGCACCCGCCCCCGTTCGCGCCTCTTCAAGGCCTAAGGGCAGCAACTCCCCCTCAGGGAGGTCCTCGCCCGCTATCGCCGACGCCTCGGCGGCCGCGCCGAAGACCCGCGCCCCTCCACCGATCTACGTCCAGGAGAAGTCCAAATGGACGGCTATCTCCACCTGGTGCAACGAGCGCCGGATCACCTACCACTCGGCTCGTAGCACCCAACAGGGCATCAAAATCGCCCTAGCCACCGCGAGCGACCACAGGGCGCTTTCGAAGCTCCTTCGGGAGAGAAACGTGCCTTACCACACGTACACTCTGCCGGAGGACAAGAAGCTCCGTGTGGTCATCCGGAATGTGCCCAGGGAGATCTCCCCCGAGGAGATCAAGGAATCCCTGTCAAAAGACTACCCGGTGCACGAGGTACACCGGATGGTGAGAGGCCGCACCAATACCATCTTTGATATGGTGATGGTCTCCCTCGACGACACCCCCGCCGGCAAGGACATCTTTAAGATGTCGTCCATCTGCGGGCTGTCGGGGATAACCGTGGAGCCACCTCACCGAAGAAGTGGCATCTCACAATGCCACCGCTGCCAGCTCTACGGGCACTCGGCTCGTAACTGTTTCGCACGCCCCAGGTGCGTCAAGTGCCTGGAAGACCACGCGACGGACCAATGCAAAAGGCCCAAAGACAGGGCCAAATGCACTGAGCCAGTCGCGTGCGTACTGTGTGGCGAAACAGGCCACCCCGCCAACTATCGAGGTTGCCCGAGGGCGCCTAAAACCCCCAAGGCGAAAGGACCTCAGCGTCCCCGCCCAGTCGTCCCTGCTGCGGCTACTGCTGCTGCAGGGACTGGGGGGAGCTTTACAGCTGCTCCTCTACCGAAAACGAACGCCTGGGCCACTCCCAGGAAGACCGGGGAGACCTTCCCACCTCTGCCCGTGCGGAAGACGATGCAGGCCCCCATACCTGCCCCAGTACCCGCAAAGGCAGCCCCTGTCGAGCGGCCCACAAAGCCTCTCCAGGGAGGGCCCAAGCCGCTCGTCGTTGACTACAGGAGCCAACTACCGCAAACGATCGACCCGGACCTATCCCTAGTGGCAAGGTTCGCGAGTGCGATCGACTTCAGCGAGCTACGTCATCTCGCTAGTCAAATCCGTCAAAATGAGGGCAATCCGTTGGCCCTCCTCAGTGTTAGTGTTAGGTACTCGAGCGTACTCGAGAAGCTAGGCGCGTTTAAATGTAACCCATAATGGATTGCACACCAACACGCAGAGTCAAACCCCGATCACTCAAGCTAGGGTACATCAACGCCAACGGCATCGGTAGGCAACGAGATGAAGTTGGCGTTTTTCTTAGGGCACACCAACTCGACATTCTACTAGTGCAAGAGACCTTTTTGAAACCCTCGCAGAGAAACCCAAACGTTGCGAACTACTCTGTGGTCCGCAACGATAGGATTGACTCTGCGCTAGGGGGAACTCTCATATATTACAAAAGGTCCCTTCACTGCGTACCTATGGATCCGCCTGCGCTGACTAGCATCGAGGCTTCGGTCTGTCGAATAGGCATGACCGGACACCAATCGATCACGCTAGTTTCAGCCTATCTGTCACCCAATCGGCAACTACTCGAGAGCGACCTCCGAGCGCTGCTAGAACTGAGCGACGCCGTGATAATCGGCGGCGACCTTAACGCCAAGAACACCATTTGGAACTGTCACCAGTCCAACGCCAAAGGCAGAGCCCTGGAGTCGCTCTCGAATAGACTAGCGTTCGACATCATCGCCCCGCTCGAACCGACCCACTATCCGCACAACGTGTCTCACCGACCCGACATTCTGGACGTGGCACTCCTAAAGAACATAAACCTACGTTTGTGTTCAGTAGAGGTGCTTCACGAGTTAACTTCAGACCACAGACCTGTGGTCGTGGAGTTCGCACCCAGACTGGGTCCCATCGACACAGGTCATCGTACCCCCACTAGACGAACCACGGACTGAAGGCGCCTCGGGACAAAACTCGAGGCAACCTCGTCCGTGCATCTAGATAGGATACCCGACCACATAAATAGCCAAGAGGACACCACGATGGCGATCGACAACCTCACAGCTCACGTGCAATCGTTAATTAACGTATGCACTCGGGAGGCACCGGCGACGAACGATCGCCGCTGGGACCTACCCGATGACGTACGTGAGCTGCTGAGGCGGAAGAACGCCGCCGTACGAGCCTACGACAGATATCCATGCGACGCCAACAGGATCAGGTTACGACGCTTAGAAAGAGCGGTCAAGTCACGCATCGATCAAATGCGCCAAGACAGGTGGGATAGGACACTACAAGACCTCGAACCTACCCACCTTGCCTTCTGGCAACTATCCCGCTCGCTTAAGAGAGACACCGTCACCGTTATGCCTCTTCTTGTCCCCCACGAGCAATTCGGTTTCCGTACCGAACACTCGTGCGTCCACCAAGTCCACCGCATCGTTGAATACACCAGCGATCGGCTTCAACGCAACCTGTTTACAGGAATCCTCTTTTTCGACGTAGCGAAAGCTTTCGACAAAGTGTGGCACAACGGCTTATTATTTAAGCTGGCCACCATGGGAGTGCCACACGGACTCGTGCTCATCATACGAGACTACTTGTCGAATCGAAGCTTCCGCTACCGAGTAGAAGGGTCAATGTCCTCCACTCACCCGATTCGAGCCGGTGTCCCACAAGGGTCCGTGCTCTCCCCCCTACTCTTCACGCTGTATACTAGCGACATTCCGAAGCATCGGTATGTGCAGACGGCACTATTCGCAGACGACACGGCTATCTACTGCTCGGGAGTGAACCCCTCGACAGTAGCCAAAAAACTCCAGACCGCAGCCAACGCACTGGGTGTTTGGTTCCGGAAATGGAGGATAGAGGTCAACCCCGAGAAAAGCCAGGCGGTGCTGTTTCACAGAAGACAGCTAAGCTTGTATCCTTTGGAGAAGACCCCTCAGATTAGGATGTTCGGCAAGTCTATCCCTTGGGCTAGGCAGGCCAAATACCTAGGCATAACCCTTGACGACCGTCTATCCTTCGGCCCCCACATCAAGGCAGTCCGCAACCGGGCTGCCTTCGTGCTAGGACGTCTACACAGTTTAATTCACGCGCGGTCGAAATTAAACTTAAAAAACAAAGTTCGATTATACACTGCATGCATACGTCCTATAATGACGTACGGCAGCGTGGTATTCGCACACGTTAGGCCACACAGGATCCATAGGCTTCAAACACTACAGAATAGGTTCATGCGCACAGCTACGGGAGCACCGTGGTATGTACGCAACGTCGATCTTCACATCGACCTCAGATTGCCGACCATCAAGCAATTCATTAAACAGTGCTCCCTTAGCTACTTTGACTCTGCTCCGACTCACCCTAACCCTCTAGTGGTTGCGGCTGTAAATTACACACCGAGCAAAATATCAAAAATACGTCGACCCAATCACGCGTTAGGGGAGCTAGACGACGACATTACACGCGCTCAACGCAGAGCGAACACATTAATTACGAACCGTCCGCGTTTTCGTCCCCGCCGGCGGGGGCGGAACACGCGCCGCGTAAACCGTCAACAAAACATGGGAGTAGGCCGCCCCACTGTTTCAGCAACACCCCAAGCCGAGGTTCGTACCCCGCAGGGGGTGCCCTTGGGCAATGTTGTTTAATAAATGGCCGGTTGAGAGCCCTCAGCGCTCACCGTAACTAAACCGGGTAAAGTTGTAGAGGCCATCTAAGGCCAATAGCTAAAAATCATCACAAAAAAAAAAAAAAAAAAAAAAAAAACGCGAGCGTATGTCCCACAACAGTCAATCTATAGCTCTCGTTCGTTTCGTTTCGCACGCACGCACGCACGCAACGACCCCTTATTCATTCGTTTCTAAACTACTACTTTCTGCAACACAACAAGAGCAGCAAGATGTCCGGCCGTGGTAAAGGTGGAAAAGTCAAGGGAAAGGCAAAGTCGCGTTCGAACCGTGCCGGTCTTCAGTTTCCGGTCGGTCGTATACACAGACTGCTGCGTAATGGCAATTACGCCGAGCGCGTAGGGGCCGGGGCACCGGTGTATCTCGCCGCAGTTATGGAATATCTGGCCGCCGAGGTCCTCGAGTTGGCCGGCAACGCCGCCAGAGACAACAAGAAAACCAGGATCATACCTCGTCACCTTCAGTTGGCGATCCGCAACGACGAAGAGTTGAACAAACTCCTCTCTGGCGTGACAATCGCTCAGGGTGGTGTTCTACCTAACATTCAGGCCGTCCTACTGCCCAAGAAGACCGAGAAGAAGGCCTAAGCGGGGGGATATGTTTAACGGCGGCGGCGGCGGCGGCGGCAGCAGCAGCAGCAGCAACAGCAACAGCTGCATCAGCTGCATCAGCAAAACAACAACGCGACGACAATAACAAAAAAGGCCCTTTTCAGGGCCACAATACGTATCACAGTCATAATATTATATAAGGACCGTTTCTGTCATAACAATGATAAGTCAAACAAAATAAATAAAAATATTACTAACCTCCTAACCCCTAACGATTTTCTATAATACATATAATAGAGATAGATGCCTGGTAATTAACTTAACTATCTACGAGATAATTCGTGTAGATGCTCTACACCTATGAAGTGTAGTAGTTACTACTACTAGTATAGTATTATTATTTTATTCTATACATACACTAGTTTTCAACGTGTGTATAGTGGTAGACGACAAAAAAAAAAAAAAAAAAAAAAAAATAGCTATAGTATATAGTATAACACAAAACAACCATACGGTGATGATTATGGCAAACGTACATACATAGGTAGGTACATACCAAACATCGATACGGGATCGATCAACACATCTACGTTATATCAGTTATAACGCTACCTATTTTCACCACTTACATTATTGTTAAACAAAAACAAAAGTAATATATATATATAGGTATATACATACATAATAAGGTAGGTTATCGAGGATTATCAAAATAAACCACAAATTGTTTCTCTGAAAATGCGCACAATCTATATATCTATAGTCTGTTGTTGTTGTTGTTGTTGTTGTTTAAACGCAAAACATTAAACATTAAACGACATGTCGTTTGTCACATTGGTGTGTAGACCATCATAAATAAATAAGTAAAAATAAATAAATAAATAAATAATGCACATTATATGAGGCCAAAGAACCTAGCCGACACACACACCCACACCCACACACACAGACAGACACCGAACTGAATATTTTAACGCGAATATCGATTTGTGATTGACTGACATGTTGGAGCTGTGGAGGCTCGATAAACGGGCCGAAGTTGGGTCGCTATCGTCTCGATATATAAAAACGTCCCCCGTGTGCACGTATATATATATATATAGGCACTTCGCCTCCGACAGCCGCTAACCTTCCACCGGCATTCGACGATATCGAAAAGGCAGAGTGCCTGGCCGAGAGTCTAGAGAATCAGTGCACGCCCAGCGTAATACACTGCGACTCGGACCAAATAGCCGAAGTTGATTCGGAAGTAGAGCGCCTAATAACCTCACTTCCTACATCAACATCAACGCCGACGGGAACGACGACAGATGAACATGACCTAGACACGGTCACCCCCGAAGAAGTCGAAACGATCGTCAAGGGCCTACACGCTCGCAAGGCGCCCGGTTCGGACGGTATCACAAACAGGGTGTTAAAACTCTTTCCGGAGAGGCTACTGGTCCTGCTGACGTTCATTTTCAACGCAGCACTCAAAAACAACATCTTTCCACAACAATGGAAAGAAGCCGTTGTTATTGGGATACCCAAACCTGGCAAACCAAAGTCCGAACCGACCAGTTATAGACCGATCAGTCTGCTTAACGGATTAGGCAAGCTATACGAGCGTCTAATCTACAATAGGCTGAAAGCGTATGCCGATGCTAATCTTCTCGTCCCCCACGAACAATTCGGTTTCCGAACCGAACACTCGTGCGTCCACCAAGTCCACCGCATCGTTGAATACACCAGCGATCGGCTTCAACGCAACCTGTTCACAGGAATCCTCTTCTTTGACGTAGCGAAAGCTTTCGACAAAGTGTGGCACAACGGCTTATTATTTAAGCTATTCACCATGGGAGTGCCACACGGACTCGTGCTCATCATACGAGACTACTTGTCGAATCGAAGCTTCCGCTACCGAGTAGAAGGGTCACTGTCCTCCACTCACCCCATACAAGCCGGTGTCCCACAAGGGTCCGTGCTCTCCCCCCTACTCTTCACGCTGTATACTAGCGACATTCCGAAGCATCGGTATGTGCAGACGGCACTATTCGCAGACGACACGGCTATCTACTGCTCGGGGGTGAACCCCTCGACAGTAGCCAAAAAACTCCAGACCGCAGCCAACGCACTGGGCGTTTGGTTCCGGAAATGGAGGATAGAGGTCAACCCCGAGAAAAGTCAGGCGGTGCTGTTTCACAGAAGACAGCTAAGCTTGTATCCTTTGGAGAAGACCCCTCAGATCAGGATGTTCGGCAAGTCTATCCCTTGGGCTAGGCAGGCCAAATACCTAGGCATAACCCTCGACGACCGTCTAACCTTCGGCCCCCACATCAAGGCAGTCCGCAACCGGGCTGCCTTCGTGCTAGGACGTCTCCACAATCTATTAAACGCGCGTTCGAAATTAGATCTAAAAAATAAAGTTAGGTTATACACGTCATGCGTACGTCCTATAATGACGTACGGTAGCGTAGTATTCGCACACGTTAGGCCACACAGGATCCATAGGCTTCAAACACTACAGAATAGGTTCATGCGCACAGCTACGGGAGCACCGTGGTATGTACGCAACGTCGATCTTCACATCGACCTCAGATTGCCGACCATCAAGCAATTCATTAAACAGTGCTCCCTTAGCTACTTTGACTCTGCTCCGACTCACCCCAACCCTCTAGTAGTTGCGGCCGTAAACTATACACCGAGCAAAATTTCAAAAATACGTCGACCCAAACACGCGTTAGGGGAGCTAGACGACGACATTACACGCGCTCAACGCAGAGCGAACACACTAGGTGCGAACCGTCCGCGTTTTCGTCCCCGCCGGCGGGGGCGGAACACGGGCCGCGTAAACCGTCAACAAAACATGGGAGTAGGCCGCCCCAGTGTTTCAGCAACACCCCAAGCCGAGGTTCGTACCCCGCAGGGGGTGCCCTTGGGCAATGTTGTTTAATAAAGGCCGGTTGAGAGCCCTCAGCGCTCACCGTAACCAAACCGGGTAAAGTTGTAGAGGCCGTCTGAGGCCAACAGCTAGGTCAATATCAAAAAAAAAAAAAAAAAAAAAAAAAAAAAAAAAAAAAAAAAATCCGACAGCCGCATTGGCACAATCATTCCGCTTCGGACGCGCGTCCCGAGTGGACGTGTCTGACAAGTGCTCGAGTGCTCCCGCTGCGACATCGCGCCCGCGCCACGCCGCACCTGTCGCTTCGCGCCATCGCGCCGCCTACGTCACCGTTGTGTGTCGGTGTGTCGTAACGGTCGCCCGTTTGCGGCATACTGCGCTCACTGCGGTTAGTGTTTTTGTGAACAGGACGCGTACATTCAAAGTCGTAGTTGTTGATAGTGGTGGTGTTGTTGTTGTTGCTGTCGCGTGCCACGCGATACGCACAGCACCCAAACCGCCGACATGGCCATGAAGAATCCATCGAACATGAAGAATCTATCGATGAAGGACCTCCTCGCAGACCCAGTCGTCTTCGCCGTACTCCAGGAGAGGTACGGGAACATGGTCGCGCGGAAGGCGCAAGAAAAGATGGAGACAGAAGCGTCTCCAGAGCCCGCTGCGAGTTCGGGTGAAGACCACGAACGCGAACGCGAAGAAAAGGGACAGCCAGAGTCCCCCTCCTCCCCCTCCGAGAGCAGCGATGAAGAGTCCTCTTCAAGAGAGGACGAAGACGAGGAAGGTTTCTCCGTGGTTTCCTCACGGAAACGCAGCCGCAAGGCCAAAGGAGGCCCAAACAAGGCCCCAAAGCTGTCAGAGGGTAAGGATACCTCGGCAGCACCCGCCCCAGTTCGCGCCACTCCGAGGCCTAAGGGCAACAACTCCCCCTCAGGGAGGTCCACGCCCGCTATCACCGACGCCTCGGCGGCCGCGCCGAAGACCCCCGCCCCTCCACCGATCTACGTCCTGGAAAAATCCAAATGGACGGCTATCTCCACCTGGTGCAACGCGCGCCGGATTATCTACCATTCGGCTCGTAGCACCCAACAGGGCATCAAAGTCGCCCTAGCCACCGCAAGCGACCACAGGGCGCTCTCGAAGCTCCTTCAGGAGAGACACGTGTCTTACCACACGTACACTCTGCCGGAGGACAAGAAGCTCCGTGTGGTTATCCGCAATGTGCCCAGGGAGATCTCCCCCGAGGAGATCAAGGAATCCCTGTCAAAAGACTACCCGGTGCACGAGGTACACCGGATGGTGAGAGGCCGCACCAATACCATCTTTGATATGGTGATGGTCTCCCTCGACGACAGCCCCGCGGGCAAGGACATCTTCAAGATGTCATCCGTCTGTGGGCTGTCGGGGATAACCGTGGAGCCACCTCACCGAAGAAGTGGCATCTCACAATGCCACCGCTGCCAGCTCTACGGGCACTCGGCCCGAAATTGCTTCGCCCGCCCAAGGTGCGTCAAGTGCCTGGAAGACCACGCGACGGAGGAGTGCAAAACGCCCAAAGACAGGGCCAATTGCACTGCCCCAGTCGCATGCGTGCTGTGTGGCGAAGAAGGCCACCCCGCCAACTACAGAGGTTGCCCGAAGGCGCCTAAAACCCCCAAGGCGAAAGGACCTCAGCGTCCCCGCCCAATCGTCCCTGCTGCTGCTGCTGCCACTGCAGGGAACGGGGGGAGCTTTACAGCTGCTCCTTTGCCGAAGACGAACGCCTGGGCCACTCCCAGGAAGACGGGGGAGACCTTCCCACCTCTGCCCGTGCGGAAGACGATGCAGGTCCCCATACCTGCCCCAGTACCCGCAAAGGCAGCCTCCGGCGTGCCCACGCCCACTAAACCTCTCCAGGGAGGGCCCAAGCCGCTCGCCGTCGACTACAGGAGCCAACTACCGCAAACGATCGACCCGGACCTATCCCTAGTGGCAAGGTTCGCGAGTGCGATCGATTTTAGCGAGCTACGTCATCTCGCTAGTTTAATCCGTCAAAACGAGGGCAATCCGTTGGCCCTCCTCAGTGTCAGTGTTAGGTACTCGAGCGTACTCGAGAAGTTAGGCGCATTCAAGTGCAACCCATAACATGGATAGGACACTGACAAGCAGAGTCAAACCACGATCACTCAAGCTAGGGTATTTCAACGCCAACGGCATCAGTAGGCAACGAGATGAAGTTGGCGAATTTCTTAGGGCACACCAACTCGACATATTGCTAGTGCAAGAGACCTTTTTGAAACCCTCGCAGAGAAACCCAAACGTTGCGAACTACTCTGTGGTCCGCAACGATAGGATTGACTCTGCGCTAGGGGGAACTCTCATATATTACAAAAGGTCCCTTCACTGCGTACCTATGGATCCGCCTGCGCTGACTAGCATCGAGGCTTCGGTCTGTCGAATAGGCATGACCGGACACCAATCGATCACACTAGTTTCAGCCTATCTGTCACCCAATCGGCAACTACTCGAGAGCGACCTCCGAGCGCTGCTAGAACTGAGCGACGCCGTGATAATCGGCGGCGACCTTAACGCCAAAAACACCCTTTGGAACTGTCACCAGTCCAACGCCAAAGGCAGAGCCCTGGAGTCGCTCTCGAATAGACTAGCGTTCGACATCATCGCCCCGCTCGAACCGACCCACTATCCGCACAACATGTCTCACCGACCCGACATTCTGGACGTGGCACTCCTAAAGAACATAAACCTACGTTTGTGTTCAGTAGAGGTGCTTCACGAGTTAACTTCAGACCACAGACCTGTGGTTATGGAGTTCGCACCCAGACTGGGTCCCATCGACACAGGTCATCGTACCCCGACTAGACGAATCACAGACTGGAGGCGCCTCGGGACAAAACTCGAGGCAACCTCGTCCGTGCATCTAGATAGGATACCCGACCATATAATTAGCCAAGAGGACACCACGATGGCGATCGACTCCCTCACAGCTCACGTGCAATCGTTAATTAACGAATGCACTCGGGAGGCACCGGCGACGAACGATCGCCGCTGGGACCTACCCGATGACGTACGTGAGCTGCTGAGGCGGAAGAACGCCGCCGTACGAGCCTACGACAGATATCCATGCGAAGCCAACAGGATCAGGTTACGACGCTTAGAAAGAGCGGTCAAGTCGCGCATCGATCAAATGCGCCAAGACAGGTGGGATAGGACACTACAAGACCTTGAACCTACCCACCTTGCCTTCTGGCAGCTATCCCGCTCGCTTAAGAGAGACACTGTCACCTGTATGCCTCCTCTAAGCAGACCTAACCTTCCACCGGCATTCGACGATATCGAAAAGGCAGAGTGCCTGGCCGAGAGTCTAGAGAATCAGTGCACGCCCAGCGTAGTACACTGCGACTCGGACCAAATAGCCGAAGTTGATTCGGAAGTAGAGCGCCTAATAACCTCACTTCCTACATCAACATCAACGCCGACGGGGATGACAGATACACAACCAGACCTAGACACGGTCACCCTCGAAGAAGTCGAAACGATCGTCAAGGGCCTACACGCTCGCAAGGCGCCCGGTTCGGACGGTATCACAAACAGGGTGTTAAAACTCTTTCCGGAGAGGCTACTGGTCCTGCTGACGTTCATTTTCAACGCAGCACTCAAAAACAACATCTTTCCACAACAATGGAAAGAAGCCGTTGTTATTGGGATACCCAAACCTGGCAAACCAAAGTCCGAACCGACCAGTTATAGACCGATCAGTCTGCTTAACGGATTAGGCAAGCTATACGAGCGTCTAATCTACAATAGGCTGAAAGCGTATGCCGATGCTAATCTTCTCGTCCCCCACGAGCAATTCGGTTTCCGAACCGAACACTCGTGCGTCCACCAAGTCCACCGCATCGTTGAATACACCAGCGATCGGCTTCAACGCAACCTGTTCACAGGAATCCTCTTCTTTGACGTAGCGAAAGCTTTCGACAAAGTGTGGCACAACGGCTTATTATTTAAGCTATTCACCATGGGAGTGCCACACGGACTCGTGCTCATCATACGAGACTACTTGTCGAATCGAAGCTTCCGCTACCGAGTAGAAGGGTCACTGTCCTCCACTCACCCCATACAAGCCGGTGTCCCACAAGGGTCCGTGCTCTCCCCCCTACTCTTCACGCTGTATACTAGCGACATTCCGAAGCATCGGTATGTGCAGACGGCACTATTCGCAGACGACACGGCTATCTACTGCTCGGGGGTGAACCCCTCGACAGT
The DNA here is from genome assembly GCA_949316085.1 of Hypercompe scribonia. Lineage (NCBI taxonomy): Eukaryota > Metazoa > Arthropoda > Insecta > Lepidoptera > Erebidae > Hypercompe > Hypercompe scribonia. The sequence continues at coordinate 544,342 of OX438984.1, read as the reverse complement.
AGCCAAAAAACTCCAGACCGCAGCCAACGCACTGGGCGTTTGGTTCCGGAAATGGAGGATAGAGGTCAATCCCGAGAAAAGTCAGGCGGTGCTGTTTCACAGAAGACAGCTAAGCTTGTATCCTTTGGAGAAGACCCCTCAGATCAGGATGTTCGGCAAGTCTATCCCTTGGGCTAGGCAGGCCAAATACCTAGGCATAACCCTCGACGACCGTCTAACCTTCGGCCCCCACATCAAGGCAGTCCGCAACCGGGCTGCCTTCGTGCTAGGACGTCTCCACAATCTATTAAACGCGCGTTCGAAATTAGATCTAAAAAATAAAGTTAGGTTATACACGTCATGCGTACGTCCTATAATGACGTACGGTAGCGTAGTATTCGCACACGTTAGGCCACACAGGATCCATAGGCTTCAAACACTACAGAATAGATTCATGCGCAAAGCTACGGGAGCACCGTGGTATGTACGCAACGTCGATCTCCACATCGACCTCAGATTGCCGACCATCAAGCAATTCATAAAACAGTGCTCCCGTAGCTACTTTGACTCTGCTCCGACTCACCCCAACCCTCTAGTGGTTGCGGCCGTAGAATACACACCAAGTAGGATTTCGAAGATACGACGACCCAGACACGCGTTAGAGGAACCAGATGACGAGATCACGCTCGCTCAACGTAGAGCGGGCACAGCTAGGCAATCTAGGAATAGGAACCGTCCGCGTTTTCGTCCCCGTCGTCGGGGGTGGAATACGCGCCGCGTAAATCATATACAAATCATGGGAGTAGGTCGCCCCAACGTAGCAGCAACACCCCAAGCCGAGGTTCGTATCCCACAGGGGGTGCCCTTGGGCTATGTTGCTTAACAAATGACCGGTTGAGAGCCCTCAGCGCTCACCGTAATGCCCGCGTAAAGTTGTAGAGGCCATCCCAGGCCAACAGCTAGGTCAATATCAAAAAAAAAAAAAAAAGAAAAAAAAAAAAAATCCGACAGCCGCCCCGAGCGGACGTCTCCGAATTGCTCCCGGCACCGTACACCGCTACGTGCGACGCCACGCCCCGCGCTACGCCGCACCCCTCGCTTCTCATCGCACCGCTACGCCGTCGTCACCGCTACGCCGACGTAGCAGCCGCCCGCCTGCGCTACGCACTAGCTCCCTGCTGCGTGCACCGGACCGTCGTCCGAGACACGCGGCTAACAGCCGTTGCGTATCGCACAAGTCTCGAGTATCGTTCTTTTTAGAACGAGAAAGGACTTACTTCAGTCACGTCTGTGAACAAGACGCGTACAAACTAACGTCGTATTTATAAATATGACGTTGGATAGCGCGCCGTCCTTCACAGAGGCGCAAGTTTCTTTGAGCAGATAAGTCTTTGGCCCCTTCAGGGAAAAACCTAAATTTGGTCCTCGGTGGAAACCTAACAGTGCCAACGAAACCGAGTGGGCGGTGACCCGACCCGCCTGCCTAGCCCCTTCTGGGTTAGGCGTAGTCGGCTGGGGCTAGACAACTCGGCCTTGGGGGGACTCCTAGTCGAGCCTAGTCATCACCCTCCCACCCTACCCTTACCTCCACATCCCATTCTCAGGTGTTAGATTGGGTGTGCCGGCCACAACAGGCCCATACCACCCCGGCACCTGGGCTGCTAGGAACCCGACGCACATTAAGATCGGCGAAGGGATACACTCTTAGGGCACACCTAGTTATAAGTACACCCTCCCGGCCTTACCCCGGCTGGGAGGACAAGCACGCACACACCCCCGGGTTGTCCCACCCGGGGACTAGGACTGCTGTTGCTAGTGGTGGTGTTGTTGTTGTTGCTGTCGCGTGCCACGCGATACGCACAGCACCCAAACCGCCGACATGGCCATGAAGAATCTATCGATGAAGGACCTCCTCGCAGACCCAGTCGTCTTCGCCGTACTCCAGGAGAGGTACGGGAACATGGTCGCGCGGAAGGCGCAAGAAAAGATGGAGACAGAAGCGTCTCCAGAGCCCGCTGCGAGTTCGGGTGAAGACCACGAACGCGAACGCGAAGAAAAGGGACAGCCAGAGTCCCCCTCCTCCCCCTCCGAGAGCAGCGAGGAAGAGTCCTCTTCAAGAGAGGACGAAGACGAAGAAGGATTCACCGTGGTTTCCTCACGGAAACGCAGCAGGAAAGCCAAAGGAGGCCCAAACAAGGCCCCAAAGCTGTCAGAGGGTAAGGATACCTCGGCAGCACCCGCCCCCGTTCGCGCATCTTCAAGGCCTAAGGGCAGCAACTCCCCCTCAGGGAGGTCCTCACCCGCCATCGCCGACGCCTCGGCGGCCGCGCCGAAGACCCGCGCCCCTCCACCGATCTACGTCCAGGAGAAGTCCAAATGGACGGCTATCTCCACCTGGTGCAACGAGCGCCGGATCACCTACCACTCGGCTCGTAGCACCCAACAGGGCATCAAAATCGCCCTAGCCACCGCGAGCGACCACAGGGCGCTCTCGAAGCTCCTTCGGGAGAGAAACGTGTCTTACCACACGTACACTCTGCCGGAGGACAAGAAGCTCCGTGTGGTTATCCGCAATGTGCCCAGGGAGATCTCCCCCGAGGAGATCAAGGAATCCCTGTCAAAAGACTACCCAGTGCACGAGGTACACCGGATGGTGAGAGGCCGCACCAATACCATCTTTGATATGGTGATGGTCTCCCTCGACGACAGCCCCGCGGGCAAGGACATCTTCAAAATGTCATCCGTCTGTGGGCTGTCGGGGATAACTGTGGAGCCACCTCACCGAAGAAGTGGCATCTCACAATGCCACCGCTGCCAGCTCTACGGGCACTCGGCCCGAAATTGCTTCGCCCGCCCAAGGTGCGTCAAGTGCCTGGAAGACCACGCGACGGAGGAGTGCAAAAGGCCCAAAGACAGGGCCAATTGCACTGCCCCAGTCGCGTGCGTGCTGTGTGGCGAAGAAGGCCACCCCGCCAACTACAGAGGTTGCCCGAAGGCGCCTAAAACCCCCAAGGCGAAAGGACCTCAGCGTCCCCGCCCAGTCGTCCCTGCTGCTGCTGCTGCCACTGCAGGGACCGGGGGGAGCTTTACAGCTGCTCCTTTGCCGAAGACGAACGCCTGGGCCACTCCCAGGAAGACGGGGGAGACCTTCCCACCTCTGCCCGTGCGGAAGACGATGCAGGTCCCCATACCTGCCCCAGTACCCGCAAAGGCAGCCTCCGGCGTGCCCACGCCCACTAAACCTCTCCAGGGAGGGCCCAAGCCGCTCGTCGTCGACTACAGGAGCCAACTACCGCAAACGATCGACCCGGACCTATCCCTAGTGGCAAGGTTCGCGAGTGCGATCGATTTTAACGAGCTACGTCATCTCGCTAGTTTAATCCGTCAAAACGAGGGCAATCCGTTGGCCCTCCTCAGTGTCAGTGTTAGGTACTCGAGCGTACTCGAGAAGTTAGGCGCATTCAAGTGCAACCCATAATATGGATAGGACACCGACAAGCAGAGTCAAACCAAGAACACTCAAGCTAGGGTACTTCAACGCCAACGGCATCAGTAGGCAACGAGATGAAGTTGGCGAATTTCTTAGGGCACACCAACTCGACATATTATTCGCACAAGAGACCTTTTTGAAACCCTCGCAGAGAAACCCAAACGTTGCGAACTACTCTGTGGTCCGCAACGATAGGACTGACTCTGCGCTAGGGGGAACTCTCATATATTACAAAAGGTCCCTTCACTGCGTACCTATGGATCCGCCCGCGCTGACTAGCATCGAGGCTTCGGTCTGTCGAATAGGCATGACCGGACACCAATCGATCACGCTAGTTTCAGCCTATCTGTCACCCAATCGGCAACTACTCGAGAGCGACCTCCGAGCGCTGCTAGAACTAAGCGACGCCGTGATAATCGGCGGCGACCTTAACGCCAAAAACACCCTTTGGAACTGTCACCAGTCCAACGCCAAAGGCAGAGCCCTGGAGTCGCTCTCGAATAGACTAGCGTTCGACATCATCGCCCCGCTCGAACCGACCCACTATCCGCACAACGTGTCTCACCGACCCGACATTCTGGACGTGGCGCTCCTAAAGAACATAAACCTACGTTTGTGTTCCGTAGAGGTGCTACACGAGTTAACTTCAGACCACAGACCACAGGTGGGATAGGACACTACAAGACCTTGAACCTACCTACCTTGCCTTCTGGCAGCTATCCCGCTCGCTTAAGAGAGACACCGTCACCTGTATGCCTCCTCTAAGCAGACCTAACCTTCCACCGGCATTCGACGATATCGAAAAGGCAGAGTGCCTGGCCGAGAGTCTAGAGAAACAGTGCACGCCCAGCGTAATACACTGCGACTCGGACCAAATAGCCGAAGTTGATTCGGAAGTAGAGCGCATAATAACCTCACTTCCTACATCAACATCAACGCCGACGGGGATGACAGATACACAACCAGACCTAGACACGGTCACCCCCGAAGAAGTCGAAACGATCGTCAAGGGCCTACACGCTCGCAAGGCGCCCGGTTCGGACGGTATCACAAACAGGGTGTTAAAACTCTTTCCGGAGAGGCTACTGGTCCTGCTGACGTTCATTTTCAACGCAGCACTCAAAAACAACATCTTTCCACAACAATGGAAAGAAGCCGTTGTTATTGGGATACCCAAACCTGGCAAACCAAAGTCCGAACCGACCAGTTATAGACCGATCAGTCTGCTTAACGGATTAGGCAAGCTATACGAGCGTCTAATCTACAATAGGCTGAAAGCGTATGCCGATGCTAATCTTCTCGTCCCCCACGAGCAATTCGGTTTCCGAACCGAACACTCGTGCGTCCACCAAGTCCACCGCATCGTTGAATACACCAGCGATCGGCTTCAACGCAACCTGTTCACAGGTATCCTCTTCTTTGACGTAGCGAAAGCTTTCGACAAAGTGTGGCACAACGGCTTATTATTTAAGCTATTCACCATGGGAGTGCCACACGGACTCGTGCTCATCATACGAGACTACTTGTCGAATCGAAGCTTCCGCTACCGAATAGAAGGGTCACTGTCCTCCACTCACCCCATACGAGCCGGTGTCCCACAAGGGTCCGTGCTCTCCCCCCTACTCTTCACGCTGTATACCAGCGACATTCCGAAGCATCGGTATGTGCAGACGGCACTATTCGCAGACGACACGGCTATCTACTGCTCAGGAATGAACCCCTCGACAGTAGCCAAAAAACTTCAGACCGCAGCCAACGCACTGAGCGTTTGGTTCCGGAAATGGAGGATAGAGGTCAACCCCGAGAAAAGCCAGGCGGTGCTGTTTCACAGAAGACAGCTAAGCTTGTATCCTTTGGAGAAGACCCCTCAGATTAGGATGTTCGGCAAGTCTATCCCTTGGGCTAGACAGGCCAAATACCTAGGCATAACCCTCGACGACCGTCTAACCTTCGGCCCCCACATCAAGGCAGTCCGCAACCGGGCTGCCTTCGTGCTAGGACGTCTCCACAATCTATTAAACGCGCGTTCGAAATTAGATCTAAAAAATAAAGTTAGGTTATACACGTCATGCGTACGTCCTATAATGACGTACGGTAGCGTAGTATTCGCACACGTTAGGCCACACAGGATCCATAGGCTTCAAACACTACAAAATAGATTCATGCGCAAAGCTACGGGAGCACCGTGGTATGTACGCAACGTCGATCTCCACATCGACCTCAGATTGCCGACCATCAAGCAATTCATAAAACAGTGCTCCCGTAGCTACTTTGACTCTGCTCCGACTCACCCCAACCCTCTAGTGGTTGCGGCCGTAGGATACACACCAAGTAGGATTTCGAAGTTACGACGACCCAGAAACGCGTTGGAAGAGCCAGATGACGAAATCACGCTCGCCCAACGTAGAGCGGACACAGCTAGGCAATCTAGGAATAGAAACCTAGAAAGAAAGAAAAATAGGAGTAGGTCGCCCCAACGTAGCAGCAACACCCCAAGCCGAGGTTCGTATCCCACAGGGGGTGCCCTTGGGCTATGTTGCTTAACAAATGACCGGTTGAGAGCCCTCAGCGCTCACCGTAATGCCCGCGTAAAGTTGTAGAGGCCATCCCAGGCCAACAGCTAGGTCAATATAAAAAAAAAAAAAAAAAAAAAAATTGAGACCGTTACGACACACGACATTCTGCAGTCGACACTCGCCCCGAGCGGACGTGTCCCCAAGCGCTCCCGGAACTCTCCACCGCAACGTGCCGGCGCGACGCCCCGCGTCCCGCCGCACCCCTACCTGCGCCTGCGCCCACGTGGCCACCGCGACGCGACAACCACGAGGCAACCTCGTGGTCTCCGCACCGCGGCAAACACGTGGCTAGCCGGCGATCACCCAACGCCCGCTATGCTTAATAGCTACAGCGAGCACGGCGACCGCGGCGACCGACGCCGCCGCCACCACGTGCTCCAAGAACAAGAACAACAACAACAACAACAGCAACCTGAACGCAACGCACAAGCACCAACGAACAACGCGCTTGGTGCTTCGCGCCGCCAGCCCGCGCCTCGTAATCCACGCTCGCCATCTGTGGATTTAAGCCGCAGCCGCAGCCGCGGCCCGACCACGTGCTCACCACGTGCCTCGCGACCAACGGTCAGCGACGCCCCCCGCAGCTCACCCCGCAGCCCCTCCCCAGTCGACACCATGCGCTCGAAGATGCAACAAATTGAAAATTTGTTCGCCGGACGAGCACCGCTCCAGAGGACGACCTCCACCCCAAGACTGGACACCAGACAGGTCCAGGCTATGGAAGTACAGGTAGCTCACGGAGCCACCCGCCGCCCGCACAGCCCAGAGGAAGATCTGGAAGCGAAGCGGCACTGCCCGACACCACAGCGAGATCCAAGACTCGCGCCACAAGAGAGGCAGGAAGAAGTGAGGAGCTACGCCCGCGTAGTAACCTCCCCTCCCCCACCCTCCCGCGCAGCCACAGGATCGTCTCCCTCCGGCACCGCTAGTGCCACAACCGCTGCAACCGTCACTGCGAGTGACACCAAAAAGCGCCGCTACCCTCCACTCATAGTGGAACTGCTGCCGAACTGGGCGCAGCACACCTAAGAGCTCAAAAGGCGACTGGGCAGACCGGCAAACGCCCGGCCATTCGGAAAAGGACTGCGGTTCAAACCGCAGGACGAGAAGGAGTACCGGTTAATCCAGCGGTACCTGTCGGAGTTGAGTAAGCAGGAGGACATCTCCTGGTACTCATACTCGCTGCCCGAAGAGCGTAGCGTAAAGGTAGCCATCAGAGGGCTACCCAGTAACGCCACACCTCAAGAGGTCGCGGATGAGCTGCGCGAACTTGGGTTCGAGCCCGAGTACGTCCGCAACATCCAGGGACGCGGAGACCGGACAGGATGCATCCTGTTTGCCATCCTGAAGAGGACCCCAGACACCGTTCCAGCCATTTATGACGTCGTGGAGATGCTCGGCATCCCCGGCGTCAAGATCGAGGCATGGCGCGGGAAGAAAAGGCCCACACAGTGCCACCGGTGCCAGCTCTTCAGGCACAGCAGCCACCACTGCCACCGAAAGATGGCATGTGTGAGGTGCGGCGGTGTGCACCCAGCAGCGAGCTGCCCGCGCCCGCGTGAAGAACCTGCCACCTGCGCAAACTGCGGGGGAGAACATCCCGCAAACAACACAAAGTGCCCCGTCTTCCAGCGCGAGCTGCGCAACAAAAAGGCGGGGATGGCCGCCATCACCGGAGAGCTACGCCAAGGAGCGGCCCCGGTGAACTCGCAACCCCTAGGCGAGAGGTCACAGGGGTCCTCACTCATGGCCGAAGCGAACGGCCCCACGCAGCGCGGAAAAACCCCCACCTCCAAAGGTGGGCGAAAGGTGAAGAAGGGCAAAAGGGGTAAGGCCCAGGTAGCCCCCCCCCAGACGGAGGACCCAGCATCGCAGAAAAGCACTCCTGCGACCGCTCAACCGGCCCCCGCGAAACAGGCCAACGCGGCACCAGCGCCCGTAACCACGCCCGCAACAGAGGCAACGGCGAGGGCAAGCGTCACACAAAGTGTGCGCCCAACGCCCAAGCCAGCCTCCGCAAACAGCGGAAACAGGAAGCCGACCGCTCCGCCCAGCCAAAGCCGCACAGACACCAAGGCCGTCGTGCAGGCCGCCATCCGTATCTTACAAGAAGTGATGACGGCCATCGGAGAAGGACAAGACACGACCTCCATCCTACAAATCACCCTCAAGGGCGTAGCTGATCTGATAACCCATCATGGTTAGCAGGCCCCTGAGAGTAATCCACTGGAACGCCCGCGGCCTGGCATCCAAGGTCGCGCTCCTTCGCCCGCTCCTTCAAGATCAAGACATCGACGTGGCGCTGATAAGCGAGACGCACCTGGGACCTTCGTCCAAACTGAATTTCCCGGGCTACCTCGTTTACCGGCGGGATGAACGATCCGAGACGGGCACCAACTACCGCGGTTTGGCAGTACTGATTCGGAGACGTATCGTACACCAACCGCTCCCAACGACCCCCTTCAACACCACGTACACGCTGGGTGTGGAGCTTCATATGGAAGGCGTACAACTACAGCTGTACGCCGCCTACAGACCACCAAACGCCCGGGCTGAGTTCGACGACCTGTACAACTTACTACAGGAGGACCACCCGGTCGTCATCGCAGGAGACCTGAATGCGAAACACCCAGCGTGGAACGCAAGCCGCACCAACACGGCTGGCGCACGTCTGCACGATGAATCCGAGTCGCGAGGATACGTAGCTACGGGTCCTGAAGTGCCTACGCACTACCCAGACCGACAAGCGCACGCACCAGACGTACTCGACATCGTCGTGCACAACGACAAATGCCGCCAGATAACCCAGCAAGTGCTAGACGACGAGCTGCAGTCTGACCATCAGCCTGTACTAGTCATCATCGCTCAGCAGCCAACTAGGACCGCTCCGCCTGTGCCATGTCACAAAATCAACTGGGACATGTTCACAGGCACCCTGGAGGCCACCACACCGTCTCGGCCGATCAACTCCGCGGCCGACGTCGAAAGACTTGCAGCGGAGCTGACAAACAGCATCAAGAGCGCCCTCGACGCGGCCACTACGACCACCTTCCGCCCCTGCCAGCGCACCTAAGTCAAATGATCGCCGAGAAACGACGCCTACGACGGCAATGGCAGAACTCGCGCTGCCCCACGCTAAAAACCCGCCTGAACCGGCTCGCGAGCAAAGTAAAGGCCGAGATCAGCGCACACAACAATGAGAGCTGGGAGAGACACGTCGAGGACATACGAGACGACTGGCCCTCGATTCATCGACTCTGCCGCCGCCTCACGAACTCCCCAGCCCCAGTACGACCTTTGCATCACGCAGACGGCGCACCGAGGTACAGAGCAGAAGACCGAGCAGAAATCTTCGCCGAACATTTGGAGAGTCAATTTAGACCGAACCCAAACACCGAACCCGCTCACACCGATGCAGTCGAAAGACACCTTCGAGAATACTTCGCCACTCCGATAGCCCCAGAAGAAAACCCTATCTTCTTCTCTCCGGCCACGGTGAGCTACGCCATTCGCCGGACCAAGCCGCGAAAGGCCCCGGGCGCTGACGGAATATCCAACACAGCACTGCGACACCTGCCACGAATAACAGTGGCAGCATTGGCGCGTCTGTTCACGGGTATACTCCGAACGCGACACATCCCCAGCTGCTGGAAGGAGGGGCGTGTTATTATGCTCCCCAAACCAGGCAAGAACGTCCTGAAGCCGGAGAGCTATCGGCCCATCACCTTGCTGCCCACAACCTCGAAGGTGTTCGAACGACTACTGCTGCGGCACCTAACCCCGCACATCACTCCCAGACCAGAGCAATTTGGGTTTCGGTCTGAACACAGCACGACTCTTCAACTGTCGAGAGTACTGCACGGGATTACGGCAGCGCGAAACAAGCGCGAACACGTAGTCGCAGTATTTCTCGACATGGAAAAGGCCTTCGACCGGGTCTGGCACGCCGGTCTCCTCAAGAAACTCTCGGATACGCCGCTACCCCGACGTGTAGTAGAGGTGATCTCCTCGTTCCTGACCAACCGGACCTTCCGGGTGGTCGTGGAAGGACGGGTCTCCACTGTCCGCAACATAGCGGCCGGAGTCCCGCAAGGAAGCTGCCTATCGCCTGTGTTGTACTCGTGCTACACAGACGACATACTACACACGGAAGACACCCAACTTGCGCTGTATGCCGACGACGCGGCGTTCATCGCGTCGAGCATCTCGCTCCGCCACGCCGCGTCGAAACTGCAGCGCACACTTGACCTCCTGCCCACGTGGCTGTCTAAATGGCGGCTCTCAGTAAACGTGGGCAAAACACAGGCATTACCGATTACAACCTCTTGGAAGTTCCCTCCACCGCTCCAACTCAACGGACAGGAGATCGCGTGGACAAAAACCGCCAAATACCTGGGGATCACATTAGACTGCCAACTCACAATGAAGCCGCATATCTGCAACACGACCGCGCGGGTCAGAGCAACGCGCGCACTACTGCGCCCAGTGTTCCGCTCCCGCCTACCGCTCCGCGTCAAACTGAGTGTGTACAAATTATACGTACGCACCCAGCTCACTTACGCCAGTCCCTCCTGGTACGCCCTTACAAGCGAGACCGGCCGCCGACAACTGCGCGCGCAACAATCCCTTGCGCTGCGCGAAGTCGTGCAGGCGCCGCGATACGTAAGGAACGACACCATCGAGAGGGACCTCAAGATAGAGAGCCTGGACGCACACATACGCAGACTGGCAGCCACCATGTTCGAGCGCGCCGACACCTCTGCCTGGAACCACATAAGGGGCCTGGCACCGTGGCATGCGCGTCCACTGGACAAAAAGCGGTTGCCGCGCGACCTTGTCGCGATCTGAAAAAGCGGCTTCAGAAGGGGGTAGGGCGGTCCCCTAAGCCCCAGAAGAAACAAACGACGCCTCACAGACCGCCACGCGGTGTGAGACGCCGAACAAACCCCAATTATACCGAGGCGGACTGCGCATAAGTCACCACTCCTGTCGCTGGTCGCCCGGAGCTGGACCTCCCCAGGTGTCGCCTGGGGTCTCATCTGGCTCGAGCTGACCGCCGGAGCGGTGTGAAGAGCGCAACATTCCACCTCAATAACCCTTAAGTACTAAGTACAACCCCAGGACCTGCCCTTTTCCAAGGGCAGCGAAACCTGAACCCGCTGGCAGGGGGCAAACCGCCCCGATCCAGCCTCCACGCACCCCTTGCGGGGTGATGTGAAGACCACGAGAGAGATGAGACCGTTACATTCTCTCTCGTATGTTTGTAGCGTGACGACGTCTCCTCAGCTCCCTAGCTCACTAGTATATCCGGTTCGTTCGTTCGTTCGTTCGTTCGTTAGTTAGTACAATGGCTCGCACCAAGCAGACCGCTCGCAAATCTACCGGTGGCAAGGCACCCAGGAAACAGCTCGCCACCAAAGCTGCCCGCAAGAGTGCGCCGGCCACCGGTGGTGTGAAGAAACCACATCGCTACAGGCCCGGCACAGTAGCGCTTCGTGAGATCCGTCGCTACCAGAAGAGCACCGAACTCCTGATCCGTAAACTTCCGTTCCAGCGTTTAGTTCGTGAGATCGCTCAAGACTTCAAGACCGATCTGCGCTTCCAGAGTTCCGCCGTTATGGCTCTACAGGAGGCTAGCGAGGCTTATTTGGTCGGCCTCTTCGAGGACACCAACCTTTGTGCAATACACGCTAAACGCGTCACCATTATGCCAAAGGACATACAATTGGCGCGCAGAATCCGAGGCGAACGCGCCTAAGAATGAAAGAAGAACACGACCGCCTCCGCCGTCATCACCACCACAACCGCTACGACGTAGACAACAACAACAACAACGACGACAACATCATCATCATCATCATTATTAACACACTGAAAAAAAAATATATATATATATATCAAAGTGTGCAATTAGAGCGCTGTGGTGCTTCGGTTACAACAAAAGGCCCTTTTCAGGGCCACACACGTTTCATATATCACATACGTATTACGATATGTTTCTAATGAACAGAGAAGTCTCGACAAATAAATAATAAATGCTTGGTTTAGGCCCGCACGACACTACTCGTATATTAACCCTTTAAACAGGGAGACAAATCAAAGTTGAAAAATAATTATAATAATTAATAATGATGATGACGATATCACAGATCGCAGACGTCTACTCTTTCTTACGTAAGAGTTCAACGCGCACACCTACGTCGTAATTAGGTATTGTCTCTAGTGTAAATACTACCATATATCCATTGTATCTCATGTATATGTTATTTGCTTGCAACAGTCGCTCGCTCGGGGTCGGCGTAAATGGATTAGCTTAAATCTAATTTTTTATTCGCTCATTTTTATTCTTTTCTCTCTCTCTCTCTCTCTCTCTCTCACTCTCTCTCACTCTCTCTCTCTCTCTCTCTCTCTCTCTCTCTCTCTCTCTCTCTCTCTCTCTCTCTCTCTCTCTCTCTCTCTCTTTTTAAAATTGAGTAGGCACATATTAAAAGAAAGCAAGCAATCAAATAGACTTTTTGTTTTTGTTTTTTGTTTTTTGTTTTTTTGTTTTTTTTTTTTTTTTTTGCCGCTACTATATACTGTCTACTGACTATTATTGTAGTGTGTCGGTGTGTCGGTCGTGTAGGAGCCAGTTCGAGATATCGGTACGAAGCGTACACGTACATATGTACAATAACAACATATCTCACCATCACCACCAGCGTACGAAGAATAACGAACCGAACAGACTACGAGAACGCCACGACAGACGTCGCGCCGTACCGTATCTATATAAAGAGCGGATTTACGGTTTTCCGTATTCAACCCGGACCTATCCCTAGTGGCAAGGTTCGCGAGTGCGATCGATTTTAGCGAGCTACGCCAGCTCGCTAATTTAATACGTCAGAACGAGGGCAATCCGTTGGCCCTCCACAACGTCAGTATCAGATACTCGAGCGTACTCGAGAAGTTAGGCGCATTCAAATGCAACCCATAATATGGATAGGACACCGACAAGCAGAGTCAAACCACGATCACTCAAGCTAGGGTACTTCAACGCCAACGGCATCAGTAGGCAACGAGATGAAGTTGGCGAATTTCTTAGGGCACACCAACTCGACATATTGCTAGTGCAAGAGACCTTTTTGAAACCCTCGCAGAGAAACCCAAACGTTGCGAACTACTCTGTGGTCCGCAACGATAGGATTGACTCTGCGCTAGGGGGAACTCTCATATATTACAAAAGGTCCCTTCACTGCGTACCTATGGATCCGCCTGCGCTGACTAGCATCGAGGCTTCGGTCTGTCGAATAGGCATGACCGGACACCAATCGATCACGCTAGTTTCAGCCTATCTGTCGCCCAATCGGCAACTACTCGAGAGCGACCTCCGAGCGCTGCTAGAACTGAGCGACGCCGTGATAATCGGCGGCGACCTTAACGCCAAAAACACCCTTTGGAACTGTCACCAGTCCAACGCCAAAGGCAGAGCCCTGGAGTCGCTCTCGAATAGACTAGCGTTCGACATCATCGCCCCGCTCGAACCGACCCACTATCCGCACAACGTGTCTCACCGACCCGACATTTTGGACGTGGCACTCCTAAAGAACATAAACCTACGTTTGTGTTCAGTAGAGGTGCTTCACGAGTTAACTTCAGACCACAGACCTGTGGTTATGGAGTTCGCACCCAGACTGGGTCCCATCGACACAGGTCATCGTACCCCGACTAGACGAATCACGGACTGGAGGCGCCTCGGGACAAAACTCGAGGCAACCTCGTCCGTGCATCTAGATAGGATACCCGACCACATAAATAGCCAAGAGGACACCACGATGGCGATCGACAACCTCACAGCTCACGTGCAATCGTTAATTAACGAATGCACTCGGGAGGCACCGGCGACGAACGATCGCCGCTGGGACCTACCCGATGACGTACGTGAGCTGCTGAGGCGGAAGAACGCCGCCGTACGAGCCTACGACAGATATCCATGCGAAGCCAACAGGATCAGGTTACGACGCTTAGAAAGAGCGGTCAAGTCGCGCATCGATCAAATGCGCCAAGACAGGTGGGATAGGACACTACAAGACCTTGAACCTACCCACCTTGCCTTCTGGCAGCTATCCCGCTCGCTTAAGAGAGACACCATCACCTGTATGCCTCCTCTAAGCAGACCTAACCTTCCACCGGCATTCGACGATATCGAAAAGGCAGAGTGCCTGGCCGAGAGTCTAGAGAATCAGTGCACGCCCGGCGTAATACACTGCGACTCGGACCAAATAGCCGAAGTTGATTCGGAAGTAGAGCGCCTAATAACCTCACTTCCTACATCAACATCAACGCCGACGGGGATGACAGATACACAACCAGACCTAGACACGGTCACCCCCGAAGAAGTCGAAACGATCGTCAAGGGCCTACACGCTCGCAAGGCGCCCGGTTCGGACGGTATCACAAACAGGGTGTTAAAACTCTTTCCGGAGAGGCTACTGGTCCTGCTGACGTTCATTTTCAACGCAACACTCAAAAACAACATCTTTCCACAACAATGGAAAGAAGCCGTTGTTATTGGGATACCCAAACCTGGCAAACCAAAGTCCGAACCGACCAGTTATAGACCGATCAGTCTGCTTAACGGATTAGGCAAGCTATACGAGCGTCTAATCTACAATAGGCTGAAAGCGTATGCCGATGCTAATCTTCTCGTCCCCCACGAGCAATTCGGTTTCCGAACCGAACACTCGTGCGTCCACCAAGTCCACCGCATCGTTGAATACACCAGCGATCGGCTTCAACGCAACCTGTTCACAGGTATCCTCTTCTTTGACGTAGCGAAAGCTTTCGACAAAGTGTGGCACAACGGCTTATTATTTAAGCTATTCACCATGGGAGTGCCACACGGACTCGTGCTCATCATACGAGACTACTTGTCGAATCGAAGCTTCCGCTACCGAGTAGAAGGGTCATTGTCCTCCACTCACTCCATACGAGCCGGTGTCCCACAAGGGTCCGTGCTCTCCCCCCTGCTTTTCACGCTGTACACTAGCGACATTCCGAAGCATCGGTATGTGCAGACGGCACTATTCGCAGACGATACGGCTATCTACTGCTCAGGAATGAACCCCTCGACAGTAGCCAAGAAACTCCAGACCGCAGCCAACGCACTGGGCGTTTGGTTCCGGAAATGGAGGATAGAGGTCAACCCCGAGAAAAGCCAGGCGGTGCTGTTTCACAGAAGACAGCTAAGCTTGTATCCTTTGGAGAAGACCCCTCAGATTAGGATGTTCGGCAAGTCTATCCCTTGGACTAGGCAGGCCAAATACCTATGCATAACCCTTGACGACCGTCTATCCTTCGGCCCCCACATCAAGGCAGTCCGCAGCCGGGCTGCCTTCGTGCTAGGACGTCTACACTGTCTAGTTAACTCGCGTTCGAAATTAAATTTAAAAAACAAAGTACGATTATACACTGCATGTATACGTCCTATAATGACGTACGGCAGTGTAGTATTCGCACACGTTAGGCCACACAGGATCCATAGGCTTCAAACACTACAGAATAGGTTCATGCGCACAGCTACGGGAGCACCGTGGTATGTACGCAACGTCGATCTTCACATCGACCTCAGATTGCCGACCATCAAGCAATTCATTAAACAGTGCTCCCTTAGCTACTTTGACTCTGCTCCGACTCACCCCAACCCTCTAGTAGTTGCGGCCGTAAACTATACACCGAGCAAAATTTCAAAAATACGTCGACC
Organism: Hypercompe scribonia; assembly: GCA_949316085.1. Classification (NCBI taxonomy): domain Eukaryota; kingdom Metazoa; phylum Arthropoda; class Insecta; order Lepidoptera; family Erebidae; genus Hypercompe; species Hypercompe scribonia. The sequence continues at coordinate 528,555 of OX438984.1, read as the reverse complement.
CAAACACGCGTTAGGGGAGCTAGACGACGACATTACACGCGCTCAACGCAGAGCGAACACACTAGGTGCGAACCGTCCGCGTTTTCGTCCCCGCCGGCGGGGGCGGAACACGGGCCGCGTAAACCGTCAACAAAACATGGGAGTAGGCCGCCCCAGTGTTTCAGCAACACCCCAAGCCGAGGTTCGTACCCCGCAGGGGGTGCCCTTGGGCAATGTTGTTTAATAAAGGCCGGTTGAGAGCCCTCAGCGCTCACCGTAACCAAACCGGGTAAAGTTGTAGAGGCCGTCTGAGGCCAACAGCTAAATATCAATACAAAAAAAAAAAAAAAAAAAAAAAAAAAAAAAAAAAAAAAAAAAAAAAAAACAATGGCAGACACCGCTGTTACAACCGAAGCTCCCGCTCCAGCTGCCGGTGCGAAGAAGGCCGCAAGACAATCTGGCGGCGGCGGCGGCGCTGGCGCTGGCGCTAAGAAACCTAAAGCGAAACCCACTCATCCCAAGACATCGGAAATGGTGAACAACGCTATAAGGGAGATGAAGGAACGTAGCGGATCATCGCTACAGGCCATCAAAAAATATATCGCCGCTCATTATAAGGTCGACGCGGAGAAGTTAGCTCCGTTCATAAGGAAATATTTGAAGAGCGCCGTCGAATCGGGTGCTCTCATTCAGACCAAAGGCAAGGGCGCATCCGGATCTTTCAAGCTAGAATCTAAATCCTCGTCGGCGAAGAAACCGAGCGCCAGCGCCGGCGCTGGCAAATCTGCCGGCGGTAAAAAGGAAAAGACATCGTCGAAGGGCGCCGCCTCCGCCGCCGCCAAGAAGGCCACCGCATCCGCAGCCGGCGCTAAGACCAAAAAGGCCGCCGCCGCCGCCGCCGCGGCGGCTGCCGCTTCCGCATCGGCCGCGTCGGGATCTCCTTCCAAGTCGTCTAAGGCGGCGTCTTCGGCTTCAGCGAAAGACAAGAAGACGGCCGCCGCCGTTAAAAAGACCGCCGCCGCTAAAAAGGCCGCCGCCGCCGCCGCACCGGTCCCTGCCAAAGCGAAGGCCGGCGCAGCACCCAAGGCCAAGAAGACCGCGAAACCACCCACGAAGAAACCAAAGGCACCTAAACCTAAGAAGGCCGCAGCCACACCCACCAAGTCGAGACCCGCCGCCAAGAAAACGGCCGCAGCGAAGAAGTAAACCTGACGGTTTGCGCACGCACACATCGGCTCGCGAGAGTGACGCTACCGCCGTCGAAGAATAACTGTTGCCGCTGCTGCCGCTGCTGCCGCTGCTGCTGCCGCTGCTGCGGCGGCGGCGGCAGCGGCGGCGGCGGGTGCGCGACGACGACGCACGCGAACAAATATTATAAACCAAACAAACAAACGACACAAAACAGCCCTTTTCAGGGCTAACAATATATTCGTGAACGCGTGTGTCTTTCGGCACACACATTCGTTTCTATATAACGCAGAAAGTCTATATACCTCTATACCTATCTATATAAATAGGTCGACCGATTCCCAGAATATATTTTAAAAAAAAACAAAAACAACGCCCGCAATAAGAATAAATCTTGTGCACACTCCTTGGGAATACCAGAATCTGGCGTGAAACAAACATGTTACTTAAAAAGTCTTTTATCAGGCGGTGCGCAGGTACAAGGTGCGAGCCTGTAACAGTTGGGTCATTCATACCAATTCTGATGTATTCCTTTGTGTACTTAGATGGACTAAGACCGAATTAGATGCCCTTGACTCTCCTGAGAGTCGGTAGGTACATTGCTGACTGCATTCCGCATGCACCACCCACGTTCATCGGTCATAATTGTTGTACATTCAGCAAAAGTTTGGAGGTCGTGTTCTTTATTTATTTTTTTTTTTTTTTTTTTTTTAAAATATCAATACTCTACACAATCGCGAGATATATACCTACCTATATACAATCTCAGAGAATATTTTCTACAGACTAATGTGGGAGTGCATCGCAATGTAGTTGCAGTGGAGGATACTGGTTTTACCCGCTCGCTCGCTCGCTCGCTCGCTCTGTCTAAAGAGAATTGGCGCAAACCCGTAGGTAGTCGCAGTACTTAGTACTACTCTGATCTGATCTGATCTGATCTGATCTGAACGCAAGGAAGTATGGAAGGGTAAAGAGGGTCTTCACGGCCGATTTTATCGGGCCCCACACTTCGGAGAAACCGTAGGTTTTGTTTGTTTGTGCAAATATGGACGAAGTTATCATGACGAATATATGTATATATCCTGAAATATATCCGTCGCGTCCTGGAGAATCTATTAGGCATATTATTACTGGTTGTTCTCGTCGTCTTCTTGCTAACGGTGAGTATGTATTTGCACAGGCACAACCAACCAAGTAGCTAGCCAGGATCGTGCATCAACATTTTACAACAACTTGCCCTTAAATACCAACAATTGTCAACAATTTTGAAGTGCCTACGGTCGTGCTACGTTATATATGTATATGGGATCGATCGATCGATCGATCGATCTATTATCACAGATGGGAGGACTATTGTTGCCAATAAGCCTGATATTGATATTGTATGGTGATAGAATGATTGTCGATATCGTTACCGTTCCTCACGGGGCGACGAGACGAAAAACAATTGAAGTATTTGGATCTGTCTCACGAGATTGCCGATATGTCGAATGTGGATTCGGCGGTGATCCGGTATTGTTCCGGTAATTATATCTGTTCACCGATTGATAGCCAAGAGCCTCGACCAACACCTTGCAGAGAAGGCAGTCCTCCTTCTTGACTTCCTCTTCTCCTTCCTTTTTTTTTTTTTTTTTTTTAATATTTATTTTTGTATTCCTATAATATGTAAATATATATATATACAAATGTAATAAAGAGAATAATAATATAAGACAATAGCAGAGAAAGTACATAAAAAAAAAAAAAACAAAAAATAAATAAATAAATAAATAAATAATAACAATAAATAAATAAATAAATAAATAAATAAATAAATAAATAAAAACGCCAACTGCGTGTCGAGCAGCGCGACACCGCCCGACTGCCCGACTCCCGCCGAATGACCGACGCACGCACGCCATAATGCACAATCGCTCGTTCGCTCGTTCGCTCGCTCGCTCACTCACTCACTCACTCACTCGTTCACTCGCTCACTAGTACGGCTCGCTAAGCCGACGGAGGTTTATGCGGCCGTACGAGAGTACATAATACATAAATAGGAGCGCGAGCGTATCTTTCGGCCTTGGGGGTGTCTCCTAGTCGAGCCTAGCCGTCGCCCTCCCACCCCACCCTTACCTCCACATCCTATTCTCAGCTGTTTGTTTGGGTGTGCCGGCCAACAGGCCCATACCACCCCGGCACCTGGGCAGTTAGGAACCCGACGCACATTGAGATTGGCGAAGGGATACAAGCTTAGGGCACACCTTATTTTTAAGCACACCCTCCCGGCCTTACCCCGGCTGGGAGGCCAAGCACACTCACACCCCCGGGTTGTCCCACCCGGGGACTAGAACTGTTTGCTGCTGCTGTTGTTGCTGTTGGCAGCACAACAACCGCCGAAAACCGCCGAAATGGCCCTCGCGGGCCTTTCCGCGGGGTCCACTCTCCAACGTCTGGGAGTGGACATAAACGCCGTCCTCGACGACCCCGAGGTCATGGAGCTGATTCGGAGGAAGTTCCTCATAAAGTTAACCGGGGAGGAAACTCGGGATATGGAGACGGAAACGTCTCCAGAGTCCGAGGCAAACTCGGGCGACGAAGGAGCGGACCAATCCGGGGGCTCCGACGCCAGCGAGGACGAGTCCTCGTCCTCCACGTCCTCGGCCTCTTCTAAAGAGTCCGGTTTTACGGTCGTTTCCTCACGGAAACGCAGCCGTAAGGCCAAAGGAGGCCCAAACAAGGCCCCAAAGCTGTCAGAGGATAAAGATACCTCGACAGCACCCGCCCCCGTTCGCGCCTCTCCGAGGCCTAAGGGCAGCAACTCCCCCTCAGGGAGGTCCACGCCCGCTATCGCCGACGCCTCGGCGGCCGCGCCAAAGATCCCCGCCCCTCCTCCGATATTCATACAAGAAAAATCGAGATGGACGGCGATCTCCACCTGGTGCAACGAGCGCCGCATCCGCTACCACTCTGCCCGTAGCACCCAACAGGGCATCAAAGTTGCCCTAGCCACCGCGAGCGACCACAGGGCGCTCTCGAAGCTCCTTCGGGAGAGGGACGTGAGTTACCACACGTACACTCTGCCGGAGGACAAAAAGCTCCGTGTCGTTGTTCGCAACGTGCCCAAGGAGATCTCCCCCGAGGAGATCAAACAAGCCTTGACACCCAACTACCCGGTGCATGAGGTACACCGGATGGTTAAAGGCCGCACCAACGTCGTATACGACATGGTGTTGGTTACTCTCGACGACACCCCCGCCGGCAAGGACATCTTTAAGATGTCGTCCATCTGCGGGCTGTCGGGCATAACCATAGAGCCACCTCACCGTAGAAGTGGCATCTCACAATGCCACCGCTGCCAGCTCTACGGGCACTCGGCTCGTAACTGTTTCGCACGCCCCAGGTGCGTCAAGTGCCTGGAAGACCACGCGACGGACCAATGCAAAAGCCAGTCGCGTGCGTACTGTGTGGCGAAACAGGCCACCCCGCCAACTATCGAGGTTGCCCGAGGGCGCCTAAAACCCCCAAGGCGAAAGGACCTCAGCGTCCCCGCCCAGTCGTCCCTGCTGCGGCTACTGCTGCTGCAGGGACTGGGGGGAGCTTTACAGCTGCTCCTCTACCGAAAACGAACGCCTGGGCCACTCCCAGGAAGACCGGGGAGACCTTCCCACCTCTGCCCGTGCGGAAGACGATGCAGGCCCCCATACCTGCCCCAGTACCCGCAAAGGCAGCCCCTGTCGAGCGGCCCACAAAGCCTCTCCAGGGAGGGCCCAAGCCGCTCGTCGTTGACTACAGGAGCCAACTACCGCAAACAATCGACTCGGACCTATCCCTAGTGGCAAGGTTCGCGAGTGCGATCGACTTCAGCGAGCTACGTCATCTCGCTAGTCAAATCCGTCAAAATGAGGGCAATCCGTTGGCCCTCCTCAGTGTTAGCGTTAGGTACTCGAGCGTACTCGAGAAGCTAGGCGCGTTTAAATGTAACCCATAATGGATTGCACACCAACACGCAGAGTCAAACCCCGATCACTCAAGCTAGGGTACATCAACGCCAACGGCATCGGTAGGCAACGAGATGAAGTTGGCGTTTTTCTTAGGGCACACCAACTCGACATATTACTAGTGCAAGAGACCTTTCTGAAACCCTCGCAGAGAAACCCAAACGTTGCGAACTACTCTGTGGTCCGCAACGATAGGATTGACTCTGCGCTAGGGGGAACTCTCATATATTACAAAAGGTCCCTTCACTGCGTACCTATGGATCCGCCTGCGCTGACTAGCATCGAGGCTTCGGTCTGTCGAATAGGCATGACCGGACACCAACCGATCACGCTAGTTTCAGCCTATCTGTCACCCAATCGGCAACTACTCGAGAGCGACCTCCGAGCGCTGCTAGAACTGAGCGACGCCGTGATAATCGGCGGCGACCTTAACGCCAAGAACACCATTTGGAACTGTCACCAGTCCAACGCCAAAGGCAGAGCCCTGGAGTCGCTCTCGAATAGACTAGCGTTCGACATCATCGTCCCGCTCGAACCGACCCACTATCCGCACAACGTGTCTCACCGACCCGACATTCTGGACGTGGCACTCCTAAAGAACATAAACCTACGTTTGTGTTCAGTGGAGGTGCTTCACGAGTTAACTTCAGACCACAGACCTGTGGTCGTGGAGTTCGCACCCAGACTGGGTCCCATCGACACAGGTCATCGTACCCCCACTAGACGAACCACGGACTGGAGGCGCCTCGGGACAAAACTCGAGGCAACCTCGTCCGTGCATCTAGATAGGATACCCGACCACATAAATAGCCAAGAGGACACCACGATGGCGATCGACAACCTCACAGCTCACGTGCAATCGTTAATTAACGAATGCACTCGGGAGGCACCGGCGACGAACGATCGCCGCTGGGACCTACCCGATGACGTACGTGAGCTGCTGAGGCGGAAGAACGCCGCCGTACGAGCCTACGACAGATATCCATGCGACGCCAATAGGATCAGGTTACGACGCTTAGAAAGAGCGGTCAAGTCACGCATCGACCAAATGCGCCAAGACAGGTGGGATAGGACACTACAAGACCTCGAACCTACCCACCTTGCCTTCTGGCAACTATCCCGCTCGCTTAAGAGAGACACCGTCACCGTTATGCCTCCTCTAAGCAGACCTAACCTTCCACCGGCATTCGACGATATCGAAAAGGCAGAGTGCCTGGCCGAGAGTCTAGAGAATCAGTGCACGCCCAGCGTAATACACTGCGACTCGGACCAAATAGCCGAAGTTGATTCGGAAGTAGAGCGCCTAATAACCTCACTTCCTACATCAACATCAACGCCGACGGGGATGACAGATACACAACCAGACCTAGACACGGTCACCCCCGAAGAAGTCGAAACGATCGTCAAGGGCCTACACGCTCGCAAGGCGCCCGGTTCGGACGGTATCACAAACAGGGTGTTAAAACTCTTTCCGGAGAGGCTACTGGTCCTGCTGACGTTCATTTTCAACGCAGCACTCAAAAACAACATCTTTCCACAACAATGGAAAGAAGCCGTTGTTATTGGGATACCCAAACCTGGCAAACCAAAGTCCGAACCGACCAGTTATAGACCGATCAGTCTGCTTAACGGATTAGGCAAGCTATACGAGCGTCTAATCTACAATAGGCTGAAAGCGTATGCCGATGCTAATCTTCTCGTCCCCCACGAGCAATTCGGTTTCCGAACCGAACACTCGTGCGTCCACCAAGTCCACCGCATCGTTGAATACACCAGCGATCGGCTTCAACGCAACCTGTTCACAGGTATCCTCTTCTTTGACGTAGCGAAAGCTTTCGACAAAGTGTGGCACAACGGCTTATTATTTAAGCTATTCACCATGGGAGTGCCACACGGACTCGTGCTCATCATACGAGACTACTTGTCGAATCGAAGCTTCCGCTACCGAGTAGAAGGGTCACTGTCCTCCACTCACCCCATACGAGCCGGTGTCCCACAAGGGTCCGTGCTCTCCCCCCTACTCTTCACGCTGTATACCAGCGACATTCCGAAGCATCGGCATGTGCAGACGGCACTATTCGCAGACGACACGGCTATCTACTGCTCAGGAATGAACCCCCCGACAGTAGCCAAAAAACTCCAGACCGCAGCCAACGCACTGAGCGTTTGGTTCCGGAAATGGAGGATAGAGGTCAACCCCGAGAAAAGCCAGGCGGTGCTGTTTCACAGAAGACAGCTAAGCTTGTATCCTTTGGAGAAGACCCCTCAGATTAGGATGTTCGGCAAGTCTATCCCTTGGGCTAGACAGGCCAAATACCTAGGCATAACCCTCGACGACCGTCTAACCTTCGGCCCCCACATCAAGGCAGTCCGCAACCGGGCTGCCTTCGTGCTAGGACGTCTCCACAATCTATTAAACGCGCGTTCGAAATTAGATCTAAAAAATAAAGTTAGGTTATACACGTCATGCGTACGTCCTATAATGACGTACGGAAGCGTAGTATTCGCACACGTTAGGCCACACAGGATCCATAGGCTTCAAACACTACAAAATAGATTCATGCGCAAAGCTACGGGAGCACCGTGGTATGTACGCAACGTCGATCTCCACATCGACCTCAGATTGCCGACCATCAAGCAATTCATAAAACAGTGCTCCCGTAGCTACTTTGACTCTGCTCCGACTCACCCCAACCCTCTAGTGGTTGCGGCCGTAGGATACACACCAAGTAGGATTTCGAAGTTACGACGACCCAGACACGCGTTGGAAGAGCCAGATGACGAAATCACGCTCGCCCAACGTAGAGCGGACACAGCTAGGCAATCTAGGAATAGGAACCGTCCGCGTTTTCGTCCCCGTCGTCGGGGGCGGAATACGCGCCGCGTAAATCGTATACATAACATGGGAGTAGGTCGCCCCAACGTAGCAGCAACACCCCAAGCCGAGGTTCGTATCCCACAGGGGGTGCCCTTGGGCTATGTTGCTTAACAAATGACCGGTTGAGAGCCCTCAGCGCTCACCGTAATGCCCGCGTAAAGTTGTAGAGGCCATACCAGGCCAACAGCTAGGTCCTTATCAAAAAAAAAAAAAAAAAAAAAAAAAAAAAAAAAAAAAAAAAAAATACGTATAAGCTCATTCTGTGCCAGAATTCCGCACGGTACGGACTCCGAATCGATACGTCGCGTGTTGTACTCTGTTCTAAATATATCAGCTACTCTCTGTCGGTCGACTGTAAACTACTAAAAACAATGCCGCCCAAGACAAGCGGAAAGGCCGCCAAGAAGTCTGGCAAGGCCCAAAAGAACATCTCCAAGACAGACAAGAAAAAGAAGAAGCACAAGAGGAAGGAGAGCTACGCTATCTATATCTACAAGGTGCTCAAACAGGTTCACCCGGACACCGGTATATCGAGTAAGGCGATGTCCATCATGAACTCTTTCGTGAACGACATCTTCGAACGCATCGCCGCCGAAGCGTCGCGTCTCGCCCACTACAACAAGAGGTCCACGATCACATCTAGGGAGGTGCAGACCTCCGTGAGGCTTTTGCTACCAGGCGAGCTCGCCAAACACGCTGTCAGCGAGGGCACCAAAGCTGTCACCAAGTACACCAGCTCCAAGTGAGGAGGAGGCGGTCACCGTCACCGTCACCGTCACCGACGACCCTCCGCCCTCGAGTACCACTAATAATTTGGATCACCATCGCTACCACAACCGCTACCGCTACCGCTACCAACATCAACACCAACACGATCGTACGCTTCGGCTGCGGTTACGAGACTCCTCGGAAGTGTAAAACATAAGGCCCTTTTCAGGGCCACAAATTTTATCATGTTATATAACAAAAAAAAAAATATATAATGTTTCTAAAAAACAAACAAAAGTCACACCCACCTACCTAAACCTACCTACCTAACCAACCTACCTACCTACCTACCTACCTACCCACCCAACTACCTACCAACCTACCAGCCTACCACCGGCTGCTGCTCTATATTAATTAACCTGAACGAGACGCAATCAATATCTCTGTCGAATAATTGACAACAGGTTAAGGTACACGCAAGTATCTAGTATATTACTTTGCTTAGTTACTCGTGGTACTACGAGTATACTCTGTTGCACGTTACTAATTACTGGTACTTGTCCGATAGTTAATTTTACTAGTGGGGTCGCCCATCGGTCGAAATTCGACCATAATAAATATAAATTGTGAGTGACTTAATATACATTATTAAAATATAATATTCAAACATTATTAAGGTTCTACTGTCCAAAACTAAACCACACTACTATAACCACAGATTTGACCGAGACTGTTATTTGTCAATTTCTTTTTTGAACAAATTATATGAAATTAAAAAGAAGTAAAATAAAGAATACCTATTTAAAAAATGTTTATTAAAACAAAACATGCTAACATGAGGATGCAAAACAAAAAAAGAAAGAAAATATCTTTTAACGCGTATTCCAATAATTTAATTAATGATTTAAAACTTCTCTGAAAACAATGTTTTTTGTAAAAACTCTTTCATCGTTTGCTAAATGTACTTGGCCATTATATTTGGATATATAAAACCTTAAACCAGCGAATGAACGAACTCTACTTGCTGCAACATACAATTGCCCATGTGTAAAAACTGGCCGATTTAATAAAACTTCAATTTTTTTTTTTTTTTTTTGGACTGTTATGTCCAATTCCAGTGAAATTTCACGCATTATGTTGTTGTTACATGTTTGACTAATACGTTCTTGTAATCTATAATTAATAGCAGTGTCATAATCATAAAAATATAATTGTGCATAACACGGTGACCGACCATATGCAGCAGTCATCGGGCCTGATCTGTGATAAAAAACATCATGTATTTTGAAATAATACACTCCACTTGGTTGGCTTCTGAGCTATTACATAGCAAAACATGAATTATATTTCCTAATATACCTATATTCTAAATGATTTTTTGATTTACTTTTTATTAAAGGTTCATTTGAAGTAAGTCAATGAGTACAATGATTTAAAATATTCATTTTGACTTAAGGGTGGTACATAATATTGCTTTACCCTTGTGACAACATGAAGTGAATGCAGTTCTGTCGCCTAAGGTCACTCTTCAGATTCAAAATGTTTCAGATTAAAAACACATTTGGAAAATGACATTTAGAGCACATTTAAATGTACATATCTCTCAAAATCACTTATTTATCCTGAAGTATAATACTACTACAATAAATTACTGTAATCGTAAACTACATACTACAACTACTAATAATTGCTTTGAATCAGAAATAGCAAGTTATATTTATTTATTTTTTGTACCTGAATGTTGTCATTGCATATTATTGCACTGCTACAGAACTTTCTTTATGCTTTATATAATGAAAGTCCGTGTACATTTAAATGTATCTTACTGCTACACAACTTATATATTACACTTATATATTACATAAATTTGTATGAGCGCTCAGTATTTCACGTACGATTCGTCAAATAAAACTTTTCTGTTTGACACATTCAACTATGTCTATAATAAACAAAAGAGACAGACAATTTATTTGACCACAGAGTATATATTTTCGTGTACAAATACTTGTGTATGCGTGTGTCAAATTTATTCTGGTTTGTGTAATGTTTTATTTATTGATTTATTGTACTCATTATGCATTATTATTAAAATCTTTTTTTTTTTTTTTATATATATTAAATGAGGCAAATAAAACTATTTTTTTTTTTTTTTTTTTGATACCTCTATGTCAGTACTATATCATGTCTATGGACAAAATGGCGTGTACAAATACATGTGTATGTGTGTGAAATGCATGGTAGTGTGTGTAATGTTTTATTTATTTATTTATTGATTTAATGTACTTTATAAGCATTATTATTGAAAAACATTAGCGTTCTGCACTTCTCCAACGCATAAACTATAAGTGTGCCAAATTTTATGCTCCTGCGTCAGCGCAATTTTCGTAAAAAGCGGATTAAAGTTATTAACTAATAATAGATATTATTCTCGAAAATATTATACTCGAAATTACACGAGTTTCTGTATTACAATGAAAACCACGGGCCTCTAAAACAAAACAACAATTTGGATTCATTCATTCATTCAGTCAATCTAGAACAAGTGAAGTACAAGGTTCGGTCAGTTTGAAGCTAGATGGCGTTGTGCGTTCAACGTTCGTAATGTTTATTTAAATAGACCACAACAACATATCGCAACAGGAGTGTCGCTCGCCAGTTCGCATAACTAACTAAACCTAAAACGTAGTGAGTGATATAGCGGGGCGAGGGAACGAACGAAGGGAGCGAACGTGCGCCGCCGCCGCAGGCTATATATACCGGTGTCGACGAATTCAGACCGTTCACATTCTCTCTCGTGTATTTGTAGCGTGACGACGTCTCCTCAGCTCCCTAGCTCACTAGTATCCGGTTCGTTACGTTCGTACAATGGCTCGCACCAAGCAGACCGCTCGCAAATCTACCGGTGGCAAGGCACCCAGGAAACAGCTCGCCACCAAAGCTGCCCGCAAGAGTGCGCCGGCCACCGGTGGTGTGAAGAAACCACATCGCTACAGGCCCGGCACAGTAGCGCTTCGTGAGATCCGTCGCTACCAGAAGAGCACCGAACTCCTGATCCGTAAACTTCCGTTCCAGCGTTTAGTTCGTGAGATCGCTCAAGACTTCAAGACCGATCTGCGCTTCCAGAGTTCCGCCGTTATGGCTCTACAGGAGGCTAGCGAGGCTTATTTGGTCGGCCTCTTCGAGGACACCAACCTTTGTGCAATACACGCTAAACGCGTCACCATTATGCCAAAGGACATACAATTGGCGCGCAGAATCCGAGGCGAACGCGCCTAAGAATGAAAGAAGAACACGACCGCCTCCGCCGTCATCACCATCACAACCGCTACGACGTAGACAACAACAACAACGACAACATCATCATCATCATCATCATCATCATTAACACACTGAAGATATATATATACATCAAAGTGTGCAATTAGAGCGCTGTGGTGCTTCGGTTACAACAAAAGGCCCTTTTCAGGGCCACACACGTTTCATATATCACATACCTACGTATTACGATATGTTTCTAATGAACAGAGAAGTCTCGACAAATAAATAATAAATGCTTGGTTTAGGCCCGCACGACACGACTCGTATAATTTGAACCCTTTAAACAAAGTTGAAAAATAATTATAATAATAATGATGATGACGATATCACAGATAGACGTCTACTCTTTCTTACGTAAGAGTTCAACGCGCACACCTACGTCGTAATTAGGTATTGTCTCTAGTGTAAATCATACCAACCATATATCCATTAGATCTCATATATATGTTATTTGCTTGCAACAGTCGCTCGCTCGGGGTCGGCTTTTTTGTAAATGGATTAGCTTAAATCTAATTTTTCATTAGCTCGTTTTTATTCTTCTCTCTCTCTCTCTCCCTCTCTCTCTCTCTCTCTCTCTCTCTCTTTTTTTTTAAAATTGAGTAGGCACATATTAAAAGAAAGCAAGCAATCAAATAGACTTTTTGTTTTTGTTTTTTGTTTTTTGTTTTTTGTTTTTTGTTTTTTGTTTTTTTTTTTTGCCGCTACTATATACTGTCTACTGACTATTATTGTAGTGTGTCGGTGTGTCGGTCGTGTAGGAGCCAGTTCGAGATATCGGTACGAGGCGTACACGTACATATTTATGTACAATAACACAGCGTACCTTCGTAATAACGAACCGAACAGACTACGAGAACGCCACGACAGACGTCGCGCCGTACCGTATCTATATAAAGAGCGGATTTACGGTTTTCCGTATTCAGATTCCGCTTCCGACGCGCGTCCCGAGTGGACGTGTCTGACAAAGTGCTCGAGTGCTCCCGCTGCGACATCGCGCCCGCGCCACGCCGCACCTGTCGCTTCGCGCCATCGCGCCGCCTACGTCACCGCTGTGTGTCGGTGTGTCGTAACGGTCGCCCGTTTGCGGCATACTGCGCTCACTGCGGTTAGTGTTTTTGTGAACAGGACGCGTACATCCAAAGTCGTAGTTGTTGATAGTGGTAGTGTTGTTGTTGTTGCTGTCGCGTGCCACGCGATACGCACAGCACCCAAACCGCCGACATGGAGAAATTATCAATGAAGGACCTCCTCGCAGACCCAGTCGTCTTCGCCGTACTCCAGGAGAGGTACGGGAACATGGTCGCGCGGAAGGCGCATCAAAAGATGGAGACAGAAGCGTCTCCAGAGCCCGCTGCGAGTTCGGGTGAAGACCACGAACGCGAACGCGAAAAGGGACAGCCAGAGTCCCCCTCCTCCCCCTCCGAGAGCAGCGAGGAAGAGTCCTCTTCAAGAGAGGACGAAGACGAAGAAGGTTTCTCCGTAGTTTCCTCACGGAAACGCAGCAGGAAGGCCAAAGGAGGCCCAAACAAGGCCCCAAAGCTGTCAGAGGGTAAGGATACCTCGGCAGCACCCGCCCCCGTTCGCGCCTCTTCAAGGCCTAAGGGCAGCAACTCCCCCTCAGGGAGGTCCTCGCCCGCTATCGCCGACGCCTCGGCGGCCGCGCCGAAGACCCGCGCCCCTCCACCGATCTACGTCCAGGAGAAGTCCAAATGGACGGCTATCTCCACCTGGTGCAACGAGCGCCGGATCACCTACCACTCGGCTCGTAGCACCCAACAGGGCATCAAAATCGCCCTAGCCACCGCGAGCGACCACAGGGCGCTTTCGAAGCTCCTTCGGGAGAGAAACGTGCCTTACCACACGTACACTCTGCCGGAGGACAAGAAGCTCCGTGTGGTCATCCGGAATGTGCCCAGGGAGATCTCCCCCGAGGAGATCAAGGAATCCCTGTCAAAAGACTACCCGGTGCACGAGGTACACCGGATGGTGAGAGGCCGCACCAATACCATCTTTGATATGGTGATGGTCTCCCTCGACGACAGCCCCGCGGGCAAGGACATCTTCAAGATGTCATCCGTCTGTGGGCTGTCGGGGATAACCGTGGAGCCACCTCACCGAAGAAGTGGCATCTCACAATGCCACCGCTGCCAGCTCTACGGGCACTCGGCCCGAAATTGCTTCGCCCGCCCAAGGTGCGTCAAGTGCCTGGAAGACCACGCGACGGAGGAGTGCAAAAGGCCCAAAGACAGGGCCAATTGCACTGCCCCAGTCGCGTGCGTGCTGTGTGGCGAAGAAGGCCACCCCGCCAACTACAGAGGTTGCCCGAAGGCGCCTAAAACCCCCAAGGCGAAAGGACCTCAGCGTCCCCGCCCAGTCGTCCCTGCTGCTGCTGCTGCCACTGCAGGGACCGGGGGGAGGTTTACAGCTGCTCCTTTGCCGAAGACGAACGCCTGGGCCACTCCCAGGAAGACGGGGGAGACCTTCCCACCTCTGCCCGTGCGGAAGACGATGCAGGTCCCCATACCTGCCCCAGTACCCGCAAAGGCAGCCTCCGGCGTGCCCACGCCCACTAAACCTCTCCAGGGAGGGCCCAAGCCGCTCGCCGTCGACTACAGAAGCCAACTACCGCAAACGATCGACCCGGACCTATCCCTAGTGGCAAGGTTCGCGAGTGCGATCGATTTTAGCGAGCTACGCCAGCTCGCTAATTTAATACGTCAGAACGAGGGCAATCCGTTGGCCCTCCTCAACGTCAGTATCAGATACTCGAGCGTACTCGAGAAGTTAGGCGCATTCAAATGCAACCCATAATATGGATAGGACACCGACAAGCAGAGTCAAACCACGATCACTCAAGCTAGGGTACTTCAACGCCAACGGCATCAGTAGGCAACGAGATGAAGTTGGCGAATTTCTTAGGGCACACCAACTCGACATATTGCTAGTGCAAGAGACCTTTTTGAAACCCTCGCAGAGAAACCCAAACGTTGCGAACTACTCTGTGGTCCGCAACGATAGGATTGACTCTGCGCTAGGGGGAACTCTCATATATTACAAAAGGTCCCTTCACTGCGTACCTATGGATCCGCCTGCGCTGACTAGCATCGAGGCTTCGGTCTGTCGAATAGGCATGACCGGACACCAATCGATCACGCTAGTTTCAGCCTATCTGTCGCCCAATCGGCAACTACTCGAGAGCGACCTCCGAGCGCTGCTAGAACTGAGCGACGCCGTGATAATCGGCGGCGACCTTAACGCCAAAAACACCCTTTGGAACTGTCACCAGTCCAACGCCAAAGGCAGAGCCCTGGAGTCGCTCTCGAATAGACTAGCGTTCGACATCATCGCCCCGCTCGAACCCACCCACTATCCGCACAACGTGTCTCACCGACCCGACATTCTGGACGTGGCACTCCTAAAGAACATAAACCTACGTTTGTGTTCAGTAGAGGTGCTTCACGAGTTAACTTCAGACCACAGACCTGTGGTTATGGAGTTCGCACCCCGACTGGGTCCCATCGACACAGGTCATCGTACCCCGACTAGACGAATCACGGACTGGAGGCGCCTCGGGACAAAACTCGAGGCAACCTCGTCCGTGCATCTAGATAGGATACCCGACCATATAATTAGCCAAGAGGACACCACGATGGCGATCGACTCCCTCACAGCTCACGTGCAATCGTTAATTAACGAATGCACTCGGGAGGCACCGGCGACGAACGATCGCCGCTGGGACCTACCCGATGACGTACGTGAGCTGCTGAGGCGGAAGAACGCCGCCGTACGAGCCTACGACAGATATCCATGCGACGCCAACAGGATCAGGTTACGACGCTTAGAAAGAGCGGTCAAGTCACGCATCGACCAAATGCGCCAAGACAGGTGGGATAGGACACTACAAGATCTCGAACCTACCCACCTTGCCTTCTGGCAACTATCCCGCTCGCTTAAGAGAGACACCGTCACCGTTATGCCTCCTCTAAGCAGACCTAACCTTCCACCGGCATTCGACGATATCGAAAAGGCAGAGTGCCTGGCCGAGAGTCTAGAGAATCAGTGCACGCCCAGCGTAATACACTGCGACTCGGACCAAATAGCCGAAGTTGATTCGGAAGTAGAGCGCCTAATAACCTCACTTCCTACATCAACATCAACGCCGACGGGGACGACAGATACACCACAAGACCTTGACACGGTCACCCCCGAAGAAGTCGAAACGATCGTCAAGGGCCTACACGCTCGCAAGGCGCCCGGTTCGGACGGTATCACAAACAGGGTTATAAAACTCTTTCCGGAGAGGCTACTGGTCCTGCTGACGTTCATCTTCAACGCAGCACTCAAAAACAACATCTTTCCACAACAGTGGAAAGAAGCCGTTGTTATTGGGATACCCAAACCTGGCAAACCGAAGTCCGAACCGACCAGTTATAGACCGATCAGTCTGCTTAACGGATTAGGCAAGCTATACGAGCGTCTAATCTACAGTAGGCTGAAAGCGTATGCCGATGCTAATCTTCTCGTCCCCCACGAGCAATTCGGGTTCCGAACCGAACACTCGTGCGTCCACCAAGTTCACCGCATCGTTGAATACACCAGCGATCGGCTTCAACGCAACCTGTTCACAGGAATCCTCTTTTTCGACGTAGCGAAAGCTTTCGACAAAGTGTGGCACAACGGCTTACTATTTAAGCTGGCCACCATGGGAGTGCCACACGGACTCGTGCTCATCATACGAGACTACTTGTCGAATCGAAGCTTCCGCTACCGAGTAGAAGGGTCAATGTCCTCCACTCACCCCATTCGAGCCGGTGTCCCACAAGGGTCCGTGCTCTCCCCCCTACTCTTCACGCTGTATACTAGCGACATTCCGAAGCATCGGTATGTGCAGACGGCACTATTCGCAGACGACACGGCTATCTACTGCTCGGGGGTGAACCCCTCGACAGTAGCCAAGAAACTCCAGACCGCAGCCAACGCACTGGGCGTTTGGTTCCGGAAATGGAGGATCGAGGTCAACCCCGAGAAAAGCCAGGCGGTGCTGTTTCACAGAAGACAGCTAAGCTTGTATCCTTTGGAGAAGACCCCTCAGATTAGAATGTTCGGCAAGTCTATCCCTTGGGCTAGGCAGGCCAAATACCTAGGCATAACCCTTGACGACCGTCTATCCTTCGGCCCCCACATCAAGGCAGTCCGCAACCGGGCTGCCTTCGTGCTAGGACGTTTACACAGTTTAATTAACGCGCGTTCGAAATTAAACTTAAAAAACAAAGTCCGATTATACACTGCATGCATACGTCCTATAATGACGTACGGTAGTGTAGTATTCGCACATGTAAGGCCACACAGGATCCATAGGCTTCAAACACTACAGAATAGGTTCATGCGCACAGCTACGGGAGCACCGTGGTATGTACGCAACGTCGATCTTCACATCGACCTCAGATTGCCGACCATCAAGCAATTCATTAAACAGTGCTCCCTTAGCTACTTTGACTCTGCTCCGACTCACCCCAACCCTCTAGTGGTTGCGGCAGTAAACTACATACCGAGTAAAATCTCAAAAATACGTCGACCCAAACACGCGTTAGGGGAGTTAGACGACGACATTACACGCGCTCAACGCAGAGCGGACACATTAATTACGAACCGTCCGCGTTTTCGTCCCCGCCGGCGGGGGCGGAACACGCGCCGCGTAAACCGTCAACAAAACATGGGAGTAGGCCGCCCCACTGTTTCAGCAACACCCCAAGCCGAGGTTCGTACCCCGCAGGGGGTGCCCTTGGGCAATGTTGTTTAATAAAGGCCGGTTGAGAGCCCTCTGCGCTCACCGTAACTAAACCGGGTAAAGTTGTAGAGGCCGTCTGAGGCCAACAGCTAAATATCAATTCAAAAAAAAAAAAAAAAAAAAAAAAAAAAAAAAAAAAAACGGTTTTCCGTATTCAGTCGTTCGCCAGCGTTCGCCGTTCAACAACGTCTGTGTGTGTATCACCATCGATTGAATAAACTACTCTCCACTAAAAACATGACCGGTCGCGGCAAGGGAGGAAAGGGTCTGGGGAAAGGAGGAGCCAAGCGACACAGGAAAGTGCTTCGTGATAACATCCAAGGTATCACGAAGCCGGCTATCCGTCGTCTCGCTCGCAGAGGCGGTGTGAAGCGTATTTCCGGTCTTATCTACGAGGAGACTCGCGGTGTTCTCAAGGTGTTCCTCGAGAACGTTATCCGCGACGCGGTCACTTACACCGAACACGCCAAGAGGAAGACCGTCACCGCCATGGACGTCGTCTACGCTCTGAAACGTCAAGGTCGCACCCTGTACGGTTTCGGCGGTTAAGAAACTGCAGCGTTCGCGCGTGCGGCTCGTGTACCACCACCGCCACCGCCACCATCATCACCACGTTCACACCACACCTACTTACTACCTACTAATGTAGATATGATGATATATGCATGTATCGTGTCAAACGATCGCCGCTGGGACCTACCCGATGACGTACGTGAGCTGCTGAGGCGGAAGAACGCCGCCGTACGAGCCTACGACAGATATCCATGCGACGCCAACAGGATCAGGTTACGACGCTTAGAAAGAGCGGTCAAGTCACGCATCGACCAAATGCGCCAAGACAGGTGGGATAGGACACTACAAGACCTTGAACCTACCCACCATGCCTTCTGGCAACTATCCCGCTCGCTTAAGAGAGACACCGTCACCGTTATGCCTCCTCTAAGCAGACCTAACCTTCCACCGGCATTCGACGATATCGAAAAGGCAGAGTGCCTGGCCGAGAGTCTAGAGAATCAGTGCACGCCCAGCGTAATACACTGCGACTCGGACCAAATAGCCGAAGTTGATTCGGAAGTAGAGCGCCTAATAACCTCACTTCCTACATCAACATCAACGCCGACGGGAACGACGACAGATGAACATGACCTAGACACGGTCACCCCCGAAGAAGTCGAAACGATCGTCAAGGGCCTACACGCTCGCAAGGCGCCCGGTTCGGACGGTATCACAAACAGGGTTATAAAACTCTTTCCGGAGAGGCTACTGGTCCTGCTGACGTTCATCTTCAACGCAGCACTCAAAAACAACATCTTTCCACAACAGTGGAAAGAAGCCGTTGTTATTGGGATACCCAAACCTGGCAAACCGAAGTCCGAACCGACCAGTTATAGACCGATCAGTCTGCTTAACGGATTAGGCAAGCTATACGAGCGTCTAATCTACAGTAGGCTGAAAGCGTATGCCGATGCTAATCTTCTCGTCCCCCACGAGCAATTCGGGTTCCGAACCGAACACTCGTGCGTCCACCAAGTTCACCGCATCGTTGAATACACCAGCGATCGGCTTCAACGCAACCTGTTCACAGGAATCCTCTTTTTCGACGTAGCGAAAGCTTTCGACAAAGTGTGGCACAACGGCTTACTATTTAAGCTGGCAACCATGGGAGTGCCACACGGACTCGTGCTCATCATACGAGACTACTTGTCGAATCGTAGCTTCCGCTACCGAGTAGAAGGGTCAATGTCCTCCACTCACCCCATTCGAGCCGGTGTCCCACAAGGGTCCGTGCTCTCCCCCCTACTCTTCACGCTGTATACTAGCGACATTCCGAAGCATCGGTATGTGCAGACGGCACTATTCGCAGACGACACGGCTATCTACTGCTCGGGGGTGAACCCCTCGACAGTAGCCAAGAAACTCCAGACCGCAGCCAACGCACTGGGCGTTTGGTTCCGGAAATGGAGGATCGAGGTCAACCCCGAGAAAAGCCAGGCGGTGCTGTTTCACAGAAGACAGCTAAGCTTGTATCCTTTGGAGAAGACCCCTCAGATTAGGATGTTCGGCAAGTCTATCCCTTGGACTAGGCAGGCCAAATACCTAGGCATAACCCTTGACGACCGTCTATCCTTCGGCCCCCACATCAAGGCAGTCCGCAACCGGGCTGCCTTCGTGCTAGGACGTTTACACAGTTTAATTAACGCGCGTTCGAATTTAACTTAAAAAACAAAGTCCGATTATACACTGCATGCATACGTCCTATAATGACGTACGGCAGCGTGGTATTCGCACATGTAAGGCCACACAGGATCCATAGGCTTCAAACACTACAGAATAGGTTCATGCGCACAGCGACGGGAGCACCGTGGTATGTACGCAACGTCGATCTTCACATCGACCTCAGATTGCCGACCATCAAGCAATTCATTAAACAGTGCTCCCTTAGCTACTTTGACTCTGCTCCGACTCACCCCAACCCTCTAGTGGTTGCGGCGGTAAATTACACACCGAGCGAAATATCTAAGATACGTCGACCCAAACACGCGTTAGGGGAGCTAGACGACGAAATTACACGCGCTCAACGCAGAGCGAACACACTAGGTGCGAACCGTCCGCGTTTTCGTCCCCGCCGGCGGGGGCGGAACACGGGCCGCGTAAACCGACAACAAAACATGGGAGTAGGCCGCCCCAGTGTTTCAGCAACACCCCAAGCCGAGGTTCGTACCCCGCAGGGGGTGCCCTTGGGCAATGTTGTTTAATAAAGGCCGGTTGAGAGCCCTCAGCGCTCACCGTAACCAAACCGGGTAAAGTTGTAGAGGCCGTCTGAGGCCAACAGCTAAAAATCACTACAAAAAAAAAAAAAAAAAAAAAAGAAAAAAAAAAAAAAAAAAAAAAAAAAAAAAAAATCGTGTCAAATATTATGATACAAAAAATAAAAAAAAAAAGGCCCTTATCAGGGCCGCATACGATTCGTGTGCACTGCACGCACTCTTGTGCAGTAGCATGTTTCTTATGAACGACAAGTCGAGCTTTTCTAACTAAATAATATATATATATATATATATATATATATATATATATATAAAATAACATATTCTTTATATATATATATATATATATAAAGAATATGTTATTTTTAATGGACAGTAAGATAATGTGTTTTTATAATGTATGTGAGTAAACGAGTGGAGTGTTTTGTACGTGTTGTATAGAGGTGTTATCAGAGTTTCCACAGCTGTACGTAGGGATGGGGAAATGGTGAAAAATATCGATATATATCGTATCGATGTTTTTCAAATGAATCAATAAATATTGACTCAAAAATATCGATATGTTGATATATCGATATTTCTTTCTAGACAAGCAGATCATAGACTGAAATTTTTGTTTGTGTTTAAAGCAAAGAATAAGAAAAAATATCGATATTTTGATATATCGTTTTTCTTTGCTCAAGCCTAGCTGTACGCCGCCGGCGGACGGACGAGACAAGGCGTGTCGGTCGAGAAACGCATTTCGTTCGTTCGCACCACCCGTTCGTTTTAATTATATTTATTTCTTTCTTATACATACCATACCAATTTTGATGTAGATAGATAATAATATTGAGCGGATGTAGATGCACCCCTCGAAAATAATACATATACATATATCAATCTGACGGCGATTTCCACGTAATATAACATGATATAACAACTGTATACTGTATATCGTATATCGAGACTATGCGAAATATTATTATTATTCTCTTTATTACGTTTAAATATACATATTGATTACATTTTTAAATATATAAAAAATAAAAAATACATATTTAAAAATATAAAAAATAGTAGACCACCGACATCGGGTACAGGGACCAAGATACCGGTGGTTAGGGCTCCAGAGACAGGAACCTCCTCACAATACGGGCCGTGTCAAGGAGGACTGCCTTCTGCATCAGACCCTTGATCCAACCTTCTAACGTGAGCCTCTTAAGGTGTTGGTCGAGGCTCTTTGCTATCAATCCATGAGCAGATATGATTATCGGAACAATAATCACCGAATCCACATTCCACATGTCGGCAATCTCGTGAGACAGATCCAAATACTTCAATTGTTTTTCTTTTTCAACTTTCACGAGATTCTCGTCATGAGGAACGGCAATATCGACAATCATTGCGCGGCGCTCTAATCGATCTACTACTACAATATCAGGCTTATTGGCAACAATAGTCCTATCTGTGATAATAGATCGATCCCAATATAACGTAGCACGACCGTTCTCGAGAACTGGGTCGGGCACATACCTGTAGTAAGGTACTTCGAAATTGATAAGTTGGTATTTAAGGGCAAGTTGTTGGTGTACGATCCTGGCTACTTGGTTGTGCCTGTGCAAATACTCACCGTTAGCAAGACGAGAACAACCGGAAATAATATGCCTAATAGATTCTCCAGGACGGTGGCACGCCCGACAGATGTCAGCCGTACTATCTTTCAGGATATATTTCAGATAGTTATTCGTCATGATAACTTCGTCCATAATTGCACAAACAAAACCTTCAGTTTCTCCGAAGAGGTCACCAAACCGTAGCCAAGACGTCGACGCTTTAAAGTCTATATCAGACCCGTGTAGGGCCCGATAAAATCGACCATGAAGTTCTTTACCCTTCCATACTTCCTTGCGATCAGTAGTACTAAGTACTACAGGTTTGCGCCAATTCTCTTTAGCCAGAGCGAGCGGGGTAAAACCAGTATCTACTGCAACTACATTGCGATGCACTCCCACATTAGTCTGTAGAAAATATTCTCTGAGATTGTATATCTCGCGATTGTGTAGAGTCTTGATATTTAATAGACCACGACCTCCAAACTTTCGCGGAATATACAATCTCATAACCGATGAACGTGGGTGGTGCATGCGGAATGCAGTCAGCAATGTACGGACTCTCCTGTCAAGGGCATCTAATTCGGTCTGAGTCCATCTAAGTACACCAAAGGAATACATCAGAACCGGCATGACCCAACTGTTACAGGCTCGCACCTTGTTACCGCCTGATAAAAGACTTTTAAGTACTTTTTTTAGGCGGCCAAAGAAGCGTTCCTGTAACATTTGTTTCACACCAGGTTCTGGTATTCCCAAAGACTGTGAAAAACCTAGATACTTGTAAGTTTCGGTGGCAGACAGAGATCTGAGTTTTGTTGAATTTGAAAGTTCTATTCCTTCAGATTCCACAATCACGCCCTTCTTTACATACATGACTGCACACTTGTCTACACCAAATTCCATTTTGATAGAATTACTAAAGTTTTCAGTGACCCTTAATAACGCCGTCAATTGTAATTTTGTGGAGGCCAGTAATTTCAAATCATCCATATAAAGAAGGTGAGATATAACTTGATCATCTTTCTGCAACCGATAGCCTAACCCTGAACCCTCTAACAGAGTACTGAGAGGGTTCAAAGCTAGACAAAACCACAAGGGACTCAGACTGTCACCTTGAAATATACCTCGCTCGATCTTTATAAGTATGTCGTTTATCGCAGTCTGCCGACATCCTGGATAGCGAAGTGTTGTTCTCCATTGACTCATACACGACTTTAAGAAAGTGCACAGAGTTGCATCAATTTTGTACAACTCTAGCACTTTCAAAAGCCATGTATGTGGAACTGAGTCATAAGCCTTCTTATAATCTATCCAACATGTCGCCAGACTCTTACGATTACGACGTACCTGTTGGCTAATGGTCCTGTCTATGATAAGGAGCTCTTTAGTGCCACGGGCCCCACTTCTACATCCATTTTGAGAAATAGAGAGTACCGAATTATTAATTATATGTGTAGTAATTTTGAGTCTCAAAATAGATGTTAGAAGTTTATATGTAGTTGGTAAACAAGTAATAGGTCTAAAATTTTTGGGATCCATGGCACCACCAGATTTGTAGAGTAAATGGGTTACACCAGTGGTTAAAAATTGTGGTAATGAACCAGAATCCAAAGCTGCTTGGAATTGTGATGCCAAACACGCATGTGAGCTTCGGAACCACTTAAGCCAAAAGTTGTGCAGTCCGTCTGGACCAGGTGATTTCCAATTCGGTAATGAACGGACTGCACAACTTACATCATCTTTATTAATAACAATGGGTTCCAACTGCTCCGACTCACCCCAACCCTCTAGTAGTTGCGGCCGTAAACTATACACCGAGCAAAATTTCAAAAATACGTCGACCCAAACACGCGTTAGGGGAGCTAGACGACGACATTACACGCGCTCAACGCAGAGCGAACACACTAGGTGCGAACCGTCCGCGTTTTCGTCCCCGCCGGCGGGGGCGGAACACGGGCCGCGTAAACCGTCAACAAAACATGGGAGTAGGCCGCCCCAGTGTTTCAGCAACACCCCAAGCCGAGGTTCGTACCCCGCAGGGGGTGCCCTTGGGCAATGTTGTTTAATAAAGGCCGGTTGAGAGCCCTCAGCGCTCATCATATATATAATACATTCCACTTCCGACGCGCGTCGGCATCCGGTTCGTTCGTTCGTTCGTTAGTACAACTGTGTGCCTCCGACGCGCGTCCTGAGTGGACGTGTCTGACAAGTGCTCGAGTGCTCCCGCTGCGACATCGCGCCCGCGCCACGCCGCACCTGTCGCTTCGCGCCATCGCGCCACCTACGTCACCGCTGTGTGTCGGTGTGTCGTAACGGTCGCCCGTTTGCGGCTCACTGACTTACTGCGGTTAGCGTCAGTGTCAGTGTTTTTGTGAACAAGGCGCGCACATTCAAAGTCGTATTTTTGAATGCGAATTTGTTTAGTGCGCCGTCTGTCACGGAAGCGCTAGTTTCTGTTTAACAGTTAAGTCAATAGGTCAGCGTTCTTTGTGAACGAGACGCGTGCGTTTAACGTCGTATTTTTAAATACGACGTTGGATAGTGCGCCGTCCTTCACAGAGGCGTTAGTTTCTGTGAACAACTAAGTCTTTGGCCCCTTCAGGGTAAATCCAATTGGTCACTCGGTGGAAACCTTACGGTGTCAACGAACCGAGTGGGCGGTGACCCGACCCGCCTGCCTAGCCCCTTCTGGGTTAGGCAAAGTCGGCTGGGGCTAGACAACTCGGCCTTGGGGGTGTCTCCTAGTCGAGCCTAGCCGTCGCCCTCCCACCCCACCCTTACCTCCACATCCTATTCTCAGCTGTTAGTTTGGGTGTGCCGGCCGACAGGCCCATACCACCCCGGCACCTGGGCAGTTAGGAACCCGACGCACAATAAGATCGGCGAAGGGATACTCTCTTAGGGCACACCTAGCTATAAGTACACCCTCCCGGCCTTACCCCGGCTGGGAGGCCAAGCACACTCACACCCCCGGGTTGTCCCACCCGGGGACTAGGACTGTTGCTGCTGCTGTTGTTGCTGTTGGCAGCACAACAACCGCCGAAAACCGCCGAAATGGCCCTCGCGGGCCTTTCCGCGGGGTCCGCTCTCCAACGTCTGGGAGCGGACATAAACGCCATCCTCGAGGACCCCGAAGTCCTCGAGCTCATCCAGAGGAAATTCCTCATAAAATTGACCGAGGAAAGGACTCAGGACATGGAGACGGAAACGTCTCCAGAGCCCGAGGCAAACTCGGGCGATGACGAAGGAGCGGACCAGTCCGGGGGCTCCGACGCCAGCGAGGACGAGTCCTCGTCCTCCACGTCCTCCTCTTCTTCAAAGGAGTCCGGTTTTACGGTCGTGTCCTCCTCTAGGAAACGCGCCCGTAAAGGCAAGAAGGGGCCAAACAAGGCCCCAAAGCTGTCGGAGGATATAGATACCTCGACAGCACCCGCCCCCGTTCGCGCCTCTCCGGGGCCTAAGGGCGGCAACTCCCCCTCGGGGAGGTCCACGCCCGCTATCGCCGACGCCTCGGCGGCCGCGCCAAGGATCCCCGCCCCACCTCCGATTTTCATCCAAGAAAAATCGAGGTGGACGGCGATCTCCACCTGGTGCAATGAGCGCCGCATACGCTACCACTCTGCCCGTAGCACCCAACAGGGCATCAAAGTTGCCCTGGCCACCGCGAGCGACCACAGGGCGCTCTCGAAGCTCCTTCGGGAGAGGGACGTGAGTTACCACACGTACACTCTGCCGGAGGACAAAAAGCTCCGTGTCGTTGTTCGCAACGTACCCAAGGAGATCTCCCCCGAGGAGATCAAACAAGCCTTGACACCCAACTACCCGGTGCATGAGGTACACCGGATGGTTAAAGGCCGCACCAACGTCGTTTACGACATGGTGTTGGTTACTCTCGACGACACCCCCGCCGGCAAGGACATCTTTAAGATGTCGTCCATCTGCGGGCTGTCGGGCATAACTATAGAGCCACCTCACCGTAGAAGTGGCATCTCACAATGCCACCGCTGCCAGCTCTATGGGCATTCGGCGCGTAACTGTTTCGCGCGCCCCAGGTGCGTCAAGTGCCTGGAAGACCACGCGACGGACCAGTGCAAAAGGCCCAAAGACAGGGCCCAATGCACTGAGCCAGTCGCGTGCGTACTGTGTGGCGAAACAGGCCACCCGGCCAACTATCGAGGTTGCCCGAGGGCGCCTAAAACCCCCAAGGCGAAAGGACCTCAGCGTCCCCGCCCAGTCGTCGCTGCTGCTGCTGCTGCTGCTGCTGCTGCAGGGACTGGGGGGAGCTTTAAACCCGCTCCTCTGCCAAAAACGAACGCCTGGGCCACTCCCAGGACGACCGGGGAGACCTTCCCACCTCTGCCCGTGCGGAAGACGATGCAGGCCCCCATACCTGCTCCAGTACCCGTAAAGGCAGCCCCTGTCGAGCGGCCCACAAAGCCTCTCCAGGGAGGGCCCAAGCCGCTCGTAGTTGACTACAGGAGCCAACTACCGCAAGCGATCGACCCGGACCTATCCCTAGTGGCAAGGTTCGCGAGTGCGATCGACTTTAGCGAGCTACGTCATCTCGCTAGTCTAATCCGGCAAAACGAGGGCAATCCGTTGGCCCTCCTCAGTGTTAGTGTCAGGTACTCGAGCGTACTCGAGAAGCTAGGCGCGTTTAAATGTAATCCATAATGGATTGCACACCAACACGCAGAGTCAAACCCCGATCACTCAAGTTAGGGTACATCAACGCCAACGGCATCGGTAGGCAACGAGATGAAGTTGGCGTTTTTCTTAGGGCACACCAATTGGACATATTGCTAGTGCAAGAGACCTTTTTGAAACCCTCGCAGAGAAACCCAAACGTTGCGAACTACTCTGTGGTCCGCAACGATAGGATTGACTCTGCGCTAGGGGGAACTCTCATATATTACAAAAGGTCCCTTCACTGCGTACCTATGGATCCGCCTGCGCTGACTAGCATCGAGGCTTCGGTCTGTCGAATAGGCATGACCGGACACCAATCGATCACGCTAGTTTCAGCCTATCTGTCACCCAATCGGCAACTACTCGAGAGCGACCTCCGAGCGCTGCTAGAACTGAGCGACGCCGTGATAATCGGCGGCGACCTTAACGCCAAGAACACCATTTGGAACTGTCACCAGTCCAACGCCAAAGGCAGAGCCTTGGAGTCGCTCTCGAATAGACTAGCGTTCGACATCATCGCCCCGCTCGAACCGACCCACTATCCGCACAACGTGTCTCACCGACCCGACATTCTGGACGTGGCGCTCCTCAAGAACATAAACCTACGTTTGTGTTCAGTAGAGGTGCTACACGAGTTAACTTCGGACCACAGACCTGTGGTCGTGGAGTTCGCACCCAGACTGGGTCCCATCGACACAGGTCATCGTACCCCCACTAGACGAACCACGGACTGGAGGCGCCTCGGGACAAAACTCGAGGCAACCTCGTCCGTGCATCTAGATAGGATACCCGACCACATAAATAGCCAAGAGGACACCACGATGGCGATCGATAACCTCACAGCTCACGTGCAATCGTTAATTAACGAATGCACTCGGGAGGCACCGGCGACGAACGATCGCCGCTGGGACCTACCCGATGACGTACGTGAGCTGCTGAGGCGGAAGAACGCCGCCGTACGAGCCTACGACAGATATCCATGCGACGCCAACAGGATCAGGTTACGACGCTTAGAAAGAGCGGTCAAGTCACGCATCGACCAAATGCGCCAAGACAGGTGGGATAGGACACTACAAGATCTCGAACCTACCCACCTTGCCTTCTGGCAACTATCCCGCTCGCTTAAGAGAGACATTGTCACCGTTATGCCTCCTCTAAGCAGACCTAACCTTCCACCGGCATTCGACGATATCGAAAAGGCAGAGTGCCTGGCCGAGAGTCTAGAGAATCAGTGCACGCCCAGCGTAATACACTGCGACTCGGACCAAATAGCCGAAGTTGATTCGGAAGTAGAGCGCCTAATAACCTCACTTCCTACATCAACATCAACGCCGACGGGGACGACAGATACACAACAAGACCTTGACACGGTCACCCCCGAAGAAGTCGAAACGATCGTCAAGGGCCTACACGCTCGCAAGGCGCCCGGTTCGGACGGTATCACAAACAGGGTTATAAAACTCTTTCCGGAGAGGCTACTGGTCCTGCTGACGTTCATCTTCAACGCAGCACTCAAAAACAACATCTTTCCACAACAGTGGAAAGAAGCCGTTGTTATTGGGATACCCAAACCTGGCAAACCGAAGTCCGAACCGACCAGTTATAGACCGATCAGTCTGCTTAACGGATTAGGCAAGCTATACGAGCGTCTAATCTACAGTAGGCTGAAAGCGTATGCCGATGCTAATCTTCTCGTCCCCCACGAGCAATTCGGGTTCCGAACCGAACACTCGTGCGTCCACCAAGTTCACCGCATCGTTGAATACACCAGCGATCGGCTTCAACGCAACCTGTTCACAGGAATCCTCTTCTTCGACGTAGCGAAAGCTTTCGACAAAGTGTGGCACAACGGCTTATTATTTAAGCTACTCACCATGGGAGTGCCACACGGACTCGTGCTCATCATACGAGACTACTTGTCGAATCGAAGCTTCCGCTACCGAGTAGAAGGGTCATTGTCCTCCACTCACTCCATACGAGCCGGTGTCCCACAAGGGTCCGTGCTCTCCCCCCTACTTTTCACGCTGTACACTAGCGACATTCCGAAGCATCGGTATGTGCAGACGGCACTATTCGCAGACGATACGGCTATCTACTGCTCAGGAATGAACCCCTCGACAGTAGCCAAGAAACTCCAGACCGCAGCCAACGCACTGGGCGTTTGGTTCCGGAAATGGAGGATAGAGGTCAACCCCGAGAAAAGCCAGGCGGTGCTGTTTCACAGAAGACAGCTAAGCTTGTATCCTTTGGAGAAGACCCCTCAGATTAGGATGTTCGGCAAGTCTATCCCTTGGACTAGGCAGGCCAAATACCTAGGCATTACCCTTGACGACCGTCTATCCTTCGGCCCCCACATCAAGGCAGTCCGCAACCGGGCTGCCTTCGTGCTAGGACGTTTACACAGTTTAATTAACGCGCGTTCGAAATTAAACTTAAAAAACAAAGTCCGATTATACACTGCATGCATACGTCCTATAATGACGTACGGCAGCGTGGTATTCGCACATGTAAGGCCACACAGGATCCATAGGCTTCAAACACTACAGAATAGGTTCATGCGCACAGCTACGGGAGCACCGTGGTATGTACGCAACGTCGATCTTCACATCGACCTCAGATTGCCGACCATCAAGCAATTCATAAAACAGTGCTCCCGTAGCTACTTTGACTCTGCTCCGACTCACCCCAACCCTCTAGTAGTTGCGGCCGTAAACTATACACCGAGCAAAATCTCAAAAATACGTCGACCCAAACACGCGTTAGGGGAGCTAGACGACGACATTACACGCGCTCAACGCAGAGCGAACACACTAGGTGCGAACCGTCCGCGTTTTCGTCCCCGCCGGCGGGGTCGGAACACGGGCCGCGTAAACCGTCAACAAAACATGGGAGTAGGCCGCCCCACTGTTTCAGCAACACCCCAAGCCGAGGTTCGTACCCCGCAGGGGGTGCCCTTGGGCAATGTTGCTTAATAAAGGCCGGTTGAGAGCCCTCAGCGCTCACCGTAACTAAACCGGGTAAAGTTGTAGAGGCCGTCTGAGGCCAACAGCTAAAAATCACTACAAAAAAAAAAAAAAAAAAAAAAAAACTACTTTGACTCTGCTCCGACTCACCCCAACCCTCTAGTGGTTGCGGCCGTAGGATACACACCAAGTAGGATTTCGAAGTTACGACGACCCAGACACACGTTGGAAGAGCCAGATGACGAAATCACGCTCGCCCAACGTAGAGCGGACACAGCTAGGCAATCTAGGAATAGGAACCGTCCGCGTTTTCGTCCCCGTCGTCGGGGGCGGAATACGCGCCGCGTAAATCGTATACATAACATGGGAGTAGGTCGCCCCAACGTAGCAGCAACACCCCAAGCCGAGGTTCGTATCCCACAGGGGGTGCCCTTGGGCTATGTTGCTTAACAAATGACCGGTTGAGAGCCCTCAGCGCTCACCGTAATGCCCGCGTAAAGTTGTAGAGCCCATACCAGGCCAACAGCTAGGTCCTTATCAAAAAAAAAAAAAAAAAAAAAAAAAAAAAAAAAAAAAAAAAAAAAAAAAAAAAAATTCCGTATTCAGTCGTTCGCCAGCTTTCGCCGTTCAACAACGTCTGTGTGTGTATCACCATCGATTGAATAAACTACTCTCCACTAAAAACATGACCGGTCGCGGCAAGGGAGGAAAGGGTCTGGGGAAAGGAGGAGCCAAGCGACACAGGAAAGTGCTTCGTGATAACATCCAAGCTATCACGAAGCCGGCTATCCGTCGTCTCGCTCGCAGAGGCGGTGTGAAGCGTATTTCCGGTCTTATCTACGAGGAGACTCGCGGTGTTCTCAAGGTGTTCCTCGAGAACGTTATCCGCGACGCGGTCACTTACACCGAACACGCCAAGAGGAAGACCGTCACCGCCATGGACGTCGTCTACGCTCTGAAACGTCAAGGTCGCACCCTGTACGGTTTCGGCGGTTAAGAAAGTGCAGCGTTCGCGCGTGCGGCTCGTGTACCACCACCACCATCACCACCACCACCGCCGCCACCGCCGCCACCGCCACCGCCACCGCCACCATCATCACCACGTTCACACCACACCTACTTACTACCTACTAATGTAGATATGATGATATATGCATGTATCGTGTCAAATATTATGATACAAAAAATAAAAAAAAAAAGGCCCTTATCAGGGCCGCATACGATTCGTGTGCACTGCACGCACTCTTGTGCAGTAGCATGTTTCTTATGAACGACAAGTCGAGCTTTTCTAACTAAATAATATATATATATATATATATAACGAACCTATATATATATATATATATATATATATATATATATATATATAAAATAACATATTCTTTATATATATATATATATATATAAAGAATATGTTATTTTTAATGGACAGTAAGATAATGTGTTTTTATAATGTATGTGAGTAAACGAGTGGAGTGTTTTGTACGTGTTGTATAGAGGTGTTATCAGAGTTTCCACAGCTGTACGTAGGGATGGGGAAATGGTGAAAAATATCGATATATATCGTATCGATGTTTTTCAAATGAATCAATAAATATTGACTCAAAAATATCGATATGTTGATATATCGATATTTCTTTCTAGACAAGCAGATCATAGACTGAAATTTTTGTTTGTGTTTAAAGCAAAGAATAAGAAAAAATATCGATATTTTGATATATCGTTTTTCTTTGCTCAAGCCTAGCTGTACGCCGCCGGCGGACGGACGAGACAAGGCGTGTCGGTCGAGAAACGCATTTCGTTCGTTCGCACCACCCGTTCGTTTTAATTATATTTATTTCTTTCTTATACATACCATACCAATTTTGATGTAGATAGATAATAATATTGAGCGGATGTAGATGCACCCCTCGAAAATAATACATATACATATATCAATCTGACGGCGATTTCCACGTAATATAACATGATATAACAACTGTATACTGTATATCGTATATCGAGACTATGCGAAATATTATTATTATTATTATTATATATATATATATATATATATACGTATACGTATACGTATACATATACATATACATATACAGTGCGCTCAATGGTGTTACTTAAACATACAATAATCATAGACATAGTCTTATACATACATACATAGGGCATAGATAATATAAAGATGATATACATACACACACGCACGCACGCACGCACGCACGCAAAATTATTTTGTATTTTTTATTTATTTATTTTTTTAGTATATCAACCTATTATACGGACAAACCTCCAGGTCGGACTCGCCCGTCCG
Source organism: Hypercompe scribonia (assembly GCA_949316085.1). NCBI lineage: Eukaryota > Metazoa > Arthropoda > Insecta > Lepidoptera > Erebidae > Hypercompe > Hypercompe scribonia. Next base: position 496,396 of record OX438984.1, on the reverse strand, counting down.
TCGGTGAGTCGTGAGTCGGGCGGGCATAACGCGCACGAACGTGTTTTACGAAGGTTCACTTTTAATCGTTAAATGTGGTCATAACGTGTATTAATATCAAAGATATGTTGACACGTTTCAGCCTCGATATACTCGTCGTTGTTTTATACATTGTTTTGATTTTTTTTTTTTTTTTTTTTTTTTTTTTTTTTTTTTTTTTTTTTTTTTTTTTTGTAGTGATTTTTAGCTGTTGGCCTCAGACGGCCTCTACAACTTTACCCGGTTTGGTTACGGTGAGCGCTGAGGGCTCTCAACCGGCCTTTATTAAACAACATTGCCCAAGGGCACCCCCTGCGGGGTACGAACCTCGGCTTGGGGTGTTGCTGAAACACTGGGGCGGCCTACTCCCATGTTTTGTTGTCGGTTTACGCGGCCCGTGTTCCGCCCCCGCCGGCGGGGACGAAAACGCGGACGGTTCGCACCTAGTGTGTTCGCTCTGCGTTGAGCGCGTGTAATTTCGTCGTCTAGCTCCCCTAACGCGTGTTTGTTTTTTTTTTTTTTTTTTTTTTTAATTATTTAGCTGTTGGCCTCAGACGGCCTCTACAACTTTACCCGGTTTGGTTACGGTGAGCGCTGAGGGCTCTCAACCGGCCTTTATTAAACAACATTGCCCAAGGGCACCCCCTGCGGGGTACGAACCTCGGCTTGGGGTGTTGCTGAAACACTGGGGCGGCCTACTCCCATGTTTTGTTGTCGGTTTACGCGGCCCGTGTTCCGCCCCCGCCGGCGGGGACGAAAACGCGGACGGTTCGCACCTAGTGTGTTCGCTCTGCGTTGAGCGCGTGTAATTTCGTCGTCTAGCTCCCCTAACGCGTGTTTGGGTCGACGTATCTTAGATATTTCGCTCGGTGTGTAATTTACCGCCGCAACCACTAGAGGGTTGGGATGAGTCGGAGCAGAGTCAAAGTAGCTAAGGGAGCACTGTTTAATGAATTGCTTGATGGTCGGCAATCTGAGGTCGATGTGAAGATCGACGTTGCGTACATACCACGGTGCTCCCGTAGCTGAGCGCATGAACCTATTCTGTAGTGTTTGAAGCCTATGGATCCTGTGTGGCCTTACATGTGCGAATACCACGCTGCCGTACGTCATTATAGGACGTATGCATGCAGTGTATAATCGGACTTTGTTTTTTAAGTTTAATTTCGAACGCGCGTTAATTAAACTGTGTAAACGTCCTAGCACGAAGGCTGCCCGGTTGCGGACTGCCTTGATGTGGGGGCCGAAGGATAGACGGTCGTCAAGGGTTATGCCTAGGTATTTGGCCTGCCTAGTCCAAGGGATAGACTTGCCGAACATCCTAATCTGAGGGGTCTTCTCCAAAGGATACAAGCTTAGCTGTCTTCTGTGAAACAGCACCGCCTGGCTTTTCTCGGGGTTGACCTCGATCCTCCATTTCCGGAACAAAACGCCCAGTGCGTTGGCTGCGGTCTGGAGTTTCTTGGCTACTGTCGAGGGGTTCACCCCCGAGCAGTAGATAGCCGTGTCGTCTGCGAATAGTGCCGTCTGCACATACCGATGCTTCGGAATGTCGCTAGTATACAGCGTGAAGAGTAGGGGGGAGAGCACGGACCCTTGTGGGACACCGGCTCGAATGGGGTGAGTGGAGGACATTGACCCTTCTACTCGGTAGCGGAAGCTTCGATTCGACAAGTAGTCTCGTATGATGAGCACGAGTCCGTGTGGCACTCCCATGGTGAGTAGCTTAAATAATAAGCCGTTGTGCCACACTTTGTCGAAAGCTTTCGCTACGTCGAAGAAGAGGATTCCTGTGAACAGGTTGCGTTGAAGCCGATCGCTGGTGTATTCAACGATGCGGTGAACTTGGTGGACGCACGAGTGTTCGGTTCGGAACCCGAATTGCTCGTGGGGGACGAGAAGATTAGCATCGGCATACGCTTTCAGCCTACTGTAGATTAGACGCTCGTATAGCTTGCCTAATCCGTTAAGCAGACTGATCGGTCTATAACTGGTCGGTTCGGACTTCGGTTTGCCAGGTTTGGGTATCCCAATAACAACGGCTTCTTTCCACTGTTGTGGAAAGATGTTGTTCTTGAGTGCTGCGTTGAAGATGAACGTCAGCAGGACCAGTAGCCTCTCCGGAAAGAGTTTTAACACCCTGTTTGTGATACCGTCCGAACCGGGCGCCTTGCGAGCGTGTAGGCCCTTGACGATCGTTTCGACTTCTTCGGGGGTGACCGTGTCTAGGTCATGTTCATCTGTCGTCGTTCCCGTCGGCGTTGATGTTGATGTAGGAAGTGAGGTTATTAGGCGCTCTACTTCCGAATCAACTTCGGCTATTTGGTCCGAGTCGCAGTGTATTACGCTGGGCGTGCACTGATTCTCTAGACTCTCGGCCAGGCACTCTGCCTTTTCGATATCGTCGAATGCCGGTGGAAGGTTAGGTCTGCTTAGAGGAGGCATAACGGTGACGGTGTCTCTCTTAAGCGAGCGGGATAGTTGCCAGAAGGCATGGTGGGTAGGTTCAAGGTCTTGTAGTGTCCTATCCCACCTGTCTTGGCGCATTTGGTCGATGCGTGACTTGACCGCTCTTTCTAAGCGTCGTAACCTGATCCTGTTGGCGTCGCATGGATATCTGTCGTAGGCTCGTACGGCGGCGTTCTTCCGCCTCAGCAGCTCACGTACGTCATCGGGTAGGTCCCAGCGGCGATCGTTCGTCGCCGGTGCCTCCCGAGTGCATTCGTTAATTAACGATTGCACGTGAGCTGTGAGGTTGTCGATCGCCATCGTGGTGTCCTCTTGGCTATTTATGTGGTCGGGTATCCTATCTAGATGCACGGACGAGGTTGCCTCGAGTTTTGTCCCGAGGCGCCTCCAGTCCGTGGTTCGTCTAGTGGGGGTACGATGACCTGTGTCGATGGGACCCAGTCTGGGTGCGAACTCCACGACCACAGGTCTGTGGTCTGAAGTCAACTCGTGAAGCACCTCTACTGAACACAAACGTAGGTTTATGTTCTTCAGGAGTGCCACGTCCAGAATGTCGGGTCGGTGAGACACGTTGTGCGGATAGTGGGTCGGTTCGAGCGGGGCGATGATGTCGAACGCTAGTCTATTCGAGAGCGACTCCAGGGCTCTGCCTTTGGCGTTGGACTGGTGACAGTTCCAAATGGTGTTCTTGGCGTTAAGGTCGCCGCCGATTATCACGGCGTCGCTCAGTTCTAGCAGCGCTCGGAGGTCGCTCTCGAGTAGTTGCCGATTGGGTGACAGATAGGCTGAAACTAGCGTGATCGGTTGGTGTCCGGTCATGCCTATTCGACAGACCGAAGCCTCGATGCTAGTCAGCGCAGGCGGATCCATAGGTACGCAGTGAAGGGACCTTTTGTAATATATGAGAGTTCCCCCTAGCGCAGAGTCAATCCTATCGTTGCGGACCACAGAGTAGTTCGCAACGTTTGGGTTTCTCTGAGAGGGTTTCAAAAAGGTCTCTTGCACTAGCAATATGTCCAATTGGTGTGCCCTAAGAAAAACGCCAACTTCATCTCGTTGCCTACCGATGCCGTTGGCGTTGATGTACCCTAACTTGAGTGATCTGGGTTTGACTCTGCGTGTTGGTGTGCAATCCATTATGGATTACATTTAAACGCGCCTAGCTTCTCGAGTACGCTCGAGTACCTGACACTAACACTGAGGAGGGCCAACGGATTGCCCTCGTTTTGCCGGATTAGACTAGCGAGATGACGTAGCTCGCTGAAGTCGATCGCACTCGCGAACCTTGCCACTAGGGATAGGTCCGGGTCGATCGTTTGCGGTAGTTGGCTCCTGTAGTCAACTACGAGCGGCTTGGGCCCTCCCTGGAGAGGCTTTGTGGGCCGCTCGACAGGGGCTGCCTTTGCGGGTACTGGGGCAGGTATGGGGGCCTGCATCGTCTTCCGCACGGGCAGAGGTGGGAAGGTCTCTCCGGTCGTCCTGGGAGTGGCCCAGGCGTTCGTTTTTGGCAGAGGAGCGGCTTTAAAGCTCCCCCCAGTCCCTGCAGCAGCAGCAGCAGCAGCAGGGACGACTGGGCGGGGACGCTGAGGTCCTTTCGCCTTGGGGGTTTTAGGCGCCCTCGGGCAACCTCGATAGTTGGCGGGGTGGCCTGTTTCGCCACACAGTACGCACGCGACTGGCTCAGTGCATTGGGCCCTGTCTTTGGGCCTTTTGCACTGGTCCGTCGCGTGGTCTTCCAGGCACTTGACGCACCTGGGGCGCGCGAAACAGTTACGCGCCGAATGCCCATAGAGCTGGCAGCGGTGGCATTGTGAGATGCCACTTCTACGGTGAGGTGGCTCTATTGTTATGCCCGACAGCCCGCAGATGGACGACATCTTAAAGATGTCCTTGCCGGCGGGGGTGTCGTCGAGAGTAACCAACACCATGTCGTATACGACGTTGGTGCGGCCTCGAACCATCCGGTGTACCTCATGCACCGGGTAGTTGGGTGTCAAGACTTGTTTGATCTCCTCGGGGGAGATCTCCTTGGGTACGTTGCGAACAACGACACGGAGCTTTTTGTCCTCCGGCAGAGTGTACGTGTGGTAACTCACGTCCCTCTCCCGAAGGAGCTTCGAGAGCGCCCTGTGGTCGCTCGCGGTGGCCAGGGCAACTTTGATGCCCTGTTGGGTGCTACGGGCAGAGTGGTAGCGTATGCGGCGCTCATTGCACCAGGTGGAGATCGCCGTCCACCTCGATTTTTCTTGGATGAAAATCGGAGGTGGGGCGGGGATCCTTGGCGCGGCCGCCGAGGCGTCGGCGATAGCGGGCGTGGACCTCCCCGAGGGGGAGTTGCCGCCCTTAGGCCCCGGAGAGGCGCGAACGGGGGCGGGTGCTGTCGAGGTATCTATATCCTCCGACAGCTTTGGGGCCTTGTTTGGCCCCTTCTTGCCTTTACGGGCGCGCTTCCTAGAGGAGGACACGACCGTAAAACCGGACTCCTTTGAAGAAGAGGAGGACGTGGAGGACGAGGACTCGTCCTCGCTGGCGTCGGAGCCCCCGGACTGGTCCGCTCCTTCGTCATCGCCCGAGTTTGCCTCGGGCTCTGGAGACGTTTCCGTCTCCATGTCCTGAGTCCTTTCCTCGGTCAATTTTATGAGGAATTTCCTCTGGATGAGCTCGAGGACTTCGGGGTCCTCGAGGATGGCGTTTATGTCCGCTCCCAGACGTTGGAGAGCGGACCCCGCGGAAAGGCCCGCGAGGGCCATTCGGCGGTTTTCGGCGGTTGTTGTGCTGCCAACAGCAACAACAGCAGCAGCAACAGTCCTAGTCCCCGGGTGGGACAACCCGGGGGTGTGAGTGTGCTTGGCCTCCCAGCCGGGGTAAGGCCGGGAGGGTGTACTTATAGCTAGGTGTGCCCTAAGAGAGTATCCCTTCGCCGATCTTATTGTGCGTCGGGTTCCTAACTGCCCAGGTGCCGGGGTGGTATGGGCCTGTCGGCCGGCACACCCAAACTAACAGCTGAGAATAGGATGTGGAGGTAAGGGTGGGGTGGGAGGGCGACGGCTAGGCTCGACTAGGAGACACCCCCAAGGCCGAGTTGTCTAGCCCCAGCCGACTTTGCCTAACCCAGAAGGGGCTAGGCAGGCGGGTCGGGTCACCGCCCACTCGGTTCGTTGACACCGTAAGGTTTCCACCGAGTGACCAATTGGATTTACCCTGAAGGGGCCAACGACTTGCCTGCACACAGAAACTTACGCCTCTGTGAAGGACGGCGCGCTATCCAACGTCGTATTCAAAAATACGACGTTAAACGCACGCGTCTCGTTCACAAAGAGCGCTGACCTGTAGACTTAATCTGTTTAAGAAACTAGCGCTTCCGTGACAGACGGCGCACTAAACAAAGTCGCATTCAAAAATACGACTCTGAATGTGCGCGCCTTGTTCACGAAAAACACTGACGCTAACCGCAGTAAGTCAGTGAGCCGCAAACGGGCGACCGTTACGACACACCGACACACAGCGGTGACGTAGGCGGCGCGATGGCGCGAAGCGACAGGTGCGGCGTGGCGCGGGCGCGATGTCGCAGCGGGAGCACTCGAGCACTTGTCAGACACGTCCACTCGGGACGCGCGTCGGAAGCAGAATATGATACCACGCGTGTTTGGGTCGACGTATCTTAGATATTTCGCTCGGTGTGTAATTTACCGCCGCAACCACTAGAGGGTTGGGGTGAGTCGGAGCAGAGTCAAAGTAGCTAAGGGAGCACTGTTTAATGAATTGCTTGATGGTCGGCAATCTGAGGTCGATGTGCAAGCAACGATTCCGCTTCCGACGCGCGTCCCGAGTGGACGTGTCCGACAAGTGCTCGAGTGCTCCCGCTGTGACATCGCGCCCGCGCCACGCCGCACCTGTCGCTTCGCGCCATCGCGCCGCCTACGTCACCGCTGTGTGTCGGTGTGTCGTAACGGTCGCCCGTTTGCGGCATACTGCGCTCACAGCGTCAGTGTTTTTGTGAACAGGGCGCGTACATTCAAAGTCGTATTTTTCAATTCGACTTTGTTTAGTGCGTGTCTGTCACGGAAGCGCTAGTTCTCGTTTCTTGTTTAAACAGTGAAGTCATAGTCAGCGCTCTTTGTGAACGAGACGCGTGCGTTTAACGTCGTATTTTTAAATACGACGTTGGATAGTGCGCCGTCCTTCACAGAGGCGTTAGTTTCTGTGAACAACTAAGTCTTTGGCCCCTTCAGGGTAAATCCAATTGGTCACTCGGTGGAAACCTTACGGTGTCAACGAACCGAGTGGGCGGTGACCCGACCCGCCTGCCTAGCCCCTTCTGGGTTAGGCAAAGTCGGCTGGGGCTAGACAACTCGGCCTTGGGGGTGTCTCCTAGTCGAGCCTAGCCGTCGCCCTCCCACCCCACCCTTACCTCCACATCCTATTCTCAGCTGTTAGTTTGGGTGTGCCGGCCGACAGGCCCATACCACCCCGGCACCTGGGCAGTTAGGAACCCGACGCACAATAAGATCGGCGAAGGGATACTCTCTTAGGGCACACCTAGCTATAAGTACACCCTCCCGGCCTTACCCCGGCTGGGAGGCCAAGCTCACTCACACCCCCGGGTTGTCCCACCCGGGGACTAGGACTGTTGCTGCTGCTGTTGTTGCTGTTGGCAGCACAACAACCGCCGAAAACCGCCGAAATGGCCCTCGCGGGCCTTTCCGCGGGGTCCGCTCTCCAACGTCTGGGAGCGGACATAAACGCCATCCTCGAGGACCCCGAAGTCCTCGAGCTAATCCAGAGGAAATTCCTCATAAAATTGACCGAGGAAAGGACTCAGAACATGGAGACGGAAACGTCTCCAGAGCCCGAGGCAAACTCGGGCGATGACGAAGGAGCGGACCAGTCCGGGGGCTCCGACGCCAGCGAGGACGAGTCCTCGTCCTCCACGTCCTCCTCTTCTTCAAAGGAGTCCGGTTTTACGGTCGTGTCCTCCTCTAGGAAGCGCGCCCGTAAAGGCAAGAAGGGGCCAAACAAGGCCCCAAAGCTGTCGGAGGATATAGATACCTCGACAGCACCCGCCCCCGTTCGCGCCTCTCCGGGGCCTAAGGGCGGCAACTCCCCCTCGGGGAGGTCCACGCCCGCAATCGCCGACGCCTCGGCGGCCGCGCCAAGGATCCCCGCCCCACCTCCGATTTACATCCAAGAAAAATCGAGGTGGACGGCGATCTCCACCTGGTGCAATGAGCGCCGCATACGCTACCACTCTGCCCGTAGCACCCAACAGGGCATCAAAGTTGCCCTGGCCACCGCGAGCGACCACAGGGCGCTCTCGAAGCTCCTTCGGGAGAGGGACGTGAGTTACCACACGTACACTCTGCCGGAGGACAAAAAGCTCCGTGTCGTTGTTCGCAACGTGCCCAAGGAGATCTCCCCCGAGGAGATCAAACAATCCTTGACACCCAACTACCCGGTGCATGAGGTACACCGAATGGTTCGAGGCCGCACCAACGTCGTATACGACATGGTGTTGGTTACTCTCGACGACACCCCCGCCGGCAAGGACATCTTTAAGATGTCGTCCATCTGCGGGCTGTCGGGCATAACAATAGAGCCACCTCACCGTAGAAGTGGCATCTCACAATGCCACCGCTGCCAGCTCTATGGACATTCGGCGCGCAACTGTTTCGCGCGCCCCAGGTGCGTCAAGTGCCTGGAAGACCAGGCGACGGACCAGTGCAAAAGGCCCAAAGACAGGGCCCAATGCACTGAGCCAGTCGCGTGCGTACTGTGTGGCGAAACAGGCCACCCCGCCAACTATCGAGGTTGCCCGAGGGCGCCTAAAACCCCCAAGGCGAAAGGACCTCAGCGTCCCCGCCCAGTCGTCCCTGCTGCTGCTGCTGCTGCTGCTGCTGCAGGGACTGGGGGGAGCTTTAAAGCCGCTCCTCTGCCAAAAACGAACGCCTGGGCCACTCCCAGGACGACCGGGGAGACCTTCCCACCTCTGCCCGTGCGGAAGACGATGCAGGCCCCCATACCTGCCCCAGTACCCGCAAAGGCAGCCCCTGTCGAGCGGCCCACAAAGCCTCTCCAGGGGGGGCCCAAGCCGCTCGTAGTTGACTACAGGAGCCAACTACCGCAAACGATCGACCCGGACCTATCCCTAGTGGCAAGGTTCGCGAGTGCGATCGACTTCAGCGAGCTACGACATCTCGCTAGTCTAATCCGGCAAAACGAGGGCAATCCGTTGGCCCTCCTCAGTGTTAGTGTCAGGTACTCGAGCGTACTCGAGAAGCTAGGCGCGTTTAAATGTAATCCATAATGGATTGCACACCAACACGCAGAGTCAAACCCCGATCACTCAAGTTAGGGTACATCAACGCCAACGGCATCGGTAGGCAACGAGATGAAGTTGGCGTTTTTCTTAGGGCACACCAATTGGACATATTGCTAGTGCAAGAGACCTTTTTGAAACCCTCGCAGAGAAACCCAAACGTTGCGAACTACTCTGTGGTCCGCAACGATAGGATTGACTCTGCGCTAGGGGGAACTCTCATATATTACAAAAGGTCCCTTCACTGCGTACCTATGGATCCGCCTGCGCTGACTAGCATCGAGGCTTCGGTCTGTCGAATAGGCATGACCGGACACCAACCGATCACGCTAGTTTCAGCCTATCTGTCACCCAATCGGCAACTACTCGAGAGCGACCTCCGAGCGCTGCTAGAACTGAGCGACGCCGTGATAATCGGCGGCGACCTTAACGCCAAGAACACCATTTGGAACTGTCACCAGTCCAACGCCAAAGGCAGAGCCCTGGAGTCGCTCTCGAATAGACTAGCGTTCGACATCATCGCCCCGCTCGAACCGACCCACTATCCGCACAACGTGTCTCACCGACCCGACATTCTGGACGTGGCACTCCTGAAGAACATAAACCTACGTTTGTGTTCAGTAGAGGTGCTTCACGAGTTGACTTCAGACCACAGACCTGTGGTCGTGGAGTTCGCACCCAGACTGGGTCCCATCGACACAGGTCATCGTACCCCCACTAGACGAACCACGGACTGGAGGCGCCTCGGGACAAAACTCGAGGCAACCTCGTCCGTGCATCTAGATAGGATACCCGACTACATAAATAGCCAAGAGGACACCACGATGGCGATCGACAACCTCACAGCTCACGTGCAATCGTTAATTAACGAATGCACTCGGGAGGCACCGGCGACGAACGATCGCCGCTGGGACCTACCCGATGACGTACGTGAGCTGCTGAGGCGGAAGAACGCCGCCGTACGAGCCTACGACAGATATCCATGCGACGCCAACAGGATCAGGTTACGACGCTTAGAAAGAGCGGTCAAGTCACGCATCGACCAAATGCGCCAAGACAGGTGGGATAGGACACTACAAGACCTTGAACCTACCCACCATGCCTTCTGGCAACTATCCCGCTCGCTTAAGAGAGACACCGTCACCGTTATGCCTCCTCTAAGCAGACCTAACCTTCCACCGGCATTCGACGATATCGAAAAGGCAGAGTGCCTGGCCGAGAGTCTAGAGAATCAGTGCACGCCCAGCGTAATACACTGCGACTCGGACCAAATAGCCGAAGTTGATTCGGAAGTAGAGCGCCTAATAACCTCACTTCCTACATCAACATCAACGCCGACGGGGATGACAGATACACAACCAGACCTAGACACGGTCACCCCCGAAGAAGTCGAAACGATCGTCAAGGGCCTACACGCTCGCAAGGCGCCCGGTTCGGACGGTATCACAAACAGGGTGTTAAAACTCTTTCCGGAGAGGCTACTGGTCCTGCTGACGTTCATCTTCAACGCAGCACTCAAAAACAACATCTTTCCACAACAGTGGAAAGAAGCCGTTGTTATTGGGATACCCAAACCTGGCAAACCGAAGTCCGAACCGACCAGTTATAGACCGATCAGTCTGCTTAACGGATTAGGCAAGCTATACGAGCGTCTAATCTACAGTAGGCTGAAAGCGTATGCCGATGCTAATCTTCTCGTCCCCCACGAGCAATTCGGGTTCCGAACCGAACACTCGTGCGTCCACCAAGTTCACCGCATCGTTGAATACACCAGCGATCGGCTTCAACGCAACCTGTTTACAGGAATCCTCTTTTTCGACGTAGCGAAAGCTTTCGACAAAGTGTGGCACAACGGCTTACTATTTAAGCTGGCAACCATGGGAGTGCCACACGGACTCGTGCTCATCATACGAGACTACTTGTCGAATCGAAGCTTCCGCTACCGAGTAGAAGGGTCAATGTCCTCCACTCACCCCATTCGAGCCGGTGTCCCACAAGGGTCCGTGCTCTCCCCCCTACTCTTCACGCTGTATACTAGCGACATTCCGAAGCATCGGTATGTGCAGACGGCTCTATTCGCAGACGATACGGCTATCTACTGCTCAGGAATGAACCCCTCGACAGTAGCCAAGAAACTCCAGACCGCAGCCAACGCACTGGGCGTTTGGTTCCGGAAATGGAGGATCGAGGTCAACCCCGAGAAAAGCCAGGCGGTGCTGTTTCACAGAAGACAGCTAAGCTTGTATCCTTTGGAGAAGACCCCTCAGATTAGGATGTTCGGCAAGTCTATCCCTTGGACTAGGCAGGCCAAATACCTAGGCATAACCCTTGACGACCGTCTATCCTTCGGCCCCCACATCAAGGCAGTCCGCAACCGGGCTGCCTTCGTGCTAGGACGTTTACACAGTTTAATTAACGCGCGTTCGAAATTAAACTTAAAAAACAAAGTCCGATTATACACTGCATGCATACGTCCTATAATGACGTACGGCAGCGTGGTATTCGCACATGTAAGGCCACACAGGATCCATAGGCTTCAAACACTACAGAATAGGTTCATGCGCTCAGCTACGGGAGCACCGTGGTATGTACGCAACGTCGATCTTCACATCGACCTCAGATTGCCGACCATCAAGCAATTCATTAAACAGTGCTCCCTTAGCTACTTTGACTCTGCTCCGACTCACCCCAACCCTCTAGTGGTTGCGGCGGTAAATTACACACCGAGCGAAATATCTAAGATACGTCGACCCAAACACGCGTTAGGGGAGCTAGACGACGAAATTACACGCGCTCAACGCAGAGCGAACACACTAGGTGCGAACCGTCCGCGTTTTCGTCCCCGCCGGCGGGGGCGGAACACGGGCCGCGTAAACCGACAACAAAACATGGGAGTAGGCCGCCCCAGTGTTTCAGCAACACCCCAAGCCGAGGTTCGTACCCCGCAGGGGGTGCCCTTGGGCAATGTTGTTTAATAAAGGCCGGTTGAGAGCCCTCAGCGCTCACCGTAACCAAACCGGGTAAAGTTGTAGAGGCCGTCTGAGGCCAACAGCTAAAAATCACTACAAAAAAAAAAAAAAAAAAAAAAAAAAAAAAAAAAAAAAAAAAATGTGCACGTATAAGCTCATTCTGTGCCAGAATTCCGCACGGTACGGACTCCGAATCGATACGTCGCGTGTTGTACTCTGTTCTAAATCGGCTACTCTCTGTCGGTCGACTGTACTGACTAAATACAATGCCGCCCAAGACAAGCGGAAAGGCCGCCAAGAAGTCTGGCAAGGCCCAAAAGAACATCTCCAAGACAGACAAGAAAAAGAAGAAGCACAAGAGGAAGGAGAGCTACGCTATCTATATCTACAAGGTGCTCAAACAGGTTCACCCGGACACCGGTATATCGAGTAAGGCGATGTCCATCATGAACTCTTTCGTGAACGACATCTTCGAACGCATCGCCGCCGAAGCGTCGCGTCTCGCCCACTACAACAAGAGGTCCACGATCACATCTAGGGAGGTGCAGACCTCCGTGAGGCTTTTGCTACCAGGCGAGCTCGCCAAACACGCTGTCAGCGAGGGCACCAAAGCTGTCACCAAGTACACCAGCTCCAAGTGAGGAGGAGGCGGTCACCGTCACCGTCACCCTCCGCCCTCGAGTACCACTAATAATTTGGATCACCATCGCTACCACAACCGCTACCGCTACCGCTACCAACATCAACACCAACACGATCGTACGCTTCGGCTGCGGTTACGAGACTCCTCGGAAGTGTAAAACAAAAGGCCCTTTTCAGGGCCACAAATTTTATCATGTTATATAACAAAAAAAAAAAAATATATAATGTTTCTAAAAAACAAACAAAAGTCACACCCACCTACCTAAACCTACCTAACCAACCTACTTACCTACCTACCTACCCACCCAACTACCTACCAACCTACCAGCCTACCACCGGCTGCTCTATATTAATTAATCTGAACGAGACGCAATCAATATCTCTGTCGAATAATTGACAACAGGTTAAGGTACACGCAAGTATCTAGTATATTACTTTACTTAGTTACTCGTGGTACTACGAGTATACTCTGTTGCACGTTACTAATTACTGGTACTTGTCTGATAGTTAATTTTACTAGTGGGGTCGCCCATCGGTCGAAATTCGACTATAATAAATATAAATTGTGAGTGACTTAATATACATTATTAAAATATAATATTCAAACATTATTAAGGTTCTACTGTCCAAAACTAAACCACACTACTATAACCACAGATTTGACCGAGACTGTTATTTGTCAATTTCTTTTTTTTTTTTTGAACAAATTATATGAAATTAAAAAGAAGTAAAATAAAGAATACCTATTTAAAAAATGTTTATTAAAACAAAACATGCTGCTATAAGAGGATGCAAAACAAAACAAAAAAAAAAAAGAAAAATATCTTTTAACGCGTATTGCAATAATTTAATTAATGATTTAAAACTTCTCTGGAAACAATGTTTTATGTAAAAACTCTTTCATCGTTTGCTAAATGTCCTTGGCCATTATATTTGGATATGTAAAACCTTAGACCAGCGAATGAACGAACTCTACTTGCTGCAACATACAATTGCCCATGTGTAAAAACTGGCCGATTTAATAAAACTCCAATATTTTTTTTTTTTTGGACTGTCTTGTCCAATTCCAGTGAAATTTCACGCATTATGTTGTTGTTACATGTTTGACTAATACGTTCTTGTAATCCATAATTAATAGCAGTGTCAACATCATAAAAATATAATTGTGCACAACATGGTGACCGACCATATGCAGCAGTCATCGGGCCTGGTCTGTGATAAAAAACATCATGTATTTTGAAATAATACACTCCACTTGGTTGGCTTCCGAGTCTTAACCATAGCAAAACATGAATTATATATCCTAATAGGTATATTCTAAATGATTTTTTGATTTACTTTTTATTAAAGGTTCATTTGAAGTAAGTCAATGAGTACAATGATTTAAAATATTCATTTTGACTTAAGGGTGGTAATATTGCTTTACCCTTGTGACAGACAACATGAAGTGAATGCAGTTCTGTCGCCTAAGGTCACTCTTGTTCAGATTCAAAATGTTTCAGATTAAAAACACATTTGGAAAATGACATTTAGAGCAAGCACATTTAAATGTACATATCTCTCAAAATCACTTATTTATCCTGAAGTATACTACTACAATAAATTACTGTAATCGTAAACTACATACTACAACTACTAATAATTGCTTTGAATCAGAAATAGCAAGTTATATTTATTTATTTTTTGTACCTGAATGTTGTCATTGCATATTATTGCACTGCTACAGAACTTTCTTTATGCTTTATATAATGAAAGTCCGTGTACATTTAAATGTATCTTACTGCTACACAACTTATATATTACACTTATATATTACATAAATTTGTATAAGCGCTCAGTATTTCACGTAGGATTCGTCAAATAAAACTTTTCTGTTTGACACATTCAACTATGTCTATAGAATAAACAAAAGAGACAATTTATTTGACCACAGATTATGTATACGTTTACAAATACTTGTGTATGCGTGTGAATCAAATGTATTCTGGTTTGTGTAATGTTTTATTTATTGATTTATTGTACTTATTATGCATTATTATTAAAATCTTTTTTTTTTTTTATATTAAATGAGGCAAATAAAACTTTTTTTTTTTTTTTTTTTTTTTGATAGGTACGTCTATGTCAGTACTATATCATGTCTATGGACAAAATGGCGTGTACAAATACATGTGTATGGTATATGTGTGTGTGAAATGCATGGTAGTGTGTGTAATGTTTTATTTATTGATTTAATGTACTTTATAAGCATTATTATTGAAAAATATTAGCGTTCTGCACTTCTCCAACGCATAAACTATAAGTGTGCCAAATTTTATGCTCCTGCGTCCGCGCAATTTTCGTAAAAAGCGGATTAAAGTTATTAACTAATAATATTATTCTCGAAAATATTATATTCGAAATTACACGAGTTTCTGTATTACAATGAAAACCACGGGCCTCTAAAACAAAACAACAACAATTTGGATTCATTTGGGGGACGGATTTTGTACGGATAGATATATAATAAACTAAATTTAGTTCGTATCTATCTATCTCCACATATATAAGTATTTCATCAGTCAATCTAGAACAAGTGAAGTACAAGGTTCGGTCAGTTTGAAGCTAGATGGCGTTGTGCGTTCAACGTTCGTAATGTTTATTTAAATAGATCACAACAACTACATACATACATACATACATACATACATACATACATACATACATACATGCATACATACATACATACATACATACATACATACATACATATATTTAATAAAAACAATAACATAGTCGCAGCAGGAGTGTTGCTCGCCAGTTCGCATAACTAACTAAACCTAAAACGTAGTGAGTGATATAGCGACGCGAGGGAACGAACGGTGTGACCGACCGTGCGCCGCCGCCGGAGGCTATATATACTGGTGTCGAAAATTCAGACCGTTGCGCCTTCGGGCAGCCTCTGTAGTTGGCGGGGTGGCCTTCTTCGCCACACAGCACGCACGCGACTGGGGCAGTGCAATTGGCCCTGTCTTTGGGCCTTTTGCATTGGTCCGTCGCGTGGTCCTCCAGGCACTTGACGCACCTTGGGCGGGCGAAGCAATTTCGGGCCGAGTGCCCGTAGAGCTGGCAGCGGTGGCATTGTGAGATGCCACTTCTTCTGTGAGGTGGCTCCACAGTTATCCCCGACAGCCCACAGACGGATGACATCTTGAAGATGTCCTTGCCCGCGGGGCTGTCGTCGAGGGAGACCATCACCATATCGAAGATGGTATTGGTGCGGCCTCTCACCATCCGGTGTACCTCGTGCACCGGGTAGTCTTTTGACAGGGATTCCTTGATCTCCTCGGGGGAGATCTCCCTGGGTACATTGCGGATGACCACACGGAGTTTCTTGTCCTCCGGCAGAGTGTACGTGTGGTAAGGCACGTTTCTCTCCCGAAGGAGCTTCGAAAGCGCCCTGTGGTCGCTCGCGGTGGCTAGGGCGATTTTGATGCCCTGTTGGGTGCTACGAGCCGAGTGGTATGTGATCCGGCGCTCGTTGCACCAGGTGGAGATAGCCGTCCATTTGGACTTCTCCTGGACGTAGATCGGTGGAGGGGCGCGGGTCTTCGGCGCGGCCGCCGAGGCGTCGGCGATAGCGGGCGAGGACCTCCCTGAGGGGGAGTTGCTGCCCTTAGGCCTTGAAGAGGCGCGAACGGGGGCGGGCGCTGCCGAGGTATCCTTGTCCTCTGACAGTTTTGGGGCCTTGTTTGGGCCTCCTTTGGCCTTCCTGCTGCGTTTCCGTGAGGAAACTACGGAGAAACCTTCTTGGTCTTCGTCCTCTCTTGACGAGGACTCTTCCTCGCTGCTCTCGGAGGGGGAGGAGGGGGACTCTGGCTGTCCCTTTTCGCGTTCGCGTTCGTGGTCTTCGCCCGAACTCGCAGCGGGCTCTGGAGACGCTTCTGTCTCCATCTCGATTGCTTCTTGCGCCTTCCGCGCGACCATGTTCCCGTACCTCTTTTGTAGTACGGCGAAGACGACTGGGTCTGCGAGGAGGTCCTTTATTGACAGCTTCTCCATGTCGGCGGTTCGGGTGCTGTGCGTATCGCGTGGCACGCGACAGCAACAACAACAACACCACCAACAGCAGTCCTAGTCCCCGGGTGGGACAACCCGGGGGTGTGTGCGTGCTTGTCCTCCCAGCCGGGGTAAGGCCGGGAGGGTGTACTTATAACTAGGTGTGCCCTAAGCGTGTATCCCTTCGCCGATCTTAATGTGCGTCGGGTTCCTAGCAGCCCAGGTGCCGGGGTGGTATGGGCCTGTTGTGGCCGGCACACCCAATCTAACACCTGAGAATGGGATGTGGAGGTAAGGGTGGGGTGGGAGGGTGATGACTAGGCTCGACTAGGAGTCCCCCCAAGGCCGAGTTATCTAGCCCCAGCCGACTACGCCTAACCCAGAAGGGGCTAGGCAGGCGGGTCGGGTCACCGCCCACTCGGTTTCGTTGGCACCGTTAGGTTTCCACCGAGTGACCAAATTTAGGTTTTTCCCTGAAGGGGCCAAAGACTTATATGCTCAAAAGAAACTTGCGCCTCTGTGAAGGACGGCGCACTATCCAACGTCGTATTTATAAATACGACGTTAGTTTGTACGCGTCTTGTTCACAGACGTGACTTGAAGTAGGTCCTTTCTCGTTCTAAAAAGAACGATAATCGAGACTTTGTGCGATACGCAAAGGCTGTTAGCCGCGTGTCTCGGACGACGGTCCGGTGCACGCAGCAGGGAGCTAGTGCGTAGCGCAGGCGGGCGGCTGCTACGTCGGCGTAGCGGTGACGACGGCGTAGCGGTGCGATGAGAAGCGAGGGGTGCGGCGTAGCGCGGGGCGTGGCGTCGCACGTAGCGGTGGTCGGTGTCGGGAGCGATTCGGAGACGTCCGCTCGGGGCGGCTGTCGGAGGCGAAGTGATTGCCAACTGCGTGTCGAGCAGCGCGACACCGCCCGACTGCCCGACTCCCGCCGAATGACCGACGCACGCACGCCACAATAACATTCTTGAACTCGTTCGCTCGTTCGCTCGTTCGCTCACTCGCTCACTCGTTCACTCGTTCACTCGTTCACTGGCTCACTAGTACGGCTCGCTAAGCCGACGGAGGTTTAGAGAGTACATAATACATAAATAGGAGCGCGAGCGTATGTCCCACAACAGTCAATCTATAGCTCTCGTTCGTTTCGTTTCGCACGCACGCAACGACCCCTTATTCATTCGTTTCTAAACCTACTACTTTCTGCAACACAACAAGCGGCACGATGTCCGGCCGTGGTAAAGGTGGAAAAGTCAAGGGAAAGGCAAAGTCGCGTTCGAACCGTGCCGGTCTTCAGTTTCCGGTCGGTCGTATACACAGACTGCTGCGTAATGGCAATTACGCCGAGCGCGTAGGGGCCGGGGCACCGGTGTATCTCGCCGCAGTTATGGAATATCTGGCCGCCGAGGTCCTCGAGTTGGCCGGCAACGCCGCCAGAGACAACAAGAAAACCAGGATCATACCTCGTCACCTTCAGTTGGCGATCCGCAACGACGAAGAGTTGAACAAACTCCTCTCTGGCGTGACAATCGCTCAGGGTGGTGTTCTACCTAACATTCAGGCCGTCCTACTGCCCAAGAAGACCGAGAAGAAGGCCTAAGCGGGGGGATATGTTTAACGGCGGCGGCGGCGGCGGCGGCGGCGGCGGCGGCGGCAGCAGCAGCAGCAGCAGCAGCAACAGCAACAGCTGCATCAGCTGCATCAGCAAAACAACAACGCGACGACAATAACAAAAAAGGCCCTTTTCAGGGCCACAATACGTATCACAGTCATAATATTATATAAGGACCGTTTCTGTCATAACAATGATAAGTCAAAAAAAAAAATAAAAATATTACTAACCTCCTAACCCCTAACGATTTTCTATAATACATATAATAGATATAATTAATAGATGCCTGGTAATTAACTTAACTATCTACGAGATAATTCGTGTAGATGCTCTACACCTATGAAGTGTAGTAGTAGTAGTAGTAGTATAGTATTATTATTTTATTCTATACATACACTAGTTTTCAACGTGTGTATAGTGGTAGACGACAAAAAAAAAAAAAAAAAAAAAAAAAAATAGCTATAGTATAGTGTAACACAAAACAACCATACGGTGATGATTATGGCAAACGTACATACATAGGTAGGTACACATACCAAACATCGATACGGGATTTATCGATCAACACATCTACGTTATATCAGTTATAACGCTACCTATTTTCACCACTTACATTATTGTTAAACAAAAACAAAAGTAATATATATATATATAAGGTAGGTTATCGAGGATTATCAAAATAAACCACAAATTGTTTCTCTGAAAATGCGCACAATCCATATATCTATAGTCTGTTGTTGTTGTTGTTGTTTAAACGTTGTTTTATATCATTGATGACATGTCGTTTGTCACATTGGTGTGTAGATCATCATAAATAAATAAGTAAAAATAAATAAATAAATAAATAAATAAATAAATAAATAATGCACATTATATGAGGCCAAAGAACCTAGCCGACACACACACCCACACCCACACACACAGACAGACACCGAACTGAATATTTTAACGCGAATATCGATTTGTGACTGACTGACTGACATGTTGGAGCTGTGGAGGCTCGATAAACGGGCCGAAGTTGGGTCGCTATCGTCTCGATATATAAAAACGTCCCCCGTGTGCACGTATAAGCTCATTCTGTGCCAGAATTCCGCACGGTACGGACTCCGAATCGATACGTCGCGTGTTGTACTCTGTTCTAAATCGGCTACTCTCTGTCGGTCGACTGTACTGACTAAATACAATGCCGCCCAAGACAAGCGGAAAGGCCGCCAAGAAGTCTGGCAAGGCCCAAAAGAACATCTCCAAGACAGACAAGAAAAAGAAGAAGCACAAGAGGAAGGAGAGCTACGCTATCTATATCTACAAGGTGCTCAAACAGGTTCACCCGGACACCGGTATATCGAGTAAGGCGATGTCCATCATGAACTCTTTCGTGAACGACATCTTCGAACGCATCGCCGCCGAAGCGTCGCGTCTCGCCCACTACAACAAGAGGTCCACGATCACATCTAGGGAGGTGCAGACCTCCGTGAGGCTTTTGCTACCAGGCGAGCTCGCCAAACACGCTGTCAGCGAGGGCACCAAAGCTGTCACCAAGTACACCAGCTCCAAGTGAGGAGGAGGCGGTCACCGTCACCGTCACCCTCCGCCCTCGAGTACCACTAATAATTTGGATCACCATCGCTACCACAACCGCTACCGCTACCGCTACCAACATCAACACCAACACGATCGTACGCTTCGGCTGCGGTTACGAGACTCCTCGGAAGTGTAAAACAAAAGGCCCTTTTCAGGGCCACAAATTTTATCATGTTATATAACAAAAAAAAAAAAATATATAATGTTTCTAAAAAACAAACAAAAGTCACACCCACCTACCTAAACCTACCTAACCAACCTACTTACCTACCTACCTACCCACCCAACTACCTACCAACCTACCAGCCTACCACCGGCTGCTCTATATTAATTAATCTGAACGAGACGCAATCAATATCTCTGTCGAATAATTGACAACAGGTTAAGGTACACGCAAGTATCTAGTATATTACTTTACTTAGTTACTCGTGGTACTACGAGTATACTCTGTTGCACGTTACTAATTACTGGTACTTGTCTGATAGTTAATTTTACTAGTGGGGTCGCCCATCGGTCGAAATTCGACTATAATAAATATAAATTGTGAGTGACTTAATATACATTATTAAAATATAATATTCAAACATTATTAAGGTTCTACTGTCCAAAACTAAACCACACTACTATAACCACAGATTTGACCGAGACTGTTATTTGTCAATTTCTTTTTTTTTTTTTGAACAAATTATATGAAATTAAAAAGAAGTAAAATAAAGAATACCTATTTAAAAAATGTTTATTAAAACAAAACATGCTGCTATAAGAGGATGCAAAACAAAACAAAAAAAAAAAAGAAAAATATCTTTTAACGCGTATTGCAATAATTTAATTAATGATTTAAAACTTCTCTGGAAACAATGTTTTATGTAAAAACTCTTTCATCGTTTGCTAAATGTCCTTGGCCATTATATTTGGATATGTAAAACCTTAGACCAGCGAATGAACGAACTCTACTTGCTGCAACATACAATTGCCCATGTGTAAAAACTGGCCGATTTAATAAAACTCCAATATTTTTTTTTTTTTGGACTGTCTTGTCCAATTCCAGTGAAATTTCACGCATTATGTTGTTGTTACATGTTTGACTAATACGTTCTTGTAATCCATAATTAATAGCAGTGTCAACATCATAAAAATATAATTGTGCACAACATGGTGACCGACCATATGCAGCAGTCATCGGGCCTGGTCTGTGATAAAAAACATCATGTATTTTGAAATAATACACTCCACTTGGTTGGCTTCCGAGTCTTAACCATAGCAAAACATGAATTATATATCCTAATAGGTATATTCTAAATGATTTTTTGATTTACTTTTTATTAAAGGTTCATTTGAAGTAAGTCAATGAGTACAATGATTTAAAATATTCATTTTGACTTAAGGGTGGTAATATTGCTTTACCCTTGTGACAGACAACATGAAGTGAATGCAGTTCTGTCGCCTAAGGTCACTCTTGTTCAGATTCAAAATGTTTCAGATTAAAAACACATTTGGAAAATGACATTTAGAGCAAGCACATTTAAATGTACATATCTCTCAAAATCACTTATTTATCCTGAAGTATACTACTACAATAAATTACTGTAATCGTAAACTACATACTACAACTACTAATAATTGCTTTGAATCAGAAATAGCAAGTTATATTTATTTATTTTTTGTACCTGAATGTTGTCATTGCATATTATTGCACTGCTACAGAACTTTCTTTATGCTTTATATAATGAAAGTCCGTGTACATTTAAATGTATCTTACTGCTACACAACTTATATATTACACTTATATATTACATAAATTTGTATAAGCGCTCAGTATTTCACGTAGGATTCGTCAAATAAAACTTTTCTGTTTGACACATTCAACTATGTCTATAGAATAAACAAAAGAGACAATTTATTTGACCACAGATTATGTATACGTTTACAAATACTTGTGTATGCGTGTGAATCAAATGTATTCTGGTTTGTGTAATGTTTTATTTATTGATTTATTGTACTTATTATGCATTATTATTAAAATCTTTTTTTTTTTTTATATTAAATGAGGCAAATAAAACTTTTTTTTTTTTTTTTTTTTTTTGATAGGTACGTCTATGTCAGTACTATATCATGTCTATGGACAAAATGGCGTGTACAAATACATGTGTATGGTATATGTGTGTGTGAAATGCATGGTAGTGTGTGTAATGTTTTATTTATTGATTTAATGTACTTTATAAGCATTATTATTGAAAAATATTAGCGTTCTGCACTTCTCCAACGCATAAACTATAAGTGTGCCAAATTTTATGCTCCTGCGTCCGCGCAATTTTCGTAAAAAGCGGATTAAAGTTATTAACTAATAATATTATTCTCGAAAATATTATATTCGAAATTACACGAGTTTCTGTATTACAATGAAAACCACGGGCCTCTAAAACAAAACAACAACAATTTGGATTCATTTGGGGGACGGATTTTGTACGGATAGATATATAATAAACTAAATTTAGTTCGTATCTATCTATCTCCACATATATAAGTATTTCATCAGTCAATCTAGAACAAGTGAAGTACAAGGTTCGGTCAGTTTGAAGCTAGATGGCGTTGTGCGTTCAACGTTCGTAATGTTTATTTAAATAGATCACAACAACTACATACATACATACATACATACATACATACATACATACATACATACATGCATACATACATACATACATACATACATACATACATATATTTAATAAAAACAATAACATAGTCGCAGCAGGAGTGTTGCTCGCCAGTTCGCATAACTAACTAAACCTAAAACGTAGTGAGTGATATAGCGACGCGAGGGAACGAACGGTGTGACCGACCGTGCGCCGCCGCCGGAGGCTATATATACTGGTGTCGAAAATTCAGACCGTTGCATTCCCTCTCGTATATTTGTAGCGTGACGACGTCTCCTCAGCTCCCCTAGCTCACTAGTATCCGGTTCGTTCGTTCGTTCGTTCGTTAGTACAATGGCTCGCACCAAGCAGACCGCTCGCAAATCTACCGGTGGCAAGGCACCCAGGAAACAGCTCGCCACCAAAGCTGCCCGCAAGAGTGCGCCGGCCACCGGTGGTGTGAAGAAACCACATCGCTACAGGCCCGGCACAGTAGCGCTTCGTGAGATCCGTCGCTACCAGAAGAGCACCGAACTCCTGATCCGTAAACTTCCGTTCCAGCGTTTAGTTCGTGAGATCGCTCAAGACTTCAAGACCGATCTGCGCTTCCAGAGTTCCGCCGTTATGGCTCTACAGGAGGCTAGCGAGGCTTATTTGGTCGGCCTCTTCGAGGACACCAACCTTTGTGCAATACACGCTAAACGCGTCACCATTATGCCAAAGGACATACAATTGGCGCGCAGAATCCGAGGCGAACGCGCCTAAGAATGAAAGAAGAACACGACCGCCTCCGCCGTCATCACCACCACAACCGCTACGACGTAGACAACAACAACAACATTATTAACACACTTTGATATATATATATATATATATATATATATATCAAAGTGTGCAATTAGAGCGCTGTGGTGCTTCGGTTACAACAAAAGGCCCTTTTCAGGGCCACACACGTTTCATATATCACATACGTATTACGATATGTTTCTAATGAACAGAGAAGTCTCGACAAATAAATAATAAATGCTTGGTTTAAGCCCGCACGACACGACTCGTACCTAACATATATTAACCCTTTAAACAGGGAGACAAATCAAAGTTGAAAAATAATTATAATAATAATGATGATGACGATATCACAGATAGACGTCTACGTCTACTCTTTCTTACTTAAGAGTTCAACGCGCACACCTACGTCGTAATTAGGTATTTATTGTCTCTAGTGTAAATCTACCATATATCCATTATATCTCATATATATGTTATTTGCTTGCAACAGTCGCTCGCTCGGGGTCGGCGTAAATGGATTAGCTTAAATCTAATTTTTTATTCGCTCATTTTTATTCTTTTCTCTCTCTCTCTCTCTCTCTCTCTCTCTCTCTCTCTCTCTCTCTCTCTCTCTCTCTCTCTCTCTCTCTCTCTCTCTCTTTTTTTTTTTTTTTTTTTTAAAATTGAGTAGGCACATATTAAAAGAAAGCAAGCAATCAAATAGACTTTTTGTTTTTGTTTTTTGTTTTTTGTTTTTTGTTTTTTGTTTTTTGTTTTTTTTTTTTTTTTTTTTTTTTTTTTTTTTTTTTTTTGCTGTATGTATGTATGTATGTATGTGTATATACTGTCTACTGACTATTATTGTAGTGTGTCGGTGTGTCGGTCGTGTAAGAGCCAGTTCGAGATATCGGTACGAGGCGTACACGTACATATGTACAATAACAACATATCTCACCATCACCACCAGCGTACGAAGAATAACGAACCGAACAGAATACGAGAACGCCACGACAGACGTCGCGCCGTACCGTATCTATATAAAGAGCGGATTTACGGTTTTCCGTATTCAGTCGTTCGCCAGCGTTCGCCGTTCAACAACGTCTGTGTGTATCACCATCGATTGAATAAACTACTCTCCACTAAACATGACCGGTCTACCCGATGACGTACGTGAGCTGCTGAGGCGGAAGAACGCCGCCGTACGAGCCTACGACAGATATCCATGCGAAGCCAACAGGATCAGGTTACGACGCTTAGAAAGAGCGGTCAAGTCGCGCATCGATCAAATGCGCCAAGACAGGTGGGATAGGACACTACAAGACCTCGAACCTACCCACCTTGCCTTCTGGCAGCTGTCCCGCTCGCTTAAGAGAGACATTGTCACCTGTATGCCTCCTCTAAGCAGACCTAACCTTCCGCCGGCATTCGACGATATCGAAAAGGCAGAGTGCCTGGCCGAGAGTCTAGAGAATCAGTGCACGCCCAGCGTAATACACTGCGACTCGGACCAAATAGCCGAAGTTGATTCGGAAGTCGAGCGCCTAATAACCTCACTTCCTACATCAACATCAACGCCGACGGGGATGACAGATACACAACCAGACCTAGACACGGTCACCCCCGAAGAAGTCGAAACGATCGTCAAGGGCCTACACGCTCGCAAGGCGCCCGGTTCGGACGGTATCACAAACAGGGTGTTAAAACTCTTTCCGGAGAGGCTACTGGTCCTGCTGACGTTCATTTTCAACGCAGCACTCAAAAACAACATCTTTCCACAACAATGGAAAGAAGCCGTTGTTATTGGGATACCCAAACCTGGCAAACCAAAGTCCGAACCGACCAGTTATAGACCGATCAGTCTGCTTAACGGATTAGGCAAGCTATACGAGCGTCTAATCTACAATAGGCTGAAAGCGTATGCCGATGCTAATCTTCTCGTCCCCCACGAGCAATTCGGTTTCCGAACCGAACACTCGTGCGTCCACCAAGTTCACCGCATCGTTGAATACACCAGCGATCGGCTTCAACGCAACCTGTTTACAGGAATCCTCTTTTTCGACGTAGCGAAAGCTTTCGACAAAGTGTGGCACAACGGCTTATTATTTAAGCTACTTACCATGGGAGTGCCACACGGACTCGTACTCATCATACGAGACTACTTGTCGAATCGAAGCTTCCGCTACCGAGTAGAAGGGTCATTGTCCTCCACTCACCCCATACGAGCCGGTGTCCCACAAGGGTCCGTGCTCTCCCCCCTACTCTTCACGCTGTATACCAGCGACATTCCGAAGCATCGGTATGTGCAGACGGCACTATTCGCAGACGACACGGCTATCTACTGCTCGGGGGTGAACCCCTCGACAGTAGCCAAAAAACTCCAGACCGCAGCCAACGCACTGGGCGTTTGGTTCCGGAAATGGAGGATAGAGGTCAACCCCGAGAAAAGCCAGGCGGTGCTGTTTCACAGAAGACAGCTAAGCTTGTATCCTTTGGAGAAGACCCCTCAGATTAGGATGTTCGGCAAGTCTATCCCTTGGGCTAGGCAGGCCAAATACCTAGGCATAACCCTCGACGACCGTCTAACCTTCGGCCCCCACATCAAGGCAGTCCGCAGCCGGGCTGCCTTCGTGCTAGGACGTCTACACTGTCTAATAAACGCGCGTTCGAAATTAGATCTAAAAAATAAAGTTAGGCTATACACGTCATGCGTACGTCCCGTAATGACGTACGGTAGCGTAGTATTCGCACACGTTAGGCCACACAGGATCCATAGGCTTCAAACACTACAAAATAGGTTCATGCGCAAAGCTACGGGAGCACCGTGGTATGTACGCAACGTCGATCTCCACATCGACCTCAGATTGCCGACCATCAAGCAATTCATAAAACAGTGCTCCCGTAGCTACTTTGACTCTGCTCCGACTCACCCCAACCCTCTAGTGGTTGCGGCCGTAGGATACACACCAAGTAGGATTTCGAAGATACGACGACCCAGACACGCGTTAGAGGAATCAGATGACGAGATCACGCTCGTTCAACGTAGAGCGGACACAGCTAGGCAATCTAGGAATAGGAACCGTCCGCGTTTTCGTCCCCGTCGTCGGGGGCGGAATACGCGCCGCGTAAATCACATACAAATCATGGGAGTAGGTCGCCCCAACGTAGCAGCAACACCCCAAGCCGAGGTTCGTACCCCACAGGGGGTGCCCTTGGGCTATGTTGCTTAACAAATGACCGGTTGAGAGCCCTCAGCGCTCACCGTAATGCCCGCGTAAAGTTGTAGAGGCCATACCAGGCCAACAGCTAGGTCCTTATCAAAAAAAAAAAAAAAAAAAAAAAAAAAAAAAACATGACCGGTCGCGGCAAAGGAGGAAAGGGTCTGGGGAAAGGAGGAGCCAAGCGACACAGGAAAGTGCTTCGTGATAACATCCAAGGTATCACGAAGCCGGCTATCCGTCGTCTCGCTCGCAGAGGCGGTGTGAAGCGTATTTCCGGTCTTATCTACGAGGAGACTCGCGGTGTTCTCAAGGTGTTCCTCGAGAACGTTATCCGCGACGCGGTCACTTACACCGAACACGCCAAGAGGAAGACCGTCACCGCCATGGACGTCGTCTACGCTCTGAAACGTCAAGGTCGCACCCTGTACGGTTTCGGCGGTTAAGAAACTGCAGCGTTCGCGCGTGCGGCTCGTGTACCACCATCACCATCACCACCACCACCACCAAAACCACCACCACCACCACCGCCGCCACCGCCACCGCCACCATCATCATCATCACCACGTTCACACCACACCTACCTACTACCTACTAATGTAGATATGATGATATATCGTGGCATTTATCGTGTCAAATATTATGATACAAAAAATAAAAAAAGGCCCTTATCAGGGCCGCATACGATTCGTGTGCACTGCACGCACTCTTGTGCAGTAGCATGTTTCTTATGAACGACAAGTCGAGCTTTTCTAACTAAATAATATATATATAAAGAATATGTTATTTTTAATGGACAGTAAGATAATGTGTTTTTATAATGTATGTGAGTAAACGAGTGGAGTGTTTTGTACGTGTTGTATAGAGGTTATCAGAGTTTCCTCAGCTGTACGTAGGGATGGGGAAATGGTGAAAAATATCGATATATATCGTATCGATGTTTTTCAAATGAATCAATAAATATTATTGACTCAAAAATATCGATATGTCGAT
Source organism: Hypercompe scribonia (assembly GCA_949316085.1). Classification (NCBI taxonomy): domain Eukaryota; kingdom Metazoa; phylum Arthropoda; class Insecta; order Lepidoptera; family Erebidae; genus Hypercompe; species Hypercompe scribonia. The sequence continues at coordinate 469,138 of OX438984.1, read as the reverse complement.
ATATCGATATTTCTTGCGACAAGCAGATCATAGACTGAAATTTTTGTTTGTGTTTAAAGCAAAGAAACTAAACCCATACAGATTAATCAAATACATGATGTGACGCATAAGCAGACAGCAGAACTTCAAAAAATATATCGATTTTGATACGAGTTTGATGTCTGAAATTAAATATCGAAAATCGATATATCGCGGCAAAAAATATCGCTGATATTTATCGATTTTTTTTTTTTTTTTTTTTCTGAAAAAATATCGATATTTTGATATATCGTTTTTCTTTGCTCAAGCCTAGCTGTACGCCGCCGGCGGACGGACGAGACAAGGCGTGTCGAGAAACGCATTTCGTTCGTTCGCACCACCCGTTCGTTTTAATTATATTTATTTCTTTCTTATACATACGATACCAATTTTGATGTAGATAATAATATTGAGCGGATGTAGATGCACCCCTCGAAAATAATACATATACATATTTATATCAATCTGACGGCGATTTCCACGTAATATAACATGATATAACAACTGTATACTGTATATCGTATATCGAGACGATGCGAAATATTATTATTATATATATATATATATATATATATATATATATATATACACGTATACATATACATATACATATACAGTGCGCTCAATGGTGTTACTTAAACATACAATAATCATAGACATTGTCTTATACATACATAGGACATAGATAATATAAAGATATACATACACACACGCGCGCACGCACGCACGCACGCACGCACGCACGCACGCACGCACGCACGCACGCACGCACGCACGCACGCACGCACGCACGCACGCACGCAAAATTATTTTGTGTTTATTTTATTTATTTTTTTTTTAGTATATCAACCTATTATACGGACAAACCTCCAGGTCGGACTCGCCCGTCCGTCGGTGAGTCGTGAGTCGGGCGGGCATAACGCGCACGAACGTGTTTTACGAAGGTTCACTTTTAATCGTTAAATGTGGTCATAACGTGTATTAATATCAAAGATATGTTGACACGTTTCAGCCTCGATATACTCGTCGTTGTTTTATACATTGTTTTGACACAAAACGTTATGTTTTATAGAGAAAAATACATTTTGAACTGAACGCGAGGTATACACGGTGCACAGTGGTGAAAATAAAACACCATATCGTCCCAGCGGTACGATCGTTTCACGTAAAGTACACGTCGAACGTTAGTCACTTTCATTATGTATATAAAAATATAATTTTGACATTATATATTATAAGATAAGTTATATAAAATGTTATTTAATTAGATCCGTGTTAGTGAAAAGTGCGAAGCGTTCATACGAGAAATCGTCCCGCGACAGAACGGCTCTCGTTACGGTAAAGCTTCGAGGTGACTCGACTGAACGATCGCGCGCTACGTACCGATATCCGATATTTTTCGTAGTAGCGACATCTAAGTCGAAATTCAACTCGAACTCGCTGAACTTACCTTCTGCAACGTTCTACGTCGCTCGTGCTATACGTACTACTACTACTACGTATAATATATAAAAATAATAATAATACAATAACAATGGCAGACACCGCTGTTACAACCGAAGCTCCCGCTCCAGCTGCCGGTGCGAAGAAGGCCGCAAGACAATCTGGCGGCGGCGGCGGCGGCGCTGGCGCTGGCGCTAAGAAACCTAAAGCGAAACCCACTCATCCCAAGACATCGGAAATGGTGAACAACGCTATAAAGGAGATGAAGGAACGTAGCGGATCATCGCTACAGGCCATCAAAAAATATATCGCCGCTCATTATAAGGTCGACGCGGAGAAGTTAGCTCCGTTCATAAGGAAATATTTGAAGAGCGCCGTCGAATCGGGTGCTCTCATTCAGACCAAAGGCAAGGGCGCATCCGGATCTTTCAAGCTAGAATCTAAATCCTCGTCGGCGAAGAAACCGAGCGCCAGCGCCGGCGCTGGCAAATCTGCCGGCGGTAAAAAGGAAAAGACATCGTCGAAGGGCGCCGCCTCCGCCGCCGCCAAGAAGGCCACCGCATCCGCAGCCGGCGCTAAGACCAAAAAGGCCGCCGCCGCCGCCGCCGCCGCCGCCGCGGCGGCTGCCGCTTCCGCATCGGCCGCGTCGGGATCTCCTTCCAAGTCGTCTAAGGCGGCGTCTTCGGCTTCAGCGAAAGACAAGAAGACGGCCGCCGCCGCTAAAAAGACCGCCGCCGCTAAAAAGGCCGCCGCCGCCGCCGCACCGGTCCCTGCCAAAGCGAAGGCCGGCGCAGCACCCAAGGCCAAGAAGACCGCGAAACCACCCACGAAGAAACCAAAGGCACCTAAACCTAAGAAGGCCGCAGCCACACCCACCAAGTCGAGACCCGCCGCCAAGAAAACGGCCGCAGCGAAGAAGTAAACCTGACGGTTTGCGCACGCACACATCGGCTCGCGAGAGTGACGCTACCGCCGTCGAAGAATAACTGTTGCCGCTGCTGCCGCTGCTGCCGCTGCTGCTGCCGCTGCTGCGGCGGCGGCGGCGGCAGCGGCGGCGGCGGCGGGTGCGCGACGACGACGCACGCGAACAAATATTATAAACCAAACAAACAAACGACACAAAACAGCCCTTTTCAGGGCTAACAATATATTCGTGAACGCGTGTGTCTTTCGGCACACACATTCGTTTCTATATAACGCAGAAAGTCTATATACCTCTATACCTATCTATATAAATAGGTCGACCGATTCCCAGAATATATTTAAAAAAACAAAAACAACGCCCGCAATAAGAATAAATCTTGTGCACACTCCTTGGGAATACCAGAATCTGGCGTGAAACAAACATGTTACTTAAAAAGTCTTTTATCAGGCGGTGCGCGCAGGTACAAGGTGCGAGCCTGTAACAGTTGGGTCATTCATACCAATTCTGATGTATTCCTTTGTGTACTTAGATGGATTAAGACCGAATTAGATGCCTTTGACTCTCCTGAGAGTCGGTAGGTACATTGCTGACTGCATTCCGCATGCACCACCCACGTTCATCGGTCATAATTGTTGTACATTCAGCAAAAGTTTGGAGGTCGTGTTCTTTATTTTTTTTAAAAATATCAATACTCTACACAATCGCGAGATATATAAATACAATCTACCTATATACAATCTCAGAGAATATTTTCTACAGACTAATGTGGGAGTGCATCGCAATGTAGTTGCAGTGGAGGATACTGGTTTTACCCACTCGCTCGCTCTGACTAAAGAGAATTGGCGCAAACCCGTAGGTAGTCGCAGTACTTAGAGTACTACTCTGATCTGATCGCAAGGAAGTATGGAAGGGTAATGAGGGTCTTCACGGCCGATTTTATCGGCCCCCACACGGGTCTAATATAGACTTTAAAGTGTCGACGTCTTGGCTACCTTATTATGGTGATATCCCTTCGGAGAAACCGTAGGTTTTGTTTGTTTGTGCAAATATGGACGAAGTTATCATGACGAATATATATAATATCCTCAAAAAATTGATAGATAGTACGGTTGACATCTGTCGGGCGTGCCACCGTCCTCGAGAATCTATTAGGCATATTATTACTGGTTGTTCTCGTCGTCTTCTTGCGCTAACGGTGAGTATGTAAATATTTGCACAGGCACAACCAACCAAGTAGCGAGGATCGTGCATCAACATTTTACAACAACTTTCCCTTAAATACCAACAATTGTCAATTTTGAAGTGCCTACGGTCGTGCTACGTTATATATGTATATGGGATCGATCGATCGATCGATCTATTATCACAGACGGGAGGACTATTGTTGCCAATAAGCCTGATATTGATATTGTGTGGTGATAGATCGATTAGAGCGCCGCGCAATGATTGTGTCGATATCGCCGTTCCTCACGGCGACGAGACGAAAAACAATTGAAGTATTTGGATCTGTCTCACGAGATTGCCGATATGTCGAATGTGGATTCGGCGGTGATCCGGTATTGTTCCGGTAATTATATCTGTTCACCGATTTATCAATCGCCAAGAGCCTCGACCAACACCTTAAGAAAAGAGGCTCGCTCACGTTAGAAGGTTGGATCAAGGGTCTGATGCAGAGAAGGCAGTCCAGTCCTCCTTCTTGACTTCCTCTTCTCGTTCCTTTTTTTTTTTTTTTTTTTTTTATTTCTATAATATGTATGTAATAAAGAGAATAATAATATAAGACAATAGCAGAGAAAGTACATAAAAAAAAAAAAAATAATAAAAAAAATAAATAAATAAATAATAACAATAAATAAATAAATAAATAATAACAATAAATAAATAATAACAATAAATAAATAAATAAATAAAAACGCCAACTGCGTGTCGAGCAGCGCGACACCGCCCGACTGCCCGACTCCCGCCGAATGACCGACGCACGCACGCCACAATAACATTCTTGAACTCGTTCGCTCGTTCGCTCGTTCGCTCACTCGCTCACTCGTTCACTCGTTCACTCGTTCACTGGCTCACTAGTACGGCTCGCTAAGCCGACGGAGGTTTAGAGAGTACATAATACATAAATAGGAGCGCGAGCGTATGTCCCACAACACATCCACTTCGCCTCCGACAGCCGCCCCGAGCGGACGTCTCCGAATCGCTCCCGACACCGACCACCGCTACGTGCGACGCCACGCCCCGCGCTACGCCGCACCCCTCGCTTCTCATCGCACCGCTACGCCGTCGTCACCGCTACGCCGACGTAGCAGCCGCCCGCCTGCGCTACGCACTAGCTCCCTGCTGCGTGCACCGGACCGTCGTCCGAGACACGCGGCTAACAGCCTTTGCGTATCGCACAAAGTCTCGATTATCGTTCTTTTTAGAACGAGAAAGGACCTACTTCAAGTCACGTCTGTGAACAAGACGAGTACAAACTAACGTCGTATTTATAAATACGACGTTGGATAGTGCGCCGTCCTTCACAGAGGCGCAAGTTTCTTTTGAGCATATAAGTCTTTGGCCCCTTCAGGGAAAAACCTAAATTTGGTCACTCGGTGGAAACCTAACGGTGCCAACGAAACCGAGTGGGCGGTGACCCGACCCGCCTGCCTAGCCCCTTCTGGGTTAGGCGTAGTCGGCTGGGGCTAGATAACTCGGCCTTGGGGGGACTCCTAGTCGAGCCTAGTCATCACCCTCCCACCCCACCCTTACCTCCACATCCCATTCTCAGGTGTTAGATTGGGTGTGCCGGCCACAACAGGCCCATACCACCCCGGCACCTGGGCTGCTAGGAACCCGACGCACATTAAGATCGGCGAAGGGATACACGCTTAGGGCACACCTAGTTATAAGTACACCCTCCCGGCCTTACCCCGGCTGGGAGGACAAGCACGCACACACCCCCGGGTTGTCCCACCCGGGGACTAGGACTGCTGTTGGTGGTGTTGTTGTTGTTGCTGTCGCGTGCCACGCGATACGCACAGCACCCGAACCGCCGACATGGAGAAGCTGTCAATAAAGGACCTCCTCGCAGACCCAGTCGTCTTCGCCGTACTACAAAAGAGGTACGGGAACATGGTCGCGCGGAAGGCGCAAGAAGCAATCGAGATGGAGACAGAAGCGTCTCCAGAGCCCGCTGCGAGTTCGGGCGAAGACCACGAACGCGAACGCGAAAAGGGACAGCCAGAGTCCCCCTCCTCCCCCTCCGAGAGCAGCGAGGAAGAGTCCTCGTCAAGAGAGGACGAAGACCAAGAAGGTTTCTCCGTAGTTTCCTCACGGAAACGCAGCAGGAAGGCCAAAGGAGGCCCAAACAAGGCCCCAAAACTGTCAGAGGACAAGGATACCTCGGCAGCACCCGCCCCCGTTCGCGCCTCTTCAAGGCCTAAGGGCAGCAACTCCCCCTCAGGGAGGTCCTCGCCCGCTATCGCCGACGCCTCGGCGGCCGCGCCGAAGACCCGCGCCCCTCCACCGATCTACGTCCAGGAGAAGTCCAAATGGACGGCTATCTCCACCTGGTGCAACGAGCGCCGGATCACATACCACTCGGCTCGTAGCACCCAACAGGGCATCAAAATCGCCCTAGCCACCGCGAGCGACCACAGGGCGCTTTCGAAGCTCCTTCGGGAGAGAAACGTGCCTTACCACACGTACACTCTGCCGGAGGACAAGAAACTCCGTGTGGTCATCCGCAATGTACCCAGGGAGATCTCCCCCGAGGAGATCAAGGAATCCCTGTCAAAAGACTACCCGGTGCACGAGGTACACCGGATGGTGAGAGGCCGCACCAATACCATCTTCGATATGGTGATGGTCTCCCTCGACGACAGCCCCGCGGGCAAGGACATCTTCAAGATGTCATCCGTCTGTGGGCTGTCGGGGATAACTGTGGAGCCACCTCACAGAAGAAGTGGCATCTCACAATGCCACCGCTGCCAGCTCTACGGGCACTCGGCCCGAAATTGCTTCGCCCGCCCAAGGTGCGTCAAGTGCCTGGAGGACCACGCGACGGACCAATGCAAAAGGCCCAAAGACAGGGCCAATTGCACTGCCCCAGTCGCGTGCGTGCTGTGTGGCGAAGAAGGCCACCCCGCCAACTACAGAGGCTGCCCGAAGGCGCCTAAAACCCCCAAGGCGAAAGGACCTCAGCGTCCCCGCCCAGTCGTCCCCGCTGCTGCTGCTGCCACTGCAGGGACCGGGGGGAGCTTTATAGCTGCTCCTTTGCCGAAGACGAACGCCTGGGCCACTCCCAGGAAGACGGGGGAGACCTTCCCACCTCTGCCCGTGCGGAAGACGATGCAGGTCCCCATACCTGCCCCAGTACCCGCAAAGGCAGCCTCCGGCGTGCCCACGCCCACTAAACCGCTCCAGGGAGGGCCCAAGCCGCTCGTCGTCGACTACAGGAGCCAACTACCGCAAACGATCGACCCGGACCTATCCCTAGTGGCAAGGTTCGCGAGTGCGATCGATTTTAACGAGCTACGCCAGCTCGCTAATTTAATACGTCAAAACGAGGGCAATCCGTTGGCCCTCCTCAACGTCAGCATCAGATACTCGAGCGTACTCGAGAAGTTAGGCGCATTCAAGTGCAACCCATAATATGGATAGGACACCGACAAGCAGAGTCAAACCAAAAACACTCAAGATAGGGTACTTCAACGCCAACGGCATCAGTAGGCAACGAGATGAAGTTGGCGAATTTCTTAGGGCACACCAACTAGACATATTGCTAGTGCAAGAGACCTTTTTGAAACCCTCGCAGAGAAACCCAAACGTTGCGAACTACTCTGTGGTCCGCAACGATAGGATTGACTCTGCGCTAGGGGGAACTCTCATATATTACAAAAGGTCCCTTCACTGCGTACCTATGGATCCGCCTGCGCTGACTAGCATCGAGGCTTCGGTCTGTCGAATAGGCATGACCGGACACCAATCGATCACACTAGTTTCAGCCTATCTGTCACCCAATCGGCAACTACCCGAGAGCGACCTCCGAGCGCTGCTAGAACTGAGCGACGCCGTGATTATCGGCGGCGACCTTAACGCCAAGAACACCATTTGGAACTGTCACCAGTCCAACGCCAAAGGCAGAGCCCTGGAGTCGCTCTCGAATAGACTAGCGTTCGACATCATCGCCCCGCTCGAACCGACCCATTATCCGCACAACGTGTCTCACCGACCCGACATTCTGGACGTGGCACTCCTAAAGAACATAAACCTACGTTTGTGTTCAGTAGAGGTGCTTCACGAGTTAACTTCAGACCACAGACCTGTGGTTATGGAGTTCGCACCCAGACTGGGTCCCATCGACACAGGTCATCGTATCCCGACTAGACGAATCACGGACTGGAGGCGCCTCGGGACAAAACTCGAGGCAACCTCGTCCGTGCATCTAGATAGGATACCCGACCATATAATTAGCCAAGAGGACACCACGATGGCGATCGACTCCCTCACAGCTCACGTGCAATCGTTAATTAACGAATGCACTCGGGAGGCACCGGCGACGAACGATCGCCGCTGGGACCTACCCGATGACGTACGTGAGCTGCTGAGGCGGAAGAACGCCGCCGTACGAGCCTACGACAGATATCCATGCGAAGCCAACAGGATCAGGTTACGACGCTTAGAAAGAGCGGTCAAGTCGCGCATCGATCAAATGCGCCAAGACAGGTGGGATAGGACACTACAAGACCTCGAACCTACCCACCTTGCCTTCTGGCAGCTGTCCCGCTCGCTTAAGAGAGACATTGTCACCTGTATGCCTCCTCTAAGCAGACCTAACCTTCCGCCGGCATTCGACGATATCGAAAAGGCAGAGTGCCTGGCCGAGAGTCTAGAGAATCAGTGCACGCCCAGCGTAATACACTGCGACTCGGACCAAATAGCCGAAGTTGATTCGGAAGTCGAGCGCCTAATAACCTCACTTCCTACATCAACATCAACGCCGACGGGGATGACAGATACACAACCAGACCTAGACACGGTCACCCCCGAAGAAGTCGAAACGATCGTCAAGGGCCTACACGCTCGCAAGGCGCCCGGTTCGGACGGTATCACAAACAGGGTGTTAAAACTCTTTCCGGAGAGGCTACTGGTCCTGCTGACGTTCATTTTCAACGCAGCACTCAAAAACAACATCTTTCCACAACAATGGAAAGAAGCCGTTGTTATTGGGATACCCAAACCTGGCAAACCAAAGTCCGAACCGACCAGTTATAGACCGATCAGTCTGCTTAACGGATTAGGCAAGCTATACGAGCGTCTAATCTACAATAGGCTGAAAGCGTATGCCGATGCTAATCTTCTCGTCCCCCACGAGCAATTCGGTTTCCGAACCGAACACTCGTGCGTCCACCAAGTTCACCGCATCGTTGAATACACCAGCGATCGGCTTCAACGCAACCTGTTTACAGGAATCCTCTTTTTCGACGTAGCGAAAGCTTTCGACAAAGTGTGGCACAACGGCTTATTATTTAAGCTACTTACCATGGGAGTGCCACACGGACTCGTACTCATCATACGAGACTACTTGTCGAATCGAAGCTTCCGCTACCGAGTAGAAGGGTCATTGTCCTCCACTCACCCCATACGAGCCGGTGTCCCACAAGGGTCCGTGCTCTCCCCCCTACTCTTCACGCTGTATACCAGCGACATTCCGAAGCATCGGTATGTGCAGACGGCACTATTCGCAGACGACACGGCTATCTACTGCTCGGGGGTGAACCCCTCGACAGTAGCCAAAAAACTCCAGACCGCAGCCAACGCACTGGGCGTTTGGTTCCGGAAATGGAGGATAGAGGTCAACCCCGAGAAAAGCCAGGCGGTGCTGTTTCACAGAAGACAGCTAAGCCTGTATCCTTTGGAGAAGACCCCTCAGATTAGGATGTTCGGCAAGTCTATCCCTTGGGCTAGGCAGGCCAAATACCTAGGCATAACCCTCGACGACCGTCTAACCTTCGGCCCCCACATCAAGGCAGTCCGCAGCCGGGCTGCCTTCGTGCTAGGACGTCTACACTGTCTAATAAACGCGCGTTCGAAATTAGATCTAAAAAATAAAGTTAGGCTATACACGTCATGCGTACGTCCCGTAATGACGTACGGTAGCGTAGTATTCGCACACGTTAGGCCACACAGGATCCATAGGCTTCAAACACTACAAAATAGGTTCATGCGCAAAGCTACGGGAGCACCGTGGTATGTACGCAACGTCGATCTCCACATCGACCTCAGATTGCCGACCATCAAGCAATTCATAAAACAGTGCTCCCGTAGCTACTTTGACTCTGCTCCGACTCACCCCAACCCTCTAGTGGTTGCGGCCGTAGGATACACACCAAGTAGGATTTCGAAGATACGACGACCCAGACACGCGTTAGAGGAATCAGATGACGAGATCACGCTCGTTCAACGTAGAGCGGACACAGCTAGGCAATCTAGGAATAGGAACCGTCCGCGTTTTCGTCCCCGTCGTCGGGGGCGGAATACGCGCCGCGTAAATCACATACAAATCATGGGAGTAGGTCGCCCCAACGTAGCAGCAACACCCCAAGCCGAGGTTCGTACCCCACAGGGGGTGCCCTTGGGCTATGTTGCTTAACAAATGACCGGTTGAGAGCCCTCAGCGCTCACCGTAATGCCCGCGTAAAGTTGTAGAGGCCATACCAGGCCAACAGCTAGGTCCTTATTTATAAAAAAAAAAAAAAATGTCCCACAACAGTCAATCTATAGCTCTCGTTCGTTTCGTTTCGCACGCACGCAACGACCCCTTATTCATTCGTTTCTAAACCTACTACTTTCTGCAACACAACAAGCGGCACGATGTCCGGCCGTGGTAAAGGTGGAAAAGTCAAGGGAAAGGCAAAGTCGCGTTCGAACCGTGCCGGTCTTCAGTTTCCGGTCGGTCGTATACACAGACTGCTGCGTAATGGCAATTACGCCGAGCGCGTAGGGGCCGGGGCACCGGTGTATCTCGCCGCAGTTATGGAATATCTGGCCGCCGAGGTCCTCGAGTTGGCCGGCAACGCCGCCAGAGACAACAAGAAAACCAGGATCATACCTCGTCACCTTCAGTTGGCGATCCGCAACGACGAAGAGTTGAACAAACTCCTCTCTGGCGTGACAATCGCTCAGGGTGGTGTTCTACCTAACATTCAGGCCGTCCTACTGCCCAAGAAGACCGAGAAGAAGGCCTAAGCGGGGGGATATGTTTAACGGCGGCGGCGGCGGCGGCGGCGGCGGCGGCGGCGGCAGCAGCAGCAGCAGCAGCAGCAACAGCAACAGCTGCATCAGCTGCATCAGCAAAACAACAACGCGACGACAATAACAAAAAAGGCCCTTTTCAGGGCCACAATACGTATCACAGTCATAATATTATATAAGGACCGTTTCTGTCATAACAATGATAAGTCAAAAAAAAAAATAAAAATATTACTAACCTCCTAACCCCTAACGATTTTCTATAATACATATAATAGATATAATTAATAGATGCCTGGTAATTAACTTAACTATCTACGAGATAATTCGTGTAGATGCTCTACACCTATGAAGTGTAGTAGTAGTAGTAGTAGTATAGTATTATTATTTTATTCTATACATACACTAGTTTTCAACGTGTGTATAGTGGTAGACGACAAAAAAAAAAAAAAAAAAAAAAAAAAATAGCTATAGTATAGTGTAACACAAAACAACCATACGGTGATGATTATGGCAAACGTACATACATAGGTAGGTACACATACCAAACATCGATACGGGATTTATCGATCAACACATCTACGTTATATCAGTTATAACGCTACCTATTTTCACCACTTACATTATTGTTAAACAAAAACAAAAGTAATATATATATATATAAGGTAGGTTATCGAGGATTATCAAAATAAACCACAAATTGTTTCTCTGAAAATGCGCACAATCCATATATCTATAGTCTGTTGTTGTTGTTGTTGTTTAAACGTTGTTTTATATCATTGATGACATGTCGTTTGTCACATTGGTGTGTAGATCATCATAAATAAATAAGTAAAAATAAATAAATAAATAAATAAATAAATAAATAAATAATGCACATTATATGAGGCCAAAGAACCTAGCCGACACACACACCCACACCCACACACACAGACAGACACCGAACTGAATATTTTAACGCGAATATCGATTTGTGACTGACTGACTGACATGTTGGAGCTGTGGAGGCTCGATAAACGGGCCGAAGTTGGGTCGCTATCGTCTCGATATATAAAAACGTCCCCCGTGTGCACGTATAAGCTCATTCTGTGCCAGAATTCCGCACGGTACGGACTCCGAATCGATACGTCGCGTGTTGTACTCTGTTCTAAATCGGCTACTCTCTGTCGGTCGACTGTACTGACTAAATACAATGCCGCCCAAGACAAGCGGAAAGGCCGCCAAGAAGTCTGGCAAGGCCCAAAAGAACATCTCCAAGACAGACAAGAAAAAGAAGAAGCACAAGAGGAAGGAGAGCTACGCTATCTATATCTACAAGGTGCTCAAACAGGTTCACCCGGACACCGGTATATCGAGTAAGGCGATGTCCATCATGAACTCTTTCGTGAACGACATCTTCGAACGCATCGCCGCCGAAGCGTCGCGTCTCGCCCACTACAACAAGAGGTCCACGATCACATCTAGGGAGGTGCAGACCTCCGTGAGGCTTTTGCTACCAGGCGAGCTCGCCAAACACGCTGTCAGCGAGGGCACCAAAGCTGTCACCAAGTACACCAGCTCCAAGTGAGGAGGAGGCGGTCACCGTCACCGTCACCCTCCGCCCTCGAGTACCACTAATAATTTGGATCACCATCGCTACCACAACCGCTACCGCTACCGCTACCAACATCAACACCAACACGATCGTACGCTTCGGCTGCGGTTACGAGACTCCTCGGAAGTGTAAAACAAAAGGCCCTTTTCAGGGCCACAAATTTTATCATGTTATATAACAAAAAAAAAAAAATATATAATGTTTCTAAAAAACAAACAAAAGTCACACCCACCTACCTAAACCTACCTAACCAACCTACTTACCTACCTACCTACCCACCCAACTACCTACCAACCTACCAGCCTACCACCGGCTGCTCTATATTAATTAATCTGAACGAGACGCAATCAATATCTCTGTCGAATAATTGACAACAGGTTAAGGTACACGCAAGTATCTAGTATATTACTTTACTTAGTTACTCGTGGTACTACGAGTATACTCTGTTGCACGTTACTAATTACTGGTACTTGTCTGATAGTTAATTTTACTAGTGGGGTCGCCCATCGGTCGAAATTCGACTATAATAAATATAAATTGTGAGTGACTTAATATACATTATTAAAATATAATATTCAAACATTATTAAGGTTCTACTGTCCAAAACTAAACCACACTACTATAACCACAGATTTGACCGAGACTGTTATTTGTCAATTTCTTTTTTTTTTTTTGAACAAATTATATGAAATTAAAAAGAAGTAAAATAAAGAATACCTATTTAAAAAATGTTTATTAAAACAAAACATGCTGCTATAAGAGGATGCAAAACAAAACAAAAAAAAAAAAGAAAAATATCTTTTAACGCGTATTGCAATAATTTAATTAATGATTTAAAACTTCTCTGGAAACAATGTTTTATGTAAAAACTCTTTCATCGTTTGCTAAATGTCCTTGGCCATTATATTTGGATATGTAAAACCTTAGACCAGCGAATGAACGAACTCTACTTGCTGCAACATACAATTGCCCATGTGTAAAAACTGGCCGATTTAATAAAACTCCAATATTTTTTTTTTTTTGGACTGTCTTGTCCAATTCCAGTGAAATTTCACGCATTATGTTGTTGTTACATGTTTGACTAATACGTTCTTGTAATCCATAATTAATAGCAGTGTCAACATCATAAAAATATAATTGTGCACAACATGGTGACCGACCATATGCAGCAGTCATCGGGCCTGGTCTGTGATAAAAAACATCATGTATTTTGAAATAATACACTCCACTTGGTTGGCTTCCGAGTCTTAACCATAGCAAAACATGAATTATATATCCTAATAGGTATATTCTAAATGATTTTTTGATTTACTTTTTATTAAAGGTTCATTTGAAGTAAGTCAATGAGTACAATGATTTAAAATATTCATTTTGACTTAAGGGTGGTAATATTGCTTTACCCTTGTGACAGACAACATGAAGTGAATGCAGTTCTGTCGCCTAAGGTCACTCTTGTTCAGATTCAAAATGTTTCAGATTAAAAACACATTTGGAAAATGACATTTAGAGCAAGCACATTTAAATGTACATATCTCTCAAAATCACTTATTTATCCTGAAGTATACTACTACAATAAATTACTGTAATCGTAAACTACATACTACAACTACTAATAATTGCTTTGAATCAGAAATAGCAAGTTATATTTATTTATTTTTTGTACCTGAATGTTGTCATTGCATATTATTGCACTGCTACAGAACTTTCTTTATGCTTTATATAATGAAAGTCCGTGTACATTTAAATGTATCTTACTGCTACACAACTTATATATTACACTTATATATTACATAAATTTGTATAAGCGCTCAGTATTTCACGTAGGATTCGTCAAATAAAACTTTTCTGTTTGACACATTCAACTATGTCTATAGAATAAACAAAAGAGACAATTTATTTGACCACAGATTATGTATACGTTTACAAATACTTGTGTATGCGTGTGAATCAAATGTATTCTGGTTTGTGTAATGTTTTATTTATTGATTTATTGTACTTATTATGCATTATTATTAAAATCTTTTTTTTTTTTTATATTAAATGAGGCAAATAAAACTTTTTTTTTTTTTTTTTTTTTTTGATAGGTACGTCTATGTCAGTACTATATCATGTCTATGGACAAAATGGCGTGTACAAATACATGTGTATGGTATATGTGTGTGTGAAATGCATGGTAGTGTGTGTAATGTTTTATTTATTGATTTAATGTACTTTATAAGCATTATTATTGAAAAATATTAGCGTTCTGCACTTCTCCAACGCATAAACTATAAGTGTGCCAAATTTTATGCTCCTGCGTCCGCGCAATTTTCGTAAAAAGCGGATTAAAGTTATTAACTAATAATATTATTCTCGAAAATATTATATTCGAAATTACACGAGTTTCTGTATTACAATGAAAACCACGGGCCTCTAAAACAAAACAACAACAATTTGGATTCATTTGGGGGACGGATTTTGTACGGATAGATATATAATAAACTAAATTTAGTTCGTATCTATCTATCTCCACATATATAAGTATTTCATCAGTCAATCTAGAACAAGTGAAGTACAAGGTTCGGTCAGTTTGAAGCTAGATGGCGTTGTGCGTTCAACGTTCGTAATGTTTATTTAAATAGATCACAACAACTACATACATACATACATACATACATACATACATACATACATACATACATGCATACATACATACATACATACATACATACATACATATATTTAATAAAAACAATAACATAGTCGCAGCAGGAGTGTTGCTCGCCAGTTCGCATAACTAACTAAACCTAAAACGTAGTGAGTGATATAGCGACGCGAGGGAACGAACGGTGTGACCGACCGTGCGCCGCCGCCGGAGGCTATATATACTGGTGTCGAAAATTCAGACCGTTGCATTCCCTCTCGTATATTTGTAGCGTGACGACGTCTCCTCAGCTCCCCTAGCTCACTAGTATCCGGTTCGTTCGTTCGTTCGTTCGTTAGTACAATGGCTCGCACCAAGCAGACCGCTCGCAAATCTACCGGTGGCAAGGCACCCAGGAAACAGCTCGCCACCAAAGCTGCCCGCAAGAGTGCGCCGGCCACCGGTGGTGTGAAGAAACCACATCGCTACAGGCCCGGCACAGTAGCGCTTCGTGAGATCCGTCGCTACCAGAAGAGCACCGAACTCCTGATCCGTAAACTTCCGTTCCAGCGTTTAGTTCGTGAGATCGCTCAAGACTTCAAGACCGATCTGCGCTTCCAGAGTTCCGCCGTTATGGCTCTACAGGAGGCTAGCGAGGCTTATTTGGTCGGCCTCTTCGAGGACACCAACCTTTGTGCAATACACGCTAAACGCGTCACCATTATGCCAAAGGACATACAATTGGCGCGCAGAATCCGAGGCGAACGCGCCTAAGAATGAAAGAAGAACACGACCGCCTCCGCCGTCATCACCACCACAACCGCTACGACGTAGACAACAACAACAACATTATTAACACACTTTGATATATATATATATATATATATATATATATCAAAGTGTGCAATTAGAGCGCTGTGGTGCTTCGGTTACAACAAAAGGCCCTTTTCAGGGCCACACACGTTTCATATATCACATACGTATTACGATATGTTTCTAATGAACAGAGAAGTCTCGACAAATAAATAATAAATGCTTGGTTTAAGCCCGCACGACACGACTCGTACCTAACATATATTAACCCTTTAAACAGGGAGACAAATCAAAGTTGAAAAATAATTATAATAATAATGATGATGACGATATCACAGATAGACGTCTACGTCTACTCTTTCTTACTTAAGAGTTCAACGCGCACACCTACGTCGTAATTAGGTATTTATTGTCTCTAGTGTAAATCTACCATATATCCATTATATCTCATATATATGTTATTTGCTTGCAACAGTCGCTCGCTCGGGGTCGGCGTAAATGGATTAGCTTAAATCTAATTTTTTATTCGCTCATTTTTATTCTTTTCTCTCTCTCTCTCTCTCTCTCTCTCTCTCTCTCTCTCTCTCTCTCTCTCTCTCTCTCTCTCTCTCTCTCTCTCTCTCTCTTTTTTTTTAAAATTGAGTAGGCACATATTAAAAGAAAGCAAGCAATCAAATAGACTTTTTGTTTTTGTTTTTTGTTTTTTGTTTTTTGTTTTTTGTTTTTTGTTTTTTTTTTTTTTTTTGCTGTATGTATGTATGTATGTATGTGTATATACTGTCTACTGACTATTATTGTAGTGTGTCGGTGTGTCGGTCGTGTAAGAGCCAGTTCGAGATATCGGTACGAGGCGTACACGTACATATGTACAATAACAACATATCTCACCATCACCACCAGCGTACGAAGAATAACGAACCGAACAGAATACGAGAACGCCACGACAGACGTCGCGCCGTACCGTATCTATATAAAGAGCGGATTTACGGTTTTCCGTATTCAGTCGTTCGCCAGCGTTCGCCGTTCAACAACGTCTGTGTGTATCACCATCGATTGAATAAACTACTCTCCACTAAACATGACCGGTCGCGGCAAAGGAGGAAAGGGTCTGGGGAAAGGAGGAGCCAAGCGACACAGGAAAGTGCTTCGTGATAACATCCAAGGTATCACGAAGCCGGCTATCCGTCGTCTCGCTCGCAGAGGCGGTGTGAAGCGTATTTCCGGTCTTATCTACGAGGAGACTCGCGGTGTTCTCAAGGTGTTCCTCGAGAACGTTATCCGCGACGCGGTCACTTACACCGAACACGCCAAGAGGAAGACCGTCACCGCCATGGACGTCGTCTACGCTCTGAAACGTCAAGGTCGCACCCTGTACGGTTTCGGCGGTTAAGAAACTGCAGCGTTCGCGCGTGCGGCTCGTGTACCACCATCACCATCACCACCACCACCACCAAAACCACCACCACCACCACCGCCGCCACCGCCACCGCCACCATCATCATCATCACCACGTTCACACCACACCTACCTACTACCTACTAATGTAGATATGATGATATATCGTGGCATTTATCGTGTCAAATATTATGATACAAAAAATAAAAAAAGGCCCTTATCAGGGCCGCATACGATTCGTGTGCACTGCACGCACTCTTGTGCAGTAGCATGTTTCTTATGAACGACAAGTCGAGCTTTTCTAACTAAATAATATATATATAAAGAATATGTTATTTTTAATGGACAGTAAGATAATGTGTTTTTATAATGTATGTGAGTAAACGAGTGGAGTGTTTTGTACGTGTTGTATAGAGGTTATCAGAGTTTCCTCAGCTGTACGTAGGGATGGGGAAATGGTGAAAAATATCGATATATATCGTATCGATGTTTTTCAAATGAATCAATAAATATTATTGACTCAAAAATATCGATATGTCGATATATCGATATTTCTTGCGACAAGCAGATCATAGACTGAAATTTTTGTTTGTGTTTAAAGCAAAGAAACTAAACCCATACAGATTAATCAAATACATGATGTGACGCATAAGCAGACAGCAGAACTTCAAAAAATATATCGATTTTGATACGAGTTTGATGTCTGAAATTAAATATCGAAAATCGATATATCGCGGCAAAAAATATCGCTGATATTTATCGATTTTTTTTTTTTTTTTTTTTCTGAAAAAATATCGATATTTTGATATATCGTTTTTCTTTGCTCAAGCCTAGCTGTACGCCGCCGGCGGACGGACGAGACAAGGCGTGTCGAGAAACGCATTTCGTTCGTTCGCACCACCCGTTCGTTTTAATTATATTTATTTCTTTCTTATACATACGATACCAATTTTGATGTAGATAATAATATTGAGCGGATGTAGATGCACCCCTCGAAAATAATACATATACATATTTATATCAATCTGACGGCGATTTCCACGTAATATAACATGATATAACAACTGTATACTGTATATCGTATATCGAGACGATGCGAAATATTATTATTATATATATATATATATATATATATATATATATATATACACGTATACATATACATATACATATACAGTGCGCTCAATGGTGTTACTTAAACATACAATAATCATAGACATTGTCTTATACATACATAGGACATAGATAATATAAAGATATACATACACACACGCGCGCACGCACGCACGCACGCACGCACGCACGCACGCACGCACGCACGCACGCACGCACGCACGCACGCACGCACGCACGCACGCACGCAAAATTATTTTGTGTTTATTTTATTTATTTTTTTTTTAGTATATCAACCTATTATACGGACAAACCTCCAGGTCGGACTCGCCCGTCCGTCGGTGAGTCGTGAGTCGGGCGGGCATAACGCGCACGAACGTGTTTTACGAAGGTTCACTTTTAATCGTTAAATGTGGTCATAACGTGTATTAATATCAAAGATATGTTGACACGTTTCAGCCTCGATATACTCGTCGTTGTTTTATACATTGTTTTGACACAAAACGTTATGTTTTATAGAGAAAAATACATTTTGAACTGAACGCGAGGTATACACGGTGCACAGTGGTGAAAATAAAACACCATATCGTCCCAGCGGTACGATCGTTTCACGTAAAGTACACGTCGAACGTTAGTCACTTTCATTATGTATATAAAAATATAATTTTGACATTATATATTATAAGATAAGTTATATAAAATGTTATTTAATTAGATCCGTGTTAGTGAAAAGTGCGAAGCGTTCATACGAGAAATCGTCCCGCGACAGAACGGCTCTCGTTACGGTAAAGCTTCGAGGTGACTCGACTGAACGATCGCGCGCTACGTACCGATATCCGATATTTTTCGTAGTAGCGACATCTAAGTCGAAATTCAACTCGAACTCGCTGAACTTACCTTCTGCAACGTTCTACGTCGCTCGTGCTATACGTACTACTACTACTACGTATAATATATAAAAATAATAATAATACAATAACAATGGCAGACACCGCTGTTACAACCGAAGCTCCCGCTCCAGCTGCCGGTGCGAAGAAGGCCGCAAGACAATCTGGCGGCGGCGGCGGCGGCGCTGGCGCTGGCGCTAAGAAACCTAAAGCGAAACCCACTCATCCCAAGACATCGGAAATGGTGAACAACGCTATAAAGGAGATGAAGGAACGTAGCGGATCATCGCTACAGGCCATCAAAAAATATATCGCCGCTCATTATAAGGTCGACGCGGAGAAGTTAGCTCCGTTCATAAGGAAATATTTGAAGAGCGCCGTCGAATCGGGTGCTCTCATTCAGACCAAAGGCAAGGGCGCATCCGGATCTTTCAAGCTAGAATCTAAATCCTCGTCGGCGAAGAAACCGAGCGCCAGCGCCGGCGCTGGCAAATCTGCCGGCGGTAAAAAGGAAAAGACATCGTCGAAGGGCGCCGCCTCCGCCGCCGCCAAGAAGGCCACCGCATCCGCAGCCGGCGCTAAGACCAAAAAGGCCGCCGCCGCCGCCGCCGCCGCCGCCGCGGCGGCTGCCGCTTCCGCATCGGCCGCGTCGGGATCTCCTTCCAAGTCGTCTAAGGCGGCGTCTTCGGCTTCAGCGAAAGACAAGAAGACGGCCGCCGCCGCTAAAAAGACCGCCGCCGCTAAAAAGGCCGCCGCCGCCGCCGCACCGGTCCCTGCCAAAGCGAAGGCCGGCGCAGCACCCAAGGCCAAGAAGACCGCGAAACCACCCACGAAGAAACCAAAGGCACCTAAACCTAAGAAGGCCGCAGCCACACCCACCAAGTCGAGACCCGCCGCCAAGAAAACGGCCGCAGCGAAGAAGTAAACCTGACGGTTTGCGCACGCACACATCGGCTCGCGAGAGTGACGCTACCGCCGTCGAAGAATAACTGTTGCCGCTGCTGCCGCTGCTGCCGCTGCTGCTGCCGCTGCTGCGGCGGCGGCGGCGGCAGCGGCGGCGGCGGCGGGTGCGCGACGACGACGCACGCGAACAAATATTATAAACCAAACAAACAAACGACACAAAACAGCCCTTTTCAGGGCTAACAATATATTCGTGAACGCGTGTGTCTTTCGGCACACACATTCGTTTCTATATAACGCAGAAAGTCTATATACCTCTATACCTATCTATATAAATAGGTCGACCGATTCCCAGAATATATTTAAAAAAACAAAAACAACGCCCGCAATAAGAATAAATCTTGTGCACACTCCTTGGGAATACCAGAATCTGGCGTGAAACAAACATGTTACTTAAAAAGTCTTTTATCAGGCGGTGCGCGCAGGTACAAGGTGCGAGCCTGTAACAGTTGGGTCATTCATACCAATTCTGATGTATTCCTTTGTGTACTTAGATGGATTAAGACCGAATTAGATGCCTTTGACTCTCCTGAGAGTCGGTAGGTACATTGCTGACTGCATTCCGCATGCACCACCCACGTTCATCGGTCATAATTGTTGTACATTCAGCAAAAGTTTGGAGGTCGTGTTCTTTATTTTTTTTAAAAATATCAATACTCTACACAATCGCGAGATATATAAATACAATCTACCTATATACAATCTCAGAGAATATTTTCTACAGACTAATGTGGGAGTGCATCGCAATGTAGTTGCAGTGGAGGATACTGGTTTTACCCACTCGCTCGCTCTGACTAAAGAGAATTGGCGCAAACCCGTAGGTAGTCGCAGTACTTAGAGTACTACTCTGATCTGATCGCAAGGAAGTATGGAAGGGTAATGAGGGTCTTCACGGCCGATTTTATCGGCCCCCACACGGGTCTAATATAGACTTTAAAGTGTCGACGTCTTGGCTACCTTATTATGGTGATATCCCTTCGGAGAAACCGTAGGTTTTGTTTGTTTGTGCAAATATGGACGAAGTTATCATGACGAATATATATAATATCCTCAAAAAATTGATAGATAGTACGGTTGACATCTGTCGGGCGTGCCACCGTCCTCGAGAATCTATTAGGCATATTATTACTGGTTGTTCTCGTCGTCTTCTTGCGCTAACGGTGAGTATGTAAATATTTGCACAGGCACAACCAACCAAGTAGCGAGGATCGTGCATCAACATTTTACAACAACTTTCCCTTAAATACCAACAATTGTCAATTTTGAAGTGCCTACGGTCGTGCTACGTTATATATGTATATGGGATCGATCGATCGATCGATCTATTATCACAGACGGGAGGACTATTGTTGCCAATAAGCCTGATATTGATATTGTGTGGTGATAGATCGATTAGAGCGCCGCGCAATGATTGTGTCGATATCGCCGTTCCTCACGGCGACGAGACGAAAAACAATTGAAGTATTTGGATCTGTCTCACGAGATTGCCGATATGTCGAATGTGGATTCGGCGGTGATCCGGTATTGTTCCGGTAATTATATCTGTTCACCGATTTATCAATCGCCAAGAGCCTCGACCAACACCTTAAGAAAAGAGGCTCGCTCACGTTAGAAGGTTGGATCAAGGGTCTGATGCAGAGAAGGCAGTCCAGTCCTCCTTCTTGACTTCCTCTTCTCGTTCCTTTTTTTTTTTTTTTTTTTTTTATTTCTATAATATGTATGTAATAAAGAGAATAATAATATAAGACAATAGCAGAGAAAGTACATAAAAAAAAAAAAAATAATAAAAAAAATAAATAAATAAATAATAACAATAAATAAATAAATAAATAATAACAATAAATAAATAATAACAATAAATAAATAAATAAATAAAAACGCCAACTGCGTGTCGAGCAGCGCGACACCGCCCGACTGCCCGACTCCCGCCGAATGACCGACGCACGCACGCCACAATAACATTCTTGAACTCGTTCGCTCGTTCGCTCGTTCGCTCACTCGCTCACTCGTTCACTCGTTCACTCGTTCACTGGCTCACTAGTACGGCTCGCTAAGCCGACGGAGGTTTAGAGAGTACATAATACATAAATAGGAGCGCGAGCGTATGTCCCACAACAGTCAATCTATAGCTCTCGTTCGTTTCGTTTCGCACGCACGCAACGACCCCTTATTCATTCGTTTCTAAACCTACTACTTTCTGCAACACAACAAGCGGCACGATGTCCGGCCGTGGTAAAGGTGGAAAAGTCAAGGGAAAGGCAAAGTCGCGTTCGAACCGTGCCGGTCTTCAGTTTCCGGTCGGTCGTATACACAGACTGCTGCGTAATGGCAATTACGCCGAGCGCGTAGGGGCCGGGGCACCGGTGTATCTCGCCGCAGTTATGGAATATCTGGCCGCCGAGGTCCTCGAGTTGGCCGGCAACGCCGCCAGAGACAACAAGAAAACCAGGATCATACCTCGTCACCTTCAGTTGGCGATCCGCAACGACGAAGAGTTGAACAAACTCCTCTCTGGCGTGACAATCGCTCAGGGTGGTGTTCTACCTAACATTCAGGCCGTCCTACTGCCCAAGAAGACCGAGAAGAAGGCCTAAGCGGGGGGATATGTTTAACGGCGGCGGCGGCGGCGGCGGCGGCGGCGGCGGCGGCAGCAGCAGCAGCAGCAGCAGCAACAGCAACAGCTGCATCAGCTGCATCAGCAAAACAACAACGCGACGACAATAACAAAAAAGGCCCTTTTCAGGGCCACAATACGTATCACAGTCATAATATTATATAAGGACCGTTTCTGTCATAACAATGATAAGTCAAAAAAAAAAATAAAAATATTACTAACCTCCTAACCCCTAACGATTTTCTATAATACATATAATAGATATAATTAATAGATGCCTGGTAATTAACTTAACTATCTACGAGATAATTCGTGTAGATGCTCTACACCTATGAAGTGTAGTAGTAGTAGTAGTAGTATAGTATTATTATTTTATTCTATACATACACTAGTTTTCAACGTGTGTATAGTGGTAGACGACAAAAAAAAAAAAAAAAAAAAAAAAAAATAGCTATAGTATAGTGTAACACAAAACAACCATACGGTGATGATTATGGCAAACGTACATACATAGGTAGGTACACATACCAAACATCGATACGGGATTTATCGATCAACACATCTACGTTATATCAGTTATAACGCTACCTATTTTCACCACTTACATTATTGTTAAACAAAAACAAAAGTAATATATATATATATAAGGTAGGTTATCGAGGATTATCAAAATAAACCACAAATTGTTTCTCTGAAAATGCGCACAATCCATATATCTATAGTCTGTTGTTGTTGTTGTTGTTTAAACGTTGTTTTATATCATTGATGACATGTCGTTTGTCACATTGGTGTGTAGATCATCATAAATAAATAAGTAAAAATAAATAAATAAATAAATAAATAAATAAATAAATAATGCACATTATATGAGGCCAAAGAACCTAGCCGACACACACACCCACACCCACACACACAGACAGACACCGAACTGAATATTTTAACGCGAATATCGATTTGTGACTGACTGACTGACATGTTGGAGCTGTGGAGGCTCGATAAACGGGCCGAAGTTGGGTCGCTATCGTCTCGATATATAAAAACGTCCCCCGTGTGCACGTATAAGCTCATTCTGTGCCAGAATTCCGCACGGTACGGACTCCGAATCGATACGTCGCGTGTTGTACTCTGTTCTAAATCGGCTACTCTCTGTCGGTCGACTGTACTGACTAAATACAATGCCGCCCAAGACAAGCGGAAAGGCCGCCAAGAAGTCTGGCAAGGCCCAAAAGAACATCTCCAAGACAGACAAGAAAAAGAAGAAGCACAAGAGGAAGGAGAGCTACGCTATCTATATCTACAAGGTGCTCAAACAGGTTCACCCGGACACCGGTATATCGAGTAAGGCGATGTCCATCATGAACTCTTTCGTGAACGACATCTTCGAACGCATCGCCGCCGAAGCGTCGCGTCTCGCCCACTACAACAAGAGGTCCACGATCACATCTAGGGAGGTGCAGACCTCCGTGAGGCTTTTGCTACCAGGCGAGCTCGCCAAACACGCTGTCAGCGAGGGCACCAAAGCTGTCACCAAGTACACCAGCTCCAAGTGAGGAGGAGGCGGTCACCGTCACCGTCACCCTCCGCCCTCGAGTACCACTAATAATTTGGATCACCATCGCTACCACAACCGCTACCGCTACCGCTACCAACATCAACACCAACACGATCGTACGCTTCGGCTGCGGTTACGAGACTCCTCGGAAGTGTAAAACAAAAGGCCCTTTTCAGGGCCACAAATTTTATCATGTTATATAACAAAAAAAAAAAAATATATAATGTTTCTAAAAAACAAACAAAAGTCACACCCACCTACCTAAACCTACCTAACCAACCTACTTACCTACCTACCTACCCACCCAACTACCTACCAACCTACCAGCCTACCACCGGCTGCTCTATATTAATTAATCTGAACGAGACGCAATCAATATCTCTGTCGAATAATTGACAACAGGTTAAGGTACACGCAAGTATCTAGTATATTACTTTACTTAGTTACTCGTGGTACTACGAGTATACTCTGTTGCACGTTACTAATTACTGGTACTTGTCTGATAGTTAATTTTACTAGTGGGGTCGCCCATCGGTCGAAATTCGACTATAATAAATATAAATTGTGAGTGACTTAATATACATTATTAAAATATAATATTCAAACATTATTAAGGTTCTACTGTCCAAAACTAAACCACACTACTATAACCACAGATTTGACCGAGACTGTTATTTGTCAATTTCTTTTTTTTTTTTTGAACAAATTATATGAAATTAAAAAGAAGTAAAATAAAGAATACCTATTTAAAAAATGTTTATTAAAACAAAACATGCTGCTATAAGAGGATGCAAAACAAAACAAAAAAAAAAAAGAAAAATATCTTTTAACGCGTATTGCAATAATTTAATTAATGATTTAAAACTTCTCTGGAAACAATGTTTTATGTAAAAACTCTTTCATCGTTTGCTAAATGTCCTTGGCCATTATATTTGGATATGTAAAACCTTAGACCAGCGAATGAACGAACTCTACTTGCTGCAACATACAATTGCCCATGTGTAAAAACTGGCCGATTTAATAAAACTCCAATATTTTTTTTTTTTTGGACTGTCTTGTCCAATTCCAGTGAAATTTCACGCATTATGTTGTTGTTACATGTTTGACTAATACGTTCTTGTAATCCATAATTAATAGCAGTGTCAACATCATAAAAATATAATTGTGCACAACATGGTGACCGACCATATGCAGCAGTCATCGGGCCTGGTCTGTGATAAAAAACATCATGTATTTTGAAATAATACACTCCACTTGGTTGGCTTCCGAGTCTTAACCATAGCAAAACATGAATTATATATCCTAATAGGTATATTCTAAATGATTTTTTGATTTACTTTTTATTAAAGGTTCATTTGAAGTAAGTCAATGAGTACAATGATTTAAAATATTCATTTTGACTTAAGGGTGGTAATATTGCTTTACCCTTGTGACAGACAACATGAAGTGAATGCAGTTCTGTCGCCTAAGGTCACTCTTGTTCAGATTCAAAATGTTTCAGATTAAAAACACATTTGGAAAATGACATTTAGAGCAAGCACATTTAAATGTACATATCTCTCAAAATCACTTATTTATCCTGAAGTATACTACTACAATAAATTACTGTAATCGTAAACTACATACTACAACTACTAATAATTGCTTTGAATCAGAAATAGCAAGTTATATTTATTTATTTTTTGTACCTGAATGTTGTCATTGCATATTATTGCACTGCTACAGAACTTTCTTTATGCTTTATATAATGAAAGTCCGTGTACATTTAAATGTATCTTACTGCTACACAACTTATATATTACACTTATATATTACATAAATTTGTATAAGCGCTCAGTATTTCACGTAGGATTCGTCAAATAAAACTTTTCTGTTTGACACATTCAACTATGTCTATAGAATAAACAAAAGAGACAATTTATTTGACCACAGATTATGTATACGTTTACAAATACTTGTGTATGCGTGTGAATCAAATGTATTCTGGTTTGTGTAATGTTTTATTTATTGATTTATTGTACTTATTATGCATTATTATTAAAATCTTTTTTTTTTTTTATATTAAATGAGGCAAATAAAACTTTTTTTTTTTTTTTTTTTTTTTGATAGGTACGTCTATGTCAGTACTATATCATGTCTATGGACAAAATGGCGTGTACAAATACATGTGTATGGTATATGTGTGTGTGAAATGCATGGTAGTGTGTGTAATGTTTTATTTATTGATTTAATGTACTTTATAAGCATTATTATTGAAAAATATTAGCGTTCTGCACTTCTCCAACGCATAAACTATAAGTGTGCCAAATTTTATGCTCCTGCGTCCGCGCAATTTTCGTAAAAAGCGGATTAAAGTTATTAACTAATAATATTATTCTCGAAAATATTATATTCGAAATTACACGAGTTTCTGTATTACAATGAAAACCACGGGCCTCTAAAACAAAACAACAACAATTTGGATTCATTTGGGGGACGGATTTTGTACGGATAGATATATAATAAACTAAATTTAGTTCGTATCTATCTATCTCCACATATATAAGTATTTCATCAGTCAATCTAGAACAAGTGAAGTACAAGGTTCGGTCAGTTTGAAGCTAGATGGCGTTGTGCGTTCAACGTTCGTAATGTTTATTTAAATAGATCACAACAACTACATACATACATACATACATACATACATACATACATACATACATACATGCATACATACATACATACATACATACATACATACATATATTTAATAAAAACAATAACATAGTCGCAGCAGGAGTGTTGCTCGCCAGTTCGCATAACTAACTAAACCTAAAACGTAGTGAGTGATATAGCGACGCGAGGGAACGAACGGTGTGACCGACCGTGCGCCGCCGCCGGAGGCTATATATACTGGTGTCGAAAATTCAGACCGTTGCGGCCCCTCAGATTAGGATGTTCGGCAAGTCTATCCCTTGGACTAGGCAGGCCAAATACCTAGGCATAACCCTTGACGACCGTCTATCCTTCGGCCCCCACATCAAGGCAGTCCGCAACCGGGCTGCCTTCGTGCTAGGACGTTTACACAGTTTAATTAACGCGCGTTCGAAATTAAACTTAAAAAACAAAGTCCGATTATACACTGCATGCATACGTCCTATAATGACGTACGGCAGCGTGGTATTCGCACATGTAAGGCCACACAGGATCCATAGGCTTCAAACACTACAGAATAGGTTCATGCGCACAGCGACGGGAGCACCGTGGTATGTACGCAACGTCGATCTTCACATCGACCTCAGATTGCCGACCATCAAGCAATTCATTAAACAGTGCTCCCTTAGCTACTTTGACTCTGCTCCGACTCACCCCAACCCTCTAGTGGTTGCGGCGGTAAATTACACACCGAGCGAAATATCTAAGATACGTCGACCCAAACACGCGTTAGGGGAGCTAGACGACGAAATTACACGCGCTCAACGCAGAGCGAACACACTAGGTGCGAACCGTCCGCGTTTTCGTCCCCGCCGGCGGGGGCGGAACACGGGCCGCGTAAACCGACAACAAAACATGGGAGTAGGCCGCCCCAGTGTTTCAGCAACACCCCAAGCCGAGGTTCGTACCCCGCAGGGGGTGCCCTTGGGCAATGTTGTTTAATAAAGGCCGGTTGAGAGCCCTCAGCGCTCACCGTAACCAAACCGGGTAAAGTTGTAGAGGCCGTCTGAGGCCAACAGCTAAATATCAATTCCAAAAAAAAAAAAAAAAAAAAAAAAAAAAAATTCAGACCGTTGCATTCCCTCTCGTATATTTGTAGCGTGACGACGTCTCCTCAGCTCCCCTAGCTCACTAGTATCCGGTTCGTTCGTTCGTTCGTTCGTTAGTACAATGGCTCGCACCAAGCAGACCGCTCGCAAATCTACCGGTGGCAAGGCACCCAGGAAACAGCTCGCCACCAAAGCTGCCCGCAAGAGTGCGCCGGCCACCGGTGGTGTGAAGAAACCACATCGCTACAGGCCCGGCACAGTAGCGCTTCGTGAGATCCGTCGCTACCAGAAGAGCACCGAACTCCTGATCCGTAAACTTCCGTTCCAGCGTTTAGTTCGTGAGATCGCTCAAGACTTCAAGACCGATCTGCGCTTCCAGAGTTCCGCCGTTATGGCTCTACAGGAGGCTAGCGAGGCTTATTTGGTCGGCCTCTTCGAGGACACCAACCTTTGTGCAATACACGCTAAACGCGTCACCATTATGCCAAAGGACATACAATTGGCGCGCAGAATCCGAGGCGAACGCGCCTAAGAATGAAAGAAGAACACGACCGCCTCCGCCGTCATCACCACCACAACCGCTACGACGTAGACAACAACAACAACATTATTAACACACTTTGATATATATATATATATATATATATATATATCAAAGTGTGCAATTAGAGCGCTGTGGTGCTTCGGTTACAACAAAAGGCCCTTTTCAGGGCCACACACGTTTCATATATCACATACGTATTACGATATGTTTCTAATGAACAGAGAAGTCTCGACAAATAAATAATAAATGCTTGGTTTAAGCCCGCACGACACGACTCGTACCTAACATATATTAACCCTTTAAACAGGGAGACAAATCAAAGTTGAAAAATAATTATAATAATAATGATGATGACGATATCACAGATAGACGTCTACGTCTACTCTTTCTTACTTAAGAGTTCAACGCGCACACCTACGTCGTAATTAGGTATTTATTGTCTCTAGTGTAAATCTACCATATATCCATTATATCTCATATATATGTTATTTGCTTGCAACAGTCGCTCGCTCGGGGTCGGCGTAAATGGATTAGCTTAAATCTAATTTTTTATTCGCTCATTTTTATTCTTTTCTCTCTCTCTCTCTCTCTCTCTCTCTCTCTCTCTCTCTCTCTCTCTCTCTCTCTCTCTCTCTCTCTCTCTCTCTCTCTCTTTTTTTTTAAAATTGAGTAGGCACATATTAAAAGAAAGCAAGCAATCAAATAGACTTTTTGTTTTTGTTTTTTGTTTTTTGTTTTTTGTTTTTTGTTTTTTGTTTTTTTTTTTTTTTTTGCTGTATGTATGTATGTATGTATGTGTATATACTGTCTACTGACTATTATTGTAGTGTGTCGGTGTGTCGGTCGTGTAAGAGCCAGTTCGAGATATCGGTACGAGGCGTACACGTACATATGTACAATAACAACATATCTCACCATCACCACCAGCGTACGAAGAATAACGAACCGAACAGAATACGAGAACGCCACGACAGACGTCGCGCCGTACCGTATCTATATAAAGAGCGGATTTACGGTTTTCCGTATTCAGTCGTTCGCCAGCGTTCGCCGTTCAACAACGTCTGTGTGTATCACCATCGATTGAATAAACTACTCTCCACTAAACATGACCGGTCGCGGCAAAGGAGGAAAGGGTCTGGGGAAAGGAGGAGCCAAGCGACACAGGAAAGTGCTTCGTGATAACATCCAAGGTATCACGAAGCCGGCTATCCGTCGTCTCGCTCGCAGAGGCGGTGTGAAGCGTATTTCCGGTCTTATCTACGAGGAGACTCGCGGTGTTCTCAAGGTGTTCCTCGAGAACGTTATCCGCGACGCGGTCACTTACACCGAACACGCCAAGAGGAAGACCGTCACCGCCATGGACGTCGTCTACGCTCTGAAACGTCAAGGTCGCACCCTGTACGGTTTCGGCGGTTAAGAAACTGCAGCGTTCGCGCGTGCGGCTCGTGTACCACCATCACCATCACCACCACCACCACCAAAACCACCACCACCACCACCGCCGCCACCGCCACCGCCACCATCATCATCATCACCACGTTCACACCACACCTACCTACTACCTACTAATGTAGATATGATGATATATCGTGGCATTTATCGTGTCAAATATTATGATACAAAAAATAAAAAAAGGCCCTTATCAGGGCCGCATACGATTCGTGTGCACTGCACGCACTCTTGTGCAGTAGCATGTTTCTTATGAACGACAAGTCGAGCTTTTCTAACTAAATAATATATATATAAAGAATATGTTATTTTTAATGGACAGTAAGATAATGTGTTTTTATAATGTATGTGAGTAAACGAGTGGAGTGTTTTGTACGTGTTGTATAGAGGTTATCAGAGTTTCCTCAGCTGTACGTAGGGATGGGGAAATGGTGAAAAATATCGATATATATCGTATCGATGTTTTTCAAATGAATCAATAAATATTATTGACTCAAAAATATCGATATGTCGATATATCGATATTTCTTGCGACAAGCAGATCATAGACTGAAATTTTTGTTTGTGTTTAAAGCAAAGAAACTAAACCCATACAGATTAATCAAATACATGATGTGACGCATAAGCAGACAGCAGAACTTCAAAAAATATATCGATTTTGATACGAGTTTGATGTCTGAAATTAAATATCGAAAATCGATATATCGCGGCAAAAAATATCGCTGATATTTATCGATTTTTTTTTTTTTTTTTTTTCTGAAAAAATATCGATATTTTGATATATCGTTTTTCTTTGCTCAAGCCTAGCTGTACGCCGCCGGCGGACGGACGAGACAAGGCGTGTCGAGAAACGCATTTCGTTCGTTCGCACCACCCGTTCGTTTTAATTATATTTATTTCTTTCTTATACATACGATACCAATTTTGATGTAGATAATAATATTGAGCGGATGTAGATGCACCCCTCGAAAATAATACATATACATATTTATATCAATCTGACGGCGATTTCCACGTAATATAACATGATATAACAACTGTATACTGTATATCGTATATCGAGACGATGCGAAATATTATTATTATATATATATATATATATATATATATATATATATATACACGTATACATATACATATACATATACAGTGCGCTCAATGGTGTTACTTAAACATACAATAATCATAGACATTGTCTTATACATACATAGGACATAGATAATATAAAGATATACATACACACACGCGCGCACGCACGCACGCACGCACGCACGCACGCACGCACGCACGCACGCACGCACGCACGCACGCACGCACGCACGCACGCACGCACGCAAAATTATTTTGTGTTTATTTTATTTATTTTTTTTTTAGTATATCAACCTATTATACGGACAAACCTCCAGGTCGGACTCGCCCGTCCGTCGGTGAGTCGTGAGTCGGGCGGGCATAACGCGCACGAACGTGTTTTACGAAGGTTCACTTTTAATCGTTAAATGTGGTCATAACGTGTATTAATATCAAAGATATGTTGACACGTTTCAGCCTCGATATACTCGTCGTTGTTTTATACATTGTTTTGACACAAAACGTTATGTTTTATAGAGAAAAATACATTTTGAACTGAACGCGAGGTATACACGGTGCACAGTGGTGAAAATAAAACACCATATCGTCCCAGCGGTACGATCGTTTCACGTAAAGTACACGTCGAACGTTAGTCACTTTCATTATGTATATAAAAATATAATTTTGACATTATATATTATAAGATAAGTTATATAAAATGTTATTTAATTAGATCCGTGTTAGTGAAAAGTGCGAAGCGTTCATACGAGAAATCGTCCCGCGACAGAACGGCTCTCGTTACGGTAAAGCTTCGAGGTGACTCGACTGAACGATCGCGCGCTACGTACCGATATCCGATATTTTTCGTAGTAGCGACATCTAAGTCGAAATTCAACTCGAACTCGCTGAACTTACCTTCTGCAACGTTCTACGTCGCTCGTGCTATACGTACTACTACTACTACGTATAATATATAAAAATAATAATAATACAATAACAATGGCAGACACCGCTGTTACAACCGAAGCTCCCGCTCCAGCTGCCGGTGCGAAGAAGGCCGCAAGACAATCTGGCGGCGGCGGCGGCGGCGCTGGCGCTGGCGCTAAGAAACCTAAAGCGAAACCCACTCATCCCAAGACATCGGAAATGGTGAACAACGCTATAAAGGAGATGAAGGAACGTAGCGGATCATCGCTACAGGCCATCAAAAAATATATCGCCGCTCATTATAAGGTCGACGCGGAGAAGTTAGCTCCGTTCATAAGGAAATATTTGAAGAGCGCCGTCGAATCGGGTGCTCTCATTCAGACCAAAGGCAAGGGCGCATCCGGATCTTTCAAGCTAGAATCTAAATCCTCGTCGGCGAAGAAACCGAGCGCCAGCGCCGGCGCTGGCAAATCTGCCGGCGGTAAAAAGGAAAAGACATCGTCGAAGGGCGCCGCCTCCGCCGCCGCCAAGAAGGCCACCGCATCCGCAGCCGGCGCTAAGACCAAAAAGGCCGCCGCCGCCGCCGCCGCCGCCGCCGCGGCGGCTGCCGCTTCCGCATCGGCCGCGTCGGGATCTCCTTCCAAGTCGTCTAAGGCGGCGTCTTCGGCTTCAGCGAAAGACAAGAAGACGGCCGCCGCCGCTAAAAAGACCGCCGCCGCTAAAAAGGCCGCCGCCGCCGCCGCACCGGTCCCTGCCAAAGCGAAGGCCGGCGCAGCACCCAAGGCCAAGAAGACCGCGAAACCACCCACGAAGAAACCAAAGGCACCTAAACCTAAGAAGGCCGCAGCCACACCCACCAAGTCGAGACCCGCCGCCAAGAAAACGGCCGCAGCGAAGAAGTAAACCTGACGGTTTGCGCACGCACACATCGGCTCGCGAGAGTGACGCTACCGCCGTCGAAGAATAACTGTTGCCGCTGCTGCCGCTGCTGCCGCTGCTGCTGCCGCTGCTGCGGCGGCGGCGGCGGCAGCGGCGGCGGCGGCGGGTGCGCGACGACGACGCACGCGAACAAATATTATAAACCAAACAAACAAACGACACAAAACAGCCCTTTTCAGGGCTAACAATATATTCGTGAACGCGTGTGTCTTTCGGCACACACATTCGTTTCTATATAACGCAGAAAGTCTATATACCTCTATACCTATCTATATAAATAGGTCGACCGATTCCCAGAATATATTTAAAAAAACAAAAACAACGCCCGCAATAAGAATAAATCTTGTGCACACTCCTTGGGAATACCAGAATCTGGCGTGAAACAAACATGTTACTTAAAAAGTCTTTTATCAGGCGGTGCGCGCAGGTACAAGGTGCGAGCCTGTAACAGTTGGGTCATTCATACCAATTCTGATGTATTCCTTTGTGTACTTAGATGGATTAAGACCGAATTAGATGCCTTTGACTCTCCTGAGAGTCGGTAGGTACATTGCTGACTGCATTCCGCATGCACCACCCACGTTCATCGGTCATAATTGTTGTACATTCAGCAAAAGTTTGGAGGTCGTGTTCTTTATTTTTTTTAAAAATATCAATACTCTACACAATCGCGAGATATATAAATACAATCTACCTATATACAATCTCAGAGAATATTTTCTACAGACTAATGTGGGAGTGCATCGCAATGTAGTTGCAGTGGAGGATACTGGTTTTACCCACTCGCTCGCTCTGACTAAAGAGAATTGGCGCAAACCCGTAGGTAGTCGCAGTACTTAGAGTACTACTCTGATCTGATCGCAAGGAAGTATGGAAGGGTAATGAGGGTCTTCACGGCCGATTTTATCGGCCCCCACACGGGTCTAATATAGACTTTAAAGTGTCGACGTCTTGGCTACCTTATTATGGTGATATCCCTTCGGAGAAACCGTAGGTTTTGTTTGTTTGTGCAAATATGGACGAAGTTATCATGACGAATATATATAATATCCTCAAAAAATTGATAGATAGTACGGTTGACATCTGTCGGGCGTGCCACCGTCCTCGAGAATCTATTAGGCATATTATTACTGGTTGTTCTCGTCGTCTTCTTGCGCTAACGGTGAGTATGTAAATATTTGCACAGGCACAACCAACCAAGTAGCGAGGATCGTGCATCAACATTTTACAACAACTTTCCCTTAAATACCAACAATTGTCAATTTTGAAGTGCCTACGGTCGTGCTACGTTATATATGTATATGGGATCGATCGATCGATCGATCTATTATCACAGACGGGAGGACTATTGTTGCCAATAAGCCTGATATTGATATTGTGTGGTGATAGATCGATTAGAGCGCCGCGCAATGATTGTGTCGATATCGCCGTTCCTCACGGCGACGAGACGAAAAACAATTGAAGTATTTGGATCTGTCTCACGAGATTGCCGATATGTCGAATGTGGATTCGGCGGTGATCCGGTATTGTTCCGGTAATTATATCTGTTCACCGATTTATCAATCGCCAAGAGCCTCGACCAACACCTTAAGAAAAGAGGCTCGCTCACGTTAGAAGGTTGGATCAAGGGTCTGATGCAGAGAAGGCAGTCCAGTCCTCCTTCTTGACTTCCTCTTCTCGTTCCTTTTTTTTTTTTTTTTTTTTTTATTTCTATAATATGTATGTAATAAAGAGAATAATAATATAAGACAATAGCAGAGAAAGTACATAAAAAAAAAAAAAATAATAAAAAAAATAAATAAATAAATAATAACAATAAATAAATAAATAAATAATAACAATAAATAAATAATAACAATAAATAAATAAATAAATAAAAACGCCAACTGCGTGTCGAGCAGCGCGACACCGCCCGACTGCCCGACTCCCGCCGAATGACCGACGCACGCACGCCACAATAACATTCTTGAACTCGTTCGCTCGTTCGCTCGTTCGCTCACTCGCTCACTCGTTCACTCGTTCACTCGTTCACTGGCTCACTAGTACGGCTCGCTAAGCCGACGGAGGTTTAGAGAGTACATAATACATAAATAGGAGCGCGAGCGTATGTCCCACAACGTTGCGAAACGGATAAGCATTCCGCTTCTGACGCGCGTCCCGAGTGGACGTGTCCGACAAGTGCTCGAGTGCTCCCGCTGTGACATCGCGCCCGCGCCACGCCGCACCTGTCGCTTCGCGCCATCGCGCCGCCTACGTCACCGCTGTGTGTCGGTGTGTCGTAACGGTCGCCCGTTTGCGGCATACTGCGCTCACAGCGTCAGTGTTTTTGTGAACAAGGCGCGTACATTCAAAGTCGTATTTTTCAATTCGACTTTGTTTAGTGCGTGTCTGTCACGGAAGCGCTAGTTCTTCTCGTTTCTTGTTTGAACAGTGAAGTCATAGTCAGCGCTCTTTGTGAACGAGACGCGTGCGTTTAACGTCGTATTTTTAAATACGACGTTGGATAGTGCGCCGTCCTTCACAGAGGCGTTAGTTTCTGTGAACAGTGAAGTCTTTGGCCCCTTCAGGGTAAATCCAATTGGTCACTCGGTGGAAACCTTACGGTGTCAACGAACCGAGTGGGCGGTGACCCGACCCGCCTGCCTAGCCCCTTCTGGGTTAGGCAAAGTCGGCTGGGGCTAGACAACTCGGCCTTGGGGGTGTCCCCTAGTCGAGCCTAGCCGTCGCCCTCCCACCCCACCCTTACCTCCACATCCCATTCTCAGCTGTTTGTTTGGGTGTGCCGGCCGACAGGCCCATACCACCCCGGCACCTGGGCAGTTAGGAACCCGACGCACAATAAGATCGGCGAAGGGAGACTCTCTTAGGGCACACCTAGCTATAAGTACACCCTCCCGGCCTTACCCCGGCTGGGAGGCCAAGCACACTCACACCCCCGGGTTGTCCCACCCGGGGACTAGGACTGTTGCTGCTGCTGTTGTTGCTGTTGGCAGCACAACAACCGCCGAAAACCGCCGAAATGGCCCTCGCGGGCCTTTCCGCGGGGTCCGCTCTCCAACGTCTGGGAGCGGACATAAACGCCATCCTCGAGGACCCCGAAGTCCTCGAACTAATCCAGAGGAAATTCCTCATAAAATTGACCGAGGAAAGGACTCAGGACATGGAGACGGAAACGTCTCCAGAGCCCGAGGCAAACTCGGGCGATGACGAAGGAGCGGACCAGTCCGGGGGCTCCGACGCCAGCGAGGACGAGTCCTCGTCCTCCACGTCCTCCTCTTCTTCAAAGGAGTCCGATTTTACGGTCGTGTCCTCCTCTAGGAAACGCGCCCGTAAAGGCAAGAAGGGGCCAAACAAGGCCCCAAAGCTGTCGGAGGATATAGATACCTCGACAGCACCCGCCCCCGTTCGCGCCTCTCCGGGGCCTAAGGGCGGCAACTCCCCCTCGGGGAGGTCCACGCCCGCTATCGCCGACGCCTCGGCGGCCGCGCCAAGGATCCCCGCCCCACCTCCGATTTTCATCCAAGAAAAATCGAGGTGGACGGCGATCTCCACCTGGTGCAATGAGCGCCGCATACGCTACCACTCTGCCCGTAGCACCCAACAGGGCATCAAAGTTGCCCTGGCCACCGCGAGCGACCACAGGGCGCTCTCGAAGCTCCTTCGGGAGAGGGACGTGAGTTTCCACACGTACACTCTGCCGGAGGACAGAAAGCTCCGTGTCGTTGTTCGCAACGTACCCAAGGAGATCTCCCCCGAGGAGATCAAACAAGCCTTGACACCCAACTACCCGGTGCATGAGGTACACCGGATGGTTCGAGGCCGCACCAACGTCGTATACGACATGGTGTTGGTTACTCTCGACGACACCCCCGCCGGCAAGGACATCTTTAAGATGTCGTCCATCTGCGGGCTGTCGGGCATAACGATAGAGCCACCTCACCGTAGAAGTGGCATCTCACAATGCCACCGCTGCCAGCTCTATGGGCATTCGGCGCGAAACTGTTTCGCGCGCCCCAGGTGCGTCAAGTGCCTGGAAGACCACGCGACGGACCAGTGCAAAAGGCCCAAAGACAGGGCCCAATGCACTGAGCCAGTCGCGTGCGTACTGTGTGGCGAAACAGGCCACCCCGCCAACTATCGAGGTTGCCCGAGGGCGCCTAAAACCCCCAAGGCGAAAGGACCTCAGCGTCCCCGCCCAGTCGTCCCTGCTGCTGCTGCTGCTGCTGCAGGGACTGGGGGGAGCTTTAAACCCGCTCCTCTGCCAAAAACGAACGCCTGGGCCACTCCCAGGACGACCGGGGAGACCTTCCCACCTCTGCCCGTGCGGAAGACGATGCAGGCCCCCATACCTGCCCCAGTACCCGTAAAGGCAGCCCCTGTCGAGCGGCCCTCAAAGCCTCTCCAGGGAGGGCCCAAGCCGTTCGTGGTTGACTACAGGAGCCAAACACCGCAAGCGATCGACCCGGACCTATCCCTAGTGGCAAGGTTCGCGAGTGCGATCGACTTCAGCGAGCTACGACATCTCGCTAGTCTAATCCGGCAAAACGAGGGCAATCCGTTGGCCCTCCTCAGTGTTAGCGTCAGGTACTCGAGCGTACTCGAGAAGCTAGGCGCGTTTAAGTGTAACCCATAATGGATTGCACACCAACACGCAGAGTCAAACCCCGATCACTCAAGTTAGGGTACATCAACGCCAACGGCATCGGTAGGCAACGAGATGAAGTTGGCGTTTTTCTTAGGGCACACCAATTGGACATATTGCTAGTGCAAGAGACCTTTTTGAAACCCTCGCAGAGAAACCCAAACGTTGCGAACTACTCTGTGGTCCGCAACGATAGGATTGACTCTGCGCTAGGGGGAACTCTCATATATTACAAAAGGTCCCTTCACTGCGTACCTATGGATCCGCCTGCGCTGACTAGCATCGAGGCTTCGGTCTGTCGAATAGGCATGACCGGACACCAATCGATCACGCTAGTTTCAGCCTATCTGTCACCCAATCGGCAACTACTCGAGAGCGACCTCCGAGCGCTGCTAGAACTGAGCGACGCCGTGATAATCGGCGGCGACCTTAACGCCAAGAACACCATTTGGAACTGTCACCAGTCCAACGCCAAAGGCAGAGCCCTGGAGTCGCTCTCGAATAGACTAGCGTTCGACATCATCGCCCCGCTCGAACCGACCCACTATCCGCACAACGTGTCTCACCGACCCGACATTCTGGACGTGGCACTCCTGAAGAACATAAACCTACGTTTGTGTTCAGTAGAGGTGCTTCACGAGTTGACTTCAGACCACAGACCTGTGGTCGTGGAGTTCGCACCCAGACTGGGTCCCATCGACACAGGTCATCGTACCCCCACTAGACGAACCACGGACTGGAGGCGCCTCGGGACAAAACTCGAGGCAACCTCGTCCGTGCATCTAGATAGGATACCCGACCACATAAATAGCCAAGAGGACACCACGATGGCGATCGACAACCTCACAGCTCACGTGCAATCGTTAATTAACGAATGCACTCGGGAGGCACCGGCGACGAACGATCGCCGCTGGGACCTACCCGATGACGTACGTGAGCTGCTGAGGCGGAAGAACGCCGCCGTACGAGCCTACGACAGATATCCATGCGACGCCAACAGGATCAGGTTACGACGCTTAGAAAGAGCGGTCAAGTCACGCATCGACCAAATGCGCCAAGACAGGTGGGATAGGACACTACAAGATCTCGAACCTACCCACCACGCCTTCTGGCAACTATCCCGCTCGCTTAAGAGAGACACCGTCACCGTTATGCCTCCTCTAAGCAGACCTAACCTTCCACCGGCATTCGACGATATCGAAAAGGCTGAGTGCCTGGCCGAGAGTCTAGAGAATCAGTGCACGCCCAGCGTAATACACTGCGACTCGGACCAAATAGCCGAAGTTGATTCGGAAGTAGAGCGCCTAATAACCTCACTTCCTACATCAACATCAACGCCGACGGGAACGACGACAGATGAACATGACCTAGACACGGTCACCCCCGAAGAAGTCGAAACGATCGTCAAGGGCCTACACGCTCGCAAGGCGCCCGGTTCGGACGGTATCACAAACAGGGTGTTAAAACTCTTTCCGGAGAGGCTACTGGTCCTGCTGACGTTCATCTTCAACGCAGCACTCAAAAACAACATCTTTCCACAACAGTGGAAAGAAGCCGTTGTTATTGGGATACCCAAACCTGGCAAACCGAAGTCCGAACCGACCAGTTATAGACCGATCAGTCTGCTTAACGGATTAGGCAAGCTATACGAGCGTCTAATCTACAGTAGGCTGAAAGCGTATGCCGATGCTAATCTTCTCGTCCCCCACGAGC
Source organism: Hypercompe scribonia (assembly GCA_949316085.1). Lineage (NCBI taxonomy): Eukaryota > Metazoa > Arthropoda > Insecta > Lepidoptera > Erebidae > Hypercompe > Hypercompe scribonia. Next base: position 429,938 of record OX438984.1, on the reverse strand, counting down.
AATTCGGGTTCCGAACCGAACACTCGTGCGTCCACCAAGTTCACCGCATCGTTGAATACACCAGCGATCGGCTTCAACGCAACCTGTTTACAGGAATCCTCTTTTTCGACGTAGCGAAAGCTTTCGACAAAGTGTGGCACAACGGCTTATTATTTGAGCTACTCACCATGGGAGTGCCACACGGACTCGTGCTCATCATACGAGACTACTTGTCGAATCGAAGCTTCCGCTACCGAGTAGAAGGGTCAATGTCCTCCACTCACCCCATTCGAGCCGGTGTCCCACAAGGGTCCGTGCTCTCCCCCCTACTCTTCACGCTGTATACTAGCGACATTCCGAAGCATCGGTATGTGCAGACGGCTCTATTCGCAGACGATACGGCTATCTACTGCTCAGGAATGAACCCCTCGACAGTAGCCAAGAAACTCCAGACCGCAGCCAACGCACTGGGCGTTTGGTTCCGGAAATGGAGGATCGAGGTCAACCCCGAGAAAAGCCAGGCGGTGCTGTTTCACAGAAGACAGCTAAGCTTGTATCCTTTGGAGAAGACCCCTCAGATTAGGATGTTCGGCAAGTCTATCCCTTGGACTAGGCAGGCCAAATACCTAGGCATAACCCTTGACGACCGTCTATCCTTCGGCCCCCACATCAAGACAGTCCGCAACCGGGCTGCCTTCGTGCTAGGACGTTTACACAGTTTAATTAACGCGCGTTCGAAATTAAACTTAAAAAACAAAGTCCGATTATACACTGCATGCATACGTCCTATAATGACGTACGGCAGCGTGGTATTCGCACATGTAAGGCCACACAGGATCCATAGGCTTCAAACACTACAGAATAGGTTCATGCGCACAGCGACGGGAGCACCGTGGTATGTACGCAACGTCGATCTTCACATCGACCTCAGATTGCCGACCATCAAGCAATTCATTAAACAGTGCTCCCTTAGCTACTTTGACTCTGCTCCGACTCACCCCAACCCTCTAGTGGTTGCGGCGGTAAATTACACACCGAGCGAAATATCTAAGATACGTCGACCCAAACACGCGTTAGGGGAGCTAGACGACGAAATTACACGCGCTCAACGCAGAGCGAACACACTAGGTGCGAACCGTCCGCGTTTTCGTCCCCGCCGGCGGGGGCGGAACACGGGCCGCGTAAACCGACAACAAAACATGGGAGTAGGCCGCCCCAGTGTTTCAGCAACACCCCAAGCCGAGGTTCGTACCCCGCAGGGGGTGCCCTTGGGCAATGTTGTTTAATAAAGGCCGGTTGAGAGCCCTCAGCGCTCACCGTAACCAAACCGGGTAAAGTTGTAGAGGCCGTCTGAGGCCAACAGCTAAAAATCATCACAAAAAAAAAAAAAAAAAAAAAAAAAAAAAAAAATGTCCCACAACAGTCAATCTATAGCTCTCGTTCGTTTCGTTTCGCACGCACGCAACGACCCCTTATTCATTCGTTTCTAAACCTACTACTTTCTGCAACACAACAAGCGGCACGATGTCCGGCCGTGGTAAAGGTGGAAAAGTCAAGGGAAAGGCAAAGTCGCGTTCGAACCGTGCCGGTCTTCAGTTTCCGGTCGGTCGTATACACAGACTGCTGCGTAATGGCAATTACGCCGAGCGCGTAGGGGCCGGGGCACCGGTGTATCTCGCCGCAGTTATGGAATATCTGGCCGCCGAGGTCCTCGAGTTGGCCGGCAACGCCGCCAGAGACAACAAGAAAACCAGGATCATACCTCGTCACCTTCAGTTGGCGATCCGCAACGACGAAGAGTTGAACAAACTCCTCTCTGGCGTGACAATCGCTCAGGGTGGTGTTCTACCTAACATTCAGGCCGTCCTACTGCCCAAGAAGACCGAGAAGAAGGCCTAAGCGGGGGGATATGTTTAACGGCGGCGGCGGCGGCGGCGGCGGCGGCGGCGGCGGCAGCAGCAGCAGCAGCAGCAGCAACAGCAACAGCTGCATCAGCTGCATCAGCAAAACAACAACGCGACGACAATAACAAAAAAGGCCCTTTTCAGGGCCACAATACGTATCACAGTCATAATATTATATAAGGACCGTTTCTGTCATAACAATGATAAGTCAAAAAAAAAAATAAAAATATTACTAACCTCCTAACCCCTAACGATTTTCTATAATACATATAATAGATATAATTAATAGATGCCTGGTAATTAACTTAACTATCTACGAGATAATTCGTGTAGATGCTCTACACCTATGAAGTGTAGTAGTAGTAGTAGTAGTATAGTATTATTATTTTATTCTATACATACACTAGTTTTCAACGTGTGTATAGTGGTAGACGACAAAAAAAAAAAAAAAAAAAAAAAAAAATAGCTATAGTATAGTGTAACACAAAACAACCATACGGTGATGATTATGGCAAACGTACATACATAGGTAGGTACACATACCAAACATCGATACGGGATTTATCGATCAACACATCTACGTTATATCAGTTATAACGCTACCTATTTTCACCACTTACATTATTGTTAAACAAAAACAAAAGTAATATATATATATATAAGGTAGGTTATCGAGGATTATCAAAATAAACCACAAATTGTTTCTCTGAAAATGCGCACAATCCATATATCTATAGTCTGTTGTTGTTGTTGTTGTTTAAACGTTGTTTTATATCATTGATGACATGTCGTTTGTCACATTGGTGTGTAGATCATCATAAATAAATAAGTAAAAATAAATAAATAAATAAATAAATAAATAAATAAATAATGCACATTATATGAGGCCAAAGAACCTAGCCGACACACACACCCACACCCACACACACAGACAGACACCGAACTGAATATTTTAACGCGAATATCGATTTGTGACTGACTGACTGACATGTTGGAGCTGTGGAGGCTCGATAAACGGGCCGAAGTTGGGTCGCTATCGTCTCGATATATAAAAACGTCCCCCGTGTGCACGTATAAGCTCATTCTGTGCCAGAATTCCGCACGGTACGGACTCCGAATCGATACGTCGCGTGTTGTACTCTGTTCTAAATCGGCTACTCTCTGTCGGTCGACTGTACTGACTAAATACAATGCCGCCCAAGACAAGCGGAAAGGCCGCCAAGAAGTCTGGCAAGGCCCAAAAGAACATCTCCAAGACAGACAAGAAAAAGAAGAAGCACAAGAGGAAGGAGAGCTACGCTATCTATATCTACAAGGTGCTCAAACAGGTTCACCCGGACACCGGTATATCGAGTAAGGCGATGTCCATCATGAACTCTTTCGTGAACGACATCTTCGAACGCATCGCCGCCGAAGCGTCGCGTCTCGCCCACTACAACAAGAGGTCCACGATCACATCTAGGGAGGTGCAGACCTCCGTGAGGCTTTTGCTACCAGGCGAGCTCGCCAAACACGCTGTCAGCGAGGGCACCAAAGCTGTCACCAAGTACACCAGCTCCAAGTGAGGAGGAGGCGGTCACCGTCACCGTCACCCTCCGCCCTCGAGTACCACTAATAATTTGGATCACCATCGCTACCACAACCGCTACCGCTACCGCTACCAACATCAACACCAACACGATCGTACGCTTCGGCTGCGGTTACGAGACTCCTCGGAAGTGTAAAACAAAAGGCCCTTTTCAGGGCCACAAATTTTATCATGTTATATAACAAAAAAAAAAAAATATATAATGTTTCTAAAAAACAAACAAAAGTCACACCCACCTACCTAAACCTACCTAACCAACCTACTTACCTACCTACCTACCCACCCAACTACCTACCAACCTACCAGCCTACCACCGGCTGCTCTATATTAATTAATCTGAACGAGACGCAATCAATATCTCTGTCGAATAATTGACAACAGGTTAAGGTACACGCAAGTATCTAGTATATTACTTTACTTAGTTACTCGTGGTACTACGAGTATACTCTGTTGCACGTTACTAATTACTGGTACTTGTCTGATAGTTAATTTTACTAGTGGGGTCGCCCATCGGTCGAAATTCGACTATAATAAATATAAATTGTGAGTGACTTAATATACATTATTAAAATATAATATTCAAACATTATTAAGGTTCTACTGTCCAAAACTAAACCACACTACTATAACCACAGATTTGACCGAGACTGTTATTTGTCAATTTCTTTTTTTTTTTTTGAACAAATTATATGAAATTAAAAAGAAGTAAAATAAAGAATACCTATTTAAAAAATGTTTATTAAAACAAAACATGCTGCTATAAGAGGATGCAAAACAAAACAAAAAAAAAAAAGAAAAATATCTTTTAACGCGTATTGCAATAATTTAATTAATGATTTAAAACTTCTCTGGAAACAATGTTTTATGTAAAAACTCTTTCATCGTTTGCTAAATGTCCTTGGCCATTATATTTGGATATGTAAAACCTTAGACCAGCGAATGAACGAACTCTACTTGCTGCAACATACAATTGCCCATGTGTAAAAACTGGCCGATTTAATAAAACTCCAATATTTTTTTTTTTTTGGACTGTCTTGTCCAATTCCAGTGAAATTTCACGCATTATGTTGTTGTTACATGTTTGACTAATACGTTCTTGTAATCCATAATTAATAGCAGTGTCAACATCATAAAAATATAATTGTGCACAACATGGTGACCGACCATATGCAGCAGTCATCGGGCCTGGTCTGTGATAAAAAACATCATGTATTTTGAAATAATACACTCCACTTGGTTGGCTTCCGAGTCTTAACCATAGCAAAACATGAATTATATATCCTAATAGGTATATTCTAAATGATTTTTTGATTTACTTTTTATTAAAGGTTCATTTGAAGTAAGTCAATGAGTACAATGATTTAAAATATTCATTTTGACTTAAGGGTGGTAATATTGCTTTACCCTTGTGACAGACAACATGAAGTGAATGCAGTTCTGTCGCCTAAGGTCACTCTTGTTCAGATTCAAAATGTTTCAGATTAAAAACACATTTGGAAAATGACATTTAGAGCAAGCACATTTAAATGTACATATCTCTCAAAATCACTTATTTATCCTGAAGTATACTACTACAATAAATTACTGTAATCGTAAACTACATACTACAACTACTAATAATTGCTTTGAATCAGAAATAGCAAGTTATATTTATTTATTTTTTGTACCTGAATGTTGTCATTGCATATTATTGCACTGCTACAGAACTTTCTTTATGCTTTATATAATGAAAGTCCGTGTACATTTAAATGTATCTTACTGCTACACAACTTATATATTACACTTATATATTACATAAATTTGTATAAGCGCTCAGTATTTCACGTAGGATTCGTCAAATAAAACTTTTCTGTTTGACACATTCAACTATGTCTATAGAATAAACAAAAGAGACAATTTATTTGACCACAGATTATGTATACGTTTACAAATACTTGTGTATGCGTGTGAATCAAATGTATTCTGGTTTGTGTAATGTTTTATTTATTGATTTATTGTACTTATTATGCATTATTATTAAAATCTTTTTTTTTTTTTATATTAAATGAGGCAAATAAAACTTTTTTTTTTTTTTTTTTTTTTTGATAGGTACGTCTATGTCAGTACTATATCATGTCTATGGACAAAATGGCGTGTACAAATACATGTGTATGGTATATGTGTGTGTGAAATGCATGGTAGTGTGTGTAATGTTTTATTTATTGATTTAATGTACTTTATAAGCATTATTATTGAAAAATATTAGCGTTCTGCACTTCTCCAACGCATAAACTATAAGTGTGCCAAATTTTATGCTCCTGCGTCCGCGCAATTTTCGTAAAAAGCGGATTAAAGTTATTAACTAATAATATTATTCTCGAAAATATTATATTCGAAATTACACGAGTTTCTGTATTACAATGAAAACCACGGGCCTCTAAAACAAAACAACAACAATTTGGATTCATTTGGGGGACGGATTTTGTACGGATAGATATATAATAAACTAAATTTAGTTCGTATCTATCTATCTCCACATATATAAGTATTTCATCAGTCAATCTAGAACAAGTGAAGTACAAGGTTCGGTCAGTTTGAAGCTAGATGGCGTTGTGCGTTCAACGTTCGTAATGTTTATTTAAATAGATCACAACAACTACATACATACATACATACATACATACATACATACATACATACATACATGCATACATACATACATACATACATACATACATACATATATTTAATAAAAACAATAACATAGTCGCAGCAGGAGTGTTGCTCGCCAGTTCGCATAACTAACTAAACCTAAAACGTAGTGAGTGATATAGCGACGCGAGGGAACGAACGGTGTGACCGACCGTGCGCCGCCGCCGGAGGCTATATATACTGGTGTCGAAAATTCAGACCGTTGCGGCCCCTCAGATTAGGATGTTCGGCAAGTCTATCCCTTGGACTAGGCAGGCCAAATACCTAGGCATAACCCTTGACGACCGTCTATCCTTCGGCCCCCACATCAAGGCAGTCCGCAACCGGGCTGCCTTCGTGCTAGGACGTTTACACAGTTTAATTAACGCGCGTTCGAAATTAAACTTAAAAAACAAAGTCCGATTATACACTGCATGCATACGTCCTATAATGACGTACGGCAGCGTGGTATTCGCACATGTAAGGCCACACAGGATCCATAGGCTTCAAACACTACAGAATAGGTTCATGCGCACAGCGACGGGAGCACCGTGGTATGTACGCAACGTCGATCTTCACATCGACCTCAGATTGCCGACCATCAAGCAATTCATTAAACAGTGCTCCCTTAGCTACTTTGACTCTGCTCCGACTCACCCCAACCCTCTAGTGGTTGCGGCGGTAAATTACACACCGAGCGAAATATCTAAGATACGTCGACCCAAACACGCGTTAGGGGAGCTAGACGACGAAATTACACGCGCTCAACGCAGAGCGAACACACTAGGTGCGAACCGTCCGCGTTTTCGTCCCCGCCGGCGGGGGCGGAACACGGGCCGCGTAAACCGACAACAAAACATGGGAGTAGGCCGCCCCAGTGTTTCAGCAACACCCCAAGCCGAGGTTCGTACCCCGCAGGGGGTGCCCTTGGGCAATGTTGTTTAATAAAGGCCGGTTGAGAGCCCTCAGCGCTCACCGTAACCAAACCGGGTAAAGTTGTAGAGGCCGTCTGAGGCCAACAGCTAAATATCAATTCCAAAAAAAAAAAAAAAAAAAAAAAAAAAAAATTCAGACCGTTGCATTCCCTCTCGTATATTTGTAGCGTGACGACGTCTCCTCAGCTCCCCTAGCTCACTAGTATCCGGTTCGTTCGTTCGTTCGTTCGTTAGTACAATGGCTCGCACCAAGCAGACCGCTCGCAAATCTACCGGTGGCAAGGCACCCAGGAAACAGCTCGCCACCAAAGCTGCCCGCAAGAGTGCGCCGGCCACCGGTGGTGTGAAGAAACCACATCGCTACAGGCCCGGCACAGTAGCGCTTCGTGAGATCCGTCGCTACCAGAAGAGCACCGAACTCCTGATCCGTAAACTTCCGTTCCAGCGTTTAGTTCGTGAGATCGCTCAAGACTTCAAGACCGATCTGCGCTTCCAGAGTTCCGCCGTTATGGCTCTACAGGAGGCTAGCGAGGCTTATTTGGTCGGCCTCTTCGAGGACACCAACCTTTGTGCAATACACGCTAAACGCGTCACCATTATGCCAAAGGACATACAATTGGCGCGCAGAATCCGAGGCGAACGCGCCTAAGAATGAAAGAAGAACACGACCGCCTCCGCCGTCATCACCACCACAACCGCTACGACGTAGACAACAACAACAACATTATTAACACACTTTGATATATATATATATATATATATATATATATCAAAGTGTGCAATTAGAGCGCTGTGGTGCTTCGGTTACAACAAAAGGCCCTTTTCAGGGCCACACACGTTTCATATATCACATACGTATTACGATATGTTTCTAATGAACAGAGAAGTCTCGACAAATAAATAATAAATGCTTGGTTTAAGCCCGCACGACACGACTCGTACCTAACATATATTAACCCTTTAAACAGGGAGACAAATCAAAGTTGAAAAATAATTATAATAATAATGATGATGACGATATCACAGATAGACGTCTACGTCTACTCTTTCTTACTTAAGAGTTCAACGCGCACACCTACGTCGTAATTAGGTATTTATTGTCTCTAGTGTAAATCTACCATATATCCATTATATCTCATATATATGTTATTTGCTTGCAACAGTCGCTCGCTCGGGGTCGGCGTAAATGGATTAGCTTAAATCTAATTTTTTATTCGCTCATTTTTATTCTTTTCTCTCTCTCTCTCTCTCTCTCTCTCTCTCTCTCTCTCTCTCTCTCTCTCTCTCTCTCTCTCTCTCTCTCTCTCTCTCTCTTTTTTTTTTAAAATTGAGTAGGCACATATTAAAAGAAAGCAAGCAATCAAATAGACTTTTTGTTTTTGTTTTTTGTTTTTTGTTTTTTGTTTTTTGTTTTTTGTTTTTTTTTTTTTTTTTGCTGTATGTATGTATGTATGTATGTGTATATACTGTCTACTGACTATTATTGTAGTGTGTCGGTGTGTCGGTCGTGTAAGAGCCAGTTCGAGATATCGGTACGAGGCGTACACGTACATATGTACAATAACAACATATCTCACCATCACCACCAGCGTACGAAGAATAACGAACCGAACAGAATACGAGAACGCCACGACAGACGTCGCGCCGTACCGTATCTATATAAAGAGCGGATTTACGGTTTTCCGTATTCAGTCGTTCGCCAGCGTTCGCCGTTCAACAACGTCTGTGTGTATCACCATCGATTGAATAAACTACTCTCCACTAAACATGACCGGTCGCGGCAAAGGAGGAAAGGGTCTGGGGAAAGGAGGAGCCAAGCGACACAGGAAAGTGCTTCGTGATAACATCCAAGGTATCACGAAGCCGGCTATCCGTCGTCTCGCTCGCAGAGGCGGTGTGAAGCGTATTTCCGGTCTTATCTACGAGGAGACTCGCGGTGTTCTCAAGGTGTTCCTCGAGAACGTTATCCGCGACGCGGTCACTTACACCGAACACGCCAAGAGGAAGACCGTCACCGCCATGGACGTCGTCTACGCTCTGAAACGTCAAGGTCGCACCCTGTACGGTTTCGGCGGTTAAGAAACTGCAGCGTTCGCGCGTGCGGCTCGTGTACCACCATCACCATCACCACCACCACCACCAAAACCACCACCACCACCACCGCCGCCACCGCCACCGCCACCATCATCATCATCACCACGTTCACACCACACCTACCTACTACCTACTAATGTAGATATGATGATATATCGTGGCATTTATCGTGTCAAATATTATGATACAAAAAATAAAAAAAGGCCCTTATCAGGGCCGCATACGATTCGTGTGCACTGCACGCACTCTTGTGCAGTAGCATGTTTCTTATGAACGACAAGTCGAGCTTTTCTAACTAAATAATATATATATAAAGAATATGTTATTTTTAATGGACAGTAAGATAATGTGTTTTTATAATGTATGTGAGTAAACGAGTGGAGTGTTTTGTACGTGTTGTATAGAGGTTATCAGAGTTTCCTCAGCTGTACGTAGGGATGGGGAAATGGTGAAAAATATCGATATATATCGTATCGATGTTTTTCAAATGAATCAATAAATATTATTGACTCAAAAATATCGATATGTCGATATATCGATATTTCTTGCGACAAGCAGATCATAGACTGAAATTTTTGTTTGTGTTTAAAGCAAAGAAACTAAACCCATACAGATTAATCAAATACATGATGTGACGCATAAGCAGACAGCAGAACTTCAAAAAATATATCGATTTTGATACGAGTTTGATGTCTGAAATTAAATATCGAAAATCGATATATCGCGGCAAAAAATATCGCTGATATTTATCGATTTTTTTTTTTTTTTTTTTTCTGAAAAAATATCGATATTTTGATATATCGTTTTTCTTTGCTCAAGCCTAGCTGTACGCCGCCGGCGGACGGACGAGACAAGGCGTGTCGAGAAACGCATTTCGTTCGTTCGCACCACCCGTTCGTTTTAATTATATTTATTTCTTTCTTATACATACGATACCAATTTTGATGTAGATAATAATATTGAGCGGATGTAGATGCACCCCTCGAAAATAATACATATACATATTTATATCAATCTGACGGCGATTTCCACGTAATATAACATGATATAACAACTGTATACTGTATATCGTATATCGAGACGATGCGAAATATTATTATTATATATATATATATATATATATATATATATATATATACACGTATACATATACATATACATATACAGTGCGCTCAATGGTGTTACTTAAACATACAATAATCATAGACATTGTCTTATACATACATAGGACATAGATAATATAAAGATATACATACACACACGCGCGCACGCACGCACGCACGCACGCACGCACGCACGCACGCACGCACGCACGCACGCACGCACGCACGCACGCACGCACGCACGCACGCAAAATTATTTTGTGTTTATTTTATTTATTTTTTTTTTAGTATATCAACCTATTATACGGACAAACCTCCAGGTCGGACTCGCCCGTCCGTCGGTGAGTCGTGAGTCGGGCGGGCATAACGCGCACGAACGTGTTTTACGAAGGTTCACTTTTAATCGTTAAATGTGGTCATAACGTGTATTAATATCAAAGATATGTTGACACGTTTCAGCCTCGATATACTCGTCGTTGTTTTATACATTGTTTTGACACAAAACGTTATGTTTTATAGAGAAAAATACATTTTGAACTGAACGCGAGGTATACACGGTGCACAGTGGTGAAAATAAAACACCATATCGTCCCAGCGGTACGATCGTTTCACGTAAAGTACACGTCGAACGTTAGTCACTTTCATTATGTATATAAAAATATAATTTTGACATTATATATTATAAGATAAGTTATATAAAATGTTATTTAATTAGATCCGTGTTAGTGAAAAGTGCGAAGCGTTCATACGAGAAATCGTCCCGCGACAGAACGGCTCTCGTTACGGTAAAGCTTCGAGGTGACTCGACTGAACGATCGCGCGCTACGTACCGATATCCGATATTTTTCGTAGTAGCGACATCTAAGTCGAAATTCAACTCGAACTCGCTGAACTTACCTTCTGCAACGTTCTACGTCGCTCGTGCTATACGTACTACTACTACTACGTATAATATATAAAAATAATAATAATACAATAACAATGGCAGACACCGCTGTTACAACCGAAGCTCCCGCTCCAGCTGCCGGTGCGAAGAAGGCCGCAAGACAATCTGGCGGCGGCGGCGGCGGCGCTGGCGCTGGCGCTAAGAAACCTAAAGCGAAACCCACTCATCCCAAGACATCGGAAATGGTGAACAACGCTATAAAGGAGATGAAGGAACGTAGCGGATCATCGCTACAGGCCATCAAAAAATATATCGCCGCTCATTATAAGGTCGACGCGGAGAAGTTAGCTCCGTTCATAAGGAAATATTTGAAGAGCGCCGTCGAATCGGGTGCTCTCATTCAGACCAAAGGCAAGGGCGCATCCGGATCTTTCAAGCTAGAATCTAAATCCTCGTCGGCGAAGAAACCGAGCGCCAGCGCCGGCGCTGGCAAATCTGCCGGCGGTAAAAAGGAAAAGACATCGTCGAAGGGCGCCGCCTCCGCCGCCGCCAAGAAGGCCACCGCATCCGCAGCCGGCGCTAAGACCAAAAAGGCCGCCGCCGCCGCCGCCGCCGCCGCCGCGGCGGCTGCCGCTTCCGCATCGGCCGCGTCGGGATCTCCTTCCAAGTCGTCTAAGGCGGCGTCTTCGGCTTCAGCGAAAGACAAGAAGACGGCCGCCGCCGCTAAAAAGACCGCCGCCGCTAAAAAGGCCGCCGCCGCCGCCGCACCGGTCCCTGCCAAAGCGAAGGCCGGCGCAGCACCCAAGGCCAAGAAGACCGCGAAACCACCCACGAAGAAACCAAAGGCACCTAAACCTAAGAAGGCCGCAGCCACACCCACCAAGTCGAGACCCGCCGCCAAGAAAACGGCCGCAGCGAAGAAGTAAACCTGACGGTTTGCGCACGCACACATCGGCTCGCGAGAGTGACGCTACCGCCGTCGAAGAATAACTGTTGCCGCTGCTGCCGCTGCTGCCGCTGCTGCTGCCGCTGCTGCGGCGGCGGCGGCGGCAGCGGCGGCGGCGGCGGGTGCGCGACGACGACGCACGCGAACAAATATTATAAACCAAACAAACAAACGACACAAAACAGCCCTTTTCAGGGCTAACAATATATTCGTGAACGCGTGTGTCTTTCGGCACACACATTCGTTTCTATATAACGCAGAAAGTCTATATACCTCTATACCTATCTATATAAATAGGTCGACCGATTCCCAGAATATATTTAAAAAAACAAAAACAACGCCCGCAATAAGAATAAATCTTGTGCACACTCCTTGGGAATACCAGAATCTGGCGTGAAACAAACATGTTACTTAAAAAGTCTTTTATCAGGCGGTGCGCGCAGGTACAAGGTGCGAGCCTGTAACAGTTGGGTCATTCATACCAATTCTGATGTATTCCTTTGTGTACTTAGATGGATTAAGACCGAATTAGATGCCTTTGACTCTCCTGAGAGTCGGTAGGTACATTGCTGACTGCATTCCGCATGCACCACCCACGTTCATCGGTCATAATTGTTGTACATTCAGCAAAAGTTTGGAGGTCGTGTTCTTTATTTTTTTTAAAAATATCAATACTCTACACAATCGCGAGATATATAAATACAATCTACCTATATACAATCTCAGAGAATATTTTCTACAGACTAATGTGGGAGTGCATCGCAATGTAGTTGCAGTGGAGGATACTGGTTTTACCCACTCGCTCGCTCTGACTAAAGAGAATTGGCGCAAACCCGTAGGTAGTCGCAGTACTTAGAGTACTACTCTGATCTGATCGCAAGGAAGTATGGAAGGGTAATGAGGGTCTTCACGGCCGATTTTATCGGCCCCCACACGGGTCTAATATAGACTTTAAAGTGTCGACGTCTTGGCTACCTTATTATGGTGATATCCCTTCGGAGAAACCGTAGGTTTTGTTTGTTTGTGCAAATATGGACGAAGTTATCATGACGAATATATATAATATCCTCAAAAAATTGATAGATAGTACGGTTGACATCTGTCGGGCGTGCCACCGTCCTCGAGAATCTATTAGGCATATTATTACTGGTTGTTCTCGTCGTCTTCTTGCGCTAACGGTGAGTATGTAAATATTTGCACAGGCACAACCAACCAAGTAGCGAGGATCGTGCATCAACATTTTACAACAACTTTCCCTTAAATACCAACAATTGTCAATTTTGAAGTGCCTACGGTCGTGCTACGTTATATATGTATATGGGATCGATCGATCGATCGATCTATTATCACAGACGGGAGGACTATTGTTGCCAATAAGCCTGATATTGATATTGTGTGGTGATAGATCGATTAGAGCGCCGCGCAATGATTGTGTCGATATCGCCGTTCCTCACGGCGACGAGACGAAAAACAATTGAAGTATTTGGATCTGTCTCACGAGATTGCCGATATGTCGAATGTGGATTCGGCGGTGATCCGGTATTGTTCCGGTAATTATATCTGTTCACCGATTTATCAATCGCCAAGAGCCTCGACCAACACCTTAAGAAAAGAGGCTCGCTCACGTTAGAAGGTTGGATCAAGGGTCTGATGCAGAGAAGGCAGTCCAGTCCTCCTTCTTGACTTCCTCTTCTCGTTCCTTTTTTTTTTTTTTTTTTTTTTATTTCTATAATATGTATGTAATAAAGAGAATAATAATATAAGACAATAGCAGAGAAAGTACATAAAAAAAAAAAAAATAATAAAAAAAATAAATAAATAAATAATAACAATAAATAAATAAATAAATAATAACAATAAATAAATAATAACAATAAATAAATAAATAAATAAAAACGCCAACTGCGTGTCGAGCAGCGCGACACCGCCCGACTGCCCGACTCCCGCCGAATGACCGACGCACGCACGCCACAATAACATTCTTGAACTCGTTCGCTCGTTCGCTCGTTCGCTCACTCGCTCACTCGTTCACTCGTTCACTCGTTCACTGGCTCACTAGTACGGCTCGCTAAGCCGACGGAGGTTTAGAGAGTACATAATACATAAATAGGAGCGCGAGCGTATGTCCCACAACAGTCAATCTATAGCTCTCGTTCGTTTCGTTTCGCACGCACGCAACGACCCCTTATTCATTCGTTTCTAAACCTACTACTTTCTGCAACACAACAAGCGGCACGATGTCCGGCCGTGGTAAAGGTGGAAAAGTCAAGGGAAAGGCAAAGTCGCGTTCGAACCGTGCCGGTCTTCAGTTTCCGGTCGGTCGTATACACAGACTGCTGCGTAATGGCAATTACGCCGAGCGCGTAGGGGCCGGGGCACCGGTGTATCTCGCCGCAGTTATGGAATATCTGGCCGCCGAGGTCCTCGAGTTGGCCGGCAACGCCGCCAGAGACAACAAGAAAACCAGGATCATACCTCGTCACCTTCAGTTGGCGATCCGCAACGACGAAGAGTTGAACAAACTCCTCTCTGGCGTGACAATCGCTCAGGGTGGTGTTCTACCTAACATTCAGGCCGTCCTACTGCCCAAGAAGACCGAGAAGAAGGCCTAAGCGGGGGGATATGTTTAACGGCGGCGGCGGCGGCGGCGGCGGCGGCGGCGGCGGCAGCAGCAGCAGCAGCAGCAGCAACAGCAACAGCTGCATCAGCTGCATCAGCAAAACAACAACGCGACGACAATAACAAAAAAGGCCCTTTTCAGGGCCACAATACGTATCACAGTCATAATATTATATAAGGACCGTTTCTGTCATAACAATGATAAGTCAAAAAAAAAAATAAAAATATTACTAACCTCCTAACCCCTAACGATTTTCTATAATACATATAATAGATATAATTAATAGATGCCTGGTAATTAACTTAACTATCTACGAGATAATTCGTGTAGATGCTCTACACCTATGAAGTGTAGTAGTAGTAGTAGTAGTATAGTATTATTATTTTATTCTATACATACACTAGTTTTCAACGTGTGTATAGTGGTAGACGACAAAAAAAAAAAAAAAAAAAAAAAAAAATAGCTATAGTATAGTGTAACACAAAACAACCATACGGTGATGATTATGGCAAACGTACATACATAGGTAGGTACACATACCAAACATCGATACGGGATTTATCGATCAACACATCTACGTTATATCAGTTATAACGCTACCTATTTTCACCACTTACATTATTGTTAAACAAAAACAAAAGTAATATATATATATATAAGGTAGGTTATCGAGGATTATCAAAATAAACCACAAATTGTTTCTCTGAAAATGCGCACAATCCATATATCTATAGTCTGTTGTTGTTGTTGTTGTTTAAACGTTGTTTTATATCATTGATGACATGTCGTTTGTCACATTGGTGTGTAGATCATCATAAATAAATAAGTAAAAATAAATAAATAAATAAATAAATAAATAAATAAATAATGCACATTATATGAGGCCAAAGAACCTAGCCGACACACACACCCACACCCACACACACAGACAGACACCGAACTGAATATTTTAACGCGAATATCGATTTGTGACTGACTGACTGACATGTTGGAGCTGTGGAGGCTCGATAAACGGGCCGAAGTTGGGTCGCTATCGTCTCGATATATAAAAACGTCCCCCGTGTGCACGTATAAGCTCATTCTGTGCCAGAATTCCGCACGGTACGGACTCCGAATCGATACGTCGCGTGTTGTACTCTGTTCTAAATCGGCTACTCTCTGTCGGTCGACTGTACTGACTAAATACAATGCCGCCCAAGACAAGCGGAAAGGCCGCCAAGAAGTCTGGCAAGGCCCAAAAGAACATCTCCAAGACAGACAAGAAAAAGAAGAAGCACAAGAGGAAGGAGAGCTACGCTATCTATATCTACAAGGTGCTCAAACAGGTTCACCCGGACACCGGTATATCGAGTAAGGCGATGTCCATCATGAACTCTTTCGTGAACGACATCTTCGAACGCATCGCCGCCGAAGCGTCGCGTCTCGCCCACTACAACAAGAGGTCCACGATCACATCTAGGGAGGTGCAGACCTCCGTGAGGCTTTTGCTACCAGGCGAGCTCGCCAAACACGCTGTCAGCGAGGGCACCAAAGCTGTCACCAAGTACACCAGCTCCAAGTGAGGAGGAGGCGGTCACCGTCACCGTCACCCTCCGCCCTCGAGTACCACTAATAATTTGGATCACCATCGCTACCACAACCGCTACCGCTACCGCTACCAACATCAACACCAACACGATCGTACGCTTCGGCTGCGGTTACGAGACTCCTCGGAAGTGTAAAACAAAAGGCCCTTTTCAGGGCCACAAATTTTATCATGTTATATAACAAAAAAAAAAAAATATATAATGTTTCTAAAAAACAAACAAAAGTCACACCCACCTACCTAAACCTACCTAACCAACCTACTTACCTACCTACCTACCCACCCAACTACCTACCAACCTACCAGCCTACCACCGGCTGCTCTATATTAATTAATCTGAACGAGACGCAATCAATATCTCTGTCGAATAATTGACAACAGGTTAAGGTACACGCAAGTATCTAGTATATTACTTTACTTAGTTACTCGTGGTACTACGAGTATACTCTGTTGCACGTTACTAATTACTGGTACTTGTCTGATAGTTAATTTTACTAGTGGGGTCGCCCATCGGTCGAAATTCGACTATAATAAATATAAATTGTGAGTGACTTAATATACATTATTAAAATATAATATTCAAACATTATTAAGGTTCTACTGTCCAAAACTAAACCACACTACTATAACCACAGATTTGACCGAGACTGTTATTTGTCAATTTCTTTTTTTTTTTTTGAACAAATTATATGAAATTAAAAAGAAGTAAAATAAAGAATACCTATTTAAAAAATGTTTATTAAAACAAAACATGCTGCTATAAGAGGATGCAAAACAAAACAAAAAAAAAAAAGAAAAATATCTTTTAACGCGTATTGCAATAATTTAATTAATGATTTAAAACTTCTCTGGAAACAATGTTTTATGTAAAAACTCTTTCATCGTTTGCTAAATGTCCTTGGCCATTATATTTGGATATGTAAAACCTTAGACCAGCGAATGAACGAACTCTACTTGCTGCAACATAC
This sequence comes from Hypercompe scribonia, assembly GCA_949316085.1. NCBI lineage: Eukaryota > Metazoa > Arthropoda > Insecta > Lepidoptera > Erebidae > Hypercompe > Hypercompe scribonia. The sequence continues at coordinate 412,660 of OX438984.1, read as the reverse complement.
AATTGCCCATGTGTAAAAACTGGCCGATTTAATAAAACTCCAATATTTTTTTTTTTTTGGACTGTCTTGTCCAATTCCAGTGAAATTTCACGCATTATGTTGTTGTTACATGTTTGACTAATACGTTCTTGTAATCCATAATTAATAGCAGTGTCAACATCATAAAAATATAATTGTGCACAACATGGTGACCGACCATATGCAGCAGTCATCGGGCCTGGTCTGTGATAAAAAACATCATGTATTTTGAAATAATACACTCCACTTGGTTGGCTTCCGAGTCTTAACCATAGCAAAACATGAATTATATATCCTAATAGGTATATTCTAAATGATTTTTTGATTTACTTTTTATTAAAGGTTCATTTGAAGTAAGTCAATGAGTACAATGATTTAAAATATTCATTTTGACTTAAGGGTGGTAATATTGCTTTACCCTTGTGACAGACAACATGAAGTGAATGCAGTTCTGTCGCCTAAGGTCACTCTTGTTCAGATTCAAAATGTTTCAGATTAAAAACACATTTGGAAAATGACATTTAGAGCAAGCACATTTAAATGTACATATCTCTCAAAATCACTTATTTATCCTGAAGTATACTACTACAATAAATTACTGTAATCGTAAACTACATACTACAACTACTAATAATTGCTTTGAATCAGAAATAGCAAGTTATATTTATTTATTTTTTGTACCTGAATGTTGTCATTGCATATTATTGCACTGCTACAGAACTTTCTTTATGCTTTATATAATGAAAGTCCGTGTACATTTAAATGTATCTTACTGCTACACAACTTATATATTACACTTATATATTACATAAATTTGTATAAGCGCTCAGTATTTCACGTAGGATTCGTCAAATAAAACTTTTCTGTTTGACACATTCAACTATGTCTATAGAATAAACAAAAGAGACAATTTATTTGACCACAGATTATGTATACGTTTACAAATACTTGTGTATGCGTGTGAATCAAATGTATTCTGGTTTGTGTAATGTTTTATTTATTGATTTATTGTACTTATTATGCATTATTATTAAAATCTTTTTTTTTTTTTATATTAAATGAGGCAAATAAAACTTTTTTTTTTTTTTTTTTTTTTTGATAGGTACGTCTATGTCAGTACTATATCATGTCTATGGACAAAATGGCGTGTACAAATACATGTGTATGGTATATGTGTGTGTGAAATGCATGGTAGTGTGTGTAATGTTTTATTTATTGATTTAATGTACTTTATAAGCATTATTATTGAAAAATATTAGCGTTCTGCACTTCTCCAACGCATAAACTATAAGTGTGCCAAATTTTATGCTCCTGCGTCCGCGCAATTTTCGTAAAAAGCGGATTAAAGTTATTAACTAATAATATTATTCTCGAAAATATTATATTCGAAATTACACGAGTTTCTGTATTACAATGAAAACCACGGGCCTCTAAAACAAAACAACAACAATTTGGATTCATTTGGGGGACGGATTTTGTACGGATAGATATATAATAAACTAAATTTAGTTCGTATCTATCTATCTCCACATATATAAGTATTTCATCAGTCAATCTAGAACAAGTGAAGTACAAGGTTCGGTCAGTTTGAAGCTAGATGGCGTTGTGCGTTCAACGTTCGTAATGTTTATTTAAATAGATCACAACAACTACATACATACATACATACATACATACATACATACATACATACATACATGCATACATACATACATACATACATACATACATACATATATTTAATAAAAACAATAACATAGTCGCAGCAGGAGTGTTGCTCGCCAGTTCGCATAACTAACTAAACCTAAAACGTAGTGAGTGATATAGCGACGCGAGGGAACGAACGGTGTGACCGACCGTGCGCCGCCGCCGGAGGCTATATATACTGGTGTCGAAAATTCAGACCGTTGCGGCCCCTCAGATTAGGATGTTCGGCAAGTCTATCCCTTGGACTAGGCAGGCCAAATACCTAGGCATAACCCTTGACGACCGTCTATCCTTCGGCCCCCACATCAAGGCAGTCCGCAACCGGGCTGCCTTCGTGCTAGGACGTTTACACAGTTTAATTAACGCGCGTTCGAAATTAAACTTAAAAAACAAAGTCCGATTATACACTGCATGCATACGTCCTATAATGACGTACGGCAGCGTGGTATTCGCACATGTAAGGCCACACAGGATCCATAGGCTTCAAACACTACAGAATAGGTTCATGCGCACAGCGACGGGAGCACCGTGGTATGTACGCAACGTCGATCTTCACATCGACCTCAGATTGCCGACCATCAAGCAATTCATTAAACAGTGCTCCCTTAGCTACTTTGACTCTGCTCCGACTCACCCCAACCCTCTAGTGGTTGCGGCGGTAAATTACACACCGAGCGAAATATCTAAGATACGTCGACCCAAACACGCGTTAGGGGAGCTAGACGACGAAATTACACGCGCTCAACGCAGAGCGAACACACTAGGTGCGAACCGTCCGCGTTTTCGTCCCCGCCGGCGGGGGCGGAACACGGGCCGCGTAAACCGACAACAAAACATGGGAGTAGGCCGCCCCAGTGTTTCAGCAACACCCCAAGCCGAGGTTCGTACCCCGCAGGGGGTGCCCTTGGGCAATGTTGTTTAATAAAGGCCGGTTGAGAGCCCTCAGCGCTCACCGTAACCAAACCGGGTAAAGTTGTAGAGGCCGTCTGAGGCCAACAGCTAAATATCAATTCCAAAAAAAAAAAAAAAAAAAAAAAAAAAAATTCAGACCGTTGCATTCCCTCTCGTATATTTGTAGCGTGACGACGTCTCCTCAGCTCCCCTAGCTCACTAGTATCCGGTTCGTTCGTTCGTTCGTTCGTTAGTACAATGGCTCGCACCAAGCAGACCGCTCGCAAATCTACCGGTGGCAAGGCACCCAGGAAACAGCTCGCCACCAAAGCTGCCCGCAAGAGTGCGCCGGCCACCGGTGGTGTGAAGAAACCACATCGCTACAGGCCCGGCACAGTAGCGCTTCGTGAGATCCGTCGCTACCAGAAGAGCACCGAACTCCTGATCCGTAAACTTCCGTTCCAGCGTTTAGTTCGTGAGATCGCTCAAGACTTCAAGACCGATCTGCGCTTCCAGAGTTCCGCCGTTATGGCTCTACAGGAGGCTAGCGAGGCTTATTTGGTCGGCCTCTTCGAGGACACCAACCTTTGTGCAATACACGCTAAACGCGTCACCATTATGCCAAAGGACATACAATTGGCGCGCAGAATCCGAGGCGAACGCGTACTTCGCTTCCGACAGCCGCCCCGAGCGGACGTCTCCGAATCGCTCCCGACACCGACCACCGCTACGTGCGACGCCACGCCCCGCGCTACGCCGCACCCCTCGCTTCTCATCGCACCGCTACGCCGTCGTCACCGCTACGCCGACGTAGCAGCCGCCCGCCTGCGCTACGCACTAGCTCCCTGCTGCGTGCACCGGACCGTCGTCCGAGACACGCGGCTAACGGCCGTTGCGTATCGCACAAGTCTCGAGTATCGTTCTTTTTAGAACGAGAAAGGACTTACCTCAGTCACGTCTGTGAACAAGACGCGTACAAACTAACGTCGTATTTATAAATACGACGTTGGATAGTGCGCCGTCCTTCACAGAGGCGCAAGTTTCTTTGAGCAGATAAGTCTTTGGCCCCTTCAGGGTAAAACCTAAATTTGGTCACTCGGTGGAAACCTAACGGTGCCAACGAAACCGAGTGGGCGGTGACCCGACCCGCCTGCCTAGCCCCTTCTGGGTTAGGCGTAGTCGGCTGGGGCTAGATAACTCGGCCTTGGGGGGACTCCTAGTCGAGCCTAGTCATCACCCTCCCACCCCACCCTTACCTCCACATCCCATTCTCAGGTGTTAGATTGGGTGTGCCGGCCACAACAGGCCCATACCACCCCGGCACCTGGGCTGCTAGGAACCCGACGCACATTAAGATCGGCGAAGGGATACACGCTTAGGGCACACCTAGTTATAAGTACACCCTCCCGGCCTTACCCCGGCTGGGAGGACAAGCACGCACACACCCCCGGGTTGTCCCACCCGGGGACTAGGACTGCTGTTGGTGGTGTTGTTGTTGTTGCTGTCGCGTGCCACGCGATACGCACAGCACCCGAACCGCCGACATGGAGAAGCTATCGATAAAGGACCTCCTCGCAGACCCAGTCGTCTTCGCCGTACTACAAAAGAGGTACGGGAACATGGTCGCGCGGAAGGCGCAAGAAGCAATCGAGATGGAGACAGAAGCGTCTCCAGAGCCCGCTGCGAGTTCGGATGAAGTTAACGAACGCGAACGCGAAGAAAAGGGACAGCCAGAGGCTCCCTCCTCCCCCTCCGAGAGCAGCGAGGAAGAGTCCTCGTCAAGAGAGGACGAAGACGAAGAAGGCTTCTCCGTGGTCACCTCACGGAAACGCAGCAGGAAGGCCAAAGGAGGCCCAAACAAGGCCCCAAAACTATCAGAGGGCAAGGTGACCTCGGCAGCACCCGCCCCCGTTCACGCCTCTTCAAGGCCTAAGGGCAGCAACTCCCCCTCAGGGAGGTCCTCGCCCGCTATCGCCGACGCCTCGGCGGCCGCGCCGAAGACCCGCGCCCCTCCACCGATCTACGTCCAGGAGAAGTCCAAATGGACGGCTATCTCCACCTGGTGCAACGAGCGCCGGATCATCTACCACTCGGCTCGTAGCACCCAACAGGGCATCAAAATCGCCCTAGCCACCGCGAGCGACCACAGGGCGCTTTCGAAGCTCCTTCGGGAGAGAAACGTGCCTTACCACACGTACACTCTGCCGGAGGACAAGAAACTCCGTGTGGTCATCCGCAATGTACCCAGGGAGATCTCCCCCGAGGAGATCAAGGAATCCCTGTCAAAAGACTACCCGGTGCACGAGGTACACCGGATGGTGAGAGGCCGCACCAATACCATCTTTGATATGGTGATGGTCTCCCTCGACGACAGCCCCGCGGGCAAGGACATCTTCAAGATGTCATCCGTCTGTGGGCTGTCGGGGATAACTGTGGAGCCACCTCACAGAAGAAGTGGCATCTCACAATGCCACCGCTGCCAGCTCTACGGGCACTCGGCCCGAAATTGCTTCGCCCGCCCAAGGTGCGTCAAGTGCCTGGAGGACCACGCGACGGACCAATGCAAAAGGCCCAAAGACAGGGCCAATTGCACTGCCCCAGTCGCGTGCGTGCTGTGTGGCGAAGAAGGCCACCCCGCCAACTACAGAGGCTGCCCGAAGGCGCCTAAAACCCCCAAGGCGAAAGGACCTCAGCGTCCCCGCCCAGTCGTCCCCGCTGCTGCTGCTGCCACTGCAGGGACCGGGGGGAGCTTTATAGCTGCTCCTTTGCCGAAGACGAACGCCTGGGCCACTCCCAGGAAGACGGGGGAGACCTTCCCACCTCTGCCCGTGCGGAAGACGATGCAGGTCCCCATACCTGCCCCAGTACCCGCAAAGGCAGCCTCCGGCGTGCCCACGCCCACTAAACCGCTCCAGGGAGGGCCCAAGCCGCTCGTCGTCGACTACAGGAGCCAACTACCGCAAACGATCGACCCGGACCTATCCCTAGTGGCAAGGTTCGCGAGTGCGATCGATTTTAACGAGCTACGCCAGCTCGCTAATTTAATACGTCAAAACGAGGGCAATCCGTTGGCCCTCCTCAACGTCAGCATCAGATACTCGAGCGTACTCGAGAAGTTAGGCGCATTCAAGTGCAACCCATAATATGGATAGGACACCGACAAGCAGAGTCAAACCAAAAACACTCAAAATAGGGTACTTCAACGCCAACGGCATCAGTAGGCAACGAGATGAAGTTGGCGAATTTCTTAGGGCACACCAACTAGACATATTGCTAGTGCAAGAGACCTTTTTGAAACCCTCGCAGAGAAACCCAAACGTTGCGAACTACTCTGTGGTCCGCAACGATAGGATTGACTCTGCGCTAGGGGGAACTCTCATATATTACAAAAGGTCCCTTCACTGCGTACCTATGGATCCGCCTGCGCTGACTAGCATCGAGGCTTCGGTCTGTCGAATAGGCATGACCGGACACCAATCGATCACACTAGTTTCAGCCTATCTGTCACCCAATCGGCAACTGCCCGAGAGCGACCTCCGAGCGCTGCTAGAACTGAGCGACGCCGTGATTATCGGCGGCGACCTTAACGCCAAGAACACCATTTGGAACTGTCACCAGTCCAACGCCAAAGGCAGAGCCCTGGAGTCGCTCTCGAATAGACTAGCGTTCGACATCATCGCCCCGCTCGAACCGACCCATTATCCGCACAACGTGTCTCACCGACCCGACATTCTGGACGTGGCACTCCTAAAGAACATAAACCTACGTTTGTGTTCAGTAGAGGTGCTTCACGAGTTAACTTCAGACCACAGACCTGTGGTTATGGAGTTCGCACCCAGACTGGGTCCCATCGACACAGGTCATCGTACCCCGACTAGACGAATCACGGACTGGAGGCGCCTCGGGACAAAACTCGAGGCAACCTCGTCCGTGCATCTAGATAGGATACCCGACCATATAATTAGCCAAGAGGACACCACGATGGCGATCGACTCCCTCACAGCTCACGTGCAATCGTTAATTAACGAATGCACTCGGGAGGCACCGGCGACGAACGATCGCCGCTGGGACCTACCCGATGACGTACGTGAGCTGCTGAGGCGGAAGAACGCCGCCGTACGAGCCTACGACAGATATCCATGCGAAGCCAACAGGATCAGGTTACGACGCTTAGAAAGAGCGGTCAAGTCGCGCATCGATCAAATGCGCCAAGACAGGTGGGATAGGACACTACAAGACCTCGAACCTACCCACCTTGCCTTCTGGCAGCTGTCCCGCTCGCTTAAGAGAGACATTGTCACCTGTATGCCTCCTCTAAACAGACCTAACCTTCCGCCGGCATTCGACGATATCGAAAAGGCAGAGTGCCTGGCCGAGAGTCTAGAGAATCAGTGCACGCCCAGCGTAATACACTGCGACTCGGACCAAATAGCCGAAGTTGATTCGGAAGTCGAGCGCCTAATAACCTCACTTCCTACATCAACATCAACGCCGACGGGGATGACAGATACACAACCAGACCTAGACACGGTCACCCCCGAAGAAGTCGAAACGATCGTCAAGGGCCTACACGCTCGCAAGGCGCCCGGTTCGGACGGTATCACAAACAGGGTGTTAAAACTCTTTCCGGAGAGGCTACTGGTCCTGCTGACGTTCATTTTCAACGCAGCACTCAAAAACAACATCTTTCCACAACAATGGAAAGAAGCCGTTGTTATTGGGATACCCAAACCTGGCAAACCAAAGTCCGAACCGACCAGTTATAGACCGATCAGTCTGCTTAACGGATTAGGCAAGCTATACGAGCGTCTAATCTACAATAGGCTGAAAGCGTATGCCGATGCTAATCTTCTCGTCCCCCACGAGCAATTCGGTTTCCGAACCGAACACTCGTGCGTCCACCAAGTTCACCGCATCGTTGAATACACCAGCGATCGGCTTCAACGAAACCTGTTTACAGGAATCCTCTTTTTCGACGTAGCGAAAGCTTTCGACAAAGTATGGCACAACGGCTTATTATTTAAGCTACTTACCATGGGAGTGCCACACGGACTCGTACTCATCATACGAGACTACTTGTCGAATCGAAGCTTCCGCTACCGAGTAGAAGGGTCATTGTCCTCCACTCACCCCATACGAGCCGGTGTCCCACAAGGGTCCGTGCTCTCCCCCCTACTCTTCACGCTGTATACCAGCGACATTCCGAAGCATCGGTATGTGCAGACGGCACTATTCGCAGACGACACGGCTATCTACTGCTCGGGGGTGAACCCCTCGACAGTAGCCAAAAAACTCCAGACCGCAGCCAACGCACTGGGCGTTTGGTTCCGGAAATGGAGGATAGAGGTCAACCCCGAGAAAAGCCAGGCGGTGCTGTTTCACAGAAGACAGCTAAGCTTGTATCCTTTGGAGAAGACCCCTCAGATTAGGATGTTCGGCAAGTCTATCCCTTGGGCTAGGCAGGCCAAATACCTAGGCATAACCCTCGACGACCGTCTAACCTTCGGCCCCCACATCAAGGCAGTCCGCAGCCGGGCTGCCTTCGTGCTAGGACGTCTACACTGTCTAATAAACGCGCGTTCGAAATTAGATCTAAAAAATAAAGTTAGGCTATACACGTCATGCGTACGTCCCGTAATGACGTACGGTAGCGTAGTATTCGCACACGTTAGGCCACACAGGATCCATAGGCTTCAAACACTACAAAATAGGTTCATGCGCAAAGCTACGGGAGCACCGTGGTATGTTCGCAACGTCGATCTCCACATCGACCTCAGATTGCCGACCATCAAGCAATTCATAAAACAGTGCTCCCGTAGCTACTTTGACTCTGCTCCGACTCACCCCAACCCTCTAGTGGTTGCGGCCGTAGGATACACACCAAGTAGGATTTCGAAGATACGACGACCCAGACACGCGTTAGAGGAATCAGATGACGAGATCACGCTCGTTCAACGTAGAGCGGACACAGCTAGGCAATCTAGGAATAGGAACCGTCCGCGTTTTCGTCCCCGTCGTCGGGGGCGGAATACGCGCCGCGTAAATCACATACAAATCATGGGAGTAGGTCACCCCAACGTAGCAGCAACACCCCAAGCCGAGGTTCGTACCCCACAGGGGGTGCCCTTGGGCTATGTTGCTTAACAAATGACCGGTTGAGAGCCCTCAGCGCTCACCGTAATGCCCGCGTAAAGTTGTAGAGGCCATACCAGGCCAACAGCTAGGTCCTTATCAAAAAAAAAAAAAAAAAAAAAAAAAAAAAAAAAAAGAGGCGAACGCGCCTAAGAATGAAAGAAGAACACGACCGCCTCCGCCGTCATCACCACCACAACCGCTACGACGTAGACAACAACAACAACATTATTAACACACTTTGATATATATATATATATATATATATATATATCAAAGTGTGCAATTAGAGCGCTGTGGTGCTTCGGTTACAACAAAAGGCCCTTTTCAGGGCCACACACGTTTCATATATCACATACGTATTACGATATGTTTCTAATGAACAGAGAAGTCTCGACAAATAAATAATAAATGCTTGGTTTAAGCCCGCACGACACGACTCGTACCTAACATATATTAACCCTTTAAACAGGGAGACAAATCAAAGTTGAAAAATAATTATAATAATAATGATGATGACGATATCACAGATAGACGTCTACGTCTACTCTTTCTTACTTAAGAGTTCAACGCGCACACCTACGTCGTAATTAGGTATTTATTGTCTCTAGTGTAAATCTACCATATATCCATTATATCTCATATATATGTTATTTGCTTGCAACAGTCGCTCGCTCGGGGTCGGCGTAAATGGATTAGCTTAAATCTAATTTTTTATTCGCTCATTTTTATTCTTTTCTCTCTCTCTCTCTCTCTCTCTCTCTCTCTCTCTCTCTCTCTCTCTCTCTCTCTCTCTCTCTCTCTCTCTCTTTTTTTTTAAAATTGAGTAGGCACATATTAAAAGAAAGCAAGCAATCAAATAGACTTTTTGTTTTTGTTTTTTGTTTTTTGTTTTTTGTTTTTTGTTTTTTGTTTTTTGTTTTTTTTTTGCTGTATGTATGTATGTATGTATGTGTATATACTGTCTACTGACTATTATTGTAGTGTGTCGGTGTGTCGGTCGTGTAAGAGCCAGTTCGAGATATCGGTACGAGGCGTACACGTACATATGTACAATAACAACATATCTCACCATCACCACCAGCGTACGAAGAATAACGAACCGAACAGAATACGAGAACGCCACGACAGACGTCGCGCCGTACCGTATCTATATAAAGAGCGGATTTACGGTTTTCCGTATTCATTCACTTCGCCTCCGACAGCCGCCCCGAGCGGACGTCTCCGAATCGCTCCCGACACCGACCACCGCTACGTGCGACGCCACGCCCCGCGCTACGCCGCACCCCTCGCTTCTCATCGCACCGCTACGCCGTCGTCACCGCTACGCCGACGTAGCAGCCGCCCGCCTGCGCTACGCACTAGCTCCCTGCTGCGTGCACCGGACCGTCGTCCGAGACACGCGGCTAACAGCCTTTGCGTATCGCACAAAGTCTCGATTATCGTTCTTTTTAGAACGAGAAAGGACCTACTTCAAGTCACGTCTGTGAACAAGACGCGTACAAACTAACGTCGTATTTATAAATACGACGTTGGATAGTGCGCCGTCCTTCACAGAGGCGCAAGTTTCTTTTGAGCATATAAGTCTTTGGCCCCTTCAGGGAAAAACCTAAATTTGGTCACTCGGTGGAAACCTAACGGTGCCAACGAAACCGAGTGGGCGGTGACCCGACCCGCCTGCCTAGCCCCTTCTGGGTTAGGCGTAGTCGGCTGGGGCTAGATAACTCGGCCTTGGGGGGACTCCTAGTCGAGCCTAGTCATCACCCTCCCACCCCACCCTTACCTCCACATCCCATTCTCAGGTGTTAGATTGGGTGTGCCGGCCACAACAGGCCCATACCACCCCGGCACCTGGGCTGCTAGGAACCCGACGCACATTAAGATCGGCGAAGGGATACACGCTTAGGGCACACCTAGTTATAAGTACACCCTCCCGGCCTTACCCCGGCTGGGAGGACAAGCACGCACACACCCCCGGGTTGTCCCACCCGGGGACTAGGACTGCTGTTGGTGGTGTTGTTGTTGTTGCTGTCGCGTGCCACGCGATACGCACAGCACCCGAACCGCCGACATGGAGAAGCTGTCAATAAAGGACCTCCTCGCAGACCCAGTCGTCTTCGCCGTACTACAAAAGAGGTACGGGAACATGGTTGCGCGGAAGGCGCAAGAAGCAATCGAGATGGAGACAGAAGCGTCTCCAGAGCCCGCTGCGAGTTCGGGCGAAGACCACGAACGCGAACGCGAAAAGGGACAGCCAGAGTCCCCCTCCTCCCCCTCCGAGAGCAGCGAGGAAGAGTCCTCGTCAAGAGAGGACGAAGACCAAGAAGGTTTCTCCGTAGTTTCCTCACGGAAACGCAGCAGGAAGGCCAAAGGAGGCCCAAACAAGGCCCCAAAACTGTCAGAGGACAAGGATACCTCGGCAGCACCCGCCCCCGTTCGCGCCTCTTCAAGGCCTAAGGGCAGCAACTCCCCCTCAGGGAGGTCCTCGCCCGCTATCGCCGACGCCTCGGCGGCCGCGCCGAAGACCCGCGCCCCTCCACCGATCTACGTCCAGGAGAAGTCCAAATGGACGGCTATCTCCACCTGGTGCAACGAGCGCCGGATCACATACCACTCGGCTCGTAGCACCCAACAGGGCATCAAAATCGCCCTAGCCACCGCGAGCGACCACAGGGCGCTTTCGAAGCTCCTTCGGGAGAGAAACGTGCCTTACCACACGTACACTCTGCCGGAGGACAAGAAACTCCGTGTGGTCATCCGCAATGTACCCAGGGAGATCTCCCCCGAGGAGATCAAGGAATCCCTGTCAAAAGACTACCCGGTGCACGAGGTACACCGGATGGTGAGAGGCCGCACCAATACCATCTTTGATATGGTGATGGTCTCCCTCGACGACAGCCCCGCGGGCAAGGACATCTTCAAGATGTCATCCGTCTGTGGGCTGTCGGGGATAACTGTGGAGCCACCTCACAGAAGAAGTGGCATCTCACAATGCCACCGCTGCCAGCTCTACGGGCACTCGGCCCGAAATTGCTTCGCCCGCCCAAGGTGCGTCAAGTGCCTGGAGGACCACGCGACGGACCAATGCAAAAGGCCCAAAGACAGGGCCAATTGCACTGCCCCAGTCGCGTGCGTGCTGTGTGGCGAAGAAGGCCACCCCGCCAACTACAGAGGCTGCCCGAAGGCGCCTAAAACCCCCAAGGCGAAAGGACCTCAGCGCCCCCGCCCAGTCGTCCCCGCTGCTGCTGCTGCCACTGCAGGGACCGGGGGGAGCTTTATAGCTGCTCCTTTGCCGAAGACGAACGCCTGGGCCACTCCCAGGAAGACGGGGGAGACCTTCCCACCTCTGCCCGTGCGGAAGACGATGCAGGTCCCCATACCTGCCCCAGTACCCGCAAAGGCAGCCTCCGGCGTGCCCACGCCCACTAAACCGCTCCAGGGAGGGCCCAAGCCGCTCGTCGTCGACTACAGGAGCCAACTACCGCAAACGATCGACCCGGACCTATCCCTAGTGGCAAGGTTCGCGAGTGCGATCGATTTTAACGAGCTACGCCAGCTCGCTAATTTAATACGTCAAAACGAGGGCAATCCGTTGGCCCTCCTCAACGTCAGCATCAGATACTCGAGCGTACTCGAGAAGTTAGGCGCATTCAAGTGCAACCCATAATATGGATAGGACACCGACAAGCAGAGTCAAACCAAAAACACTCAAGATAGGGTACTTCAACGCCAACGGCATCAGTAGGCAACGAGATGAAGTTGGCGAATTTCTTAGGGCACACCAACTAGACATATTGCTAGTGCAAGAGACCTTTTTGAAACCCTCGCAGAGAAACCCAAACGTTGCGAACTACTCTGTGGTCCGCAACGATAGGATTGACTCTGCGCTAGGGGGAACTCTCATATATTACAAAAGGTCCCTTCACTGCGTACCTATGGATCCGCCTGCGCTGACTAGCATCGAGGCTTCGGTCTGTCGAATAGGCATGACCGGACACCAATCGATCACACTAGTTTCAGCCTATCTGTCACCCAATCGGCAACTACCCGAGAGCGACCTCCGAGCGCTGCTAGAACTGAGCGACGCCGTGATTATCGGCGGCGACCTTAACGCCAAGAACACCATTTGGAACTGTCACCAGTCCAACGCCAAAGGCAGAGCCCTGGAGTCGCTCTCGAATAGACTAGCGTTCGACATCATCGCCCCGCTCGAACCGACCCATTATCCGCACAACGTGTCTCACCGACCCGACATTCTGGACGTGGCACTCCTAAAGAACATAAACCTACGTTTGTGTTCAGTAGAGGTGCTTCACGAGTTAACTTCAGACCACAGACCTGTGGTTATGGAGTTCGCACCCAGACTGGGTCCCATCGACACAGGTCATCGTACCCCGACTAGACGAATCACGGACTGGAGGCGCCTCGGGACAAAACTCGAGGCAACCTCGTCCGTGCATCTAGATAGGATACCCGACCATATAATTAGCCAAGAGGACACCACGATGGCGATCGACTCCCTCACAGCTCACGTGCAATCGTTAATTAACGAATGCACTCGGGAGGCACCGGCGACGAACGATCGCCGCTGGGACCTACCCGATGACGTACGTGAGCTGCTGAGGCGGAAGAACGCCGCCGTACGAGCCTACGACAGATATCCATGCGAAGCCAACAGGATCAGGTTACGACGCTTAGAAAGAGCGGTCAAGTCGCGCATCGATCAAATGCGCCAAGACAGGTGGGATAGGACACTACAAGACCTCGAACCTACCCACCTTGCCTTCTGGCAGCTGTCCCGCTCGCTTAAGAGAGACATTGTCACCTGTATGCCTCCTCTAAGCAGACCTAACCTTCCGCCGGCATTCGACGATATCGAAAAGGCAGAGTGCCTGGCCGAGAGTCTAGAGAATCAGTGCACGCCCAGCGTAATACACTGCGACTCGGACCAAATAGCCGAAGTTGATTCGGAAGTCGAGCGCCTAATAACCTCACTTCCTACATCAACATCAACGCCGACGGGGATGACAGATACACAACCAGACCTAGACACGGTCACCCCCGAAGAAGTCGAAACAATCGTCAAGGGCCTACACGCTCGCAAGGCGCCCGGTTCGGACGGTATCACAAACAGGGTGTTAAAACTCTTTCCGGAGAGGCTACTGGTCCTGCTGACGTTCATTTTCAACGCAGCACTCAAAAACAACATCTTTCCACAACAATGGAAAGAAGCCGTTGTTATTGGGATACCCAAACCTGGCAAACCAAAGTCCGAACCGACCAGTTATAGACCGATCAGTCTGCTTAACGGATTAGGCAAGCTATACGAGCGTCTAATCTACAATAGGCTGAAAGCGTATGCCGATGCTAATCTTCTCGTCCCCCACGAGCAATTCGGTTTCCGAACCGAACACTCGTGCGTCCACCAAGTTCACCGCATCGTTGAATACACCAGCGATCGGCTTCAACGCAACCTGTTTACAGGAATCCTCTTTTTCGACGTAGCGAAAGCTTTCGACAAAGTGTGGCACAACGGCTTATTATTTAAGCTACTTACCATGGGAGTGCCACACGGACTCGTACTCATCATACGAGACTACTTGTCGAATCGAAGCTTCCGCTACCGAGTAGAAGGGTCATTGTCCTCCACTCACCCCATACGAGCCGGTGTCCCACAAGGGTCCGTGCTCTCCCCCCTACTCTTCACGCTGTATACCAGCGACATTCCGAAGCATCGGTATGTGCAGACGGCACTATTCGCAGACGACACGGCTATCTACTGCTCGGGGGTGAACCCCTCGACAGTAGCCAAAAAACTCCAGACCGCAGCCAACGCACTGGGCGTTTGGTTCCGGAAATGGAGGATAGAGGTCAACCCCGAGAAAAGCCAGGCGGTGCTGTTTCACAGAAGACAGCTAAGCTTGTATCCTTTGGAGAAGACCCCTCAGATTAGGATGTTCGGCAAGTCTATCCCTTGGGCTAGGCAGGCCAAATACCTAGGCATAACCCTCGACGACCGTCTAACCTTCGGCCCCCACATCAAGGCAGTCCGCAGCCGGGCTGCCTTCGTGCTAGGACGTCTACACTGTCTAATAAACGCGCGTTCGAAATTAGATCTAAAAAATAAAGTTAGGCTATACACGTCATGCGTACGTCCCGTAATGACGTACGGTAGCGTAGTATTCGCACACGTTAGGCCACACAGGATCCATAGGCTTCAAACACTACAAAATAGGTTCATGCGCAAAGCTACGGGAGCACCGTGGTATGTACGCAACGTCGATCTCCACATCGACCTCAGATTGCCGACCATCAAGCAATTCATAAAACAGTGCTCCCGTAGCTACTTTGACTCTGCTCCGACTCACCCCAACCCTCTAGTGGTTGCGGCCGTAGGATACACACCAAGTAGGATTTCGAAGATACGACGACCCAGACACGCGTTAGAGGAATCAGATGACGAGATCACGCTCGTTCAACGTAGAGCGGACACAGCTAGGCAATCTAGGAATAGGAACCGTCCGCGTTTTCGTCCCCGTCGTCGGGGGCGGAATACGCGCCGCGTAAATCACATACAAATCATGGGAGTAGGTCGCCCCAACGTAGCAGCAACACCCCAAGCCGAGGTTCGTACCCCACAGGGGGTGCCCTTGGGCTATGTTGCTTAACAAATGACCGGTTGAGAGCCCTCAGCGCTCACCGTAATGCCCGCGTAAAGTTGTAGAGGCCATACCAGGCCAACAGCTAGGTCCTTATCAAAAAAAAAAAAAAAAAAAAAAAAAAAAAAAAAGTTTTCCGTATTCAGTCGTTCGCCAGCGTTCGCCGTTCAACAACGTCTGTGTGTATCACCATCGATTGAATAAACTACTCTCCACTAAACATGACCGGTCGCGGCAAAGGAGGAAAGGGTCTGGGGAAAGGAGGAGCCAAGCGACACAGGAAAGTGCTTCGTGATAACATCCAAGGTATCACGAAGCCGGCTATCCGTCGTCTCGCTCGCAGAGGCGGTGTGAAGCGTATTTCCGGTCTTATCTACGAGGAGACTCGCGGTGTTCTCAAGGTGTTCCTCGAGAACGTTATCCGCGACGCGGTCACTTACACCGAACACGCCAAGAGGAAGACCGTCACCGCCATGGACGTCGTCTACGCTCTGAAACGTCAAGGTCGCACCCTGTACGGTTTCGGCGGTTAAGAAACTGCAGCGTTCGCGCGTGCGGCTCGTGTACCACCATCACCATCACCACCACCACCACCAAAACCACCACCACCACCACCGCCGCCACCGCCACCGCCACCATCATCATCATCACCACGTTCACACCACACCTACCTACTACCTACTAATGTAGATATGATGATATATCGTGGCATTTATCGTGTCAAATATTATGATACAAAAAATAAAAAAAGGCCCTTATCAGGGCCGCATACGATTCGTGTGCACTGCACGCACTCTTGTGCAGTAGCATGTTTCTTATGAACGACAAGTCGAGCTTTTCTAACTAAATAATATATATATAAAGAATATGTTATTTTTAATGGACAGTAAGATAATGTGTTTTTATAATGTATGTGAGTAAACGAGTGGAGTGTTTTGTACGTGTTGTATAGAGGTTATCAGAGTTTCCTCAGCTGTACGTAGGGATGGGGAAATGGTGAAAAATATCGATATATATCGTATCGATGTTTTTCAAATGAATCAATAAATATTATTGACTCAAAAATATCGATATGTCGATATATCGATATTTCTTGCGACAAGCAGATCATAGACTGAAATTTTTGTTTGTGTTTAAAGCAAAGAAACTAAACCCATACAGATTAATCAAATACATGATGTGACGCATAAGCAGACAGCAGAACTTCAAAAAATATATCGATTTTGATACGAGTTTGATGTCTGAAATTAAATATCGAAAATCGATATATCGCGGCAAAAAATATCGCTGATATTTATCGATTTTTTTTTTTTTTTTTTTTCTGAAAAAATATCGATATTTTGATATATCGTTTTTCTTTGCTCAAGCCTAGCTGTACGCCGCCGGCGGACGGACGAGACAAGGCGTGTCGAGAAACGCATTTCGTTCGTTCGCACCACCCGTTCGTTTTAATTATATTTATTTCTTTCTTATACATACGATACCAATTTTGATGTAGATAATAATATTGAGCGGATGTAGATGCACCCCTCGAAAATAATACATATACATATTTATATCAATCTGACGGCGATTTCCACGTAATATAACATGATATAACAACTGTATACTGTATATCGTATATCGAGACGATGCGAAATATTATTATTATATATATATATATATATATATATATATATATATATACACGTATACATATACATATACATATACAGTGCGCTCAATGGTGTTACTTAAACATACAATAATCATAGACATTGTCTTATACATACATAGGACATAGATAATATAAAGATATACATACACACACGCGCGCACGCACGCACGCACGCACGCACGCACGCACGCACGCACGCACGCACGCACGCACGCACGCACGCACGCACGCACGCACGCACGCAAAATTATTTTGTGTTTATTTTATTTATTTTTTTTTTAGTATATCAACCTATTATACGGACAAACCTCCAGGTCGGACTCGCCCGTCCGTCGGTGAGTCGTGAGTCGGGCGGGCATAACGCGCACGAACGTGTTTTACGAAGGTTCACTTTTAATCGTTAAATGTGGTCATAACGTGTATTAATATCAAAGATATGTTGACACGTTTCAGCCTCGATATACTCGTCGTTGTTTTATACATTGTTTTGACACAAAACGTTATGTTTTATAGAGAAAAATACATTTTGAACTGAACGCGAGGTATACACGGTGCACAGTGGTGAAAATAAAACACCATATCGTCCCAGCGGTACGATCGTTTCACGTAAAGTACACGTCGAACGTTAGTCACTTTCATTATGTATATAAAAATATAATTTTGACATTATATATTATAAGATAAGTTATATAAAATGTTATTTAATTAGATCCGTGTTAGTGAAAAGTGCGAAGCGTTCATACGAGAAATCGTCCCGCGACAGAACGGCTCTCGTTACGGTAAAGCTTCGAGGTGACTCGACTGAACGATCGCGCGCTACGTACCGATATCCGATATTTTTCGTAGTAGCGACATCTAAGTCGAAATTCAACTCGAACTCGCTGAACTTACCTTCTGCAACGTTCTACGTCGCTCGTGCTATACGTACTACTACTACTACGTATAATATATAAAAATAATAATAATACAATAACAATGGCAGACACCGCTGTTACAACCGAAGCTCCCGCTCCAGCTGCCGGTGCGAAGAAGGCCGCAAGACAATCTGGCGGCGGCGGCGGCGGCGCTGGCGCTGGCGCTAAGAAACCTAAAGCGAAACCCACTCATCCCAAGACATCGGAAATGGTGAACAACGCTATAAAGGAGATGAAGGAACGTAGCGGATCATCGCTACAGGCCATCAAAAAATATATCGCCGCTCATTATAAGGTCGACGCGGAGAAGTTAGCTCCGTTCATAAGGAAATATTTGAAGAGCGCCGTCGAATCGGGTGCTCTCATTCAGACCAAAGGCAAGGGCGCATCCGGATCTTTCAAGCTAGAATCTAAATCCTCGTCGGCGAAGAAACCGAGCGCCAGCGCCGGCGCTGGCAAATCTGCCGGCGGTAAAAAGGAAAAGACATCGTCGAAGGGCGCCGCCTCCGCCGCCGCCAAGAAGGCCACCGCATCCGCAGCCGGCGCTAAGACCAAAAAGGCCGCCGCCGCCGCCGCCGCCGCCGCCGCGGCGGCTGCCGCTTCCGCATCGGCCGCGTCGGGATCTCCTTCCAAGTCGTCTAAGGCGGCGTCTTCGGCTTCAGCGAAAGACAAGAAGACGGCCGCCGCCGCTAAAAAGACCGCCGCCGCTAAAAAGGCCGCCGCCGCCGCCGCACCGGTCCCTGCCAAAGCGAAGGCCGGCGCAGCACCCAAGGCCAAGAAGACCGCGAAACCACCCACGAAGAAACCAAAGGCACCTAAACCTAAGAAGGCCGCAGCCACACCCACCAAGTCGAGACCCGCCGCCAAGAAAACGGCCGCAGCGAAGAAGTAAACCTGACGGTTTGCGCACGCACACATCGGCTCGCGAGAGTGACGCTACCGCCGTCGAAGAATAACTGTTGCCGCTGCTGCCGCTGCTGCCGCTGCTGCTGCCGCTGCTGCGGCGGCGGCGGCGGCAGCGGCGGCGGCGGCGGGTGCGCGACGACGACGCACGCGAACAAATATTATAAACCAAACAAACAAACGACACAAAACAGCCCTTTTCAGGGCTAACAATATATTCGTGAACGCGTGTGTCTTTCGGCACACACATTCGTTTCTATATAACGCAGAAAGTCTATATACCTCTATACCTATCTATATAAATAGGTCGACCGATTCCCAGAATATATTTAAAAAAACAAAAACAACGCCCGCAATAAGAATAAATCTTGTGCACACTCCTTGGGAATACCAGAATCTGGCGTGAAACAAACATGTTACTTAAAAAGTCTTTTATCAGGCGGTGCGCGCAGGTACAAGGTGCGAGCCTGTAACAGTTGGGTCATTCATACCAATTCTGATGTATTCCTTTGTGTACTTAGATGGATTAAGACCGAATTAGATGCCTTTGACTCTCCTGAGAGTCGGTAGGTACATTGCTGACTGCATTCCGCATGCACCACCCACGTTCATCGGTCATAATTGTTGTACATTCAGCAAAAGTTTGGAGGTCGTGTTCTTTATTTTTTTTAAAAATATCAATACTCTACACAATCGCGAGATATATAAATACAATCTACCTATATACAATCTCAGAGAATATTTTCTACAGACTAATGTGGGAGTGCATCGCAATGTAGTTGCAGTGGAGGATACTGGTTTTACCCACTCGCTCGCTCTGACTAAAGAGAATTGGCGCAAACCCGTAGGTAGTCGCAGTACTTAGAGTACTACTCTGATCTGATCGCAAGGAAGTATGGAAGGGTAATGAGGGTCTTCACGGCCGATTTTATCGGCCCCCACACGGGTCTAATATAGACTTTAAAGTGTCGACGTCTTGGCTACCTTATTATGGTGATATCCCTTCGGAGAAACCGTAGGTTTTGTTTGTTTGTGCAAATATGGACGAAGTTATCATGACGAATATATATAATATCCTCAAAAAATTGATAGATAGTACGGTTGACATCTGTCGGGCGTGCCACCGTCCTCGAGAATCTATTAGGCATATTATTACTGGTTGTTCTCGTCGTCTTCTTGCGCTAACGGTGAGTATGTAAATATTTGCACAGGCACAACCAACCAAGTAGCGAGGATCGTGCATCAACATTTTACAACAACTTTCCCTTAAATACCAACAATTGTCAATTTTGAAGTGCCTACGGTCGTGCTACGTTATATATGTATATGGGATCGATCGATCGATCGATCTATTATCACAGACGGGAGGACTATTGTTGCCAATAAGCCTGATATTGATATTGTGTGGTGATAGATCGATTAGAGCGCCGCGCAATGATTGTGTCGATATCGCCGTTCCTCACGGCGACGAGACGAAAAACAATTGAAGTATTTGGATCTGTCTCACGAGATTGCCGATATGTCGAATGTGGATTCGGCGGTGATCCGGTATTGTTCCGGTAATTATATCTGTTCACCGATTTATCAATCGCCAAGAGCCTCGACCAACACCTTAAGAAAAGAGGCTCGCTCACGTTAGAAGGTTGGATCAAGGGTCTGATGCAGAGAAGGCAGTCCAGTCCTCCTTCTTGACTTCCTCTTCTCGTTCCTTTTTTTTTTTTTTTTTTTTTTATTTCTATAATATGTATGTAATAAAGAGAATAATAATATAAGACAATAGCAGAGAAAGTACATAAAAAAAAAAAAAATAATAAAAAAAATAAATAAATAAATAATAACAATAAATAAATAAATAAATAATAACAATAAATAAATAATAACAATAAATAAATAAATAAATAAAAACGCCAACTGCGTGTCGAGCAGCGCGACACCGCCCGACTGCCCGACTCCCGCCGAATGACCGACGCACGCACGCCACAATAACATTCTTGAACTCGTTCGCTCGTTCGCTCGTTCGCTCACTCGCTCACTCGTTCACTCGTTCACTCGTTCACTGGCTCACTAGTACGGCTCGCTAAGCCGACGGAGGTTTAGAGAGTACATAATACATAAATAGGAGCGCGAGCGTATGTCCCACAACAGTCAATCTATAGCTCTCGTTCGTTTCGTTTCGCACGCACGCAACGACCCCTTATTCATTCGTTTCTAAACCTACTACTTTCTGCAACACAACAAGCGGCACGATGTCCGGCCGTGGTAAAGGTGGAAAAGTCAAGGGAAAGGCAAAGTCGCGTTCGAACCGTGCCGGTCTTCAGTTTCCGGTCGGTCGTATACACAGACTGCTGCGTAATGGCAATTACGCCGAGCGCGTAGGGGCCGGGGCACCGGTGTATCTCGCCGCAGTTATGGAATATCTGGCCGCCGAGGTCCTCGAGTTGGCCGGCAACGCCGCCAGAGACAACAAGAAAACCAGGATCATACCTCGTCACCTTCAGTTGGCGATCCGCAACGACGAAGAGTTGAACAAACTCCTCTCTGGCGTGACAATCGCTCAGGGTGGTGTTCTACCTAACATTCAGGCCGTCCTACTGCCCAAGAAGACCGAGAAGAAGGCCTAAGCGGGGGGATATGTTTAACGGCGGCGGCGGCGGCGGCGGCGGCGGCGGCGGCGGCAGCAGCAGCAGCAGCAGCAGCAACAGCAACAGCTGCATCAGCTGCATCAGCAAAACAACAACGCGACGACAATAACAAAAAAGGCCCTTTTCAGGGCCACAATACGTATCACAGTCATAATATTATATAAGGACCGTTTCTGTCATAACAATGATAAGTCAAAAAAAAAAATAAAAATATTACTAACCTCCTAACCCCTAACGATTTTCTATAATACATATAATAGATATAATTAATAGATGCCTGGTAATTAACTTAACTATCTACGAGATAATTCGTGTAGATGCTCTACACCTATGAAGTGTAGTAGTAGTAGTAGTAGTATAGTATTATTATTTTATTCTATACATACACTAGTTTTCAACGTGTGTATAGTGGTAGACGACAAAAAAAAAAAAAAAAAAAAAAAAAAATAGCTATAGTATAGTGTAACACAAAACAACCATACGGTGATGATTATGGCAAACGTACATACATAGGTAGGTACACATACCAAACATCGATACGGGATTTATCGATCAACACATCTACGTTATATCAGTTATAACGCTACCTATTTTCACCACTTACATTATTGTTAAACAAAAACAAAAGTAATATATATATATATAAGGTAGGTTATCGAGGATTATCAAAATAAACCACAAATTGTTTCTCTGAAAATGCGCACAATCCATATATCTATAGTCTGTTGTTGTTGTTGTTGTTTAAACGTTGTTTTATATCATTGATGACATGTCGTTTGTCACATTGGTGTGTAGATCATCATAAATAAATAAGTAAAAATAAATAAATAAATAAATAAATAAATAAATAAATAATGCACATTATATGAGGCCAAAGAACCTAGCCGACACACACACCCACACCCACACACACAGACAGACACCGAACTGAATATTTTAACGCGAATATCGATTTGTGACTGACTGACTGACATGTTGGAGCTGTGGAGGCTCGATAAACGGGCCGAAGTTGGGTCGCTATCGTCTCGATATATAAAAACGTCCCCCGTGTGCACGTATAAGCTCATTCTGTGCCAGAATTCCGCACGGTACGGACTCCGAATCGATACGTCGCGTGTTGTACTCTGTTCTAAATCGGCTACTCTCTGTCGGTCGACTGTACTGACTAAATACAATGCCGCCCAAGACAAGCGGAAAGGCCGCCAAGAAGTCTGGCAAGGCCCAAAAGAACATCTCCAAGACAGACAAGAAAAAGAAGAAGCACAAGAGGAAGGAGAGCTACGCTATCTATATCTACAAGGTGCTCAAACAGGTTCACCCGGACACCGGTATATCGAGTAAGGCGATGTCCATCATGAACTCTTTCGTGAACGACATCTTCGAACGCATCGCCGCCGAAGCGTCGCGTCTCGCCCACTACAACAAGAGGTCCACGATCACATCTAGGGAGGTGCAGACCTCCGTGAGGCTTTTGCTACCAGGCGAGCTCGCCAAACACGCTGTCAGCGAGGGCACCAAAGCTGTCACCAAGTACACCAGCTCCAAGTGAGGAGGAGGCGGTCACCGTCACCGTCACCCTCCGCCCTCGAGTACCACTAATAATTTGGATCACCATCGCTACCACAACCGCTACCGCTACCGCTACCAACATCAACACCAACACGATCGTACGCTTCGGCTGCGGTTACGAGACTCCTCGGAAGTGTAAAACAAAAGGCCCTTTTCAGGGCCACAAATTTTATCATGTTATATAACAAAAAAAAAAAAATATATAATGTTTCTAAAAAACAAACAAAAGTCACACCCACCTACCTAAACCTACCTAACCAACCTACTTACCTACCTACCTACCCACCCAACTACCTACCAACCTACCAGCCTACCACCGGCTGCTCTATATTAATTAATCTGAACGAGACGCAATCAATATCTCTGTCGAATAATTGACAACAGGTTAAGGTACACGCAAGTATCTAGTATATTACTTTACTTAGTTACTCGTGGTACTACGAGTATACTCTGTTGCACGTTACTAATTACTGGTACTTGTCTGATAGTTAATTTTACTAGTGGGGTCGCCCATCGGTCGAAATTCGACTATAATAAATATAAATTGTGAGTGACTTAATATACATTATTAAAATATAATATTCAAACATTATTAAGGTTCTACTGTCCAAAACTAAACCACACTACTATAACCACAGATTTGACCGAGACTGTTATTTGTCAATTTCTTTTTTTTTTTTTGAACAAATTATATGAAATTAAAAAGAAGTAAAATAAAGAATACCTATTTAAAAAATGTTTATTAAAACAAAACATGCTGCTATAAGAGGATGCAAAACAAAACAAAAAAAAAAAAGAAAAATATCTTTTAACGCGTATTGCAATAATTTAATTAATGATTTAAAACTTCTCTGGAAACAATGTTTTATGTAAAAACTCTTTCATCGTTTGCTAAATGTCCTTGGCCATTATATTTGGATATGTAAAACCTTAGACCAGCGAATGAACGAACTCTACTTGCTGCAACATACAATTGCCCATGTGTAAAAACTGGCCGATTTAATAAAACTCCAATATTTTTTTTTTTTTGGACTGTCTTGTCCAATTCCAGTGAAATTTCACGCATTATGTTGTTGTTACATGTTTGACTAATACGTTCTTGTAATCCATAATTAATAGCAGTGTCAACATCATAAAAATATAATTGTGCACAACATGGTGACCGACCATATGCAGCAGTCATCGGGCCTGGTCTGTGATAAAAAACATCATGTATTTTGAAATAATACACTCCACTTGGTTGGCTTCCGAGTCTTAACCATAGCAAAACATGAATTATATATCCTAATAGGTATATTCTAAATGATTTTTTGATTTACTTTTTATTAAAGGTTCATTTGAAGTAAGTCAATGAGTACAATGATTTAAAATATTCATTTTGACTTAAGGGTGGTAATATTGCTTTACCCTTGTGACAGACAACATGAAGTGAATGCAGTTCTGTCGCCTAAGGTCACTCTTGTTCAGATTCAAAATGTTTCAGATTAAAAACACATTTGGAAAATGACATTTAGAGCAAGCACATTTAAATGTACATATCTCTCAAAATCACTTATTTATCCTGAAGTATACTACTACAATAAATTACTGTAATCGTAAACTACATACTACAACTACTAATAATTGCTTTGAATCAGAAATAGCAAGTTATATTTATTTATTTTTTGTACCTGAATGTTGTCATTGCATATTATTGCACTGCTACAGAACTTTCTTTATGCTTTATATAATGAAAGTCCGTGTACATTTAAATGTATCTTACTGCTACACAACTTATATATTACACTTATATATTACATAAATTTGTATAAGCGCTCAGTATTTCACGTAGGATTCGTCAAATAAAACTTTTCTGTTTGACACATTCAACTATGTCTATAGAATAAACAAAAGAGACAATTTATTTGACCACAGATTATGTATACGTTTACAAATACTTGTGTATGCGTGTGAATCAAATGTATTCTGGTTTGTGTAATGTTTTATTTATTGATTTATTGTACTTATTATGCATTATTATTAAAATCTTTTTTTTTTTTTATATTAAATGAGGCAAATAAAACTTTTTTTTTTTTTTTTTTTTTTTGATAGGTACGTCTATGTCAGTACTATATCATGTCTATGGACAAAATGGCGTGTACAAATACATGTGTATGGTATATGTGTGTGTGAAATGCATGGTAGTGTGTGTAATGTTTTATTTATTGATTTAATGTACTTTATAAGCATTATTATTGAAAAATATTAGCGTTCTGCACTTCTCCAACGCATAAACTATAAGTGTGCCAAATTTTATGCTCCTGCGTCCGCGCAATTTTCGTAAAAAGCGGATTAAAGTTATTAACTAATAATATTATTCTCGAAAATATTATATTCGAAATTACACGAGTTTCTGTATTACAATGAAAACCACGGGCCTCTAAAACAAAACAACAACAATTTGGATTCATTTGGGGGACGGATTTTGTACGGATAGATATATAATAAACTAAATTTAGTTCGTATCTATCTATCTCCACATATATAAGTATTTCATCAGTCAATCTAGAACAAGTGAAGTACAAGGTTCGGTCAGTTTGAAGCTAGATGGCGTTGTGCGTTCAACGTTCGTAATGTTTATTTAAATAGATCACAACAACTACATACATACATACATACATACATACATACATACATACATACATACATGCATACATACATACATACATACATACATACATACATATATTTAATAAAAACAATAACATAGTCGCAGCAGGAGTGTTGCTCGCCAGTTCGCATAACTAACTAAACCTAAAACGTAGTGAGTGATATAGCGACGCGAGGGAACGAACGGTGTGACCGACCGTGCGCCGCCGCCGGAGGCTATATATACTGGTGTCGAAAATTCAGACCGTTGCGGCCCCTCAGATTAGGATGTTCGGCAAGTCTATCCCTTGGACTAGGCAGGCCAAATACCTAGGCATAACCCTTGACGACCGTCTATCCTTCGGCCCCCACATCAAGGCAGTCCGCAACCGGGCTGCCTTCGTGCTAGGACGTTTACACAGTTTAATTAACGCGCGTTCGAAATTAAACTTAAAAAACAAAGTCCGATTATACACTGCATGCATACGTCCTATAATGACGTACGGCAGCGTGGTATTCGCACATGTAAGGCCACACAGGATCCATAGGCTTCAAACACTACAGAATAGGTTCATGCGCACAGCGACGGGAGCACCGTGGTATGTACGCAACGTCGATCTTCACATCGACCTCAGATTGCCGACCATCAAGCAATTCATTAAACAGTGCTCCCTTAGCTACTTTGACTCTGCTCCGACTCACCCCAACCCTCTAGTGGTTGCGGCGGTAAATTACACACCGAGCGAAATATCTAAGATACGTCGACCCAAACACGCGTTAGGGGAGCTAGACGACGAAATTACACGCGCTCAACGCAGAGCGAACACACTAGGTGCGAACCGTCCGCGTTTTCGTCCCCGCCGGCGGGGGCGGAACACGGGCCGCGTAAACCGACAACAAAACATGGGAGTAGGCCGCCCCAGTGTTTCAGCAACACCCCAAGCCGAGGTTCGTACCCCGCAGGGGGTGCCCTTGGGCAATGTTGTTTAATAAAGGCCGGTTGAGAGCCCTCAGCGCTCACCGTAACCAAACCGGGTAAAGTTGTAGAGGCCGTCTGAGGCCAACAGCTAAATATCAATTCCAAAAAAAAAAAAAAAAAAAAAAAAAAAAAATTCAGACCGTTGCATTCCCTCTCGTATATTTGTAGCGTGACGACGTCTCCTCAGCTCCCCTAGCTCACTAGTATCCGGTTCGTTCGTTCGTTCGTTCGTTAGTACAATGGCTCGCACCAAGCAGACCGCTCGCAAATCTACCGGTGGCAAGGCACCCAGGAAACAGCTCGCCACCAAAGCTGCCCGCAAGAGTGCGCCGGCCACCGGTGGTGTGAAGAAACCACATCGCTACAGGCCCGGCACAGTAGCGCTTCGTGAGATCCGTCGCTACCAGAAGAGCACCGAACTCCTGATCCGTAAACTTCCGTTCCAGCGTTTAGTTCGTGAGATCGCTCAAGACTTCAAGACCGATCTGCGCTTCCAGAGTTCCGCCGTTATGGCTCTACAGGAGGCTAGCGAGGCTTATTTGGTCGGCCTCTTCGAGGACACCAACCTTTGTGCAATACACGCTAAACGCGTCACCATTATGCCAAAGGACATACAATTGGCGCGCAGAATCCGAGGCGAACGCGCCTAAGAATGAAAGAAGAACACGACCGCCTCCGCCGTCATCACCACCACAACCGCTACGACGTAGACAACAACAACAACATTATTAACACACTTTGATATATATATATATATATATATATATATATCAAAGTGTGCAATTAGAGCGCTGTGGTGCTTCGGTTACAACAAAAGGCCCTTTTCAGGGCCACACACGTTTCATATATCACATACGTATTACGATATGTTTCTAATGAACAGAGAAGTCTCGACAAATAAATAATAAATGCTTGGTTTAAGCCCGCACGACACGACTCGTACCTAACATATATTAACCCTTTAAACAGGGAGACAAATCAAAGTTGAAAAATAATTATAATAATAATGATGATGACGATATCACAGATAGACGTCTACGTCTACTCTTTCTTACTTAAGAGTTCAACGCGCACACCTACGTCGTAATTAGGTATTTATTGTCTCTAGTGTAAATCTACCATATATCCATTATATCTCATATATATGTTATTTGCTTGCAACAGTCGCTCGCTCGGGGTCGGCGTAAATGGATTAGCTTAAATCTAATTTTTTATTCGCTCATTTTTATTCTTTTCTCTCTCTCTCTCTCTCTCTCTCTCTCTCTCTCTCTCTCTCTCTCTCTCTCTCTCTCTCTCTCTCTCTCTCTCTCTCTCTTTTTTTTTAAAATTGAGTAGGCACATATTAAAAGAAAGCAAGCAATCAAATAGACTTTTTGTTTTTGTTTTTTGTTTTTTGTTTTTTGTTTTTTGTTTTTTGTTTTTTTTTTTTTTTTTGCTGTATGTATGTATGTATGTATGTGTATATACTGTCTACTGACTATTATTGTAGTGTGTCGGTGTGTCGGTCGTGTAAGAGCCAGTTCGAGATATCGGTACGAGGCGTACACGTACATATGTACAATAACAACATATCTCACCATCACCACCAGCGTACGAAGAATAACGAACCGAACAGAATACGAGAACGCCACGACAGACGTCGCGCCGTACCGTATCTATATAAAGAGCGGATTTACGGTTTTCCGTATTCAGTCGTTCGCCAGCGTTCGCCGTTCAACAACGTCTGTGTGTATCACCATCGATTGAATAAACTACTCTCCACTAAACATGACCGGTCGCGGCAAAGGAGGAAAGGGTCTGGGGAAAGGAGGAGCCAAGCGACACAGGAAAGTGCTTCGTGATAACATCCAAGGTATCACGAAGCCGGCTATCCGTCGTCTCGCTCGCAGAGGCGGTGTGAAGCGTATTTCCGGTCTTATCTACGAGGAGACTCGCGGTGTTCTCAAGGTGTTCCTCGAGAACGTTATCCGCGACGCGGTCACTTACACCGAACACGCCAAGAGGAAGACCGTCACCGCCATGGACGTCGTCTACGCTCTGAAACGTCAAGGTCGCACCCTGTACGGTTTCGGCGGTTAAGAAACTGCAGCGTTCGCGCGTGCGGCTCGTGTACCACCATCACCATCACCACCACCACCACCAAAACCACCACCACCACCACCGCCGCCACCGCCACCGCCACCATCATCATCATCACCACGTTCACACCACACCTACCTACTACCTACTAATGTAGATATGATGATATATCGTGGCATTTATCGTGTCAAATATTATGATACAAAAAATAAAAAAAGGCCCTTATCAGGGCCGCATACGATTCGTGTGCACTGCACGCACTCTTGTGCAGTAGCATGTTTCTTATGAACGACAAGTCGAGCTTTTCTAACTAAATAATATATATATAAAGAATATGTTATTTTTAATGGACAGTAAGATAATGTGTTTTTATAATGTATGTGAGTAAACGAGTGGAGTGTTTTGTACGTGTTGTATAGAGGTTATCAGAGTTTCCTCAGCTGTACGTAGGGATGGGGAAATGGTGAAAAATATCGATATATATCGTATCGATGTTTTTCAAATGAATCAATAAATATTATTGACTCAAAAATATCGATATGTCGATATATCGATATTTCTTGCGACAAGCAGATCATAGACTGAAATTTTTGTTTGTGTTTAAAGCAAAGAAACTAAACCCATACAGATTAATCAAATACATGATGTGACGCATAAGCAGACAGCAGAACTTCAAAAAATATATCGATTTTGATACGAGTTTGATGTCTGAAATTAAATATCGAAAATCGATATATCGCGGCAAAAAATATCGCTGATATTTATCGATTTTTTTTTTTTTTTTTTTTCTGAAAAAATATCGATATTTTGATATATCGTTTTTCTTTGCTCAAGCCTAGCTGTACGCCGCCGGCGGACGGACGAGACAAGGCGTGTCGAGAAACGCATTTCGTTCGTTCGCACCACCCGTTCGTTTTAATTATATTTATTTCTTTCTTATACATACGATACCAATTTTGATGTAGATAATAATATTGAGCGGATGTAGATGCACCCCTCGAAAATAATACATATACATATTTATATCAATCTGACGGCGATTTCCACGTAATATAACATGATATAACAACTGTATACTGTATATCGTATATCGAGACGATGCGAAATATTATTATTATATATATATATATATATATATATATATATATATATACACGTATACATATACATATACATATACAGTGCGCTCAATGGTGTTACTTAAACATACAATAATCATAGACATTGTCTTATACATACATAGGACATAGATAATATAAAGATATACATACACACACGCGCGCACGCACGCACGCACGCACGCACGCACGCACGCACGCACGCACGCACGCACGCACGCACGCACGCACGCACGCACGCACGCACGCAAAATTATTTTGTGTTTATTTTATTTATTTTTTTTTTAGTATATCAACCTATTATACGGACAAACCTCCAGGTCGGACTCGCCCGTCCGTCGGTGAGTCGTGAGTCGGGCGGGCATAACGCGCACGAACGTGTTTTACGAAGGTTCACTTTTAATCGTTAAATGTGGTCATAACGTGTATTAATATCAAAGATATGTTGACACGTTTCAGCCTCGATATACTCGTCGTTGTTTTATACATTGTTTTGACACAAAACGTTATGTTTTATAGAGAAAAATACATTTTGAACTGAACGCGAGGTATACACGGTGCACAGTGGTGAAAATAAAACACCATATCGTCCCAGCGGTACGATCGTTTCACGTAAAGTACACGTCGAACGTTAGTCACTTTCATTATGTATATAAAAATATAATTTTGACATTATATATTATAAGATAAGTTATATAAAATGTTATTTAATTAGATCCGTGTTAGTGAAAAGTGCGAAGCGTTCATACGAGAAATCGTCCCGCGACAGAACGGCTCTCGTTACGGTAAAGCTTCGAGGTGACTCGACTGAACGATCGCGCGCTACGTACCGATATCCGATATTTTTCGTAGTAGCGACATCTAAGTCGAAATTCAACTCGAACTCGCTGAACTTACCTTCTGCAACGTTCTACGTCGCTCGTGCTATACGTACTACTACTACTACGTATAATATATAAAAATAATAATAATACAATAACAATGGCAGACACCGCTGTTACAACCGAAGCTCCCGCTCCAGCTGCCGGTGCGAAGAAGGCCGCAAGACAATCTGGCGGCGGCGGCGGCGGCGCTGGCGCTGGCGCTAAGAAACCTAAAGCGAAACCCACTCATCCCAAGACATCGGAAATGGTGAACAACGCTATAAAGGAGATGAAGGAACGTAGCGGATCATCGCTACAGGCCATCAAAAAATATATCGCCGCTCATTATAAGGTCGACGCGGAGAAGTTAGCTCCGTTCATAAGGAAATATTTGAAGAGCGCCGTCGAATCGGGTGCTCTCATTCAGACCAAAGGCAAGGGCGCATCCGGATCTTTCAAGCTAGAATCTAAATCCTCGTCGGCGAAGAAACCGAGCGCCAGCGCCGGCGCTGGCAAATCTGCCGGCGGTAAAAAGGAAAAGACATCGTCGAAGGGCGCCGCCTCCGCCGCCGCCAAGAAGGCCACCGCATCCGCAGCCGGCGCTAAGACCAAAAAGGCCGCCGCCGCCGCCGCCGCCGCCGCCGCGGCGGCTGCCGCTTCCGCATCGGCCGCGTCGGGATCTCCTTCCAAGTCGTCTAAGGCGGCGTCTTCGGCTTCAGCGAAAGACAAGAAGACGGCCGCCGCCGCTAAAAAGACCGCCGCCGCTAAAAAGGCCGCCGCCGCCGCCGCACCGGTCCCTGCCAAAGCGAAGGCCGGCGCAGCACCCAAGGCCAAGAAGACCGCGAAACCACCCACGAAGAAACCAAAGGCACCTAAACCTAAGAAGGCCGCAGCCACACCCACCAAGTCGAGACCCGCCGCCAAGAAAACGGCCGCAGCGAAGAAGTAAACCTGACGGTTTGCGCACGCACACATCGGCTCGCGAGAGTGACGCTACCGCCGTCGAAGAATAACTGTTGCCGCTGCTGCCGCTGCTGCCGCTGCTGCTGCCGCTGCTGCGGCGGCGGCGGCGGCAGCGGCGGCGGCGGCGGGTGCGCGACGACGACGCACGCGAACAAATATTATAAACCAAACAAACAAACGACACAAAACAGCCCTTTTCAGGGCTAACAATATATTCGTGAACGCGTGTGTCTTTCGGCACACACATTCGTTTCTATATAACGCAGAAAGTCTATATACCTCTATACCTATCTATATAAATAGGTCGACCGATTCCCAGAATATATTTAAAAAAACAAAAACAACGCCCGCAATAAGAATAAATCTTGTGCACACTCCTTGGGAATACCAGAATCTGGCGTGAAACAAACATGTTACTTAAAAAGTCTTTTATCAGGCGGTGCGCGCAGGTACAAGGTGCGAGCCTGTAACAGTTGGGTCATTCATACCAATTCTGATGTATTCCTTTGTGTACTTAGATGGATTAAGACCGAATTAGATGCCTTTGACTCTCCTGAGAGTCGGTAGGTACATTGCTGACTGCATTCCGCATGCACCACCCACGTTCATCGGTCATAATTGTTGTACATTCAGCAAAAGTTTGGAGGTCGTGTTCTTTATTTTTTTTAAAAATATCAATACTCTACACAATCGCGAGATATATAAATACAATCTACCTATATACAATCTCAGAGAATATTTTCTACAGACTAATGTGGGAGTGCATCGCAATGTAGTTGCAGTGGAGGATACTGGTTTTACCCACTCGCTCGCTCTGACTAAAGAGAATTGGCGCAAACCCGTAGGTAGTCGCAGTACTTAGAGTACTACTCTGATCTGATCGCAAGGAAGTATGGAAGGGTAATGAGGGTCTTCACGGCCGATTTTATCGGCCCCCACACGGGTCTAATATAGACTTTAAAGTGTCGACGTCTTGGCTACCTTATTATGGTGATATCCCTTCGGAGAAACCGTAGGTTTTGTTTGTTTGTGCAAATATGGACGAAGTTATCATGACGAATATATATAATATCCTCAAAAAATTGATAGATAGTACGGTTGACATCTGTCGGGCGTGCCACCGTCCTCGAGAATCTATTAGGCATATTATTACTGGTTGTTCTCGTCGTCTTCTTGCGCTAACGGTGAGTATGTAAATATTTGCACAGGCACAACCAACCAAGTAGCGAGGATCGTGCATCAACATTTTACAACAACTTTCCCTTAAATACCAACAATTGTCAATTTTGAAGTGCCTACGGTCGTGCTACGTTATATATGTATATGGGATCGATCGATCGATCGATCTATTATCACAGACGGGAGGACTATTGTTGCCAATAAGCCTGATATTGATATTGTGTGGTGATAGATCGATTAGAGCGCCGCGCAATGATTGTGTCGATATCGCCGTTCCTCACGGCGACGAGACGAAAAACAATTGAAGTATTTGGATCTGTCTCACGAGATTGCCGATATGTCGAATGTGGATTCGGCGGTGATCCGGTATTGTTCCGGTAATTATATCTGTTCACCGATTTATCAATCGCCAAGAGCCTCGACCAACACCTTAAGAAAAGAGGCTCGCTCACGTTAGAAGGTTGGATCAAGGGTCTGATGCAGAGAAGGCAGTCCAGTCCTCCTTCTTGACTTCCTCTTCTCGTTCCTTTTTTTTTTTTTTTTTTTTTTATTTCTATAATATGTATGTAATAAAGAGAATAATAATATAAGACAATAGCAGAGAAAGTACATAAAAAAAAAAAAAATAATAAAAAAAATAAATAAATAAATAATAACAATAAATAAATAAATAAATAATAACAATAAATAAATAATAACAATAAATAAATAAATAAATAAAAACGCCAACTGCGTGTCGAGCAGCGCGACACCGCCCGACTGCCCGACTCCCGCCGAATGACCGACGCACGCACGCCACAATAACATTCTTGAACTCGTTCGCTCGTTCGCTCGTTCGCTCACTCGCTCACTCGTTCACTCGTTCACTCGTTCACTGGCTCACTAGTACGGCTCGCTAAGCCGACGGAGGTTTAGAGAGTACATAATACATAAATAGGAGCGCGAGCGTATGTCCCACAACAGTCAATCTATAGCTCTCGTTCGTTTCGTTTCGCACGCACGCAACGACCCCTTATTCATTCGTTTCTAAACCTACTACTTTCTGCAACACAACAAGCGGCACGATGTCCGGCCGTGGTAAAGGTGGAAAAGTCAAGGGAAAGGCAAAGTCGCGTTCGAACCGTGCCGGTCTTCAGTTTCCGGTCGGTCGTATACACAGACTGCTGCGTAATGGCAATTACGCCGAGCGCGTAGGGGCCGGGGCACCGGTGTATCTCGCCGCAGTTATGGAATATCTGGCCGCCGAGGTCCTCGAGTTGGCCGGCAACGCCGCCAGAGACAACAAGAAAACCAGGATCATACCTCGTCACCTTCAGTTGGCGATCCGCAACGACGAAGAGTTGAACAAACTCCTCTCTGGCGTGACAATCGCTCAGGGTGGTGTTCTACCTAACATTCAGGCCGTCCTACTGCCCAAGAAGACCGAGAAGAAGGCCTAAGCGGGGGGATATGTTTAACGGCGGCGGCGGCGGCGGCGGCGGCGGCGGCGGCGGCAGCAGCAGCAGCAGCAGCAGCAACAGCAACAGCTGCATCAGCTGCATCAGCAAAACAACAACGCGACGACAATAACAAAAAAGGCCCTTTTCAGGGCCACAATACGTATCACAGTCATAATATTATATAAGGACCGTTTCTGTCATAACAATGATAAGTCAAAAAAAAAAATAAAAATATTACTAACCTCCTAACCCCTAACGATTTTCTATAATACATATAATAGATATAATTAATAGATGCCTGGTAATTAACTTAACTATCTACGAGATAATTCGTGTAGATGCTCTACACCTATGAAGTGTAGTAGTAGTAGTAGTAGTATAGTATTATTATTTTATTCTATACATACACTAGTTTTCAACGTGTGTATAGTGGTAGACGACAAAAAAAAAAAAAAAAAAAAAAAAAAATAGCTATAGTATAGTGTAACACAAAACAACCATACGGTGATGATTATGGCAAACGTACATACATAGGTAGGTACACATACCAAACATCGATACGGGATTTATCGATCAACACATCTACGTTATATCAGTTATAACGCTACCTATTTTCACCACTTACATTATTGTTAAACAAAAACAAAAGTAATATATATATATATAAGGTAGGTTATCGAGGATTATCAAAATAAACCACAAATTGTTTCTCTGAAAATGCGCACAATCCATATATCTATAGTCTGTTGTTGTTGTTGTTTTTTTTTTTTTTTTTTTTTTTTTTTTTTTTTTTTTTGATAAGGACCTAGCTGTTGGCCTGGTATGGCCTCTACAACTTTACGCGGGCATTACGGTGAGCGCTGAGGGCTCTCAACCGGTCATTTGTTAAGCAACATAGCCCAAGGGCACCCCCTGTGGGGTACGAACCTCGGCTTGGGGTGTTGCTGCTACGTTGGGGCGACCTACTCCCATGATTTGTATGTGATTTACGCGGCGCGTATTCCGCCCCCGACGACGGGGACGAAAACGCGGACGGTCCCTATTCCTAGATTGCCTAGCTGTGTCCGCTCTACGTTGAACGAGCGTGATCTCGTCATCTGATTCCTCTAACGCGTGTCTGGGTCGTCGTATCTTCGAAATCCTACTTGGTGTGTATCCTACGGCCGCAACCACTAGAGGGTTGGGGTGAGTCGGAGCAGAGTCAAAGTAGCTACGGGAGCACTGTTTTATGAATTGCTTGATGGTCGGCAATCTGAGGTCGATGTGGAGATCGACGTTGCGTACATACCACGGTGCTCCCGTAGCTTTGCGCATGAACCTATTTTGTAGTGTTTGAAGCCTATGGATCCTGTGTGGCCTAACGTGTGCGAATACTACGCTACCGTACGTCATTACGGGACGTACGCATGACGTGTATAGCCTAACTTTATTTTTTAGATCTAATTTCGAACGCGCGTTTATTAGACAGTGTAGACGTCCTAGCAAGAAGGCAGCCCGGCTGCGGACTGCCTTGATGTGGGGGCCGAAGGTTAGACGGTCGTCGAGGGTTATGCCTAGGTATTTGGCCTGCCTAGCCCAAGGGATAGACTTGCCGAACATCCTAATCTGAGGGGTCTTCTCCAAAGGATACAAGCTTAGCTGTCTTCTGTGAAACAGCACCGCCTGGCTTTTCTCGGGGTTGACCTCTATCCTCCATTTCCGGAACCAAACGCCCAGTGCGTTGGCTGCGGTCTGGAGTTTTTTGGCTACTGTCGAGGGGTTCACCCCCGAGCAGTAGATAGCCGTGTCGTCTGCGAATAGTGCCGTCTGCACATACCGATGCTTCGGAATGTCGCTGGTATACAGCGTGAAGAGTAGGGGGGAGAGCACGGACCCTTGTGGGACACCGGCTCGTATGGGGTGAGTGGAGGACAATGACCCTTCTACTCGGTAGCGGAAGCTTCGATTCGACAAGTAGTCTCGTATGATGAGTACGAGTCCGTGTGGCACTCCCATGGTAAGTAGCTTAAATAATAAGCCGTTGTGCCACACTTTGTCGAAAGCTTTCGCTACGTCGAAAAAGAGGATTCCTGTAAACAGGTTGCGTTGAAGCCGATCGCTGGTGTATTCAACGATGCGGTGAACTTGGTGGACGCACGAGTGTTCGGTTCGGAAACCGAATTGCTCGTGGGGGACGAGAAGATTAGCATCGGCATACGCTTTCAGCCTATTGTAGATTAGACGCTCGTATAGCTTGCCTAATCCGTTAAGCAGACTGATCGGTCTATAACTGGTCGGTTCGGACTTTGGTTTGCCAGGTTTGGGTATCCCAATAACAACGGCTTCTTTCCATTGTTGTGGAAAGATGTTGTTTTTGAGTGCTGCGTTGAAAATGAACGTCAGCAGGACCAGTAGCCTCTCCGGAAAGAGTTTTAACACCCTGTTTGTGATACCGTCCGAACCGGGCGCCTTGCGAGCGTGTAGGCCCTTGACGATCGTTTCGACTTCTTCGGGGGTGACCGTGTCTAGGTCTGGTTGTGTATCTGTCATCCCCGTCGGCGTTGATGTTGATGTAGGAAGTGAGGTTATTAGGCGCTCGACTTCCGAATCAACTTCGGCTATTTGGTCCGAGTCGCAGTGTATTACGCTGGGCGTGCACTGATTCTCTAGACTCTCGGCCAGGCACTCTGCCTTTTCGATATCGTCGAATGCCGGCGGAAGGTTAGGTCTGCTTAGAGGAGGCATACAGGTGACAATGTCTCTCTTAAGCGAGCGGGACAGCTGCCAGAAGGCAAGGTGGGTAGGTTCGAGGTCTTGTAGTGTCCTATCCCACCTGTCTTGGCGCATTTGATCGATGCGCGACTTGACCGCTCTTTCTAAGCGTCGTAACCTGATCCTGTTGGCTTCGCATGGATATCTGTCGTAGGCTCGTACGGCGGCGTTCTTCCGCCTCAGCAGCTCACGTACGTCATCGGGTAGGTCCCAGCGGCGATCGTTCGTCGCCGGTGCCTCCCGAGTGCATTCGTTAATTAACGATTGCACGTGAGCTGTGAGGGAGTCGATCGCCATCGTGGTGTCCTCTTGGCTAATTATATGGTCGGGTATCCTATCTAGATGCACGGACGAGGTTGCCTCGAGTTTTGTCCCGAGGCGCCTCCAGTCCGTGATTCGTCTAGTCGGGGTACGATGACCTGTGTCGATGGGACCCAGTCTGGGTGCGAACTCCATAACCACAGGTCTGTGGTCTGAAGTTAACTCGTGAAGCACCTCTACTGAACACAAACGTAGGTTTATGTTCTTTAGGAGTGCCACGTCCAGAATGTCGGGTCGGTGAGACACGTTGTGCGGATAATGGGTCGGTTCGAGCGGGGCGATGATGTCGAACGCTAGTCTATTCGAGAGCGACTCCAGGGCTCTGCCTTTGGCGTTGGACTGGTGACAGTTCCAAATGGTGTTCTTGGCGTTAAGGTCGCCGCCGATAATCACGGCGTCGCTCAGTTCTAGCAGCGCTCGGAGGTCGCTCTCGGATAGTTGCCGATTGGGTGACAGATAGGCTGAAACTAGTGTGATCGATTGGTGTCCGGTCATGCCTATTCGACAGACCGAAGCCTCGATGCTAGTCAGCGCAGGCGGATCCATAGGTACGCAGTGAAGGGACCTTTTGTAATATATGAGAGTTCCCCCTAGCGCAGAGTCAATCCTATCGTTGCGGACCACAGAGTAGTTCGCAACGTTTGGGTTTCTCTGCGAGGGTTTCAAAAAGGTCTCTTGTACTAGCAATATGTCTAGTTGGTGTGCCCTAAGAAATTCGCCAACTTCATCTCGTTGCCTACTGATGCCGTTGGCGTTGAAGTACCCTATCTTGAGTGTTTTTGGTTTGACTCTGCTTGTCGGTGTCCTATCCATATTATGGGTTGCACTTGAATGCGCCTAACTTCTCGAGTACGCTCGAGTATCTGATGCTGACGTTGAGGAGGGCCAACGGATTGCCCTCGTTTTGACGTATTAAATTAGCGAGCTGGCGTAGCTCGTTAAAATCGATCGCACTCGCGAACCTTGCCACTAGGGATAGGTCCGGGTCGATCGTTTGCGGTAGTTGGCTCCTGTAGTCGACGACGAGCGGCTTGGGCCCTCCCTGGAGCGGTTTAGTGGGCGTGGGCACGCCGGAGGCTGCCTTTGCGGGTACTGGGGCAGGTATGGGGACCTGCATCGTCTTCCGCACGGGCAGAGGTGGGAAGGTCTCCCCCGTCTTCCTGGGAGTGGCCCAGGCGTTCGTCTTCGGCAAAGGAGCAGCTATAAAGCTCCCCCCGGTCCCTGCAGTGGCAGCAGCAGCAGCGGGGACGACTGGGCGGGGACGCTGAGGTCCTTTCGCCTTGGGGGTTTTAGGCGCCTTCGGGCAGCCTCTGTAGTTGGCGGGGTGGCCTTCTTCGCCACACAGCACGCACGCGACTGGGGCAGTGCAATTGGCCCTGTCTTTGGGCCTTTTGCATTGGTCCGTCGCGTGGTCCTCCAGGCACTTGACGCACCTTGGGCGGGCGAAGCAATTTCGGGCCGAGTGCCCGTAGAGCTGGCAGCGGTGGCATTGTGAGATGCCACTTCTTCTGTGAGGTGGCTCCACAGTTATCCCCGACAGCCCACAGACGGATGACATCTTGAAGATGTCCTTGCCCGCGGGGCTGTCGTCGAGGGAGACCATCACCATATCAAAGATGGTATTGGTGCGGCCTCTCACCATCCGGTGTACCTCGTGCACCGGGTAGTCTTTTGACAGGGATTCCTTGATCTCCTCGGGGGAGATCTCCCTGGGTACATTGCGGATGACCACACGGAGTTTCTTGTCCTCCGGCAGAGTGTACGTGTGGTAAGGCACGTTTCTCTCCCGAAGGAGCTTCGAAAGCGCCCTGTGGTCGCTCGCGGTGGCTAGGGCGATTTTGATGCCCTGTTGGGTGCTACGAGCCGAGTGGTAGGTGATCCGGCGCTCGTTGCACCAGGTGGAGATAGCCGTCCATTTGGACTTCTCCTGGACGTAGATCGGTGGAGGGGCGCGGGTCTTCGACGCGGCCGCCGAGGCGTCGGCGATAGCGGGCGAGGACCTCCCTGAGGGGGAGTTGCTGCCCTTAGGCCTTGAAGAGGCGCGAACGGGGGCGGGTGCTGCCGAGGTATCCTTGTCCTCTGACAGTTTTGGGGCCTTGTTTGGGCCTCCTTTGGCCTTCCTGCTGCGTTTCCGTGAGGAAACTACGGAGAAAC
Source organism: Hypercompe scribonia (assembly GCA_949316085.1). Classification (NCBI taxonomy): domain Eukaryota; kingdom Metazoa; phylum Arthropoda; class Insecta; order Lepidoptera; family Erebidae; genus Hypercompe; species Hypercompe scribonia. The sequence goes on along the minus strand of OX438984.1, from coordinate 373,094 downwards.
CTTCTTGGTCTTCGTCCTCTCTTGACGAGGACTCTTCCTCGCTGCTCTCGGAGGGGGAGGAGGGGGACTCTGGCTGTCCCTTTTCGCGTTCGCGTTCGTGGTCTTCGCCCGAACTCGCAGCGGGCTCTGGAGACGCTTCTGTCTCCATCTCGATTGCTTCTTGCGCCTTCCGCGCGACCATGTTCCCGTACCTCTTTTGTAGTACGGCGAAGACGACTGGGTCTGCGAGGAGGTCCTTTATCGATAGCTTCTCCATGTCGGCGGTTCGGGTGCTGTGCGTATCGCGTGGCACGCGACAGCAACAACAACAACACCACCAACAGCAGTCCTAGTCCCCGGGTGGGACAACCCGGGGGTGTGTGCGTGCTTGTCCTCCCAGCCGGGGTAAGGCCGGGAGGGTGTACTTATAACTAGGTGTGCCCTAAGCGTGTATCCCTTCGCCGATCTTAATGTGCGTCGGGTTCCTAGCAGCCCAGGTGCCGGGGTGGTATGGGCCTGTTGTGGCCGGCACACCCAATCTAACACCTGAGAATGGGATGTGGAGGTAAGGGTGGGGTGGGAGGGTGATGACTAGGCTCGACTAGGAGTCCCCCCAAGGCCGAGTTATCTAGCCCCAGCCGACTACGCCTAACCCAGAAGGGGCTAGGCAGGCGGGTCGGGTCACCGCCCACTCGGTTTCGTTGGCACCGTTAGGTTTCCACCGAGTGACCAAATTTAGGTTTTTCCCTGAAGGGGCCAAAGACTTATATGCTCAAAAGAAACTTGCGCCTCTGTGAAGGACGGCGCACTATCCAACGTCGTATTTATAAATACGACGTTAGTTTGTACGCGTCTTGTTCACAGACGTGACTTGAAGTAGGTCCTTTCTCGTTCTAAAAAGAACGATAATCGAGACTTTGTGCGATACGCAAAGGCTGTTAGCCGCGTGTCTCGGACGACGGTCCGGTGCACGCAGCAGGGAGCTAGTGCGTAGCGCAGGCGGGCGGCTGCTACGTCGGCGTAGCGGTGACGACGGCGTAGCGGTGCGATGAGAAGCGAGGGGTGCGGCGTAGCGCGGGGCGTGGCGTCGCACGTAGCGGTGGTCGGTGTCGGGAGCGATTCGGAGACGTCCGCTCGGGGCGGCTGTCGGAGGCGAAGTGTATGTGTTGTTGTTGTTGTTTAAACGTTGTTTTATATCATTGATGACATGTCGTTTGTCACATTGGTGTGTAGATCATCATAAATAAATAAGTAAAAATAAATAAATAAATAAATAAATAAATAAATAAATAATGCACATTATATGAGGCCAAAGAACCTAGCCGACACACACACCCACACCCACACACACAGACAGACACCGAACTGAATATTTTAACGCGAATATCGATTTGTGACTGACTGACTGACATGTTGGAGCTGTGGAGGCTCGATAAACGGGCCGAAGTTGGGTCGCTATCGTCTCGATATATAAAAACGTCCCCCGTGTGCACGTATAAGCTCATTCTGTGCCAGAATTCCGCACGGTACGGACTCCGAATCGATACGTCGCGTGTTGTACTCTGTTCTAAATCGGCTACTCTCTGTCGGTCGACTGTACTGACTAAATACAATGCCGCCCAAGACAAGCGGAAAGGCCGCCAAGAAGTCTGGCAAGGCCCAAAAGAACATCTCCAAGACAGACAAGAAAAAGAAGAAGCACAAGAGGAAGGAGAGCTACGCTATCTATATCTACAAGGTGCTCAAACAGGTTCACCCGGACACCGGTATATCGAGTAAGGCGATGTCCATCATGAACTCTTTCGTGAACGACATCTTCGAACGCATCGCCGCCGAAGCGTCGCGTCTCGCCCACTACAACAAGAGGTCCACGATCACATCTAGGGAGGTGCAGACCTCCGTGAGGCTTTTGCTACCAGGCGAGCTCGCCAAACACGCTGTCAGCGAGGGCACCAAAGCTGTCACCAAGTACACCAGCTCCAAGTGAGGAGGAGGCGGTCACCGTCACCGTCACCCTCCGCCCTCGAGTACCACTAATAATTTGGATCACCATCGCTACCACAACCGCTACCGCTACCGCTACCAACATCAACACCAACACGATCGTACGCTTCGGCTGCGGTTACGAGACTCCTCGGAAGTGTAAAACAAAAGGCCCTTTTCAGGGCCACAAATTTTATCATGTTATATAACAAAAAAAAAAAAATATATAATGTTTCTAAAAAACAAACAAAAGTCACACCCACCTACCTAAACCTACCTAACCAACCTACTTACCTACCTACCTACCCACCCAACTACCTACCAACCTACCAGCCTACCACCGGCTGCTCTATATTAATTAATCTGAACGAGACGCAATCAATATCTCTGTCGAATAATTGACAACAGGTTAAGGTACACGCAAGTATCTAGTATATTACTTTACTTAGTTACTCGTGGTACTACGAGTATACTCTGTTGCACGTTACTAATTACTGGTACTTGTCTGATAGTTAATTTTACTAGTGGGGTCGCCCATCGGTCGAAATTCGACTATAATAAATATAAATTGTGAGTGACTTAATATACATTATTAAAATATAATATTCAAACATTATTAAGGTTCTACTGTCCAAAACTAAACCACACTACTATAACCACAGATTTGACCGAGACTGTTATTTGTCAATTTCTTTTTTTTTTTTTGAACAAATTATATGAAATTAAAAAGAAGTAAAATAAAGAATACCTATTTAAAAAATGTTTATTAAAACAAAACATGCTGCTATAAGAGGATGCAAAACAAAACAAAAAAAAAAAAGAAAAATATCTTTTAACGCGTATTGCAATAATTTAATTAATGATTTAAAACTTCTCTGGAAACAATGTTTTATGTAAAAACTCTTTCATCGTTTGCTAAATGTCCTTGGCCATTATATTTGGATATGTAAAACCTTAGACCAGCGAATGAACGAACTCTACTTGCTGCAACATACAATTGCCCATGTGTAAAAACTGGCCGATTTAATAAAACTCCAATATTTTTTTTTTTTTGGACTGTCTTGTCCAATTCCAGTGAAATTTCACGCATTATGTTGTTGTTACATGTTTGACTAATACGTTCTTGTAATCCATAATTAATAGCAGTGTCAACATCATAAAAATATAATTGTGCACAACATGGTGACCGACCATATGCAGCAGTCATCGGGCCTGGTCTGTGATAAAAAACATCATGTATTTTGAAATAATACACTCCACTTGGTTGGCTTCCGAGTCTTAACCATAGCAAAACATGAATTATATATCCTAATAGGTATATTCTAAATGATTTTTTGATTTACTTTTTATTAAAGGTTCATTTGAAGTAAGTCAATGAGTACAATGATTTAAAATATTCATTTTGACTTAAGGGTGGTAATATTGCTTTACCCTTGTGACAGACAACATGAAGTGAATGCAGTTCTGTCGCCTAAGGTCACTCTTGTTCAGATTCAAAATGTTTCAGATTAAAAACACATTTGGAAAATGACATTTAGAGCAAGCACATTTAAATGTACATATCTCTCAAAATCACTTATTTATCCTGAAGTATACTACTACAATAAATTACTGTAATCGTAAACTACATACTACAACTACTAATAATTGCTTTGAATCAGAAATAGCAAGTTATATTTATTTATTTTTTGTACCTGAATGTTGTCATTGCATATTATTGCACTGCTACAGAACTTTCTTTATGCTTTATATAATGAAAGTCCGTGTACATTTAAATGTATCTTACTGCTACACAACTTATATATTACACTTATATATTACATAAATTTGTATAAGCGCTCAGTATTTCACGTAGGATTCGTCAAATAAAACTTTTCTGTTTGACACATTCAACTATGTCTATAGAATAAACAAAAGAGACAATTTATTTGACCACAGATTATGTATACGTTTACAAATACTTGTGTATGCGTGTGAATCAAATGTATTCTGGTTTGTGTAATGTTTTATTTATTGATTTATTGTACTTATTATGCATTATTATTAAAATCTTTTTTTTTTTTTATATTAAATGAGGCAAATAAAACTTTTTTTTTTTTTTTTTTTTTTTGATAGGTACGTCTATGTCAGTACTATATCATGTCTATGGACAAAATGGCGTGTACAAATACATGTGTATGGTATATGTGTGTGTGAAATGCATGGTAGTGTGTGTAATGTTTTATTTATTGATTTAATGTACTTTATAAGCATTATTATTGAAAAATATTAGCGTTCTGCACTTCTCCAACGCATAAACTATAAGTGTGCCAAATTTTATGCTCCTGCGTCCGCGCAATTTTCGTAAAAAGCGGATTAAAGTTATTAACTAATAATATTATTCTCGAAAATATTATATTCGAAATTACACGAGTTTCTGTATTACAATGAAAACCACGGGCCTCTAAAACAAAACAACAACAATTTGGATTCATTTGGGGGACGGATTTTGTACGGATAGATATATAATAAACTAAATTTAGTTCGTATCTATCTATCTCCACATATATAAGTATTTCATCAGTCAATCTAGAACAAGTGAAGTACAAGGTTCGGTCAGTTTGAAGCTAGATGGCGTTGTGCGTTCAACGTTCGTAATGTTTATTTAAATAGATCACAACAACTACATACATACATACATACATACATACATACATACATACATACATACATGCATACATACATACATACATACATACATACATACATATATTTAATAAAAACAATAACATAGTCGCAGCAGGAGTGTTGCTCGCCAGTTCGCATAACTAACTAAACCTAAAACGTAGTGAGTGATATAGCGACGCGAGGGAACGAACGGTGTGACCGACCGTGCGCCGCCGCCGGAGGCTATATATACTGGTGTCGAAAATTCAGACCGTTGCGGCCCCTCAGATTAGGATGTTCGGCAAGTCTATCCCTTGGACTAGGCAGGCCAAATACCTAGGCATAACCCTTGACGACCGTCTATCCTTCGGCCCCCACATCAAGGCAGTCCGCAACCGGGCTGCCTTCGTGCTAGGACGTTTACACAGTTTAATTAACGCGCGTTCGAAATTAAACTTAAAAAACAAAGTCCGATTATACACTGCATGCATACGTCCTATAATGACGTACGGCAGCGTGGTATTCGCACATGTAAGGCCACACAGGATCCATAGGCTTCAAACACTACAGAATAGGTTCATGCGCACAGCGACGGGAGCACCGTGGTATGTACGCAACGTCGATCTTCACATCGACCTCAGATTGCCGACCATCAAGCAATTCATTAAACAGTGCTCCCTTAGCTACTTTGACTCTGCTCCGACTCACCCCAACCCTCTAGTGGTTGCGGCGGTAAATTACACACCGAGCGAAATATCTAAGATACGTCGACCCAAACACGCGTTAGGGGAGCTAGACGACGAAATTACACGCGCTCAACGCAGAGCGAACACACTAGGTGCGAACCGTCCGCGTTTTCGTCCCCGCCGGCGGGGGCGGAACACGGGCCGCGTAAACCGACAACAAAACATGGGAGTAGGCCGCCCCAGTGTTTCAGCAACACCCCAAGCCGAGGTTCGTACCCCGCAGGGGGTGCCCTTGGGCAATGTTGTTTAATAAAGGCCGGTTGAGAGCCCTCAGCGCTCACCGTAACCAAACCGGGTAAAGTTGTAGAGGCCGTCTGAGGCCAACAGCTAAATATCAATTCCAAAAAAAAAAAAAAAAAAAAAAAAAAAAAATTCAGACCGTTGCATTTCCCTCTCGTATATTTGTAGCGTGACGACGTCTCCTCAGCTCCCCTAGCTCACTAGTATCCGGTTCGTTCGTTCGTTCGTTCGTTAGTACAATGGCTCGCACCAAGCAGACCGCTCGCAAATCTACCGGTGGCAAGGCACCCAGGAAACAGCTCGCCACCAAAGCTGCCCGCAAGAGTGCGCCGGCCACCGGTGGTGTGAAGAAACCACATCGCTACAGGCCCGGCACAGTAGCGCTTCGTGAGATCCGTCGCTACCAGAAGAGCACCGAACTCCTGATCCGTAAACTTCCGTTCCAGCGTTTAGTTCGTGAGATCGCTCAAGACTTCAAGACCGATCTGCGCTTCCAGAGTTCCGCCGTTATGGCTCTACAGGAGGCTAGCGAGGCTTATTTGGTCGGCCTCTTCGAGGACACCAACCTTTGTGCAATACACGCTAAACGCGTCACCATTATGCCAAAGGACATACAATTGGCGCGCAGAATCCGAGGCGAACGCGCCTAAGAATGAAAGAAGAACACGACCGCCTCCGCCGTCATCACCACCACAACCGCTACGACGTAGACAACAACAACAACATTATTAACACACTTTGATATATATATATATATATATATATATATATCAAAGTGTGCAATTAGAGCGCTGTGGTGCTTCGGTTACAACAAAAGGCCCTTTTCAGGGCCACACACGTTTCATATATCACATACGTATTACGATATGTTTCTAATGAACAGAGAAGTCTCGACAAATAAATAATAAATGCTTGGTTTAAGCCCGCACGACACGACTCGTACCTAACATATATTAACCCTTTAAACAGGGAGACAAATCAAAGTTGAAAAATAATTATAATAATAATGATGATGACGATATCACAGATAGACGTCTACGTCTACTCTTTCTTACTTAAGAGTTCAACGCGCACACCTACGTCGTAATTAGGTATTTATTGTCTCTAGTGTAAATCTACCATATATCCATTATATCTCATATATATGTTATTTGCTTGCAACAGTCGCTCGCTCGGGGTCGGCGTAAATGGATTAGCTTAAATCTAATTTTTTATTCGCTCATTTTTATTCTTTTCTCTCTCTCTCTCTCTCTCTCTCTCTCTCTCTCTCTCTCTCTCTCTCTCTCTCTCTCTCTCTCTCTCTCTCTCTCTCTCTTTTTTTTTAAAATTGAGTAGGCACATATTAAAAGAAAGCAAGCAATCAAATAGACTTTTTGTTTTTGTTTTTTGTTTTTTGTTTTTTGTTTTTTGTTTTTTGTTTTTTTTTTTTTTTTTGCTGTATGTATGTATGTATGTATGTGTATATACTGTCTACTGACTATTATTGTAGTGTGTCGGTGTGTCGGTCGTGTAAGAGCCAGTTCGAGATATCGGTACGAGGCGTACACGTACATATGTACAATAACAACATATCTCACCATCACCACCAGCGTACGAAGAATAACGAACCGAACAGAATACGAGAACGCCACGACAGACGTCGCGCCGTACCGTATCTATATAAAGAGCGGATTTACGGTTTTCCGTATTCAGTCGTTCGCCAGCGTTCGCCGTTCAACAACGTCTGTGTGTATCACCATCGATTGAATAAACTACTCTCCACTAAACATGACCGGTCGCGGCAAAGGAGGAAAGGGTCTGGGGAAAGGAGGAGCCAAGCGACACAGGAAAGTGCTTCGTGATAACATCCAAGGTATCACGAAGCCGGCTATCCGTCGTCTCGCTCGCAGAGGCGGTGTGAAGCGTATTTCCGGTCTTATCTACGAGGAGACTCGCGGTGTTCTCAAGGTGTTCCTCGAGAACGTTATCCGCGACGCGGTCACTTACACCGAACACGCCAAGAGGAAGACCGTCACCGCCATGGACGTCGTCTACGCTCTGAAACGTCAAGGTCGCACCCTGTACGGTTTCGGCGGTTAAGAAACTGCAGCGTTCGCGCGTGCGGCTCGTGTACCACCATCACCATCACCACCACCACCACCAAAACCACCACCACCACCACCGCCGCCACCGCCACCGCCACCATCATCATCATCACCACGTTCACACCACACCTACCTACTACCTACTAATGTAGATATGATGATATATCGTGGCATTTATCGTGTCAAATATTATGATACAAAAAATAAAAAAAGGCCCTTATCAGGGCCGCATACGATTCGTGTGCACTGCACGCACTCTTGTGCAGTAGCATGTTTCTTATGAACGACAAGTCGAGCTTTTCTAACTAAATAATATATATATAAAGAATATGTTATTTTTAATGGACAGTAAGATAATGTGTTTTTATAATGTATGTGAGTAAACGAGTGGAGTGTTTTGTACGTGTTGTATAGAGGTTATCAGAGTTTCCTCAGCTGTACGTAGGGATGGGGAAATGGTGAAAAATATCGATATATATCGTATCGATGTTTTTCAAATGAATCAATAAATATTATTGACTCAAAAATATCGATATGTCGATATATCGATATTTCTTGCGACAAGCAGATCATAGACTGAAATTTTTGTTTGTGTTTAAAGCAAAGAAACTAAACCCATACAGATTAATCAAATACATGATGTGACGCATAAGCAGACAGCAGAACTTCAAAAAATATATCGATTTTGATACGAGTTTGATGTCTGAAATTAAATATCGAAAATCGATATATCGCGGCAAAAAATATCGCTGATATTTATCGATTTTTTTTTTTTTTTTTTTTCTGAAAAAATATCGATATTTTGATATATCGTTTTTCTTTGCTCAAGCCTAGCTGTACGCCGCCGGCGGACGGACGAGACAAGGCGTGTCGAGAAACGCATTTCGTTCGTTCGCACCACCCGTTCGTTTTAATTATATTTATTTCTTTCTTATACATACGATACCAATTTTGATGTAGATAATAATATTGAGCGGATGTAGATGCACCCCTCGAAAATAATACATATACATATTTATATCAATCTGACGGCGATTTCCACGTAATATAACATGATATAACAACTGTATACTGTATATCGTATATCGAGACGATGCGAAATATTATTATTATATATATATATATATATATATATATATATATATATACACGTATACATATACATATACATATACAGTGCGCTCAATGGTGTTACTTAAACATACAATAATCATAGACATTGTCTTATACATACATAGGACATAGATAATATAAAGATATACATACACACACGCGCGCACGCACGCACGCACGCACGCACGCACGCACGCACGCACGCACGCACGCACGCACGCACGCACGCACGCACGCACGCACGCACGCAAAATTATTTTGTGTTTATTTTATTTATTTTTTTTTTAGTATATCAACCTATTATACGGACAAACCTCCAGGTCGGACTCGCCCGTCCGTCGGTGAGTCGTGAGTCGGGCGGGCATAACGCGCACGAACGTGTTTTACGAAGGTTCACTTTTAATCGTTAAATGTGGTCATAACGTGTATTAATATCAAAGATATGTTGACACGTTTCAGCCTCGATATACTCGTCGTTGTTTTATACATTGTTTTGACACAAAACGTTATGTTTTATAGAGAAAAATACATTTTGAACTGAACGCGAGGTATACACGGTGCACAGTGGTGAAAATAAAACACCATATCGTCCCAGCGGTACGATCGTTTCACGTAAAGTACACGTCGAACGTTAGTCACTTTCATTATGTATATAAAAATATAATTTTGACATTATATATTATAAGATAAGTTATATAAAATGTTATTTAATTAGATCCGTGTTAGTGAAAAGTGCGAAGCGTTCATACGAGAAATCGTCCCGCGACAGAACGGCTCTCGTTACGGTAAAGCTTCGAGGTGACTCGACTGAACGATCGCGCGCTACGTACCGATATCCGATATTTTTCGTAGTAGCGACATCTAAGTCGAAATTCAACTCGAACTCGCTGAACTTACCTTCTGCAACGTTCTACGTCGCTCGTGCTATACGTACTACTACTACTACGTATAATATATAAAAATAATAATAATACAATAACAATGGCAGACACCGCTGTTACAACCGAAGCTCCCGCTCCAGCTGCCGGTGCGAAGAAGGCCGCAAGACAATCTGGCGGCGGCGGCGGCGGCGCTGGCGCTGGCGCTAAGAAACCTAAAGCGAAACCCACTCATCCCAAGACATCGGAAATGGTGAACAACGCTATAAAGGAGATGAAGGAACGTAGCGGATCATCGCTACAGGCCATCAAAAAATATATCGCCGCTCATTATAAGGTCGACGCGGAGAAGTTAGCTCCGTTCATAAGGAAATATTTGAAGAGCGCCGTCGAATCGGGTGCTCTCATTCAGACCAAAGGCAAGGGCGCATCCGGATCTTTCAAGCTAGAATCTAAATCCTCGTCGGCGAAGAAACCGAGCGCCAGCGCCGGCGCTGGCAAATCTGCCGGCGGTAAAAAGGAAAAGACATCGTCGAAGGGCGCCGCCTCCGCCGCCGCCAAGAAGGCCACCGCATCCGCAGCCGGCGCTAAGACCAAAAAGGCCGCCGCCGCCGCCGCCGCCGCCGCCGCGGCGGCTGCCGCTTCCGCATCGGCCGCGTCGGGATCTCCTTCCAAGTCGTCTAAGGCGGCGTCTTCGGCTTCAGCGAAAGACAAGAAGACGGCCGCCGCCGCTAAAAAGACCGCCGCCGCTAAAAAGGCCGCCGCCGCCGCCGCACCGGTCCCTGCCAAAGCGAAGGCCGGCGCAGCACCCAAGGCCAAGAAGACCGCGAAACCACCCACGAAGAAACCAAAGGCACCTAAACCTAAGAAGGCCGCAGCCACACCCACCAAGTCGAGACCCGCCGCCAAGAAAACGGCCGCAGCGAAGAAGTAAACCTGACGGTTTGCGCACGCACACATCGGCTCGCGAGAGTGACGCTACCGCCGTCGAAGAATAACTGTTGCCGCTGCTGCCGCTGCTGCCGCTGCTGCTGCCGCTGCTGCGGCGGCGGCGGCGGCAGCGGCGGCGGCGGCGGGTGCGCGACGACGACGCACGCGAACAAATATTATAAACCAAACAAACAAACGACACAAAACAGCCCTTTTCAGGGCTAACAATATATTCGTGAACGCGTGTGTCTTTCGGCACACACATTCGTTTCTATATAACGCAGAAAGTCTATATACCTCTATACCTATCTATATAAATAGGTCGACCGATTCCCAGAATATATTTAAAAAAACAAAAACAACGCCCGCAATAAGAATAAATCTTGTGCACACTCCTTGGGAATACCAGAATCTGGCGTGAAACAAACATGTTACTTAAAAAGTCTTTTATCAGGCGGTGCGCGCAGGTACAAGGTGCGAGCCTGTAACAGTTGGGTCATTCATACCAATTCTGATGTATTCCTTTGTGTACTTAGATGGATTAAGACCGAATTAGATGCCTTTGACTCTCCTGAGAGTCGGTAGGTACATTGCTGACTGCATTCCGCATGCACCACCCACGTTCATCGGTCATAATTGTTGTACATTCAGCAAAAGTTTGGAGGTCGTGTTCTTTATTTTTTTTAAAAATATCAATACTCTACACAATCGCGAGATATATAAATACAATCTACCTATATACAATCTCAGAGAATATTTTCTACAGACTAATGTGGGAGTGCATCGCAATGTAGTTGCAGTGGAGGATACTGGTTTTACCCACTCGCTCGCTCTGACTAAAGAGAATTGGCGCAAACCCGTAGGTAGTCGCAGTACTTAGAGTACTACTCTGATCTGATCGCAAGGAAGTATGGAAGGGTAATGAGGGTCTTCACGGCCGATTTTATCGGCCCCCACACGGGTCTAATATAGACTTTAAAGTGTCGACGTCTTGGCTACCTTATTATGGTGATATCCCTTCGGAGAAACCGTAGGTTTTGTTTGTTTGTGCAAATATGGACGAAGTTATCATGACGAATATATATAATATCCTCAAAAAATTGATAGATAGTACGGTTGACATCTGTCGGGCGTGCCACCGTCCTCGAGAATCTATTAGGCATATTATTACTGGTTGTTCTCGTCGTCTTCTTGCGCTAACGGTGAGTATGTAAATATTTGCACAGGCACAACCAACCAAGTAGCGAGGATCGTGCATCAACATTTTACAACAACTTTCCCTTAAATACCAACAATTGTCAATTTTGAAGTGCCTACGGTCGTGCTACGTTATATATGTATATGGGATCGATCGATCGATCGATCTATTATCACAGACGGGAGGACTATTGTTGCCAATAAGCCTGATATTGATATTGTGTGGTGATAGATCGATTAGAGCGCCGCGCAATGATTGTGTCGATATCGCCGTTCCTCACGGCGACGAGACGAAAAACAATTGAAGTATTTGGATCTGTCTCACGAGATTGCCGATATGTCGAATGTGGATTCGGCGGTGATCCGGTATTGTTCCGGTAATTATATCTGTTCACCGATTTATCAATCGCCAAGAGCCTCGACCAACACCTTAAGAAAAGAGGCTCGCTCACGTTAGAAGGTTGGATCAAGGGTCTGATGCAGAGAAGGCAGTCCAGTCCTCCTTCTTGACTTCCTCTTCTCGTTCCTTTTTTTTTTTTTTTTTTTTTTATTTCTATAATATGTATGTAATAAAGAGAATAATAATATAAGACAATAGCAGAGAAAGTACATAAAAAAAAAAAAAATAATAAAAAAAATAAATAAATAAATAATAACAATAAATAAATAAATAAATAATAACAATAAATAAATAATAACAATAAATAAATAAATAAATAAAAACGCCAACTGCGTGTCGAGCAGCGCGACACCGCCCGACTGCCCGACTCCCGCCGAATGACCGACGCACGCACGCCACAATAACATTCTTGAACTCGTTCGCTCGTTCGCTCGTTCGCTCACTCGCTCACTCGTTCACTCGTTCACTCGTTCACTGGCTCACTAGTACGGCTCGCTAAGCCGACGGAGGTTTAGAGAGTACATAATACATAAATAGGAGCGCGAGCGTATGTCCCACAACAGTCAATCTATAGCTCTCGTTCGTTTCGTTTCGCACGCACGCAACGACCCCTTATTCATTCGTTTCTAAACCTACTACTTTCTGCAACACAACAAGCGGCACGATGTCCGGCCGTGGTAAAGGTGGAAAAGTCAAGGGAAAGGCAAAGTCGCGTTCGAACCGTGCCGGTCTTCAGTTTCCGGTCGGTCGTATACACAGACTGCTGCGTAATGGCAATTACGCCGAGCGCGTAGGGGCCGGGGCACCGGTGTATCTCGCCGCAGTTATGGAATATCTGGCCGCCGAGGTCCTCGAGTTGGCCGGCAACGCCGCCAGAGACAACAAGAAAACCAGGATCATACCTCGTCACCTTCAGTTGGCGATCCGCAACGACGAAGAGTTGAACAAACTCCTCTCTGGCGTGACAATCGCTCAGGGTGGTGTTCTACCTAACATTCAGGCCGTCCTACTGCCCAAGAAGACCGAGAAGAAGGCCTAAGCGGGGGGATATGTTTAACGGCGGCGGCGGCGGCGGCGGCGGCGGCGGCGGCGGCAGCAGCAGCAGCAGCAGCAGCAACAGCAACAGCTGCATCAGCTGCATCAGCAAAACAACAACGCGACGACAATAACAAAAAAGGCCCTTTTCAGGGCCACAATACGTATCACAGTCATAATATTATATAAGGACCGTTTCTGTCATAACAATGATAAGTCAAAAAAAAAAATAAAAATATTACTAACCTCCTAACCCCTAACGATTTTCTATAATACATATAATAGATATAATTAATAGATGCCTGGTAATTAACTTAACTATCTACGAGATAATTCGTGTAGATGCTCTACACCTATGAAGTGTAGTAGTAGTAGTAGTAGTATAGTATTATTATTTTATTCTATACATACACTAGTTTTCAACGTGTGTATAGTGGTAGACGACAAAAAAAAAAAAAAAAAAAAAAAAAAATAGCTATAGTATAGTGTAACACAAAACAACCATACGGTGATGATTATGGCAAACGTACATACATAGGTAGGTACACATACCAAACATCGATACGGGATTTATCGATCAACACATCTACGTTATATCAGTTATAACGCTACCTATTTTCACCACTTACATTATTGTTAAACAAAAACAAAAGTAATATATATATATATAAGGTAGGTTATCGAGGATTATCAAAATAAACCACAAATTGTTTCTCTGAAAATGCGCACAATCCATATATCTATAGTCTGTTGTTGTTGTTGTTGTTTAAACGTTGTTTTATATCATTGATGACATGTCGTTTGTCACATTGGTGTGTAGATCATCATAAATAAATAAGTAAAAATAAATAAATAAATAAATAAATAAATAAATAAATAATGCACATTATATGAGGCCAAAGAACCTAGCCGACACACACACCCACACCCACACACACAGACAGACACCGAACTGAATATTTTAACGCGAATATCGATTTGTGACTGACTGACTGACATGTTGGAGCTGTGGAGGCTCGATAAACGGGCCGAAGTTGGGTCGCTATCGTCTCGATATATAAAAACGTCCCCCGTGTGCACGTATAAGCTCATTCTGTGCCAGAATTCCGCACGGTACGGACTCCGAATCGATACGTCGCGTGTTGTACTCTGTTCTAAATCGGCTACTCTCTGTCGGTCGACTGTACTGACTAAATACAATGCCGCCCAAGACAAGCGGAAAGGCCGCCAAGAAGTCTGGCAAGGCCCAAAAGAACATCTCCAAGACAGACAAGAAAAAGAAGAAGCACAAGAGGAAGGAGAGCTACGCTATCTATATCTACAAGGTGCTCAAACAGGTTCACCCGGACACCGGTATATCGAGTAAGGCGATGTCCATCATGAACTCTTTCGTGAACGACATCTTCGAACGCATCGCCGCCGAAGCGTCGCGTCTCGCCCACTACAACAAGAGGTCCACGATCACATCTAGGGAGGTGCAGACCTCCGTGAGGCTTTTGCTACCAGGCGAGCTCGCCAAACACGCTGTCAGCGAGGGCACCAAAGCTGTCACCAAGTACACCAGCTCCAAGTGAGGAGGAGGCGGTCACCGTCACCGTCACCCTCCGCCCTCGAGTACCACTAATAATTTGGATCACCATCGCTACCACAACCGCTACCGCTACCGCTACCAACATCAACACCAACACGATCGTACGCTTCGGCTGCGGTTACGAGACTCCTCGGAAGTGTAAAACAAAAGGCCCTTTTCAGGGCCACAAATTTTATCATGTTATATAACAAAAAAAAAAAAATATATAATGTTTCTAAAAAACAAACAAAAGTCACACCCACCTACCTAAACCTACCTAACCAACCTACTTACCTACCTACCTACCCACCCAACTACCTACCAACCTACCAGCCTACCACCGGCTGCTCTATATTAATTAATCTGAACGAGACGCAATCAATATCTCTGTCGAATAATTGACAACAGGTTAAGGTACACGCAAGTATCTAGTATATTACTTTACTTAGTTACTCGTGGTACTACGAGTATACTCTGTTGCACGTTACTAATTACTGGTACTTGTCTGATAGTTAATTTTACTAGTGGGGTCGCCCATCGGTCGAAATTCGACTATAATAAATATAAATTGTGAGTGACTTAATATACATTATTAAAATATAATATTCAAACATTATTAAGGTTCTACTGTCCAAAACTAAACCACACTACTATAACCACAGATTTGACCGAGACTGTTATTTGTCAATTTCTTTTTTTTTTTTTGAACAAATTATATGAAATTAAAAAGAAGTAAAATAAAGAATACCTATTTAAAAAATGTTTATTAAAACAAAACATGCTGCTATAAAAGGATGCAAAACAAAACAAAAAAAAAAAAGAAAAATATCTTTTAACGCGTATTGCAATAATTTAATTAATGATTTAAAACTTCTCTGGAAACAATGTTTTATGTAAAAACTCTTTCATCGTTTGCTAAATGTCCTTGGCCATTATATTTGGATATGTAAAACCTTAGACCAGCGAATGAACGAACTCTACTTGCTGCAACATACAATTGCCCATGTGTAAAAACTGGCCGATTTAATAAAACTCCAATATTTTTTTTTTTTTGGACTGTCTTGTCCAATTCCAGTGAAATTTCACGCATTATGTTGTTGTTACATGTTTGACTAATACGTTCTTGTAATCCATAATTAATAGCAGTGTCAACATCATAAAAATATAATTGTGCACAACATGGTGACCGACCATATGCAGCAGTCATCGGGCCTGGTCTGTGATAAAAAACATCATGTATTTTGAAATAATACACTCCACTTGGTTGGCTTCCGAGTCTTAACCATAGCAAAACATGAATTATATATCCTAATAGGTATATTCTAAATGATTTTTTGATTTACTTTTTATTAAAGGTTCATTTGAAGTAAGTCAATGAGTACAATGATTTAAAATATTCATTTTGACTTAAGGGTGGTAATATTGCTTTACCCTTGTGACAGACAACATGAAGTGAATGCAGTTCTGTCGCCTAAGGTCACTCTTGTTCAGATTCAAAATGTTTCAGATTAAAAACACATTTGGAAAATGACATTTAGAGCAAGCACATTTAAATGTACATATCTCTCAAAATCACTTATTTATCCTGAAGTATACTACTACAATAAATTACTGTAATCGTAAACTACATACTACAACTACTAATAATTGCTTTGAATCAGAAATAGCAAGTTATATTTATTTATTTTTTGTACCTGAATGTTGTCATTGCATATTATTGCACTGCTACAGAACTTTCTTTATGCTTTATATAATGAAAGTCCGTGTACATTTAAATGTATCTTACTGCTACACAACTTATATATTACACTTATATATTACATAAATTTGTATAAGCGCTCAGTATTTCACGTAGGATTCGTCAAATAAAACTTTTCTGTTTGACACATTCAACTATGTCTATAGAATAAACAAAAGAGACAATTTATTTGACCACAGATTATGTATACGTTTACAAATACTTGTGTATGCGTGTGAATCAAATGTATTCTGGTTTGTGTAATGTTTTATTTATTGATTTATTGTACTTATTATGCATTATTATTAAAATCTTTTTTTTTTTTTATATTAAATGAGGCAAATAAAACTTTTTTTTTTTTTTTTTTTTTTTGATAGGTACGTCTATGTCAGTACTATATCATGTCTATGGACAAAATGGCGTGTACAAATACATGTGTATGGTATATGTGTGTGTGAAATGCATGGTAGTGTGTGTAATGTTTTATTTATTGATTTAATGTACTTTATAAGCATTATTATTGAAAAATATTAGCGTTCTGCACTTCTCCAACGCATAAACTATAAGTGTGCCAAATTTTATGCTCCTGCGTCCGCGCAATTTTCGTAAAAAGCGGATTAAAGTTATTAACTAATAATATTATTCTCGAAAATATTATATTCGAAATTACACGAGTTTCTGTATTACAATGAAAACCACGGGCCTCTAAAACAAAACAACAACAATTTGGATTCATTTGGGGGACGGATTTTGTACGGATAGATATATAATAAACTAAATTTAGTTCGTATCTATCTATCTCCACATATATAAGTATTTCATCAGTCAATCTAGAACAAGTGAAGTACAAGGTTCGGTCAGTTTGAAGCTAGATGGCGTTGTGCGTTCAACGTTCGTAATGTTTATTTAAATAGATCACAACAACTACATACATACATACATACATACATACATACATACATACATACATACATGCATACATACATACATACATACATACATACATACATATATTTAATAAAAACAATAACATAGTCGCAGCAGGAGTGTTGCTCGCCAGTTCGCATAACTAACTAAACCTAAAACGTAGTGAGTGATATAGCGACGCGAGGGAACGAACGGTGTGACCGACCGTGCGCCGCCGCCGGAGGCTATATATACTGGTGTCGAAAATTCAGACCGTTGCGGCCCCTCAGATTAGGATGTTCGGCAAGTCTATCCCTTGGACTAGGCAGGCCAAATACCTAGGCATAACCCTTGACGACCGTCTATCCTTCGGCCCCCACATCAAGGCAGTCCGCAACCGGGCTGCCTTCGTGCTAGGACGTTTACACAGTTTAATTAACGCGCGTTCGAAATTAAACTTAAAAAACAAAGTCCGATTATACACTGCATGCATACGTCCTATAATGACGTACGGCAGCGTGGTATTCGCACATGTAAGGCCACACAGGATCCATAGGCTTCAAACACTACAGAATAGGTTCATGCGCACAGCGACGGGAGCACCGTGGTATGTACGCAACGTCGATCTTCACATCGACCTCAGATTGCCGACCATCAAGCAATTCATTAAACAGTGCTCCCTTAGCTACTTTGACTCTGCTCCGACTCACCCCAACCCTCTAGTGGTTGCGGCGGTAAATTACACACCGAGCGAAATATCTAAGATACGTCGACCCAAACACGCGTTAGGGGAGCTAGACGACGAAATTACACGCGCTCAACGCAGAGCGAACACACTAGGTGCGAACCGTCCGCGTTTTCGTCCCCGCCGGCGGGGGCGGAACACGGGCCGCGTAAACCGACAACAAAACATGGGAGTAGGCCGCCCCAGTGTTTCAGCAACACCCCAAGCCGAGGTTCGTACCCCGCAGGGGGTGCCCTTGGGCAATGTTGTTTAATAAAGGCCGGTTGAGAGCCCTCAGCGCTCACCGTAACCAAACCGGGTAAAGTTGTAGAGGCCGTCTGAGGCCAACAGCTAAATATCAATTCCAAAAAAAAAAAAAAAAAAAAAAAAAAAAAATTCAGACCGTTGCATTCCCTCTCGTATATTTGTAGCGTGACGACGTCTCCTCAGCTCCCCTAGCTCACTAGTATCCGGTTCGTTCGTTCGTTCGTTCGTTAGTACAATGGCTCGCACCAAGCAGACCGCTCGCAAATCTACCGGTGGCAAGGCACCCAGGAAACAGCTCGCCACCAAAGCTGCCCGCAAGAGTGCGCCGGCCACCGGTGGTGTGAAGAAACCACATCGCTACAGGCCCGGCACAGTAGCGCTTCGTGAGATCCGTCGCTACCAGAAGAGCACCGAACTCCTGATCCGTAAACTTCCGTTCCAGCGTTTAGTTCGTGAGATCGCTCAAGACTTCAAGACCGATCTGCGCTTCCAGAGTTCCGCCGTTATGGCTCTACAGGAGGCTAGCGAGGCTTATTTGGTCGGCCTCTTCGAGGACACCAACCTTTGTGCAATACACGCTAAACGCGTCACCATTATGCCAAAGGACATACAATTGGCGCGCAGAATCCGAGGCGAACGCGCCTAAGAATGAAAGAAGAACACGACCGCCTCCGCCGTCATCACCACCACAACCGCTACGACGTAGACAACAACAACAACATTATTAACACACTTTGATATATATATATATATATATATATATATATCAAAGTGTGCAATTAGAGCGCTGTGGTGCTTCGGTTACAACAAAAGGCCCTTTTCAGGGCCACACACGTTTCATATATCACATACGTATTACGATATGTTTCTAATGAACAGAGAAGTCTCGACAAATAAATAATAAATGCTTGGTTTAAGCCCGCACGACACGACTCGTACCTAACATATATTAACCCTTTAAACAGGGAGACAAATCAAAGTTGAAAAATAATTATAATAATAATGATGATGACGATATCACAGATAGACGTCTACGTCTACTCTTTCTTACTTAAGAGTTCAACGCGCACACCTACGTCGTAATTAGGTATTTATTGTCTCTAGTGTAAATCTACCATATATCCATTATATCTCATATATATGTTATTTGCTTGCAACAGTCGCTCGCTCGGGGTCGGCGTAAATGGATTAGCTTAAATCTAATTTTTTATTCGCTCATTTTTATTCTTTTCTCTCTCTCTCTCTCTCTCTCTCTCTCTCTCTCTCTCTCTCTCTCTCTCTCTCTCTCTCTCTCTCTCTCTCTCTCTCTCTTTTTTTTTTAAAATTGAGTAGGCACATATTAAAAGAAAGCAAGCAATCAAATAGACTTTTTGTTTTTGTTTTTTGTTTTTTGTTTTTTGTTTTTTGTTTTTTGTTTTTTTTTTTTTTTTTGCTGTATGTATGTATGTATGTATGTGTATATACTGTCTACTGACTATTATTGTAGTGTGTCGGTGTGTCGGTCGTGTAAGAGCCAGTTCGAGATATCGGTACGAGGCGTACACGTACATATGTACAATAACAACATATCTCACCATCACCACCAGCGTACGAAGAATAACGAACCGAACAGAATACGAGAACGCCACGACAGACGTCGCGCCGTACCGTATCTATATAAAGAGCGGATTTACGGTTTTCCGTATTCAGTCGTTCGCCAGCGTTCGCCGTTCAACAACGTCTGTGTGTATCACCATCGATTGAATAAACTACTCTCCACTAAACATGACCGGTCGCGGCAAAGGAGGAAAGGGTCTGGGGAAAGGAGGAGCCAAGCGACACAGGAAAGTGCTTCGTGATAACATCCAAGGTATCACGAAGCCGGCTATCCGTCGTCTCGCTCGCAGAGGCGGTGTGAAGCGTATTTCCGGTCTTATCTACGAGGAGACTCGCGGTGTTCTCAAGGTGTTCCTCGAGAACGTTATCCGCGACGCGGTCACTTACACCGAACACGCCAAGAGGAAGACCGTCACCGCCATGGACGTCGTCTACGCTCTGAAACGTCAAGGTCGCACCCTGTACGGTTTCGGCGGTTAAGAAACTGCAGCGTTCGCGCGTGCGGCTCGTGTACCACCATCACCATCACCACCACCACCACCAAAACCACCACCACCACCACCGCCGCCACCGCCACCGCCACCATCATCATCATCACCACGTTCACACCACACCTACCTACTACCTACTAATGTAGATATGATGATATATCGTGGCATTTATCGTGTCAAATATTATGATACAAAAAATAAAAAAAGGCCCTTATCAGGGCCGCATACGATTCGTGTGCACTGCACGCACTCTTGTGCAGTAGCATGTTTCTTATGAACGACAAGTCGAGCTTTTCTAACTAAATAATATATATATAAAGAATATGTTATTTTTAATGGACAGTAAGATAATGTGTTTTTATAATGTATGTGAGTAAACGAGTGGAGTGTTTTGTACGTGTTGTATAGAGGTTATCAGAGTTTCCTCAGCTGTACGTAGGGATGGGGAAATGGTGAAAAATATCGATATATATCGTATCGATGTTTTTCAAATGAATCAATAAATATTATTGACTCAAAAATATCGATATGTCGATATATCGATATTTCTTGCGACAAGCAGATCATAGACTGAAATTTTTGTTTGTGTTTAAAGCAAAGAAACTAAACCCATACAGATTAATCAAATACATGATGTGACGCATAAGCAGACAGCAGAACTTCAAAAAATATATCGATTTTGATACGAGTTTGATGTCTGAAATTAAATATCGAAAATCGATATATCGCGGCAAAAAATATCGCTGATATTTATCGATTTTTTTTTTTTTTTTTTTTCTGAAAAAATATCGATATTTTGATATATCGTTTTTCTTTGCTCAAGCCTAGCTGTACGCCGCCGGCGGACGGACGAGACAAGGCGTGTCGAGAAACGCATTTCGTTCGTTCGCACCACCCGTTCGTTTTAATTATATTTATTTCTTTCTTATACATACGATACCAATTTTGATGTAGATAATAATATTGAGCGGATGTAGATGCACCCCTCGAAAATAATACATATACATATTTATATCAATCTGACGGCGATTTCCACGTAATATAACATGATATAACAACTGTATACTGTATATCGTATATCGAGACGATGCGAAATATTATTATTATATATATATATATATATATATATATATATATATATACACGTATACATATACATATACATATACAGTGCGCTCAATGGTGTTACTTAAACATACAATAATCATAGACATTGTCTTATACATACATAGGACATAGATAATATAAAGATATACATACACACACGCGCGCACGCACGCACGCACGCACGCACGCACGCACGCACGCACGCACGCACGCACGCACGCACGCACGCACGCACGCACGCACGCACGCAAAATTATTTTGTGTTTATTTTATTTATTTTTTTTTTAGTATATCAACCTATTGTACGGACAAACCTCCAGGTCGGACTCGCCCGTCCGTCGGTGAGTCGTGAGTCGGGCGGGCATAACGCGCACGAACGTGTTTTACGAAGGTTCACTTTTAATCGTTAAATGTGGTCATAACGTGTATTAATATCAAAGATATGTTGACACGTTTCAGCCTCGATATACTCGTCGTTGTTTTATACATTGTTTTGACACAAAACGTTATGTTTTATAGAGAAAAATACATTTTGAACTGAACGCGAGGTATACACGGTGCACAGTGGTGAAAATAAAACACCATATCGTCCCAGCGGTACGATCGTTTCACGTAAAGTACACGTCGAACGTTAGTCACTTTCATTATGTATATAAAAATATAATTTTGACATTATATATTATAAGATAAGTTATATAAAATGTTATTTAATTAGATCCGTGTTAGTGAAAAGTGCGAAGCGTTCATACGAGAAATCGTCCCGCGACAGAACGGCTCTCGTTACGGTAAAGCTTCGAGGTGACTCGACTGAACGATCGCGCGCTACGTACCGATATCCGATATTTTTCGTAGTAGCGACATCTAAGTCGAAATTCAACTCGAACTCGCTGAACTTACCTTCTGCAACGTTCTACGTCGCTCGTGCTATACGTACTACTACTACTACGTATAATATATAAAAATAATAATAATACAATAACAATGGCAGACACCGCTGTTACAACCGAAGCTCCCGCTCCAGCTGCCGGTGCGAAGAAGGCCGCAAGACAATCTGGCGGCGGCGGCGGCGGCGCTGGCGCTGGCGCTAAGAAACCTAAAGCGAAACCCACTCATCCCAAGACATCGGAAATGGTGAACAACGCTATAAAGGAGATGAAGGAACGTAGCGGATCATCGCTACAGGCCATCAAAAAATATATCGCCGCTCATTATAAGGTCGACGCGGAGAAGTTAGCTCCGTTCATAAGGAAATATTTGAAGAGCGCCGTCGAATCGGGTGCTCTCATTCAGACCAAAGGCAAGGGCGCATCCGGATCTTTCAAGCTAGAATCTAAATCCTCGTCGGCGAAGAAACCGAGCGCCAGCGCCGGCGCTGGCAAATCTGCCGGCGGTAAAAAGGAAAAGACATCGTCGAAGGGCGCCGCCTCCGCCGCCGCCAAGAAGGCCACCGCATCCGCAGCCGGCGCTAAGACCAAAAAGGCCGCCGCCGCCGCCGCCGCCGCCGCCGCGGCGGCTGCCGCTTCCGCATCGGCCGCGTCGGGATCTCCTTCCAAGTCGTCTAAGGCGGCGTCTTCGGCTTCAGCGAAAGACAAGAAGACGGCCGCCGCCGCTAAAAAGACCGCCGCCGCTAAAAAGGCCGCCGCCGCCGCCGCACCGGTCCCTGCCAAAGCGAAGGCCGGCGCAGCACCCAAGGCCAAGAAGACCGCGAAACCACCCACGAAGAAACCAAAGGCACCTAAACCTAAGAAGGCCGCAGCCACACCCACCAAGTCGAGACCCGCCGCCAAGAAAACGGCCGCAGCGAAGAAGTAAACCTGACGGTTTGCGCACGCACACATCGGCTCGCGAGAGTGACGCTACCGCCGTCGAAGAATAACTGTTGCCGCTGCTGCCGCTGCTGCCGCTGCTGCTGCCGCTGCTGCGGCGGCGGCGGCGGCAGCGGCGGCGGCGGCGGGTGCGCGACGACGACGCACGCGAACAAATATTATAAACCAAACAAACAAACGACACAAAACAGCCCTTTTCAGGGCTAACAATATATTCGTGAACGCGTGTGTCTTTCGGCACACACATTCGTTTCTATATAACGCAGAAAGTCTATATACCTCTATACCTATCTATATAAATAGGTCGACCGATTCCCAGAATATATTTAAAAAAACAAAAACAACGCCCGCAATAAGAATAAATCTTGTGCACACTCCTTGGGAATACCAGAATCTGGCGTGAAACAAACATGTTACTTAAAAAGTCTTTTATCAGGCGGTGCGCGCAGGTACAAGGTGCGAGCCTGTAACAGTT
This sequence comes from Hypercompe scribonia, assembly GCA_949316085.1. Lineage (NCBI taxonomy): Eukaryota > Metazoa > Arthropoda > Insecta > Lepidoptera > Erebidae > Hypercompe > Hypercompe scribonia. The sequence continues at coordinate 349,163 of OX438984.1, read as the reverse complement.
GGGTCATTCATACCAATTCTGATGTATTCCTTTGTGTACTTAGATGGATTAAGACCGAATTAGATGCCTTTGACTCTCCTGAGAGTCGGTAGGTACATTGCTGACTGCATTCCGCATGCACCACCCACGTTCATCGGTCATAATTGTTGTACATTCAGCAAAAGTTTGGAGGTCGTGTTCTTTATTTTTTTTAAAAATATCAATACTCTACACAATCGCGAGATATATAAATACAATCTACCTATATACAATCTCAGAGAATATTTTCTACAGACTAATGTGGGAGTGCATCGCAATGTAGTTGCAGTGGAGGATACTGGTTTTACCCACTCGCTCGCTCTGACTAAAGAGAATTGGCGCAAACCCGTAGGTAGTCGCAGTACTTAGAGTACTACTCTGATCTGATCGCAAGGAAGTATGGAAGGGTAATGAGGGTCTTCACGGCCGATTTTATCGGCCCCCACACGGGTCTAATATAGACTTTAAAGTGTCGACGTCTTGGCTACCTTATTATGGTGATATCCCTTCGGAGAAACCGTAGGTTTTGTTTGTTTGTGCAAATATGGACGAAGTTATCATGACGAATATATATAATATCCTCAAAAAATTGATAGATAGTACGGTTGACATCTGTCGGGCGTGCCACCGTCCTCGAGAATCTATTAGGCATATTATTACTGGTTGTTCTCGTCGTCTTCTTGCGCTAACGGTGAGTATGTAAATATTTGCACAGGCACAACCAACCAAGTAGCGAGGATCGTGCATCAACATTTTACAACAACTTTCCCTTAAATACCAACAATTGTCAATTTTGAAGTGCCTACGGTCGTGCTACGTTATATATGTATATGGGATCGATCGATCGATCGATCTATTATCACAGACGGGAGGACTATTGTTGCCAATAAGCCTGATATTGATATTGTGTGGTGATAGATCGATTAGAGCGCCGCGCAATGATTGTGTCGATATCGCCGTTCCTCACGGCGACGAGACGAAAAACAATTGAAGTATTTGGATCTGTCTCACGAGATTGCCGATATGTCGAATGTGGATTCGGCGGTGATCCGGTATTGTTCCGGTAATTATATCTGTTCACCGATTTATCAATCGCCAAGAGCCTCGACCAACACCTTAAGAAAAGAGGCTCGCTCACGTTAGAAGGTTGGATCAAGGGTCTGATGCAGAGAAGGCAGTCCAGTCCTCCTTCTTGACTTCCTCTTCTCGTTCCTTTTTTTTTTTTTTTTTTTTTTATTTCTATAATATGTATGTAATAAAGAGAATAATAATATAAGACAATAGCAGAGAAAGTACATAAAAAAAAAAAAAATAATAAAAAAAATAAATAAATAAATAATAACAATAAATAAATAAATAAATAATAACAATAAATAAATAATAACAATAAATAAATAAATAAATAAAAACGCCAACTGCGTGTCGAGCAGCGCGACACCGCCCGACTGCCCGACTCCCGCCGAATGACCGACGCACGCACGCCACAATAACATTCTTGAACTCGTTCGCTCGTTCGCTCGTTCGCTCACTCGCTCACTCGTTCACTCGTTCACTCGTTCACTGGCTCACTAGTACGGCTCGCTAAGCCGACGGAGGTTTAGAGAGTACATAATACATAAATAGGAGCGCGAGCGTATGTCCCACAACAGTCAATCTATAGCTCTCGTTCGTTTCGTTTCGCACGCACGCAACGACCCCTTATTCATTCGTTTCTAAACCTACTACTTTCTGCAACACAACAAGCGGCACGATGTCCGGCCGTGGTAAAGGTGGAAAAGTCAAGGGAAAGGCAAAGTCGCGTTCGAACCGTGCCGGTCTTCAGTTTCCGGTCGGTCGTATACACAGACTGCTGCGTAATGGCAATTACGCCGAGCGCGTAGGGGCCGGGGCACCGGTGTATCTCGCCGCAGTTATGGAATATCTGGCCGCCGAGGTCCTCGAGTTGGCCGGCAACGCCGCCAGAGACAACAAGAAAACCAGGATCATACCTCGTCACCTTCAGTTGGCGATCCGCAACGACGAAGAGTTGAACAAACTCCTCTCTGGCGTGACAATCGCTCAGGGTGGTGTTCTACCTAACATTCAGGCCGTCCTACTGCCCAAGAAGACCGAGAAGAAGGCCTAAGCGGGGGGATATGTTTAACGGCGGCGGCGGCGGCGGCGGCGGCGGCGGCGGCGGCAGCAGCAGCAGCAGCAGCAGCAACAGCAACAGCTGCATCAGCTGCATCAGCAAAACAACAACGCGACGACAATAACAAAAAAGGCCCTTTTCAGGGCCACAATACGTATCACAGTCATAATATTATATAAGGACCGTTTCTGTCATAACAATGATAAGTCAAAAAAAAAAATAAAAATATTACTAACCTCCTAACCCCTAACGATTTTCTATAATACATATAATAGATATAATTAATAGATGCCTGGTAATTAACTTAACTATCTACGAGATAATTCGTGTAGATGCTCTACACCTATGAAGTGTAGTAGTAGTAGTAGTAGTATAGTATTATTATTTTATTCTATACATACACTAGTTTTCAACGTGTGTATAGTGGTAGACGACAAAAAAAAAAAAAAAAAAAAAAAAAAAATAGCTATAGTATAGTGTAACACAAAACAACCATACGGTGATGATTATGGCAAACGTACATACATAGGTAGGTACACATACCAAACATCGATACGGGATTTATCGATCAACACATCTACGTTATATCAGTTATAACGCTACCTATTTTCACCACTTACATTATTGTTAAACAAAAACAAAAGTAATATATATATATATAAGGTAGGTTATCGAGGATTATCAAAATAAACCACAAATTGTTTCTCTGAAAATGCGCACAATCCATATATCTATAGTCTGTTGTTGTTGTTGTTGTTTAAACGTTGTTTTATATCATTGATGACATGTCGTTTGTCACATTGGTGTGTAGATCATCATAAATAAATAAGTAAAAATAAATAAATAAATAAATAAATAAATAAATAAATAATGCACATTATATGAGGCCAAAGAACCTAGCCGACACACACACCCACACCCACACACACAGACAGACACCGAACTGAATATTTTAACGCGAATATCGATTTGTGACTGACTGACTGACATGTTGGAGCTGTGGAGGCTCGATAAACGGGCCGAAGTTGGGTCGCTATCGTCTCGATATATAAAAACGTCCCCCGTGTGCACGTATAATTCATAGCATTCAATTCGGCAGTCGACACTCGCCCCGAGCGGACGTGTCCCAAGCGCTCCCGAAACTTTCCAAACACCACGTGCCGGCGCGACGCCCCGCGTCCCGCCGCACTCCTACCTGCGCCCGCGCCCACGTGGCCACCGCGACGCGACAACCACGAGGCAACCTCGTGGCCCCGCACCGCGGCAAACACGTGGCTAGCCGGCGTGCAACCAACACCTGCTATGTTAAATAGCAACGGCGACTGCGACGACCGCGGCGACCCACGCCGCCGTCACCAAGTGCACCATACGGAACAAGACAAACAGCAACAACAACAACAAGAACAACAACATCAGCAAGACCAACCACCAACGAGCAACGCGCTCGGTGCTACGCGCCGCCAGCCTGCTCCCCGAAACCCACGCTCACCATCGGCGGACTCCAACCGCAGCCGCAGCCGCAGCCCGACCCTGCGTTCGCCAAGTGCCTCGCGACCAACCTCGGCTGCTTCTAACGAAGCACCCGCGCCTGGCACCCTACAGGACGTTGACGCCATGGAGACCACCCCATCTAGGGACGAAGAGGAGCCGACGCAAGACGCAGAGCAGCAGGACCAGCGCCGTAAATACCAGGAAGACCTGCGTATCTACAACTCCCTCCTAGAGAAGGGAGGCATGTCGCAGGGACTGCAGCGCTGGGTCGAGGCCTACTTCCGGGTGATGGAAGTCCAGCTCGGCGTAAGGGATAAGGAAGACTGCAGTGTCGCCGACCTGCAAGTGCTTCAGACGGTGGAGCGTTCGCTACAACAGCGAATGCCCACAAACAAGGTACCCGAAACTCCTCTCGCTAAAAAGCGCACCCGAGAAGACATGGGTGACGACATCACAGCAAAAAAGAAAGCAGACCTAAAGGCGTCGCCGGTGGACACCAGCGACCAGCCTTTAGGCCGCGCCACGCCTCGCCTAGGAGAGGAGGGACGCCCTGGGGAGGGATCCCCCACCTGCGGGCCACAGAAACCGAGGACGATGGCGGCTGTGTTGTCCGCTCCGCCTCCTCCCAAGCCGACCAAGCAGACCACTCAGTCTCCGCAAACCCAGCAGGCCAAACAGCCGGCTGACGAGAAGCAACCGATTCTGGTGGTGGACCGTCTAGAAAACTGGACGGCCCACTTTAAACAGTTGGCCGAAAAAATCGGACACCCACCGAACGTGAGACCGTTCGGTAAAGGGTTCCGATTTACGCCCAAGAGCGATACTGAATTCAGAGCGATTCAAGCCCACCTAGACGCCCTAGGTCAAACGAAGGCGCCTTATTACGCCATCGCCCCTCCCCACCAGAGGCCTATAAAAATGGCCATCCGAGGACTTCCGGCCGACACCCCTGCAGAGGAAATCGTGGAGGATCTCGCAGGGAAGGGCGTCAGCTTGAAGTACGCCAAGCACATCCGGGCTCGTACAGGCAGACCGGGATGTATATTCTTCGCCGAGGCGGAGAAAACATCCGGAACGTGCAAGGCTTACGAGATCGACGAAGTGCTGCTAATGCCCGGTGTGGTCATCGAGGCCTGGAAAGGGAAGAGAGGCCCTGCTCAGTGTCACCGCTGCCAGGGCTTCAGACACAGCTCCCAGAACTGCCACAGGCCCCTCGCCTGCGTGCGCTGCGGAGGCGAACACCCAGCCCACGAGTGTCCGCGTACCAGGGACCAACCCGCTACTTGCGCCAACTGCAAGGGCCCCCATCCAGCCAACAGTATCTCGTGCCCCGTCTTCAAAAGAGAGGCACGAAACAAGAAAGCCGGACTAGCCCCGAAAACAGGGCCCCCGAAGACCATCGTGCAGCCGAACGTGGTGCAAGAGTCTGCCTCGGCCACACTCATGGCACAGGCAAACCCACCTCCGACAGCCAAAACTGCGTCCCGGAAAAGGCGCCGCAGGAAGGCGCAGGCACCCGACAGGGCACCTGCCACCTTGGACAAGGTACCTGCCACCTCGGAGAAGGCACCTGCCATCTCGGAGAAGGCACCTGCCACCTCGGACAAGGTCCCGGAAGACCCGGAAAGGGAGCAACTCGCTGCCTTACTGTTGATGTTCGCCCAACGCGTAAAGGCCGGCGACATTAACACTACCGGAATACTCTCAAGCATTACCAGGCATGGATAAGCCACTGAGGGTAGTGCACTGGAACGCGGACTCGTTAAGGAGCAAGATGGGCCTCCTACGGCTCTTCCTTAAGGAGCAGCGAGTCGACGTTATGCTCATCAGTGAAACGCAACTCAAGAGCAGTATCCCACTTAAGATCTCGGGATACATCGTCTACCGCAAAGACGAGGTTTCACCTAAAGGTGAGGCATACCGTGGGCTCGCCGTCCTGGTGAGGAGGACAGTGGTGCATCAACTTGTCGAGCCGGTGGATCTCGGCACCCTGTACGCGCTCGGTGTTGACATCCAAGTCGGCGGCAGGGAGATGCGCCTATATGCGGCCTATCGACCACCACAAGCAGCGTTCCGAGTAGAAGAACTGCGGAACCTCCTTCTCCCCTCGACTCCAACCATTGTCGCTGGGGACTTGAATGCCAAACACCAAGCCTGGCACTGTTCCAGACCCAACGCAGCAGGAAACACTCTGATGAGCGATGCCCAGACATACGACTACGAGATCGCCGGTCCACGAGAGCCTACCAGGATAGACCCGATCGATCCTAGCAGGGACAACGTGCTGGACATCATCGTTTTCAGAGGTTTGAGAGCCCCTCCATCACAAGAGGTCCTTGAGGATCTACCCTCTGACCACAGACCGGTGCTACTGGTGTTCAGGGAGCCCGCGACGATGGTCAACCCGCCCAAGCCCTCAAGCCATACCGACTGGCTCAAATTTCACCAGCTCATGACCTCGTATGAGCGCCCTGAAATTGTGAAAACGTCAACCGAAGTTGACGCAGCAGCCCAGGGACTCACCGAGGCCATTAGAAATTCACTACTGGCATCCACCGTCGTCAAGCCACGGTCAGAGAGGTACCACAAGCTACCTACAAGCCTTCTATGGTTGCTGGCGGAAAAAAAGAAGGCCAAGAAACTGTGGCAAAGGACTCGGCATCCTCAGCACAAGTCCACGTATAACATGCTGACCAACAGGGTTAAAACCGCCCTATGGACTCACAGAGGAGAAAGTTGGGAGAACTTCCTCTCCCACATCGACGAAAGTGAGCAACCCTCGACCCATCGACTCTGCCGAGCACTATCCACGGAACCCAGTCCCGTCAAACCTCTACTAGGCGAGGACGGACTCCCACGTTTCAAGGCTCAAGACCGTGCCGAAATATTGGCACATAGCCTTGAAACGCAGTTTACGCCTCACGACGCTGCGGATCCCAGTGCCGCACGGGAAGTCGAAGAAGCCGTAAGGCGACACCTCGCCTCCATACAAGCGACAACCAACTACAACAACAACAACGACATCAACAACATCATCCCAGTACTCACAACACCCAAGGAGGTTGCCGAACTGTTGAGGAAAACGAACCCCCGGAAGGCTCCCGGAGAAGACGGAATTCCCAACTCGGCATTACATCGATTACCTCTGAAGGCCTTAGTTGCGGTCACGCAGCTGTATAACGGCATCCTAAGGACCGGCCACTTTCCGACCATCTGGAAGTTGGGTCGGGTGATTGTGATACCAAAACCTGGGAAGAATCTCGGGAGGCCGGAAAATTACCGGCCCATCACTCTCCTACCCGCACTGTCCAAAGTGTTCGAGAGGCTCCTGCTGGCCCGCATGAACCGCCACATCCAGCCGAGGCAGGAACAGTTCGGGTTCCGAAGGGGCCACTCCACTACCCTGCAACTAACGCGCGTCCTTGACGAAATGGCCACATGGCTGAACAGGGGCGGTCACACGGTGACACTGATGCTTGACATGGAGAAGGCCTTCGACAAGGTGTGGCACGACGGGCTCGTCCACAAACTGTCGACGACGTCGCTACCGGCCGTCATCATCAGGGTCATCGCATCCTTCCTGAAAAACAGGACCTTCTATGTGGCCGTCGAGGACGCCACATCCGAACCCAGGAACATCCGGGCAGGCGTCCCTCAAGGGAGCTGCCTCTCGCCAACCCTGTATGCCTTCTACACAGACGACATACCGGTGGTGGGAGATGTAAAGCTGGCGCTGTTCGCCGACGACGCCGCATACATAGCCAGCTCCAAGAACGCCAACCACGCAGCGCGCAAACTGGCCCCCACCCTGGAGGCCCTCCCAGACTGGCTTCACAAGTGGAGACTAAAGTGCAACGTCAGGAAAACCCAGGCGTTACTGACGGGTAATTGCCATTACCCACCCCCCATGCACTTCATGGGCGAAGACATCCCGTGGAACCCGACCGTCAAATACCTGGGGATAACTATCGACAGAACTCTGTCCATGTTGCCCCACGTCGAGACCGTCATCACTAAAGCGCGGCTCGTGAAGACAAGGCTGCGCCCACTACTGTCCTCCAAACTCCCCTTGAGAGCCAAACTCAACATCTATAAAACCTATATCAGGTCACGCCTCACATACGCGGGGCCGGCCTGGTATAACCTAACTGCAAACTCCCTGCGTAAAAGGCTCCAAGGCGCGGAGAACACATGTCTGCGCATGACGGTCGACGCCTCCAGGTACTTGAAGAATGCCACCATCCATCGGGACCTCAAATGGGAACCAATCGAGGGCTTCATCAGGAGATTGGCCACGGGCATGTTCGAGAAAGCGGTCCTTTCGGGACTGCCGCACCTCATCAACATCGCCCCCTTACCGCACCCCGACACCACCCTAATGGTCCGTAGGCGGTTAAAACGCCCCGCCCGGGAGCTCATAGTGGCTCCCTTGAGCGGGGCAAACGCAACCTCTGCGGACACTGACCAGGAACCGCCAGCCTCTCGCAGGCGTATCACCGGTCCCCTCCATGGAGGGTCGACCAGTGGTCCATCCTCGAGGCCGGCGTAGAAACAATGACCGGCTCATAGTAATGAGCCGCGACGAAGTACCACTGCAAGGAGCCCAGAGCTCCCAGCAGTCTCCCCACCTGACAAATCAGGTGAGATGAACACCAGAGAGTGCACGTATAAGCTCATTCTGTGCCAGAATTCCGCACGGTACGGACTCCGAATCGATACGTCGCGTGTTGTACTCTGTTCTAAATCGGCTACTCTCTGTCGGTCGACTGTACTGACTAAATACAATGCCGCCCAAGACAAGCGGAAAGGCCGCCAAGAAGTCTGGCAAGGCCCAAAAGAACATCTCCAAGACAGACAAGAAAAAGAAGAAGCACAAGAGGAAGGAGAGCTACGCTATCTATATCTACAAGGTGCTCAAACAGGTTCACCCGGACACCGGTATATCGAGTAAGGCGATGTCCATCATGAACTCTTTCGTGAACGACATCTTCGAACGCATCGCCGCCGAAGCGTCGCGTCTCGCCCACTACAACAAGAGGTCCACGATCACATCTAGGGAGGTGCAGACCTCCGTGAGGCTTTTGCTACCAGGCGAGCTCGCCAAACACGCTGTCAGCGAGGGCACCAAAGCTGTCACCAAGTACACCAGCTCCAAGTGAGGAGGAGGCGGTCACCGTCACCGTCACCCTCCGCCCTCGAGTACCACTAATAATTTGGATCACCATCGCTACCACAACCGCTACCGCTACCGCTACCAACATCAACACCAACACGATCGTACGCTTCGGCTGCGGTTACGAGACTCCTCGGAAGTGTAAAACAAAAGGCCCTTTTCAGGGCCACAAATTTTATCATGTTATATAACAAAAAAAAAAAAATATATAATGTTTCTAAAAAACAAACAAAAGTCACACCCACCTACCTAAACCTACCTAACCAACCTACTTACCTACCTACCTACCCACCCAACTACCTACCAACCTACCAGCCTACCACCGGCTGCTCTATATTAATTAATCTGAACGAGACGCAATCAATATCTCTGTCGAATAATTGACAACAGGTTAAGGTACACGCAAGTATCTAGTATATTACTTTACTTAGTTACTCGTGGTACTACGAGTATACTCTGTTGCACGTTACTAATTACTGGTACTTGTCTGATAGTTAATTTTACTAGTGGGGTCGCCCATCGGTCGAAATTCGACTATAATAAATATAAATTGTGAGTGACTTAATATACATTATTAAAATATAATATTCAAACATTATTAAGGTTCTACTGTCCAAAACTAAACCACACTACTATAACCACAGATTTGACCGAGACTGTTATTTGTCAATTTCTTTTTTTTTTTTTGAACAAATTATATGAAATTAAAAAGAAGTAAAATAAAGAATACCTATTTAAAAAATGTTTATTAAAACAAAACATGCTGCTATAAGAGGATGCAAAACAAAACAAAAAAAAAAAAGAAAAATATCTTTTAACGCGTATTGCAATAATTTAATTAATGATTTAAAACTTCTCTGGAAACAATGTTTTATGTAAAAACTCTTTCATCGTTTGCTAAATGTCCTTGGCCATTATATTTGGATATGTAAAACCTTAGACCAGCGAATGAACGAACTCTACTTGCTGCAACATACAATTGCCCATGTGTAAAAACTGGCCGATTTAATAAAACTCCAATATTTTTTTTTTTTTGGACTGTCTTGTCCAATTCCAGTGAAATTTCACGCATTATGTTGTTGTTACATGTTTGACTAATACGTTCTTGTAATCCATAATTAATAGCAGTGTCAACATCATAAAAATATAATTGTGCACAACATGGTGACCGACCATATGCAGCAGTCATCGGGCCTGGTCTGTGATAAAAAACATCATGTATTTTGAAATAATACACTCCACTTGGTTGGCTTCCGAGTCTTAACCATAGCAAAACATGAATTATATATCCTAATAGGTATATTCTAAATGATTTTTTGATTTACTTTTTATTAAAGGTTCATTTGAAGTAAGTCAATGAGTACAATGATTTAAAATATTCATTTTGACTTAAGGGTGGTAATATTGCTTTACCCTTGTGACAGACAACATGAAGTGAATGCAGTTCTGTCGCCTAAGGTCACTCTTGTTCAGATTCAAAATGTTTCAGATTAAAAACACATTTGGAAAATGACATTTAGAGCAAGCACATTTAAATGTACATATCTCTCAAAATCACTTATTTATCCTGAAGTATACTACTACAATAAATTACTGTAATCGTAAACTACATACTACAACTACTAATAATTGCTTTGAATCAGAAATAGCAAGTTATATTTATTTATTTTTTGTACCTGAATGTTGTCATTGCATATTATTGCACTGCTACAGAACTTTCTTTATGCTTTATATAATGAAAGTCCGTGTACATTTAAATGTATCTTACTGCTACACAACTTATATATTACACTTATATATTACATAAATTTGTATAAGCGCTCAGTATTTCACGTAGGATTCGTCAAATAAAACTTTTCTGTTTGACACATTCAACTATGTCTATAGAATAAACAAAAGAGACAATTTATTTGACCACAGATTATGTATACGTTTACAAATACTTGTGTATGCGTGTGAATCAAATGTATTCTGGTTTGTGTAATGTTTTATTTATTGATTTATTGTACTTATTATGCATTATTATTAAAATCTTTTTTTTTTTTTATATTAAATGAGGCAAATAAAACTTTTTTTTTTTTTTTTTTTTTTTGATAGGTACGTCTATGTCAGTACTATATCATGTCTATGGACAAAATGGCGTGTACAAATACATGTGTATGGTATATGTGTGTGTGAAATGCATGGTAGTGTGTGTAATGTTTTATTTATTGATTTAATGTACTTTATAAGCATTATTATTGAAAAATATTAGCGTTCTGCACTTCTCCAACGCATAAACTATAAGTGTGCCAAATTTTATGCTCCTGCGTCCGCGCAATTTTCGTAAAAAGCGGATTAAAGTTATTAACTAATAATATTATTCTCGAAAATATTATATTCGAAATTACACGAGTTTCTGTATTACAATGAAAACCACGGGCCTCTAAAACAAAACAACAACAATTTGGATTCATTTGGGGGACGGATTTTGTACGGATAGATATATAATAAACTAAATTTAGTTCGTATCTATCTATCTCCACATATATAAGTATTTCATCAGTCAATCTAGAACAAGTGAAGTACAAGGTTCGGTCAGTTTGAAGCTAGATGGCGTTGTGCGTTCAACGTTCGTAATGTTTATTTAAATAGATCACAACAACTACATACATACATACATACATACATACATACATACATACATACATACATGCATACATACATACATACATACATACATACATACATATATTTAATAAAAACAATAACATAGTCGCAGCAGGAGTGTTGCTCGCCAGTTCGCATAACTAACTAAACCTAAAACGTAGTGAGTGATATAGCGACGCGAGGGAACGAACGGTGTGACCGACCGTGCGCCGCCGCCGGAGGCTATATATACTGGTGTCGAAAATTCAGACCGTTGCGGCCCCTCAGATTAGGATGTTCGGCAAGTCTATCCCTTGGACTAGGCAGGCCAAATACCTAGGCATAACCCTTGACGACCGTCTATCCTTCGGCCCCCACATCAAGGCAGTCCGCAACCGGGCTGCCTTCGTGCTAGGACGTTTACACAGTTTAATTAACGCGCGTTCGAAATTAAACTTAAAAAACAAAGTCCGATTATACACTGCATGCATACGTCCTATAATGACGTACGGCAGCGTGGTATTCGCACATGTAAGGCCACACAGGATCCATAGGCTTCAAACACTACAGAATAGGTTCATGCGCACAGCGACGGGAGCACCGTGGTATGTACGCAACGTCGATCTTCACATCGACCTCAGATTGCCGACCATCAAGCAATTCATTAAACAGTGCTCCCTTAGCTACTTTGACTCTGCTCCGACTCACCCCAACCCTCTAGTGGTTGCGGCGGTAAATTACACACCGAGCGAAATATCTAAGATACGTCGACCCAAACACGCGTTAGGGGAGCTAGACGACGAAATTACACGCGCTCAACGCAGAGCGAACACACTAGGTGCGAACCGTCCGCGTTTTCGTCCCCGCCGGCGGGGGCGGAACACGGGCCGCGTAAACCGACAACAAAACATGGGAGTAGGCCGCCCCAGTGTTTCAGCAACACCCCAAGCCGAGGTTCGTACCCCGCAGGGGGTGCCCTTGGGCAATGTTGTTTAATAAAGGCCGGTTGAGAGCCCTCAGCGCTCACCGTAACCAAACCGGGTAAAGTTGTAGAGGCCGTCTGAGGCCAACAGCTAAATATCAATTCCAAAAAAAAAAAAAAAAAAAAAAAAAAAAAATTCAGACCGTTGCATTCCCTCTCGTATATTTGTAGCGTGACGACGTCTCCTCAGCTCCCCTAGCTCACTAGTATCCGGTTCGTTCGTTCGTTCGTTCGTTAGTACAATGGCTCGCACCAAGCAGACCGCTCGCAAATCTACCGGTGGCAAGGCACCCAGGAAACAGCTCGCCACCAAAGCTGCCCGCAAGAGTGCGCCGGCCACCGGTGGTGTGAAGAAACCACATCGCTACAGGCCCGGCACAGTAGCGCTTCGTGAGATCCGTCGCTACCAGAAGAGCACCGAACTCCTGATCCGTAAACTTCCGTTCCAGCGTTTAGTTCGTGAGATCGCTCAAGACTTCAAGACCGATCTGCGCTTCCAGAGTTCCGCCGTTATGGCTCTACAGGAGGCTAGCGAGGCTTATTTGGTCGGCCTCTTCGAGGACACCAACCTTTGTGCAATACACGCTAAACGCGTCACCATTATGCCAAAGGACATACAATTGGCGCGCAGAATCCGAGGCGAACGCGCCTAAGAATGAAAGAAGAACACGACCGCCTCCGCCGTCATCACCACCACAACCGCTACGACGTAGACAACAACAACAACATTATTAACACACTTTGATATATATATATATATATATATATATATATCAAAGTGTGCAATTAGAGCGCTGTGGTGCTTCGGTTACAACAAAAGGCCCTTTTCAGGGCCACACACGTTTCATATATCACATACGTATTACGATATGTTTCTAATGAACAGAGAAGTCTCGACAAATAAATAATAAATGCTTGGTTTAAGCCCGCACGACACGACTCGTACCTAACATATATTAACCCTTTAAACAGGGAGACAAATCAAAGTTGAAAAATAATTATAATAATAATGATGATGACGATATCACAGATAGACGTCTACGTCTACTCTTTCTTACTTAAGAGTTCAACGCGCACACCTACGTCGTAATTAGGTATTTATTGTCTCTAGTGTAAATCTACCATATATCCATTATATCTCATATATATGTTATTTGCTTGCAACAGTCGCTCGCTCGGGGTCGGCGTAAATGGATTAGCTTAAATCTAATTTTTTATTCGCTCATTTTTATTCTTTTCTCTCTCTCTCTCTCTCTCTCTCTCTCTCTCTCTCTCTCTCTCTCTCTCTCTCTCTCTCTCTCTCTCTCTCTCTCTCTCTTTTTTTTTTAAAATTGAGTAGGCACATATTAAAAGAAAGCAAGCAATCAAATAGACTTTTTGTTTTTGTTTTTTGTTTTTTGTTTTTTGTTTTTTGTTTTTTGTTTTTTTTTTTTTTTTTGCTGTATGTATGTATGTATGTATGTGTATATACTGTCTACTGACTATTATTGTAGTGTGTCGGTGTGTCGGTCGTGTAAGAGCCAGTTCGAGATATCGGTACGAGGCGTACACGTACATATGTACAATAACAACATATCTCACCATCACCACCAGCGTACGAAGAATAACGAACCGAACAGAATACGAGAACGCCACGACAGACGTCGCGCCGTACCGTATCTATATAAAGAGCGGATTTACGGTTTTCCGTATTCAGTCGTTCGCCAGCGTTCGCCGTTCAACAACGTCTGTGTGTATCACCATCGATTGAATAAACTACTCTCCACTAAACATGACCGGTCGCGGCAAAGGAGGAAAGGGTCTGGGGAAAGGAGGAGCCAAGCGACACAGGAAAGTGCTTCGTGATAACATCCAAGGTATCACGAAGCCGGCTATCCGTCGTCTCGCTCGCAGAGGCGGTGTGAAGCGTATTTCCGGTCTTATCTACGAGGAGACTCGCGGTGTTCTCAAGGTGTTCCTCGAGAACGTTATCCGCGACGCGGTCACTTACACCGAACACGCCAAGAGGAAGACCGTCACCGCCATGGACGTCGTCTACGCTCTGAAACGTCAAGGTCGCACCCTGTACGGTTTCGGCGGTTAAGAAACTGCAGCGTTCGCGCGTGCGGCTCGTGTACCACCATCACCATCACCACCACCACCACCAAAACCACCACCACCACCACCGCCGCCACCGCCACCGCCACCATCATCATCATCACCACGTTCACACCACACCTACCTACTACCTACTAATGTAGATATGATGATATATCGTGGCATTTATCGTGTCAAATATTATGATACAAAAAATAAAAAAAGGCCCTTATCAGGGCCGCATACGATTCGTGTGCACTGCACGCACTCTTGTGCAGTAGCATGTTTCTTATGAACGACAAGTCGAGCTTTTCTAACTAAATAATATATATATAAAGAATATGTTATTTTTAATGGACAGTAAGATAATGTGTTTTTATAATGTATGTGAGTAAACGAGTGGAGTGTTTTGTACGTGTTGTATAGAGGTTATCAGAGTTTCCTCAGCTGTACGTAGGGATGGGGAAATGGTGAAAAATATCGATATATATCGTATCGATGTTTTTCAAATGAATCAATAAATATTATTGACTCAAAAATATCGATATGTCGATATATCGATATTTCTTGCGACAAGCAGATCATAGACTGAAATTTTTGTTTGTGTTTAAAGCAAAGAAACTAAACCCATACAGATTAATCAAATACATGATGTGACGCATAAGCAGACAGCAGAACTTCAAAAAATATATCGATTTTGATACGAGTTTGATGTCTGAAATTAAATATCGAAAATCGATATATCGCGGCAAAAAATATCGCTGATATTTATCGATTTTTTTTTTTTTTTTTTTTCTGAAAAAATATCGATATTTTGATATATCGTTTTTCTTTGCTCAAGCCTAGCTGTACGCCGCCGGCGGACGGACGAGACAAGGCGTGTCGAGAAACGCATTTCGTTCGTTCGCACCACCCGTTCGTTTTAATTATATTTATTTCTTTCTTATACATACGATACCAATTTTGATGTAGATAATAATATTGAGCGGATGTAGATGCACCCCTCGAAAATAATACATATACATATTTATATCAATCTGACGGCGATTTCCACGTAATATAACATGATATAACAACTGTATACTGTATATCGTATATCGAGACGATGCGAAATATTATTATTATATATATATATATATATATATATATATATATATATACACGTATACATATGAAGAACACTTCGCCTCCGACAGCCGCCCCGAGCGGACGTCTCCGAATCGCTCCCGACACCGACCACCGCTACGTGCGACGCCACGCCCCGCGCTACGCCGCACCCCTCGCTTCTCATCGCACCGCTACGCCGTCGTCACCGCTACGCCGACGTAGCAGCCGCCCGCCTGCGCTACGCACTAGCTCCCTGCTGCGTGCACCGGACCGTCGTCCGAGACACGCGGCTAACAGCCTTTGCGTATCGCACAAAGTCTCGATTATCGTTCTTTTTAGAACGAGAAAGGACCTACTTCAAGTCACGTCTGTGAACAAGACGCGTACAAACTAACGTCGTATTTATAAATACGACGTTGGATAGTGCGCCGTCCTTCACAGAGGCGCAAGTTTCTTTTGAGCATATAAGTCTTTGGCCCCTTCAGGGAAAAACCTAAATTTGGTCACTCGGTGGAAACCTAACGGTGCCAACGAAACCGAGTGGGCGGTGACCCGACCCGCCTGCCTAGCCCCTTCTGGGTTAGGCGTAGTCGGCTGGGGCTAGATAACTCGGCCTTGGGGGGACTCCTAGTCGAGCCTAGTCATCACCCTCCCACCCCACCCTTACCTCCACATCCCATTCTCAGGTGTTAGATTGGGTGTGCCGGCCACAACAGGCCCATACCACCCCGGCACCTGGGCTGCTAGGAACCCGACGCACATTAAGATCGGCGAAGGGATACACGCTTAGGGCACACCTAGTTATAAGTACACCCTCCCGGCCTTACCCCGGCTGGGAGGACAAGCACGCACACACCCCCGGGTTGTCCCACCCGGGGACTAGGACTGCTGTTGGTGGTGTTGTTGTTGTTGCTGTCGCGTGCCACGCGATACGCACAGCACCCGAACCGCCGACATGGAGAAGCTGTCAATAAAGGACCTCCTCGCAGACCCAGTCGTCTTCGCCGTACTACAAAAGAGGTACGGGAACATGGTCGCGCGGAAGGCGCAAGAAGCAATCGAGATGGAGACAGAAGCGTCTCCAGAGCCCGCTGCGAGTTCGGGCGAAGACCACGAACGCGAACGCGAAAAGGGACAGCCAGAGTCCCCCTCCTCCCCCTCCGAGAGCAGCGAGGAAGAGTCCTCGTCAAGAGAGGACGAAGACCAAGAAGGTTTCTCCGTAGTTTCCTCACGGAAACGCAGCAGGAAGGCCAAAGGAGGCCCAAACAAGGCCCCAAAACTGTCAGAGGACAAGGATACCTCGGCAGCACCCGCCCCCGTTCGCGCCTCTTCAAGGCCTAAGGGCAGCAACTCCCCCTCAGGGAGGTCCTCGCCCGCTATCGCCGACGCCTCGGCGGCCGCGCCGAAGACCCGCGCCCCTCCACCGATCTACGTCCAGGAGAAGTCCAAATGGACGGCTATCTCCACCTGGTGCAACGAGCGCCGGATCACATACCACTCGGCTCGTAGCACCCAACAGGGCATCAAAATCGCCCTAGCCACCGCGAGCGACCACAGGGCGCTTTCGAAGCTCCTTCGGGAGAGAAACGTGCCTTACCACACGTACACTCTGCCGGAGGACAAGAAACTCCGTGTGGTCATCCGCAATGTACCCAGGGAGATCTCCCCCGAGGAGATCAAGGAATCCCTGTCAAAAGACTACCCGGTGCACGAGGTACACCGGATGGTGAGAGGCCGCACCAATACCATCTTTGATATGGTGATGGTCTCCCTCGACGACAGCCCCGCGGGCAAGGACATCTTCAAGATGTCATCCGTCTGTGGGCTGTCGGGGATAACTGTGGAGCCACCTCACAGAAGAAGTGGCATCTCACAATGCCACCGCTGCCAGCTCTACGGGCACTCGGCCCGAAATTGCTTCGCCCGCCCAAGGTGCGTCAAGTGCCTGGAGGACCACGCGACGGACCAATGCAAAAGGCCCAAAGACAGGGCCAATTGCACTGCCCCAGTCGCGTGCGTGCTGTGTGGCGAAGAAGGCCACCCCGCCAACTACAGAGGCTGCCCGAAGGCGCCTAAAACCCCCAAGGCGAAAGGACCTCAGCGCCCCCGCCCAGTCGTCCCCGCTGCTGCTGCTGCCACTGCAGGGACCGGGGGGAGCTTTATAGCTGCTCCTTTGCCGAAGACGAACGCCTGGGCCACTCCCAGGAAGACGGGGGAGACCTTCCCACCTCTGCCCGTGCGGAAGACGATGCAGGTCCCCATACCTGCCCCAGTACCCGCAAAGGCAGCCTCCGGCGTGCCCACGCCCACTAAACCGCTCCAGGGAGGGCCCAAGCCGCTCGTCGTCGACTACAGGAGCCAACTACCGCAAACGATCGACCCGGACCTATCCCTAGTGGCAAGGTTCGCGAGTGCGATCGATTTTAACGAGCTACGCCAGCTCGCTAATTTAATACGTCAAAACGAGGGCAATCCGTTGGCCCTCCTCAACGTCAGCATCAGATACTCGAGCGTACTCGAGAAGTTAGGCGCATTCAAGTGCAACCCATAATATGGATAGGACACCGACAAGCAGAGTCAAACCAAAAACACTCAAGATAGGGTACTTCAACGCCAACGGCATCAGTAGGCAACGAGATGAAGTTGGCGAATTTCTTAGGGCACACCAACTAGACATATTGCTAGTGCAAGAGACCTTTTTGAAACCCTCGCAGAGAAACCCAAACGTTGCGAACTACTCTGTGGTCCGCAACGATAGGATTGACTCTGCGCTAGGGGGAACTCTCATATATTACAAAAGGTCCCTTCACTGCGTACCTATGGATCCGCCTGCGCTGACTAGCATCGAGGCTTCGGTCTGTCGAATAGGCATGACCGGACACCAATCGATCACACTAGTTTCAGCCTATCTGGTCACCCAATCGGGCAACTACCCGAGAGCGACCTCCGAGCGCTGCTAGAACTGAGCGACGCCGTGATTATCGGCGGCGACCTTAACGCCAAGAACACCATTTGGAACTGTCACCAGTCCAACGCCAAAAGGCAGAGCCCTGGAGTCGCTCTCGAATAGACTAGCGTTCGACATCATCGCCCCGCTCGAACCGACCCATTATCCGCACAACGTGTCTCACCGACCCGACATTCTGGACGTGGCACTCCTAAAGAACATAAACCTACGTTTGTGTTCAGTAGAGGTGCTTCACGAGTTAACTTCAGACCACAGACCTGTGGTTATGAGTTCGCACCCAGACTGGGTCCCATCGACACAGGTCATCGTACCCCGACTAGACGAATCACGGACTGGAGGCGCCTCGGGACAAAACTCGAGGCAACCTCGTCCGTGCATCTAGATAGGATACCCGACCATATAATTAGCCAAGAGGACACCACGATGGCGATCGACTCCCTCACAGCTCACGTGCAATCGTTAATTAACGAATGCACTCGGGAGGCACCGACGACGAACGATCGCCGCTGGGACCTACCCGATGACGTACGTGAGCTGCTGAGCGGAAGAACGCCGCCGTACGAGCCTACGACAGATATCCATGCGAAGCCAACAGATCAGGTTACGACGCTTAGAAAGAGCGGTCAAGTCGCGCATCGATCAAATGCGCCAAGACAGGTGGGATAGGACACTACAAGACCTCGAACCTACCCACCTTGCCTTCTGGCAGCTGTCCCGCTCGCTTAAGAGAGACATTGTCACCTGTATGCCTCCTCTAAGCAGACCTAACCTTCCGCCGGCATTCGACGATATCGAAAAGGCAGAGTGCCTGGCCGTGAGTCTAGAGAATCAGTGCACGCCCAGCGTAATTACACTGCGACTCGGACCAAATAGCCGAAGTTGATTCGGAAGTCGAGCGCCTAATAACCTCACTTCCTACATCAACATCAACGCCGACGGGGATGACAGATACACAACCAGACCTAGACACGGTCACCCCCGAAGAAGTCGAAACGATCGTCAAGGGCCTACACGCTCGCAAGGCGCCCGGTTCGGACGGTATCACAAACAGGGTGTTAAAACTCTTTCCGGAGAGGCTACTGGTCCTGCTGACGTTCATTTTCAACGCAGCACTCAAAAACAACATCTTTCCACAACAATGGAAAGAAGCCGTGTTATTGGGATACCCAAACCTGGCAAACCAAAGTCCGAACCGACCAGTTATAGACCGATCAGTCTGCTTAACGGATTAGGCAAGCTATACGAGCGTCTAATCTACAATAGGCTGAAAGCGTATGCCGATGCTAATCTTCTCGTCCCCCACGAGCAATTCGGTTTCCGAACCGAACACTCGTGCGTCCACCAAGTTCACCGCATCGTTGAATACACCAGCGATCGGCTTCAACGCAACCTGTTTACAGGAATCCTCTTTTTCGACGTAGCGAAAGCTTTCGACAAAGTGTGGCACAACGGCTTATTATTTAAGCTACTTACCATGGGAGTGCCACACGGACTCGTACTCATCATACGAGACTACTTGTCGAATCGAAGCTTCCGCTACCGAGTAGAAGGGTCATTGTCCTCCACTCACCCCATACGAGCCGGTGTCCCACAAGGGTCCGTGCTCTCCCCCCTACTCTTCACGCTGTATACCAGCGACATTCCGAAGCATCGGTATGTGCAGACGGCACTATTCGCAGACGACACGGCTATCTACTGCTCGGGGGTGAACCCCTCGACAGTAGCCAAAAAACTCCAGACCGCAGCCAACGCACTGGGCGTTTGGTTCCGGAAATGGAGGATAGAGGTCAACCCCGAGAAAAGCCAGGCGGTGCTGTTTCACAGAAGACAGCTAAGCTTGTATCCTTTGGAGAAGACCCCTCAGATTAGGATGTTCGGCAAGTCTATCCCTTGGGCTAGGCAGGCCAAATACCTAGGCATAACCCTCGACGACCGTCTAACCTTCGGCCCCCACATCAAGGCAGTCCGCAGCCGGGCTGCCTTCGTGCTAGGACGTCTACACTGTCTAATAAACGCGCGTTCGAAATTAGATCTAAAAAATAAAGTTAGGCTATACACGTCATGCGTACGTCCCGTAATGACGTACGGTAGCGTAGTATTCGCACACGTTAGGCCACACAGGATCCATAGGCTTCAAACACTACAAAATAGGTTCATGCGCAAAGCTACGGGAGCACCGTGGTATGTACGCAACGTCGATCTCCACATCGACCTCAGATTGCCGACCATCAAGCAATTCATAAAACAGTGCTCCCGTAGCTACTTTGACTCTGCTCCGACTCACCCCAACCCTCTAGTGGTTGCGGCCGTAGGATACACACCAAGTAGGATTTCGAAGATACGACGACCCAGACACGCGTTAGAGGAATCAGATGACGAGATCACGCTCGTTCAACGTAGAGCGGACACAGCTAGGCAATCTAGGAATAGGAACCGTCCGCGTTTTCGTCCCCGTCGTCGGGGGCGGAATACGCGCCGCGTAAATCACATACAAATCATGGGAGTAGGTCGCCCCAACGTAGCAGCAACACCCCAAGCCGAGGTTCGTACCCCACAGGGGGTGCCCTTGGGCTATGTTGCTTAACAAATGACCGGTTGAGAGCCCTCAGCGCTCACCGTAATGCCCGCGTAAAGTTGTAGAGGCCATACCAGGCCAACAGCTAGGTCCTTATCAAAAAAAAAAAAAAAAAAAAAAAAAAAAAACGTATACATATACATATACATATACAGTGCGCTCAATGGTGTTACTTAAACATACAATAATCATAGACATTGTCTTATACATACATAGGACATAGATAATATAAAGATATACATACACACACGCGCGCACGCACGCACGCACGCACGCACGCACGCACGCACGCACGCACGCACGCACGCACGCACGCACGCACGCACGCACGCACGCACGCAAAATTATTTTGTGTTTATTTTATTTATTTTTTTTTTAGTATATCAACCTATTATACGGACAAACCTCCAGGTCGGACTCGCCCGTCCGTCGGTGAGTCGTGAGTCGGGCGGGCATAACGCGCACGAACGTGTTTTACGAAGGTTCACTTTTAATCGTTAAATGTGGTCATAACGTGTATTAATATCAAAGATATGTTGACACGTTTCAGCCTCGATATACTCGTCGTTGTTTTATACATTGTTTTGACACAAAACGTTATGTTTTATAGAGAAAAATACATTTTGAACTGAACGCGAGGTATACACGGTGCACAGTGGTGAAAATAAAACACCATATCGTCCCAGCGGTACGATCGTTTCACGTAAAGTACACGTCGAACGTTAGTCACTTTCATTATGTATATAAAAATATAATTTTGACATTATATATTATAAGATAAGTTATATAAAATGTTATTTAATTAGATCCGTGTTAGTGAAAAGTGCGAAGCGTTCATACGAGAAATCGTCCCGCGACAGAACGGCTCTCGTTACGGTAAAGCTTCGAGGTGACTCGACTGAACGATCGCGCGCTACGTACCGATATCCGATATTTTTCGTAGTAGCGACATCTAAGTCGAAATTCAACTCGAACTCGCTGAACTTACCTTCTGCAACGTTCTACGTCGCTCGTGCTATACGTACTACTACTACTACGTATAATATATAAAAATAATAATAATACAATAACAATGGCAGACACCGCTGTTACAACCGAAGCTCCCGCTCCAGCTGCCGGTGCGAAGAAGGCCGCAAGACAATCTGGCGGCGGCGGCGGCGGCGCTGGCGCTGGCGCTAAGAAACCTAAAGCGAAACCCACTCATCCCAAGACATCGGAAATGGTGAACAACGCTATAAAGGAGATGAAGGAACGTAGCGGATCATCGCTACAGGCCATCAAAAAATATATCGCCGCTCATTATAAGGTCGACGCGGAGAAGTTAGCTCCGTTCATAAGGAAATATTTGAAGAGCGCCGTCGAATCGGGTGCTCTCATTCAGACCAAAGGCAAGGGCGCATCCGGATCTTTCAAGCTAGAATCTAAATCCTCGTCGGCGAAGAAACCGAGCGCCAGCGCCGGCGCTGGCAAATCTGCCGGCGGTAAAAAGGAAAAGACATCGTCGAAGGGCGCCGCCTCCGCCGCCGCCAAGAAGGCCACCGCATCCGCAGCCGGCGCTAAGACCAAAAAGGCCGCCGCCGCCGCCGCCGCCGCCGCCGCGGCGGCTGCCGCTTCCGCATCGGCCGCGTCGGGATCTCCTTCCAAGTCGTCTAAGGCGGCGTCTTCGGCTTCAGCGAAAGACAAGAAGACGGCCGCCGCCGCTAAAAAGACCGCCGCCGCTAAAAAGGCCGCCGCCGCCGCCGCACCGGTCCCTGCCAAAGCGAAGGCCGGCGCAGCACCCAAGGCCAAGAAGACCGCGAAACCACCCACGAAGAAACCAAAGGCACCTAAACCTAAGAAGGCCGCAGCCACACCCACCAAGTCGAGACCCGCCGCCAAGAAAACGGCCGCAGCGAAGAAGTAAACCTGACGGTTTGCGCACGCACACATCGGCTCGCGAGAGTGACGCTACCGCCGTCGAAGAATAACTGTTGCCGCTGCTGCCGCTGCTGCCGCTGCTGCTGCCGCTGCTGCGGCGGCGGCGGCGGCAGCGGCGGCGGCGGCGGGTGCGCGACGACGACGCACGCGAACAAATATTATAAACCAAACAAACAAACGACACAAAACAGCCCTTTTCAGGGCTAACAATATATTCGTGAACGCGTGTGTCTTTCGGCACACACATTCGTTTCTATATAACGCAGAAAGTCTATATACCTCTATACCTATCTATATAAATAGGTCGACCGATTCCCAGAATATATTTAAAAAAACAAAAACAACGCCCGCAATAAGAATAAATCTTGTGCACACTCCTTGGGAATACCAGAATCTGGCGTGAAACAAACATGTTACTTAAAAAGTCTTTTATCAGGCGGTGCGCGCAGGTACAAGGTGCGAGCCTGTAACAGTTGGGTCATTCATACCAATTCTGATGTATTCCTTTGTGTACTTAGATGGATTAAGACCGAATTAGATGCCTTTGACTCTCCTGAGAGTCGGTAGGTACATTGCTGACTGCATTCCGCATGCACCACCCACGTTCATCGGTCATAATTGTTGTACATTCAGCAAAAGTTTGGAGGTCGTGTTCTTTATTTTTTTTAAAAATATCAATACTCTACACAATCGCGAGATATATAAATACAATCTACCTATATACAATCTCAGAGAATATTTTCTACAGACTAATGTGGGAGTGCATCGCAATGTAGTTGCAGTGGAGGATACTGGTTTTACCCACTCGCTCGCTCTGACTAAAGAGAATTGGCGCAAACCCGTAGGTAGTCGCAGTACTTAGAGTACTACTCTGATCTGATCGCAAGGAAGTATGGAAGGGTAATGAGGGTCTTCACGGCCGATTTTATCGGCCCCCACACGGGTCTAATATAGACTTTAAAGTGTCGACGTCTTGGCTACCTTATTATGGTGATATCCCTTCGGAGAAACCGTAGGTTTTGTTTGTTTGTGCAAATATGGACGAAGTTATCATGACGAATATATATAATATCCTCAAAAAATTGATAGATAGTACGGTTGACATCTGTCGGGCGTGCCACCGTCCTCGAGAATCTATTAGGCATATTATTACTGGTTGTTCTCGTCGTCTTCTTGCGCTAACGGTGAGTATGTAAATATTTGCACAGGCACAACCAACCAAGTAGCGAGGATCGTGCATCAACATTTTACAACAACTTTCCCTTAAATACCAACAATTGTCAATTTTGAAGTGCCTACGGTCGTGCTACGTTATATATGTATATGGGATCGATCGATCGATCGATCTATTATCACAGACGGGAGGACTATTGTTGCCAATAAGCCTGATATTGATATTGTGTGGTGATAGATCGATTAGAGCGCCGCGCAATGATTGTGTCGATATCGCCGTTCCTCACGGCGACGAGACGAAAAACAATTGAAGTATTTGGATCTGTCTCACGAGATTGCCGATATGTCGAATGTGGATTCGGCGGTGATCCGGTATTGTTCCGGTAATTATATCTGTTCACCGATTTATCAATCGCCAAGAGCCTCGACCAACACCTTAAGAAAAGAGGCTCGCTCACGTTAGAAGGTTGGATCAAGGGTCTGATGCAGAGAAGGCAGTCCAGTCCTCCTTCTTGACTTCCTCTTCTCGTTCCTTTTTTTTTTTTTTTTTTTTTTATTTCTATAATATGTATGTAATAAAGAGAATAATAATATAAGACAATAGCAGAGAAAGTACATAAAAAAAAAAAAAATAATAAAAAAAATAAATAAATAAATAAATAATAACAATAAATAAATAAATAAATAATAACAATAAATAAATAATAACAATAAATAAATAAATAAATAAAAACGCCAACTGCGTGTCGAGCAGCGCGACACCGCCCGACTGCCCGACTCCCGCCGAATGACCGACGCACGCACGCCACAATAACATTCTTGAACTCGTTCGCTCGTTCGCTCGTTCGCTCACTCGCTCACTCGTTCACTCGTTCACTCGTTCACTGGCTCACTAGTACGGCTCGCTAAGCCGACGGAGGTTTAGAGAGTACATAATACATAAATAGGAGCGCGAGCGTATGTCCCACAACAGTCAATCTATAGCTCTCGTTCGTTTCGTTTCGCACGCACGCAACGACCCCTTATTCATTCGTTTCTAAACCTACTACTTTCTGCAACACAACAAGCGGCACGATGTCCGGCCGTGGTAAAGGTGGAAAAGTCAAGGGAAAGGCAAAGTCGCGTTCGAACCGTGCCGGTCTTCAGTTTCCGGTCGGTCGTATACACAGACTGCTGCGTAATGGCAATTACGCCGAGCGCGTAGGGGCCGGGGCACCGGTGTATCTCGCCGCAGTTATGGAATATCTGGCCGCCGAGGTCCTCGAGTTGGCCGGCAACGCCGCCAGAGACAACAAGAAAACCAGGATCATACCTCGTCACCTTCAGTTGGCGATCCGCAACGACGAAGAGTTGAACAAACTCCTCTCTGGCGTGACAATCGCTCAGGGTGGTGTTCTACCTAACATTCAGGCCGTCCTACTGCCCAAGAAGACCGAGAAGAAGGCCTAAGCGGGGGGATATGTTTAACGGCGGCGGCGGCGGCGGCGGCGGCGGCGGCGGCGGCAGCAGCAGCAGCAGCAGCAGCAACAGCAACAGCTGCATCAGCTGCATCAGCAAAACAACAACGCGACGACAATAACAAAAAAGGCCCTTTTCAGGGCCACAATACGTATCACAGTCATAATATTATATAAGGACCGTTTCTGTCATAACAATGATAAGTCAAAAAAAAAAATAAAAATATTACTAACCTCCTAACCCCTAACGATTTTCTATAATACATATAATAGATATAATTAATAGATGCCTGGTAATTAACTTAACTATCTACGAGATAATTCGTGTAGATGCTCTACACCTATGAAGTGTAGTAGTAGTAGTAGTAGTATAGTATTATTATTTTATTCTATACATACACTAGTTTTCAACGTGTGTATAGTGGTAGACGACAAAAAAAAAAAAAAAAAAAAAAAAAAATAGCTATAGTATAGTGTAACACAAAACAACCATACGGTGATGATTATGGCAAACGTACATACATAGGTAGGTACACATACCAAACATCGATACGGGATTTATCGATCAACACATCTACGTTATATCAGTTATAACGCTACCTATTTTCACCACTTACATTATTGTTAAACAAAAACAAAAGTAATATATATATATATAAGGTAGGTTATCGAGGATTATCAAAATAAACCACAAATTGTTTCTCTGAAAATGCGCACAATCCATATATCTATAGTCTGTTGTTGTTGTTGTTGTTTAAACGTTGTTTTAGATCATTGATGACATGTCGTTTGTCACATTGGTGTGTAGATCATCATAAATAAATAAGTAAAAATAAATAAATAAATAAATAAATAAATAAATAAATAATGCACATTATATGAGGCCAAAGAACCTAGCCGACACACACACCCACACCCACACACACAGACAGACACCGAACTGAATATTTTAACGCGAATATCGATTTGTGACTGACTGACTGACATGTTGGAGCTGTGGAGGCTCGATAAACGGGCCGAAGTTGGGTCGCTATCGTCTCGATATATAAAAACGTCCCCCGTGTGCACGTATAAGCTCATTCTGTGCCAGAATTCCGCACGGTACGGACTCCGAATCGATACGTCGCGTGTTGTACTCTGTTCTAAATCGGCTACTCTCTGTCGGTCGACTGTACTGACTAAATACAATGCCGCCCAAGACAAGCGGAAAGGCCGCCAAGAAGTCTGGCAAGGCCCAAAAGAACATCTCCAAGACAGACAAGAAAAAGAAGAAGCACAAGAGGAAGGAGAGCTACGCTATCTATATCTACAAGGTGCTCAAACAGGTTCACCCGGACACCGGTATATCGAGTAAGGCGATGTCCATCATGAACTCTTTCGTGAACGACATCTTCGAACGCATCGCCGCCGAAGCGTCGCGTCTCGCCCACTACAACAAGAGGTCCACGATCACATCTAGGGAGGTGCAGACCTCCGTGAGGCTTTTGCTACCAGGCGAGCTCGCCAAACACGCTGTCAGCGAGGGCACCAAAGCTGTCACCAAGTACACCAGCTCCAAGTGAGGAGGAGGCGGTCACCGTCACCGTCACCCTCCGCCCTCGAGTACCACTAATAATTTGGATCACCATCGCTACCACAACCGCTACCGCTACCGCTACCAACATCAACACCAACACGATCGTACGCTTCGGCTGCGGTTACGAGACTCCTCGGAAGTGTAAAACAAAAGGCCCTTTTCAGGGCCACAAATTTTATCATGTTATATAACAAAAAAAAAAAAATATATAATGTTTCTAAAAAACAAACAAAAGTCACACCCACCTACCTAAACCTACCTAACCAACCTACTTACCTACCTACCTACCCACCCAACTACCTACCAACCTACCAGCCTACCACCGGCTGCTCTATATTAATTAATCTGAACGAGACGCAATCAATATCTCTGTCGAATAATTGACAACAGGTTAAGGTACACGCAAGTATCTAGTATATTACTTTACTTAGTTACTCGTGGTACTACGAGTATACTCTGTTGCACGTTACTAATTACTGGTACTTGTCTGATAGTTAATTTTACTAGTGGGGTCGCCCATCGGTCGAAATTCGACTATAATAAATATAAATTGTGAGTGACTTAATATACATTATTAAAATATAATATTCAAACATTATTAAGGTTCTACTGTCCAAAACTAAACCACACTACTATAA
The DNA here is from genome assembly GCA_949316085.1 of Hypercompe scribonia. Classification (NCBI taxonomy): domain Eukaryota; kingdom Metazoa; phylum Arthropoda; class Insecta; order Lepidoptera; family Erebidae; genus Hypercompe; species Hypercompe scribonia. The sequence continues at coordinate 321,253 of OX438984.1, read as the reverse complement.
CCACAGATTTGACCGAGACTGTTATTTGTCAATTTCTTTTTTTTTTTTTGAACAAATTATATGAAATTAAAAAGAAGTAAAATAAAGAATACCTATTTAAAAAATGTTTATTAAAACAAAACATGCTGCTATAAGAGGATGCAAAACAAAACAAAAAAAAAAAAGAAAAATATCTTTTAACGCGTATTGCAATAATTTAATTAATGATTTAAAACTTCTCTGGAAACAATGTTTTATGTAAAAACTCTTTCATCGTTTGCTAAATGTCCTTGGCCATTATATTTGGATATGTAAAACCTTAGACCAGCGAATGAACGAACTCTACTTGCTGCAACATACAATTGCCCATGTGTAAAAACTGGCCGATTTAATAAAACTCCAATATTTTTTTTTTTTTGGACTGTCTTGTCCAATTCCAGTGAAATTTCACGCATTATGTTGTTGTTACATGTTTGACTAATACGTTCTTGTAATCCATAATTAATAGCAGTGTCAACATCATAAAAATATAATTGTGCACAACATGGTGACCGACCATATGCAGCAGTCATCGGGCCTGGTCTGTGATAAAAAACATCATGTATTTTGAAATAATACACTCCACTTGGTTGGCTTCCGAGTCTTAACCATAGCAAAACATGAATTATATATCCTAATAGGTATATTCTAAATGATTTTTTGATTTACTTTTTATTAAAGGTTCATTTGAAGTAAGTCAATGAGTACAATGATTTAAAATATTCATTTTGACTTAAGGGTGGTAATATTGCTTTACCCTTGTGACAGACAACATGAAGTGAATGCAGTTCTGTCGCCTAAGGTCACTCTTGTTCAGATTCAAAATGTTTCAGATTAAAAACACATTTGGAAAATGACATTTAGAGCAAGCACATTTAAATGTACATATCTCTCAAAATCACTTATTTATCCTGAAGTATACTACTACAATAAATTACTGTAATCGTAAACTACATACTACAACTACTAATAATTGCTTTGAATCAGAAATAGCAAGTTATATTTATTTATTTTTTGTACCTGAATGTTGTCATTGCATATTATTGCACTGCTACAGAACTTTCTTTATGCTTTATATAATGAAAGTCCGTGTACATTTAAATGTATCTTACTGCTACACAACTTATATATTACACTTATATATTACATAAATTTGTATAAGCGCTCAGTATTTCACGTAGGATTCGTCAAATAAAACTTTTCTGTTTGACACATTCAACTATGTCTATAGAATAAACAAAAGAGACAATTTATTTGACCACAGATTATGTATACGTTTACAAATACTTGTGTATGCGTGTGAATCAAATGTATTCTGGTTTGTGTAATGTTTTATTTATTGATTTATTGTACTTATTATGCATTATTATTAAAATCTTTTTTTTTTTTTATATTAAATGAGGCAAATAAAACTTTTTTTTTTTTTTTTTTTTTTTGATAGGTACGTCTATGTCAGTACTATATCATGTCTATGGACAAAATGGCGTGTACAAATACATGTGTATGGTATATGTGTGTGTGAAATGCATGGTAGTGTGTGTAATGTTTTATTTATTGATTTAATGTACTTTATAAGCATTATTATTGAAAAATATTAGCGTTCTGCACTTCTCCAACGCATAAACTATAAGTGTGCCAAATTTTATGCTCCTGCGTCCGCGCAATTTTCGTAAAAAGCGGATTAAAGTTATTAACTAATAATATTATTCTCGAAAATATTATATTCGAAATTACACGAGTTTCTGTATTACAATGAAAACCACGGGCCTCTAAAACAAAACAACAACAATTTGGATTCATTTGGGGGACGGATTTTGTACGGATAGATATATAATAAACTAAATTTAGTTCGTATCTATCTATCTCCACATATATAAGTATTTCATCAGTCAATCTAGAACAAGTGAAGTACAAGGTTCGGTCAGTTTGAAGCTAGATGGCGTTGTGCGTTCAACGTTCGTAATGTTTATTTAAATAGATCACAACAACTACATACATACATACATACATACATACATACATACATACATACATACATGCATACATACATACATACATACATACATACATACATATATTTAATAAAAACAATAACATAGTCGCAGCAGGAGTGTTGCTCGCCAGTTCGCATAACTAACTAAACCTAAAACGTAGTGAGTGATATAGCGACGCGAGGGAACGAACGGTGTGACCGACCGTGCGCCGCCGCCGGAGGCTATATATACTGGTGTCGAAAATTCAGACCGTTGCATTCCCTCTCGTATATTTGTAGCGTGACGACGTCTCCTCAGCTCCCCTAGCTCACTAGTATCCGGTTCGTTCGTTCGTTCGTTCGTTAGTACAATGGCTCGCACCAAGCAGACCGCTCGCAAATCTACCGGTGGCAAGGCACCCAGGAAACAGCTCGCCACCAAAGCTGCCCGCAAGAGTGCGCCGGCCACCGGTGGTGTGAAGAAACCACATCGCTACAGGCCCGGCACAGTAGCGCTTCGTGAGATCCGTCGCTACCAGAAGAGCACCGAACTCCTGATCCGTAAACTTCCGTTCCAGCGTTTAGTTCGTGAGATCGCTCAAGACTTCAAGACCGATCTGCGCTTCCAGAGTTCCGCCGTTATGGCTCTACAGGAGGCTAGCGAGGCTTATTTGGTCGGCCTCTTCGAGGACACCAACCTTTGTGCAATACACGCTAAACGCGTCACCATTATGCCAAAGGACATACAATTGGCGCGCAGAATCCGAGGCGAACGCGCCTAAGAATGAAAGAAGAACACGACCGCCTCCGCCGTCATCACCACCACAACCGCTACGACGTAGACAACAACAACAACATTATTAACACACTTTGATATATATATATATATATATATATATATATCAAAGTGTGCAATTAGAGCGCTGTGGTGCTTCGGTTACAACAAAAGGCCCTTTTCAGGGCCACACACGTTTCATATATCACATACGTATTACGATATGTTTCTAATGAACAGAGAAGTCTCGACAAATAAATAATAAATGCTTGGTTTAAGCCCGCACGACACGACTCGTACCTAACATATATTAACCCTTTAAACAGGGAGACAAATCAAAGTTGAAAAATAATTATAATAATAATGATGATGACGATATCACAGATAGACGTCTACGTCTACTCTTTCTTACTTAAGAGTTCAACGCGCACACCTACGTCGTAATTAGGTATTTATTGTCTCTAGTGTAAATCTACCATATATCCATTATATCTCATATATATGTTATTTGCTTGCAACAGTCGCTCGCTCGGGGTCGGCGTAAATGGATTAGCTTAAATCTAATTTTTTATTCGCTCATTTTTATTCTTTTCTCTCTCTCTCTCTCTCTCTCTCTCTCTCTCTCTCTCTCTCTCTCTCTCTCTCTCTCTCTCTCTCTCTCTCTCTCTCTCTTTTTTTTTAAAATTGAGTAGGCACATATTAAAAGAAAGCAAGCAATCAAATAGACTTTTTGTTTTTGTTTTTTGTTTTTTGTTTTTTGTTTTTTGTTTTTTGTTTTTTTTTTTTTTTTTGCTGTATGTATGTATGTATGTATGTGTATATACTGTCTACTGACTATTATTGTAGTGTGTCGGTGTGTCGGTCGTGTAAGAGCCAGTTCGAGATATCGGTACGAGGCGTACACGTACATATGTACAATAACAACATATCTCACCATCACCACCAGCGTACGAAGAATAACGAACCGAACAGAATACGAGAACGCCACGACAGACGTCGCGCCGTACCGTATCTATATAAAGAGCGGATTTACGGTTTTCCGTATTCAGTCGTTCGCCAGCGTTCGCCGTTCAACAACGTCTGTGTGTATCACCATCGATTGAATAAACTACTCTCCACTAAACATGACCGGTCGCGGCAAAGGAGGAAAGGGTCTGGGGAAAGGAGGAGCCAAGCGACACAGGAAAGTGCTTCGTGATAACATCCAAGGTATCACGAAGCCGGCTATCCGTCGTCTCGCTCGCAGAGGCGGTGTGAAGCGTATTTCCGGTCTTATCTACGAGGAGACTCGCGGTGTTCTCAAGGTGTTCCTCGAGAACGTTATCCGCGACGCGGTCACTTACACCGAACACGCCAAGAGGAAGACCGTCACCGCCATGGACGTCGTCTACGCTCTGAAACGTCAAGGTCGCACCCTGTACGGTTTCGGCGGTTAAGAAACTGCAGCGTTCGCGCGTGCGGCTCGTGTACCACCATCACCATCACCACCACCACCACCAAAACCACCACCACCACCACCGCCGCCACCGCCACCGCCACCATCATCATCATCACCACGTTCACACCACACCTACCTACTACCTACTAATGTAGATATGATGATATATCGTGGCATTTATCGTGTCAAATATTATGATACAAAAAATAAAAAAAGGCCCTTATCAGGGCCGCATACGATTCGTGTGCACTGCACGCACTCTTGTGCAGTAGCATGTTTCTTATGAACGACAAGTCGAGCTTTTCTAACTAAATAATATATATATAAAGAATATGTTATTTTTAATGGACAGTAAGATAATGTGTTTTTATAATGTATGTGAGTAAACGAGTGGAGTGTTTTGTACGTGTTGTATAGAGGTTATCAGAGTTTCCTCAGCTGTACGTAGGGATGGGGAAATGGTGAAAAATATCGATATATATCGTATCGATGTTTTTCAAATGAATCAATAAATATTATTGACTCAAAAATATCGATATGTCGATATATCGATATTTCTTGCGACAAGCAGATCATAGACTGAAATTTTTGTTTGTGTTTAAAGCAAAGAAACTAAACCCATACAGATTAATCAAATACATGATGTGACGCATAAGCAGACAGCAGAACTTCAAAAAATATATCGATTTTGATACGAGTTTGATGTCTGAAATTAAATATCGAAAATCGATATATCGCGGCAAAAAATATCGCTGATATTTATCGATTTTTTTTTTTTTTTTTTTTCTGAAAAAATATCGATATTTTGATATATCGTTTTTCTTTGCTCAAGCCTAGCTGTACGCCGCCGGCGGACGGACGAGACAAGGCGTGTCGAGAAACGCATTTCGTTCGTTCGCACCACCCGTTCGTTTTAATTATATTTATTTCTTTCTTATACATACGATACCAATTTTGATGTAGATAATAATATTGAGCGGATGTAGATGCACCCCTCGAAAATAATACATATACATATTTATATCAATCTGACGGCGATTTCCACGTAATATAACATGATATAACAACTGTATACTGTATATCGTATATCGAGACGATGCGAAATATTATTATTATATATATATATATATATATATATATATATATATATACACGTATACATATACATATACATATACAGTGCGCTCAATGGTGTTACTTAAACATACAATAATCATAGACATTGTCTTATACATACATAGGACATAGATAATATAAAGATATACATACACACACGCGCGCACGCACGCACGCACGCACGCACGCACGCACGCACGCACGCACGCACGCACGCACGCACGCACGCACGCACGCACGCACGCACGCAAAATTATTTTGTGTTTATTTTATTTATTTTTTTTTTAGTATATCAACCTATTATACGGACAAACCTCCAGGTCGGACTCGCCCGTCCGTCGGTGAGTCGTGAGTCGGGCGGGCATAACGCGCACGAACGTGTTTTACGAAGGTTCACTTTTAATCGTTAAATGTGGTCATAACGTGTATTAATATCAAAGATATGTTGACACGTTTCAGCCTCGATATACTCGTCGTTGTTTTATACATTGTTTTGACACAAAACGTTATGTTTTATAGAGAAAAATACATTTTGAACTGAACGCGAGGTATACACGGTGCACAGTGGTGAAAATAAAACACCATATCGTCCCAGCGGTACGATCGTTTCACGTAAAGTACACGTCGAACGTTAGTCACTTTCATTATGTATATAAAAATATAATTTTGACATTATATATTATAAGATAAGTTATATAAAATGTTATTTAATTAGATCCGTGTTAGTGAAAAGTGCGAAGCGTTCATACGAGAAATCGTCCCGCGACAGAACGGCTCTCGTTACGGTAAAGCTTCGAGGTGACTCGACTGAACGATCGCGCGCTACGTACCGATATCCGATATTTTTCGTAGTAGCGACATCTAAGTCGAAATTCAACTCGAACTCGCTGAACTTACCTTCTGCAACGTTCTACGTCGCTCGTGCTATACGTACTACTACTACTACGTATAATATATAAAAATAATAATAATACAATAACAATGGCAGACACCGCTGTTACAACCGAAGCTCCCGCTCCAGCTGCCGGTGCGAAGAAGGCCGCAAGACAATCTGGCGGCGGCGGCGGCGGCGCTGGCGCTGGCGCTAAGAAACCTAAAGCGAAACCCACTCATCCCAAGACATCGGAAATGGTGAACAACGCTATAAAGGAGATGAAGGAACGTAGCGGATCATCGCTACAGGCCATCAAAAAATATATCGCCGCTCATTATAAGGTCGACGCGGAGAAGTTAGCTCCGTTCATAAGGAAATATTTGAAGAGCGCCGTCGAATCGGGTGCTCTCATTCAGACCAAAGGCAAGGGCGCATCCGGATCTTTCAAGCTAGAATCTAAATCCTCGTCGGCGAAGAAACCGAGCGCCAGCGCCGGCGCTGGCAAATCTGCCGGCGGTAAAAAGGAAAAGACATCGTCGAAGGGCGCCGCCTCCGCCGCCGCCAAGAAGGCCACCGCATCCGCAGCCGGCGCTAAGACCAAAAAGGCCGCCGCCGCCGCCGCCGCCGCCGCCGCGGCGGCTGCCGCTTCCGCATCGGCCGCGTCGGGATCTCCTTCCAAGTCGTCTAAGGCGGCGTCTTCGGCTTCAGCGAAAGACAAGAAGACGGCCGCCGCCGCTAAAAAGACCGCCGCCGCTAAAAAGGCCGCCGCCGCCGCCGCACCGGTCCCTGCCAAAGCGAAGGCCGGCGCAGCACCCAAGGCCAAGAAGACCGCGAAACCACCCACGAAGAAACCAAAGGCACCTAAACCTAAGAAGGCCGCAGCCACACCCACCAAGTCGAGACCCGCCGCCAAGAAAACGGCCGCAGCGAAGAAGTAAACCTGACGGTTTGCGCACGCACACATCGGCTCGCGAGAGTGACGCTACCGCCGTCGAAGAATAACTGTTGCCGCTGCTGCCGCTGCTGCCGCTGCTGCTGCCGCTGCTGCGGCGGCGGCGGCGGCAGCGGCGGCGGCGGCGGGTGCGCGACGACGACGCACGCGAACAAATATTATAAACCAAACAAACAAACGACACAAAACAGCCCTTTTCAGGGCTAACAATATATTCGTGAACGCGTGTGTCTTTCGGCACACACATTCGTTTCTATATAACGCAGAAAGTCTATATACCTCTATACCTATCTATATAAATAGGTCGACCGATTCCCAGAATATATTTAAAAAAACAAAAACAACGCCCGCAATAAGAATAAATCTTGTGCACACTCCTTGGGAATACCAGAATCTGGCGTGAAACAAACATGTTACTTAAAAAGTCTTTTATCAGGCGGTGCGCGCAGGTACAAGGTGCGAGCCTGTAACAGTTGGGTCATTCATACCAATTCTGATGTATTCCTTTGTGTACTTAGATGGATTAAGACCGAATTAGATGCCTTTGACTCTCCTGAGAGTCGGTAGGTACATTGCTGACTGCATTCCGCATGCACCACCCACGTTCATCGGTCATAATTGTTGTACATTCAGCAAAAGTTTGGAGGTCGTGTTCTTTATTTTTTTTAAAAATATCAATACTCTACACAATCGCGAGATATATAAATACAATCTACCTATATACAATCTCAGAGAATATTTTCTACAGACTAATGTGGGAGTGCATCGCAATGTAGTTGCAGTGGAGGATACTGGTTTTACCCACTCGCTCGCTCTGACTAAAGAGAATTGGCGCAAACCCGTAGGTAGTCGCAGTACTTAGAGTACTACTCTGATCTGATCGCAAGGAAGTATGGAAGGGTAATGAGGGTCTTCACGGCCGATTTTATCGGCCCCCACACGGGTCTAATATAGACTTTAAAGTGTCGACGTCTTGGCTACCTTATTATGGTGATATCCCTTCGGAGAAACCGTAGGTTTTGTTTGTTTGTGCAAATATGGACGAAGTTATCATGACGAATATATATAATATCCTCAAAAAATTGATAGATAGTACGGTTGACATCTGTCGGGCGTGCCACCGTCCTCGAGAATCTATTAGGCATATTATTACTGGTTGTTCTCGTCGTCTTCTTGCGCTAACGGTGAGTATGTAAATATTTGCACAGGCACAACCAACCAAGTAGCGAGGATCGTGCATCAACATTTTACAACAACTTTCCCTTAAATACCAACAATTGTCAATTTTGAAGTGCCTACGGTCGTGCTACGTTATATATGTATATGGGATCGATCGATCGATCGATCTATTATCACAGACGGGAGGACTATTGTTGCCAATAAGCCTGATATTGATATTGTGTGGTGATAGATCGATTAGAGCGCCGCGCAATGATTGTGTCGATATCGCCGTTCCTCACGGCGACGAGACGAAAAACAATTGAAGTATTTGGATCTGTCTCACGAGATTGCCGATATGTCGAATGTGGATTCGGCGGTGATCCGGTATTGTTCCGGTAATTATATCTGTTCACCGATTTATCAATCGCCAAGAGCCTCGACCAACACCTTAAGAAAAGAGGCTCGCTCACGTTAGAAGGTTGGATCAAGGGTCTGATGCAGAGAAGGCAGTCCAGTCCTCCTTCTTGACTTCCTCTTCTCGTTCCTTTTTTTTTTTTTTTTTTTTTTATTTCTATAATATGTATGTAATAAAGAGAATAATAATATAAGACAATAGCAGAGAAAGTACATAAAAAAAAAAAAAATAATAAAAAAAATAAATAAATAAATAATAACAATAAATAAATAAATAAATAATAACAATAAATAAATAATAACAATAAATAAATAAATAAATAAAAACGCCAACTGCGTGTCGAGCAGCGCGACACCGCCCGACTGCCCGACTCCCGCCGAATGACCGACGCACGCACGCCACAATAACATTCTTGAACTCGTTCGCTCGTTCGCTCGTTCGCTCACTCGCTCACTCGTTCACTCGTTCACTCGTTCACTGGCTCACTAGTACGGCTCGCTAAGCCGACGGAGGTTTAGAGAGTACATAATACATAAATAGGAGCGCGAGCGTATGTCCCACAACAGTCAATCTATAGCTCTCGTTCGTTTCGTTTCGCACGCACGCAACGACCCCTTATTCATTCGTTTCTAAACCTACTACTTTCTGCAACACAACAAGCGGCACGATGTCCGGCCGTGGTAAAGGTGGAAAAGTCAAGGGAAAGGCAAAGTCGCGTTCGAACCGTGCCGGTCTTCAGTTTCCGGTCGGTCGTATACACAGACTGCTGCGTAATGGCAATTACGCCGAGCGCGTAGGGGCCGGGGCACCGGTGTATCTCGCCGCAGTTATGGAATATCTGGCCGCCGAGGTCCTCGAGTTGGCCGGCAACGCCGCCAGAGACAACAAGAAAACCAGGATCATACCTCGTCACCTTCAGTTGGCGATCCGCAACGACGAAGAGTTGAACAAACTCCTCTCTGGCGTGACAATCGCTCAGGGTGGTGTTCTACCTAACATTCAGGCCGTCCTACTGCCCAAGAAGACCGAGAAGAAGGCCTAAGCGGGGGGATATGTTTAACGGCGGCGGCGGCGGCGGCGGCGGCGGCGGCGGCGGCAGCAGCAGCAGCAGCAGCAGCAACAGCAACAGCTGCATCAGCTGCATCAGCAAAACAACAACGCGACGACAATAACAAAAAAGGCCCTTTTCAGGGCCACAATACGTATCACAGTCATAATATTATATAAGGACCGTTTCTGTCATAACAATGATAAGTCAAAAAAAAAAATAAAAATATTACTAACCTCCTAACCCCTAACGATTTTCTATAATACATATAATAGATATAATTAATAGATGCCTGGTAATTAACTTAACTATCTACGAGATAATTCGTGTAGATGCTCTACACCTATGAAGTGTAGTAGTAGTAGTAGTAGTATAGTATTATTATTTTATTCTATACATACACTAGTTTTCAACGTGTGTATAGTGGTAGACGACAAAAAAAAAAAAAAAAAAAAAAAAAAATAGCTATAGTATAGTGTAACACAAAACAACCATACGGTGATGATTATGGCAAACGTACATACATAGGTAGGTACACATACCAAACATCGATACGGGATTTATCGATCAACACATCTACGTTATATCAGTTATAACGCTACCTATTTTCACCACTTACATTATTGTTAAACAAAAACAAAAGTAATATATATATATATAAGGTAGGTTATCGAGGATTATCAAAATAAACCACAAATTGTTTCTCTGAAAATGCGCACAATCCATATATCTATAGTCTGTTGTTGTTGTTGTTGTTTAAACGTTGTTTTATATCATTGATGACATGTCGTTTGTCACATTGGTGTGTAGATCATCATAAATAAATAAGTAAAAATAAATAAATAAATAAATAAATAAATAAATAAATAATGCACATTATATGAGGCCAAAGAACCTAGCCGACACACACACCCACACCCACACACACAGACAGACACCGAACTGAATATTTTAACGCGAATATCGATTTGTGACTGACTGACTGACATGTTGGAGCTGTGGAGGCTCGATAAACGGGCCGAAGTTGGGTCGCTATCGTCTCGATATATAAAAACGTCCCCCGTGTGCACGTATAAGCTCATTCTGTGCCAGAATTCCGCACGGTACGGACTCCGAATCGATACGTCGCGTGTTGTACTCTGTTCTAAATCGGCTACTCTCTGTCGGTCGACTGTACTGACTAAATACAATGCCGCCCAAGACAAGCGGAAAGGCCGCCAAGAAGTCTGGCAAGGCCCAAAAGAACATCTCCAAGACAGACAAGAAAAAGAAGAAGCACAAGAGGAAGGAGAGCTACGCTATCTATATCTACAAGGTGCTCAAACAGGTTCACCCGGACACCGGTATATCGAGTAAGGCGATGTCCATCATGAACTCTTTCGTGAACGACATCTTCGAACGCATCGCCGCCGAAGCGTCGCGTCTCGCCCACTACAACAAGAGGTCCACGATCACATCTAGGGAGGTGCAGACCTCCGTGAGGCTTTTGCTACCAGGCGAGCTCGCCAAACACGCTGTCAGCGAGGGCACCAAAGCTGTCACCAAGTACACCAGCTCCAAGTGAGGAGGAGGCGGTCACCGTCACCGTCACCCTCCGCCCTCGAGTACCACTAATAATTTGGATCACCATCGCTACCACAACCGCTACCGCTACCGCTACCAACATCAACACCAACACGATCGTACGCTTCGGCTGCGGTTACGAGACTCCTCGGAAGTGTAAAACAAAAGGCCCTTTTCAGGGCCACAAATTTTATCATGTTATATAACAAAAAAAAAAAAATATATAATGTTTCTAAAAAACAAACAAAAGTCACACCCACCTACCTAAACCTACCTAACCAACCTACTTACCTACCTACCTACCCACCCAACTACCTACCAACCTACCAGCCTACCACCGGCTGCTCTATATTAATTAATCTGAACGAGACGCAATCAATATCTCTGTCGAATAATTGACAACAGGTTAAGGTACACGCAAGTATCTAGTATATTACTTTACTTAGTTACTCGTGGTACTACGAGTATACTCTGTTGCACGTTACTAATTACTGGTACTTGTCTGATAGTTAATTTTACTAGTGGGGTCGCCCATCGGTCGAAATTCGACTATAATAAATATAAATTGTGAGTGACTTAATATACATTATTAAAATATAATATTCAAACATTATTAAGGTTCTACTGTCCAAAACTAAACCACACTACTATAACCACAGATTTGACCGAGACTGTTATTTGTCAATTTCTTTTTTTTTTTTTGAACAAATTATATGAAATTAAAAAGAAGTAAAATAAAGAATACCTATTTAAAAAATGTTTATTAAAACAAAACATGCTGCTATAAGAGGATGCAAAACAAAACAAAAAAAAAAAAGAAAAATATCTTTTAACGCGTATTGCAATAATTTAATTAATGATTTAAAACTTCTCTGGAAACAATGTTTTATGTAAAAACTCTTTCATCGTTTGCTAAATGTCCTTGGCCATTATATTTGGATATGTAAAACCTTAGACCAGCGAATGAACGAACTCTACTTGCTGCAACATACAATTGCCCATGTGTAAAAACTGGCCGATTTAATAAAACTCCAATATTTTTTTTTTTTTGGACTGTCTTGTCCAATTCCAGTGAAATTTCACGCATTATGTTGTTGTTACATGTTTGACTAATACGTTCTTGTAATCCATAATTAATAGCAGTGTCAACATCATAAAAATATAATTGTGCACAACATGGTGACCGACCATATGCAGCAGTCATCGGGCCTGGTCTGTGATAAAAAACATCATGTATTTTGAAATAATACACTCCACTTGGTTGGCTTCCGAGTCTTAACCATAGCAAAACATGAATTATATATCCTAATAGGTATATTCTAAATGATTTTTTGATTTACTTTTTATTAAAGGTTCATTTGAAGTAAGTCAATGAGTACAATGATTTAAAATATTCATTTTGACTTAAGGGTGGTAATATTGCTTTACCCTTGTGACAGACAACATGAAGTGAATGCAGTTCTGTCGCCTAAGGTCACTCTTGTTCAGATTCAAAATGTTTCAGATTAAAAACACATTTGGAAAATGACATTTAGAGCAAGCACATTTAAATGTACATATCTCTCAAAATCACTTATTTATCCTGAAGTATACTACTACAATAAATTACTGTAATCGTAAACTACATACTACAACTACTAATAATTGCTTTGAATCAGAAATAGCAAGTTATATTTATTTATTTTTTGTACCTGAATGTTGTCATTGCATATTATTGCACTGCTACAGAACTTTCTTTATGCTTTATATAATGAAAGTCCGTGTACATTTAAATGTATCTTACTGCTACACAACTTATATATTACACTTATATATTACATAAATTTGTATAAGCGCTCAGTATTTCACGTAGGATTCGTCAAATAAAACTTTTCTGTTTGACACATTCAACTATGTCTATAGAATAAACAAAAGAGACAATTTATTTGACCACAGATTATGTATACGTTTACAAATACTTGTGTATGCGTGTGAATCAAATGTATTCTGGTTTGTGTAATGTTTTATTTATTGATTTATTGTACTTATTATGCATTATTATTAAAATCTTTTTTTTTTTTTATATTAAATGAGGCAAATAAAACTTTTTTTTTTTTTTTTTTTTTTTGATAGGTACGTCTATGTCAGTACTATATCATGTCTATGGACAAAATGGCGTGTACAAATACATGTGTATGGTATATGTGTGTGTGAAATGCATGGTAGTGTGTGTAATGTTTTATTTATTGATTTAATGTACTTTATAAGCATTATTATTGAAAAATATTAGCGTTCTGCACTTCTCCAACGCATAAACTATAAGTGTGCCAAATTTTATGCTCCTGCGTCCGCGCAATTTTCGTAAAAAGCGGATTAAAGTTATTAACTAATAATATTATTCTCGAAAATATTATATTCGAAATTACACGAGTTTCTGTATTACAATGAAAACCACGGGCCTCTAAAACAAAACAACAACAATTTGGATTCATTTGGGGGACGGATTTTGTACGGATAGATATATAATAAACTAAATTTAGTTCGTATCTATCTATCTCCACATATATAAGTATTTCATCAGTCAATCTAGAACAAGTGAAGTACAAGGTTCGGTCAGTTTGAAGCTAGATGGCGTTGTGCGTTCAACGTTCGTAATGTTTATTTAAATAGATCACAACAACTACATACATACATACATACATACATACATACATACATACATACATACATGCATACATACATACATACATACATACATACATACATATATTTAATAAAAACAATAACATAGTCGCAGCAGGAGTGTTGCTCGCCAGTTCGCATAACTAACTAAACCTAAAACGTAGTGAGTGATATAGCGACGCGAGGGAACGAACGGTGTGACCGACCGTGCGCCGCCGCCGGAGGCTATATATACTGGTGTCGAAAATTCAGACCGTTGAACCGACCCGACATTCTGGACGTGGCACTCCTAAAGAACATAAACCTACGTTTGTGTTCAGTAGAGGTGCTTCACGAGTTAACTTCAGACCACAGACCTGTGGTTATGGAGTTCGCACCCAGACTGGGTCCCATCGACACAGGTCATCGTACCCCGACTAGACGAATCACGGACTGGAGGCGCCTCGGGACAAAACTCGAGGCAACCTCGTCCGTGCATCTAGATAGGATACCCGACCATATAATTAGCCAAGAGGACACCACGATGGCGATCGACTCCCTCACAGCTCACGTGCAATCGTTAATTAACGAATGCACTCGGGAGGCACCGGCGACGAACGATCGCCGCTGGGACCTACCCGATGACGTACGTGAGCTGCTGAGGCGGAAGAACGCCGCCGTACGAGCCTACGACAGATATCCATGCGAAGCCAACAGGATCAGGTTACGACGCTTAGAAAGAGCGGTCAAGTCGCGCATCGATCAAATGCGCCAAGACAGGTGGGATAGGACACTACAAGACCTCGAACCTACCCACCTTGCCTTCTGGCAGCTGTCCCGCTCGCTTAAGAGAGACATTGTCACCTGTATGCCTCCTCTAAGCAGACCTAACCTTCCGCCGGCATTCGACGATATCGAAAAGGCAGAGTGCCTGGCCGAGAGTCTAGAGAATCAGTGCACGCCCAGCGTAATACACTGCGACTCGGACCAAATAGCCGAAGTTGATTCGGAAGTCGAGCGCCTAATAACCTCACTTCCTACATCAACATCAACGCCGACGGGGATGACAGATACACAACCAGACCTAGACACGGTCACCCCCGAAGAAGTCGAAACGATCGTCAAGGGCCTACACGCTCGCAAGGCGCCCGGTTCGGACGGTATCACAAACAGGGTGTTAAAACTCTTTCCGGAGAGGCTACTGGTCCTGCTGACGTTCATCTTCAACG
Organism: Hypercompe scribonia; assembly: GCA_949316085.1. Lineage (NCBI taxonomy): Eukaryota > Metazoa > Arthropoda > Insecta > Lepidoptera > Erebidae > Hypercompe > Hypercompe scribonia. The sequence continues at coordinate 306,052 of OX438984.1, read as the reverse complement.
CAGCACTCAAAAACAACATCTTTCCACAACAGTGGAAAGAAGCCGTTGTTATTGGGATACCCAAACCTGGCAAACCGAAGTCCGAACCGACCAGTTATAGACCGATCAGTCTGCTTAACGGATTAGGCAAGCTATACGAGCGTCTAATCTACAATAGGCTGAAAGCGTATGCCGATGCTAATCTTCTCGTCCCCCACGAGCAATTCGGTTTCCGAACCGAACACTCGTGCGTCCACCAAGTTCACCGCATCGTTGAATACACCAGCGATCGGCTTCAACGCAACCTGTTTACAGGAATCCTCTTTTTCGACGTAGCGAAAGCTTTCGACAAAGTGTGGCACAACGGCTTATTATTTAAGCTACTTACCATGGGAGTGCCACACGGACTCGTACTCATCATACGAGACTACTTGTCGAATCGAAGCTTCCGCTACCGAGTAGAAGGGTCATTGTCCTCCACTCACCCCATACGAGCCGGTGTCCCACAAGGGTCCGTGCTCTCCCCCCTACTCTTCACGCTGTATACCAGCGACATTCCGAAGCATCGGTATGTGCAGACGGCACTATTCGCAGACGACACGGCTATCTACTGCTCGGGGGTGAACCCCTCGACAGTAGCCAAAAAACTCCAGACCGCAGCCAACGCACTGGGCGTTTGGTTCCGGAAATGGAGGATAGAGGTCAACCCCGAGAAAAGCCAGGCGGTGCTGTTTCACAGAAGACAGCTAAGCTTGTATCCTTTGGAGAAGACCCCTCAGATTAGGATGTTCGGCAAGTCTATCCCTTGGGCTAGGCAGGCCAAATACCTAGGCATAACCCTCGACGACCGTCTAACCTTCGGCCCCCACATCAAGGCAGTCCGCAGCCGGGCTGCCTTCGTGCTAGGACGTCTACACTGTCTAATAAACGCGCGTTCGAAATTAGATCTAAAAAATAAAGTTAGGCTATACACGTCATGCGTACGTCCCGTAATGACGTACGGTAGCGTAGTATTCGCACACGTTAGGCCACACAGGATCCATAGGCTTCAAACACTACAAAATAGGTTCATGCGCAAAGCTACGGGAGCACCGTGGTATGTACGCAACGTCGATCTCCACATCGACCTCAGATTGCCGACCATCAAGCAATTCATAAAACAGTGCTCCCGTAGCTACTTTGACTCTGCTCCGACTCACCCCAACCCTCTAGTGGTTGCGGCCGTAGGATACACACCAAGTAGGATTTCGAAGATACGACGACCCAGACACGCGTTAGAGGAATCAGATGACGAGATCACGCTCGTTCAACGTAGAGCGGACACAGCTAGGCAATCTAGGAATAGGAACCGTCCGCGTTTTCGTCCCCGTCGTCGGGGGCGGAATACGCGCCGCGTAAATCACACACAAATCATGGGAGTAGGTCGCCCCAACGTAGCAGCAACACCCCAAGCCGAGGTTCGTACCCCACAGGGGGTGCCCTTGGGCTATGTTGCTTAACAAATGACCGGTTGAGAGCCCTCAGCGCTCACCGTAATGCCCGCGTAAAGTTGTAGAGGCCATACCAGGCCAACAGCTAGGTCCTTATCAAAAAAAAAAAAAAAAAAAAAAAAAATTCAGACCGTTGCATTCCCTCTCGTATATTTGTAGCGTGACGACGTCTCCTCAGCTCCCCTAGCTCACTAGTATCCGGTTCGTTCGTTCGTTCGTTCGTTAGTACAATGGCTCGCACCAAGCAGACCGCTCGCAAATCTACCGGTGGCAAGGCACCCAGGAAACAGCTCGCCACCAAAGCTGCCCGCAAGAGTGCGCCGGCCACCGGTGGTGTGAAGAAACCACATCGCTACAGGCCCGGCACAGTAGCGCTTCGTGAGATCCGTCGCTACCAGAAGAGCACCGAACTCCTGATCCGTAAACTTCCGTTCCAGCGTTTAGTTCGTGAGATCGCTCAAGACTTCAAGACCGATCTGCGCTTCCAGAGTTCCGCCGTTATGGCTCTACAGGAGGCTAGCGAGGCTTATTTGGTCGGCCTCTTCGAGGACACCAACCTTTGTGCAATACACGCTAAACGCGTCACCATTATGCCAAAGGACATACAATTGGCGCGCAGAATCCGAGGCGAACGCGCCTAAGAATGAAAGAAGAACACGACCGCCTCCGCCGTCATCACCACCACAACCGCTACGACGTAGACAACAACAACAACATTATTAACACACTTTGATATATATATATATATATATATATATATATCAAAGTGTGCAATTAGAGCGCTGTGGTGCTTCGGTTACAACAAAAGGCCCTTTTCAGGGCCACACACGTTTCATATATCACATACGTATTACGATATGTTTCTAATGAACAGAGAAGTCTCGACAAATAAATAATAAATGCTTGGTTTAAGCCCGCACGACACGACTCGTACCTAACATATATTAACCCTTTAAACAGGGAGACAAATCAAAGTTGAAAAATAATTATAATAATAATGATGATGACGATATCACAGATAGACGTCTACGTCTACTCTTTCTTACTTAAGAGTTCAACGCGCACACCTACGTCGTAATTAGGTATTTATTGTCTCTAGTGTAAATCTACCATATATCCATTATATCTCATATATATGTTATTTGCTTGCAACAGTCGCTCGCTCGGGGTCGGCGTAAATGGATTAGCTTAAATCTAATTTTTTATTCGCTCATTTTTATTCTTTTCTCTCTCTCTCTCTCTCTCTCTCTCTCTCTCTCTCTCTCTCTCTCTCTCTCTCTCTCTCTCTCTCTCTCTCTCTCTCTCTTTTTTTTTAAAATTGAGTAGGCACATATTAAAAGAAAGCAAGCAATCAAATAGACTTTTTGTTTTTGTTTTTTGTTTTTTGTTTTTTGTTTTTTGTTTTTTGTTTTTTTTTTTTTTTTTGCTGTATGTATGTATGTATGTATGTGTATATACTGTCTACTGACTATTATTGTAGTGTGTCGGTGTGTCGGTCGTGTAAGAGCCAGTTCGAGATATCGGTACGAGGCGTACACGTACATATGTACAATAACAACATATCTCACCATCACCACCAGCGTACGAAGAATAACGAACCGAACAGAATACGAGAACGCCACGACAGACGTCGCGCCGTACCGTATCTATATAAAGAGCGGATTTACGGTTTTCCGTATTCAGTCGTTCGCCAGCGTTCGCCGTTCAACAACGTCTGTGTGTATCACCATCGATTGAATAAACTACTCTCCACTAAACATGACCGGTCGCGGCAAAGGAGGAAAGGGTCTGGGGAAAGGAGGAGCCAAGCGACACAGGAAAGTGCTTCGTGATAACATCCAAGGTATCACGAAGCCGGCTATCCGTCGTCTCGCTCGCAGAGGCGGTGTGAAGCGTATTTCCGGTCTTATCTACGAGGAGACTCGCGGTGTTCTCAAGGTGTTCCTCGAGAACGTTATCCGCGACGCGGTCACTTACACCGAACACGCCAAGAGGAAGACCGTCACCGCCATGGACGTCGTCTACGCTCTGAAACGTCAAGGTCGCACCCTGTACGGTTTCGGCGGTTAAGAAACTGCAGCGTTCGCGCGTGCGGCTCGTGTACCACCATCACCATCACCACCACCACCACCAAAACCACCACCACCACCACCGCCGCCACCGCCACCGCCACCATCATCATCATCACCACGTTCACACCACACCTACCTACTACCTACTAATGTAGATATGATGATATATCGTGGCATTTATCGTGTCAAATATTATGATACAAAAAATAAAAAAAGGCCCTTATCAGGGCCGCATACGATTCGTGTGCACTGCACGCACTCTTGTGCAGTAGCATGTTTCTTATGAACGACAAGTCGAGCTTTTCTAACTAAATAATATATATATAAAGAATATGTTATTTTTAATGGACAGTAAGATAATGTGTTTTTATAATGTATGTGAGTAAACGAGTGGAGTGTTTTGTACGTGTTGTATAGAGGTTATCAGAGTTTCCTCAGCTGTACGTAGGGATGGGGAAATGGTGAAAAATATCGATATATATCGTATCGATGTTTTTCAAATGAATCAATAAATATTATTGACTCAAAAATATCGATATGTCGATATATCGATATTTCTTGCGACAAGCAGATCATAGACTGAAATTTTTGTTTGTGTTTAAAGCAAAGAAACTAAACCCATACAGATTAATCAAATACATGATGTGACGCATAAGCAGACAGCAGAACTTCAAAAAATATATCGATTTTGATACGAGTTTGATGTCTGAAATTAAATATCGAAAATCGATATATCGCGGCAAAAAATATCGCTGATATTTATCGATTTTTTTTTTTTTTTTTTTTCTGAAAAAATATCGATATTTTGATATATCGTTTTTCTTTGCTCAAGCCTAGCTGTACGCCGCCGGCGGACGGACGAGACAAGGCGTGTCGAGAAACGCATTTCGTTCGTTCGCACCACCCGTTCGTTTTAATTATATTTATTTCTTTCTTATACATACGATACCAATTTTGATGTAGATAATAATATTGAGCGGATGTAGATGCACCCCTCGAAAATAATACATATACATATTTATATCAATCTGACGGCGATTTCCACGTAATATAACATGATATAACAACTGTATACTGTATATCGTATATCGAGACGATGCGAAATATTATTATTATATATATATATATATATATATATATATATATATATACACGTATACATATACATATACATATACAGTGCGCTCAATGGTGTTACTTAAACATACAATAATCATAGACATTGTCTTATACATACATAGGACATAGATAATATAAAGATATACATACACACACGCGCGCACGCACGCACGCACGCACGCACGCACGCACGCACGCACGCACGCACGCACGCACGCACGCACGCACGCACGCACGCACGCACGCAAAATTATTTTGTGTTTATTTTATTTATTTTTTTTTTAGTATATCAACCTATTATACGGACAAACCTCCAGGTCGGACTCGCCCGTCCGTCGGTGAGTCGTGAGTCGGGCGGGCATAACGCGCACGAACGTGTTTTACGAAGGTTCACTTTTAATCGTTAAATGTGGTCATAACGTGTATTAATATCAAAGATATGTTGACACGTTTCAGCCTCGATATACTCGTCGTTGTTTTATACATTGTTTTGACACAAAACGTTATGTTTTATAGAGAAAAATACATTTTGAACTGAACGCGAGGTATACACGGTGCACAGTGGTGAAAATAAAACACCATATCGTCCCAGCGGTACGATCGTTTCACGTAAAGTACACGTCGAACGTTAGTCACTTTCATTATGTATATAAAAATATAATTTTGACATTATATATTATAAGATAAGTTATATAAAATGTTATTTAATTAGATCCGTGTTAGTGAAAAGTGCGAAGCGTTCATACGAGAAATCGTCCCGCGACAGAACGGCTCTCGTTACGGTAAAGCTTCGAGGTGACTCGACTGAACGATCGCGCGCTACGTACCGATATCCGATATTTTTCGTAGTAGCGACATCTAAGTCGAAATTCAACTCGAACTCGCTGAACTTACCTTCTGCAACGTTCTACGTCGCTCGTGCTATACGTACTACTACTACTACGTATAATATATAAAAATAATAATAATACAATAACAATGGCAGACACCGCTGTTACAACCGAAGCTCCCGCTCCAGCTGCCGGTGCGAAGAAGGCCGCAAGACAATCTGGCGGCGGCGGCGGCGGCGCTGGCGCTGGCGCTAAGAAACCTAAAGCGAAACCCACTCATCCCAAGACATCGGAAATGGTGAACAACGCTATAAAGGAGATGAAGGAACGTAGCGGATCATCGCTACAGGCCATCAAAAAATATATCGCCGCTCATTATAAGGTCGACGCGGAGAAGTTAGCTCCGTTCATAAGGAAATATTTGAAGAGCGCCGTCGAATCGGGTGCTCTCATTCAGACCAAAGGCAAGGGCGCATCCGGATCTTTCAAGCTAGAATCTAAATCCTCGTCGGCGAAGAAACCGAGCGCCAGCGCCGGCGCTGGCAAATCTGCCGGCGGTAAAAAGGAAAAGACATCGTCGAAGGGCGCCGCCTCCGCCGCCGCCAAGAAGGCCACCGCATCCGCAGCCGGCGCTAAGACCAAAAAGGCCGCCGCCGCCGCCGCCGCCGCCGCCGCGGCGGCTGCCGCTTCCGCATCGGCCGCGTCGGGATCTCCTTCCAAGTCGTCTAAGGCGGCGTCTTCGGCTTCAGCGAAAGACAAGAAGACGGCCGCCGCCGCTAAAAAGACCGCCGCCGCTAAAAAGGCCGCCGCCGCCGCCGCACCGGTCCCTGCCAAAGCGAAGGCCGGCGCAGCACCCAAGGCCAAGAAGACCGCGAAACCACCCACGAAGAAACCAAAGGCACCTAAACCTAAGAAGGCCGCAGCCACACCCACCAAGTCGAGACCCGCCGCCAAGAAAACGGCCGCAGCGAAGAAGTAAACCTGACGGTTTGCGCACGCACACATCGGCTCGCGAGAGTGACGCTACCGCCGTCGAAGAATAACTGTTGCCGCTGCTGCCGCTGCTGCCGCTGCTGCTGCCGCTGCTGCGGCGGCGGCGGCGGCAGCGGCGGCGGCGGCGGGTGCGCGACGACGACGCACGCGAACAAATATTATAAACCAAACAAACAAACGACACAAAACAGCCCTTTTCAGGGCTAACAATATATTCGTGAACGCGTGTGTCTTTCGGCACACACATTCGTTTCTATATAACGCAGAAAGTCTATATACCTCTATACCTATCTATATAAATAGGTCGACCGATTCCCAGAATATATTTAAAAAAACAAAAACAACGCCCGCAATAAGAATAAATCTTGTGCACACTCCTTGGGAATACCAGAATCTGGCGTGAAACAAACATGTTACTTAAAAAGTCTTTTATCAGGCGGTGCGCGCAGGTACAAGGTGCGAGCCTGTAACAGTTGGGTCATTCATACCAATTCTGATGTATTCCTTTGTGTACTTAGATGGATTAAGACCGAATTAGATGCCTTTGACTCTCCTGAGAGTCGGTAGGTACATTGCTGACTGCATTCCGCATGCACCACCCACGTTCATCGGTCATAATTGTTGTACATTCAGCAAAAGTTTGGAGGTCGTGTTCTTTATTTTTTTTAAAAATATCAATACTCTACACAATCGCGAGATATATAAATACAATCTACCTATATACAATCTCAGAGAATATTTTCTACAGACTAATGTGGGAGTGCATCGCAATGTAGTTGCAGTGGAGGATACTGGTTTTACCCACTCGCTCGCTCTGACTAAAGAGAATTGGCGCAAACCCGTAGGTAGTCGCAGTACTTAGAGTACTACTCTGATCTGATCGCAAGGAAGTATGGAAGGGTAATGAGGGTCTTCACGGCCGATTTTATCGGCCCCCACACGGGTCTAATATAGACTTTAAAGTGTCGACGTCTTGGCTACCTTATTATGGTGATATCCCTTCGGAGAAACCGTAGGTTTTGTTTGTTTGTGCAAATATGGACGAAGTTATCATGACGAATATATATAATATCCTCAAAAAATTGATAGATAGTACGGTTGACATCTGTCGGGCGTGCCACCGTCCTCGAGAATCTATTAGGCATATTATTACTGGTTGTTCTCGTCGTCTTCTTGCGCTAACGGTGAGTATGTAAATATTTGCACAGGCACAACCAACCAAGTAGCGAGGATCGTGCATCAACATTTTACAACAACTTTCCCTTAAATACCAACAATTGTCAATTTTGAAGTGCCTACGGTCGTGCTACGTTATATATGTATATGGGATCGATCGATCGATCGATCTATTATCACAGACGGGAGGACTATTGTTGCCAATAAGCCTGATATTGATATTGTGTGGTGATAGATCGATTAGAGCGCCGCGCAATGATTGTGTCGATATCGCCGTTCCTCACGGCGACGAGACGAAAAACAATTGAAGTATTTGGATCTGTCTCACGAGATTGCCGATATGTCGAATGTGGATTCGGCGGTGATCCGGTATTGTTCCGGTAATTATATCTGTTCACCGATTTATCAATCGCCAAGAGCCTCGACCAACACCTTAAGAAAAGAGGCTCGCTCACGTTAGAAGGTTGGATCAAGGGTCTGATGCAGAGAAGGCAGTCCAGTCCTCCTTCTTGACTTCCTCTTCTCGTTCCTTTTTTTTTTTTTTTTTTTTTTATTTCTATAATATGTATGTAATAAAGAGAATAATAATATAAGACAATAGCAGAGAAAGTACATAAAAAAAAAAAAAATAATAAAAAAAATAAATAAATAAATAATAACAATAAATAAATAAATAAATAATAACAATAAATAAATAATAACAATAAATAAATAAATAAATAAAAACGCCAACTGCGTGTCGAGCAGCGCGACACCGCCCGACTGCCCGACTCCCGCCGAATGACCGACGCACGCACGCCACAATAACATTCTTGAACTCGTTCGCTCGTTCGCTCGTTCGCTCACTCGCTCACTCGTTCACTCGTTCACTCGTTCACTGGCTCACTAGTACGGCTCGCTAAGCCGACGGAGGTTTAGAGAGTACATAATACATAAATAGGAGCGCGAGCGTATGTCCCACAACAGTCAATCTATAGCTCTCGTTCGTTTCGTTTCGCACGCACGCAACGACCCCTTATTCATTCGTTTCTAAACCTACTACTTTCTGCAACACAACAAGCGGCACGATGTCCGGCCGTGGTAAAGGTGGAAAAGTCAAGGGAAAGGCAAAGTCGCGTTCGAACCGTGCCGGTCTTCAGTTTCCGGTCGGTCGTATACACAGACTGCTGCGTAATGGCAATTACGCCGAGCGCGTAGGGGCCGGGGCACCGGTGTATCTCGCCGCAGTTATGGAATATCTGGCCGCCGAGGTCCTCGAGTTGGCCGGCAACGCCGCCAGAGACAACAAGAAAACCAGGATCATACCTCGTCACCTTCAGTTGGCGATCCGCAACGACGAAGAGTTGAACAAACTCCTCTCTGGCGTGACAATCGCTCAGGGTGGTGTTCTACCTAACATTCAGGCCGTCCTACTGCCCAAGAAGACCGAGAAGAAGGCCTAAGCGGGGGGATATGTTTAACGGCGGCGGCGGCGGCGGCGGCGGCGGCGGCGGCGGCAGCAGCAGCAGCAGCAGCAGCAACAGCAACAGCTGCATCAGCTGCATCAGCAAAACAACAACGCGACGACAATAACAAAAAAGGCCCTTTTCAGGGCCACAATACGTATCACAGTCATAATATTATATAAGGACCGTTTCTGTCATAACAATGATAAGTCAAAAAAAAAAATAAAAATATTACTAACCTCCTAACCCCTAACGATTTTCTATAATACATATAATAGATATAATTAATAGATGCCTGGTAATTAACTTAACTATCTACGAGATAATTCGTGTAGATGCTCTACACCTATGAAGTGTAGTAGTAGTAGTAGTAGTATAGTATTATTATTTTATTCTATACATACACTAGTTTTCAACGTGTGTATAGTGGTAGACGACAAAAAAAAAAAAAAAAAAAAAAAAAAATAGCTATAGTATAGTGTAACACAAAACAACCATACGGTGATGATTATGGCAAACGTACATACATAGGTAGGTACACATACCAAACATCGATACGGGATTTATCGATCAACACATCTACGTTATATCAGTTATAACGCTACCTATTTTCACCACTTACATTATTGTTAAACAAAAACAAAAGTAATATATATATATATAAGGTAGGTTATCGAGGATTATCAAAATAAACCACAAATTGTTTCTCTGAAAATGCGCACAATCCATATATCTATAGTCTGTTGTTGTTGTTGTTGTTTAAACGTTGTTTTATATCATTGATGACATGTCGTTTGTCACATTGGTGTGTAGATCATCATAAATAAATAAGTAAAAATAAATAAATAAATAAATAAATAAATAAATAAATAATGCACATTATATGAGGCCAAAGAACCTAGCCGACACACACACCCACACCCACACACACAGACAGACACCGAACTGAATATTTTAACGCGAATATCGATTTGTGACTGACTGACTGACATGTTGGAGCTGTGGAGGCTCGATAAACGGGCCGAAGTTGGGTCGCTATCGTCTCGATATATAAAAACGTCCCCCGTGTGCACGTATAAGCTCATTCTGTGCCAGAATTCCGCACGGTACGGACTCCGAATCGATACGTCGCGTGTTGTACTCTGTTCTAAATCGGCTACTCTCTGTCGGTCGACTGTACTGACTAAATACAATGCCGCCCAAGACAAGCGGAAAGGCCGCCAAGAAGTCTGGCAAGGCCCAAAAGAACATCTCCAAGACAGACAAGAAAAAGAAGAAGCACAAGAGGAAGGAGAGCTACGCTATCTATATCTACAAGGTGCTCAAACAGGTTCACCCGGACACCGGTATATCGAGTAAGGCGATGTCCATCATGAACTCTTTCGTGAACGACATCTTCGAACGCATCGCCGCCGAAGCGTCGCGTCTCGCCCACTACAACAAGAGGTCCACGATCACATCTAGGGAGGTGCAGACCTCCGTGAGGCTTTTGCTACCAGGCGAGCTCGCCAAACACGCTGTCAGCGAGGGCACCAAAGCTGTCACCAAGTACACCAGCTCCAAGTGAGGAGGAGGCGGTCACCGTCACCGTCACCCTCCGCCCTCGAGTACCACTAATAATTTGGATCACCATCGCTACCACAACCGCTACCGCTACCGCTACCAACATCAACACCAACACGATCGTACGCTTCGGCTGCGGTTACGAGACTCCTCGGAAGTGTAAAACAAAAGGCCCTTTTCAGGGCCACAAATTTTATCATGTTATATAACAAAAAAAAAAAAATATATAATGTTTCTAAAAAACAAACAAAAGTCACACCCACCTACCTAAACCTACCTAACCAACCTACTTACCTACCTACCTACCCACCCAACTACCTACCAACCTACCAGCCTACCACCGGCTGCTCTATATTAATTAATCTGAACGAGACGCAATCAATATCTCTGTCGAATAATTGACAACAGGTTAAGGTACACGCAAGTATCTAGTATATTACTTTACTTAGTTACTCGTGGTACTACGAGTATACTCTGTTGCACGTTACTAATTACTGGTACTTGTCTGATAGTTAATTTTACTAGTGGGGTCGCCCATCGGTCGAAATTCGACTATAATAAATATAAATTGTGAGTGACTTAATATACATTATTAAAATATAATATTCAAACATTATTAAGGTTCTACTGTCCAAAACTAAACCACACTACTATAACCACAGATTTGACCGAGACTGTTATTTGTCAATTTCTTTTTTTTTTTTTGAACAAATTATATGAAATTAAAAAGAAGTAAAATAAAGAATACCTATTTAAAAAATGTTTATTAAAACAAAACATGCTGCTATAAGAGGATGCAAAACAAAACAAAAAAAAAAAAGAAAAATATCTTTTAACGCGTATTGCAATAATTTAATTAATGATTTAAAACTTCTCTGGAAACAATGTTTTATGTAAAAACTCTTTCATCGTTTGCTAAATGTCCTTGGCCATTATATTTGG